>CM060361.1:99213642-100550869 GCA_030545235.1 Helianthus tuberosus | reverse complement strand
AAGTATCATCGGCCAATTTCTACCTCGTATTAAATGACCAAAGTCCTAATTAGGCGGAGACAACAGTTCTCTACAGTTATCGTTCAGTATTGAATCATATGTGCCAGCATCAAATAAATTTATGCATAAACTGCTTGATAAGGAAAGGTACCTGCTATATAGTTATCCTTCTGCACCATCTCCTGGCGTTCATCCGGAAGACTCATGCGTTTGTTTTCCTGGCCTCTCCAGGCTTCTTTATAAGCTTTGGGCAGTTGGTTTTGATGTGCCCTTCCTCGTTACAATTGTAGCATGTGGCGTTCTTTAACCCCTTGCAATCTAAGGTTTTGTGACCCTTGGTCTTGCAAATTCCACACAATTTAGCACGTGGGTCTATTGTACATTTTCCAAAATGTTGCTTTTTGCAGTTACTGCATTTGGGCCTGTTATCAGACTGACTCGAGTTCTTCCTAAACTCGGAATCCTTCCAGTGCTCAGAGTTTCCCTTCTTCTTCTTGTTATATCGATGAGAGTTTTCCTCCTCTCTTTCTCTTCTTCCCTCGCCAGAAGCCTTAACAGACTTAATTCTGATTGCATCTAAGGTGAGAGATAAGGATAAGTCCACCGCGGACCTATATGTGGTTGGCCTAGATGCTTTAACACTTCCTTTTATTTCTGGTGCTAGGCCTCCAATGAAACGCGCTATGCGTTTAGGTTCAGGGGTGACTAAATAAGGAACTAGGCGGGGCATAGTGTTGAAACTTGTCACATACGCCTGACAATCCAAATCCTCCATGACCAGAGTCAAGAAGTCTGATTCTATCTTTTCTACCTCATGCTGGGGGCAATAGTTTTCCTTGACTAATGCAACAAATTGATCCCAAGATAAGTTGTAGAGTAGAACTTTTCCCGTGGCTTGGAGTAATGATCTCCACCATGCCAACGCTTCTCCTTTGAATGATTGTGAAACAAATTTCACAACATCTTGCTCCGCACAACCGCTGATGTCAACAACAGCGTCCATCTCATCGAGCCATGTCATGCAATCGATGGCCCCTTTTTCTCCTGTAAAGTCTCTAGGCTTGCAGGAGGCAAAATATTTATATGAACAGGTCTTAACTGGTGCCTCTTGATGGAACACAACCTGTCTAGACGGAATACTCCTTTGATTTGACAAGTCATGAACATCGTCCTCCCTTGACTCATGTATTTTAGGAGGCGGCTTACTACGAGCCATAGATAGAGTCTTAGAGTGGGTATCATTTGATTCGTCATACTGTCTATCAAGAGCTCGAGTAACAGCATAATCTATTATTGCCTGCAGTTCTGCTCCAGTTACATTAATTCTGGTAGTATCATTGTTCTCCTTCATGTGGCTGTTAACTTCATCTAGTCCAGCCATGTAGCTTGATTACTACATAAATATTAACAATGATTTATTCAGAGGTTTTTATGGAATCATCATCTTTGACGATTCATCAACCATGGTAATATAAACCATATTGGTTAACTTGTTAGTTATATTTAATTAGTATTTTCCATGATAATTTTATCCTAGTTATAAAACATTAAGGATATTGAAGTGGCGCAAAAGGCATAGTCACAAGGACAGTTCTAAATTTTATAAGCCATGATTTCAGAGAATCGAGGCATTAAGGTTTGAATCAAGTTCATTACCTTCTCTTGACAGGGAGTTGTAGACTTCAACTGTCTTTTGTCTTTTAGGACAATAGATATAGCCCGTGGGCATTTCCCTTATGAGGGATGGTTATAATATGATCATCTTCTCAGATGCTATTAGTCGAGATCGTATGGATCCTACCGACTATTATGCTTGGACCTGGTCCAACATTTTTTTTAGACAGGAGGTCAAAGACCACCACTGTCGTTGTCTTATCGGACAACAAGTTTAGCCCGTAGGCACTTCATCACTATCGGATGTTTATAATGTGATCATCTTATAGGATGACACAAGCCATGATTTCTAAATCACTAGGCTAGATAAGAAAATTGGAAGAATCCAATATAAGGATGACTGTTGTGATTTTATCGAATCACATTTGTCAGGAGTGCTAACACGTTCTTAGGTGTTAACAAGGATCTGAATCCCTTGGGTAGGTTTCACCATCTTGGCAGCGTAGGCTAGGTTTCACCTTTAAGATTCTTTTTAAAATGCCTACTGGCAGGGAAGGAAGGATATTTATTTTATTCAGGATTTTTATCATAAATCCTAATTTATAAGTTAATAATAGCACAAAAGGCTTAGTCACGTGGACAAGTTTAATTTATAAGCCATGATCGTTTGGGATCGAGACATTTAGTAATAGCACAAAAGGCTTAGTCACGTGGACAAGTTTAATTTATAAGCCATGATCGTTTGGGATCGAGGCATTTAGGTGTGAATCAAAGTTCATTACTTTTCCTTGACAGAGAGTTGTAGGCTACCACCATCTTTAGTCTCAGAGGACGTTAATTATAGCCCGTAGGCACTTCCCTTCTAAGGGATGTTATTTTCCATTTATTTCATATTTCATGTTTAGAATGAAAAACTTAATTTAATCAATCCATTATATGAAAATAAAAGTACAGAGTTGCCCTAAGCGGGTCTTTGAAAGGAATAATGTGTCCTTAAAGGGACTGAAAGATAAATATGTCCTTATGAGGACTATTAAGGAAACGATCTTCAGCAAAAGGAGTTTCTTCTTCAAGTTATTTCTGAATGCTTTCTCCTTGGATGCTCGTTTCATTCTAGCCGCGGTACGAAGCTCAGCATTTCTAGGCTCCGGGTGTGGAGGACTCCTATTACGGCTTCTTCGCTTGGCGACGTATTCAATAAATTTTTTTTTTGGAAGTAAAATTTCCAGATTAGGATTGAGAATATTCCTAAGTTAAGTCTAGACTCATAAGGTCAAGGAATGTGCTACTGTGTCATTGAGATTAAACACATAAGGCTAGTGTTTAATTCACTCAATGTTGGCTCTGATACCAACCTGTCACACCCCGATTTCCACGTGTCACCGGTGGGCCCGGTGGGGAGTATCGTGACGTAGTTGATAACATCATAGTCAAACAACACAATATATAAATGCACAGCGGAAGCAAAAGATAAATTATACTACATTCCGAATATAAAGTAATATCAAGTATTACAACGGAAAGTAAAGAATCCACAGGCGGATCAAATAAAAGATAAACTATTCAACAGACTTCAGGCATCTAGAACTTGTAAGATTCCTTATTAACGCCCTGAGCTTCCAGCAAATTTCGTTCAGTACCTGTCACTTAACCTTTTTGGAAAATACGTCAGTTTACACTGGTAAATACACTCAACCGACTCATTTGGAAAGAGTTTAAGAAAATTGATTTAGATGCACCAGGCACAAAATATCTTGACACATTGATTAAAATGCACAGAGGCAAAATTAATCTTTTATAACTTGGGAAAATCTTATTAGTAAAAATCTTGTATCCGATTTACATGTTTGTCCAACATTTAGGGCCGGTGATTATACAATACAAGCCGGTCTAGATTAATCGACACACCACAAATATGATCTCACAAGAAGATACCCTTACGAGTGAGTATATGTTATACATATGCAACAGGAGGTGTTAGGTCTACACCTTGTGCTTACGTCGTGGCCATTCACTTTTTAAAATGAGCCAAGGATATCCAGGACACGGTCATTAACCCCCAATGTTATTTGTTATCAAACAATACAAATTAAAACGGGATTATGCAATTTAATCATCTCCGATTAAAAGGTTTCTACACCCGACCAAGCGGTATTTTTATAATACCGTATCCCAAGCCCGTATAAGGGAAAATAAGTTAAGAGTATTTACCTGAGCTAGCTCCTGTCTTAAATAGCAAGAATTATAATAACTCAGCCGTATTCACTTAAGTAAGCGTAGGTACAATTTACCGGAAGGCTCTAGTCTGGAATGATGGTATAAATAACCAATTAGAATACTAACGGGTCTTTAATTAAGCCTAAACTTAGACCGGTTAGTTTTAAGGAAATATACGGTTCAAACGCATGATTAAGCGAAGACCGGAATAGAATGTGTTTTAGACACGACAAGTTCAGAGACTTGCTTAATATGGGTATTACATACACATTCTGGATTTTGAGATAAAATCGATAAGGTTTGACCCGTTTCGGCTAATTTATGTAAACTTGTTACATAAACCGAACCGAACGCGTAATAAGCGTGATGGGTATCTATGAGAGCTATATACAGGTTTCCTAAGTTAATTTATGCTCCAAATAGGTTGTGACATCAGTAAGATGTCTTTCATTATGCCCGAAACGTATTTAAACACAAACTAGGCCCCGTAGGGGTAGTTTGGTCATTTAAAAGGTTATAAAAGAGTTTAAGTATTAATCTGAGTTACGGGTCTGATGTAGTCAGTAAAAATACTCAATTTAATAAGTTATAACAGTAGGGTAAAGTATATATGTGAAATTTATCAATTATAACCAAACTATGCACCGTAGGGGCATTTTGGTAATTTCACATTTGCCGAAAAGCTCAAAACTGAAGTCTGAGTTAATCAACATTTGCTTACTGTTAAAATATTATAATTTAACTAAAACATCAGTAGGTATCACCCTTGTATGTTAAAAAAATAGTCTTAGTACATACTATGCGCTAAAAACGCTTAATAAGGCGATTAGGAGCCGTTTACGGGTTCAATACATAAAGCTGATATTTTTATTATTCCAGGAGGCCTAAAATAATTTATTTAACATATGTAATCAGTAGCAAAAGGTTTGGAGTCGTTTAGATATGTAAAACTCATTTTATAGCCCGTAAGGGCAGAATCGACAATTACCGGATTAAGCCTACGACTCTAAGTTGTGCTCAGCCTAAAATTAATTAGAAATCTTCAAAAATCCCAAAATAATATATTACATCAGTGAGTAATAAGTTTGATATCAAAAAGTAGGCTTAAGTAGGCTATACGCTAATTACGCCGTTTAATTAACATAAAGCCTTCAATTTACGCTAATGAGCATAACTCTCAATCTACACCTCCAACTGATATCAAATTTTGGTTACAAGTTTATATATCAGTATTTAAGGTTTCTACTCTTTTACTTTTCCAAAAATCACGTTTTATGGTAATAAGGGCATAATGGTCAACATATGAGCAATTAACGGAAACGCGTAAACAAATGGGTCAATCAATGAACCAACCACAGAGGGTTATGCTAACATGTAGCCTGGTCCTAAGGAAGCTCTAAGGCATTTCCAAATCATACTAAAGCGGGTCAGAACTGAAGTCAAAGCTTTGCGACTTTCGGTTCCGAATCGGTTCAAAACAGAAAGTTGTCGAATCAAATAAGCTTAGACAAGTTCTTATGCTTATTATCAAGTTATATGAATGATAACATAGGTTACACGCCTTTTACATCGTTAATTATGCGTTAAACGAAAGATTACATTTCTGTTGACTTTTTCTAATCATCTTTGACTCGACAAATAACCTAGTTAGGATGGGAATCAGTGGATGCCCTTTTAAGGGTTTAAGGCCCACATAATTACCAACTTATAACTACCTTTGATTTGGCTAAACACTGAATCAATAGTGATTTATCGATAAGTCAAACCGTATTTACGACGGTTTGACTTTTAAGCTTATAACTAAATAAAACATGATTAGGGAAGGTTAAGGAACTTACCAAGGTCCTAATGCACGACTAGGGAAGCTTAGAAAGAGGTCTTGAGCTCCAGAAGTCTTCCAAGAAAGCAGGTGGAATGAATGCAAGAAAGTTGCAAACATTGAAGGCCTTATATAGTGATCAATTCACCATAAGATGTTGACAAGTAAGTCTAGCACTAACCACAACATTCCTACAGGTGTCCTAGATGTTTAGGGAGTGTTTAGGGGCCAAGGGAGATGAGGAAAATCGTTCAAAAGTCGAAAAATGCGTTTAAACAGGCAACAGCCGGTTTTCAGTCGCTGGGCACTGCTTGCGCACCGTAAGGGTCAATGCTTGCAGTGCGCAAGGCAATGCTTACGCACCGTAAGTGACTTTTCTTGCGGCGCGCAAGGCTTCTTCAGCAGCCAAAAGTTTGTTGTTCTTTGGGGTTTCGAAGGGGTAACCTCATATTCCGAAATTGGGGCTTTATTTATCAAATTGGGGCCTCTAATATGGGTCTTTAATAGTTGATAACCCCACCACTTTGGTATGTTTCAATGAATGCTTAAAGAAAGTGCCGAACGATAAGGTTTACCGTAGAAATTTTCATATGATTCTATCTTGCACTTGGAATTCAACTATTGTCAATAATTCACTGAATTGAGGGCATAACAGATGTGCGTAATATTTAATTGGGTCTTGGGATTTATAAATGAGGTCGTTCAGAGGTAAAAATTAACATGACGCCACTTTTAAATCCTGCCAAAACATCTTTATTAAATCCGGGTTTACAACGCTTTTTGTCTTACATGACACGTGTCGTTATATCATTGAACACGAATTTTCGAGGTGTTACAAAGTGTAAAAGCCTCTCGGCCAGCTACTTTCAGATCTGTAGCTGATATATCTTTGTCCCTCACACTGGACGCGGTCAGGCAGAGATCGCTGAGGAACACGGATGCCGAGAAAAGGAAGCATGAAGATGACAATTCACGACGGTAAGACAAGAAGCACCAGGGAAACAATGACCGCAAGAAGGGGTCTGGTTCTAAGAAGGATGGGCATCAATCTGGAGATTAGCCCAAGTGTAAGATTTGTCAGAAGCACCACTTTGGGAGGTGCAGACTTGAGTCGAAATCCCAGTCTCAGCTGAGGCCATGTGGGATTGCAAATCTTCGGAACATAAGACCCTAGAGTGCAAGAAACTGAAGGACGCAACGTGCTACAGTTGCAACGAAAAAGGGCACATTAAGACAAATTGCCCAAAATATGCAAAGAAAGCTGAGGACGGGAAGAAGACCAATGCTAGGGTCTTCAGGATGGATGCGAAGGAAGCTGTGCAGGACGACAATGTGATCACAGGTACCTTCCTTATAAATGATGTTTATGCAAGAGTGCTATTTGATTCAGGAGCTGATAAATCATTTGTAGATAATAAGTTTTGCAAATTGCTGAATTTACCTATTAAAACCTTAAGTGTGAGATATGAGGTGGAGTTAGCATATGGCACCTTAGAAACCGCCTCAACCGTATTAGAGGGATGTTTCATATCCATTAAGAACCACTCTTTTCCTTTATCCCTACTTCCTATGAAGTTAGCTGGTTTCGACATAGTTTTAGGCATGGACTGGTTATCTCATAACCAGGCCCAGATTGTCTGCAATAAGAAGCAAGTGGTGATCAAGATTGCGTCTGGTGAATCACTTACCATTCAGGGAGATACCCAGTATGGACTACCAGAGCAAGTGTCTATGCTCAAGGCCTCTAAGTGTTTAAAGAAGGGTTGTGTCATCTACATGGCACACGTGACTATTGATGAGCTGAAGCCTAAGATTGAGGATATCCCTGTCATTTCTGAATACCCTGAAGTTTTTCCTGAAGAACTACCTGGTTTACCACCAGATAGGCAAGTGGAATTCAGAATTGACATCATCCTTGGAGCAGCACCTGTCGCTAGAGCACCTTATAGGTTAGCACCAACAGAGATGATGGAATTAAGAACACAACTAGATGAATTTCTAGCCAAAGGTTTCATTAGACCTAGTTCGTCTCCTTGGGGAGCACCAATCTTATTTGTCAAGAAGAAGGATGGATCGATGCGTCTGTGCATCGATTACCGTGAGCTTAATAAGGTCACTATCAAGAATAGGTACCCATTTCCCAGAATCGACGATCTGTTCGATCAGCTTCAAGGGGCAAGTTACTTCTACAAGATCGATCTGAGGTCAGGCTATCATCAATTGAAGGTTAAAGATGAAGATGTACACAAGACTGCATTTAGGACTCGTTATGGTCATTACGAGTTCCTAGTGATGCCTTTTGGACTCACTAATGCACCTGCCGCATTCATGGATCTCATGAATCGCGTCTGCAAGCCCTAATTGGACAAATTTGTCATCGTCTTCATTGACGACATCCTCATCTACTCAAAGAACCAAGCTGATCATGAGAAGCATCTTCGATGTATTCTTTCACTACTTCAACAGGAGAAGCTTTACGCCAAATTTTCGAAGTGTGAATTCTGGCTTCGAGAAGTCCAATTCCTTGGACATGTGGTTAGTGAGCGTGGTATCCAAGTGGATCCCGCTAAGGTTGAAGCTGTCATGAATTGGCAAGAGCCGAAGACGCCCACAGAAATTCGCAGTTTCTTGGGATTGGCAGGATATTATAGGCGATTCATTGAAATTTTTTCAAGGATTACTGCACCCCTAACTTCTTTGACTAGAAAGAAAATAAAGTTCGATTGGGGCCCTAAGCAGCAAGAATCCTTTGATATCCTTAAGCAGAAGCTAAGCAATGCACCTGTGTTGACATTGCCTGATGGAATAGAAGAGTTTGTGGTATATTGTGATGCATCACACACCGGGATGCGATGTGTGCTTATGCAGAAAGGAAAATTTATTGCCTATGCTTCACGTCAGTTAAAGGTGCATGAAAAGAATTACACCACCCATGACTTGGAGTTGGGTGCCGTTGTATTTGCACTAAAGCTATGGAGACACTATTTATATGGCATCAAGTGTGTGATCTATTCTGATCACAAGAGCCTTCAGCACCTGTTTAACCAAAAGGATTTGAACATGAGGCAATGAAGTTGGATGGAAACTTTGAATGATTATGATTGTGAGATAAGATACCATCCTGGCAAGGCGAATGTATTCGCCGATGCCTTGAGTCGAAAGGAAAGGGTGAAACCCATCCGAATCAATGCTAAGAGCATTGAGGTAAAGAATGGTTTGAATGAAAGATTGTTAGCTGCACAGAAGGAAGTTGTGCTGGAAGCTAACTATCCTAATGAAAAGCTAGGGGTAACTGAGGAGCAGTTATCCTATGGCAAGGACGGAATCCCGAGATTAAACGGATGAATATGGGTTCCAGTTTATGGAGGACTTCGAGATGTTATCCTCCAGGAAGCCCACAGTTCTAAATACTCCGTTCATCCTGGAGCTGACAATATGTACCAGGATCTAAAGGCAAATTATTGGTGGATAGGCTTGAAGAAGTCTGTAGCTGCCTATGTAGCTAAATGCTTGACGTGTGCGCAAGTCAAAGCAGAACATCAAAAGCCGTCAGGTTTGCTACAACAGCCTGAACTTCCCACGTGGAAGTGGGAAATGGTGATGATGGATTTCATCACCAAGTTGCCAAAGACAAGGAAAGGAAATGATACGATATGGGTGATAGTAGATAGACTGACTAAGTCAGCACATTTCCTACCCATTAAGGAGACATATAGCTCCGACATGTTAGCCCAATTGTACGTGGATAAGATTGTATCTCTACATGGCATACCAGTGTCTATTATCTCCGACAGGGATACTAGATACACATCTCATTTTTGGAAAAGTTTCCAACAATCCTTGGGCACGCGCTTAAATTTCAGTACGGCTTACCATCCTCAGACGGACGGACAGAGTGAGCGTACAATCCAAATGTTGGAAGACATGCTTCGTGCATGTGTGATCGACTTAGGTGGTAGTTGGGATAACCACCTGCCATTAATCGAGTTCTCATATAACAATAGCTACCATACCAGCATCAAGGCTGCGCCTTTCGAGGCCTTGTACGGTAGAAAGTGCAGAACGCCCGTTTGTTGGGCGAAAGTTGGAGATGTCCAACTGACAGGACCGGAAATAGTCTTTGAAACGACGGACAAGATTGTCCAGATTCATGACCGCCTAAAAGCTGCCAGGGATAGGCAGAAAAGTTACGCAGATCTAAAGCGTAAACCTCTGAAATTCGAGGTAGGTGATAAAGTGTTGCTTAAAGTATCACCCTGGAAGGGAGTGATGCGATTTGGTAAGAAAGGTAAGTTAAGCCCGAGATACATAGGACCATTCGAGGTCATCGAATGTGTCAGATCAGTTGCTTATAAGTTAAAATTACCTGAAGAGCTCAGTGGTATTCATAATGTATTCCACATCTGCAATCTGAAGAAGTGTTTCGCTGATGAATCACTAGTCATACCACATACAGATGTGCAATTAGAAGAGAGCTTGAAGTTTGTTGAAAAACCTGTGTCGATCGAGGATTGACAGGTTAAGAAGCTTCGAAGGAAGCATGTGCCAATAGTAAAGGTTAAATGGGACGCCCGAAGAGGTCCCGAGTACACATGGGAGGTTGAGTCCACAATGAAAGAAAAGTACCCTCATTTATTTCAATAAATCTCGAGGTCGAGATTTCTTATAAGGGGGTGAGGATGTAACACCTTGAAAAATTTGTGTTCAATAAAATAACGACACGTTTCGTGCAAGACAAAGTGTTATAAACCCGGATCTAGTCAAGGATGTATGGTAGAATTTAAAAGCATCGACATGTTAATTAAATACCTCTGAACGACCTAATTATAAATCCCAAGACCCTAATCTATATTATAAACATCCGATATACTCAAATCCGGTAAATGCTAGCAATATTTGATTCAAAGTGCAAGAAATGGGATCCTATGAGATTATTTGCATCAAACTTTCATTCGTGACCCTTTCGATAAAGCCCAAGACAATCATAAAACATGATAAGGTGGTTACAACTATTCAAGGCATGATCAAGAGGCCCCTACTGATAATAGAAGCAAAAATTCGTGGTTCCTAAGTGCCTGTTCAATGCTTGAAAGGACAAAATTTTTGCCTGCTGCAAAGGTCTTACGGACCGTAAAGGACCCCCTTACGGTCCGTAAGCCTTTGCCAGCGACAGTAACTTTGGCAGCAGCCTGTATAAACGTTCTAACCGACTTAGAAAGATACTTTCCACTCCATGGGCGACCCCTACATGCTTTTAGACCTTAGGGACACTTGTGGATGATCCATGATCAGTTGTAGCATGAATTGTCATGATCACAAGGCCTCAAATTCACTATAAAAAGGCCCTCATGTTGCAACATTTTGATCACACATTCCATCTGCATTTGTGGAACTTCCTGGAGCTTAAGATCAGTCCCCAAGCATCTCTAATCGTGCATTAGACCTTGGTAAGTACCCTTGACCCTCCTTAATTGAGTTTTACTTAGTTATTAGCTTAAAAGTCAAACCGTCGTATTTAACGTTTGACTTAGCGATTAATCATTAATGGTCCAGTGATTAGTCAAATTGAAGGTAGTTATAAGTTGGTAATTATGTGGGCATTAAACCCTTAAAAGGGCACCCTCTGATTCCCGATCTAACTAGATCAAATGTCGGGTCAAAGTTGTTTATAAAAAGTCAACAGAAACTTAATTTGCAAATTAACATGTAATTAGCAATGTAGAAGGCATGTAACCTATTTTACCACTCATATAACTTAGTAATAAATGTAAGAACATGTCTAAACATGTTAGACCCGACAATTTTCTGTTTAGACCCGGTTCGGAACCGAAAGTCGCAAAACTTTGACTTTTGCTTTGACTTCAGTTCTGACCCGATTTAGTATGATTTGGAAATTCCTTAGAGCTTCCTTAGGACCAGGTTACATGAAAGTATAACCCTCTGTGGTTGGTTCGTTGATTGTCCGATTCGTTTACATATTTCCGTTAATTGCCTAATGTTGACCAATATGCCCTTTTGACCATAAAACGAGAATTTTGGATATGTGAGAGGACAATAATCTTTATTACTAATTTATAAACATGTCCCTAAATTTTCACATCAGTTTGAGGTCTAGATTAGGAGTTATGCTCAATGACGTAATTAGAACGGTTTTTAGTAATTTAACGGCGTCATTTGCATAAAGCCTATCTAAACCCAATTTTTGACACCAAACCTTTTACCCACTGATGTAATATAATATTTTGGGATTTTTGAAGATTTTTAATTATTTTTAACCTGCTCATAACCTAAGGTTATGGCGTTGATTCGGTAAATACCGATTATACCCTTTTTGTGTATAAAATGAGTTTTACATAGTATTTTGACACCAATCCAATTCCTACTGATTTTATATAATAAATGTAGTATTTTGAACTTTATAACCTGATCAGAAAACTCAGCTTTCCTGTATAACCTGGAAATCGCTTAAAACGGCTTTTTACGCGTATTAAACACCTCGTATGGGTTTAAAACCATTTTGTCATATAAGACTTATCACCAACTGAGATAGCCTGATAAATTAAGTTATTTTACTGATTGATTCAGACCCGAATCTCAGAATTTCATTTAATCTCTTTATAATCTTTAAAATGACCAAAATACCCATACGGAAGGTATCCTACTGATATCACAACCTATTTAAGGCATATTAACTTAGGAAAACTTTAAATGACTCTCATGATTACCCGTTACGCCTCTTGCGCATTCGGTTCGGTTTATGTAACTAGTTTGCATAAACTAGCCGAAACGGGTCAAACCTAATCGTTTTTATCTCAAAATCCCGAATGTGTTTAGATTACCCATATTATACAAGTCTTCAAACTTGTCGGGTCTAAATCACATTCTATTCCGGTCTTCGCTTAATCGTGCATTTGAACCGTATCTTTCCTTAAAACTAACCGGTCTAAGTTTAGGCTTAATTAAAGACCCGTTAGGATTCTAATAGGTTATTATAAACCTTCGTTCCAGAATAGGAGACCCGGAAAAAGCTACACGCACTTGCTAATTGTGTTTGATACTTGCAAAGGTAAATACTTTTAACTTATTTTCCCTTATACGGGCTTGGGGTACGGTATATAGAATACCGCTTGGTCCGACATTGAATCTTTAATCGAATAGAGGTTAAATCATTGATATGCTCAGTTTTGAAATGTTTTGTTTGCTTAAAGCCTTTGGGGGGTTAATGACCATGTCCCGGATATCCTTGGCATCATCTTACGAGATGGCCACGACTTGAGCACGGGGTGTAGGCGTACACCCGTCAGTGCATAAATAAATAATGTGGTGTGTCTATTGATCTTTAACCTGGTCTACGGATCGGGCTACTGAACGCATAAGGAGCATGTAATTCTTTTACAAGTATTATATTCAAATAATTATCCCAAGTTATAAAAAGTTTGTGCCACGTGCATTCAAATCAATTTTATTAAACTTTTCAAAATGAGTCGGTTGAATGTATTTACCAGTGTAAACTGACGTATTTTCCCAAAAAGGTTAAGTGCAGGTACTACGCGAACTAGGCTGGCTTTCTCCTAGCGTCCACAATAAGTCTCGCAAGCTTGGATGTCAAAACTGTTGAACAATGTTTCCTATTTATTTTTGATCCACCTGCGGATTATTTTCAACTGTTTGTGATACTTGATATTACAATTATATTCGGTTGAAATATATCTATCTTTTGCTTCCGTTGTGCATATTAAATATTGTGTTGTTTGACTGTAATGTTACCAACTACGTCACAATACTCCCCAACGGGCCCACCGGTAATACGTGGAAATATCGAGGTGTGACATTGTGTGGATGTTTGAGTTGGGGAGGTATCATCTTCCAGTACAATATTGGTTACCCTTCGCCTTTTGAGTTTAGGAGAGGTTGGTGGTGTGTTTGTGGATTGAGTAGTGGTGATTGAGGTGGTAGGTATCTGACTAACAGTTGTTGAAACAACTGGTGTTTCAACCACTGTTTTCATTACAACAGTTGATGTGTCAACCATTGTTTTCTGCTTTTTGGCAGGTGGTGTTGGTGGTGGTGAGGATGTTTTTGGTGGGGCAGTGGATTGAAGGTGAGTTGATGTAGTATTGGTAGCAGTTGTTTGGGTAACATCTGTTGGTTTGGAGGTTTGATGAGAGGAGCTTTTGGGAGGTAGAGGAGTGTGTTTTATGGATTTGGGAGGTGTGATTTTGGGTTGCCTTACTTTTCTAGTAGGCCTTCTTTTAGGCTTAGGATTTTCCTGATCATCCTTGGGCTCAGAAGTACCCTGTTCTTCCATCTCCATTAAAACTTTCTTCTCCTGCTCAAACCTTTTAGCCCCTTTTATCTCCATAGTCTCTTTTATGCCTTCTTTTGCTGCATCAAGGGCATTTTGAGAAACATCAACCTTTTTAGAACCATCTGGCTTAGGGATTTCCACAATCAGTTTAGATTTTGCATCTGGTTCAATGTATAGACCATCTTCATATCCCTTCTTCTTTTTCTCCCCTTTTTTGGCATCATTGGGAGGATTGTCAACAAATATGATGGTAGGAGGAGCAGTGCCAGTGGTTTGTAGTAAATGGGCCTTGATTGCCTTGATATCTGCCTGTGTATCCTTGAACCTAGCTTCCATCCAATTTCTGATCTTCTGAATTTGAACTTCCTGTTGTTGATCAGCATATTGTCTTTGCTGTTGAAGCATAGGTTGAAATAAACTCCAGAGCTCAGCAGAGGATGGAGCTGTTGTTTCAGATGTTGCAGCAGTGGGTGGTGCCTTTTGAGCTTGTAACAACTATTGCAACATATCTTTGATTTCTGCAACAAATGTATCAAGTTTGTCAACCCTCGCCGTCAATTCTCTGTATTTTAAACCATCACTCAAGTTAATGGGATCATTTTGATTTCCCACCAGAGGTGGTTGTATCAGTGGTTGACTTAGGGAATGTTTCCCAAAAATCATCCACTGATGCCCCTTTTTCTTGGTACTGGGGACTTCTTCCTTCAGCAGGGGTTATTGGATAAACACCAGTGGATAGGATGGTTCCCATAGAAGAAATTGCCTTCAAGGGAGTCTGACTTATGAAACTACTGTCCAAGTATAGACTAGTGGGTGCAACACTTGTAGTAGCTGCTCCACTTGAACTACTTACAGGAATTACTTGTAATTCCTGCAGTGTAGCCTCCTCAACTATTGGTGGGTTAGCAGAGATTGAAACACCAGACTCAGTCACTTGTTTTGGCATATTCTCATTAATAGGTGATTGAGAAGAACTTATTTGTGTCTGGGCTAAATCAACTACATCCAATAGAGGTAATATGGTTGGTGGAATTTGTGCAGTGAGGATTGGGGTGGAAAGAGAATTTGCCCCGGGAGGTGGGCTGTGGATGATGGAATCAAGTGATTCAAGAGCATCATAATGTGGTGTCCCTGTTCTTACAACCTGATCTTTTTTAGAAGATTCAGGAGGAGTTTTAGGCTCAGGTTGGGGTCTTTCTTCCAACTGCTGTGAGGAAGTAGCAGCAGTGGTTATTGGTGACTTTTGTGTTGTCACAGGTATAACCTCTCGGACCTCATCTTCCAGAGTTACCTTTTTTGTGGGTTTGGGGGGCTTTTGGGTATTTTTCTTTTTAGGTCTTTTGGTGGGTTTAGGTGTGGGTTTCACAGCAGTGGTTGTGCTGCTGTGATCACCTTGAGCAGTGGGCTCAATAGCAGATACCTAGGAGCAGTGGTTGCTGCTAAAGTCTGCTCAGGAATCTCTGTTTGTGTTTTGGAAGGTTTTGACAGCCTTGTAAAAGTTTCAGATGATAGGCTATTTATTTGGATGGGGTTTCCCTGGATAAGCACATGTGCATTATCCTTTGAAATTTTTTTTTGTAAGTAAAAACTTAGAAATCTGGGAAACAACAAAAAGGATTTTTTATTAACATTTTTCACCATATCATTGAAAATTTCCTAGGAGTAGTTAAAGTTTTCCTCAGTTATGATAGGATAACCCAGATATTGAATTTTCAATGGTATTTCATTAAAAGCTGTTGTTTTATTAGAAACAAACATGAGAAGGGTATGAAATAAAAATCTCATGGCAGGAGGAAAACTGCCTTTTTGTAAAAGTATCTTTTTCATTTCCTCTTCATACCCTCTCTCAAGAAAATTAGTTTGATACTCAGACTTTGGGAATGATTTTTTACCTTGGAGATCGTTGAGTTCAAATCCCTCTGAAATTGTTTGAGGTGTGATTGAGGCTGGAACACCCTTTATTGAAGAATTATTTGCTAAGGGCTTTTTGTCCTTAGCTTCGATTTTTGCATTTTTCCAAAATTCCTGTTGGGTGTCCAGGAAGATAGCTTCATTGCACGTCAACAAAGTTTTCTACTTTGAGGACGAGAGTGCATCAATAACTGAATGAAAGTCTGTGTTTTGACTCGTTTTAGCGAGGGTACACAAGTAGTTATGTGGGGTTTTGAATGGAAGAGCCATGGCGATTTGAAAGTGATGAAGAACGGATGAAGAAGATGGGTGTTTTGAGAGAAATTGATGGTAACTGCTTTGAGAAAGGAATTTTGGATTCGATTCGACAATGAAAACCCTGTTTGGGGTTTTGATTAGGGTTTTATAGGTGGAAAAAGTGAATGCTGACGTGGCAGCGGTTACAAAAGATCTGAGCGCTATGTACTGTCCACGTGCCAACCTCTGATGAATAATGGATGACAGTTGTTTAGGAAACCACTGATGGAGCAATATTAGTGGTTTGCAACGGTTAGAATGAAAATAGTGGCTGACTTTAAGCTATCAGTGGATAGCTTATCAGTAGATTAAAACACTGAGGTTTGACAACATTGATTAACAAAGAAATGAGAAAACAGAGGTTGACTTTCAGCAGTGGATAGTAGTAACAGAACAGATGTTTGAACCAAAAATAGTGATTATGGCAGACTTTTAAGGATTAATGAAAATTTTCATTTTTAGCTATTTTTAAGGATGAAATTTTGATTTTCTGAAAACATTTTAATGCTTTTTATTCATAAAACAACAGGATTTTGTCTGTTATTTCATGTTAAGCATGCCAATCCTAGAAATCAAGCTTTCAAAGGTAGATGTGTCTAATGCTTTTGTTAGCACATCTGCCAGCTGATCCTTGGTATGAACATGATGCAGAGAAATCAAACCTTTTTTCATAGCAACCCCTCACAAAGTGATGTCTGATGTCAATGTGCTTGGTGGTTGAATGTGAAACTGGATTTTTGATGATATTTTATGCTGCCTTACTGTCCAACATGAGAGGTGTCTTTAAGGCAGTGATACCAAAATCCAACAATTGATTTTGAAGCCATAACAATTGGGCTGTACAGCTTGCAACAGCTATGTACTCTGCTTCAGCAGTGGATGTTGAAACAGCTGCTTGCGTTTTGCTTTGCCAAGATACTAAGCAATCACCTAGAAATTGGCACCCTCCTGATGTGGACTTCCTTGTTGCATTGCACCCAGCAAAGTCACTATCTGTGAAACCTGAAAGCTTAATATTCCCATTAGCAGGGTACCAGATACCAAGTGTGGGAGCACTTTTTATGTATCTGAGTATCGTTTTCACAGCTATTAGGTTAGACTTTCTAGGGGCTGATTGGGATCTTGCATAAACACATGTTGCAAACATGATGTCTGGCCTAGATGCAGTTAGGTACAATAAAGACCCAATCATGCTTCTATATAGTGTTTGATCCACCAAATCATCCTTTTCATCAGTCATGACTAGCTTGGTGGTTGCTATGGGTGTACTACATGGTTTACAATCATTCATCTCAAATTTGTTTAAAAGTTCTTTAGCATATTTGCTTTGATGAATGAATGTTCAATTTTGCAGTTGCTTCACTTGGAGACCAAGGAAACACTGTAGTTCACCTATTGCACTCATCTCAAACTCAGCTGTTATGAGTTTTCAAAACCCTTCATACATTTTAGAACATGTGCTTCCAAAAATGATGTCATCCACATAAATCTGGACAATCATCAAGTCTTTCCCTCTCCATTTTAAAAACAATGTTTTGTCTATTTTACCTCTTGTGAAACCAATAGAGAGAAGAAAGGTGGAAAGAGTTTCATACCAGGCTCTTTAGTGCTTGTTTCAAGTCATACAAAGCTTTGTTTAGCTTGTAGACATGATTTGGATTAAATGGATCCTCAAAACCAGGAGGTTGACAAACATATACCTCTTCTTGAATCTTACCATAGAGGAATGCGCATTTGATATCCATTTGAAACACCTTTATGTTGTGGTTGACGGCAAAGGCCAGGAACAGTCTGATAGCTTCTAATCTTAATACAGAGGCAGTGGTACAAGCTCCCATACTTGTTGTCTTCTAAACTGTTGGAGCTCCTCTTGCATGGCCTCTACCCAGTTGTTGTCTTTTAGTGCCTCTTGGTACTTGACTGGCTTATGGAGAGATAGAAAACCAGCAAAAAGACAGATGTTTTGGGATTGGCTTCTTGTGAGCACCCCTTCACTGATGTTGCCAATGATTTGGTCAGGTGGATGAGACTTCAAGAAGATCAGATCTACTTTGTATGGAACAATGGCATTTAGTGGTGAGGGCTGCAGATGTGAATCATCTAAGCTAACAACTGTTGGTGACTTTGAGGATCCAACAGTGTCTTGAAATGGAGGTGGAGGAATTGGTGGTATTGGTGTGGAAACATGTTGACTTTTATCCACTGTTTGAGGACTTTTATCAACAGTGTTTGGTGATGTGGAAGTAGGGGTTAAAGGACTACTTTGGTCAACAACTGTTGAGGTAGCAGTGGTTGAGCTTTGACAGCTGTTTTGAATATCTGCTGCTCTGGTAATGGATTTGAAGGTTTGTAGTGGAAGAATCACTTCATACCCATTGTCTGATGGAGAATTTTGAGATGGACCTGCATTGTTAGTCTTGACAGAAACATTTTCAAATGTAAATTTATCAAGATCAAACAAATCTGCAGGGTTTGCAAGGATTTTCATTGAAGAAAGTTTATTGAACTTTACATTCAAAGTCTCTTCCACTGTTTTGGTCCTTGTGTTAAACACTTTGTATGCCTTAGCAGTGGTTGAGTATCCCAAATGATATCCACTGTCTACAGTGGCTGTAAATTTTGAAATTGAGTCTTTTAAATTCAAAATAAAGCATGGACAGCCAAATAATCTAAAGTATGAGATCAGTGGTTTGATTTTATACAGAAGTTCATAGGCAGTCTTTTGATGCCTGGGGTTGATTATAACTCTATTCTGGACATAGCAAGCAGTGTTTACTGCCTCTGCCCAGAAAGTTAATGGCAAACCTGAATCAGCAAGCATGGTTCTGGCAGCCTCAATCAATGTCCTGTTCTTCCTTTCAATAACCCCATTTTGCTCTGGTGTCCTTGGAATGCTGTACTGCCTTACAATTCCTTTTAAAACACAAAACTCATCCAACTCCCTATTCTGAACTCTGTGCCATTGTCACTCCTGAAGACTTTTACTGGTAAGTCAAACTGCTTTTCAACCTGTTTGACAAAGTCTTGCAGAATGCCTGCAGTCTCATCTTTGGAATGTAAGAAATAAGTCCATGTAAACCTAGACAAGTCATCTACAATTACCAAACAATATCTTTTCTTTTTAAGACTCATGACTTTTACTGGGCCAAACAGATCCATATGCAGCATTTGCAGGCGCTTGGTTGTTTTGGACTCTTCAATGGACTTAAATGAGCTTTTATGTTGTTTTCCTTTTAAGCAGGAAACACAATGCTCAGGACAGGTGAATAGTTTTTGAGGAAGACCTCTTACTAAACCCTGTTTTGACAAAGCAGTGATTGTCTTGAGATTTGTGTGCCCCAATCTCCAGTGCCAAAGTTCTGTCTCTTTGTTAGAGGCAGGTGAGAATAGACAGGCATTTGTCCTGGGGCTCTCTTTTGACAAATCAACTACATAGACACTGCCACTCCTTTGAGCAAGAAGTTGGGGTTTTTCCATTTTTTATTATTTCTTCAATCTTTTTAGGGTAAATTACACTTTTCGTCCTTTATGTTTGTACCGGATTGCAACGGATAGCCTTTAACTTCAATAATTAAAATCACAATCCTTTATTTGGAAAACTCGTTACATCTTTCGTCCTTTAGCACTAACTAGGTTAAAATTTTCAATTAAGTATGGCATGTGCCTTGCACATGAGGGTAGATTGGTAATTTCAAAAATAAATTAAAAAAAATATATATATTTAAAACATAAACAATATCTCTATCTCAACTCTTTCTCTCTCTAAACCTATCATCCAAATCTGCCTCCACTGCCACAGCAACCGCCGCCGCCGCCACCACCACCACCACCACCACCTTAACCTTAACCTGACTCTACCACCACTCATCCATTGAATAAGTCAGAACCACTTTAATTTACTAGCCCCGTTTAAAGACCTTAATCAAGCTACATTAAACCTACTTCCCACTATCCATCCACACGAAGAAAAATACACAGTTGAAAACAATAAAAAGATTAAACAAAAAAGGGGTGGCAATGGATGGAAGAACACTTGGATCTCATCTTGGTGCCATTAGGGTTCTTGATTCTGGTAAATCTTTAACCAAGCACAACCCCTTCACCGGAAAACCTTGACCCGCCATCATCAGAATCTGCTTCACAATCACCGGCTTCTTGGAAAACCTAGGCCATCGTCAACCAGTTTTCTTTCATTCCCAACTTATTCTCCATCCAATATAACGAAAACCCCCAATTTTTGAACTTCGTTTCAACAAAGCCACTCGATTGTCACAGACGATGATGTGTGCTAAACAGACTATAAAAATTAACTAAATAAGACTCTCTAAGCTAGACACTAAAAAGCTTTAATTCTAGACTCGACCTAAACCACACAATCGGCAAGTGTACCGATCACTGTAGTATAACCCTAGGAAGTCCGGATATCAAACCACGGGACTCTATGTATCACGTAAACTAGACTCTAACAGACACTGACAGACACGACACAAACTTGTTTAATTGTTTGGGGGGGGGGGTTACGGAAAATCTAAGGAAATCTATTTAAACTAATTAATTAACTAAGAACTAGACTAATATGAAAGAAGACGAAGACGATTCTTATATGATAATGAGGACCACCTAGACTAGTATCCTGGATTGATTTTAAAGAATTACCGATTAAGTTAAATGCATGAATTATGGAACCGGGATCTTAAAGTAATAAACCTATTAAACACCAACTAAGCCCCTCAACCCTTCTCGAGGTGAAACTTATGGCGCTACCTAAGCCGTTAATCCTACCGGTTATTAGACGTCTTTCCAGTTGTCTAATTATTGTGTAAGTACCCTAATGTTGACCTACTCTTTTCCAATCATAGATCTAAGGTAGTTTGGATTACTTAACTTGACTTGATAGACTAATAAACCGACGGGGCAACTAAATTCATGACCTTTTCCAAGGACTATCTAAAGCAATTCGCCGGGTAAGACTAATCAATAGCCCCTCACTTTCCAGGTATTAGGACTAGCAGAACACTAAAACCTAGCAAATTACTAAGAGTTACTTCTAGGGGTTATTGGCCAATTCCACCCAAAAGAGTTAAGATTTATTACGTGATATAGACACTCACCAAAATCCTAAACCCTAGTATGACTCTATGTTGTGATAAAGAGCGTCACTAAGAATCATACGAAGCAAATGATAATAATAAACCAAATTAAAGTACGCATGTACATTAAATCAATAAACCAAACTGTTTACAAAACATAATTAATCCATACAAATCATGCAAATAACGAAAAAGGTAAAAACTTTATTCAATCCATTCAACTAAGTCTAGGTGGCCTAAATGTTTAGCCGAGCATGTTCATAAAAGAAAAAAAATCAAAGAAGTTCAACAAAGAATTCATGATAGCAAGTTTCGTGAAAAGAATAAAAAACAAAGAACTAGAAAACCCGTATAGTCTTCGATCCTTTGTCCCGAACTCGTACCACTGATTCGTAAGCTTCACAATCTCCGAAAGTGCTCAAAACGTGCTCTCAAAATCGCCCCAGATGATCTCCAATCGTAACTAGGGTTTTGTATTAAGTTTCTTGAGTTTTTATAAGAAACCCTAACATGTACCGAGAATTCGCCGTCAAACACCTCGTCGCATCGTGCGACGGGGATTACCCTTACTCGTGGCGTGACGCGAGCACAAGAAATATTAAAAATCCATTATTTAATGGTGGCGTCGCGCCACCATGATGTTGTGAAGCCTTGGCGTGACGCGACGGCACAATTTCCACAGAATGTTGCGTAGAATTCCCAGCTCCAATTCTCAAAAACTTCAAAATAATTCTAACTCTTTTTCCACTTTGTTCCAGAACTTGGTATTTCAGCATTTTAACTCGTTTCCACTCAACTTTCAGCAATATTAAGCATCAAGACCTGGAAAACACAATCTAATCAATAGTATGCACATTCTAACTAAAACGGAACTAAAAATAACGAGAAACTATTCAAACTATACATGAATAAAGGATGTATTTTGCAATACATCAGACGATGATGATGACGTGGAGGAGGAGGAGCAATCGTGAGAATACAGCGGCGCAGGGTTGTCCTCAGTGGCCGGAGTGGTGGCCTTCATGAGTTGTACGCAGGTGAATATGATGAAGATACAGCTAGGGTTAGTGATGGTATTATAAGTTTTTAATTTTATTTTTGTTTTATTTATATTATATTTTAATTAGATTGGTAAAAAGACCAAAGTGCCCTTATATAAATAGACTTAACTAAAATTTTTTACCTAGTTAGTGCTAAAGGACGAAAGATGTAACGAGTTTTCCAAATAAAGGATTGTGATTGTAATTATTGAAGTTAAAGGCTATCCGTTGCAATAGCCCTTAACCATTTCTGGTCCAACAATCCTACAATAATCCTTAATGAAGAATGAGCCATAGCCCTTATCACTCATTTGTGAGACACTAAGGAGGTTGAATTTTAGATTGTCTATTAGATTAATATTTTCAAACTTAACATTTCCAGAATGTACTGTACCAGATCCCATAACCTTCCCTTTACTATTATTACCAAAAGATATATCACCCCCTCCCTTAGTTTTGAATTCTTTGAGTAGGGCTCTACATCCAGTCATGTGCCTAGAGCGTCCACTATCTACATACCAAGGACTATCTAAGCATGTAGAAGCTCCCTGCACATCAAGTAAATAATTAGTTCAGGAGGGTCTCCAAAGCCAATAAGGCTTTGGATGGGGTCTCAACAGTGTCTATGTTAAGTTCAGGTGGATGGACAGTGGTTAGCTTAGGTGTGTGAACAGTTTTGGAACTGCTTTTCTCTAACCACTGTTGGGGGTCCTGTCCTATCATCTGCTGGTACCCAAAGGGATTCCTGTTCACTCTTGGTTTAGAAGGCTTTTTGTAAGCCTCATAAACATGTGGGACCCTTTGGTATGGTGGTTGGCCTTTACCTCTTCGGTATTGGTTTGCAGGGGGTGCATCAGTCACCTGAACTTCTCTTTCAACAGAGGTTTGGTTCAGCTGTTTTGTAACAGATGTTTGAACTGGCACAAACAGTGGTTGGTTCTAGACTTGTGGTTTTGATGAACTCATTGGTGTTTTTGACATGTACTCTTCCTTTTTGACCTCAAAGGATTTCAGGCACACACACTGCTGAGTAGAATGATTTGTTTTACCACAGATGGTGCAGCTGCTTGAAGGCACAACAGTACTTGTTTTGTTAAGATCATAAGCTTTTAAATGAAAACAATCTTTGGTCAAGTGATTTTTCTTTTCACAAAAGTCACAAAACAAGTTTTTAATCTTTTCTCTTTTCTTCCTCTTTTCAGATTCCTTTGCAACAGAGTTTTGAACCACTGTTGGGATATCCTTAAGAGGAATTACCTTGGCCTTAGGAGCTTTGACACCATCTATAGTTGTGAAGTCCATGGGTTTGAAGTTTTCAAGGATGTCACACTCATCAGACCATGTGGGTTTAAATTGGTATTTCTCAACTTCCTCAAAAGTTGAGGACCCCACAGATCTTTCCAAAGTGATCTTGTTACCAAGTTTATCAGTTATTTTAACTTCTTGGCCATCCTTGTTTGTGGGTATGATTTCAACAGAGGTTTGAACAGATTCATTTTCAGCAGTGTTTTCAATTTGATCATGTTTTCTAAAACCTACACCAAATTTTACATTGCTTTTGATATGTTTTTCAAGCATAACTTCATAACCTTTGCAGGATTCCACCCATTTTTCACAAGTGATTTGGGTGGATTCCAACTCCTTTTTGCAGACTTGATATTTTTCTATCATGGTCTGGAGTTGGTCCTTGGTTATGCTATGCTCTTGTTTGAGACCGCAGATTTCATTGTCTTTTTCAGCCAATTTGATTTTTAATTATTTTAAATACTTTTCAAATTGAACTTCATCATTTAACACTCTATCCCTAAGGTTTTCATTCACCTCTTTGATGTTAGCAAATGCTATGATGCATTTGTCTGAACAAAGGTTTTTAAGAACTTGAGATGATACCTTAGCTGCAGCCATCATGGCACAATCACAAACATGCTCTTTCTCATCAGCCACCTTCTCTTCCTTTTCACCATGTTTCTTCTATTCTTCTTCAGACCAGGGGTCAGACAGTGGTTCCAACAGGGGTTCTGAATTTTCTCCCAACAGTATTTCACCAGCAACAGCAGTAACCACTGCTTCAGCAATTTCATCCACTGTTTCAGCACTTGATTGTGCTTCTTCAGCTTCCAGCCCTTCTGGTATTGACTCTAATGCTACAAAACAGAATTCATTACTAGAAACAACATCATTAGCATATAGAGCAAAATTTTCATTTCCTAATTCATCAGGTAAGCTGCTCCAGTCAACAAAGCCTTGTGTGAAGAAGCTTTGCTGATCTGGTTGAACCACTGTTGGTGCAGCTTTTTGAGGTGCAACTGGTTGCACCTGAACCTGAGGGACAGGGGCTTGGACATACTGAATTTGAGGAACAGTGGTTTGGACATACTGCACAGGAATAGGGGTTCCAGGGTTTGCATAATGAGCAGTGTTTACATGGGTAGCAGGGGTATAATGGGAATACTGCACAGTGCTTTGGTTATTTTGTGGTCTTGAACTAGGGTGAGTGATAATTGGTCCATTTGTTTGAATCCTACATTCCCTAGCAAAGTGTCCTAACCTGTTGCACTTCTAGCATTTGATTTTTGACTTATCCAACCCTACTTTTAGATTCCCATGCAACCCTGGGAATTTTCTCCTTGTCCTTTTGTAAAACTTGCTGGTTCTAACACTCAGCAGTGCAAGTTGGTGTAATATATCCATTTCCTCTAAGTCAGTTAGATCAAAATGCTGAAGATCATTGAGTTCAAAGCATAGATTGTCAGAGTTTTGGTTTTCTCCATTTGCTGTGAAAGCATAATTGGATGAGTGAGGATCAGAGTTGAAGTTTCCACCAGTAGTTATGTCAATAAAGTGATCATAACTCTGATCCTTACTACTGCCAGACTCTTCCTGACCCAAAAGAGCTGTGTTGCCAAATGAATAATCATCTGCAACTTTCCCAGACTCTTGCAACTTCTTTTTCTAGTTCAACTCCCTTTCATAGGTCAGGAGTCTACCATGAAGTTGGGTCAGGGTCAGATCTTTGAACCCAACTGAATTTCTGGTCACAAAAGCAATTGTATCCCATTTTTCAGGCAGTGACCTAAGAAACCTGCTATTTTGTGTTGAATTAGCAAATTTAACATTAACAAGTCTTAGCTCACTAATGAGACAACTGAATCTCTCAAACTGTTGTGTTAGTGATTCACCCTTAATGTGACAAAAGGTTTCATACTGTTGATTCAAAATTTCCCTATTATTTTCAATCACTTGTTTAGTCCCCCCAAACTGTTCCTTCAGTGCTTCCCAAAATTCCTTGGCACTGTTACAGTGTAACAGCCCAGCATAAATTTCATTTGGTAGTGCAGATGCAACGATGCTGAATGCCTTGGCATCTAGTTCAATTTTTTTTAAAATCCTAGTCCGTATAGTTCTCAATATTCTTAGGAACAAAAACCTTTAGATCCTCAGCACTCGGCACTATTGGAACATGTGGTCCAAAGATAACCGACTTCCAACATCCGGTATTCTGTTGAGCAAGGATGTGACCCATCCTTCTCTGTCAGATGTTGTATTCAGATCTCTTCAACATGGGTGGTTTGAAGAGTGAGCCGATGCTATTATTAACATCCTGTGATTGTGACGTCATCCTGGTTGTTTTACAGGTACTGATTAATCAACTTTTGCTCGTGTATAAACCTTACTCTATTTTTCAACAAAACGAACAATTATAAGTATCAACGATTATGAGCTGAACTTTTACGTCAAAATGATTGTTAGATCAAATTTGACTGTCCTTGCTCTGATACCAATTGTTAGGATCTGAGTTTCTTATGATTGTGTTTTTGTTTTTGTTCTAGAATTACGAAGATGAATGAGTAATTGCAGCGGAATTAAAATGGAAACAAACTTTCAACACACAATCAAATGGAAGAATTGCTTTCAACACACATGTTTGACATGAAATCAAATGATTATATTTATTATAAGATTCAATTACAATGCATGCATGCAATACAATCTCCCCCTTAGCCTGAGCTCACACTGGTTTGTTCATACAGAATGACTTGTGAAGAAAGAGCTAATAGAACAGTACATGGTACTGTTCTATTTATAGTACAGAATAAACCATTGTGGCATCTTTGCTGACGTCACCATGAAAGTGACATCTAACCTCCTAACAACCTGTAACCACTGACCTATACAACTACTGCTATTACAAACTACTGATTAACAATAAATACAAAGACAAGCTAAACTACTGCTTCTCATTCCACTGTTATACTCCTAGCAGTGCTTTGTGTCTTCAACAGTACTTGAACCATGACTGTAGATTGAGCATCAGTGTTTGTCTTCAACAGTCTTTAGGTCTTCAACAGATGTTGAGTGATCAGCCGTTGTTGTAGACGGACAGTAGATAGAGGTCATCAGTTGTTAGGCCACTTTCAAGGGGAAAGAACTGTTGCAATCAACTGCTTATGTGAACCCACTGTTCTGATCCAGTTTTGGCTTTATCAACTGTTCCTTTGGTAGGGTTCAATCCCAACATTCTTTCATGGGCTTCTCTATTAAACCAACCTCTTTTCTTAGTATTAAAAGGTTCCTCTGATTGTGCCTTAAAAATAAATATTCCCTCTTCCGTATCTGCTGAATATCCTGAGGGATCAGGCTGGGATGATGTTCCCTCATTTTTCTGTGAACTATCTAAATGACGATAAGCGTCCGCTGTTCCTTGATCACTCATACTGTAAACTAACAAATAGTCAAATAACACATAACACATAATCACATAATTTATTTCCTAACACATAATTTAGAATTTCAGTGTCAGTAGAACACTTCTTTGGCTTAAATTAGTGGCTGTAGCTCTTATTCCACCTTCTGTCGCAACCCCCGACCCCTGACCTGGAGCGAGCGACCGCGAGCTACTTAGAGCGGGTGGTATCGGTGTTTATTAATTGGCAGTGGAATACATCAGGACCCCTGTCAGGAATTAGATAGCTTCTAGCGCTAGGGAGCCAAATGTGTCAAAAGTAAAAGGGACAAAAACATGTTGGTTCTCTACACAAGCTTTAGCGTGCTTATCAACTTTCTCTGATTCTGACTTTCTTGCTGCTTGTCCAACTACAAACCTGTTTTCCCTTAAACCAACCATAGGGGAAACACCCATGAGGTCCACACAAGCACGTTTCCCCCTAGCCCAACCAAAGACGAGCAGATCCGCTGGTCGCAGAGTAGATCTCCCTTCCATAGCGTCCGTAAGGAAATTCACAGGAACCACTTTCTTAGCCGAATCCCAACTCTTCTCAGGATGTCCCACAAAACATCCTGCACCCAATCATGCTGATATTTCAACCCAGGGAGCTCTTTACAATGCGCTGTGCGCTCTCCGTATTTATCCATACAAGCTTTACGATATATCAGGCAGGTTTCATCTTTTGGGTACATAGGGAGCATCAGCCGATATTTAAGGATGGCTCTGTATTCTACTGCTGACATACATTGTCTCAGCCCCTCAATCGGGATAACGGTAAAAAAATCCTGAGCATAGGGACCTTTCAGACACTCTAACCGCCTTCTGGTGAGATAACAGATGAAAAATTTCTCCCAGCCTTTGAGCGATTTTGCTAAACAGAGCATTCGCCAAAGTTTTTTGTGGCTTCGAGGGGGCGGTGTCCTTGTTAGAGAAACCGCCGATATCAAAGTCTGGGATAGAGACATTTAAGCGTTCGAGCGCCTGCAGATAGTCACGGTCTAGCCCGACAAACCCACTGTTTCGAAGGATATGATCCTGTAGTTCCCAATACTGAGCTCTGGACGCCATGTCACACCCCTATTTTCCACGTGTCACCGGTGGGCCCGGTGGGGAGTATCGTGACGTAGTTGATATCATCATAGACAAACAACACAATATAATAATGCACAGCGGAAGCAAAGATAGATTCATTTCAACTTTAATAAAGCGTAATAATAAATATCACTGATAGTTGAAACGGATCCACAGGCGGATCAAAAACAAATTAAGATATTGTTCAACAGTTTAACGTCGCCCAAGCTTGCGAGACTTATTGTGGACGCTCTAGAAGACAGCCAGCCTATTACGTGTAGTACCTGCACTTAACCTTTTGGGAAAAATACGTCAGTTTACACTGGTAAATACAATTTAACTGACTCATTTTGAAAATGATTAAAAATTGATTTGAATGCTCATGGCACAAAATATTTTATAACTTGGGATAATTATGTAATATAATCTTGTAAAGGATTTACATGTTACTTATGCGTTCAGTAGCCCGGTTCGTGCCGGGTTAAAGATCAATAGACACACCACAATATTGAGTTATACACTTGACAGGTGTACGCCTACACCCCGTGCTCAGGTCGTGGCCATCTTGTAAGATAATGCCGAGGATATCCGGGACATGGTCATTAACCCCCCAAAGGCTTTAAGCAATAAAACATTCAATCAAAACATAGCATCTCAATAAATTTAACCACTATTCGATTAAAGAATTCAATGCTAGACCAAGCGGTATTTTATATACCGTACCCCAAGCCCGTATAAGGAAAATAAGTCAAAAAGTATTTACCTTGGTAAGTATAAATCTTAGTTAGCAAGTGGAGGTAGCTTTTACCGGTGCTTCTATTCTGGAACAAAGGTTTATAAATGACCTATTAGATTTCTAACGGCCTTTAATTAAACTAAAGCTTAGACCGGTTATTTAAAAGGACGAAACAGTTTAAACGCACGATTAAGCGAAGACCGGATAGAATGTGATTTAGACCCGACAAGTTGGAATACTTGTATAATATGGGTATACTAAATACATTCTGGATTTTGAGACAAAAATGATAATGTTTGACCCGTCTCGGTCAATTTATGCAAACTAGTTACATAAACCGAACCGAACGCGAAAAGAGCGTTACGGGTAACCGTAAGAGTCATATGCAAGTTCCCTGATATAATATGCTATAAATATGATATATTATCAGCAAAGTGTCTTCTATTATGCCCGGAACGGATTTAAACTCAACTTATGCCTTATAGGGGCAATTTGGTCATTTAAAAGATTATAAAAGAGTTTATTTATAAATCTGAGTTTCAAGTCTGGTCCATTCAGTAAATATATTTAATTTTACATATTATAACAGTAGGGTATGACCCATATGTAAAACCTATCATTTAAAACCAAACTATGCACCTTAGGGGTATTTTGGTAATTTCACAAGGACTTAAAATGTCAAAATTGGGAATCTGAGTTTATAAACTTATACTTACTGTTATTTTATAAAAATATACTAAAAACATCAGTAGGTATCAACCTTATAGATTTAATATGATTATAGTACATACTATGCGATAAAAATGCGTAAAAAGGCGATTTGGAGCCGTTTCCGGGTTTGTAAAAGAAGTCTGATATTTTTATATTTCCAGAAGGCTCAAAGTATCATATTTAACAAATAAAATCAGTAGAAAAAGGTTTGGGGTCAAAAGAATTTATAAAACTCGTTTTATGGCCTAAAAGGGCAAATTCGGTATTTACCGAATTAAACTTAGAACCCTATGTTATGATCAGCCAAAAATAAAATAAAAATCTTTAAAAATCCTAAAATATTATATAATATCAGTGAGTAAAAAGTTTTATATCAAAAAGTGGGTTTAAGTGGGTTATATGCTAATTACGCCGTTTAAGTAACATAAAGCTTGTAATTTACGATAATGAGCATAATTCTTATTCTGGACCTCAAACTGATATGAAATTTTCGGTGCAAGTTTATATATCAGTAACAAATGTTTCTAGTCTTTCACTTTTTCAAAAATCACGTTTTATAGCAAAAAGGGCAAAATAGTCATATTTAAGCATAAACCGGTAACATGCATATGAATCGGTTAAACATGGAACGAAGATGTAAAATTCCAGAGGGTTAAACATACATGAAAGTTGGTCTAAAATATGCTCAAATGCAGATCTTAACATGCATGTACGGATCAGAACCGATAGTCAAAGAAAAAGTCCATTTATGAGACTTTCGGTTCCGATTCGGGTGTAATACAGAAAATTGTCGAGTTGATCAAGTTGAAACATGTTCTTACATTATTTATAAAGTTATTTTGATGATCAAACAGGTTGCATGTAGCCTACATTACTGATTATGCTTAAATTTGCAAAAACATATTCTGTTGACTTTTTATGAAGAACTTTGACTCGACAATTAGCATGCTTAGAGTGTGAATCTGAACATACCCTTTTAGGGGTTTGTTATACTCATAAATACCAACATGCAGGTACTTTCAATTCGAGATATGACTGAGCACATTTCGTTTAATTGCAAAGTCAAACTATATTTACGATATGTTTGACTTTTAGTAAAAACGCTAAGCTAGAATGGATTTGAGGATGATATAAACACTTACAAAGGTCCTAACAAGCTTAGTGATCACTTATGAGGCTGCCTTGTCGATCAGAATGCTCCAGGAGAAGTCTTGTGAGTTTTTTTTTTGAAAGTTCAAGTGTTCTTGGTTTTGCAACAATGGTGAACTTTATGCAACTATGATCTTGAATCAGAGTGTTTCTGATGTTTTAATAGGTGTTCCTTTGTCCAAAAGTTGCATGTAAGTCGATTGGTCAGTTCTATAATCGATCACAGCTGTAACCAACTCGCAAAACAGACTGACTGACACCTGTGCATACGTTTCTGTCGCTGGCAGGTGCTCGCGTAGCGCGAGGCACTCGTCGCGCAGCGCGAGGGTGGGGGCGACCAGCTTTACAAGTTTCCTAAATGTTGCAATTCAGTCCCCGATCTTGTGATACGTGTTTTGTTCGTTTATTTGGCACTCTAGACCCTCACATCTGGTTTTTAGGAACCTTGGGACTTTTATAAACTTGGCAAAGTCCTTGGTTCACTTTGCGCTTACCCGAAAAGTCACGAAATTCACGATATCGTATTTAACCTTTCGTGTACGGTTTTAATCATAACTTTCTCTTACGTTCACGAAACTTCATGAAATTTTTATCATATATTCTCGTGAGTATATTTCATCATTACAAAGCTTCGGGTTTGCCAAAAGATCACTCAGAGGTATAAATTCAACATGTTGACACTTTTAGCCCCTGTAGTTTGTAATTCCTCACTTTCTTTCATTTTTCGCCTCGTATGATCCATGATTTATCCGTTTAAAGATATAAACACCATGTAGGGTTATTGTAGGGCTTATTTATCAATCGTTGACACTTTGAACCCTCGAATTCACATAGTTTCACCGTTTGTCAACTTTAGTCCCTCTAAAGTATGTTTTCACATTTTCAAGGCCCATGACACGTGTCAAGACATTAATGGACGTGAATTTTCGAGGTGTTACATCCTCACCCCCTTAAAAGAAATCTCGACCTCGAGATTTACTGAAACAAATGAGGGTCTTTTTCTTTCATCGTGGATTCTACCTCCCATGTGTATTCGGGACCTCTACGAGCATCCCATTTGACCTTAACAATAGGTATGTGCTTCCTTCGAAGCTTCTTTACCTTTCGGTCTTCAATCGACAACGGCTTTTCCACAAATTTCAAGCTTTCATCTATATGTACATCCGTATACGGTATAACCAGTGGTTCCTCCGCGGAACACTTCTTCAAATTACAGATGTGGAACACATTATGGATAGCGCTAAGTTCTTCAGGCAAGTTCAACTTATAAGCAACTGATCCGACACGTTCGATAATCTCGAAAGGTCCTATGTATCTCGGGCTTAGCTTGCCTTTCTTACCAAATCGCATCACCCCCTTCCAGGGTGATACCTTAAGCAACACTTTATCACCTACTTCGAAGTGAAAATATTTACGTTGTGGATCCGCATAACTCTTCTGCCTTTCTCTGGCAGCTCTCAAACGATCGCGAATCTGGACAATCTTATCCGTCGTCTCAAAAACAATTTCTGGTCCTGATAGTTGGACATCTCCAACTTCTGCCCAACAAATAGGCGATCTACACTTTCTACCGTATAAGGCCTCAAAAGGCGCAGCTTTTATGCTGGTGTGGTAGCTATTGTTGTAGGAGAATTCAATTAGTGGTAGGTTCTTATCCCAACTACCACCCAAATCGATCGCACACGCACGCAGCATGTCTTCCAAAGTTTGAATAGTACGCTCACTTTGACCGTCAGTCTGTGGATGATAAGCCGTACTAAAATTCAAACGAGTGCCCAAAGATTGTTGGAAACTTTTCCAAAAATGTGACGTGTATCTAGTATCTCTATCAGAGATAATAGACACAGGTATTCCATGCAAAGCTACAATCTTATCAACGTATAATTGGGCTAACATATCGGAGCTATAAGTCTCCTTGATGGGTAGAAAATGTGCTGACTTCGTCAGTCTATCTACTATGACCCAAATAGTGTCATTTCCCTTTCTCGTCTTTGGCAACTTGGTGATGAAATCCATCGTCACCATCTCCCACTTCCATGTGGGAATTTCAGGTTGTTGTAACAAACCTGACGGTTTCTGGTGTTCCGCTTTGACTTGCGCACAAGTCAAACATTTAGACACATAAGCAGCTATGGACTTTTTCAAACCAATCCACCAGTAATTTGCTTTTAAATCCTGATACATCTTGTCAGCTCCAGGATGAACGGAATATTTGGAACTGTGGGCTTCCTGGAGGATAACATCTCGAAGTCCTCCATAAACTGGAACCCATATTCGTCCATTTAATCTTAACATTCCGTCTTTGTCATGGGATAACTGTTCCTCAATTACTCCCAATTTTTCTTCAGGATAATTAGCTTCCAGCACAGCTTCCTTCTGTGCAGCTAGTATCCTTTCGTTCAATTCATTCCTGATTTCGATGCTTTTGGCATTGATTCTTAGTGGCTTTACTCTTTCTTTTCTACTTAAGGCGTCGGCAACTACATTTGCCTTGCCTGGATGGTACTTTATTTCACAATCGTAATCATTTAGAGTTTCCATCCATAGTCTCTGTCGCATATTCAAGTCCTTCTGATTAAACAAATGTTGAAGGCTCTTGTGATCTGAATAGATCACATACTTGGTACCATATAAGTAATGTCTCCAGAGTTTTAATGCAAATACAACGGCACCCAGCTCCAGGTCGTGGGTGGTGTAGTTCTTTTCGTGTATCTTCAGCTGTCTTGAGGCGTAGGCAATAACTTTGCCTTTCTGCATGAGTACACAGCCCATACCAGTGTGTGATGCATCACAATACACCACAAATTCTTCTATACCGTCGGGCAGTGTTAGCACTGGTGCATTGCTCAACTTTTTCTTCAGAATGTCGAAGGACTCTTGCTGCTTAGGGCCCCAATCAAACTTAACCTTCTTACGCGTCAACGAGGTAAGGGGCGCAGCAATCCTTGAAAAGTTTTCGATGAAACGCCTATAGTATCCAGCTAAACCCAGAAAACTGCGAATTTCAGTAGGCGTCTTTGGCTCTTGCCAATTCATGACTGCTTCCACCTTAGCGGGATCCACTTGGATACCACGCTCACTTACTACATGTCCAAGGAATTGGACTTCTCGAAGCCAAAATTCACACTTCGAGAACTTGGCATAGAGCTTCTCTTGATGAAGTAGTTTGAGAATACAACGAAGGTGTTTCTCGTGGCCAGCTTTGTTCTTTGAATAGGTGAGAATGTCGTCAATGAAGACGATGACGAATTTATCCAGATAAGGCTTGCAGACGCGATTCATGAGGTCCATGAACGCGGCTGGTGCGTTAGTGAGCCCGAAAGGCATCACTAGGAACTCGTAATGTCCATAACGAGTCCTAAACGCTGTCTTGTGTACATCTTCATCTTTGACCTTCAACTGATGATAGCCTGATCTCAGGTCGATCTTTGAAAAGTAGCTTGCCCCTTGCAATTGGTCGAACAGGTCGTCGATCCTAGGCAAAGGATACCTATTCTTGATAGTGACTTTGTTCAGCTCACGGTAATCGATGCACAGACGCATCGATCCATCCTTCTTCTTGACAAACAAAATTGGCGCTCCCCAGGGAGACGAACTAGGTCTAATAAAACCTTTCGCTAACAGATCATCCAACTGCGTCCTTAATTCCTTCATCTCCGTTGGTGCTAACCTATAAGGCGCTCTTGCTACTGGTGCAGCACCAGGGATGATGTCAATCCGGAATTCGACTTGCCTATCTGGTGGCAACCCAGGTAGTTCTTCGGGAAAAACTTCAGGATATTCCGAAATGATAGGGATGTCTTCAATCTTGGGCTTTGGCTCATCAATCGTAACTTGTGCCATATAAATGACACAGCCCTTCTGCATACATCTGGATGCCTTGAGCATGGACACTTGCTCTGGCAATCCATGCTGAGTATCTCCTTGAATGGTAAGTGACTCTCCAGCCGGAGTTTTAACTATCACTTGCTTTTGTTTGCACACAATCTGGGCTTGGTTATGCGATAACCAATCCATGCCTATAACTACATCAAAGCCGGCGAGCTTAAAGGGGAGTAGGGACAAAGGAAAAGAATGATTCCTAATGGATATAACACATCCATCTAAAACAGTTGAGGCTGTTTCTATGGTTCCATCAGCTAACTCCACCTCATACTTCACACTTAAGTCTTTTACAGGCAATTTTAACAACTCACAAAACTTATTATCTACAAAAGACTTATCCGCTCCAGAATCAAACAAGACTCTAGCAAAAACATCATTTACAAGAAAAGTACCTGTAATAACGTTGTCATCTAGAACTGCTTCCTTAGCGTCCATCCTGAAGACCCTTGCATTGGTCTTCTTTCCATCATCGGCTTTCTTAGCGTACTTTGGGCAATTAGACTTAATGTGCCCTTTCTCGTTGCAACCGTAACAGGTTGCATCCTTCAGACCCTTACACTTCAAAGTCGTATGATCAGTAGATTTACAGATTCCACATGGTCTCGTGTGGGACTGCGATTTCGACTCAAAACGACATTTCCCAAAGTGGTTTTTCTTGCAGGTTTTGCATTTGGGTTTATCCCCCGACTGTTGCCCATCTCTCTTCGATCCTGACCCTTTTCTATGGTCGTTATTCCCTCGGTGTCTCTTCTCCGATCTCCGTGAGGTATCGTCCTCACGCTTTCTCTTATTCTCTTCCGAGTTCCTAAGTGCTCTCAACCTGACTACGTCCTGAGTGAGAGAGAGAGATAGATCAGCTACTGATCTGAAAGTTGTAGGCCTCGATGCCTTAACACTAGCTTTAATCTCAGGGGCCAAACCCCCAATGAAACGGGCAATCCTTTTCGGCTCAGGGATTACCAAGTATGGAATCAATCGAGATAGAGTATTGAAGGTGGTGAGGTATGCCTGACAATCTAGATTCTTCATCACCAACGATACGAAGTCTGACTCGATCCTTTCCACTTCATGTTGTGGACAAAAATTCTCTTTAATAAGGGCTACGAACTGATCCCATGACATACTGTAAAGTGTGGCCTTTCCGGTAGCTTGCAAGAGAGATTTCCACCATGCTAGTGCGTCCCCTTTGAACGATTGGGACACATACTTCACTACATCCCGATCAGCACACCCGCTGATATCTACGACTGTATCCATTTCGTCTAACCAGGTCATGCAGTCGACCGCTCCTTTTTCCCCAGTAAAGTCTCTGGGTTTACATGAGACGAAGTACTTATAAGTACAAGACTTACTGTGCGATTCATGTTTCTGCTTGATCTTCTTTATCGGGACACTGTTTTGGTTAGAGGAGTGATGATCCTCATCATCCTTCTTTGGCTTATCTTTCTTAGGTATCTCCTTCTGAGAGGGCGGTTTGCTATGACCCTCCGAATGTGTTCTTGGCTTGGAGCGTGATGCGGTTCGGGTCCTACTCCGGGTCCCGCTTGCTTCACTAAATTGTCTATTCAGTGCTTCGACCACGGCATCATTCACTAGTGCTTTCAATTCCGCACCAGTTATTAACATCTGAGCATTTTCAGGGTTTTGTGCCGGGCGACTGTTTAGTTCTTCGGATTTAGCCATGTAGTCTTAAATTGCTACATAAAATAAGGACAAGATCTATTTAGAAGTCTAAACAGCATTATCGTTCTTGACGATTTATTAACCATGGTAACAAAAGCCATATTAGTTAATTTTAAAAATTTCATTCAGGATTTTTACTAATAATCTTTTTAGAACGAAATATAATATTGGCATAATAAGCCTAGTCACGTAGACAAATTTCTAAATTTCAAATTTAGATCTTATAGGATTAAGGCTTGATTAAATAAGACAAGTCAATCCTTTTTCTTGGCAGGGAGTTTATAAACTACAGCTGCCTTCTTGTTTTATATGACATTAACTATAACCCGTAGGTATTATGTCACAACCAGTTATATATAGAAATATTAAAACTTGGATATTTTATAAGAAGGGTGGCGTGTGATTTTACGGACCACATTAGCCAAGAATGTTAACATGTTTACAGATGTTAACAGAGATTTGAATCTTTTTAAACAGGTTCTACCATATTGGCTAGATTTATGATAACATAACAGCTAGGTTTTACCTTTTAAGATCCTTACTATATTTTTAAAATGGTAAATCAAAATATTAATTGTTATTTTTCATTTATTCATATACTATGTTTATGCACATAATTTTAAAAATGAAATTTAAATTAACCACTTCAAATAAAAATTTAATCAGTACAAGTTGCCCTAAACGGGTCTTTTACATAAATCATATGCCCACGCAGGGGCTAGATAACAAAACAACAAACCCACGCAGGGGTTAAATAAAAGATATGCCCACGCAGGGGCAGACAGAAGGAAATACCCTCGCAGGGGTATAGTACAGAAATAAATAAATGTCCACGCAGGGACATGAGTACCACACAAAAATAACTAACAAACAAAGGATTCAACGATCCTTCTTTTTCTTCCCCTTAAGCAAATCCACCACCTTCTGAAACATCCCCCGGTTATGACTTCTATCCTGCTGCATCTCTTGCCGCATTTCGTCTCTCACCCCGTGTATCTCCTGAAGAATCTCTTGAAATTGCGGCGGTGACATCGTCGGCGCCTGGGGTGGCTGTTGATAGTACGAAGGCTGAGGCGGCTGATAAGGTGGAGGTTGAGGAGGCTGCGACTGTTGGTACCCATATGATGGATACCCATAAGTCGAGGGTCCCGTAGCCCAGGGACCTCCGAAGGGAGCCTCTTGATGGAAGGTGTTGGAGTTTGCCGCTATCCAGTATGGATCCTCCATATAGTTGTACCCCGTGTGAAACTGCTGCTCGAAGGGGTTAAATGCTGCAGCATTAGTGTAAGCGGGGATTTGTTCACCAAATCCGAATGGTGGCTGTGGCGCGACTGGCGCCGTTGCTACTTCAGAGATGGGATGCGATGACTCTCCCGTCTCCGATTCTTCGTGGACCGGCGAGTACCGGCTGCCACCTGAACGTGGAGGGGTGCTGATGCGTATTCTCCCTCGTACAGACATCCGCAAGGTAGTTCTCCTTCGCCTCGGAGGCGAGGGAGGCTGCAGTGGTGGTGCTGCTGCTGGCGGAGTGACCACTACAAATTGGGAATCCTCGGAAGGATTCTGCTGCTGCTGCTGTGGCTGCTCCTGCTGGTGTAGGGGAGAGTGGTGAGGTAGGTGCAAAGGAGAGTTGTGGTATGACTGGTGCAGAGGGGAGTTATGGTAAGATTGGTGAAGAGGGGAGTGATGGGAAGACTGGTGCAAAGGAGAGTTATGATAACTGGGGGTAAACACCCAGTCGTACTGTTTGAACCTCTCCTCGTAACTATCGGGACCATTGTATGGTGATCCCATGAAAGGTGACCCATCAGAAATCTCGATGGGGTGGTTCGGTGTTCCAGAGGGTGGCATGGCAGGATCCGTATCCTCGTCAACGTCCATCGGGTTGCCACCCGAAAAATGGTCCTCTGGTCCAAGTGGGTTAAAACCCACTGGTTCTTGAAGGTAATCATCATGGTTGTACAGGCCCTGAAAGATGGGTGACGTGTTGTCAAAAGGTGATGAGGGTCCTAGAGGAATGTAGGACTGCTGTGAGTGATGGGGCTCATTCTCCGAATGAGGCCCATATGAGTGGGGAATGGATGGTGAGGAGGCTGGTTCAGTAAAGGACCTCCATAGATTTTGGGCATCTGTATTATGAGAGCCCGAAGGTGTTCGCCGGTGCGAAGGCCCGGCTTCGTGATCATTTGGGGCTACGTATCCGCCCCGTCCCCGTCCTCGTCCTCTCATTCTTGGCGGCATGTTTAACTACCTGTCAAAAACAAACAAGTGATACAACAAAATATAATTAAGACAAGGTTAGAAAATTTAAACAAAAATTTGGAAATTTCCTAAGTTTTTTGTCTAGACTCGAGAATCGAGGAATGTGCAATTGTGTAACTGAGATTAAACACAAAAGGCTAGTGTTTAATTCACTCAGAGTTGGCTCTGATACCAACCTGTCACACCCCTATTTTCCACGTGTCACCGGTGGGCCCGGTGGGGAGTATCGTGACGTAGTTGATATCATCATAGACAAACAACACAATATAATAATGCACAACGGAAGCAAAGATAGATTCATTTCAACTTTAATAAAGCGTAATAATAAATATCACTGATAGTTGAAACGGATCCACAGGCGGATCAAAAACAAATTAAGATATTGTTCAACAGTTTAACGTCGTCCAAGCTTGCGAGACTTATTGTGGACGCTCTAGAAGACAGCCAGCCTATTACGTGTAGTACCTGCACTTAACCTTTTGGGAAAAATACGTCAGTTTACACTAGTAAATACAATTTAACTGACTCATTTTGAAAATGATTAAAAATTGATTTGAATGCTCATGGCACAAAATATTTTATAACTTGGGATAATTATGTAATATAATCTTGTAAATGATTTACATGTTACTTATGCGTTCAGTAGCCCGGTTCGTGCCGGGTTAAAGATCAATAGACACACCACAATATTGAGTTATACACTTGACAGGTGTACGCCTACACCCCGTGCTCAGGTCGTGGTCATCTCGTAAGATAATGCCGAGGATATCCGGGACATGGTCATTAACCCCCCAAAGGCTTTAAGCAATAAAACATTCAATCAAAACATAGCATCTCAATAAATTTAACCACTATTCGATTAAAGAATTCAATGCTAGACCAAGCGGTATTTTATATACCGTACCCCAAGCCCGTATAAGGAAAATAAGTCAAAAAGTATTTACCTTGGTAAGTATAAATCTTAGTTAGCAAGTGGAGGTAGCTTTTACCGGTGCTTCTATTCTGGAACAAAGGTTTATAAATGACCTATTAGATTTCTAACGGCCTTTAATTAAACTAAAGCTTAGACCGGTTATTTAAAAGGACGAAACGGTTTAAACGCACGATTAAGCGAAGACCGGATAGAATGTGATTTAGACCCGACAAGTTGGAATACTTGTATAATATGGGTATACTAAATACATTCTGGATTTTGAGACAAAAATGATAATGTTTGACCCGTCTCGGTCAATTTATGCAAACTAGTTACATAAACCGAACCGAACGCGAAAAGAGCGTTACGGGTAACCGTAAGAGTCATATGCAAGTTCCCTGATATAATATGCTATAAATATGATATATTATCAGCAAAGTGTCTTCTATTATGCCCGGAACGGATTTAAACTCAACTTATGCCTTATAGGGGCAATTTGGTCATTTAAAAGATTATAAAAGAGTTTATTTATAAATCTGAGTTTCAAGTCTGGTCCATTCAGTAAATATATTTAATTTTACATATTATAACAGTAGGGTATGACCCATATGTAAAACCTATCATTTAAAACCAAACTATGCACCTTAGGGGTATTTTGGTAATTTCACAAGGACTTAAAATGTCAAAATTGGGAATCTGAGTTTATAAACTTATACTTACTGTTATTTTATAAAAATATACTAAAAACATCAGTAGGTATCAACCTTATAGATTTAATATGATTATAGTACATACAATGCGATAAAAATGCGTAAAAAGGCGATTTGGAGCCGTTTCCGGGTTTGTAAAAGAAGTCTGATATTTTTATATTTCCAGAAGGCTCAAAGTATCATATTTAACAAATAAAATCAGTAGAAAAAGGTTTGGGGTCAAAAGAATTTATAAAACTCGTTTTATGGCCTAAAAGGGCAAATTCGGTATTTACCGAATTAAACTTAGAACCCTATGTTATGATCAGCCAAAAATAAAATAAAAATCTTTAAAAATCCTAAAATATTATATAATATCAGTGAGTAAAAAGTTTTATATCAAAAAGTGGGTTTAAGTGGGTTATATGCTAATTACGCCGTTTAAGTAACATAAAGCTTGTAATTTACGATAATGAGCATAATTCTTATTCTGGACCTCAAACTGATATGAAATTTTCGGTGCAAGTTTATATATCAGTAACAAATGTTTCTAGTCTTTCACTTTTTCAAAAATCACGTTTTATAGCAAAAAGGGCAAAATAGTCATATTTAAGCATAAACCGGTAACATGCATATGAATCGGTTAAACATGGAACGAAGATGTAAAATTCCAGAGGGTTAAACATACATGAAAGTTGGTCTAAAATATGCTCAAATGCAGATCTTAACATGCATGTACGGATCAGAACCGATAGTCAAAGAAAAAGTCCATTTATGAGACTTTCGGTTCCGATTCGGGTGTAATACAGAAAATTGTCGAGTTGATCAAGTTGAAACATGTTCTTACATTATTTATAAAGTTATTTTGATGATCAAACAGGTTGCATGTAGCCTACATTACTGATTATGCTTAAATTTGCAAAAACATATTCTGTTGACTTTTTATGAAGAACTTTGACTCGACAATTAGCATGCTTAGAGTGTGAATCTGAACATACCCTTTTAGGGGTTTGTTATACTCATAAATACCAACATGCAGGTACTTTCAATTTGAGATATGACTGAGCACATTTCGTTTAATTGCAAAGTCAAACTATATTTACGATATGTTTGACTTTTAGTAAAAACACTAAGCTAGAATGGATTTGAGGATGATATAAACACTTACAAAGGTCCTAACAAGCTTAGTGATCACTTATGAGGCTGCCTTGTCGATCAGGATGCTCCAGGAGAAGTCTTGTGAGTTTTTTTTTTGAAAGTTCAAGTGTTATTGGTTTTGCAACAATGGTGAACTTTATGCAACTATGATCTTGAATCAGAGTGTTTCTGATGTTTTAATAGGTGTTCCTTTGTCCAAAAGTTGCATGTAAGTCGATTGGTCAGTTCTATAATCGATCACAGCTGTAACCAACTCGCAAAACAGACTGACTGACACCTGTGCATACGTTTCTGTCGCTGGCAGGTGCTCGCGTAGCGCGAGGCACTCGTCGCGCAGCGCGAGGGTGGGGGCGACCAGCTTTACATGTTTCCTAAATGTTGCAATTCAGTCCTCGATCTTGTGATACGTGTTTTGTTCGTTTATTTGGCACTCTAGACCCTCACATCTGGTTTTTAGGAACCTTGGGACTTTTATAAACTTGGCAAAGTCCTTGGTTCACTTTGCGCTTACCCGAAAAGTCACGAAATTCACGATATCGTATTTAACCTTTCGTGTACGGTTTTAATCATAACTTTCTCATACATTCACGAAACTTCATGAAATTTTTATCATATATTCTCGTGAGTATATTTCATCATTACAAAGCTTCGGGTTTGCCAAAAGATCACTCAGAGGTATAAATTCAACATGTTGACACTTTTAGCCCATGTAGTTTGTAATTCCTCACTTTCTTTCATTTTTCGCCTCGTATGATCCATGATTTATCCGTTTAAAGATATAAACACCATGTAGGGTTATTGTAGGGCTTATTTATCAATCGTTGACACTTTGAACCCTCGAATTCACATAGTTTCACCGTTTGTCAACTTTAGTCCCTCTAAAGTATGTTTTCACATTTTCAAGGCCCATGACACGTGTCAAGACATTAATGGACGTGAATTTTCGAGGTGTTACACACCATGAAGGCATAAACCCCAACATCTCAAGCTGAGAGGATTCCCAAACCACCTAGATGCATTGGCAGAGATGCTAGACGCCATTGGAGGTTAACAAAGAAGGGGCCACCACCCATGACTATGTCTTCTATAGCCTCCCGGAGGCCATCAATGAACCGAGATGCCACATCTACCATCAAATGGGGTTGACAAGTCCGCAACCTAAAAAGTAACTTAGCAACCCCCATGCATGACCTTAGCAGAAGGAGTACACATTGGGGGTCCCTAAGGCAGGGCAAGAGTTTCATGAGGTCAACCGCCCCCGAGGCCCGCCGCCCTGCCAACTCCCCAATAAAGCTAGGGTCACGACTAATAGTTCCACCAACGAGCTTGACCCCCTTCTTTGGTCTGCCAATCCCTCTTGGGAAAAGCCCGTCCTGAACTTTTCGCCCATCACATGTCGGCTAAAAAACCTCTATTTTTTTAATGTTGAGGTAAAGCCCTATATGTCGCAACCGCCGACCCCTATCCGGAAGCGGGCGGCCGCGAGCTACTTAGAGCGGGTGGTATCGGTGTTTATTAATTGGCAGCTGTAACACCCCGAAAATATAAAACTTTATATTGTAACTATAAAGTATAAATAGACGAGAATTTATTAGCTAGGAACTTTTAACCTAGTTAGTCACAAGACTAGAGATAGCCTATAATAGGGTTAAAAACTACTAAATGGTATGTTGAAGAAAGTAGAGGGGCCTTAGTTGTTAAATTTGTAACTAAACTAGATAATAAAAAAAAATAAACCAAACACCTCATTTAGAGGTGCTGGTCGAACAAGAAGGAGCAGGGGGCGACACCCCCATATTCAAAACCCTAAAACTTCCTAAAATCTGCAAATTGAAGTCTCAATTCAAGTTGAAATCGGAATTTGAACCTAGAATTGTGATCCTCATTGCAAGAGGATTCTAAGGTATGTAAAATTTGATGAAATCTCTTAACTTGAATTTCTCATGATTTTGGAAAATCTGAAGATTTATGTTGCATGTGTGTTATTTGGTTAGATTAGAATTGATATGGTGTTTAGAATTGAAATCTAGCCAATTTCATGTGAAATCATGACCAAATTCAAGAAATTTCATGAACACCTTGAAGGTGGATTGTGGGTTTTAAATGATGACGATGAACACTAGGGTTTAGAGTGATTATTCTAGTGTAATTCGATTTTAGAAGGTGATTTCAGAAAAGTATGATGTTTAAATGCTATATGATGGCTTTATTGAAGTTAAGTTAACTAATTTGCAAGCTATAAACATGAATATGAATGATGTAGAAATTCTGCCCTCATAGTGTTTGTAGAAATGCCTCAAAGAAGGCTTAAAAATAGAAATTTAAAGCTTTAACGCATAATTATGATGTTTCGGTATATTATGCGAAGTGAGGTCTAAAGAGAGTTCTAAACATGTCTTGAATTGAACTCTATAGGACAAGATACCGGAACGTCGAGTGGACAAGCCGGTGGTGATTCGCGGTTGAAGGGCGTGCGCTAAGGTATGTAACTTGACCCGTTACATTAAGTAAATTTAGATTATGGTAATATGCATAGTTGAATTTTAGAATAAAGGTTACTATGAATAAAAGTGATGTTATCGCTATATTGAGTATTTGATCAAAAGTTGGTTAGAATTCGTTGGTAGTCGTCAAAAAGGAAGGAATTCCGTAGACGAGCCAAACGGGTCGGATAATCAAGTAAGGCATGGTTAATGTTTCGAATTATGATGGATTGTTATTTGATATTGATTGACATATAACATATTAGAAATACGAGGTTTTAATGTATCGGTATCATAGAAAACTGAAATCCGAGAGTTGGGGTCTTGGTGTAACGAACAAATAAAACAAAACATGAAATTCCAGGTACTACCGTAAATTACGGTAGTACCGTAATTTACGGTGGATGTTATATGTTTACGGTGTGGATCTACTGATTTATGGTGAACATTTGTTGAACATGGACCACCGTAACTTACGGTGGAACCTTAAGTTACGGTAGGGTCTGAACTTTTGTAAAATTTTGTGAAACTGAAAGATTGAAATTTTCATTTCGATAGTAGTTTTGAACAAGTAATATTCTGACCATACTAACATAAATGTTTATGTAAACATTGCAGTCTAGGTACTCAAAGTTTATGGATGACGATCAAGCAACTTAACAAGAACCGAACACGATTTTTGAAGCTTCCGCTATGTTTTAATCTTATTTAATCTTTGTTCTTGGGATGTAAGCAAATTCTCAAACAACTTTTGTATGTTTTAACTTAGTCATTAGTTGACTAAAGTTTATGATACTTCTGAAACTTATGTTAAATTATTATCTTTTGTTTAAAATTATACTTATATTCAAGTAAATCTTAAGGGTGTTACAAGTTGGTAATCAGAGCTCAAGGTTGTCAATAAGTGTTCGGTTCAAGCTTGATCGATCGTCCGGTAAGAACTAACTTATTTTGTTAATAAATTATGTACTACGTAGAAAATGAGAAATGAACAAATATGCATGAAAAGAGTGTGTAAGCTCACTCAAAAACAAGAAATGCATGAAACAAGAATGATTAAATCAAGTTACGAACTTGATTGAATTGTAACAAGAATGATTAAATCAAGTTGCGAACTTGATTGAATTGAAACAAGAATGATTAAATCAAGTTGCGAACTTGATTGAATTGAAACAAGAATGATTAAATCGAGTTATGAACTTGATTAAATCAAAACAAGTAAAGCATGTGTTAATAAATGGAATGTTTAACAATCTATGTAAACATTTCAGAAATAGAGATGGCTGATGGAGGTAACGATAATGCGGTGCCAAGAGTCACCGAACAAATGAGGGAAGTGATTGCCGAAGAGGTTGGAAAGGCGATCGAAAACAGTTTATCGGGCTTTATTGATAAAATTCAAAACACAGTTTTATCAATAGTAGAAGAGAGAATCAAGAAATTGGAAGATGATTCAAATTCAGCAAAGGAAAGGCATGGTGGACGAAAGCCTTGTTCATACAAGGAATTCATGGCCTGTAAACCACCAATATATAATGGGGAGGTTGATCCAATTGTGTGCCAACGATGGCTAAGTGATATCGAAGGAGTATTCGAGAGAACTCATTGTGATGAAAATGACTACGTAGCTTATGGTACGGGTCAATTAAGAGGTCAAGCGAAAGACTGGTGGGATAACAAAAAGAAGGAGATTGGAAGTGAAGCGGCTAAGGCCATGACATGGGAGGAGTTTAAGACGCCGTTTCTTAAACACCATAGTCCCAAAGCGGTCATAAATAGAATCAAGGAAGAGTTCATGCAACTCAGACACAAGGGTGAATCCATAGACAAGATCACGGGGATGTTTATGGACAAGATAAAGTTCTGTGATGATTTGGTGACAAATGAAGAACAAAAGGTCTATTACTACCATAACATGCTAAGTGCGGAGTATAGAGAGTTCATAACCCCTTCAAAATACGAGACCCTTACCGAGATTGTCAATGCTGCTCGGGAAAGGGAGATCGAACTGAAAAAGAGCATAGAACGGGGTGAACGAAGGGCACAAGATGTGAATCCAAGCCCTACTAAGAAGGCACGAACAAACGAAAGCGCAAAGAAATCTGATACGAAAGGCGGGTCGCCAAGTTACAGAATCTGCGGGAAGGGTCATAAAGGCGAATGCCGTTACAAGGATAAGCCTTGTCCCATATGCAAGAAAACGGGACATATGGCTATATCGTGCCCGGAGAAAGTGACAGTTTGTTACAATTGTTATCGAACGGGCCACAAGAAGTCGGAATGCCCGGAACTGGTTGGAAAGAAGGATGGGCAGGAACCGAAAGGTGAAGCCCGAAAAGCAAAGGCAAGATCTTTTCAACTAACCGCTGCAGAAGCAAAGGTTGAACCTGACGTGGTCTCAGGTATATTTGCTGTAAATTCAATTCCTGCACACGTGTTATTTGATACGGGTGTGAATAGATCCTTTGTTTCATATGGATTTATTCGACATCCTTCATTTGTTCTAACAAAATTACCTGTGCCCTTAGAAGTAGAGATAGGTAATAACAAAAGCTTTATTGTTTGTGATGTATGTAAAAACTGTAAACTGAGCATTGACGACGAAGAATATTTGATAAACCTAATCCCGATGTCAATGGGGGAATTTCAAGTAGTCGTTGGGATGGATTGGCTATCTCAACACCATGCAAAGATCGTGTGTTTTCGTAAAGAGATAAAACTAACATCTCCGAACGGGAAACACGTCACCATTTATGGCGAAAAAGGAGGCAACCCCATAGTATGCTCAATGTTGAAAGCTCACAAGCTTATGAAGCGAGGATGCAAGGCATTCATGATATACGCTAATGAGCCCGAAAAAGAATCACGAAAGATTGGAGATGTACCGGTAGTAAGAGATTATGAAGATGTGTTTCCAGAGGATTTACCGGGGATACCGGCTGAACGGGAAATAGAGTTTGGGATCGAATTGATTCCGGGCGCGAAACCCGTAGCAAAAGCCCCGTACCGACTCGCACCGTTGGAATTACAAGAGTTGATGTCTCAAATCCAAGACCTGCTTGACAAGGGATTCATAAGGCCGAGTGTGTCTCCTTGGGGCGCACCAGTGTTGTTCGTGAGGAAGAAAGACGGGAGCATGCGCATGTGCATCGATTACCGGGAGTTAAACAAACTCACGGTAAAGAACCGATACCCGCTCCCGAGGATAGATGATTTATTCGACCAACTACAAGGTGCGAACTGGTTTTCCAAAATTGACCTTAGATCGGGGTATCACCAACTAAAGGTCAAAGAAGAAGATGTGCCGAAGACGGCTTTCCGCACGAGATACGGACATTACGAATTCCTCGTGATGTCATTTGGGCTAACAAACGCACCCGCGGCTTTCATGGACCTCATGAACCGGGTTTGCAAGCCAATGTTGGATAAGTCGGTAATCGTGTTTATCGATGATATCTTGGTGTATTCGAAAAGTGAAGCTGAACACGCACATCACTTACAAGAAGTGTTAGAGACCCTTAGACGAGAGAAGTTATATGCAAAATTCTCTAAATGTGCATTTTGGTTACGAGAGGTACAATTTCTTGGCCATGTCATAAGTGCCGACGGAGTATTGGTGGATCCGTTAAAGATAGAGGCCGTGTCAAAATGGAATCCCCCAAAGAACCCTTCTGAAATTAGAAGCTTTTTGGGACTTGCGGGATACTATAGGAGATTCATTCAAGATTTCTCCAAGATTGCGTCACCGCTAACGAAGCTAACACGAAAGAAAGAAAACTTCATTTGGGGTGCTGATCAAGAGAAAGTGTTTCAAACGCTAAAAGAAAAGTTAACTCAAGCTCCGGTATTGACATTGCCGGACGGAGTCGAAGACATGGTGGTTTATTCGGATGCTTCATTATCGGGGCTCGGTTGCGTGTTGATGCAACGGGGCAAGGTAATAGCTTATGCCTCGAGACAATTGAAGATACACGAGAAGAAATATCCCACGCATGATCTCGAGTTGGCTGCGGTGGTATTTGCATTAAAAATATGGAGGCACTACTTGTATGGGGTAAAGTGCACCATATTCACCGACCACAAGAGCTTGAAATACTTCTTCGATCCGAAGGAGTTAAATATGCGACAAAGGCGATGGCTGGAAACGGTGAAAGACTACGATTGTGAAATACATTATCACCCCGGAAAGGCTAATGTGGTGGCGGACGCTTTGAGCAGAAAAGCGGACTATGCCCCAATACGAGTAAGATCGATGCAACTCGTGGTGACCTCAGGTATACTTGAACGTATTCGGGAGGCGCAATTCGAAGCAATGAAAGAAGAGAATTGGAAGAAGGAAAGAATAATCGGACAATTGAAAGATTTGTCGGATGGGAATCACGGGTTGAAAACTCGATCCGGAAGGATATGGGTCCCACATACCTGTGGAGTGAAGGCGCTTCTACTTAATGAAGCTCATAAATCCCGTTATTCAATTCATCCGGGTGCGACCAAGATGTACAATGATTTGAAACAAAATTATTCGTGGCCCGGAATGAAGAGGGACGTGGCGAAGTATGTGGAAAAATGCTTGACATGTTTACAAGTCAAGGCAGAGCACCAGAAACCATACGGCAAACTCCAACCGTTAGAAATTCCGGTTTGGAAATGGGAACATATTACAATGGACCTGTTAACCAAGTTGCCTAAGACGAATCGTGGTTTTGATGCCATATGGGTAGTGGTGGATAGATTGACAAAAAGTGCTCACTTTATTCCGATTCGTGAGACTTATACGTCAGAAAAGATGTCAGAAGTTTATACCAATGAAATTATTGCACGTCATGGGGTGCCGGTGTCCATCGTGTCTGATAGGGACACCCGGTTTACTTCGAATTTCTGGCGGGATTTCCAAGAGCAAATGGGGACCAAATTGTTCATTAGCACTGCGTACCATCCTCAAACGGATGGACAAAGTGAAAGAACGATACAAACATTGGGGGACATGCTACGGGCGTGTATAATCGACTTTGGAGGCAGTTGGGATGTCCACCTACCGTTAGTCGAGTTTTCGTATAACAACAGTTACCAATCTAGTATTAAGATGGCACCATACGAAATGCTTTACGGTAGGAAGTGTCGAACCCCGGTATGTTGGGGTGAAGTGGGTCCACGTGAACTCGCCCACCAAGATATAGTACGAGCCACGAATGAAAAGATCGATATAGTTCGGGCACACTTGAAAGCGGCTCAAGACAGGCAAAAGGCGTATGCTGATAAAAGGAAAAGGACAATCGAATTCCAAGTTGGTGACATGGTCATGCTAAAAGTTTCCCCATGGAAGGGCGTTATTAGATTCAGAAAAAGGGGGAAACTAAGCCCAAGGTTTATTGGGCCATTTAAAATTATCGGGAGAGTTGGAAAGGTAGCTTACCATCTTGAATTACCGGAGGAGCTAAGTGGAATCCATGGCACGTTCCACGTGTCACAATTAAGAAAGTGCTTAGCAGACGAAACGGCCTATATCCATTACGATGATATCGAAGTGGATAATAGTCTGAATTATGCGGTGAGACCGGTGGAGATTTTAGACCGAAAGGTCAAACATTTACGAAATAAACAAATTGACTAATTCAAAGTCAAATGGGAGCATAGGAAAGGTTTGGACACTACATGGGAGTCCGAAGAGGAGATGCGACGTCTTCACCCTACATTATTTGGTACGTACTTCAGTTTCGGGGACGAAACCCTTTTTAAGGGGGGTGGACTTGTAACACCCCGAAAATATAAAACTTTATACTGTAACTATAAAGTATAAATAGACGAGAATTTATTAGCTAGGAACTTTTAACCTAGTTAGTCACAAGACTAGAGATAGCCTATAATAGGGTTAAAAACTACTAAATGATATGTTGAAGAAAGTAGAGGGGCCTTAGTTGTTAAATTTGTAACTAAACTAGATAATAAAAAAAAAAAAAAACCAAACACCTCATTTAGAGGTGTTGGTCGAACAAGAAGGAGCAGGGGGCGACACCCCCATATTCAAAACCCTAAAACTTCCTAAAATCTGCAAATTGAAGTCTCAATTCAAGTTGAAATCGGAATTTGAACCTAGAATTGTGATCCTCATTGCAAGAGGATTCTAAGGTATGTAAAATTTGATGAAATCTCTTAACTTGAATTTCTCATGATTTTGGAAAATCTGAAGATTTATGTTGCATGTGTGTTATTTGGTTAGATTAGAATTGATATGGTGTTTAGAATTGAAATCTAGCCAATTTCATGTGAAATCATGACCAAATTCAGGAAATTTCATGAACACCTTGAAGGTGGATTGTGGGTTTTACATGATGACGATGAACACTAGGGTTTAGAGTGATTATTCTAGTGTAATTCGATTTTAGAAGGTGATTTCAGAAAAGTATGATGTTTAAATGCTATATGATGGCTTTATTGAAGTTAAGTTAAATAATTTGCAAGCTATAAACATGAATATGAATGATGTAGAAATCCTGCCCTCATAGTGTTTGTAGAAATGCCTCAAAGAAGGCTTAAAAATAGAAATTTAAAGCTTTAACGCATAATTATGATGTTTCGGTATATTATGCGAAGTGAGGTCTAAAGAGAGTTCTAAACATGTCTTGAATTGAACTCTATAGGACAAGATACCGGAACGTCGAGTGGACAAGCCGGTGGTGATTCGCGGTTGAAGGGCGTGCGCTAAGGTATGTAACTTGACCCATTACATTAAGTAAATTTAGATTATGGTAATATGCATAGTTGAATTTTAGAATAAAGGTTACTATGAATAAAAGTGATGTTATCGCTATATTGAGTATTTGATCAAAAGTTGGTTAGAATTCGTTGGTAGTCGTCAAAAAGGAAGGAATTCTGTAGACGAGCCAAACGGGTCGGATAATCAAGTAAGGCATGGTTAATGTTTCGAATTATGATGGATTGTTATTTGATATTGATTGACATATAACATATTAGAAATACGAGGTTTTAATGTATCGGTATCATAGGAAACTGAAATCCGAGAGTTGGGGTCTTGGTGTAACGAACAAATAAAACAAAACATGAAATTCCAGGTACTACCGTAAATTACGGTAGTACCGTAATTTACGGTGGATGTTATATGTTTACGGTGTGGATCTACTGATTTACGGTGAACATTTGTTGAACATGGACCACCGTAACTTACGGTGGAACCGTAAGTTATGGTAGGGTCTGAACTTTTGTAAAATTTTGTGAAACTGAAAGATTGAAATTTTCATTTCGATAGTAGTTTTGAACAAGTAATATTCTGACCATACTAACATAAATGTTTATGTAAACATTGCAGTCTAGGTACTCAAAGTTTATGGATGACGATCAAGCAACTTAAGAAGAACCGAACACGATTTTTGAAGCTTCCGCTATGTTTTAATCTTATTTAATCTTTGTTCTTGGGTTGTAAACAAATTCTCAAACAACTTTTGTATGTTCTAACTTAGTCATTAGTTGACTAAAGTTTATGATACTTCTGAAACTTATGTTAAATTATTATCTTTTGTTTAAAATTATACTTATATTCAAGTAAATTTTAAGGGTGTTACAGCAGCGGAATACATCAGGACCGTAGTTAGGAAATAATTTTATCAGAGTAAAACACCAAACTTTTATAATAATAATTCATGGGAATAAAACCCAAGTTCTTTTGACAATACATTAATAGGGATAAACCCTAATTATTGAAAACAAAATGTCTTGTTTATTTTAGGTAACTTATATAGCCACTATCCCAAGCCTTCAGTGCTTTCCAGCTGGCTTTTATTGGGCTTTCATATTATGTTACCTGAAACGCGTTTTAAAACATTTTGTCAGCAAGAAACATTGGTGAGTGAATCCCAATTTAATCAAAACATGTTTTTATCATTTTACAGCATTGAGGGCGATCTCGCAATTACATTTGTTTATATTTCTACTTTAATTACCACCCACGGTACTGTCAATCCATGACTGGTGGAAATGTTACTACTCACAGTGTAGTAATAAATTTTGTATACAAAACCCCAACATAACCGACGATAATTGTAGAATACAAATACTCAATCACTGTTGAATATAATTTAAAATAATTGAGGTTTCTTAAAAATAATTTGCAAAAGGTTTCACAAAAAGATAATTACTCACATTGCAAGTTTAGAAAATACTAAGGCTTCCTGAGAATCTCCTGGTTATTATCTATTAAATCAAATAATGCACATGTGTTAGTAAAATAACCCAATTTAAATTAACCGTACAACCCGAGACAGAATTCCAATGACTGAGTCGGGCAGAGCCGACATGCATTACGGAATCCTAAATCGATCGTGTAGGGTAATAGTAGGGTTATAGTACTTACAACGAGGCAAAGCTTCACTTCTAAAGTGGGTATAATGCCCGGGTAGAGTTTCTACTATATAGAAATTTAGAGAGAGAATTATGAAAATGAACGACGATTTAAATGAGCTCGACCCCCCTTATATAGGCATGACGAGGGGTCTGTCGCGCCCCGCGACGGCCAAGGCTTAAGCCTTCGCTGCCCGCGAGCGACTACGTGTCGTTTATAGCTTGGTTGAGTCAAGGGGTAGGTCTGCTGAGTCACATGCCACATGGCACACCACGTGTCTGGATAAAGACCAGGCTGTCGCGCCCCGCGAAAGCCAAAGCTTAGGCTTACACGGCCCGCGAGAGACTGCCAAACTCAGTTTTTGTTGATTTTTCTAAGTATAGAGGTATAACGGGTCCGGTTTTCACGTACGGGGTACATTTAGGGACATTTAGGGTGTCCGAAAATATTTTTTAGGAGGGTTGTTATACTATAGATGGCCCCTCCTCGTTGTTGATGTCTAAAGCCCTAGAAACCGCAGTCGCGTTGGCTATAATCGTCCCATCGTCTAAGTACCAAGCATGAAACGGAGGTTAAAGCGGTTCTGCACCCGGAGAATGAGGGGGTGTAAAGCAAGGGCAAAGAGAAGGGGCCCCAAGGGATCCGGTAGTAGCCCCAATACACTCATTACCAACATACAACCGACCAGGCTGGGCGCAAAGGAATTGGACCAACCAATAGATTAACGGGCAATATTGATGAACCTCTTTGAGTAAGTTTGTGCGGTCGACAGTGTTGAACGCATTGGAGAAGTACACAGTAAGCAAGGCCAAGGAACCATCTGCATGAAATGAGTTGAGAAACCTGTTTACACTGTGAAGCACCGCCTCTGCGGCATTTGACGTGCCCACCCCAAATTGAAAGTCCCCCAAGTATTGTGCCATGTTTTTCCCAACCTTCATCATTGCCACCTTGGAAACCAACCTTCGTTAGATACCCGCCACAACAATATGTTGAATTCCTTTATCGGGTTTCAATAAAGGGGTAAGGGGGCTGAGGAAACAAACTCAACCAGCATCTTAGGGCAGGATCCTCCAAGCTATAAGTTGACAACTTTAGTAATGGTTGTTAGCAAACCCGAGGAAGTCATTGAGCCCTTGCCCCCGATAGCATCTAACAAATGTTGGGCCCACATCCCGTCCCTACCACAAGATGACTCTTTAGGAAAGGATCGGATACATTTGAGCACACACTCCTCATCAACAACAAGAGTGGGTTCGACATGAGGGTTGGGAGGCAAGGAAGGGGGCGACACCACATGGTGTTTATCAATAAGAGTTTTCAAGGTCGAATCACCTAGAGGGGCGACTCCACTGGAGCTTTGGACCTTAACCGCAACCGTAAAATGTCCATCCCTGACTTTTCGAAGACATTGCTTAATATTAGGGTCCCTATCTTTGTCTCCCTCCCTCCTGCATTCTCCATAGGAGGCCCCGCCTCTCCCGCGCTATCCAATAGAGAGGAGACCAAATCATCAAAACCAGACCCATCTTTCCAAATTGTAAGCGCATGCAGGATGTTACTACACTGTAGAGATTTCATGTTCTCTGATCGCCGTTCTTGTATGGAGGATGGTCTGACCACCCGTAAGGTGCAACGCGGTAGCAAAACCAATTGTACCCAATTGTCGACCGATCTTGGTGACGCAACCACTTTTGTGGAAAGCCCTTGTTAAAACCTGAGTAAACATCAGTCGACAACTGGGAGGAATGCTTTTAATAGTGAGGGAGGGAAAAAAACCGCTCGAGGAGGTTAACACCACTCCCGAGCCTTGCTGGGTGACGTGCGTTTGTGTCAACCACCATTTGACATGGTTTCTGGATCCCAACGATGAAATCTTCCACATCCCCTAAGACCATGACAAACGACACGACCTCATCATCATGCTTGCACCCTTTACTGAGTGCATGCATCGCCATGCAACGTCTATACAACCATTTATCCCTTACCCTAAGAACTTCCACAACATATAAAAAGAGGTCCAAGTCCCTGGAGATAGCCTCCTTCAAAGATAGCCTTCGGTTATCAGTCTTGAAGTGGGTGCTTTGCATGTGTTCAAGCAGGCGAAAAAAACCCGAGACCCCGGCTTGTCATCTTTGCATTCGTGAAAATGTTTGAAAGGGCAAGTCCTTAAACCACTAGTAGAACCCTGCACAGGCCCCCCTGACTTAACGTCCCTCCCCTCCTCGTGGGAGCCATAAGCGTTTGTAAACTGCCGATGTAGAGAAAACACACAAGCAGTAAGCTGAACTCGAGATGAGTTATGGGAGTGGAAAACCATTATAAAAAAAGCAGGAGGGAAACAACCGCAAGTTGCCCAACCTCTAAAAGGTACCCCACATAACCCGTTATCATGGCTGTTACAAAAAACACCACAAATCATCAAAGAACCTCTACATACCAGAAACTCAAGATTGAGGACTAATTAATTTTTTATTCCCGGAAATAAAGGCAGATGGTTCTCTACTTCTCTTAAAAAGGTAATTTTATGAAAAAGTTAAATATATTATTTTTAGAGTTAAATGCCCGGATAGTCCCTGTGGTTTGCCTTTTTTCACCTTTAGTCCCTAACTTTCTAAAATTACAGCTATAGTCCCCAACTTTTCAATTTTCGTTACCGGATAGTCCCTATGCCTAACATCAGTTAGTTTTCTCTGTTAAGAGTGTGTGAAATTACAAAAATACCCTTTCCCTAAAAAGGGCAAACCACAGGGATTATCCGGGCATTTAATTAATAAAAATCTAATTAATAAGTCAAATTTCAAGTGGCCCCCACAACCTACCCCACCCTTACCCTACCCCCTATCATCATCATCATCATCTTCTTCTTTTTTTTCTTCTTCTTCTTCTCGACATCCATCACCCACCTGCTCTTTGTTGAGATTATTATACCTAACACTAGACATACCCCAAATAATATCTCTCTCTCCATATTCAACGCTTTCACACATTATCATCAGTTCCCACGTTCCTGCTTTCTTTACATCATTGCAACCAGATTCCAATTCCAATCCAAACACCACTCAAACCTTCTCTTCAATCTCACTCCCTAACCCAGCCCTATATGGACAGGTCATCTTCAACAATCGAGCAAGAACACGACTCACAAAACGGCACCGCAACATCAAAGCGGAGCACAGAACCAACAGAATACGATTCGTTCGAAAGAATATTCGAGAGAAGAAAGATTCCATCATGGCAGAACCAACTCACTCTGCGTGCATTTGTTGTGAGTTTTGTTTTGGGGATTCTGTTCACGTTTATTGTCATGAACCTTAACCTCACGACTAGAATTATTCCGTCGTTGAATGTGTCTGCTGGACTGTAGGGTATAATAATCTCATTGCAGAGCATGTGCGTGATGGATGACGAGAAGAAGAAGAAGAAAATGATGATAGGGGGTAGGGTGAGGGTGGGGTAGGGTAGGGTGTAGGGCCCACTTGAAATTTGACTTATTAATTAGATTTTTATTTTTTTATTTCATAAATGTCCGGATAGTCCCTGTGGTTTGCCCTTTTTAAGGAAATGGTATTTTTGTCATTTCACATCCTCTTAATTGAGAAAACTAACTGATGTTAGGCACAGGGACTATCCGAGAACGAAAATTGAAAAGTTGGGGACAATATCTGTAAGTTTAGAAAATTAGGGACTAAAGGTGAAAAAAGGCAAACCACAGGGACTATCCAGGCATTTAACTCTATTTTAAAAGAGATAGGTTACAAATTCTATTTTTTCAAGCTTATATTTTAAAATAGACGGACGTAGATTGTTGATGGTTCGTGCAGATGGGACAATGGTGGTGTTAGATATTTTAGTGTAATCGGGATTGACTTGGTGATCAAAACAAATAATAATACACATCAAGCAAGTTATGATGTGCGGGAGTGCACGCTTGTTTGAGTTATTATAATTAAAGTGTACGAGCAGAGCCCGTACACTACGAGGGTTCCAAGGGGGCAACGCCCCTGGGAGCAGGGTCCAAGGGGCAGAGCCCCTGGCAGGCCAGCTTGGAAAATTTTTATTTTAATTAAATTGCCTTAATAAAATTGTATCAGAAATTTTTTTTTTTTTTTGGATAATACCATAATTTCGAAATCTCAAAATTATGGCAGTTTAGTGGCAATTTCAAGACAAATTACGCCCAACCCAAAATTCGTAGGTAGTTTTTGATCATAATTTTTCCTGGTTCAGACAAATTTCGCACACACATACCCTGGTTCAGTATCTCGAAAATCAGAGTTGTATCCGATTAAATTATTCGGGTGAACCAACGAAATAATTTGATCTGAGAGTGATTACATGCCTCTCTGATCATCCAGTTTTCTGAAAATTCCCCAATAGGTGGTTCGCATGGACGAGGTGGTGGTTGGTCGTACGAACGGGAGAGCGGTGGTGGTTTGCACGGCAGAGTGGTGGTGGTTCGCACGGACGTAGATTGTTGGTGGTTCGTGAGGACCGGAGAGGGGTGGTGGTTCGAACGGACGGAGTTGAGGGCTGAGATGAGGATGACGCGAAGGGACTATAAGTAACTTAAATATAAAAAATTAATAACAAAAATCTACAATCCATCTTAAATCTTATGACAACCATTTATAATCTTATAACAATAATAATGTTGTAAACCATCCGTTAGGCCTGTTACTTGAATCCGATCTTAAACTCACATAAAGAACGAACTAAAATATTTAGTATTTAACTACACATCTAGCAGCTTATTAAATTTAAGTTTCTAACCACCTTAAGACAGTGCTTTTATATTTTCTATTATAATACCATGCCAGCTTAATAAAAACGATTTTTTTATATATAATCTCATATGATTACCCCTTCACATTTTTGGAGATTCCTAGTTTTTATTTTCATTCCTACCGGAAAATGATAGCAGTCTATATGAATTATTATGTTAATGAAACGACAGCCTTGTAGGGACCATGTTTTGGATGATTGTGGCAACCACCTTTAGCACCGGCCCATGAAGAACCATATAATGACTTCTTGTTGGTCACTCAATCCCATATTATAATCAACCCTTTTGTTTTCCTCAGAGTGTTTACAAATTTATATTCTATGGAGAAAGATAAATAACATTTATATATTTTCAAAGATAAATAAAGGCAACTTCAAGCATTACTAAACTCCAACCAAACAAGAGGTGGTTCTAAAAGACAGTGAACCACACCAAACAACCAAACATACATAACACCCAATAACTAAACAATGATAATAATAATAAATAAATCAAATTTTATCTTCAACCCTTTTAAACTATCTTAAAACCACTTAAACTCGTATTAGAATTAACCCTTTAATATCTCCTTTAATCCAAATATGGATTTGTTTCTTCACATCTGCACCATTACTTAATGCAAAAACGGATTAAACCCTTATTTGATCGTTGTTTTACCACCATATCACACTCATCTTTGATATGCCCCCACTAATATCAACCACCAACAAAGACAACAACGACCTGTTGATCCGTCCCTTGGTCACCAAACGAATCCCTAAGCCCCTTGCTCTTCTGTTTCTTCCGTGACATGCCCATTGGTTTTTCTGGAAAAAAAAACTTCTCCCTACGATTTCCTCCTTGACGAGAAAAAGTCTCCGACAAAAATAAAACACGATCAAACCTGAGTTAAATCTGTAAGTTAATAGAATTCCTTGCTTATTATTCACCTAATGTGTCCGATAAATAATACAAACTAGTTGAGTAAAAAAAGGAACTAACTAGGAAATACAATCAAAGAAATCTATCTAATAATTACACAATATTCACAAATATACAAGCATATAATATGTCACCATATTATCGGCTAACACACCCCCGCAGTTTGAGTCGTAGGTGTGCGGAGGCATAAATTGGATCAAAAACGTTGGAAGAGATGCTTAGGAAGGCTTTTGGTGAAAATATCTGCATATTGATAGTCGCAGGAACATGCAGAATTTTGACATTGTCAAGACGGACCTTCTCCCGGACGAAATGTATATCCATTTCAATATGTTTTGTGCGTTGATGTTGAACTAGATTTTCAGCAAGATAAACCGCCGAGATGTTATCATAATAAACAATAGTAGCATGTCTCGTTGGTACGTGTAGTTCAAGCAAAAGGTTTCGAACCCAGCTAATTTCAACGACTGCATCTGCGACCCCCCCTATATTCTGCCTCGACACTGGATCGTGAAATGGTGGACTGCCTTTTGGAAGGCCATGAAATTAAGTTGGCACCCAGATAAACACAGTAGCCCGATGTAGACCAACGTGAGTCGGGACATCCACCCCAATCCACATCAGAGTAAGCGATTAACTTAATGGATGGAGTGAGAGAAATAAGCAAACCCTGTGCGAGAGAACCCTTTATGTAACAAATGATCTGTTTCAGGAAGAAATGCGGTTCTCGGGGTGCATTCATGAAAAGACAAACTTGTTGGACAACATAGGAGATGTATGGTCGAGTGATGGTTAAGTACTGTAAGGCACCGACCAAAAAATAGCGTACCCGCATCTGCGCTGAGCTTGGAGCCGACTTCGACTAGCGTGCTAACTAGTTTGTAGTTGGACAGTTAGCATGCGAAAGTATATCTGTTGCATAGATGGACTGAGACAAAAATAGCCCATTCGATTGTTTTAGAACAACAATTCCAAGAAAGTGATGCAGTATACCTTGGTAAGTCATTTTGAATTCTGCAGTCAAAGATTTGATAATGCGTTGTAAGAGAGTAGTAATAGAAGCCGTTAGGATGATGTCATTGACATATTAGAGCAAGTAAGCCATACTATCTGCACCCTGGTTATAAATAAATAAGGAAGTGTCACACACACTGCTTTTGAAACCACATTTGAGTAGATATCATGCAAATCTTTGATAACAGGCCCTTGGGGCTTGTTTTAAGCCATTAAAAGACTTGTTTAACTTACAAACATACTTAGGGTGAGAATCAGAAGTAAACCCTAGTGGCTGGAACATGTAAACATTTTCCCTTAGATGGCCATGTAAAAAGCATTTTTAACATCCAGTTGATTAATTGACGATCCTTTTGAAACAACTAAGCTTAGGATTGTTCTAATTAATGGTTGTTGGTTTCACAACCGAACTAAAAGTCTCATCGCAGTCAATACCCACTGTCTGAATTTTGCCATTGACCACAAGACGAGCTTTGTAACGCTCCAACATACCATCAACATGGAACTTATGCTTAAATAACCACATGCAGCGGATGGCAGGTGTTTCGACTGGTCTTGGAACAAGTTCCCACGTGTGGTTAGCCAATAGGGCTTCATACTCATTAGTCATGGCAACATGTCCAACTGCAAACCTATAATACGTCACCATATTATCGGCTAACAAAATATCCCGCTTCTTGATCAGTTGATGCCTTTCGGTACCCTTTGGACTCCGATTTCAACCCCGAAGCACTTCTCGTTCAGCTACTGAACACTACTGGAACCATGCAGCCCAATTGCTCAGAGGATATCTGAATCCGGTGACCTTGAAGGTTCAATTCTTACCACGGGCCTCTTTTGTGCCTTGACCAGTAGCCCCGTTCATGCAGAAAGCAAGTTGGAAATGTTTATATAGGATTAGATTTTCACTTCCCAACCATGAATTATATCTTTGTTGATAAGTATGATATCATGAAAGCCATAACATGACTCTATATGACTGCAAGAGATTATGCAAGAACAATTGTTCTTGCAATGCTTATTCTTATGCAACCAAAAATAGAACAGGCTGCAAGACTTATGGTAAAATGTTATACAATCCAATAAAAGCTGACCAAGACAAAGAATACTATACCTTTCGTGACAATTAGCTAGTTTATTACTCTCGATACTTGTATGCCATTTTTACTGCAAATATAATGATAAGAGTAACTGGGAAGTTAAGAGAACAAATTCTGGCTACAATGAGACAAGAAAAAAACTTTTTTACACATGTTTGGATTTTACGATATGCGCATATAATGTATATATGTGTGGGCGTTCGGGGGGCAAAAGTGAAAGTGAACTAATTTTAACGTTATTTACTAATTTCGTGAAAATAATGTTAAAAGAGGGGGATGGTTAATCATGTATCATGTGGTGGCGTTGATAGCCGAAAGACAAGGGAGTACATGCACTAATTGCCTTTGTCTTAATTGCCGAGTGTTATGTGCCTTATGTCCAAGGTTTAATAAACTACCATCGAGCCGGTGGTCTTACTGGAAGCAATTTCTACGAGATAGAGGTAAGGGTATCTACATCTTACCCTCCTTAGACCCTACCTTAGCTTTGCTATTGGTAGAATTTATTGAGTATGATGACACATGTTTGGATTTCATTTATTTGTTTTTTTGAGAAAAAAACATCCTTTTGGAGACACATATGTTATGAAATTTCAGACAACCAAATAATCCAACTGATCCTAAGAACTGGATCGTCTTATATTTTAGGCCACCATAAGATCGAGGTAGTTAAATAGGGTTGGTTATTTATTATTAACATTTAAAGTATCTCACGGTATCATTCAAATTTTGGTAACGCGTTATAAGATTTTCATATATTTCTTAATGATGATGATGATATGCATTTATAGAGTTTAGAACTCAGATTACTATTATTATTGTAACTATTTTCCTCACATTATTAATAACTTTACTATTACTTATTAGCATTAACTAGTTGACTACCCGCGCTCCATAGCGGGCAATTGATATCGTTTCATAAAAAAATCAAATCAATAAAAACTAGAGAGATTAAAAGTGTATATTATATAACGTATAAACAGAACCGTCCCTGAGAACTCTAAAAAACATTTAGGCCTCGAGTGACTAAAAAAATTTGCGCCCAAATTGTGGTTGCGGAAATGAATTAAAAAATACAAACCCTTGGTGGGTTTGTCAAGACTTAAACTTGAGACCTTTACATTATATTAAGATGATTTTTTGCACTCCGCCAACACTTTTTTGCATAATGTGTAGATGCATATATTAAATATATAATTAAGTGTGTGTGTGTATATATATATATATATATATAGGGCTTAGCTATACAAGAAACCCCATCTTTTTTAAAAAACTTTGGAAACTCTATGTGGTCCATTGATCTTGTTTCATCTTAATAGATTAAGGGTCATGATTTGTTTAGACAACTTTTAGCATTTAAAACATTAAAATACTCCATGCTGGTACAATTAGTCAACTGAAAAGAGCATTTTGGGTAGTATATTTCTTCTCTCTCCAATGTCTAGTCCTATCATCTCTCTTTAATGCACCTCCCTTTCTCTCTCTTCATATCCAATTCAAAATCACAATTCCTCTCTCTAAAATCACAGATCTCATCTTCTCCTCCCTGAATCAAAACCCTAGCCCCCATGACTTTCCCTTCTCTCTACACAACACTTACAACCTGCAAGCCTAGAGAAAGAGTGAGAGCCGTGAGAGAGAGTACCAGAGAAATCGAAAGAGAAAGAGCGGCGATAGTGGGTGGTTGTAGAAGGTGGTGGAGGGTGGGTGGTTGGTGGCGCCGTAGTTCGGAACGTCGTCGGAGTCAAGATCTAGTAATGGTTAATGTTCTCTCTCTCTATCATCTCCTCTGTCTTCAATCAAGATCTAGTAATGGTTAATGTTCATGTATTTTAAATAAATCGAAAACTTTAGGATGAGATTTTGAACGAGATTTTTTGTTGGTTTGGTTGCTTGTTTGGGGATTTTGATCTTAACAATAATTGTTTTTTTGTTGGTTTGGTTGCTGGTTTGGGCTTTTAATCTGAACAGTAAGTGTTTTTTGTTTGTTAGGTTGTTTGATTTACAGAAACAGACCCATAACATGTGTTAAGCACCTGTTAGAATGATATATAACGTGTGTTGATTTACAGAAACAGATCCATAAAGATATTCAATTGACAAGCTGGATGGATGTAGGCGACGTTAATGCGGGGACATTGAATAAGTCAACTCTTTTGGGATAGAAGTTTTCGTTCGTTTATAACATGTGTTAGTGGTTCATGCTGTAACAAATCCATAAAGAAGTTTTCATGCTGTAACAAGTTTTCGTTCGTTTCTAACATGTTTTGCACATTTTGGAATGTATAACATGTGTTAAGCCTCTGTTATAATCTTTTTGTAACCTGACATGTATTCATGTATAAGCTAGTGGTTTACAAAACACCATGATGTGTATATACTGATCTAACATGTGTTACAATGTGTCTGTTCGGAACATGTAATTGATTAACATGTGACAAGGGTGAAAACAATCGACGGGGGCGATGAGTTTAATGCTGAGCTTAGTTAATATCGTAATCTTGTTGTAACCCCACTTGTATACATATGATAACATGTAAGCATCCATTATAACCCGACTTGTATTCATGTATATCAAAAGTGGTTTGCAAAACACCATGATGTGCATATACTGATTGTAACACGTGTACAAGTTAATATGGAACATACAAGTTAATATTTAACACCGTATACCTGGGATAACATGTGTTAAGCCTCTGTTATAATCTTGGTTTAACCCAACATGGTGTCATGTATAAGCTAGTGGTTTCCAAAAGACTATTAACTTGTATAATCTTGGAACATACAAGTTAATATTGTAACACCGTAACCCGACTTGTATTCATGTATATGAAAGTCACATCCTTTGGGAAATAAGTCTTTGTTCATTTATAACATGTGTTAGTGGTTCATGCTGTAACAGAACACCATGATGTAACCTGACATGTGTTCATGTATAACATGTGTTAAGCCCCTGTTATAATGATATATAACGTGGGAAAGAACTCTTCGTTCGTTTATAACATGTGTTTGTTTTGCACATTTTGGAATGTATAACATGTGTTAAGCCTCTGTTATAATCTTTTTGTAACCTGAGATATATTCATGTATAAGCTAGGGGTTTACAAAACACCATGATGTGTATATACTGATCTAACATGTGTTACAATTTGTCTATTCGGAACATGTAATTGCTTAACATGTGACAAGGGTGAAAACAGTCGACGGGGGCGATGAGTTTAATGGTGAGCTTAGTTAATATCGTAATCTTGTTGTAACCCCACTTGTATACATATGATAACATGTGAGCATCCATTATAACCCGACTTGTATTCATGTATATGAAAGTGGTTTGCAAGTTAAGATGTGTACAAGTTAATATGGAACATACAAGTTAATATTGTAACACCGTATATGGAACATACAAGTTAATATTGTATAACGTGTGTTAAGCCTCTATTATAACGTGTGTTAAGACTTCCAGAATGGATGCATAAACTCCAATAGTAACTTAATAACATAGTATACCTGATATAACGTGTGTTAAGCCTCTTTTATAACGTGTGTTAAGACTTCCAGAATGTGTTAAGTCCATACCGTTTTAACATCATGTACTAGACAAAACAAAATAAGAGTCTCACATTACATATTACTAGTAAACGAAAATACATAGCCCTAAGAATGGATGCATAAACTCCAATGATTTGTTTGCACACCCATTTTGTATATACATATACATATATATAATTAAAAATTACATGTAAATATCTCAATCCTACTAATCCCGATTAATCGCTAGTCGGTACTCCACCGCCCGACTAGCGCCTATTTCAATAGTAACTGTAACAGCAGAGGTAGAAAATACGGGTGCCTCCAACAGAAAATATGTTAAGTCTAGACCGTTTTAACATCGTGTACTAGAGAAAACAATAAGAGTCTCACATTACATATTACTAGTAAACGAAAATACATAGCACTAAGAATGGATGCATAAACTCCAATGATTTGTATGCATACCCATTTTGTATATACATACTGTAACATGTGTTACGCGCCTGACATGTATACCGTGTGTTAAGCCTCTATTATAACGTGTGTTAAGACTTCCAGAATGGATGCATAAACTCTAATAGTAACTTAATAACAACATAGTATACCTGATATAACGTGTGTTAAGACTTCCAGAATGTGTTAAGTCCATACCGTTTTAACATCATGTACTAGATAAAACAATAAGAGTCTCACATTACATATTACTAGTAAACGAAAATACATAGCACTAAGAAAATGGTGGAGCTTCCTTTGACAGTCTGCCTTAGCTTTTCAGCGGCTACCTTTGTTGCCTTAGCTTTTCAGCGGCTATCCTTGCTTTATTGTTTGGGTCGGTCTTGAAATGGTTTGTAAACATGTGGGTGTGCGTATGCCAGGGAAGTTAAAAAAAATGTGTTTTCATGTCACACGTAACACGTGTTACGTTGTACATGGGTTTCATGTCACATTTAACACATGCATGTCCGAGAAGTTCAAACTATAACACGTGTTAGTTGTGTTGTGCTGTAACATAAACATGGTCATGATCCTTGAGCATCTGATCCACGTTTAACGAAACCAACGGTCCTGACAATTGGATCTTATTTCCCTTGTATCCATCACCGTCTAATAACAAAAAGATAAGATAACTGTTAATAACAAAAAGATAAGTCCTCTTGCGTTGTGGTTTCCCGTATTTTGAGCATCGAAGATACTTGTGTGTGGGAATTCCATTCCAGACTTTAGTTTGGCCTTTTTTAACAGAAAAACCAGCTTCAAACGCATAAAGTTCATACATGGAGAGAACCTCCTCAAATGTTGGATAAGATTTCCCACACACTGGTATGAACTTATCAGCGACGGTAGGAATCCAGTAACGGGTTCCCTGAGGGGTATAAAAAACGAGTGTATAGAAAAACAAACCTTGAACATTATCCATAACCTCGTCAGAATGGAAATCGCTGTTCATGAAGTTGTTGGATATCAGAACATCCGGTGATCTAACAGGGTCTTCATATGATCGAGAACAATCAACAGGCATGTAAGTATATACAGAAGCTTCGAATGGAACAGCTGAACATTGCCATGCAGTATATTTGGATTATTCCATGAAAAAAATGTCAAATAACAAAAAAAAACATATATACAGAAGATACAACCCTAAAATGACAAACCTTGAGCATTTAATTCTTCATCAGTTTGAAAGTCAGTGCTAAGGAACCTGTTGGGGAAACTATGGACCGGCGACATTAACTCGGATGTTGGTGGAATTGTCTCCATGGACATTAATGGAGAAAGCATAATTTGTAGGAGAAGATGATAATGGAGCTTGTTAATGAAGATACACAATAAACTGAAATATTGAAAATGAAATATGGGGTGAGTTATTTTTTCAAATGAGATAATGGGCATTAAATGTAGATGTCAGATCAAATTGGGAAGATAAACTTGGCTTGGCTAAATTACTAATCTAACCTTGAAAGCAAAATGGATTAGGAAGGTTCTCAGGCCACGTGGATGAATATAGTCCACAAGTAGAGTTTGCTAAGTTTTTAAAAAAAATGGGGTCTCTTGTATAGCATTGTCCTATATATATATATATATATATATATATATATATATATATATATATATATATAAGCTCATAGAAACCTTTCGGGCTCTTTAAAAATTTGCGCCTTGAGCGACGGCACGGGTTGGCCGGCCCAAGAGCCGGCCCTGCGTAGGGCTGAATAAAAGATTTCAAATGTAACCTTTAGAAAGTTAAACCTATATTTATATCCTTTTTGTATGTATTGGTGATGGCATGCAAAACTATTCACAAGATGATATAGTAATAGTAATTAAAAAAAAATAATAAAAATAATAATAATAATAATAATAATAATAATAATAATTATACCAAGTTTTTTTAACAAACTAATCATATTAATAGTATTCACAACGATTCTCCTATATATTTGCGAGTGTTATTTATATTATAAGGAATTGTTATGACTGGAGGTGAGAGAATGTTACTGTTCATTTGTAAATATACATAGTACATACATAAAACACTATTCACACTTATTATATAAAATATTTTTGAAGTAGTTCTGAGTGAAGGAGAGAGAAAATGTAATAATAAAAGTATAAAAATATTATTTAATTGAAAAAAAAAAGAAAAATAGTGATTTTTAGTGCAATCATAGTAATGAGGATAAATAATTTAATGTGAATGCTCTAAGTCAATTAGTTATATCAATATATTTATAAGGGTGGGCAGGGCACTCGGGTGCCCCTTGCGTAGTGGCGAAACTTGACAATGAAGAGGGGGGGGGGGTCGAAAACGTATATACCCATAAATGTCTATAGAACCGCGGGGTCGAAAACGTATATACCAAAAAATTTCTATACGAAAACTACTGAGCGAAAAGTTCGGGTCGTCGAGCCCCCCGACCCCTCTTAAGTTGCTCCCCTACCCTTGCGGGTACCTCGGTAACCACGGGTAGTATAGTAGTACTCACCGAAAAAAGGTCACAAATGTGCTCGCTAAATGTGAGCGTTGGGCACCAAAATAAAAAAAAAAGTTTAGTATTTCACCCCCTTTAAATACACATTTCACATTTTGTTTTCACACTAAGGGAAAAGATCAAATAGGAAGTTTATTTTGGCTAGGAAGTGTAGGAAGCAATAGGATTAGGACATGTGACAACATTTAAAATAAAGAAAAAAAGGTATTTTAGTCAATCCAACCTTTTCTTCTTCCTTTTCAAAACCCAGTAACTTCAAAACCCACCATTTTCAAAACCCACCATCTTCAACCATTTCTTCACTTTCTATCTCAATAATCACTACATTATAGTGCGATTTTCATCACCAATCAATGATTCAAACACCCGATCAACGTGTTCTTCAGCTTTTTTGAAGAAAACCCAGTTTAATTTCATAAAAAATCTCGTTTTTTTGGGTGATTTTGGAGATAATCACTCGATTCGTTCGATTCGAGCGCTGATAAGTGTTTCAATCATTCAAACTTCGTCAATTGTTGAAGAAATCACTTCGATCCATGTAAGAAATTCTTTAATTTCATTTTTACGATCTGGGTTTTTGATTTAGTCATTGCGTTTTACGATCTTGGCGGGGTTCCGGGGGCAGCGCCCCTGGTAGCGGGCTCCCAGGGGCGGCAGCCCCTGGCGGGGTCCAAGCGGCAGAGCCCCTGGCTGGGGTTGAGCTGCTTCCTGGTTCAGACAAATTGCTGTAATAAAAATGCTGTAATAAAAATGCATCAGAAAAATTAATTTTCTGTAAATTGCCTGTGGAAAACTGCATTCGTAGATAGTTTTTTAACTCCTGCTTCCTGGTTCAGACAATTCACATACAAAACTGCATTCGTAGACAGTGTTTCTGGTTCTGTAAACAACAGGTTCTGGTCATTGCGTTTTAGTTAGATTCTGGTTCTGTGAACAACAGTTTCTGGTTCTGTGAACAACTGTTTTTGGTCATTGCGTTCTAGATAGTTTCTGGTTCTGTGAACAACAGTTTCTGGTCATTGCGTTTTAGAAATAAAACATTTTTGAAGTGTTTTTACTCATTGCGTTTTAGAGAGAACCGTTTTTTTTGTGTTTTTAGGCCATTGCGTTTTAGAAATAAGACATTTTTATGTGTTTTCTAGGCATTGCGTTTTAGAAATAAGACATTGTTATGTGTTTTCTAGGCATTGCGTTTTAGAAATAAGACATTTTTAAGTGTTTTCTGGCCATTGCGTTTTAGAAATAAGACATTTTTAAGTGTTTTGAGTTCATTGCGTTTTAGGTAAAACACATTCTTTTGTGTTTTTAGGCTATTGCGTTTTAGAAATAAGACATTTATTTGTGTTTTATGGTCATTGTGTTTTAGAAATAAGACATTTCTTTGTGTTTTTGGTGCGTTGCATTTTAGAAAAAGTCATTTTTTTACGTTTTTTTTTTCATTGCGTTTTACGCAACTGGGTTTTCAAATTTTTTTTTCGAAAATATAGCAATAGTATACTCGTTTTAAAGATAAAAAACGCTCGTTTTTTTGGTGCAATTTTTATAAAAAAATAATGTCGTATGAAAAAGTTATTAACGTTTAAAAATGGGGGGGAATTGGAGGAGAGAGAAACTATTGTGCTGGATTGACTAGAATGCCCCTAACAAACCCACGCGCCTCTTTTTTTTTGCTTCAATTTAATTAATTTAATCTTAGCCCTTGATTAACTAAATGGATGATCAAGAACACATCCTAGCCTTTCTAGCCAAATAAACTTCCTATTGTATCTCCACCCTTCACACTAATTATATAACCATTTCTCCTCTCTATAAACTTCGGTTTTCAAATTTTCTTATACTACAAGACGGATGATAATTTAAAATTATACATTCCACCTGACGATCTTAGTAATTTATTCTCCACCGGTAGTAACCTCCAATTTCTCATGAATGTTGCACAAGCTCATGTTGAAGACACAACAATGTCTAAAAAAGATTGTGCCACATAAGGGATCCTTCGGTGGAGCCAGTTATTGATGATAATGTATATAATATCTTTTTAATTAACAAAAAAAATGGTTTAGAGAACTTGAAAGGAATGATGAAACTAATTAGAGTAGTTCAGGGTAAAAATAAGGTGGCAGTATAGGATTGATGAAAATGTTATAAGGGTAAGAAAGGAGTGTGTCCCTCCCATCTTTAGAAACTGATTGGGACTGGGGATAGTCGTTTCACATGGGACACGTCGATTCATCCCTATATATATATGAGATCAGATGGAAGTTTTCATCAAGGATAGAAAAAAAATTAAATAAGAATGACAAGTAAACGGGCAATAAGTTACGCCGCAGCCCCATTAACGATATTAGATGTAAAATATCAAGTGGCTTGATTGACTAATATACAAAATTCGTATTATAGGGTTCATCCCTTGTTCTTCTAAATTCTTTGTTCTTGATTGTTTGATTGAATTGTGATTAATGGGTCCTATATTATGGACGGAATTGTGTTCTGACCCTAATTCAGCTATTCTCAATTCGTTGTAGTTCCAAGCATGTGTTCTCTTAGCCTCTAGTTAGTTCTTATGATTGTAATGCCACCATTAAGAAACAACTAATCTTAGAGATACCATCAAATTAAGTTTCAAGTAATTAAACATGAAATAACTAATAATATTACATGTCTTTTTTTTTCTTCTGGTTTCTATCTGGCCACTAAAACTGAAAATGATTGTCCATTAACGGACCCATTTCCCAAATTATCATCTCTTTTCGTCTGTGCCTCATGCCTCTCAATGAAGAATGCTGGTTGTTTTGGTTCTGGTAGATGCAGATTTTCATTTGTAAGCATAGAAATAACTTCTGACATGGTTGGTCTGTCTGCGGCATGATCTTGAACACATAAAAGACCCACATGAATGCATGTCATTACTTCTGTGTGAGAGCATGAATCATTCAGTACCGGATCCATAAACTCCAAACCTCTACCTTCATTCCATAGTTCCCATGCCTAAATCGATTTCAACATGTTTGCAATGTATAGTTGTAACTACTTTTGTATTAGACAAATAATTGTTAATTGAAGTTATTGTTTGTCTGAAATATAGAAAGCTTACCAGTCCTGGAAGGTTGAGAGGGTGCTCCACATCAAAGCTCCCATGATTCATCTTGCTGCTTACAATCTCAAGCATTAATACACCAAAACTGAAGACATCTGTCTTGGTTGAAACGCGACCTCCTATCATATACTCTGGCGGCATATAGCCACTGCATATTAAACCAAATCAGGTAATAGCGTTTGGGAGTTTGTGCTAGGAACTCTTATTATAAAAGACAAGTAATGGACTCACCGTGTTCCAACAACTCTACTTGTATTTGCTTCATTCTCATTGATCCCAAACAGCTTAGCCATCCCAAAATCTGATATTTTGGGATTCTTGTAGGCATCCAGCAAGATGTTACTGGCTTTTAAATCTCTATGGATTACCCTTAGCCTTGAAAACTTATGGAGATATACAAGTCCTTGAGCAATACCGTCAATGATTGCAAAGCGATCCTTCCATCCCAGTAATACTTTCTTTCTAGGATCTATATAATAACAAATGAGTAGCAGTGTGCTAACAAAAATCGGACTGAGCTCATATACAAAATGTACATAGTGTTGGATCTTACCAAATAGAAAGTAATCCAAGCTATTATTAGGCATATACTCGTATACAAGGATTTTCTCTTGCTTCTCAATGCAACACCCGAGAAGCCTAACTAGATTAACGTGTTGAAGTTTGGCTATGAGTTTTGTTTCGTTCATAAACTCAGTGATTCCTTGTCCAGAGCCTTGTGAAAGTCTCTTTACTGCAATCTCTTGTCCATCAACTAATTTTCCCTAAGAAATCCGTGGCCGTCATGCGTAAAATCCTTTTGAAACTTGAAATCCTTTTAAATAGTGTGACATTTGAAGTTTACCTTATAAACTGCTCCAAAACCCCCCTCTCCAAGCTTATTAGTGCGTGAGAAATTGTTTGTTGCAAACAAGATGCTTTTAAAGGTGAAGTAATGCAAATCATTGTTTATATTCGTATGTGTTTCTTCATTTTTGTATAAGCGTTTCAGTTGATGCAATAACAACTTCTGGATTTTCTTGGCTATCCCTAATTTGTTAAAATATGTAGGCAGATGTATAAGAAATGTAATTTACTCTCAACATAAGTGGAATATGTGAAACTGATACCTTTTAGATGAAGCTTCTTGTATAAGAAATAGCATGATAAGACTAGAGCTAGAAATCCAGCCCCAATGATCAACCAAAACCAGTTCTTCTTCTTCTTCTTTACTGCATATGAAAAAAAAAAGAAAAAAAAAAAGAAGAGGGATTCACAGCTAAGTGGTAAGGATTTTAAGTTGAAATGCCTGTGTGGTTAAGTCTATCTAATATTATTTTTTATCCTTTCTTTTACTATAGCCTATTTGATCTCGAATTTTCTATTTTATTTTATTATTATTATTTTTGAGAGTGAATCTAAAATGATTTACTCTAAACACCAAAAACTCACAGGTGAAGAGTAGAAAGTTGATATGATTAGAAATTGCTCACCCGCGAGGCAGCGATTAACGATCGCTTAATGAATTAAGTCAAACAAATACAAAGTAATTACAATGAAAATGAATGGTAGAATTCTATCTAACTATTATCTCCTCTAATATATAGCCCTATTTAACTACCTCTTAACGGTGGCCTAAATAAGGCGACCCAGTTCTTACGATAGTTGGGTTATTTGGTGGTCTGAAACTTTATACTCTAAGCCTCAATAATTTTAACTAACATATGTGTGTCCAAAAGGATTTTTACTCAAGAAAAACACAAATAAATGAAATCCAAACATGTATAAAAAAGACTTTTTTTTCCGGTCTCATTGTTGCCAGAATTTCTTTACTTAACTTTGCAGTTACTCTTTTCATTATATTTGCAGTAAAAATGGCATACAAGTATAGAGAATAATAAAGTTGCTAACCTCGGGCACGAAAGGTATAATATTCTTTGTCTTGGTTAGCTTCTGCTGGATTGTATAACATTTTACCATAAGTCTTGCAGCCTGTCCTGTTTTTGGTTGCATAAGAATAAGCAGTGCAAGAACAATTGTTCCAGCAAAAAATCTTGCAGTCATACAGAGTCATGTTTTGGCTTTCAGGATATTCGTACTCATCGACAAATATATAATTCTTGGTTCGGGAGTGAAAATCTAACCCTATATAAAAGGTATAATCATCCCTGCATTTAAACATTTCCAACTTGGTTTGTGCACGAACAGGGCCACTGGTAAAGCCACAGAAGAGGCCCGTGTGAAGAGTCGTATCTTCAAGGTCTCCGGATTCAGACATCCTCAGAGCTGGAAATGAATCATACGATTTCGTTAAATATGTGAAGTACTGCTCAGTCTCGTTAGAAACATAATACATCCGGAAATTTGAACCATAAGATATTTTATTTGGGTTTATGAATTCGCCATTGTCCCAAGGTCCACTCATCCGATGGATATTTTCTCCCTTTAGGATGACCATCTGAGCTGTGCCATTTAGATCTTCTGTGACTGTTAATGTAAACGACCCACGAACTGGTAGCGTTTCACTCTCCCAGGAAGTCAGTGACCATCTATGCCCAGTCTTGAGATTGATTCCAAGTTTCATACCAGGTAGAAGAGTGTCTGTAGGGTGATCAAAGCTCTGCCATAAAACTCTCTTAACAGAACCATCTGGATGTAGTTCTTGGAGCACCAAATTTCCGGTATCCAAGAGTTTAGCACTTGCGTTGCACGCTGCCAATGGATTAGGACTGAAGAGATCAAGAACGGTGCCTCCACCTGATAAAATGCTGAACTTGCCATGGACATCTATGATCAGCTTGCCGTAAATATCCGGGATGGGATTGTTTCGGTTTGCCACCCAAACTGCCTGATTAGTGTATATTGATGGATAACGGTATGAAATGTTGTTGTTGTTTTTGTTTTTGTAGAAGATCCCTAAATATGGGCTCACCATAGTTCCAAAGCTAAACAACTTCAAACTGAAGACCTTGTTTGATGAAACCAATTCATCCCAGTCCTTGAGCTCTTGGCCTTGTTGTAATGTATCTGTTTCTGAGTAACAAGGATTTCGGAACAAAAAACAAACTAATATGAGGAAGAGAAATATGCTTCTATCTGCCATTGTTTCTGGGTGGAAAAAAATCTTAGATATTATAAGTGATATTAGTGGGGATGATATGGAAATTCTTGGCAACTTTCCTCGACTTAAACTTACATACTTGAAGTATGTTTTACGTTAGACTTAGTCAACCACAATGAAAATATCCTTTTTAATGCTGATATTAACTATAGGAGCCTTATTTTCTTTTATCTAACCCACTACAACCTTCTTAGTCCTTGGCCTGGCCTTCCTATTTGGGCCAACTTCTCTCCGAAATTTGGAATCTAGTTCGGGTATGTCAAGGGCGTCTTAGAAGGGTTGCAGGGTGGTCGATACAACAGGACCATGTTCTACCGTGGGCTCATCTTTTTGTTTCTCATTTAGGTCCCATAAATCGATTAAATACATAAAAAAAATACAGTGAGTAGTAATTTCATGTCCTAGAGAGGCTACAATAAATCAATATCATATACCATTAGCTCATTAATCAACTAATTAAATTCATGTAAGATAAATACATTTCATCCAGTAATTTTGTTATATTTATTGTTTTAATATATAAAACTAATAAATATATTTTATATATGTTATATACGATAAGTTTTGTAGGTATTAGATTAGATGAGGCACCATATGACTTCTAAGTATAGAATTACACGTACAGTTTTAAACTTGAGATCGACTTATAATAAAAGGGTTATTGGATTTTATCACCCCAAACTATTGGCTATTGGCCGATGCCACCCCCAACTATCACTTTGACGTCCGTCACCCTCAACTTAACACTTAGTGTGTTCTGTCACCACATCGTTAACTGATCACTAACTTTAGATCACATTACTATACTTTTGTGGATGTCATAGGGATCCTAGGAAGGTTTTAGGGATCTTAGGACACCCCAAATGTACAGTAACATGATCAAACGTTAGTGCTCAGTTAACGACGTGGTGACAGAACACACTAAGTGTTAAGTTGGGGGTGGCGGGCGTCAAAGTGATAGTTGAGGGTGACAGTGGCCAATAGCCAATAGTTAATGGTGATAAAATCCAATAACCTATAATAAAAAACTATATATATATAAAACCTTTTAATTGGTGAGAATTGCATCTATCTGCCTGAGTGTCACCAGTACCAAAATATGTTTTCTAGTATTTTTATTGAGTCTAAATACTTATTTAAGCACAATGTTTGTATATTATATTAATGGCAAATATTTATCAATGTTAGGCCCTAAATGTGTGAGACTGATGCATCAAATATACGTAACGGACTATGGTTGTGAACTAGCACTAGTACACAAACGCTTAAAAGGTGCGGTGAAATTGAGTTGAAAATGCGGTGCTGAAGCCGCACCAACAATATGCGCACCATTAATTCCGGTTATTGAAGGTGCGGGTGGAGAAACCGCAACACTTAATAAACCAGCCGCACCTTTTATTTCAATTTAGACCACACAACATTGACTTTGAACCAACAGCAGCTTGCCACTTGGCAACAACCGCACCACTGTTATTAAAAAAAATATTTTTTTTTCTTAAATTAATAAATTTCATGATTTTTCATTTATATTTCATAACAAATACCCCAAACAAATTACATAAATGGCTGTTACAAATATAACAAACAAATTTTCAACTAATATTGAACACGTTTCTGAAAAGTACATGTTTCTCGAATTAAAAAAAAAACCAAACACAAAACGTATACAGTTTGACGCAATATACATGTTCTCTAAATGAATCCAATAAAGTTTTCAACCCAAAAAGTGTCAAACTGGCCGATTCATACACCTTGCAACCCAAACTCGGCTCGTCAAACCTTGCATCCCAATCCGTAGACACCGCCTACCAAACCGCTCAATCGCCTCAAATGCTCTTGTACCCTCCCCTGCCTGTCGTTTCCGCAGGGAGGTCACCGGAAAGCGGAATCCGGCCCTTCATTCTCTCTCGAGATGTGTTCTGAAAGTATTCAGTGAGGCTGGCATAATCAGGCAATGTGACACTTCGGGTTTTTCCGAGCAACCTCATTGTTTAGCTTTATGTGTACATATACTATTAAATAAAGATTTGCGAATTATCTTGAAGTATTATGTGATGCTTGTATTAAACTATGTGTATGTAATATATATATATGTGCGTATAAGTGAACCGAGACCATGAACCCGACTCGAGACCACTCGGTCTCGAGTGAACGACTGGGCCGGTTGGGCCGTGCACCCCTAAAAGCCCACTCGAACCCATTAGGGTGTACCGACCTTAGATCGAGTATAAAACCCATGCCCAAGCCAACCTTCTCTCATTTTTGACATTTCCATCATTCACACACTCTCCTACATTTCCTTCAATCACTAAAACCCTAAAGCTCCACCAACACTCTCCTCCTTTCTTCTCGGAACAACCGTCGGCTAAGGAAGGAGCTCTCGAATCTCGGTGAATCCCTACACACCTCCACGCTTTGGAACCGGTTAGTGTTTTAATGTGTGTTAGAAAATTATGTGTGCTTAATGAATATGAGGCATGATTAGTTTAGAGGTCTTGTTGTATGATTCTTGTATGATTAGTGGGTTTGTAATATGATGAATAATGTGTGTGAGCTATTGTATGATAATGTCTTGCTAAGGTGTTTTGAAGGGTAAATGATTAATAGCTTAGGATGATTTTGTTATCCGATTCATGTTAGATATTTTAAGACAAATGTGTGTTTGATAAGATGATGCAAGATTTACTTGATCTTTGATCACAATATTTCATGCTTGAATAACCTCATAAAGAACATTATGAATATGTGTTAAATGTGATATGAACATATGATGAACAATGTTGAATGTGAGATAAATATTTGAATATGTGATGTTTGATCTGATTTAATTAGAATTTAGACAAGAAAACATGTTTATGAAACCCTATTGGTTAGTACATAGTTTCATGAAATCACAATCCTATTGGTTAGTACATCAGAGGTTCTAGAATAACTTCATGTGCACGTATCAGGGGTTGCGAGTCGAGACCCCCGGTTGCGACTCGAGACCAACACGTGACAACTCGAGACGGTAGCGATTACGACTCGAGACCATGTCCAAGCAACTCAAAACAGACTTCAGGGACTCGAGACCATCAAGGTCTCGACTCGAGATCTTCTGATTGCGACTCGAGACTGGACTCGAGATCCCTGAGGTTGCGACTCATACCTGCACTACTCGAGACCTCCGGGTTGCGACTCGAGACCACCTGTTCTCGAGTCGAGACCACCTGGTCTCGACCGGGCTGTTAGTTTTCGTTATTGGGCCCAAGTGTATTGACTGTACATGCTTGTTACTGTTTAAGTGGGCTACGTGTTAACTATTAACTGTTGCTGTTAAAGAATTTAGACGGGCCCAATGACTTATTGGATAATTATATGTTGTGCAAGCTATGTGTTAGATACGTGTAGAATATGCGTGACTTCTTTGTACCCCAAACCTGACCTGTACTGGTAACCATGTTAGGACGTGGTGACCAATGTGTTTGACCAAGTAAACTAAACTGCCGAGCAACCCAAGGTGAGTTCACACACTAAAAGCATGCGTCCCAGGGAGGGACACGAACAAAAATCAAGAATAACTCTTAAACTACTATTTCCGGGGGAAAATGCGTTTGGGTATTATTTATAAATCACAACTAGCAAAACTAAACGAATCTCTATCATACAAAGTCCCTGCTTTCCAGTACCGATTAATCGCCGGGGGCGAACGGGTTATTAGTTGATAGCGCTATTAGGTTTGACAACCTCACACCGTGACCGGGGGAGATCGGGCGTGAACTAGTAGACCTTGCATCTTGGTCAATGACGATAGACATTGACCTGGGGCACAAACTCTTCCCGTCAATAGTTTCGGTAACTTCAATTTAGTAGCTTTCATATGGGGTAGCTCCCCATGCCGTGATTATAAATGCTTTATCTAAACAACCTACGTTTTTCGAAAAGATAAAAGTGGACACCTCGTGAACTCGCCAACATTTTTGTTGATACCCTACTGCATGCTTTGCAGGTAACCAGTGACTCAGGAGCTTGCAGCTTGGGGATGTGTAGTGGTCGTCTTAACCCGTGTGTTGGGTTTTAAATAACCTCGAACTATGAACTATGTTTTGAAACTGTTTGGTTTATGCTTCCGCTGCTTACTTGAACTATTATTTGAACTTCAACTCTTAAAACTTCAAACTATGATGTTTACTAACTTTTGTGGTTGGTGAATATTTTTACTATAATCAATGCTCAGTATAATTGGTGGCTGGATCCTGGTCGGTCACGCCTCCAAGCGGTGGTATTCCGCACGTGGATTTTGGGGGTGTGATAGATTGGTATCAGAGCCATTGGTTATAGTGAACTTGGTTTTAAAAAGAAGAGTCTTTTTGAGAAAAACCAGACTATAACCCGTGACTCGTGACGACACTACACTCCAAGGGCAAGACTCAACATATTAGACCTCATAGCTCGGACTTGTGTTTACTTGCTTGTTTATCTTATGTTGACTGCTCTACTATACATACTAGTGTGCCTAGTTAGATAGATACACATCCCTCTTCTATCTCATTCTCGCTACGTTACGACATCACACTCATACTGTGTTTTCTGGTTATGAAGACAATGAGTGGACGCGGAAGAGGAAACGTTAACATGACTCAGGCTCAGTTCACTAACTTGCTCAACACGGTGGCTGCAGCTTTCGCAGCTCACCCTGGAGGTAAACTCGTTACTTTAGGATGTTTAGACCCTACCCCCACATCGTCTTTTCACCTCTAAGCCTATTCGCTTCACTTCTCACAACAGGTCAGCAAGCGCCTGCTCAACCACGTATCTGTACTTTCAAAACCTTCATGGAGTGCAAGCCTCTCCCTTTCAACGGCACTGAAGGTGCCATAGGCCTTCTGCACTGGATTGAAAAGGCCGAAGCTGTTTTTGCTGTCTGCGAGTGTCCCCCTGCTAATTGGGTAAAGTTTGCGACTGGTACGCTTGAAGGAAACGCACTTTCATGGTGGAAGGCACAGATTCAGATGCTTGGTTTGGAGACCGCGAATGCTACTACATGGGAAGATTTCAAGGACATGATCAAGGAAGAGTACTGTCATAGGGATGACATCCACAAACTCGAAAACGAGTACTATGAGCTCAAGATGGTTGGATCAGAGATCGAGACCTACACCAAACAGTCCAATGACTATGCTGCTCTTTGCCCAAACATGTCTCGACCTATGTATCGAAGGATCGAATTGTACATCAAGGGTTTGGCCCCAGAAATCCGGAGCCATGTGACCTTACCCAACCTCAATACCAATCAGCCCATGGTCCGTCTTGCTCACTAACTCACTGATCAGGCTGTGGAGGAGGGCAAGCTGCCCAAAAGGATAAATGCTACTGTCGGAACTTCTAGTGACAACAAACGAAAGTGGGATGGAAATCAGGGTAAGGATGCTAACTCTACTCAGGCCCCAGCTCAGCAAAGGAAAACTGAAAACAACAAGGGCCCTCAGCAGCAGGGTGGCTACCAGGGCCATCTCCCCAAGTGTAACAAGTGCAATCGACATCATAATGGGTCCTGTGCGAAGAACAAGTGTCAGCGATGCAACAAAATGGGGCACGAGGCCAAGGATTGTAGGAGCCCTCACCCCGCAAGACAGAACCAGCCGCAGCAGCAACAGCACCATGGGAACATCAAGGGTTGTTTCCAGTGCGGAGCCGAGGGGCACATTAAGAAGAATTGCCCCCAGTTAAACCAGAACAACCACAACCTGGGTGCGGGAAATAACAACAACAACGCCAACAATGCTGGGAATGGTGCAAGAGGAATGGCTTTCGTGATTGGAGCTGGAGAAGCGAGGAATGACCCCAACGTTGTAGCGGGTAAGTTCCTACTTAATGATCGTTATGTTTCCATATTGTTTGATTCTGGAGCAGATGCTAGTTATGTATCCCTACGTATTAGTAAGAAGCTTAAGTCCACTCTTACGCCGTTAAGCTCTAAGCACATCGTTGAATTAGCTAATGGTAGAAACCTCGAGGCCTCACACGTTATTCGTAACTGCAAACTAGAATTGTTCGGTCAGACCTTCCGTATCGATCTCTTCCCCATCATTCTCGGAAGCTTCGACGTCGTCATTGGTATGGATTGGTTATCCAAGCATCGAGCTGAAATCCTCTGCCAAGAGAAAGCTGTTCGTATTCCCTGTCCTCCTGGCAGACCCCTTATCGTCCAAGGCGACAAAAGTGGAGAAGTCACAGGCATCATTTCATTCTTAAAAGCCCAGAAGTGTTTGCGAAAGGGGCACACCGCTATCTTAGCACTTGTTGCCGACACGCAGAAAAAGGAAAACAGGATTGAAGATTTTCCAGTTGTACGCGACTATCCTGAGGTATTTCCGAAAGAACTACCTGGACTCCCTCCTCACCGTCAGGTCGAATTTCAAATCGAACTAACTCCCGGAGCAGCACCTATAGCTCGTGCACCTTATCGACTAGCTCCCGCGGAACTCAAGGAACTTTCTACTCAACTACAAGAACTACTGGACAAAGGTTTTATCCGTCCTAGCTCATCACCCTGGGGAGCCCCAGTGCTCTTTGTCAAAAAGAAGGATGGCACATTCCGAATGTGCATTGATTACCGCGAACTGAACAAGGTTACCATCAAGAATCGTTATCCACTTCCCCGTATCGACGACCTGTTCGACCAGCTGCAAGGGTCGAGCTATTATTCTAAGATCGATCTGCGATCGGGTTATCATCAGCTAAGAGTCCGCGATGAGGACATCTCTAAGACTGCTTTCAGAACCCGCTATGGTCACTACGAATTCCTCGTTATGCCTTTCGGAATGACCAACGCACCTGCGATCTTCATGGATCTCATGAACCGAGTGTGCAAACCCTACCTCGACAAGTTCGTGATTGTGTTTATCGACGACATTCTAATTTACTCGAAAAGCCAAGATGAGCATGAACAACACCTGCGTCTTATTCTCGAACTCCTTCGCAATGAGCAACTGTACGCCAAATTCTCGAAATGTGATTTCTGGCTTAGAGAAGTCCATTTCCTTGGACACATAGTCAACCAGGATGGGATTCATGTCGACCCCGCTAAGATCAAATCCATTAAGAATTGGCCTATACCTAAGACTCCGACCGAAGTTCGCCAATTCTTGGGATTGGCAGGATACTACCGAAGATTCATCAGGGGATTTTCTAAGATCGCTCAACCACTCACGACCCTCACTCAGAAGGGTGTTGCTTACAAATGGAGTGATGCTCAGGAGTCTGCCTTTTAGGAACTAAAGAAGAACCTTTGTAGTGCTCATATTCTTTCCTTACCTGAAGGTACCGACGACTTTGTTGTCTACTGCGACGCTTCCATTCAAGGACTTGGTTGCGTGTTGATGCAACGCGAGAAGGTTATTGCTTACGCTTCGCGACAACTCAAGATCCACGAACGGAACTACACGACACATGACTTAGAATTCAGAGCTGTGGTCTTCGTGCTCAAGATTTGGAGACATTACTTGTACGGTACCAAGTGCATGATTTACACCGATCACAAAAGTCTCCAGCACATAATGGAACAAAAGGAGTTGAATATGCGGCAACGCCGATGGGTCGAACTCCTAAATGACTACGAGTGTGCAATTAAATATCACCCAAGCAAGGCTAATGTGGTGGCAGATGCCCTCAGCAGGAAGGAAACCAAACCCAAGCGTGTTCGTGCCTTACAGCTCACTATCCACTCGAACCTCCCTAATCAGATCCGAAATGCTCAGGTTGAAGCATTGAAAGCCGAGAACATCAGGGCTGAGTCCCTACAAGGATCGAGACAACGTTTAGAACAAAAAGAAGACGGTGCTTACTACGTAGCCGGGCGCATATGGGTTCCCCTTTATGGAAATTTACGTGACCTCGTGATGGACGAGGCCCATAAGTCCCGCTATTCGGTACATCCGGGTTCAGATAAGATGTACCACGACTTAAGGACTACCTATTGGTGGCCTGGCATGAAGGCTCACATAGCAACCTATGTCAGAAAATGTTTGACTTGTGCAAGAGTCAAGGCTGAGTATCAGAAACTATCGGGCCTACTCCAACAACCAGAGATCCCGCAATGGAAATGGGAGCAAATTTCCATGGATTTTGTTACTGGCCTGCCTAGGACTCAACGCGGGAATGACACCATTTGGGTAATAGTGGATCGACTAACTAAGTCTGCCCACTTTTTGGCTATTAAAGAAACAGACAAGTTCTCTACCTTAGCAGAGGTTTACTTAAAGGAAGTGGTCTCGAAGCACGGGGTGCCAACCTCTATTATTTCCGATCGAGATGCGCGTTTTACTTCTGAGTTGTGGCAAGCTATGCACAAATCCTTTGGCTCACGTTTAGACATGAGCACCGCTTATCACCCACAAACGGATGGGCAATCTGAACGCACCATCCAAACCCTGGAAGACATGCTTAGGGCATGTGTGATCGATTTTGGCAAAGGATGGGAAAAGCACCTACCGCTAGTGGAATTCTCCTACAACAACAGCTACCACACCAGCATTCAGGCAGCACCCTTTGAGGCATTGTACGGTCGTAAATGCCGATCGCCTCTTTGCTTGGCGGAAGTTGGTGACAGCCAGATCACAGGTCCAGAACTTGTGGTAGACACTACGGAAAGGATTGCCCAGATCAGACAACGCATGGCGGCAGCTCGTGACCGTCAGAAGAGCTACGCTGATAAGGATAGGAAACCGCTAGAGTTCCAGGTTGGTGACCGGGCTCTACTTAAAGTCTCACCCTGGAAGGGTGTGGTTCGTTTCAGAAAACGGGGCAAGCTTAATCCGCGATTTGTCGGACCATTCGAAATTACTGAAAAGATCGGTAAGGTCGCTTACAGATTGAATCTGCCTGAAGAACTGAGTGCTGTGCACAACGTCTTCCACGTGTCTAATCTGAAGAAGTGTCTGTCAGATGAAACACTCATAATTCCTTTCAAGGAACTCATTATTGACGAACAGCTACACTTTACTGAGGAACCGATTGAGATCACGGATCGAGAGATCAAAACCCTCAAACGTAGCCAGATACCTCTCGTACGAGTTCGTTGGAACTCGCGCCGTGGCCCAGAGTTTACCTGGGAGCGGGAAGACCAGATGAAGTGCAAGTATCCCCAGTTGTTCCCAAAGGAAACCCCCAGCACTGAAGCTACGACCGAATTTCGGGACGATATGACACCCCGTTGAAACGTTCTCACTTACACTAGCTTGACAGTGATCGCCTTAACTTTCGGGACGAAAGTTCTTAAAACTTGGGGATAATGTGACACTTCGGGTTTTTCCGAGCAACCTCATTGTTTTGCTTTATGTGTACATATACTATTAAATAAAGATTTGCGAATTATCTTGAAGTATTATGTGATGCTTGTATTAAACTATGTGTATGTAATATATATATATGTGCGTATAAGTGAACCGAGACCATGAACCCGACTCGAGACCACTCGGTCTCGAGTGAACGACTGGGCCGGTTGGGCCGTGCACCCCTAAAAGCCCACTCTAACCCATTAGGGTGTACCGACCTTAGATCGAGTATAAAACCCATGCCCAAGCCAACCTTCTCTCATTTTTGACATTTCCATCATTCACACACTCTCCTACATTTCCTTCAATCACTAAAACCCTAAAGCTCCACCAACACTCTCCTCCTTTCTTCTCGGAACAACCGTCGGCTAAGGAAGGAGCTCTCGAATCTGGTGAATCCCTACACACCTCCACGCTTTGGAACCGGTTAGTGTTTTAATGTGTGTTAGAAAATTATGTGTGCTTAATGAATAAGAGGCATGATTAGTTTAGAGGTCTTGTTGTATGATTCTTGTATGATTAGTGGGTTTGTAATATGATGAATAATGTGTGTGAGCTATTGTATGATAATGTCTTGCTAAGGTGTTTTGAAGGGTAAATGATTAATAGCTTAGGATGATTTTGTTATCCGATTCATGTTAGATATTTTAAGACAAATGTGTGTTTGATAAGATGATGCAAGATTTACTTGATCTTTGATCACAATATTTCATGCTTGAATAACCTCATAAAGAACATTATGAATATGTGTTAAATGTGATATGAACATATGATGAGCAATGTTGAATGTGAGATAAATATTTGAATATGTGATGTTTGATCTGATTTAATTAGAATTTAGACAAGAAAACATGTTTATGAAACCCTATTGGTTAGTACATAGTTTCATGAAATCACAATCCTATTGGTTAGTACATCAGAGGTTCTAGAAGAACTTCATGTGCACGTATCAGGGGTTGCGAGTCGAGACCCCCGGTTGCGACTCGAGACCAACACGTGACAACTTGAGACGGTAGCGATTACGACTCGAGACCATGTCCAAGCAACTCAAAACAGACTTCAGGGACTCGAGACCATCAAGGTCTCGACTCGAGATCTTCTGATTGCGACTCGAGACTGGACTCGAGATCCCTGAGGTTGCGACTCATACCTGCACTACTCGAGACCTCTGGGTTGCGACTCGAGACCACCTGGTCTCGACCGGGCTGTTAGTTTTCGTTATTGGGCCCAAGTGTATTGACTGTACATGCTTGTTACTGATTAAGTGGGCTACGTGTTAACTATTAACTGTTGCTGTTAAAGAATTTAGACGGGCCCAATGACTTATTGGATAATTATATGTTGTGCAAGCTATGTGTTAGATACGTGTAGAATATGCGTGACTTCTTTGTACCCCAAACCTGACCTGTACTGGTAACCATGTTAGGACGTGGTGACCAACGTGTTTGACCAAGTAAACTAAACTGCCGAGCAACCCAAGGTGAGTTCACACACTAAAAGCATGCGTCCCAGGGAGGGACACGAACAAAAATCAAGAATAACTCTTAAACTACTATTTCCGGGGGAAAATGCGTTTGGGTATTATTTATAAATCACAACTAGCAAAACTAAACGAATCTCTATCATACAAAGTCCCTGCTTTCCAGTACCGATTAATCGCCGGGGGTGAACGGGTTATTAGTTGATAGCGCTATTAGGTTTGACAACCTCACACCGTGACCGGGGGAGATCGGGCGTGAACTAGTAGACCTTGCATCTTGGTCAATGACGATAGACATTGACCTGGGGCACAAACTCTTCTCGTCAATAGTTTCGGTAACTTCAGTTTAGTAGCTTTCATATGGGGTAGCTCCCCATGCCGTGATTATAAATGCTTTATCTAAACAACCTACGTTTTTCGAAAAGATAAAACTGGACACCTCGTGAACTCGCCAACATTTTTGTTGATACCCTGCTGCATGCTTTGCAGGTAACCAGTGACTCAGGAGCTTGCAGCTTGGGGATGTGTAGTGGTCGTCTTAACCCGTGTGTTGGGTTTTAAATAACCTCGAACTATGAACTATGTTTTGAAACTGTTTGGTTTATGCTTCCGCTGCTTACTTGAACTATTATTTGAACTTCAACTCTTAAAACTTCAAACTATGATGTTTACTAACTTTTGTGGTTGGTGAATATTTTTACTATAATCAATGCTCAGTATAATTGGTGGTTGGATCCTGGTCGGTCACGCCTCCAAGCGGTGGTATTCCGCACGTGGATTTTGGGGGTGTGACAGGCAAAACCTAGAATCAAAGGTCTTGAGGTAATGACACGTGTTAATGACGTACTTGTGTGGTTGTTACCACTGTTCATTCCCTTTGGCTATTAACATATGTTAATAATTAATTAATTGACAAATATTTCATATATCTAACAAGTTAAAGTATAATACATACCTTGGTTTCTAACGATAAAAGCAATACCGCTTTCGCCTCTTTTTCTTTTCAACATACCTATAGTTAATATTAAACTAAAACAGTTAATATATATTTACAATACAACACACCATTCTTTTTAAACTTTGACTAAACTATCTTCAACATAATCAACTTTTTAGTACAACTTTGAATAATTATCTAATCATTGTGCAAAGGATATCATGAAAAGAATAAATAGTTTGATCACCATATAAAAGAGAAACACTGGTCAGAGAACATGAAAGAAAGAATATCATACCAAAAAGAAAGTTAACTTTAAGACTGAAGTCTTTAGCCGCAAACTTGTTTTTATAGCTTTTAAACCCTTCGATTGTGACCTGCAGTACAACCACACAAGCAAATACAAATGTCTGTACTTTGAACTAAAAAATATAGATGACAGACAGCAGCAACATTAGATAACAATTCAATTGAATTACAAACAATCAACTCACCTGCTTCTTCAATAGATAACAATTCTACTTTTTATTTACTCACTTCAACAAATTGATTGGTTTCATGACAAACTGATGCATAACAATACTTAAGTAACAGAGTTACAAATTACTTAAACACAAAAGCAAACAAAAAACTCTACATGGCTACATGGAATCTCTGTTAGACATATTGTCAAACATGTGGTGTGCATGATTGAACAAAGCATATTTTAATAAACAAATTCATGTCAGCAAAGCCCCAAAATCACAATCCATAAAACTAGATTATTGACGTTATTTAACTGTACATAAAAAAACCCAATCTTGGTCACATAAAAAAACCCAACCCTGCATTGCATCCATCTTTAGAGCTATTCCTTAACAACAAACGTATAATTTAAATACAACTAAAACCAAACACACAGAGACATAAACCCTAGAAGTTAACCTAATAAAAACCACTTACCAGGGCATAATGCCCATAGATCCAACGCTGTGATTAAAAAAGAACAGACTGAGCCAAACATGCAACCTATTATTCGAATTAAAAACCCTATCATGTTTAGAGCTCAATTGATGAGGTGAACCAAAGATTATTGGCTATAGGTTCAACGATAAGTATATGAATCTTAATGTATAATATTAATAGCTAACAAAGATAAAGCGTGAGTACTTGTGGTAATAGAGCCGAAAGGATATTTTCCAGCAAAAGAAATAAAGAGAAAAGTTATCGACAACCGTCACTCAAAACTCCGAAGTTGTAATGATCAGATGATAGTGGATGAACATGGGTATACGTATCTGCTCTGTGAGATTTAGAGAGAGAGAAGCGAGAGGGGGTTCGTCCGCCGGGGACGGCGGTGTGGTGAAGGGTCGGAGTCGAGGGCATAAAAACCTAATTAGCACAGGAGGGAAATTTTAGTGTATGGGGGGAGAGGGCTGCCGCCGGTTGGTTAGGGTTTCGAGGGGTGTTGGGAAACTTATGTTACGGGGAAGAAGGTTTTGCTAATGAAAATTTTGGGGGGAACAAGTTTTCGTGACTTATGTTTGGGGGGAAGAAGATTTTATTTCACTGTGTTGTTTTTCTTTTTCTTTTAATTGTTATTTTAATATTTAAAGGTGCGGCTCAAGTCAAAATGGTGCTGGTGAATCTTAATTCGGTGGAAATCAGATTTAGAGGTGCGGTTTTTAGTGGAACCACATCATTAAAAAACAACTCATCGCACAAACAAAGGAATTGTGTACTAGTGTAGGCTTTATTGGGTTAGTTCATATTAGGTTTAGACGTTGTATAGGTTATTTGGGCCATGCCTAAGGTCATGTGGGCCAGGCAGGCCCACGGGGAGCCCATGTGAAGAGTAGGCTTACCTAGGTATATAAACTAGTTTGTTTCACAAACTAGGGTTTAAGCCTTGTAGTTACAGAGAATTATAGAGTTAAAGAGAGGCTGCGATTTTGGTGTTAGGAACTTCTACGAGATGGTTTTGCTCTTGAGTAATAGAATCGTGTGCAAGTTGGAAAGTATTTCAGTGTTCTTGTTTTTCGTTTTTCTTGAATCACACCAAGTTTGGATTCCGCCCATGATTGTTAGACTGTTACATCATCTGATACCTCATAATTATTTGAAACTAATGTGGTTGAAAATGTTGTCTTGTCTGATTGTGTGAATGAAAGTAGGACAGTTGACAAAGAGGGATCGTCTGATTTCTACACTAAGCCTGAGAATCAAACTAATAATTCAAACGTGAAAGATAACCTTCTTAGGTTTTTGGTACATCAGCTAATAATCTAGAACCTTCGGAATCTTTTGTTTGTAAACAGACTTCTAAATATACAAAGACGAAGAAATGAGAAGTCTAAATATCAAAGACAATCATGCTCTCCAAGATCATCTACAGGCAGCAATCATCCTCAAAAGGCTCGTGATATGAAAAATGCTTTTGATAAGTCTGTTAATAATGGCAAATGTGAGAAATATGCATTTGATTGTGCTAGCAAAGCTTTTGGGAAAATAGATGAGGTTTCTGAACAGGGCATGCAATCTGATCAAGACAAAAAGAATCAAAAGAAATCTCCATAACAAAAGGCCTCTGCAAACGACAAGTCTAGGCATTCAAATTTATCTTCGTTTGCAAGAAGTGTGCAAGAAAATCAAGCACAGAAAGGATCGGTTCGACCTTCAGGGCTTGCAAGAGCTACACAAGCTTATCAGAATGCCTTCTACGTGAAGAGACAAACATGCTTCAATTGCGACATTCCTTGTCACATTGCTCGGAACTACAGACATCGTCCCTATGTTCCCTATTATGCTCAAAATCAGAGGGTTACACCAAAGGATAACTATCATTCTAATCCAATGAAGCATGTGAATCCCAAGGTTAAACCATCTGATGGGGATTGGAATGCTGCTAAAAACAAACGCAAGATTGTTCAGGAATAAAAATATGTTTTTAAAACTAATAAACCTGAGACAGCTAAAGTTACTCAACCTAAGGCAACAAACACGTTTGTTAAACCGAAACAAATTTGGAAACCCAAATGCAAAGTAGCAACATCACCAATCCTTGAACCGAAAAGGGACATGTGTTTGAAGGAAGTGTCTTATTTTGATGCTTCAGGAAAGCCCAGGACCATGATCGCGTGGGTACCAATGTCTTACTAATCTCCTTATTTATTCAGGGACAACCAAGGAGGAGCTGTTGACAATCTCTGGAATGTTGATAGCGGTTGTTCCAGAGATACGACGGGTAACATCTCACTGTTGCAACAAGTTCTATTTTTTTTACATATGATATGTTTCCTTTAAAGGAGATAAGGAAGCTAAGATAAGATCAGCAAGAAATGTACAATTTAAATTTAGTGCTTTGATTTTGAAATTGATTAGTCTTCAATCTGATAATGGAATGGTTAAGCAAAACCAACAAAAATATTTTTTCTTTTTCTTTTGTTTATAATTTTGTACATACATTTTAATTATTAGGTAAATTTGCGTATAAAGTGTGATGCACAAATTTAGGGGAGAAGAGAGAGATATATATGTACATATGCATTGTTTTAGGGGGAAAACTGATAAAAAATCAAAAACATTTGAAAAACATAAAAATCCAAAAAGATTTTATTGCATCATATGGGAAGTGAAATAAATGTTCGTATTAAAGGGTTTGACCAACACATGTAAGGTGTTGTAGCTGAAAAGACTTGGATCTAATGTGATATGTTGATAGGCTTGACGCTCAAAGTGATAAAAGATACCAAGTGATATAAACATAACGGACCATGTACCATGTGGGTAACATACCATTGGCGGTCTAATCCGTTTCAGAGGCGGAAACTAAGAAACGGACTTGAAAAACAGCTTGTTTCACTTAATTCTGCCTTGTATATTGATTTCACAACGATTACAAACAAACGGCACTTCGGCAGCAGTTTGGTACCGATAAACAAGATCGTTACAAATGATTACGCTCGAAAGGTTTATATAGGGGAAGAGGTTCCGCTTGAAAGTGTCATGAGACAGTTCAAGCGGAATCACAACAATCTGATTTCGCTTGAAAGTGTCTCATGACAGTTTCAAGCGGAATCACCTCTTCGAGCGGAATTAGATCTAAATCACCCTCAAACAGCCTATTTTCTCGTACAACGTGCCCTGATCTAACAAATCTAGTACTAGACTCGATACAAGACGAAGTCGACAGATGAATGCACCAACAGACTCCCCCTCAGATGTTGACGAGTCTTAAGTGTCGACTCTTCACAATCTTCAGTCTTTATCAGTCTTTGGGCTCTTTCCAGAATCTCTATCTGGCTTTTGCATCTTCAGACTCTCTCTTTCTAACAGACTCCCCCTCAACTTGTGCTGGGATCGTAGTCTGGTTCACATCTTCCTCAGGTATTTACAGGTTCAGGTATCGCAACCTGGCTCACCTACATATTCTCTACCCAAAGCATAAGTTTCATAAAAGATAAGATATAGCAAATTTAGAAACTCTGCTAACCACTTGAAAACACAACCTTGAATACATCATTTTCAAGTATCGAACAAAAAGATTTATCATGTAAGTCACTGATGAACCACTTGAATGAATATCATTTTCATTTCAAACATCTACAAACAAACTTTCCCAAACCTGTTCATCATGTTTAGCACTCGGAATTTTGAAAAACAGCTTTTCAACATCAGTTGTCTAAAATCTTTTTAAATTTTTCAAAATTTATGCTAAAACACACCGAAAATCTTTTTGGAATTTTGTTTTGAAAGAAATACAGTAATGAAATATTTAGAAGCAATATTTTTGTGAGTTTGCGAAAGAAGATCATATCAGTTTGTGTGACCAATCACTAGCACCGTTAAGCTTTAAACATTTTAAGCTCTAAACGATTCACGTAGATTGACGATATTGTTGTCCACTTAAGCTCAATCTAAAAACTTTCGAAATGCTTACCGATACGCTAAGGTATATTAATTTTGCACTAAATTCTTATGGACCCCACGATCTCAGCATATCCCCTCATCATGCAATACACTGACCCAAGTAATGCCTTTAAACTTTTATCAACTGTGATATGTACGAAAATAACTCAGAATGTTTAAACATTAACAATCAGGTCGATACTTCCGTATACGCAGAGAAAGTCCAATGTTTAAACAAAATAAGGAAAATAAAACAAGTTGAAGTTGTTTAGGCTTTAACCACCAGGTTGATACTTCCGTATACACAGAGGAGGTCCAAAGCTTAAACAAAACACCAAAGAAAATAAAGCAGAACGTTTAGGCAATAACAACCATGTCGATACTCACGTATACGCAGAGGATGTCCAATGCTTAAACAAAATAAAGAAATAAAACAAGTTTAAATCTTTTCAAAATGAAATGCACAATCACAGTGACTTTTCAGCAAAGTTGTGAAAGTTCACAAACTTAACAAGTTTTATGTCTTTCGACAATCAGCGATTACTGAGTAGGCACACAATCAAGAAGGACAAAACTAAGTACTATGCTTTCGACCATGTTTCCCACTAGAACTAGGCTTTTCATTTTAGGTTTGTATCGTTATCGAAAATCTACTAGTCTAGCTGAGCCTATCGTCACATCTTTAGTGAGACCGTTTATCACATTTTATACAACAAAACTCATTTTTGATTTTATCATGTTTTTGTCTTTTTACAAATTTTCAAATGTTTTTGAATTTTCTGAAAATTTTTTACTTCCCCTAAAATGCAAACACATTTTAGGAAATCAAAAAACAAACTATACAATAAAGTGACAACTAATATCGAATTACTTCAATTCGCCATCCACTTGGCATAAAGAATCAGAACTCCCCCTCACAACAAACTATTTTCCCATTATGATTTCAAAACACTTAAGTTTGTTTTAATCAAATGGTTTTTCCGGAAAATAAGTTTTGTTGATTTTATCACTTGTAAAATAGGGGATAAACTCATCATTTTGTTCTTCAAATTACCACTTGTAAGTATGGTCCAATCAAGTTCAACTTAATGACCTTGATTAACCATTTGAAGATGAAAACCTTCTTCAACCACTTGCAGATTCACTTACCAACCATAAACACTTGTAAATCAACATATAACAATATAAAGATATCACCTGTAGATTTACCAACCAATCAATTCAAGAATGATGCCGATTCCTGCTCCACTCTTACCAACCTAGGAGCTCCGGCAAGTCAGGAATTTATGATGAAAATGCTGTCACCCAAGCCTGACCAGCCTTGGGTGATTTTGGTGGCAAACATCTGTCCCACCAACATTTTGATTTGTAAAATTCTTTAGCATCCTTCACTTTCCTGTCAACCATCTTTCCAAAAATATGTTTAACATTTCCATTAAACACCTTTTCAGTATCAAATTCTTTCTTATCAGCAAAGAATTGACCTGAAATCTCAAACCTACCTTTTGATTTCAAATTATTTTTTGTTAATGGCGGAAAGTTTCCCTCGTTCATCTCAGGAACGAAATTATCAACTTTTTTCTCAACACATGACTCTTCTGATTTTATGGAATCAGATTCATTGTCAGAACAACTATCTGTTTTAACAACCCACTTTTGTTTACTCAAATCACCTCTTCTTTTGTAAAACCGTTTTGACCTTTCACCTTCCTCAGAAGTAGAATTTTCAAACTTTTTAACATTTTTCACAGGTTGTTCTTTCTTATCAACACAAGTCTTTCTCAAAACAAAGTTAGAAGAAACTTCCTGTTTTTGGTAGTTGGTCTTAGGGCAATTCCAAGCTATGTGACCAACTTCTTGGCATTTGAAACAAGTTCTTCTGTCAACTCTTTTAGCAAACCTTCTCACATTCTTCTTCACTTCAGCAAGAAACTCCTGGTTTGACTGTTTCCAGAAAGGTTTCTTCTGTTCATCCTCTGAACTTCCACCTGCAACAAATTTTGTATTTGGTTTATAAGTTTTCTGATTTTTATAATTTTCTGATGAATTGAAACCAAGACCTTTCTTTTTGAGATTACCATTATGATTTGGTTTCTTTTGAAAACCATAACCACAACCATAACCCATTTTCTTGTTTACTCTTTGTTGAATTCTTGAAGAAGTGTACTTGTTAGGTTTTCCATTAAGATTTAAATCTTTTATTTCAGAAATATTAATTTATGTCAGTTTGAAAACCTGTTTGATCATTTCAGTTTTTACACTTCTTATTGGAAATTAATTATCAGAATATAATTTGTCTGAATCATTCAAAGTATAAGCTACTTTGATTGAATCATCACTCAAATTAGATTTTGATAACAAAAATTCCTTATTGTAAACCCTTTTGATCGGCGAACTCGAACTCTTCTCAGACGAACTCGAACTATCTGACTTAGACTCCGACTTTGACTCTTCATCCATATCCAACACCTGATCAACAACTTTCTTTACTAACTCAGACTCATGATCAGTGTCAGACGCTGTGAATGTGACATCAATATTGTCTGGTAATTCATCAATGATTTCAGACTTTAACTTGATGTTGAGAGCCTTATTGACACGTTCCTCGTTTGGATTTCTGGGAGAATAACTCTCAAAGATTGGAGGCAGACATTTGTTACACTTGACACTTGGTTTCTTACCAGTATCAGTATCTTCAGTCTTTTTCTTCGTGAAAGCCTCAAGACCTGCAACAGTAGGATAAACACGATCAATCAAATAATCACATGTAGTATAACTCAACAGTAATCGTTTAATCCTTTCACTCTCAATCTTCTCAAGTTCCAATTCCTGCTTCAGCTTCGCAAAATCTTCGATGTACTCATTGATGACGCTCTGCTTTGTCATTAATGTTGCGCTCATCTTTTCCATTGCTTTTTCAATTTCTGTATTCGTCTTTTTCAGACTATCAACTGTCCTGTTCAGCACATCGTACGACTCCTTCACATACTTCACATCAGACAGTAAATCTTCTTTGATCTTCTCTAATTCAGTAGTCTTCTTATCTTTTTCTTCACAAGCTTTGCAAGATTCTGAACATTTCAAACATGGTTTTTCAATTTCAACCATTTTTTCAACTATCTTCTCAACTTCGACAGTCTTTTCAACTTCAACAATTTTTTCTATCTCTACAATCTTCTCTACTTCGACAACTTTTTCAACTTCGACAAGTTTCTCAACTTCGACGATTTTCTCCACCACTTTTTCAACTTCAACAATCTTTTCTATTGCATTCTCAGTTACTGCTTCAACTTTTGTTTCACCAGCTTCTGTCTTTGCTTTTTCATCAGCGAGTAACTTTGCTGCTTCCAGCTCGCTCTTCAACCTGTCAATCTTCTTTTGATTCAGCATCTCAACTTTATCTACATAGAAAAAATTAAAACTATCAGGATCAATTCTTTTTCTACATTTGTTAAGATATTCTTCCTCATCATCAGTATCAACATCACTTCCTAGATCTGGAAAAATCGGGATTCTTTTCTGATTAGCCTCATCTTCACCCAGAATTTTAGCAACAAGAGCTGTTCCAGGTATGTATTTGTCCCAACTAAATCCCTCTGCAACAAACTCATCATCTTGATCTATTATCCCAAAATAAGCTTTCTTATTTGCTTCTTCGATCATTTTTCCATGAGCAGTTTTCTGATCCTTTTGTTGAGGTTGTTGATCAATCTGATGAAAGATTGATTTCTGATAATAATTACTCTTTTCTTGATTCCCAGTTGCTTCTTGGTTTTTACACTCTCGTTTAAAATGACCCTTTCCTTTACAACGGAAACATGTAACTTTAGACTTGTCAAAACCTAATGGAGAAGCAGCCATTCCTCAAAACTCATCTCTGCCAGTAATTTGTTGAAACTTTTCTGCTCTCCTACATGCACTAGCCAAACACCACTTCATATCCATCAACTCAAGTTCTTCTGCATCGATTTGGTCGTAATCTTCTTTTGTGAGCATCGGATTACCAATTCTTCCTGCGACTAGGCTTTCATATGACTCTAACATGGAGACAAGAGATGCCATGTGTTGTTTAGCCAGCTCTGGAGAAAGATGTTGACCATTCTGAATGTTCAATGTCACATTGCATTGAAAATTTGTAGAATTTTGCTGTTGATGACTTGATGTTGTGTTGTTTGGATCAAAGCTTGAAAATGATGAAGAATATCCACCACTTTGAGTTGTCGTGCTAACATTTGGACTGGAAGAACCATCAGCACTAAAAGCAGTACTAATCTTTGGACTTTGACTGGAGGTAGCTTCAAACTTGTTCCCTCGGTAGTACAAACTGACATCCTGTTTAGCACTTGGATTTTTCATGATAGCTGTTTTCTGGATATCCAATTCCTGCTCTTCAATTTTCTGAATGAATTGTGCCAAATTCATACTCTCGGACTTCCTCATGAGTTTCACAATCATCAGATAAGTTCCCCACTTGTGCTGTGGTAAGGCCTCAGCTAGTTTGTCGACCCACTCATCATCCTCTTTCTGAATATCCAATCTTCCGATTTCCAATACCAGATGGCAATATCTATCAATGGTCTGCTTTGTTGTTTCATGATCAAAAGCTGAAAACATATCAAACGACTTCCTCAATAAAGCCTTTTTGTTTTTGATCATATCTACGCTTCCTCTGAATTTCTGAATCAAAGCCTCCCAAATTGATCTAGCTGTACCCGAATGTTGAAGTAACACAAAGATATCTTCTTTAACAGCTTGCTGGAGAATGCTGATCATTATCTTTTCACTTGTGTATTTCAATTTATCAGTTTCTGAAAAGTCACAGAAAGCTTTATCAAGCCCACGTTCATTCTTTGGTTTCTCGTAATCCTTAAAAAATGAACACCATGCATCAAATTTGTAAGCTTGCACCCAGTTCTCAAATCGATTTTTCCATCCTTGAAAATCTTCAATGTACATCAGTTTTGGTGGTTTCTGATGAGTTCCCGTCTCATTTTCACTGTACAATGTTTCAGCAGTTGTAACTGGAGCAACCGGTGTTGCGAACGCATTGTAAAACTCTTCAGCCATGATTTGGTAACACGTTTTTCAAAAACAGACAGATCCAAGCGGAATAACCACAATACTATTTGGAGCGGAATCACAAGCAACTTGGAGCGGAATCACAAGCAACTTGGAGCGGAATCACCCAACTCAGTTTCAAGCGGAATAGTTCAATACCGTTTCAAGCGGAATAGCTAATCTCGAGCGGAATCACAGAATTATGTTTCAAGCGGAATCACAGATTTATGTTTCAACACGGTTTCAAGCGGAATCTCTGGTAAATCTCAAGCGGAATCAGCCAGATAATGTCAATCTCAAGCGGAATACCGAATGTTCGTCCGAGCGGAATCACATCTATTGTCCATTTTTTCCATTTTTAATCCGAATTTTAATCTGATTCTTTCAAGGCTTTGTTAAAATGCACTTTTATACAATCTGTGAAAATTTGGCCGATTTTAACCGTGAAAACTTGTTCTATTGAAGAAAGAAGGTGTAGAAGTGAGAAAACACAATGAAAACAGGCTGATATTTGAAGAACTCCTCCTCCTGAGCTCTGATACCAATTGTAGGATCGAGTTTCGTGACCCAAACGAGTCAATCAGAAGAGCTCTAATCCGTTTCAGAGGCGGAAACTAAGAAACGGACTTGAAAAACAGCTTGTTTCACTTAATTCTGCCCTGTATATTGATTTCACAGCGATTACAAACAAACGGCACTTCGGCAGCAGTTTGGTACCGGAAAACAAGATCGTTACAAATGATTACGCTCGAAAGGTTTATATAGGGGAAGAGGTTCCGCTTGAAAGTGTCATGAGACAGTTCAAGCGGAATCACCTCTTCGAGCGGAATTAGATCTAAATCACCCTAAAACAGCCTATTTTCTCGTACAACGCGCCCTGATCTAACAAATCTAGTACTAGACTCGATACAAGACGAAGTCGACAGATGAATGCACCAACAGAGGTTTTGAGTCTTTATACTGCTGAGTCATCCAGGGATATCTTGGTTGTCTTTCTGTTGCATCTAGATTATATGCAGACCTAGGCACTGTCAGGATATCTTAAAAGAGCCAAAAAGGGTTAAAAACCTTAGAGGAAGATACTAAAAATGAGGGAATTCCATTGAGCTAATTAGTACAATAAAGGTATTTGCCTAACCCTCGTTGGACATAAATATTGGTCACTTTGCTATACGAAAGTACTGACCTGTTCACCAATAGTTTGGCGTTATAAATCAAAAGGATGAACTCAGTATACTCACCTGCTACAATGAATTGTTGTGCTTATCTTGATCGCGGGGGTATGTCATGGAATGGGATACATGGGTACTATAGTATAATATCACCTTAAGCATATCGCGAAGTTAAAAATTGAAAGTTGAGCGTTAAAGTTTAAGTGGACCAACATATTGGCAATAACGTAGACTAGTCTGAATAAGTTCACACTGAAAAATGTTCATTGGTCTGCCTGAGAACGATTTTGAGCCCATTGCATTGTATATTGTAACTGTTGAGTTAGTTTCTTTGTTTATTTGTGTTTCTAATTATGTTCTCATATAATTAAAAATTAAAAAAAAATAGAAAATTCAAAAATCCAAAAATAGTGTTTTGTTTTTCATAAAATCAAAAATCCAAAAATACAGTTTTTATTTGTTTTATTAAAACATTAACCGTTCTTGAATATTTGATTGATCATCAAAAGTTAAAAGAAATTTGAATTGTGAAATCTAAGAACAAGTACTTGGATGTACTAAGTGTTCATGTGGTACTTTCCTCTGTTGCATAGAAATGTTTGCTTATAAATTTCTGAGAATTTAGAACGTGATTAAAATCAAGAAACAATGGTTATTGAAGAATGAGATGATGTTAGTTGCTGGCAAGCATGAAGCATCACAACAAAAAAATATACTTAAGTCAGAAGAATCGGATACGAATCATCGTCTGAGAGTGATAGTACATTTGAAGAAGTACATGTGAACCTGCTTGAAAGAGAAAGATTGAAAAAAGAGCTGTTGAGAATGCTCATCTCGCATTCTTTTAACAAGAAGTTTAACCAGATGCTGATTGTGATCCTAATATGAAGCTAACCACAAGAGAAGAAGAAAGAAACCCAGTGCCAAGAGTACAGAAGCCAAGAACTTCAACAACACTCAAAGCTTAGCAACAGCCATAGACTTTATTGAAGACATTGCTGAATTCATGATATGAAGACAATTTGATGGCATCAGTCTAGGGGAGATTGTTAGGTCCTAAAAGTGTGAGACTTACTCATCAAATAAATTCAATGGACTATGGTTGCGAACTGGGCTTTATTGGGTTAGTTCATATTAGGTTTGGACCTTGTATAGGTCATTTGGGCCATGCCTAAGGCCATGTGGGCCAGGCAGGCCCATGGGAACCCATGTGTGGCATGGGCTTACCTAGGGTATATAAAATAGTTTGTTTCACAAACTAGGGTTTAAGCCTTGTAGTTACAGAGAATTCTTGAGTTAAAGAGATACTGCGATTTTGGTGTCAGGAACTTGTACTAGACAGTTGTGAGGACCGTTTCGGGTCTCTGAAAGCGGCAACCGGTCACACAGTCCCCATATCTCGTGCGGAATCCGAGTATGAATATGACATGCACAAGAACAAGCTAATTAAACTGGTTTCTATTGATTAATTGAAGTTACAAAACCACGAAACCAAATGGACAGAGTTTCCCCTCTCAAGTCCACAAGCATTCCCAATGATAAGACCCAACACTCTTATTTACATGCATTCCCCATTCGTCCTTACACATATGGATGACTGGACCTTTAAGTGCGAATGGGCCTGGGACGACGAGAAGTCCCTTTCGTACGAATTGGCCATTCGTATGAACAAGTACTAACGATACAAACTCATCTTTCTAACACACAATCCTATACAATCAACTACGACTCAATATCTAGACAACTATAGACATGATTGACGGAAGCAATAGACATAATGCACTCACAGACTCCCCCTTGGATATGGCTTCAGTAAATCTTCCCTTTGTCGTAGTTAATCTTCATTTTCTTCAGAGTCTTCAAAATCTTTAACGCTTTTGAATCACAAACTCCCCTTTACTTTAGAATCTCTCTTAGCAATCTCCCCCTAGCTTTTAGCAATCTACATTCGACAATTTAGCACCATGATCGTTTCCTTGTCTCTGAGCTTTCTAGCCATTTGACAATATTTATCAAGCTCCCCCTATCCAACAACTTGCTGACAAATCTCACTAAGATTCAAATAAACATTTAGATTTCATCTTGTGAGACAAACATATAAATGTTTATTATCACATTTGACTTTTAAGCATGATAACCCTCACATATAATTAAGTTCAAATTAATGACCTTGATTATCCAATTATCTACCAAGTCCAAATTAATGACCATGGTTGTCGCAACCCCGACCCCTAATCACCTGGGAATGGGTGGCCGCGAACCAGTGTCAGTGGTATCGGTGTTTATCAATTTGGCAGCGGAATTTACATCAGGACGTAGTTAGGAAATATTTTATCAGAGTAAAATACCACATTTTTATAATATTAAATACATGCGAAATTCCCAAGTTTCCATTACAAACATATTTATAGGGATAAACCCTAATTTATTGAAATAAAACATCTTCTTTATTTAGGTAACTTTTATAGCCACGTTTCCAAGCCTTCAGTGTTGTCCAGCTGGCTTCTAATTGGCTTTCACATTTTGTTACCTGAAACGCGTTTAAAAACATTTTATCAGCAAGAAATACTGGCGAGTGAATCCCAATTTAATCAAGAAAAGTTTTATCATTGTACAGTATTGAGGGCAATCCAGCAATTACATTTGTTTACACCTACTTTAATTACCACCCACGGTACTGTCAATCCTGACTGGTGGTAATGTTACTAGCTCACAGTGTAGTAACAAATTTTGTATACAAAACCCCAACATACCGACGATAATTGTAGAATTACAAATACTCAATCACTGTTAATTATAGTGTAAAAACAATTGAGGCTTTGTAAAAAAACAGTTTACAAAAAGGATTACAAAAAAGGAGATTACTCACATTGCTACTTTAGGTATTTTCCTGTGATTTCCTGGTTATAATCTATTAATTAAACAATGCACACGCGTTAGTATAATAACCCAATTTACAATAGTTATACCCTCCTCGAGACAGAAACTCCAACGACTGAGTCAGGCAGAGCCTCGACATGCGTTACGGAGCACTAGATCAATCGGACAGCGTATCTAATACGTAACCGGGGGTTATGATACTTACATCGAGGCAAAGCTTCGCTATTTTAGTGGGTATAATACCCGATATTAATTCTATTACTTCAGAATTGATAGAGAATCACGAGAATTGAACGAATTCCAAATGAATGCCAATGCCCTCTATATATAGGGTTGTTCGTCGAGTCCCTCGCGCCCCGCGACGTATCCAAGGGCGGCTTTTGCGGCCCGTGAGCTAGGGGGAGTAGGGCCTAGGGTTGAGTAGTCACCGGTATAGCTTCGACGGATGGCAGGACACGTGGCAGCTCAGGGCTGCGCCACTTGACCCTTCGCTCGCGCCCCACGACAGATCCTAAGGGCTGTTGCGCCCCACCAGAGACCATTTAATTTTGTTTTTATTTGATTTTTATAATATTAAAGTATTTGGGGCCCACTTTTCATATACGGGGTGTATTTTAGGACATATAGGGGTGTTTATAAGGGTTTTAGGGGGGTTGTTATATCCTCCCCACATTGTTTTAGAACTCGTCCTCGAGGTCTACTGGAACAGGTGTGGATATTTCTTCTGCATCTCTGATTCAAGCTCCCAAGTGTACTCTGGTCCTCTCTTAGAATCCCATTTTACTTTGACTAGAACCAATCTCTTGTGTTTGAGATTCTTGATCTTTCTGTCTTCAATCTGTAGAGGCTTCTCTACAAATTTAAGCTTCTCATTTACCTCTATGTCTTTAAGAGGTACTACTAGTGATTCATCGGCTAAGCACTTTTTTGAGATTACATACATGAAACACATCATGTACTCCTGCCATTTCCTCTGGCAGTTGTAGCTGGTAAGCTACAGGTCCTACTCTTTTAATAATCTCAAAGGGTCCAACATACCTGGGGCTTAGCTTTCCCCTTAAAGGGAAACTTTTAATAATACCTTATCTCCTACCTGAAATTCCAATGGCTTTTGCCTGTTATTAGCATAACTCTTTGTCGATCGCGTGCTGCTCTTAGTCTTTGCTTGACTTGAACAATCTTGTACGTTTTCTCTTGTACTATCTCTGGTCCAGACAGTTGCTTTTCTCCAATTTCTGCCCAACAGACTGGAGTTCGGCACTTTCGTCAGTAGAGTGCTTCGAATGGTGCAGCATTGATACTGGTATGATAGTTGTTATTATAGGAAAACTCTATCAATGGTAAGTGATCGTCGCAATTTCCTCCGAAATCAATTACACAAGCTCTAAGCATATCTTCCATTGTCTGAATTGTCCTTTCGCTTTGTCCATCCGTTTCAGGATGATAAGCTGTGCTTAGATTCAGCTTGATTCCCATTGCTTTTCGGAAACTAGTCCAAAAATAAGAAGTAAAACGGATATCTCTATCAGAAATAATAGATAAAGGAATGCTATATAATGAAACTATTTCATTTACATACAACTTAGCTAATTGTTCCATACTAAAAGTTTCCTTCATCGGTAAGAAATGAGCAGACTTGGTTAACCTATCAACAATCACACAGATTGTATCATTACCTTTTCGTGTCTTTGGTAATTTGGTAACAAAGTCCATTGTTATCAATTCCCATTTCCATATTGGCATTTCTAATTGCTGTAACAAACCTGAGGGTTTCTGATGTTCAGCTTTGACCTGTGAACAGGTTAGACATTTAGCAACATAAGCTACTATATCCTTTTTCATTCCTATCCACCAGAAGTTCTTTCTTAAATCTTGGTACATCTTATCACTACCTGGATGTATCGTATACTTAGACTTATGGGCTTCTTCTAATATTTAGTGGCGTAGGTTTCCTTGTTTGGGTATCCAAATCCTTTTCTTATGGAATCTCCAAATTCCATCTGTTCCTTGTTCTAATTCCTTAATCATTCCTTTCAGTTTTTCAGTATCATCCTTGATTACTGATTCTTGTAATTCTCTAATCTGTTCATTTAAATCTATCTGCAGATTTAATTTAAGAGAACGTACTCTTTTTGGCTTTTCGTGATACTTTCGACTTAAAGTATCAGCTACTACATTAGCCTTTCCTGCATGATACTGGATATTACAATCATAGTCACTAAGAATTTCCATCCAGCGTCTCTGTCTCATATTTAACTCATTTTGCCCAAAAACATATCTTAAACTCTTGTGATCGGTAAAAATGGTAAACTTACTACCGTAAAGGTAATGTCTCTAAATCTTCAGGGCAAAAATTATGGCTCCTAATTCTGAATCATGGGTTGAATAGTTTTCTTCATGATTCTTAAGTTTTCTAGAGGCATAGGCTATAACATTTTGACGTTGCATCAACACACATCCATAACCTAACTTAAAAGCGTCACAATAGATTACAAAGTCTTCGGTTCCTTCTGGTAACGCTAGTATGGGTGCGTTAGTTAATCTTTGCTTAAGAATTCTAAAGGCTTCTTCTTGTTTTGGTCCCCATTCAAACTTAACTGATTTACAGGTCAGTTTTGTTAAAGGAATGGCTATTATAGAAAAATCTCGGATAAACCGTCAATAATACCCAGCCAGTCCTAGAAAAACTTCTAACCTCCGTTGGTGATTCAGGGACTTTCCATTTAGTAACCGCCTCGATCTTTGTGGGATTCACATGAATTCCTTCATGATTCACTAGATGTCCAAGAAATTGCACTTCTTTTAACCAAAATTCGCATTTCAAAAATTTAGCATAAAGCTTTTCTTTTCTCAGCAAACTTAGGAGTGCATGCAGATGCGCTGCATGTTGCTCTTTACTCTTAGAGTAAATGAGAATATCATCTATAAAGACAATTATGAATTTATCCATATATGGCTTACATATTCGGTTCATCATTTCCATAAATGTGGCTGGGGCATTGGTTAAACCAAATGGCATGACAGTAAATTCATAATGGCCATACCTTGTCCTAAAAGCAGTTTTAGGAATGTCCTCTTCCTGTACCTTTAATTGATGATATCCTGAACGTAAATCGATCTTAGAAAAGAATCGAGATCCTTGCAGTTGATCAAACAAATCATCGATTCTCGGTAATGGGTACCGATTTTTAATCGTGACCTTATTCAATTCTCGGTAATCAATGCACATACGCATTGATTTGTCCTTCTTCTTGACAAACAAAATTGGTGCTCCCCACGGTGATGAACTAGGCTGTAAGAATCCTTTTTCCAAAAGTTCATCTAGTTGTTTCTTTAGTTCTTGCATCTCTGCGGGTGCCAAACGATAAGGTGTCTGGCAATCGGTGCTGTTCCTGGTAGCAGGTGAATTCTGAATTCGACTTCCCTGTCCGGCGGTAGTTCTGGTAGCTCTTATGGAAACACATCTGAGAATTGAGATACTACGGGGATATCTTTCAATTCCTTTCCTTTAGTGTTAATGATTATGGAAATCATATATACTAGTGATCCTTTCCTTGCACAACTTACTGTTTTCATCACAGAGATGAATTTTGTGGATCTAGATGGCTTATCTCCTTTAATTGTGATCATTTCACCCTTTGGTGAATTTACTTGTATTGACTTGTGATCACACAGAATACTGGCTTTATTGGCTACTAACCAATCCATTCCTAATACAATATCAAATCCAGCCAGATTCATCGGGTAAAGATTAGCAATAAAGTCTTGGTTTAAAATTTCGATTCTTGCTCCCTGCAAGATTTCAGTGATCTTAATAGATTCCCCATTTGCTGTCTCTACTAGACATTCTTGTTGAAGTTTAGTTAATGGTTGATTGAGAAGTTTGCAAAATGAAGTATTAATAAAAATTTGGTTTGCACCAGAGTCAAATAATACTTTAGCAAAGACATCATTAACTAAAAACGTACCGGCAATCACGTCTGGAATCATCTTTGCTTCTTTGACTGTCAGAACAAATGCTCTAGCATTCTTAGTAGTCTTGTTGTTCATGGCTGGAGCTAGTTTCGGATAGTTCGGCTTAATATGACCCTTTTCTCCACAATTGAAGTATACTCCATTACTGGGTTTCTTCCTATAGTCTTCTTGATTGTGTCTTGGTATCTTGCAGAAGTTGTTGTAGGTGGAGCATCTTCCTGAATGCTTCTTCTTGCAGGCCTTACAATGAGGTGTAGAGGTAGAATCTACATTTTTCCCACGGCTGGAATTACCGTAGCGAAATTCCTGGGTAAGCTTCTGGACTAGGTTCTTTCTCTGGTTTTCTTCTTGTGTGCGTACTAGTTCATCAGTCAAGGTATTTGCTAGCTCTACAACTTCTTCTATGGTTTGTGGTCTAGCTTCCTTGACTACATGCCTAATCTCACTGATTAATCCCCAGATGTAACGGGAGATTAGTACTGGTTCTGGTGAAGCTTGGTTTGGCATAATTCTAGCATATTCATAGAATACAGTAGTGTAACCCTTACAGTCTACTCCAGTCATTCTATGGTTTAAGAATTTATTGGCTATCTGTTCTTTTTCATTGGGAGGACAAAATTTCCTTTCAACCATATTCTTAAACTCAGTCCATTCCATACTATAGACTCTGTCACTTCCCCTGGACTGGAGAATAGTGTTCCACCATTCTAGAGCGACATTCTTAAAACGATTGGAAGAAAACATGATTTTGTCTTCCTCTGCACACTTGCTTATTTTCAAGACTGCATCAGTCTTTTCTATCCAGCGTAGAGCTGCAATGGCATTTTGCAGATTTACTGAAACATTGCATTGTAGCACATGAGACTGATTTTTGTTTTGGCTCAAATGTGAGTTTGAACCTTGTGATGACTTTGAATTTGGAGTTGAAGAATTAGACTCATTGCTTGAGAATGTTGCAAACCCACTGCTGCTTGAATTGTTGTTTGTTGAAAAAGCAGCAAATCCTGTCGAACTCTCTGCACTGTATGCAGTCTGTACTTTTGGACTCTGAATATCTGATGAACTACCACTTTTGTAATCCAGACCCACATCCTGCTGTTCATTTCGTAACTTCCCTGCTTTTTCAATTCTAACTCGTGTGCTTTCAGTTTCTAGATTAACCTGTTAAATCTAATGGTCTCATATTCTAGACTATTTTTCATGATCAAGATAAATGTAGACCAGTCATTTTCGTTTGGAAGTGCATCGATGAGTTTATCTACCAACTCTTCTAGATTCTTCTCAATCCCTAACATCCTCAATTCTTTAATCAAATAACAAAATCTTTCTATTAATTGTTTTACTGTTTCACCTTTTAGACTTGTAAACTTTTCAAATTCCTTTTCTTTCACGCTCCCTTCCTTTTCATCACCTGCTCATTCCCTTCATATTTATGCTTCAATGCATTCCAGATTGAATAAGCAGTTTCATTGTGTTGTAATAGGGATAGAATATTGTCTTTCACTGATTGTTTTAAAAAACTTATCATTTTCTTTTCATTCTTGAATTTTGATTTTTCCTCTTCATTATATGCCATCAGTGATTTCTTTTGACCATCATCCCCTAATGGTTCATCATATTCAATTAAGATCGCATACCAACATCCCATATGATATGCTTGAATTCAGTTGGCAGACCATTCTTCCCATTTTTTACATTCATCTATATTCATCAACTTAGATGGTTTTGATTGTGTTCCATGTTCGTTTTCTGACTTTAAAGTCAGAGCCACCCAATCAGGCATAGTTGCAAAAGCATTGTAAAACTCGGAATCCATGTTCAACAATTTTGAATTACCTGAAAAGTACCTGCAAAAATCAACAAACAGTCAAACAAACTTTGAAACAAAAGAAATTAAGTCTCTTTCGTGCGAGAGGAACTGCCTCTCGTGCGACTGCGGCAAGCTGGAATAAACTGATAAAAACTGAGCTCTTTTGTACGAAAAGAATAAATCCGTTTCGTGCGAATGGGACAATTTTAACAAGAAACTGATTTCTTTAACCCTTCCGTCCGAATGGCAGATTCGTACGAAAGCGATATGGACGATTCGGATAACTTGCCCAGTTGTTCGAAACTTAGGTTGTGTTTCCATGGTTTTTTCAAGATTTTTCAATGAATTAGCTTGAATTTTGATCTGATTTTTTCAAGGATTGATTAGGTCATGTTTTCGTACGTTATACTAAAAAATCAAAAAATATTGTCCATGAATTTAGCGTCGATTTTGTGTTTCAAGTAGAAAGAATATGAGTAGAAGAGATGTGATGAGAAAAATGATGAGATTTGATCCAAATCATCTCGATTTTGCTGGTATCTTGTGTTATCAGTCCCAATGACAAGACCCAACACTCCTATTTATTGGCATTCCCCATTCGTCCTTACACATATCGACGACTGGGCCTTTAAGTGCGAATGGGCCTGGGACGACTGGAAGTCCCTTTCGTATGAATTGGCCGTTCGTACGAACAGGTGCTAACTATACAAACCTGTCTTTCTAACACACAATCATATACAATCAACTACGACTCGATATCTAGACAACTATAGACATGATTGACGGAAGCAATAGACATAATGCACTCACAACGGTTTTGCTCTCGAGTAATAGGATCGTGTGCATGTTGGAAAGTATTTCGGTGTTCTTGTTTTTTGTTTTTCTTGAAGCGCACCAAATTTGGATTCCACCCATCCTTGGTGTTTGTTTGATATCATTGTTAGATCTGGATTTGGGACTTACAATCAATAAGTCACTAAACATATGTAAGCATTATATCACTCGTGAATTTTATTGATGCGTTATTCTACCTTCATCTTTCCATTCAATTTAAGATTTTCTTCATGGCCAATGTCATGGTTCAACCTATATGTATTGTGTTGCAATTATGCCTTTTTTTAATGGTTAATATTACTCTTTTACACCAATAATCTAAATTATTTCTCTTGTTCAAGTTTGAACCTGGGACCTCTCATGATGTAATCTTGAAAGCAAATATATGGTTCAAAAGCTAATTAATGATTATTCAAAATCTCTAAACAAACAGATAGGTTCAAGAACAACATTCTTATACTCTATAATTAACAAAACTGAGTAAACAATAAACCCGTTGATCCTATTTTATAGTTGGGAATTAAAAATCAAATAGGAAACTAAATAGAAGATTAAAACTAAAATAAATATTAAATTAAGATAATCTAAAATTCAAACTTGTAGATATCCCTGCATCAAATTTCCCCGTTTTCAAAGAAAACCCATCCCCGAGTTTTGCCTTCGAACCAAAGCCACCTGAATTAAAAGAAAGATCAACCTGATTCTTTTGCATTATTATCATCAAAAACCGCCTAAACAACTTAACTTCATGGGTTACATCGCTCGACTCTAGACTTGTACCATCTAGATGGAATGGAGTATTGGACCTTCTCATGTTCACTAACGACTTAGACCCCTCAAATATTTTAGCTTCAACTGTTGAACGGTTCTGTTTAAATGTAAGGGAAAACATGAAAACATACCTGTCACAACAGACAGTGCAGTGGAGAATCCAGTGATGGAAGAAGCCATGGAGTTCGACATCTTTGTCAAGGTGATCTGGTTCCTCCTTAGGGTGCTGACTGATGATGGTTATTATGAAACCGACAAGGGAGATCGGCTATGGAGAGGAGGTCGATTATGATGTTATGATTATTAGGTTATGTGTCTAAGTGTGTAACCTTTAAACCTCTACATAATTCTCCTTATATAAGCACCCAAGAGGAAACCTAATTAGTTAATAAGGGTAATATGGTCCATCAACAATTACCAACTAATTATTTAATAGGTTGTTATATATTTTGATCTATATTATGTAAATGGTTATAATGGCTACTAGATTAAATATTAAAACATAATATATTTAATCTTACATTCTCCCACTTAGTCGAGTAATCATTTACTATGAGTATTAGATAAGCCTGATCAGGAGTTAATACTCATTTTAGCCTTAAACAAGTACCATAGCAGAGAAATACAGCCGTGACTCAGGACCCCCGTTAGTCATACTATAGCCTTAATTTAAAACCTAATCGTTATGATCAAAATACGCATAAGCCCTTTGTTTGATTTGTAACTTTATTTATCCATATGCCATTATACCGGTTGAACATATTCTAAGAGACATACAAAATCAAACTGAGGAAATTTCAATAATCATAAAACATAAGCTAGTAAAATATGCTTAAATAAGGTCTTTACTAAATCCCATATTCCGAACATGTTCTTCGTAAACCTTAGGAGGGAGACCTTTAGTCATCGGATCTGCAAGCATATCTTTAGTACTAATATACTCGATACAAAGATTATTTTCCTCAACTCGTTCACGTACGAACATATATTTTGTATCGAGATATAAACCAGCTCCAGTCGAACTGTTACCGTTCGAGAAACTAACGGCAGCTGAATTATCACAATAAAGCTTCAATGGTCTAGAAATGGAATTAACGATTTTGAGTCCAGTGATCAGATTTCTAAGCAACATTCCATGACAGGTTGCGTTATAAACAACAATGTACTCTGCCATCATTGTGGAAGTTGTGGTCCATTGTTGTTTATGACTCTTCCATGAGATAGGTCTGCCTGCTAACATAAAGATATAGCCCGAAGTGGATATCTTGTCATCTTTGCATTTGGCAAAGTCAGAATCAGAATAGCCTACCACTTCTAAGTGATCACTTCTTCTATAAGTCAGTTTATAGTCTTTTGTCCCTTGCAGATATCGAAGTACCTTCTTAGCTTCTTTCCAGTGATCTAGGCCAGGATTAGTCTGATAACGGCCTAGCATTCCAGCAATATAAGCGATATCTGGGTGAGTACAGACTTGAGCATACATCAGGCTCCCGACTACTGACGCGTAAGGTATCTGGCTCATTTGCTCCTTCTCAACCTCTGTTGTCGGACACTGGAATGAACCGAAAACATCTCCTTTAACTACTGGAGCGACAGAGGGTTTGCATTGTTGCATGTTGTAACGTGTAAGGACACGATCTATGTAAGCCTTCTGGGACAATCCTAAGATCCCTTTGTGTCTATCTCGGTGAATTTCGATGCCAATGACGTAAGAAGCATCTCCAAGATCCTTCATGTCGAAGTTATGCGAGAGTAACCGCTTCGACTCATGCAACATGTCTAAACTATTACTTTCCAATAGAATATCATCTACGTAAAGGACAAGTATAGTAAAGTTGCTCCCACTCATCTTGAGGTAAGTGCATTGATCCACTTGATTCTTCATAAAACCTTGCTTCTTCATGACTTCATCAAACTGGTACCACTGACATGATGCTTGCTTTAACCCGTAAATGGATTTCTTCAACTTGCAGACTAGATGATCCTGACCTTCAGGTTTAAAGCCTTCAGGTTGCTTCATGTAAACATCTTCGTCCAAGTCTCCGTTAAGGAAAGCGGTTTTGACGTCCATCTGATGCAACTCTAAATCAAAATGAGCTACTAGGGCCATGACGATCCTTAATGAATCTTTACGAGAGACAGGTGAAAACGTCTCTTGATAATCAATTCCCTCTTTCTGAGTGTAGCCCTTTGCAACCAATCTCGCTTTGTAGCGTTCAACGTTCCCATTCGGATCCAGTTTTGTTTTGAACACCCATTTGCATCCTACTGGTTTAACACCGTTGGGTAATTCTACCAAATCCCAAACATCATTTTTCTTCATGGATTCAAGCTCATCAATCATTGCTTTATTCCATTCAGAAGACTGATCACTGCTAATGGCTTTATTGTAAGAGATAGGATCATTGAGCTTTCCGGGATCCATTTCAGTCATGTAGGTAACATAATCATCCCAATTAATAGGCCTTCTTTGCCTAGATGACCTCCTGAGTGGATTATCAGGTTCAGTGTTGTCTTGGTTTTGAGGTATAATGGGTTCTGATTGTAGAGGTAAATTTGGAGTTGGTACAGTAGCTTCAGGTGCAGTAGTTGCATTGGGTACAAGAGGAGTAATTAGAGTAATGGTAAGCGACGAGTCTCTCCCCCCGCGTCTTGTACTTCTTGCAATTCTTCGTAAGGGTTGGTACTGCTCCCAATGACCTTGAAATCCTCCAGGAACGCAGCACGCTTGGTTTCAACAATACGGGTGACATGAGAAGGACAATAGAAACGATAACCCTTTGAGTTTTTAGGATACCCGATAAAGAAACAGGTAACTGTTTTAGGGTCAAGTTTCCTTAGGAAAGGATTGTAAAGTTTTGCTTCAGCAATGCAGCCCCATACTTTCATATATTTAAGACTCGGTTTTCTTCCTGTCCAAAGTTCATAAGGAGTTTTAGGGATAGACTTAGAAGGAACTCTATTGAGTATATGAACAGCTGCTTTTAACGCTTCAGTCCAGAGGAATAATGGTAAATTAGTGTTGGCTAACAAACTGCGCACCATGTTAATAAGGGTACGGTTTCTTCTTTCAGCGACACCGTTCTGCTGAGGTGTACCAGGCATGGTGTATTGGTTCACAATCCCCTGGCCCTTACAAAACTCATAAAATGGACCAGGAGCTTGACCCACATAGCTTTCATAATACTTGAACGATAAGTAGATGTATCAAATCAGCTTTGGCCAGAAATGGTACATCAGAAGCTCATTCAAGTTAAGCTATTTTGGTTTTGTAAAACATTATCTGATTCTGATTAATTAACTAAGTATTTACAAAAACCATTTATTTAATAGCAAACCACCCGCACGGGGTTCGGGGCGGAGCCCCAAGCCAAATTTTAGTTCATATTAACTGCTTAATAAAGTAATGGGATTTCGGACAAGTCTTGACATTTTATGAACACTCATGATTTCGGATGGTTTATGTCTTGGATTCATCCGAAATGAATGATTTCGAATGATCTTGGATTGTCCGAGATGAGTGATTTCGAATGATTTCGGATGTGTTCAAGACGCGTAAGTCGGATGATTTCGGATGTGTCCAAGACGAACGATTGCGGATGATTCCATGATGATAATGCTTAGTCCGAAATGATCCGTGATGGTCCGAAATGGAAGCTTAGTCCGAAATGATTAGTCCGAAATGATTAGTCCGAAATGATCCGTGATGGTCCGTAATGATCAGGCAGATGTTGATCCGTAATGGACGCTTAGTCCGAAATGAGGTCCGAAATGATCATCTGAAATGTGTTCCTCAAGCTGTCAAATCCTTAATTTTGGCAGTTAATAATTGATAAGGTTTAAATCCAAAATTTCAGGGATTATGGGATTGAGTTTCCTGTTTAATTGCTAATTATATTTATCTGTTGATTTCGAAATTATATCCATTAATAAAATTACAGATTTTGAAAATTCTAATTTGATAAAAATAAATCAAACAGGAACAAACACCCAAAAATCCTAAAATCATTCCAAAACTAAGGGAATTTTTCGAATTTAATCATGAACTTATGATGAACCCTAAAAATAAAATATTCAAACATTCATCCGAAATCTGGAATTTATTACACATTTAAACATATTTTTGAACATTCCGATTTCGGAACACTAACATAAGAATGAGCACATGATCCGAGATGGATCTGGAATGGCATCTCGGATGACAGAAACCAAATTTTATTAGGGTTTTCAATTCTATTTTCCAGTTTTATTCCAGATTTATGGATGCATAACAGAACCGACTAATCAACATATGCTCTGATACCACATGTTGAACGGTTCTGTTTAAACGTAAGGGAAAACATGAAAACTTACCTGTCACAGCAGACAGTGCAGTGGAGAATCCAGTGATGGAAGAAGCCATGGAGTTCGACATCTTTGTCAAGGTGATCTGGTTCCTCCTTAGGGTGCTGACTGATGATGGTGATTATAAAACCGACAAGGGAGATCGGCTATGGAGAGGAGGTCGATTATGATGTTATGATTATTAGGTTATGTGTCTAAGTGTGTAACCTTTTAACCTCTACATAATTCTCCTTATATAAGCACCCAAGAGGAAACCTAATTAGTTAATAAGGGTAATATGGTCCATCAACAATTACCAACTAATTATTTAATATGTTGTTAAATATTTTGATCTATATTATGTAAATGATTATAATAGCTACTAGATTAAATATTAAAACATAATATATTTAATCTTACACCAACTAGATAACCATATAATTATAAACTAAACATGGACCTCGTTACCTTTTTTCTTCATAAAGTGATGTCCGGCCTTGACATTGGATGTGATTTCTATACATTGGTTGTTATATGTATTAGATTTGAAATCTTTTACTTTGTTTAATATTAAAAGGTTTGAAGATGCAAACCAAATACTTGATAAAATGATTCAACAAAACAAAAACATAGGTAGGGCATTTAGTCAATATCATCTCATCTACTCTCTTTCTCTTTCCATGCATCTTCAAAACACTTTCAAAACCCACCATTTTTAACATTTTCTTCACTTTTCCTCTTCATAATCACTACATTACATTGCGATTTTCTTCATCAATCAATGATTCAAACACTAAATCAACGTGTTCTTCAACTTTTTTTAAGGAAACCGAGTTGGATTTTATAAAATTTCTCATCTTTTTCTCGGGGGGATTTTGAAGCGAATCACTCCATTCGTTCGATTCAATTGTTGGTTGATCGGTGTTTCTAGCATTCAAATTTCATCAATCGTTAAATAAAAATCTTAAGAAATTGGCATCGATTTGTGTAAGAAATTTGAATAATTTCGTCAGTCATTGCTTTTGGGTTTTAGAATTGCGTTTTAAAAAAAACACACATTTTTTTTTCTTTTTAGTCTATTGCGTTTTAGAAAAGAAAAAAAAAACATATTTTTTTTTGTGTTTTTGTTCCATTGTGTTTTATAAAAAAAACATGTTTTTTTGTCTGTTGTGTTTTTGAAAAAAAACACATTTTTTTGTGTTTTTAAGCTATTCCATTTTAGAAAAACACATTTTTTGTGTTTTATTTTATTGCATTTTAGGAAAAACACATTTTTTTTTGTTATTTTAGTCCATTGCGTTTTAGGAAATGTTTTTTTTTTTGTTCATTGCGTTTTAATAAACCTATTTTTTTGTGTTTTTAGTCCATTGTGTTTTACGCATCTGGTTTTCCATTTTTTTCCATAGTATAACAATAGTATACTCGTTTTAAAGATAAAAAACGTTCGTTTTTATGGTGTAATTTTTATAAAAAAATAATGTCGTATGAAAGAATGATTAACGTTTAAAAAACGAGGAGAATTGTAGGTGAGAGAAAGTATTATTTTGAATGAACTAAATACCTTTAATGAAAACTCATGCGCCTCCCACTTTGATCAATTCAACCCATTTAATCTAATCCCTTTATTTACTTAATGGATGGTTAAGATTATTTTCTAACCTTCCTACTTAAAACATGCTTCTTATTATATCCTGACCTATAAGTGGATCTTTAGTTGATTGGCAAGGCCAGCCTTGGGGTGGTGAGCCGCACCCCCTTTCGAGACCCGTTATCCCCGAGGGCCCTAAAAGCAATGATTCGGTCTAAACAAAATGATCAGTTGACACCAAACTTTTTTAGAGGTTGACACTAATGTGTTAACCAAATTTCATGCTCGGTATAGTGGTTTAGCGTTTCACTTCTTTTGTAAAAGACGGCAGTTAGAGTCTTGCTAAACATGGTTTTTTTTTTCTTTAATTTATCCATAGTATACTAAGTTAAAAAAAAAAGGAAACGGTTCATATTCTCATTCAAGTATGTAGGGCCGGCCCAAGGGTCGTGAAGCAAGGGCTTTATGCCCTAAAAACTTTTGGGCCTTTGTTTAAAAAATAAACATATATTGATTTAATGCGGATATTAATATATATAATCTCTTTACTAAATTACATAGATATTGTAATCTAGTGGTAAAAAACGCTTTTGTTCTCTGTAGACTCTAGTTCAAATCCATACTATAGCGATATCTACATTTTATTTGTTTTTTAAACTGGCCCTGTAAGCCTGATTTTATTTCTTTTTTCATAATCTGATTTATGATAACTTTTTTTCATTATTATTGATAATCTAGGCAGTGTATTTTTAACGGGTCCGATTTCATTTCTTTTTTCATAATCTGATTTATGATTAAAAAAAATTCATTGTTATTGATAATTTCATTTTTCATAATCTGATTATGATATTTTTTTTCATTGTTATTGATAATCTAGGCAGTGTTTTTTTAATAGGCCATGTAGACCTGATTTCATTTCTATTTTCATATTCTGATTTATGATAAAAAAAAATCATTGTTATTGATAATCTAGGCACTATGCATTATGATAATCTGATTGTTTCATTGCAATTGATAATCTAGGCATTTTGATAATTTAATCTGATTGCTATTAGCCTAACATCTTTAGTTCTATAATAGTTTTTATAAGTTTACTAATATATCGAATCGTAGAAAGGATCACTTCAAAAGGGCCTTCAAATACGTTAGGCCGGTATAATTAAACGTTTTTTTATTCATCGTGCATGGTTGTTTCATATTTCCTTTAGCAATTCTCGCAGTTGCTACATCATTACTTAATGGATATGGGTTGGGCCGTATCTTTTAATTACTTAGGGTTAACTATTTTATCTCTTTGTAATTGTATTTAAACTCTTGCTTGGTGAATGAATAATTAATTGGCGTATGTATGTATGTGTGTGTGTGTGAACCAAGGTGAGAGATGCTATTCATACGACAATATCCGGGTGGGGTTTCATACCGGCCAGATTGACAATGGGTGGAGTTTGGTGCAATATCGCTAAATGTTTATCTAATGTTCATATTGATGGCATCCTTTTGAGAAGGTTTTTCAAGAGTAACGTCAGGAATGGTAAGGAAACAATGTTTTGGATTGATCCGTGGATTTGTAACGAACCCCTAAAAGATGTTTGTCCTGATCTTTTCAAAAAAGAAGTTAACAAAAGATGTAAAGTTAGCGACAGGATCAAGGGTAATGTTTTAGGTGATCGGTATGTGTGGGAGTGGATTCAGCCTATTTCAGCCAGCAGGGAGGTCGACGAATTGGTGGAATTGATCTGAATAACGAGAATGATAAATGGAAATGGATCGGAATGACTTCAGTGTGGCGGCGGTTAAGGATCTTCTCGACAATTAACAGGGTTGTTACTAGTAATTATGTTTCAGAATTGTGCAAGTGGATTCCGATGAAATGCAATATTTTTATTTGGCGGGCAGAGATGAATAGAATCGCGATTGTGGAAGTCTTAAAGAAAAGGAACGTGAACATGGCAGATCCGAATTGTTGTTTGTGCGGTGAAATTGACGAGACAAAGGAACATCTTTTCTGTGCTTGTCTGATTGCGTGTTTGTTATGGAATCATATCAGAGTGCCTGGTGAAAGATTCCGAATATTTTCTTATTCTCGTTTAGAGATTTGCTGGAAATCCATGATCACGTCGGTTTAAGTGGAATTAAAAAAAAAGGTGTTAAAAGGTATTATTCAAATAGGGTGCTGGTGTATTTGGAGAGCTAGAAACGGGGCGAAGTTCAACAACATAGCGGTAAGGTGGAGAAAATTATTAGTGAAGTGAAATCGGTTGGGTTTCTTTGGTACAATGTTAGATCGAAAAATAGGAATGTCTCATGGGAAGATTGGTGTAAGTTTGTAATTATGTAGTTTTGTTGTGTCTGACCGCCTCGTTATGAGGTTGGTTTGTTTGTGTTAATGAAATTTTCCTTTAAAAAAATTGAAAGTGTCTTAAATTCATGAGAATAATGCAATCCATAAAGTTGGATAAGTAGAAAGTTCATTCACATGCGCGTTGAATTGTAGTGGTTGTCCGGATTGAGATATTGGAATATTCAACAACACATTTTTTTTCATGTACTTACTATTTGTAGATTATTATTTAGTCAAATTTTATTATTGCAATTAAATGTTAATATTTTTTTTATTTCTTATACGAGAACAATAAATAAATTAAATTAATAAAAACTAAAAATATCATAAAATACCGTCATTAAACAAAAAAAAAAAAATGAATGGTTCCGTTTTCCATGCAATCAACGCAATCTTGGTTGCAATATATCCATTGTCCCTAAGCCCAACAACAAGGACGCTCTTGTAAGGTCCACACAGCCGTGCTTCCCCTATCCTTCCAAACACAAGAATATTAGTTGGCCGCAGGGTAGATCCTCTTTCAAATGAACCCGTCAGAACGTTCACGCGTGCCTCCTTTTTAGCAGTAATCCATGCCCGTTTTAGGGTGGAAGTGGCACTCCTCTCATCTATCCTAGTCCCCTCCAATACTGGGATGACACGTCATTTTTACTCTAAACTACCCTAACACCACAAAATCACTTGCAACACTCCTTTCAACTAACCTAGAACTTCTTATTTATTTAGTTTTTTTTGTAATAAAATATAGTAAACAATTTTACATGCCTCAACGTGATTAAATTGTTTGGGCTCATACTTACGAAGGGCCACCTTAATCGCTTCTTCTTCATTTTGCACTTCTTCCCTGTTCATTGCCTCGTTAAAAAGTGGGTCAAAGTTTATACCCTGCCTTTGGATTATCCGCAACCTTGAATGAATCTCGTATACCTTGCGTTTTTTTCACCCATATTTTATTGGAACGGTTCAAGGACTTCAGGCCATATCTGACACGATCCGCAAATCATGTTCTCGGCGAGACTCAACGAAGCACTAACCAATGTTACTTCCTCTTCTTCGGTCCACCCGCCGTTGCCATTTCAAAGAAACTTTTGTTTGTAAAATTAAAGTGTGGTGAAGTGTGAAAATCATTTGCATTTATAGTTGATTATTTAAAGATTTTTTTATATGTTTGTAATGGTCATTAGATCGTTGAATGATCAAAAAAAATGTTCCCACACACGGCTTCCTCTACCCTCAAACCCAACCCGCTTGCCTTACCCGAGTAGTTGGCGGCGGTGTAACCGTTGCTGGTTAGAACCCAGAAACCCAACCCGAGGGGCACCGCCCCCTCCACTCTTAGAACATTACTTAGAACATCTCTAACCGGATCATGCATGTATTTAAAACATATAACTCCTTGCAATGAATTGCATGCTTCCCAAAATAATGCAAACAAACCTTAAGGCAAACTAGGTAGGGCTCATGTGTTGGAAACAAAGCGCATTAGTCGGTACTTAAGGATAGCCTGGTAGTTCGACAGACACATGTTGGCCCATTGAGGATGACTCTGATCAAATCTATAGCATGAGGGGCCTGGAGACATTCAAACGCTGGTTTTTTGGTGACGGGGTACATAAAACTTCTATCCCAAACTCCCCAAAGCAGCATGGCCTTAAGGGAGCAGTGTTTTTATCTGAGAAACCACCAAGATCAAAACAAAACTAGGAATCAACTTGTGCAAGCAATCCTACGCACACCCGTAATCAGAGTCTAACCCATTAATACCACAACCCCTAAGAATGTTGTCTTGCAAACTCCAAGATTGTGCCCTCGAGGCCATAAAAGCATATGTAGATACATCATCAGCCGAAAATAAATGCAAACCCCAAAACGAGTCAGAGAAGATGCCAACCTCTATTGAAGATCCCCAAAAAACGAACCCCACAAACCACAATATCCTCGATCGCCCTCCGAAGGCTCTAGTAAAAAATAGAAACATTTTCCCCTAAATACATATGCTGGCCCGTTTTAAGGACAAACAACAACTTTGCAACACCCATACATGAGCGGAGCAAAGGGGGCTTGCATTAAGGGTCCCGTAGACATGGAAGACAACTCATCAGATCCATTGTACAAGATGCCCTTTTCACAGCCAAACTAGTGATGAAACCCGCATCCTGGCTAACGACCTCCTTGAGGAGTTTCACACCCACCACCAGCCTTCCAATCCCGAGAGGAAACAAACTCTCCTACACCTAGACTCCATTGCATGGCAATACAAATACTTTTGTTTTCTTGATGTTAAGTTCAAGTCCCAAACATGACCCTCAAACCTGATTATATCTAAAGCTTTAGCCATCTCTTTAGCGTCTTTAATAACCATACCATCATCTAGGTACCAAGCATGAAAGAGTTATTTACAACTCTCTCGTACACTGTAAATGAGGGGATGAAAAACTAAGGCATAAAGGAGAGACAGCAAATGGTGCCCCTGTTGAACTCAAGTGGTGAACCATATAGAATCATCTCCCACGTATAACCAAGCTACTTGCCTATATATATATATATATATATATATATATATATATATATAAACCCATTGGGACATGGATGGGCATTGGGTCCAAACCTCATGCAATAGGACCGTTTCATCCACCAAGTTGAAGGCATTAGAGAAATCGACGATAAGTATATCAAACGACCCATCTGAGTGGAACTCATTTAAAAACTTGTTCACACTTTGGAGCACAGCCTCTGTCCCCCTGGGAACTCCCTTTCCAAACTAATAATCACCGAACCTCTCATACCAACATTAGAGACCAGCCTCATCTAAATCTCACCCACAACAATAAGCCTAATCCAGTTGCCGGTTAAGTAATGGTGTGAGGGGGTGGATCCAACAAACTTTGCCAAGGCCCTACAGCACCTCCCGTTTAACAAAATTTGACAACTTCAGAAATAGCCATGAGCAACCTGATGACGATCGCTGACACTTCTCCATAAAGAGCATCCAAAACATGTTGGGGAAGATTTAAGGCAACTAAGCACGCTTTTTGCATCCACAACAAGATGAGACTCAAAGAGTAATGAAACATGCATAAATAGAGGGGGCATTGATTAGATGTCGAGCGTCTAGTCAAAGTCTCAAAGATTGAGGTTAAAAGTGATCCGTAATACCATTAGTTATATAGCTAGTGGTAAGAAGAGTGTCGAACCAAAAAGAGTTTGTAGTGAATCAATGAAATGATTCCAATTGGTTTTTCGTGAAATAAACTAACAATTTCAACTAGAATTATGAATAATTGGTGATTAAAATGGATTTGTAAAAAATGTATGATAAAGAATCACACCTAGGCTTCGGATTAACATGTATCTAGGGTTATCCTACGTTAATGGTTTGATTATTTTATAAACGTACACCAATTTTCTTGAGTTTGTTATATTGAAAACCTAATCTTAGAAATGAAAAACTGTGACAACTGTGCTCTGTAATCGATGTATAAAGTAAAACAATGTGAATTATTAATAAAAAAATGAGTTTTGGCGTTATTATGTGTGTATTTATGTTTGATGATTTTACGATTTGATTCGCTTCCGATTTCGAGCTTTAAATCGCTTTCTGGAAAGTTATACGCAAACTGATGCGTAAACGCAGTCAGTTTAACGCGAAAAACACTCTAGAATAGTGAAATAGGCTTAACATACCTTAAATAACCTTCACATAACTTAGAAATAAGTTTTGGATGGTTTGGTGTGTTGAAAACAAGTCTATTCGATCGCAGGGACTATTTGTGTCAAACTGTGAAAGTATGTCGATTTGTTCAGTAACGAATATTACGGAACTTGATCATAAGTTAAACATACCTTAAATATCCTTTACATAGCTTAGAAACAGGCTTTGAGGGGTTCGGTATGCTAAAATAAACTTATTTGATCAATAAGGACTAAAAGCGTCAAAAAGTGCATAAGTTTGCATTTTCGCGCATATCTTACGTTCTGAATACATCCGGACATCCAAAAATTTATGTAATCATTAAAATATTTTATTTTAGTGATTGGCAAAATAAAATTCCATTCGTCGCTTAATTTGGATCGTTTTTGCGTTCGTTACGACTTCCGTCGTAGTTAACTGAATAACGCAACCGTACGACCAAACGAACCGACATCTAAGATTTTTTGAGCATATTTTAAGTTCCATATACTTTAACTTCATTTTAGACCTTTGAATTGGGGTTAACGGGGCTTAAAAGTGTAAAAAATGCATCAAAACATAAGTTTCTAGGCTGCAGGGACTAAAATTGTCAATCTGCCAAAGTGTCCAGGCGAGCCGCGTAAGCCTGTGCTTATTCCTACGTGGAGCGCGACAGCCTGCCAGCACAGAAACATTGAATCTGGCCATGGCAGCTGTTTTCAGGTGATTTTTCCATGGTTTTGGGATACCATCTGCTAGTTTTTGCTAGTATTTCATGTCCCCTTGTATTCTAAAACCACTAGCCCACATGTATGGCTTAGATTGTTCCCTCCTTAGCAAGAAACGATCCTAATGGTTTTACGAAAACTATATATAGCCATGCCTTCACTCCATTTTCTGCACCCTAGATCATTTTAATACTCTAAATTGAGGCCATTGCTTCATACCTGAGTATTATAGATCAAGTTCTCCCTAGCTTGGACCCTTTGTAAGCTTCTTTCGTTCTTTTATTGCTTTTCGAGCACGAAAGTCAAACAGTGTGTGACTTTCTGCATTGACCATTCTTTGGTAAACACAAAGTTCTTTTGAACTTTGCAACGTGAGTGTAATCACGATGGTTATAGTCCCTTGTGACTATACCTACTGATTACCACGTTGACTAGGCGTAGTGACGAGTCGTAGTTTCGGTCAAAATGCGTATTTATGCGCATTTTGCAACCAAACTACTCTTGGGTATCAAAACACTTTGTTTTGATATCAAACCCTGTTTTCTAACTTAGTTAAACATGTTTCAACATGTTTAGCTCGTCATTTTTAGTTTAGTGCTTGTTTAGAGTCGTAAGTCAAGCGGTCTAAACCACCGCTTAGACTTTCGAACTCGACCCGTTTGGTCGATCATTAGGATCCGACCAAGCATGTTTAGTGACCATAGTTGTATAAGGAATAACCTTCCGAGGTTATACCTTATGGTCACCTAGTTTAAGTAGTTGTGTGATAGGTAGTTTATATGCCTTAGGTAAATGACCAAAATACCCTTTTCATGCATAATTGGATTTTAAGCATATGTAAATTAAAAATTTGTCACTAAACTAATTATGCAACATATTTAAACATGTTTTGGCATATAATACTTGTCATAGGACTAGTTAGACGTCTCGAACGTGCATTTGCGCGAACGACGCGTTAAAGTAGCGTAAGCTACCTTAATGGGTTGTAACGGGTCGAAAGCACTTAGGTTAGGTTCTGATCTAGAATGTAGGCTTTGTTAAACCATATCACATGAGTTCCAATACTCATTTGGTTTACAAGACCTCATTCTGTTCGATCTTCTGATTTAGGTGTCGATTTATTTACTATTGATTCGATTACTAGGTCTACTTAAATTTCCATGGTTTACCTGAGCTTGTTGAGTTCTTTAGATCAAGGATATTTTCACTTCAATGTGAGTACATAGTTCCCCTATTTTACTGTTTTCAATTGTTTTGGGGTGATTCATATGTGCAAAATGATTTCAAGGTTTAAACGATGGTTTCAAAACGATTAAGATGGTTTATATTAAACTAATAACGATTTCGATAAAGTGAACGAACTTGTTGGTTGTAGTTACATAACGAATGACATTCATTAACATTGATCAAGCCGACCAGTATTAGGTTATGGTACCATAGGATCTGACAAATCCCATTATCAGACTACACCCATGGTTATGTGTGGGGGTTATGGGTAATGGCCGAATCTGTGATTGTTAACTTACCCTTTGGTGGTTTGTTAATGCGAGTTTTGAGATAGTCGAGTCACGAAGGTTTGGATGTTATTAGCGAGACGACCAAAAGTAGTTTCACAATTAAAATGAAAACGATTTTGGGACGAGTTAAACGATTTAAAACGACTTAAACGAGATAAATGATTTGATTAAACGATTGGTTTTGGGTTGTGATTAGATAATGGGACGGGTGTAGCATGATAAAAGCATGGTAGATACGCCGCTGGTACATCTTATATATAAGTGCTTTTATCATAATATATTTCGTTGCATTATTTAGTTCAATTGGATAAACGATTTCGAAACGATGTCACACAACGAGGTTTTCTAAATGATATAAATCATACGAGTTTTATTAACAAGTTTTTACGAGATGTTTTACGAATTGGTTTACTAAAACAAATGTTTTGGGTTAAGAATCATGGCTACGAGATTTTATAAATTATAACCATCTTGATTTGAGTTGGTTAATCATGTTGTAATACTATATACTTTTCAAAACAAGGTTTTCGAGGTATTGCAATATATGTAAACGAGCCATGAATCCGATACTCTCACAAAACCTATGTGCTCGCCAGCATTTCTTTGCCGACTTTGTTTTCACATATGTTTCAGGTGGTGATTGAATGATGTTGGTTGCTAGGATGCATGATTCACATAGGATCTGGACAAGGCCTTAGTGACATAATAATAATGATGGACGATTTGTAACTTGTTTGCTTTGAATTAAGACAATGTAAATTACTTAATGAATCAATAAAACCAAACTTTTGTACCCATGGTTATGAAACAATAATTCTGCCACGACACTCCCCGACGTTTCGCCGTGGTTTCGTTGTTTTGACTCGGTCGGGGTGTGACAGAAGAGTTGGTATCAGAGCCAATGGTTATAGGGAATTAGGTTATTAGTAATGCTTTGACCTAGACTATAACTTTTCTAGGACCCTAACGCAAGAAGATTTGCATTTAGATTTTAAAACAATACCGTCACCTATCCTTAGGTGATAACCACAACGAGAACACAATAACGAATCCGCTTCGAAAATTAATCATCTATTCTTGGATGATTGATTATAAGGTTTTGAACCCTTCCAGTTTGATTCATTTTTGGCTTTGTGCCCTCTGAAGTTTCAAAATCTCGTCAAAGTTTGGGTCTAAATAATGTGAACACGTGCAAACTGGAAGAGTGAATGCCTGTACCCTGAGTTTTCTGTCTAAGGCTAGAGTGTCCGTACAAATCTGCAGTATCGAACCAGTCACTCTTACCTGGGAACTATTGGGGTGAGTGTTCACTTAGAGGCGAGCATGTCTTCAGTGATAGATTATAATGACCCATTTACTTTGATTAGTCACTGCGTGTCGTTTGTTTGTTCGAGGTAACGAACGAATGATCGCCTTCCTTGTGTTTTGTCGATGTTTTCAATACCTCTTTTTTTTTTCAATTGTCGACCTCACTCGTTTCTCATGTTTCCTTGTTCTTTTTAGACAATGCCTCCTCGACGTGATGCACAACCTTTAACTAACAAAGAAGTCGCAACCCTTGTCGCTCAGCAAATGGCTGCAGTGCTTCCGAACATAGTAACCCGGATCCATCAATTATACAACAACAATAACAACAATAATGCATAGTGTAGTTTCAAGAACTTCAATTTGGCTAAACCATTGAAGTTTTCTAGGTCTCAAGGAGCAACCGCGCTCCTGCGATGGTTTGAAAGTTTGGAGAGCACATTCCGACATGTGCAATGTCCGAATGAGCGTAAGGTTGAATTTGCATCCAGTGTGTTCGAGAAGCGTGCTCTAACATAGTGGAACGGTGTGATGCGTGATAAGGGTGCCGATGTGGTGATGGCACAAACATGGGAAGAGCTTTGAGCTCTCATGATGAGAGAGTTCTGTCCCCGTCACGAGATTCAAGCTTTGGAACAAGAATTCGGTGATTTGAAATAAGATGGGGGAGAACACCATGCTTATATGGATCGTTATGAGGAGCTCAGTTTGTTGTGCCCAACTATGGTTACCCGTTGGAGAAGGCGATAGAGAGGTATATCGATGGTTTACCCGATTCTGTGCAAGACATTGTGACTGGCAGTAATCCTACTACTGTCCGTCAAGTGATTGAATTGACTGCTACTCTGACCGAGTCTCGGGTCAGAAAAGGGAAATTGACCCGTAAGGGTGACAAGAAGAAGTCAGCTGATTCTGCACAAGAAAAGGGTAAGGGTAAGAAGCAGGGTGAGTCTTCTAAAAAGTCGAGGAAGCGCAAGGCTTCCCAGAACTTTTCAGTCACTACACAGAACCCGCAGAACCCACCAGCACAACCTCCTGCAAAGAAGCAATATGCTTGTACCACACCTCACTGTGCCTGATGCAACGCTCATCATGTTGCTCAACAGGCTTGCAAGCAGTGCACCATGTGTGGTAAACTTGGGCATCTGGCCAACATTTGTCGTTTAGGCCAGAATCAGATTGCTCAGATTCCAGCACAACTCAAGGGAATGCTGCGAGATTCCCACTTGGTTCGTGTTATAATTGCGGTGAAATGGGTCATTTCCGCAACAACTGCCCGAGGTTGGTGAACGCGAATGCAAACGCGATTGTAAATCCCGCTCGCGGACGACCATTCAATCTGAATGCAAACGAGGCTCGAGCTGACAACGAGGTTGTTAACGGTACGTTCCTTGTTAACAATCAACTTGCATCTGTTCTTTTCGATTCTGGTGCCGATAGGAGTTTTGTTTCGTTATCTTTTGAGCCTTTACTTGCGATACCTAGAACTAAACTGAGGAAACCCTTATCTGTTGAAGTTACAATTGGTAAACCTCTTGTACTCGATTATGTTATTCGTGGTTGTCAATTGAACCTCGATAACCATCTTTTTCCTATCGACCTCACCCCGATGCAACTTGGGAGTTTCGATATCATCGTGGGGATGGATTGGTTAACCGAACATCATGCCGAGGTTGTTTGTTTCGATAAGATCATTCATATTCCTCTTTCGTCTGGTGATGTCCTAGAAGTTCGTGGCGAGAAACCAGCAGGTGGAGTGAAACTCATGTCGTGTACGAAAGCCCGAAGTTATTTACGAAAAGGATATGTTGATTTTCTGGCACATGTCACCAAGAAGAAAGGCAAGAGCAAGAGTATTCAGGATATTCCGATTGTTCGGGATTATCCAGAGGTGTTTCCTGATGAACTGCATGTTTTGCCTCCAGTTCGTCAAGTCGAGTTTCATATTGACCTTGTTCCCAATGCTAACCCGATTGCGAAAGCACCTTATCGTCTTGCATCGTCTGAGATGCAAGAGTTATCGAAACAGCTTCAAGAGTTATCTGATAAAGGATTCATCCGTCCGAGTTATTCACCTTGGGGAGCTCCTGTCCTCTTTGTGAAAAAGAAAGATGGATCTTTTCGAATGTGTATCGATTATCATGAGCTTAACTAGCTTACAATCAAGAATCGATATCCCCTACCTCGAATCGATGATCTCTTTGATCAGCTGCAAGGTGCTACCTGTTTTTCCAAGATCGATCTGCGTTCTAGGTATCATCAGCTTCGTGTCCTCGAAGAAGATATTTCCAAAACTGCATTCCGCACGAGATATGGGCACTATGAGTTCACTGTCATGCCTTTTGGTTTGACAAATGCTCCAGCTATCTTCATGGACTTAATGAATAGGGTCTGTAAACCTTATTTAGACAAGTTCATCATTGTGTTCATCGACGATATTCTCATTTATTCGAAGTCTCAAGCCGATCACGAGTAACACCTTCGTTTGAAATTGGAACTCCTAAAGAAGGAACAACTTTTTGCTAAATTCTCCAAGTGTGAATTTTGGCTTAAAGAAGTTTAGTTTTTGGGTCATATAGTCAATGAGCAGGGTATTCATGTGGATCCATCCAAAATAGCTGCTATTAAGGATTGGAATACACCGACGACACCCACATAGATTCGTTCTTTCCTTGGTCTCGCTGGATATTATCGTCGTTTCATTTTGAACCTCTCTAAGATTGCGGTTCCACTCACTGATTTGACTCAGAACAATAAGCCTTTTGAATGGGGACCCAAACAAGAAGAAGCTTTCCGAACGCTGAAACGGAAGCTATGTGATGCTCCTGTTCTATCGTTGCCCGATGGAAACGATGATTTCGTTGTCTATTGTGATGCGTCCAACTTAGGCCCCGGTTGTGTTCTCATGCAACGAGACAAAGTTATAGCATATGCGTCTAGACAACTGAAAGTTCACGAGAAAAACACAACTCATGATCTTGAGTTATGTGCTGTGGTTTTTGCTCTCAAAACTTGGAGACACTATCTTTATGGCACAAAGTGTGTGGTTTTCACAGACCACAAAAGTCTCCAGCACATTCTCAATCAGAAAGAGTTGAATATGAGGTAACGACGATGGGTTGAACTCCTAAATGATTATGATTGCGAGATTCGCTACCATCCTGGTAAGGCGAATGTCGTAGCCGATGCGCTTAGTCGAAACGAGCGAGTCAAGCTTCATTCTGTTCGAACTCTATCTGATATCCAATCTCGTGTCCTTCAAGCTGAACGATCTTGTGTGATCAAAGGCTTAATGAAATATGAGCTACCACTTCAACTCGAGCTTAAACTCGAAACGGAGGGCGATGGATTGCTCTATTTCAAGGATCGTTTGTGAATTCCAAAAAAAGACGATCTTCGCACTTTAGTGATGGACGAATCTCACAAGTCCCGATATTCTATCCATCCTAGTGTTGACAAAATGTACAAGGATCTTCGTACTCAGTATTGGTGGCCTGGTATGAAGAAGGATGTTGCCTTGTATGTATCGAAATGCCTAACGTGTCTCAAAGTCAAGGCTGAACATCAACGACCATCTGGTTTGCTCGTACAACCAGAGATACCGGTTTGGACGTGGGAGAACATTGCGATGGATCTCATCACTAAATTACCGCGTACATCTAAAGGTCACGATGCTATTTGGGTTGTCATCGATCGATTAACGAAATCAACTCATTTTATTCCGATTCACGAAGATCTAACTGCTGATAAACTTGCAAAGATTTATGTTGATGAGATTGTATCTCGACATGGTGTCCCTTTGGATATCATATCAGATCGTGATGCTCGATTTTCATCTCATTTCTGGAAGACCATGCAATCTGCTATGGGAACCCAACTAAATCTAAGCACTGCTTATCATCCCCAAACAGATGGACAATCTGAGAGGACGATTCAAACTTTGGAGGATATGCTTAGAGCATGCGTGATAGACTTTGGTGGTAATTGGGATTCTCATCTGCCATTGATCGAGTTCTCTTACAATAATAGTTATCACGCTAGCATTAATATGGCACAATTCGAAGATTTATACGGTCGAAAATGTCGTTCACCTGTCTATTGGAATGAGATCGGTGAAGCTCAGCTTACTGGACCTGAGCTCATTCTGGAAACATCAGACAAAATCAAGAAAATTCGCGATAATCTTGTGACAGCTAGAAGCCGTCAAAAGAGTTATGCGGATATGCGACGCAAGCCCTTAGAATTTCAAGTCGGAGACCATATCCTACTCAAGGTGTCACCTTGGAAGGGAGTGGTGAGATTTGGAAAGAAAGGAAAACTTGCACCTCGATATGTTGGACCATTTAAGATTGTTGAAAGAATTGGAAAGGTTGCCTATCGACTAGAACTACCTCCAGAGCTTGGAAATATACATCCGAATTTTCACGTGTCCAATTTGGGAAAGTGTTTAGCTGACGCTGATCTTCACAATCCACTCGACGAAATCCAAATAGATGAAACGATGCACTTTGTCGAGAAACCTATGGAGATAACGGACCATGCAGTCAAACAGTTGAAGAACAAACGGATTCGATTGGTCAAGGTTCGCTGGGAATCCAAATGTGGCCCAGAGTTTACTTGGGAACCTGAGGACCAAATGAAGGCGAAATATCCGCAAATGTTCTCACAAGTTTCCTCTAGTTAAAATTTCGGGACGAAATTTCCTAAAGTAGGGGAGACTGTGACAACTGTACTCTGTAATCGACGTATAATGTAAAACAATTTCAATTATTAATAAAACAATGAGTTTTGGCGTTATTATGTGTGTATTTGTGTTTGATGATTTTACGATTTGATTCGATTCCGATTTCGAGCTTTAAATCGCTTTCTGGAAAGTTATACGCAAACTGATGCATAAACGCCGTCAGTTTAACGCGACAAACACTCCAAAATAGTGATATAGGCTTAACATACCTTAAATAACCTTCACATAACTTAGAAATAAGTTTTGGATGGTTTGGAGTGTTGAAAACAAGTTTATTCGATCGCAGGGACTATTTGTGTCAAACTGCGAAAGTATGTCGGTTTGTTCAGTAACGAACATTTCGGAACTTGATCATAAGTTAAACATACTTTAAATATCCTTTACATAGCTTAGAAACAGGCTTTGAGTGGTTCGGTATGCTAAAATAAACTTATTTGATCAATAAGGACTAAAAGCGTCAAAAAGTGCATAAGTTTGCATTTTCGCGCATATCTTACATTCTGAATAAATCCGGACATCCAAAAATTTATGTAATCATTAAAATATTTTATTTTAGTGATTGGCATGATAAAATTCAATTCGTCGCTTAATTTGGATAGTTTTTGCGTTCGTTAGGACTTCCGTCGTAATTAACCGAATAACGCAACCGTACGACCAAACGAACCGACATCCGAGATGTTTTTGAGCATATTTTAAATTCCATATACTTTAACTTCATTTTAGACCTTTGAAATGGGGTTAACGGGGCTTAAAAGTGTAAAAAAATGCATCAAAACACAAGTTTCAAGGCTGCAGGGACTGAAATTGTCAATCTGCGAAAGTGTCCAGGAGGGCCGTTCTTTTATTGCTTTTCGAGCACGAAAGTCAAACAGTGTGTGACTTTCTACATTGACCATTCTTTGGTCAACATAAAGTTCTTTTGAACTTTGCAACGTGAGTGTAATCACGATGGTTATAGTCCCTTGTGACTATACCTACTGATTACCACGTTGACTAGGCGTAGTGACGAGTCGTAGTTTCGGTCAAAATGCGTATTTATGCGCATTTTGCAACCAAACTACTCTTGGGTATCAAAACACTTTGTTTTGATATCAAAACCTGTTTTCTAACTTAGTTAAACATGTTTCAAAATGTTTAGCTCGTCACTTTTAGTTTAGTGCTTGTTTACAGTCGTAAGTCAAGCGGTCTAAACCACCGCTTAGACTTTCGAACTCGACCCGTTTGGTCGATCATTAGGATCTGACCAAGCATGTTTAGTGACCATTGTTGTATAGGGAATTCCGAGGTTATACCTTATGGTCACCTAGTTTAAGTAGTTGTGTGATAGGTAGTTTATATGCCTTAGGGAAATGACCAAAATGCCCTTTTCATGCATAATTGGATTTTAAGCATATGCAAATTAAACATTTGTCACTAAACTAATTATGCAACATATTTAAATATGTTTAGGCATATAATATGTGTCATAGGACTAGTTAGACGTCTCGAACACGCATTTGCGCGAACGACGCGTTAAAGTAGCGTAAGCTACCTTAATGGGTCGTAACGGGTCGAAAGCACTTAGGTTAGGTTCCGATCTAGAATGTAGGCTTTGTTAAACCATATCACATGAGTTCCAATACTCATTTGGTTTACAAGACCTCATTCTGTCCGATCTTCCGATTTAGGTGTCGATTTATTTACTAGTGATTCGATTACTAGGTGCTACTTGAATTTCCTTGGTTTACCTGAGCTTGTTGAGTTCTTTAGATCAAGGATATTTTCACTTCAATGTGAGTACATAGTTCCTCTATTTTACTGTTTTCATTTGTTTTGGGGTGATCCATATGTGCAAAATGATTTGAAGGTTTAAACGATGGTTTCAAAACGATTAAGATGGTTTATATTAAACTAATAACGATTTCGATAAAGTGAACGACCTTGTTGGTTGTTGTTACATAACGAATGACATTCATTAACATTGATCAAGCCGACCAGTATTAGGTTATGGTACCATAGGATCTGACAAATCCCGTTATCAGACTACACCCATGGTTATGTGTGGGGTGTTATGGGTAACGACCGAATCTGTGATTGTTAACTTACCCTTTGGTGGTTTGTTAATGCGAGTTTCGAGATAGTCGAGTCACGAAGTTTTGGATGTTATTAGCTAGACGACCAAAAGTAGTTTCACAATTAAAACGAAAACGATTTTGGGGCGAGTTAAACGATTTGAAACGACTTAAACGAGATAAACGATTTAATTATACGATTGGTTTTGGGTTGTGATTAGATAATGGGACGGGTGTAGCATGATAAAAGCATGGTAGATACGCCGCTGGTACATCTTATATATAAGTGCTCTTATCATAATATATTCCGTTGCATTATTTAGTTCACTTGGATAAACGATTTCGAAACGATGTCACACAACGAGGTTTTCTAAATGATATAAACCATACGAGTTTTATTAACAAGTTTTTATGAGATGTTTTACGAATTGGTTTACTAAAAAAAATATTTTGGGTTAAGAATCATGGCTACGAGATTTTATAAATTATAACCATATTGATTTGAGTTGGTTAATCATGTTGTAATACTATAAACTTTTCAAAACAAAGTTTTCGAGGTATTGAAATATATGTAAACGAGCCATGAATCCGATACTCTCACAAAACCTATGTGCTCGCCAGCATTTCTTTGCTGACTTTGTTTTCGCATATGTTTCAGGTGGTGATTGAATGATGTTGGTTGCTAGGATGCATGATTCACATAGGATCTGGATGAGGCCTTAGTGACATAATAATAATGATAGACGATTTGTAACTTGTTTGTTTTGAATTAAGACAATGTAAATTACTTAACGAATCAATAAAACGAAACTTTTGTACCCATGGTTATGAAACAATAATTCTGCCACGACACTCCCCGGCGTTTCCGCCGCGGTTTCGTTGTTTTAACGTGGTCGGGGTGTGACAAAAACAATCTATCATACATAAAAGGAGTAAGAAAACATTAAAAATATGAATCAAAGACAAAAGTATGTTTTATAAATCAAGAATAACAACCACAGCCCAGCACATATCAAAACTCATAGAAAACTCACAACGCATTCACACAATTACAATCAAAAGAATACCAAATGTTTGTATCAAACCAAAACATGTAAAAAATAAACCATAGAAAACTCATAATCTTTCTCTGGGGATGATCTTGGATTGATTATATAACAACATTCCTAAAATATTTCCGACACCCCTAAAATATTTAGAAATCCCTATACATCCTAAAATACACCACGAATATGTAAAATGGCCCTAAATACCTTTATATAATTAAAAATAAAATAAAAACAATTTCTGAGGAGCACTCGCGGGCCGTGAAGACCTTGTCTTCAGGATACGTGGGGCGCGACAACTCTAGATCAGGGCGACACCCTAAGCTGCCACGTGGCAGGTTCATGTCAAGTCTATATCCGGAGAATCAGCAAACCTAGCCCATACACCCCTAGCTCGCGGGCCGCGAAGGCTTAGCCTTCATCTTACGCGGGCCGCGAGAGACTGGTTGAACATAACTATAAATAGGAGGCCTCGGCTTTCATTTTTTCGACGCTCACAATTCACAATTCTCTCTCAATTTCTATAATGTAGAAGTAATACCCGGGCATTATACCCACTAATATAGCGAAGCTCTGCCTCGTTGTAAGTATCATAACCCCCAGTTACGTATTAGATACGCTGCCCGATTGATCTAGTGCTCCGTAACAGCTGTAGAGGCTCTGCCCGACGTAGTCGTTGGAGTTTTGTCTCGGGGAGGGTATAACTAATGTAAATATTGGGTTATTATACTAACGCGTGTGCATTGTTTAATTAATAGATTATAACCAAGAAAACAAAAAGGAAAACCCTATTGTAGTAATGTGAGTAATCCTCATTTTTGCAAACTGTTTTTACAAAACCTCAAATGTTTTACATTATATTAAACAGTGATTGAGTATTTGTATTCTACAATTATCGTCGGTATGTTGGGGTTTTGTATACAAAATTTGTAACTACACTGTGAGTAGTAACATGACCACAAGTCATGTTGACAGTACCGTGGGTGGTAATTAAAGTAGAAAAATAAACAAATGTAATTGCGAGATCGCACTCAATAACTGTGAACTGATAAAACCTGTCTGGATTAAATTGGGATTCACTCACCAGTATTTCCCACTGACAAAATCTTTTTAAACGCGTTTCAGGTAACAAAATGTGAAAGCCAAATAGAAGCCAGCTGGACAGCACCGAAGGCTTGGAAAAGTGGCTATATAAAAGTTACCTAAATAAAGAAGATGTTTTTATTTAATAAAATACGGTTTACCCCTATAAAATGTTTGTAATGGAAACTTGGGATTTTCCCATGTGTTTAATATTATAAAAATGTGGTATTTTACTCTGATAAAATATTTCCTAACTACGGTCCTGATGTAATTTCCGCTACCAAAATTGATGAACACCGATACCACTGAAACTGGTCGCGGCCGCCCGTTCCCAGGTAATTAGGGGACGGGGGTTGCGACAGAAGGTGGTATCAGAGCTACAGCCACTGATTTCAGCCACTGAAGTGTTTTGCTGACACCAAAATTTTATATGTTAGGAAATAATCTACGTGACTACGTGTATATCCGTATATTATTGTTTTGTGTTATTTGAAAATTTTTAGTTTACAGTATGAGCGACCAAGGACCTTCAAACGCTTACCGTCAGTTGTCCAGCTCACCTAGGGACGAAGGCACCTCTTCACAGCCTACCCCCTCGGGGTATTCGGCTGATACCAAAGAAGGGATTTTCGTGTTCAAAGCACAATCTGAAGAGCCATTCCCTCCCAAGAAGAGAGGATGGTTTAGCAGAGGAGTTCATGAACGTAGAAAAAGGATGAGAAAACTTCAGCAGCAACAAGCTTTATCAGCCGCGAATAGAGTAATGAATGCTCAAACACAGGATATGATCAATAGGAGATTAGCAAATTTTCATATCATAGCAACTACAGCCGCCGAACCGAATCTAGAACAACTCATAGCACCCCAGCCGTTACCACTGTTTCCCACACAACCTATGGAAATTGAAGCCAACCCAGAAAACCAAATCTCAATGCCTGCTTTTGATCCAGCTGAAATCCCTAAAGTACCAGCACCCCATCCCCCAGACTATGACCCATGGTTTGACGACCATAGAGATTACCAACAACGCTACCCACTAGAAGACGAACCCATGCAAAACCCAGTAGCACCTTACCCAGACCTGGACCCTCTAGACCCATATTTTGATAATGACCAATATATCAGGGAAATTCTAGAGAACCCGTACCCTTACGAAGAACCCATGCCCCAGTTCCCTGACCCGATACCAGCACCCGCACCACCCATGAGCACTGAGAATGTACAAGAGCTCCGCACCTTTGGTGAGGAGATATTAGAAGGAAGTGAGAGGATGAGACAGATAGGGGAGGGACTCGTCTGGAAATATGACGAGCAGTAATAATAATAATAATAAAATAATAATATATATGTGTGAGTATGTTTGAAAAAAAAGTTTTATAAAAATATATAATAATCAACTAAAATAGATAATCCTATAGTTATTGATGCATACTAGTATTGTAATTTAAATTTCAGTTGTATTTGTAATAGATATAGATGCATATATATAAAATAGAGTAAAGGTCGCAATGACGACGATTTTGGATCAATATGCTTGTGATGTGATTGTTTGTATTGGATATTGTTGTGTGATATTAATACGTGGTAAATGTTTAAAATTCAGATGGACAACGAAGTGAATCAAGAAAACCAGAATAACGATAATAATGGAAACCAAGTAGATAACACTGACATTCAACACATAGTGGCACAAGGGATTATAAACGTAATGTCATATATTATCAAAACGGTTAAGGAAGCGGATAATAATAAAATTAATAATGGCAGTAAACGACCACCTACTGAACCAGAACACAGCGTAAACAATGGACCAATACTTCAAGTGCCCATTCCAAAAAGAAGAAGAACCATGTCTTATGGATGTTCTTACAAAGATCTCTGGTCCTGTAAACCAATAGAATTATCGGGCAATGAAGGAGCCATTGTAGCTCTACGCTGGATAGAAAAGACTGAGGCAGTCTTGAAAATAAGCAAGTGCACAGAAGAGGATAAGATAATGTTTGCCTCCAATCTGTTTAAGAACTCAGCTTTAGAATGGTGGAACACTATCCTCAGTCCAGGGGAAGTGACCAAGTCTATAATATGGAATGGAATGAGTTTAAGAACTTGGTTGAAAGGAAATTATGTCATCCCAATGAAAAGGAACAGATAGCAAATAAGTTCTTAAACCTTAGAATGACTAGAGTGAATAGTAAGGGTTAGACTACTACATTCTTCGAATATGCTAGAATAGTGCCAACCCTTGCTTAACCACAACCAGTATTAATCTCCCGTTATATCTGGGGATTAATTAGTGAGATTAGACATGTAGTCAAGACAGCTAGACCACAAACCATAGAAGAAGCCGTAGAACTAGCAAATACCTTGATTGATGAATTAGTGCATACCCAAGAAGAGAACCAGAGGAGGAACCTAGCTCAAAGGCTTACCCAAGAATTCCACTATGGAAATTCCAATCATGGGTAAAACGTAGGTTCTACCTCTGCACCTTACTACAAAGCCTGCAAAAATAAGCATTCAGGAAGATGCTCCACCTACTGCAACTTCTGCAAGATACCAGGACACAAAGAAGAAGATTGTAGGAAGAAACCCAGTAATGGAGTATGCTTCAACTGTGGAGAAAAAGGTCACATCAAGCCAAACTGTCCGAAATTAGCTCCAGCCATGAACAACAAGACTACTAAAAATGCTAGAGCATTTGTTCTGATTGCAGATGAGGCAAAGATGATTCCAAACGTGATTGCCGGTACGTTTTTAGTTAATGATGTTTTTGCTAAAGTATTATTTGACTCTGGTGCGAACAAAAGTTTTATTAATACTTCATTTTGCAAACTTCTCAATCAACTATTAACTAAACTCCCACAAGAATGTCTAGTAGAAACAGCAAATGGGGAAACCATTAAGATCACTGAAATCTTGCAGGAAGCAATAATAGAAATTTTAAATCAAAATTTTATTGCAAACCTGTATCCAATGAATCTGGCAGGATTTGATGTTGTTTTAGGAATGGATTGGTTAGTAGCAAATAAAGCCAGTATTCTACGTGATCAAAAGACAATCCAAGTAAATTCACCAAAAGGTGAAAAGATCACAATTAAAGGAGATAAGCCATCTTGATCCACAAAATTCATCTCCGTGATGAAAACAGCCAGTTATGCAAGAAAAGGATCCTTAGTGTATTTGATTTCCATAATCATTGACACTAAAGGAAAAGAACTGAAAGATATTCCCGTAGTATCTCAGTTTTCAGATGTGTTTCCAGAAGAATTGCCAGGGTTACCACCAGACAGGGAAGTTGAATTCAGAATTCATCTGCTACCAGGAATAGTACCAATTGCCAAAGCACCCTACCGATTGGAACCGACAGAAATGCAAGAGTTAAAGAAACAACTGGAGGATCTTTTAGAAAAAGGATTCATACAGCCAAGTTCATCGCCATCGGGAGCACCGATCTTATTTGTTAAAAAGAAAGATGGGTCAATGCGTATGTGCATTGATAACCATGAATTAAACAAGGTCACGATTAAAAATCGGTACCCATTACCGAGAATCAATGATCTGTTTGATCAATTGCAAGGAGCTCGATTTTTCTCTAAAATCGATTTACGTTCAGGATATCATCAATTAAAGGTACAGGAAGAGGACGTTCCTAAGACCGCTTTTAGAACAAGGTATGGCCATTATGAATTTACTGTCATGCCATTTAGTTTAACCAATACCCCGGCCGCATTTATGGACATGATGAAACGAATATGTAAGCCATATTTGGATAAATTCATAATTGTCTTTACAAATGATATTCTCATTTACTCTAAGAGTAAAGAGGAGCATGCAGCGCATCTGCATGCAGTCCTAAATTTGCTGAGAAAAGAAAAGCTTTACGCTAAATTTTCGAAATACTAATTTTGGTTAGAAAAAGTACAGTTTCTTGGACATTTAGTCAACCATGAAGGAATTCATGTGGATCCCACAAAGATTGAGGCAATTACTAAATGGAAAACCCCTGAATCACCAACCGAGGTTAGAAGTTTCATAGGATTAGCCGGTTATTATAGAAGATTTATCAGAGATTTTTCTAGAATAGCCATTCCATTAACTAAGCTAACATGCAAATCTGTTAGGTTTGAATGGGGACCAAAACAAGAAGAAGCCTTTAGAATTCTTAAGCAGAGATTAACCAACGCACCCATACTAGCGTTACCAGAAGGAACTGAAGACTTTGTAGTCTATTGTGACGCTTCTAAGTTAGTTTATGGATGTGTGTTGATGCAATGTCAAAAGGTTATAGCCTATGCGTCTAGACAACTTAAGAATCATGAAGAGAATTATTCAACCCATGATTTAGAATTAGGAGCTATAATTTTTGCCCTGAAAATTTGGAGACATTACCTTTACGGTAGTAAGTTCACCATTTTTACCGATCATAAGAGTTTAAGGTATGTTTTCGGGCAAAAGGAGTTAAACATGAGACAAAGACGCTGGATGGAGATTCTTAGTGATTACGATTGTAATATCCAGTATCATGCAGGAAAGGCATATGTAGTAGCCGATGCTTTAAGTCGAAAATATCACGAAAAGCCAAAAAGAGTACGTTCTCTTAAATTAAATCTACAAGTAGATTTAAATGACCAGATTAGGAAAGCACAAGAATTAGTAATCAAGGATGATACTGAGAAATTAAAAGGAATTAGAACAACGAATTGATGGAATTTGGAGATTCCATAAGAAAAGGATGTGGATACCCAAGCTAGGAAACCTACGCCACCGAATATTAGAAGAAGCCCATAAGTCTAAGTATACAATGCATCCTGGAAGTGATAAAATGTATCAAGACTTAAGGAAGAATTTTTGGTGGATAGGAATGAAAAAGGATATAGCAGCTTATCTGGCCAAGTGTTTAACCTGTTCACAAGTTAAAGCTGAACATCAGAAACCCTTAGGTTTATTGCAGCAGTTAGAAATGCCGGTTTGGAAATGGGAATTGATAACAATAGATTTTATTACCAAATTACCCAAGACAAGAAAAGGTAATGATACAATCTGGGTGATTGTAGACAGGCTAACCAAGTCAGCTCATTCCCTACCAATGAAGGAAACTTTCAGTATGTAACAGTTAGCTAAGTTGTATATAAATGAAATAGTTTCATTACATGGAATTCCTTTATCAATTGTTACTGATAGAGATAGCCGTTTTACTTCTCATTTTTGGACAAGTTTCCAAAAAGCAATGGGAACCAAGCTAAATCTAAGCACCGCTTATCATCCCCAAACGGATGGACAAAGCGAAAGGACAATTTAGACATTGGAAGATATGCTTAGAGCTTATGTAATTGATTTCGGAGGAAATTGGGACGATCATCTACCATTAATAAAATTTTTCTATAATAACAGCTATCAAACCAGTATTAATGCTACACCATTCGAAGCGCTTTATGGACGAAAGTGCGGAACTCCAGTCTATTGGGCAGAGATTGGAGAAAAGCAACTATCTTGACCAGAAATAGTACAAGAAACAACGGACAAGATTATTCAAGTTAAGGAACGACTAAAAGCAGCACGCGATCGACAAAAGAGTTATGCTGATAACAGGCGAAAGCCGTTGGAATTTCAGGTAGGAGACAAGGTATTGTTAAAGGTCTCTCCTTGGAAAGGAGTGGTAAGTTTCATCAAAAGGGGAAAGCTAAGCCCCAGGTATGTTGGACCTTTTGAGATTATTAGAAGAATAGGATCTGTAGCCTATCAGCTACAACTACCAGAGGAAATGGCAGGAATACATGATGTATTTCATGTATGCAATCTCAAAAAGTGTTTAGCCGATGAATCACTAGTAGTGCCTCTTAAGGATATAGAGGTAAATGAAAAGTTTAAGTTTGTAGAAAGGACTCTACAAATTGAAGACATGAAAGTCAAGAATCTCAAACACAAGAGATTAGTTCTAGTCAAAGTAAAATGGGATTCCAAAAGAGGAGCATAATACATATGGGAGATTGAATCAGTGATGCAAAGGAAATACCCACACCTGCTCCAGTAGACCTCGAGGATGAGTTCTAAAACAAGGTGCGGAGGATATAACAACCCTCCTAAAATATTTTTGACACCTATAAAATGTTTAGAACATCCCTATACGTCCTAAAATACACCCCGAATACGTAAAATGGCCCTAAATACCTTTATATAATTAAAAATAAAATAAAAACAATTTCCGAGGAGCGCTCGCGGGTCGCGAAGACCTTGTTTTCAGGCTATGCGGGGTGCGACAGCTCTAAATCAGGGCGACACCCTGAGCTGCCACGTGGCAGGTTCGCGTCAAGTCTATATCAAGCGAATCAGTAACCCTAGCCCCTACACCCCTAGCTCGCGGGCCGTGAAGGCTTAGCCTTCATCTTACGCAGGCCGCGAGAGACTGGTCGAACAGAACTATAAATAGGAGGCCTCGGCTTTCATTTTTATGACGCTCACAATTCACAATTCTCTCTCAATTTCTATAGTGTAGAAGTAATACCCAGGCATTATACCCACTAATATAGCAAAGCTCTGCCTCGTTGTAAGTATCATAACCCCCGGTTACGTATTTGATACGCTGCCCGATTGATCTAGTGCTCCGTAACGGCTGTCGAGGCTCTACCTGACGTAGTCATTGGAGTTCTGTCTCGGGGAGAGTATAACTAATGTAAATATTGGGTTATTATACTAACGCGTGTGCATTGTTTAATTAATAGATTATAACCAGGAAAACACAAAGGAAAACCCTAAAGTAGCAATGTGAGTAATCCTCCTTTTTGCAAACTGTTTTTACAAAACCTCAAATGTTTTACTTTATATTAAACAGTGATTGAGTATTTGTATTCTACAATTATCGTCGGTATGTTGGGGTTTTGTATACAAAATTTGTTACTACAGTGTGAGTAGTAACATGACCACAAGTCGGGTTGACAGTACCGTGGGTGGTAATTAAAGTAGAAAAATAAACAAATGTAATTGCGATATCACCCTCAATAACTTTAAACTGATAAAACCTGTCTTGATTAAATTGGGATTCACTCACCAGTATTTCCCACTGACAAAATGTTTTTAAACGCGTTTCAGGTAACAAAATGTGAAAGCCAAATAGAAGCCAGCTGGACAGCAATGAAGGCTTGGAAAAGTGGCTATAAAAGTTACCTAAATAAAGAAGATGTTTTTATTTAATAAAATAGGGTTTACCCCTATAAAATGTTTGTAATGGAAACTTGGGATTTTCCCATGTGTTTAATATTATAAAAATGTGGTATTTTATCCTGATAAAATATTTCCTAACTACGGTCTTGATGTAAATTCCGCTGCCAAAATTGATGAACACCGATACCACTGAAACTGGCTGCGGCCGCCCGTTCCCGGGTAATTAGGGGACGGGGGTTGCGACAGATTAGCCACTCATGGTTGATGATTGATCTTCAAAACATAATGGAATATAGCAATGGATGGATTGGATCTTTAATAATCTCTCCAAATGCTCCCAAAATTGACTATGGAACACCCCCTCCCATTCATGTGTGTCTTGAATAAGTTGAATGTGAATAGAACATTAAAATTGGTTAAAGGAGAATTTTTGTAGGTTGAAACTTATTGGGGATGCAATTTGCCTCCTAGTTCTCCTCTGTTTTGCATTTTAGTATGCATCCATGGAATTCTAATGGTGTCACAGGATGCGTCCTTAAGGAAGCAACTTCGCATCCCTATCCAAAGTCATCTCCTTTCTTCTAAAAACTAATCCCTGGTAATTCCATATACTTGCCCCTTATACAAATTTGTCATAAATAATTATTCATGTTTAACCCTTATACTTTTCAACCTTAAAAAATTTGTCACCATGAATTTTTCATTTTTAACCCCAACACTTTTCCACTGACAATTTGGTCACCAAGTAATTTTTTATGGTTTAACGACCTCGTCGCCACACGTGGGGACCTATGTTGACTTGGTTATTCTTTTTTATTGTTTGACTTATCAGTCTAATTTTGTTACTTAACACCCCACAGTGTGTGTGTGTATCGTTCAGCGTTTTACGTTTTCCTTTTTATTTACCAACTTTAACTCCTCTCACCTTTTTACGATTTTTTTTACTTTTAACCCCTCTTCTTTTCATCTCTCATAAATTTGTCACAAAACATTTTTCATTTTTAACCTAAACACTTTCTCACTTTCAACTTTGATCCCTTATACTCATAAAGCGCAGGTCCTGAATACTATATACATTATTAACCAACTTTAACTCCTCTCATATTTTTACTATTTTTTTTTTACTTTTAACCCTGTTGAAAATATATGATTAATTCATATACTATACATTTGTTGGTTATGTTTATTTGTTAGGCCTTATCAATTATGTTACGTTTATACATATTGGGCTAGTCATAGGCTTATTATTGTTATAACTGAGCTGGTTATTGTTATAACTGGTTTTGTGCCAAAGTTATAAACAGGTTACAAGTGTGAGGGGTGAATGTGTAACATTTCAGGGGGTCCGATCAGTTCATTGGATTCTTGTGGGCCAAAGTGTAACATTGATATATCTGGGGTATAAAAAGGGATGTCATCAGTAGAGAGAATTGATTCTCTCTCATTCATTCACCTACAACACACACAGTTCTCTCTGTTTGTTCAAGTTTGTCACTCCGTTCAAGTTGTTATGATATGATGTAGATCCATTGTGGGTCTTGTTTAGTTGTTGATCCGGTTATGGATCCTGTGTTGTTGATAGTCTTGTTGGTCTCTCGATATTCGTTGATCTTCAACCTAGTTTGGTCTGGTTGTTGATGATCCAGTGTTGGATCTTGTTGTTGATTCAGTGTTGGATCTTGTAGTTTAGTATTTTCTTCATATGATCAACTGATATTTTTATCAGTTGATCCTGTATTTTTGTACATGTTGATTTAGATCTTACATAAGTAAGATCTAGGGGTTGGGAGGTGTTTTTTGTTTGGGTTAATCAATAAAGTCTTACGTCACCATTTTGTCGCTTCTTTGTGTTCTGTGTTATTTCTTTATGCTGTGTTGAGCATTCATACCATTTGACATGGTATCAGAGTTACCGCATAGCTCTTGATTCTGATTTTGGGGTTCCGCTGTGTTCTAGTGTTTAAATCTGTTTTTTGGTTACCTTGTTATTATCTGTTTTGTTTTGATTTTTTTAAGTGTGTGCAGGTTCAGATCTAGTGGGATCTGTTCAAATCTGGTGTGACACAAACCCTAATTAGGGTTTGTTGACGTTTGGAAGGAGATCTCCTGTCTTCTTTTTTGAAGACCTATGTTAGTCTCTGAAACCCTCGAAGGTTCAAAGCAAACTAACCAGGTGTAGTTTATTTATGGCTTGATCAGATCTTGTAGTTCTTGTAAATTACAGTTCTGATCTCTCTTGGAGTTATATGCACCCTCTCTAAGATCGTGTCATTTTTTGTTCTTTATTTTTCTATTGTTGAAATAGTTGATATCGGGGTTATGAGGACCGGTCTATCTGTGTTCTTGTTTGTGTTTCTGTTTCTGTTTGATGTTATTCTATGGCTTACCTGTGTTTGTGTATTGTCTTGGTGTTTGTTGTTGTCCATTTTCTGTTATCTTCTTTATTAGAGTTGGCTCCTGTATAAAGACCTGTCCAGGCACTATAATTTATGAACCTGGAATCTGGATGATACAACTTTGCCTTAGGATTTTTACATCTAGTTATTTGTTCATCTCTGTCTTATTTGTATTTTTGGCTGATTCATTGGTTGATACCGTTTATCTGTGTGTTATCTGTTGTTGTGAAGCTGTATTTTTTTTTGCTTGATTCAAATTAGTCTTTATGTTCTTTAACATTTTTCTCAGGATATGTTTCTTGTAAAATTGTAAAAGTTGTTAATCAAGTCAAATTAGTTTCTTAATATCTTCACAAGTGTTGTTTTTCAAACATGTTCTGAATTCTTTAAAGTCACGTGACTTTGTATGTTATCAGATGTGTATCTGATTTTTGTTATACAATCATATGATTCCGTTTTATTTGGATATGTTATATGATTGTTCTTTTCTGTGACGTATACAAGCATTATGATGTTCCTTATGAGTTTTTTGAGTGTATTATTAGTCAAGGAGTACATGAATTCATATCTTTTAACCTCGAGTCTGAATGTTTATAAGGTCTTGTGATTTTTTGGTTTTTTATCATTAAGTGTTTTGTGTGATATGTCTTATTGCATGAGGTTTCTGTTTCTCAGTGATGGATTTAAAGGCCATTTGCTGATTATGAGAATTTGTTTCATAACTGATAAATGGTTTATTGATGTCAGCTTTAGTTATATATTTGGTTTTCTTGCTTTACAAATTAGTAGTTTGAGTCTTGATATCTTTCTCTATGATAGATGGAAAATATAGTCTTGTTCTAATGGTCTTCGTTGAAGTGGGAAAGTATTTTATAAATGGTTTAAATATTGTTTTAACATTAAAAATTGTTGGCACAAATTTAGGGTTTTAGCCATATTGACCATTATTTGCTCTTCGTTCGAGTATTCGAGTCCTTTTGTCTTGACAAGTATATTGTCTATCATATGATGATCACCATGTTTTGATCATCTTATGTAGCATCAGGTTTCATCTACATTTTTTGTATCTTGAATCAAAAGTTCTCTTTGATTTGAACGAACAGTTCTTAAGGTTCTTGGGCAAGGTTTGGGTAATATGTTTTTTTCTGCTAATCATAATAATAAATCACTAGGATCTAAATATGTTGTTGTGTGTCCTATTCGTGTGATCGTATCTATCAATTCTCAGGTTTCTTTTTGAAATGGACTGAGTACTTCAAATAAACACTTTGAACTAAACACTTCGAACTTGACTTGTTTCTTGAGAGGAAAAATAATGCCATGGAAACCAAGTTACAAACATCTTTACAAAAGGGTTATTAGTTAGTCAACATGAAGTGTTATGCAAAGTGTTAAATATGTCCGATGTGTTTGGGTATAAAAATGAGGGGGGTGTTAATGGTGTTACATTTCTATATCTTTCTCTTCATTTTTATACTTATATAATGTTTTGTATGTTATGAGGAAATGGACTTGTATAAAGTGCTTTTAGGTTGTTACATGTTCTCACAACTTCTTTGTGACATGCATATTATGAATGTTCTCACACTGGTTGTGTATATTTTTTTGGTATCATGTTATCTACTTCTTAATGTCTTGACTTATGTGAATTTTTGTCTTGAGGAAATGCAAATTGATAAGTGTCTTAAATACTGTAAAACTAACTTACTACTGTGGATTGTAAGTCTAGTGTCTTGTTGTGTTATTAATCAAATTATGTGGTTTGTATGTTCTCTAAACAGTTGTTTTGTCAAGATTGTTCTTGATGTCTGTGTCAACCTAGCTATGAGATCTATATGTTGAGGTTTTTTGTCTTGAATGTTGCTAAAATGTCTTTTGTTTGCAGTCTTTATGTCTACTTGTCTATGATCTTGTTTGTATGGTTAGTTGAGCTATGTAGTTCATGTTTAACCAATAGTATAGTCAAGATTATTTTGTATATGTGACAGCCTTGTATGTTATCTCGTGTGAGATATATTGTTCTGGTTTCAAATTATGTAATTCTGTGTTTAATCAGGATTTGTTTGGCTGTGTCTTATAGTCTTGTGTATGTCCTATTATTCTCAGTCTTGTTTCTTGAATTGTGTGATTCGTCTTTTCTAAAAGGATCATATGTCGTTCTTGTTGTGAGGTTAGTTGATTCATGTTGTTTTGGATGTTTTCAAACAAAGTTTCAAGATTGCTCTTGTATATTGTGGTTGCCTAGATTACTTCTTTGTGAGAAGTTTTTTTTGTTCTAATTGTAAAATCATATAATCTCTAATTACAATTTGAAGGGTATTTGGCTGTTATTTGTTGTCTGATGTAGAACTGTGTTGTTCTCTTTTTGATAAAATTGTTTTGAATCGTGTGATTCAGTTTTTGATAAAAACAAATAAATCTTTAAGTTCTTTTCAAGTGTTCTCTTTATGTGTTATACTTGTTAAAGTCGCTAAATGAATAAAAAAAATTCTGATCAAGTCGAACCAGTCTTAAAGTTTTTTCACAAAGTTTGTTTTTGAAGACTTGATTATGAAGTTCAAAAATTGTGTGACTTTATGCGTCGTTTAGGTATTTGGTTTTTTGATGTAAATTCATATTGTTCTTGTTCATATCAGTTCTGTTATGAAAATATATGATTAATTCATATAATATACCTTTGTTGGTTATGTTTATTTGTTGGGCCTTATCAGTTATGTTACGTTTATACATATTGGGCTAGTCTTAGGCTTATTATTGTAATAACTGAGCTCGTTATTGTTATAACTGGTTTTGTGCCAAAGTTATAAACAGGTTACAAGTGTGAGGGGTGAATGTGTAACATTTTAGGGGGTCCGATCAGTTCGTTGGATTCTTGTGGGCCAAAGTGTAACATTGATATATCTAGGGGGTATAAAAAGGGATGGCATCAGTAGAGAGAATTGATTCTCTCTCATTCATTCACCTACGACACACAGTTCTCTCTGTCCGTTCAAGCTTGTCACTCCGTTCAAGTTGTTATGATCTGATGTAGATCCGTTGTGGGTCTTGTTTAGTTGTTGATCCGGTTATGGATCCTGTATTGTTGATAGTCTTGTTGGTCTCTCTGTATTCGTTGATTTTCAACCTAGTTTGGTCTGGTTGTTGATGATCCAGTGACACTAGGCTAGAGCCTCGTTTCTTATAACTTAGGAGCCGGCCCTGTCCAGTGTTGGATCTTGTAGTTTAGTATTTTCTTCATATGATCAACTAATATCAGGGTTTGGGGGGGGGGGGGGGTGTTTTTGGTTTGGGTTAATCAATAAAGTTTTACGTCACCGTTTTGTCACTTCTCTTGTGTTCTGTATTATTTCTTTATTTGTGTTGAGCATTCATACCATTTGACAAACCCCTTTGTTTTTCATATCTTACAAATTTGTCATAAAACAATTTTTATTTCTAACCCCAACACTTTTTCACTTTCAACTTTGGTCCCCTATACTTTTCATCTTTTAAAAAAAAAAAAAAAAAAATCGGTTTATGTTTCGCTCTAGATTTTGCAAGTTAACGTTTTTACGTCTATTTCTTCGATTTAACGGCCCCGTTGCAATGCGGGGTCTTAAATCGACTTAGTTATTCTTTTCTATGTTTTACGTTTTGGTCGAACTTTTGTGCGTTAACACGCCACAACGGGCGTGTATCATTCAACGTTTTTGAGTTGACTTTTCATTCGGTTTAATGGTGTTGCAATAACACGCGAGTTCTAAATACTAGTTATTTTTTAATGTGCACGAGTATATGCTACATTGACCAAAAGGATGTTGAAAATTTGACTAATAACAAACGTTCTACATAAGTCATCTGGCAATTCAAATTCAAGATAACTTTTGGGTCAAATAACTTCCTTTAGATGTTCAGGTTATTTTTCTTTAAACTTAAAACTATGTAATCAAATAAACAAAAAAGTTTAGGTATGTCTAGACAACATACATCAAATTGGATACTTGTTTTTGGCTTTGCAAATTTTAACCTGTGTGTGATGAGAATTGAGAGATTGAGAGACATATTTGATTAGTTACTGGATTTGAAGATTTTTTTTAATATTTATTTGATTGAGTTGCGGAGACAGTTTTTCTTTTTTCTCTTTTTTTTTTCTCTTCCCCATAGTAAGGTCTATCTAAACATTTAGTAGAATGTGCTTGTTTGATTCCGCTTCAGTTTTTGCATGATCGCAATGATTTACTATTCCGTGGCGTCAATTATGAGTGGTTATGTAAGACATACCTCTCTCATGATTTTTTCCCAGAATGTAGCTTTATTCTCCCTATTAAAATTACAGAGTGTAGCTTTTTTCACTTTTTTCTCAGACTAAGCGGTATGGGGCCGACTTAGGCCCGGCGAGGCCCGGCGCCGGTCCCCCACACCGCCCCCCTCGCCCGTTTCCGTCGTACCCGGCGACCCACGCTCGAACTCGACGGGCCCATTTTCAAATACTAGCCGTTAATAATGGCTGTTTTCTAAATAAAAAAAAATTACTTTTTCAATTTAAATAAATACCACTTTCATCCATTTTTCATACAATTCTCATCCATTTCTCCCCATTCTTCTCCCATTCTCATCCATTTTTATAAAAAAACACTCCCATTTTTTAAACCAATGGCATCTAATTCTTGGTGGTCCTCGTCTTCTTCGGACGAAGAGGAGATGCTTTTCGCAAACGCTGTGATAAAGGCGGCGCAGATTCTTTTGGAGGAGGAAGAGGAAGAGGAAGATGACTCGTCTGAAAACGTTATTACCAGACGGATACGGGTTAACAGAGACCGCGAAGATTGGTTAACGATTATTTTTCGGATGCACCCCTTTACAACGCCGACACTTTCAAACGTAGGTTCCGAATGAGTCGCCGTTTATTCACACGGATTGCTGATGATTTGGCGGGGCTAGACCCGTTTTTCACTAAACGACCCGATGCTCGGAATTATGAAGGATTCACCACGTTACAAAAGTGTACTGCGGCCATTCGCCAACTGGCGTACGGGACAGTTGCCGACGCTTTGGACGAGTACTTACAGATGTCGGCAAGAACTGCGCGGGAATGTTTGTATCGGTTTTGCCATAATGTAGTGAAACTGTATAGCAAAAAATATTTGCGGAAACCAAACGCGTATGATGTTCAACAGTTGTACCAAGCTCATGAAGCAAGACACGGGTTTCCGGGCATGCTTGGTAGCATTGATTGTATGCATTGGGCGTGGCATAACTGCCCGACTGCGTGGCGAGGCCAATACACTCGAGCAGGGGCGGACCTACGTTACGAGGAACGGGGTCCCCGGACCCCAATCTTTTTTTAAAAAGTAGTAGAAACGGTATATAAAATTGTCTATGGACCCCATAAAATAATTTAGTTGGACCCCATAACAATGAAAGTGAGCCTAGTGCAGTGGTAAAACCCCTTGTTTACACACAAAAGGTCATGGGTTCGATACTTGTTTCTTTGTTTTTTTGTGTTCTTTTTTTTTTGGACCCCATTTTCCAGAAATCCTGAGTCCGCCACTGCACTCGAGGTGATCACGGCTATCCAACCTTAATACTTGAGGCCGTGGCGTCACAAGATTTGTGGATCTGGCATTCTTTCTTTGGGCTCCCTGGTTCACTCAACGACCTCAACGTGCTATACCAATCGACGATCTTTAGCGATGTCGTTAATGGAATCGGTCCGGACACCCGTTTTACAGTTTCAGGGGTTGAGTATAGACGCGGGTATTATCTTGCTGACGGAATATATCCGTCTTGGTCTACAATTGTCAAAACTATTTCATTTCCCGAGGACGAAAAAAGGAAAAAATTCGCCAAGCGTCAAGAAGCTGCAAGAAAAGACATCGAACGTTGTTTTGGTGTTTTACAAAAAAAATGGGCCGTCCTTGAACAACCGGCACGTGCGTTCACACCGAAGAGGTTGCGCCTTTGTATGTACGCTTGCATTTTGCTCCATAACATGATTATTGAAGACGGAGGTCGGGCGATTTGTGAGTATGATGAGAATGCATCTTACGGGAATACTGTCCCAGTAGATCCGACGCAACAGGATTTAAACTCGTTCGCGCTAACCAACGACTTCACGCATGCAAACCTTCAACAGGATTTTGTAGAACATATATGGAACAACGTAAACGTCGGGGACGGTGACGGAGACGAAGACGAGTAGTGTAGTTTTTTATTTTTAGGAAATGTAATTTTTTTTTTCGGAAATGTTTTTTTTTTTTTTTTAAGGAAATGTAATTTTTTTTATGTTATGAAATGAATTTATTTATGTTGTATTTTTTAATTTTTATAAAGTTTTTATTAAGTTAATAAAAAAAACTTAGAAAATTATAAAATAATGAGGTGAGGTAGCCCCATCCTCCATCCCCCCTCAAATGTTGAAAGAGGCCCATCCCCCACGAGCCGGTGATGTGTCGCCTACGTGACGGCCCATCCTGGTGGGGATGGGCCTCACCATACCCTTTAGCCTGAGGCGTATGTTTAGGTCGTATGTTTCGCCTCACCCGCTTACATAGGGATCGTGGGGCCCTATAGAGTTGGTTATCTTTGTCTTGTCAATATTTTTTTTTTCAAAAATAAGAAGGTTCAAAGTTGTAGATATGGTCTTCCGTCTTCCACACAGTAAACATATAACATATCATTTGACCCATCATGTTGTCCCAATAGTTGAAATGTCCCAATGCTATGAAACTTCCTACAAGTAGATAATAAAATATCTACACTATAAATACCGCATAACACAATATATCATGCACACAAAATCCATAGTTCATCAAGCTATTTCTTCCTATAACACCAAAACCTAGTAACCCGAACAATATATTGAATCCACCATGTCATTTAAGGAAGAACCACGGTCACCTTTGCAACCACCAACATATGGGAATCTAATCACAATCCTTAGCATCGACGGAGGTGGAGTACGAGGAATCATTCCTGGTGTGATCCTTGATTTTCTTGAAACTGAACTACAGGTTTATGACTGTGGGTGAATACAGGTTCTTTTTATACTTGATAGAAAACTAATTAAAAAATTCTTAAAATCTAACAGAAATTAGATGGCGAGAATGCAAGACTTGCAGACTATTTTGATGTGATTTCCGGGACAAGTACGGGCGGTATTGTGACGGCTATGTTAACCACTCCGAATGACGAGGGTCGTCCAACTTTTGCGGCTAAGGATGTTAAAGAGTTTTATCTTGAACACTGTCCTAAAATCTTCCCACAAAACAGGTATGCATCAGTATTCAATGTGTGACAACTTTACCTTCTCAATACTGTTTTTGTGACACTTTATATCGCTATCCCAATCTTAGAACCATGAGCGAAAGCATCATACAAGTAAAAACAAATGTTTGTAGGGTTGGAAATAGGCCGAGTATGGCTAATCCCAATCTCATAGACGGTTGTAAAATCTTGTTCCATACTTGGCTTATTAGTTTTCGGGTATTTATCGGGGATTTACTTGTCAGATATAGGATATATACGCGAGTATTGGGGTATCTCCGACCGTTGGGATTTTTCTTATATAATTCTATTTTACTTTCCTTTAAATTTTTATGTTTTTAAAATCTATATGATATATATTACGATAAAAAACGTGTATATCATCATCACTATAAAAATACTTAAAAACATAAATATATTATAATATTATACTCAAAAAACAAAAGTTGTATTTCATGTCATATATTAATATATTAGTGTCATCAAAATATATATTGTAAACAATAATTTTAATTTTCAATTAATGAAGCTATCAGAATGAAACAGTACTTAGCAATAATTAGGGCTGACAATTTTACACGAATACACGACACGAACCTACACGAAGTTAACAGGTATCGTGTATGGTCTTAACATGTATCGTGTACCAAACAGGTAGACACGAGATTACCTGTTAATTTTCGTGTATAAACAGGTTAAATACCTGTTTACCTGTTAATACCCGTTAGTACACGATAAAAAATTAAATTAAATAAAACTCATCAGCCATACGCGTGTGAGTTACTTAATTCTTTTCTATTTTCATTCCTCATTCAATTAAAAAAAAAAAAACCCTAAACTCCCTCTGTAACTCTCAGATAGCATGTCGTGTTCGTGTTTTTGTTCGTGTTAACGGGTATTAACAGGTAATTTTCGTGTATAACAGTCGAACAGTCGTGTTAACAGGTATTAACAGGTAATTTTCGTGTATATCGTGTCGTGTTCGTGTTCGTTTTCGTGTTTAAAAAAAGGACACGATAAGTTATCGTGTCGTGTTCGTGTATGGGATTTCGTGTATCGTGTCTTATCGTGTTGTGTCTTATCGTGTACGAGTATACACAATATGCCAGCCCTATAAGAGAAAATACAAATAAAAGTTAAAGAATTTTGGGGTATATGTTTCGGGGTAAACGGATATATAGTTACGCGTAATGGGTTGGGTATAACCTAATATCATATCCATCCTATACCCGCCAAATATGTTTTTTCAATATCATACCCGGCCTCATACCCATCGAGTATCAGTTATACTCTTCCCAGATGCTTTGAGTTCCCGTATACCCGCCAGGCTTCGATTTTTTACCATCCCTAATTGTTTGAGGTCTCTTCAAAGTTTAAGGCTATAAATTTATATAGTACTAAGTAATTATATAAATAAAACTATTTTTAAAAATATAAAAATAGCACAAATTGATTCTTTTAATTATGTTTATTACAAGAGTCAAAAATCTTGTCATGTAACAAAGATTCCTGATAGCATCGGTATTCGGTATAGTTTACCATAACAAATTTGAATACAACTCTGTTTGCAATATATTTATATCGGAATACGGCTGCTTATTCAGCTTTTAAGAAAACAAACTAATGAACACAACTCATCAGAGAAAAATCAAATTAAATGAAATTCAAATGGGTTAAAGGCGTATATTATGTATACCAAAAGGGGTGAGAATGAAGTTTTTCTTTAAAGAAAAGTCATTATTCACGCCTACCTACGGGTGGAAATTCGGTCGCTATTGGTTCCGTGGTATCGATATGGTCGGACACCCGTATCTGTTAAGTTTGAAACTGACACTTAGTGTAAGCTTATGATACCAAGCAAATATTCTATTATAAATACTGTTAGATAATATTTGTATTTGTGTATATATTGTCTCTATTTATTAGTTTATTTATTTCAAGTCTATATATTGGATCTTGTAACCTTTCTAAAGTAATGTGAATTAGACCGTTCACATGGTATCACCCATCACCCAATTGTAGTTGTGCTCCCATCTCTTGGCTTTCCTCTTCCCTTCCTTCCCTACCCGATCAAGTTCTCCTTTCTTTCCTTTCATCGGCTATCTTCATCTCCTATTCCTTCCTCTTCATCGATTCTATCCTTCTTTCCCTTGTTCATCATGTCTTCATCTTCTACTTCAAATCCTATGTTAAATGGCCTTGCTCCAGTGATCGCCATCAAACTTAACCCCAACAATTACACATCTTGGAGGACACAAATGAAACCCATTCTCACTTACCAACATTTGTTGCCACATGTTGATCGAATTCTCTCACCACCGAATCCGACAATTATGTCCGGTGAAAAAGAAGTAACAAATCCCAATCACACTACATGGCTTAGGGATGAACAACAAGCCATCATCCTTTTCAATGCCTCCTTATCTGAAGAAGTTTTTTTTCCATAACTGTTGGGCTCTCCTCGGCCCGCGAAATCTAGATGGCTCTTGAAGCCGCTTATTGCAATGCCTCCGTTGAAAGGGTCCAAAATCTCCGGGACAATCTCCGTGCTCTAAGAAAGGGTGAAAAATCTGTGGCTGATTTTGCACGGGCTTTCAAGGCAATTTGTGACCAATTGACGGATATCGGTCACCCCATTGATGCTATGGATCAAGTCCATTGGTTCTTATGTGGCCTCGGTACGTCTTTTCAAAGATTCTCTACAACTACTCGTTCGGTACGTCCTATTCCCTCTTTTGTTGACCTTGTTGCAAGTGCCGAAAGCCATGAGCTTTTTATAAAAAAATTTGCATGGAACAATGTCCAATGATGATTCTAATATCATGGCTTTCATGGCTCAATCATCCACTAACAACAATAATAATTCGTTGAGACCTACTGGGGGCGGTCCTCCTGTGCACAATGTTCCACAGGCCCAATATGTTCCCAGGCCCAGTCGCTAAAATACCCATCGGCCTCATAGGCCTAACTTTAATCAGAATATGTACAAGGGCCGCAATAGGTCCAGTAGGCCTGCTGCCAATAATTTTAATAGGCCCGTTTGCCAGTTATGTCAAAAGCCTGGTTATTCCGCGGCCCAATGTTATCATCTTGCATCCTATGCTCGGTCCACCGTTTCACCGGATCAGTTGGCACAAGCTTTCCATGCTCAGTATCAAATAAATACTACAGTCCCAACAGACTCGTGGAGCTTGCAGTTTGGATTATCGTAGAAAGAATAAGAGGAGCCGTCTTAGGAAATGACTTAACTTAAAAGACAGATGACGCCCCAGCTTGACTCGAGATCAAGACTAGCAGGTTTTTTCGGGCGTTTTCTAGGATCAGAAGGAACCGCTATAATGACCACTACGTGCGTTTCATTCTCTTCGATCTTATCTTTGATTGCTTTTTAAAACGTCTTTTTAACTGAACTACAATGGTCTGATTCTTTTGAAGAAGATATGTAGGCAATTCGCTGATTGGACGTCCGACACCGGGGCTACCACACACATTGTGTTTATTGTCTCTATTAATTAGTTTATTTATTTCAAGTCTATATATTGTATCTTATAACCTTTGTAAAGTAATGTGAATTAGACCGTTCACAAATACAACTCTATTTTCATTAATAATTTATCCGAGAAGTCAAGAAAAAAGTTAACCACACCTACATATTTTGTAAATAAAAAAAATTATCAAACACATGCTTTTAGAGAAATAATATTTCCTAAAGTTAAATAACTTAAAACCGTATATTATTTAAAGTAGAAGGGTGATTTCAAGGAAAAAAAAAACAGACATTGTTTATCGAAACATAAATCTTAAATGTCTAGTATTATTGGAATCGGAATCATGATTTGTGTTATCTCATCTTTTGCACTATATGTAGCAATCCTTTTGCTCCTGCTACAAATGTGATCAAAGCTTTATCGGGACCAAAATATGATGGCCAATACCTACACAAGATTATTCAAGAAAAACTACCAGAAAAACGACTACAACAAGCCTTAACAAATATTGTGATTCCAACTTTTGACATCAAATATTTGCAGCCTGTGATCTTCTCGAGCTACCAGGTATCTTCTGCACCTGAAACAATCAAATTGTTTTCACAAAATCGAAACTATCATAACATAATTGAGGAATTTAAGGTTTAATAAAACAAATGATGTCTTTAACAAACTGAAATTCCTGTTTGTTTGATCAGTTGAAGAATACCCCAAGCCTTGATGCCAAGATCTCTGATATATGCATTGGAACTTCAGCAGCCCCAACTTATCTCCCTCCCCATTCATTCCAAACCCAAGATTCGGAGGGAAAGTTACTTAGAGAATTCAATCTTATCGATGGTGCAGTGGTCGCTAACAATCCGGTAGGCCAGCTTATAGTAGCTTACAGTTTAACTGTTTAATAGGTGGTGGTTAGATCTATGTGGTGTTATCCAAATACAGGTTATATAACATACAAAATACATTGATTATATCTATTTTTGTGTAGACTTTGGCTGCGATAAGTGAAGTAAGTAAGGAAATAACCACAGGAAGTCCCGACTTTTTTCCAATAAAGCCACTTGAATATGGCCGGTTTCTAGTTTTGTCATTAGGCACAGGGTCTCAGAAATTTCAAGAGAAGTATGACGCTACAAAGTCTTCTAGTTGGGGCATTTTAGGGTGGTTAGCTGGTGGTGGCTCTACTCCATTGGTGGATGTTTTCACTTAGGCTAGTGGCGACATGGTTGACTACCACATCTCTACCGTCTTCCAAGCCCTGCATTCAGCAGAAAATTATCTCCGAATTCAGGATGACACTCTATGTGGTGACTTAGCTTCCATGGATTTAGCTACCAAAGAAAACTTAGAGAATCTCATGAAAGTGGGTGAGGAGTTGTTGAAAAAACCAGTAACCAGGGTGAATCTTGGCACGGGCCTATATGAGCCTTATCATCATACTACCAACGAGATGGCTCTAAAAAAGTACTTTTGATCTTCAAACTATTTGATTATTATGATTTTCTGTTAAAATATATAAGTGGTTAAGTATTTTCATAATTTAACATTGTTTTAAATATGATAGGTTTGCAACAATACTACACAAGGAGAAGTATGTACGAGAACTAAGATCTCCGAATACTAATAGAGGAGGCATTAATCAAAGAAAGTTGATCGAAGACCTAACTACACTTTCGGAAAGAACGCTAAAATTCTCAGAGCCGATTCATCACTCTCTTCCAGATTTACACAAGCTGGACATGAACTAAGATTTCCCTATTTTGTTCAACTAGCTAGCTAATATTTGGTTTATTATGTTTTAAAGCTAGTAGTTTAATCTGTTTGGAGTAAAATCTTTACTTTTTGGAATATATATATAGGGTCGGGATTTAGAGAAAACGGTAGAAAGTGTGAGAACGGTGAGAACGCTTAACAATCGTCCGATCAAAACAATCTATGGACTAGATTGGCGCGGTGACGTTTTCGTAAATAACATCAATTTTATTACGTAGACGCGCTTCATTAAGGGTAAAAGGGTCTTTTGACTACTGCACACAAAACGCCATCTCAAGAAATAAAACGCCAAAAACAGAAATCACAGACCATTCTTAGTAAAATGTCATTAAATATAAAACGCCAAACTTAATTATAGTAAAATCCCGCCTAAAAACCGCCAAAAAAATCCTATATATACAACATCTCAGACCTTCAATTAAAAACACACACAAAAACCCAAATGCCATATTTTATATAACCAAAAAAACCAAACATCAAATATCTTCTTACCCCAAAAACGTTTTTTTTTTTTTTTTTTGAAATTCAGTTTGCCTGTCGGGAGATATTTCACTCAATGAAATAGACAAAATCCTTATGTGAGGATATCGTCCATTTCATTGAGTAAAATATTATTGACTTATCCTAAACTTCCATCCAAATTTATAACGCCAAAACATACAAAAAAATTATTAAGGTTTGTTGTCAATAAAGTTTAGCTGTATGGGGTGGACAACATTGTCAGTTATCTTTCTTAACCGAGGATTAACAATGTTGTCCATCTCATACAGCAAAACATTATTGATTTTAGCATGATCAAAATTTGAGGTTTATGGTGATCTTATTTTGTGGCGTTCTTTTTATCGGTAAAACGCCAAAAAAGTTAAAAAAATTAAACATCTTTGTTTGTAAAAACTCAAGATTGTTGGCTGAAAGGGTCTAAACTCAATAACCTTTTGCTGCATGAGATGGACAAAACTTCAAGAAAAAGATGTTGATGTCAGACTGTGTGCTTCCAAACAGTGACACATAAAACTACTTGAAAAACAAAAAAACAAAATGAATCATACGAAAGTCGAACCAGTCAGTTAACATGATTCAAAAAAAAAAGAAAGAGACTGGTGACATGGAAGATTTGGAAGATCAATTGTTTATGTATTCTTTTTTTTATTTTCCTTTTCAGTTGATTGTTATATATTAAAAACGCCATATATAGTAAAAACGCCAAAACAGCCAAAATGCTTGTTTAAACGATATTATCCTGTTAAACGCCACCAAAAACTCCAAACCTATAATAAAATTATTTTGAAAAATTATTATAAAAAACATAATAATAATAATAATAATAATAATAATAATAAAGTAAAACTTGAAAATGTAACTAGAAACAGTAAATACAAAATCGGTAAATACTAAAGAATCTAAAACGCCAAACTTGAAATATGGGATGCGTTACAGACTTCAGAGAAAAAGCTTATAAAAAACATTAATTACAAAACAGTAACTGAAAAGACGAATTCTCTATTATAATAATGCACCGCCTAATTTAGGCGTCAAAAAGACATCCTATAAAATGATACGTCTAAGCAACTTCCATTTGATCAAACCAAAAAAAAAAAACGCCAAAACTACTAAATAACACCCACTGTAAAACGCCAACAAATAAACTGAATGAATTATGATCAGAGGGGAGTAACTCAGAAAGATTTTGCTGCATGAGATGGACAAAATTTCAAGAAAAAGATACTGATGCCAGTCATATGGCATTTTGTATTTTTTGTTATTAAAGAAGGTTTGGATGAGGAGAAGAGATCAATGACACTGAGGAGTGGATTCACTATAAAGATGAAAGATCCAGATAAAGAAAAAGCGAAAAACCCACTCACACGCCATAGATCTATGTCCCAAAAAATCCACAAAAAAAAGCCAGTTCAACAGACGAGCAGGCAAAAAAAAAAAAAAAAAAAAATTCAAACCGATGGGTTTGTTAAGTTTTACATAAAACGCCATATATTTGGTGAAAGTTCTTGTACTATTAAAAAATAGAGAGACAGATGACAATGAAGATTGAGAAAAGAGATCCGATTAGGATTTTAATTTATTTCCTTCCCTTGTATTTTTTTTTCATGTAGTTGAAAATATAATTTAACAATAGAAAAATGCCAAGATACCACAAACGCCAAAATGTTTATAAAAAATAATAAAACAATAGGCTATCTTGTTTAAAACCCCTTGGAAAACACCATTCAAAAAGATTTCTTGCCCCCTGGGTTCCAATGTCATATGATGTGAATAAACGCCATAAAAGCCATAAACGCCAAAATGTTGATACAATGAAAATATTAAAACGCCATTAATTATTGAGTTTGATTAACGCCAAAAATCTTAAAAACCAAAAATTAAAACAACATTGGGAAAAAGCGGAACTGGAAAACCAGAAGATGGAAGGACAAAAAAACACCTCCGCCCTTTTCTAAGCGGCGTGACACGTGTTAGGCCAGGAAACGTTCTCACCGTTCTCACACTTTTGAGCGTTTTCTCCCGATCCCGTTTCTATATATATATATATATATATATAGGGGATTGCTAGAATGAGAACCACTACGAGTTATGAGAACCACGAGAACCGCGTCCCGCGGGTGGCCGTTGGCGACGAAATTTTTTTTACACCTAGATCCGTATATTTTAGCGGGGGGTTTAAATTTTCGGTTCAAACGGCGCGCCCGAGGGGGTAGTTTTTTACGCCCAAAGTTTGGGTTTTTTAAATTTTTCTTTTTTTTTTTACCAAACTTTGGGCGTAAAAAACTACCCCCTCGGGCGCGCCGTTTGAACCGAAAATTTAAACCCCCCGCTAAAATATACGGATCTAGGTGTAAAAAAAATTTCGTCGCCGACGGCCACCCGCGGGACGCGGTTCTCGTGGTTCTCATAACTCGTGGTGGTTCTCATTCTAGCGGCTCCCTATATATATATATATATACTAGAAGCAAACCCGCGCGTTGCGGCGGCGGCGATAATATACAATGCAGTATTCATAATCTATTAGTTTATTAGTCATCTCATGGTATATTAAGTTAATTTTCGTATTCATGTAAAATACGTTACAACTCAATTAAGTTAACTTATAAATCCTCACGTGCTACATCTGACATGCATATTTATTCTTATGTAAATCTGAAATAAACAAATAGACGTACATTTTTATCAAGCAATATACGGAAAAGTCTCCTTTCACCGGCGACAGACCATATGAAATTTACCCAAACAAAATAGCACAATATAGCCAACTCTAGGTTGCTTGAGACCAAACAAAATAGCACATCTTTACCAAACAATGTTGTGATAGTGACAATTTTTGCAAGAGGGTACTTGCTTCTATTAGTTTATCAATCCTCACGAAATATATATAAATTTTTGTTAGTTTTCTCAATTTGGAGATGACTCAGTACAAATACATTAGCTACCAAATTATATATATATATATATATATATATATATATATATATATATATATATATATATATATATATATATATATATATATATGGGCAAGTTTGAAGGATTTTTTTTTTAATGTATTATATATACAAATTCAACTATTTGAACAAAAAGAACACGAAACTCTTTAAGTCAGTAGCATTTGAAAAAAAACACCAAATACTTTAACTAACTCTTTTGATTTGTGATTTATTACTTTTGCACATTAATTTTTTCATTATTTTATAATTGTTTGTTAGTTGTAAATAGAAATCAAGTGTCTACATGTGACAAACTAACTGGACTGTGCTAAGAGGTGAAATTCACTACCAACTCAAAGAGGGTAACTTTTATGTGGGTCAATGGGTCAGGTCAAATTGGCCCATATGCTCTTTTTTTCCATCTTTTAATATATTAAAAAATTCTCACATGTGAATGTATACTATTCGCTTGGCTGGTATGTACATTTTCTTGCCAAAATATATAATTTGTAATTATGAACATTGTTTTTCTTTTTTTGACCAGCCAAAACAAACTTCCATTAAACATCACAAAATCAACAAAAATAACAGTTTTCATCTTAGCGCCAACCTGTAACACTCTTAAATTGCACCAAGACTAACCAGCTAATTAACATATGAAACCAAAGGGCCACCCCAGATACAAACATTTCTACCCTAAGGAAGCCAAATCTATGAACCAACAGACATAAATCGGATTACAAAGCAAATGGGAGGCAATGCCAATTGATGGAATATGGAACAGCACCCCACCAAACATTCACTCCCTGCAGAACGATACAAACAAGTATCCCAAGATGCCACACCAGATCAATGTTCCCATCAGATTAGTACAACTCTATGAGCCAACCACAATATTAATGTTGTCTATCATGCATTTTTGGCCATTGATACCAATTTTGCCCTCTTAGCATCCCAAAGCGTTACATCCCAATCTTTACTTCCAGTTAAGAAAAAAATGGTATCTGGAATACCCAAAGTTCTCGTAACAGTCCCTACGGATGCTTCGGTAAGTTATTAACCTACTCAAAACACATTTCAATTAGAAAACTAATGTGTTAAGCGACATTAGATATTTTAAGCTGCTGATCTGTGAAATGTCAGGTTAAATAATGAGTGCTTATAATTATAAAATGAAAGCATGTTGAATTTCACAATTCAACTCTTCTTTGTACCTCCCAGCGAGCCCAATGTTCCATAATTTGAGTCCTTTTGAGCAGTTGTTCTAGTCTATATGACAAAGATTAAAGCACGGTAATATAAGTCCCCATATACAGTTAGGTCCCATGACTATTCACCGGTACCAAACTAAGTTTGTCACTCCACATAATGGTCCGTTGCATAGTCACAGGAAACGCTAATTGATCAAAAAACACGTAAACGCTAATTGATCAAACAACACCACTTCACTGCATCTACCACTGGCTCCATATTCACAGCAGTCAGAGACATCTTAGCTGCCAACCGACCTACAACATCACATTCACTGAACCTACTACTGGTCGGAATGATAAGATTAGCTAATAAATGAAGCTAAGCAGGACTGTACTTACCTCAATTGCTAGGAAAATTTGGCCATCTTCAAATCGCCCATCTAAATGTGTTCGCACAACCACCACCATCGTACAACCCTAATTCTAAACTTTTTAGACATCGCCGATTTGCTAGAACTCACGGTGCACACCCTCATAACCACCTTAAGACATCAAATTCAACTCTAGATGTCACCGGTAGAATTCTCATCTTCAGTTTTGCTGGTGGTAGTTGTGTACGCGCCGGAAGGAATTTTTGTGACTTGTAGAACTTGCAATAATCAGTTTTTGATGCTTAGACAAACTAATGATCCACTTTCATTAAAGTGATTTGATTCAGCAAGCTAACCAGGGGATGCAAATAGAAGACTTGCGTATGAAATCCAAAAACAACTAAATGCACTACAGATATTATATAATAACATTAATGGATATCAGGGTTAGGGGTGGCATCACATAATTATAAAAGCAAGCTGGAATCCACTGTCTCCATCGCTTACTTGAGCCACCAGATGATTCCACATCAAGATTGTTTGTTGCTAGAAATCCATCTAATCGCTAGTCTTGTACTGACTGATTTTGAAAAAAAAAAAAGATATTCAGTATGATGAAAGTGAAAAGCTGTAATGATGGTACTAATCTACTGTTATATCGTCTTTCCCATCTTTTATCTTGCCTGGTAGGCCAAGAGAGAAAAAAAAACATAAACTTCCTTAGCAGTTGTTGTCATGATCTGACAAATAATATTCTAACAAGTAATACAATAAACCTTCTATGTGTGTGAAAAAGTCCCATATACAAGGACCCCTGCCATCCTCTTTGTCAGCTCCTTCAAACTTTTAAACCATGGAACCTGCCGAAAAGCGAAACCCTTACATGATTAGCATGGACCATCTGATTTAGATTAAAAACGCAATGCACCACACATTTAATAACATCTAATTTTTACAATATAGTTCAGTTATGGTATAATTGTATTCTTATTATATGTATTGTGATATAGACATGAAATTGACATATTTATAGCTCAACTTCAACTATATTATACATGATTACATGGTATAAAAGTTACCCACAATTTAAACAACAGATAATATCATAATAACTATTACTCAAAAGTCAGAACTAATAAAAAAAACGTATGTCACAACCCCTAAAGATTCTATTTTTTATCAAACTTCACTGATACTACTATTAATCATCATCATCATCATCATCATACTCAGTATATCCCACCAATAGCAAAGCTAAGGTAGGGTCTGAGGAGGGTAAGATGTAGACAGCCTTACCTCTACCCCGTAGGAATAGAGAGGCTGCTTCCAGTGAGACCCCCGGCTCGGTAGTAGTTTTGCATCAAGCCTTGGACATAAGGCACATAACACTCAGCAATTGGGACAAAAGCCGATTAGCGCATGTACCCCCTTGTCTTTCGGCTATCAACGCCACCACATGATGCATGATTAACCGTCCCTCGCTTTTTAACGTTATTTTCACGAAATTAGTAAAATAACGTTAAAATTAGTGCACTTTCACTTTTGCCCCCCCAAGGGCCCACACATATATACATTATATGCGCTTATACACCCTAATAACAAAGAGCATTAACACAATAATGTAAAACCCATAAAACTCATAAATCAAAATCAATAAAAATAAATTTTCCTTATCTTCATTTTCAGCACAAAAGGGAAAAAAAATTCTTAATCAAAGGTGGATTTGTTGACCTGCAAGTCTGCAACATAATCATAACCTTGAAACACAAGTTCAAGTAAAATAAATCCCACCGACCAATTCCAACATAAACAGCAAAAAAAACAGAAAAATTTAATCTTTCAATAAAATTAGCTACATAAAATAAAGCTTTTACCTTTTTCCCCCTTTCAATGTAAAGAGTTCTTTAGTGATCTTATCTATAGCCAGCCTTGCTACTCCAAAATTCCTAGCACCAAGCTCTTCCAATGGCTTATATTTCTCTTCCATTTTCCACATGACACATATCCCTTTTGTTTACTCCCATGATAAATGTCCATATCTGCGAGTTGAAAATAAAGTCAATCTCTACATAAACTACCAAACTATAACTCAACATATATGAAGTCAAGTTAAATAAATGGTTACATGAAAATAAAGAAAAAAACGTACGTTACAAGAAAAAATGACCGTAAAAAACTATAAGGAAAGGTTTGGTGCCTTGTGCTTCTGAAAAAACAAATAACAACCACCGTCAGACATCATAAATGTGACATCTGTGTCTCTTCGACCATCAAACAAATACCAAATCAATGAAATATTGTGTTTCATACTTGTGATTTGTATAAATATGTGTATCATTTGCACATATCAATTCTTGTTCGATTTCGAGCTTTAAATCGTTTTCTAGAAGGTTATACGCGAACTGATGCGTAAACGTAATCAGTTTAATGCAACAAACACTCCGGAATAGTGACATAGGCTTAACATACCTTAAATAACCTTTACATAACTTAGAAATAAGTTTTGGAGGGTTTGGTGTGTCGAAATAAAGTTTATTCGATCGTAGGGACTATTTGCGTCAAACTGCAAAAGTATACTGAATCGAATAGTAACGAACATTCCGGAACTTGATCATAAGTTAAACATACCATAAATATCCCTTACAAAGCTTAGAAATAGGCTTTGAGGTGTTTGGTGCGCAAAAATAAACTTTTTTGATCAATAGGGACTAAAAGCGTCAAAAAGTGCACAAGTTTGCATTTTCGCGCATATCTTACGTTCTGAATATATCCGGACATCCAAAAATTTTTGTAATCATTGAAATATTTTATTTTAGTGATTGGCATGATAAAATTCCATTCATCGCGTAATTTGGATCGTTTTTCGCGTACTTCGTGTTTCGTCGTAATTAACCGAACAACGCAACTGTACGACCAAACAAACCGACATCCAAGATGTTTTTGAGCATATTTCATGTTCTCTGTACTTTAACTTCATTTTAGAGCCTTGAAATGGGGTTAACGGGGCTTAAACGTGTAAAAAATGCATCAAAAACCAAGTTTTAGGCTTGTAGGGACCATTTTTGACAATCTGTCAAAGATGGCTAGGAGGGGCGCGTAAGCCTAGTCCATTTCTTACGCAGCCCTCGACAACACATCAGACAGAAACATTAAATCTGGTCCAAAACAGCTGATTTGATGGTTTTGATCATTGTTTTTTAATAACATTTAATGGTTTTTGATGTCCCATTGTTTGGTAAAACCTTGTGCCCACATGTATGGCCTTGATCAAAGCTCAATTATCGAGAAACGATCCTAACGGTTCTTCGAAATCTATATAAACCCAAGCCTTTCATTCATTTTTCTTCACACTTGATTCATTTTCTGCTCTAAGTTGAGGTTTAACACTTCATACCTGAGTAATTTGAATCAAGACTTCCTAGCTTGGACCCTTTGTAAGTTTCTTTCATCCTTTCATGCGTTTTAAGCATGAAAGTCAAACAGTGTTTGACTTTCTGCTTTGACCAGTCAATGGTCAACACGAAGTTCATTTGAACTTTGCAACGTGAGCGTAATCACGATGGTTATAGTCCCTTGTGACTATACCTACTGATTACCACGTTATTTAGGCATAGTGACGAGTCATAGTTTCGGTCAAAATACGCGTTTATGCGTATTTTGCAACCAAACTATTCTTGGGTATCAAAACCCTTTGTTTTGATATCAAAACCTGTTTTCTAACTTAGTTAAACATGTTTTAACATGTTTAACTCGTCACTTTTAGTTTAGTGCTTATATAGGGTCGTAAGATAAGCGGTCTAAACAACCGCTTAGACTTTCGAACCCGACCCGTTTGGTTGATCATTAGCAGGGTCGTTCCTATGTTTTTGGAGACCCTAAGCGAACTACAAACAGGAGGCCCTTTTGCAAAATTATCATTTTCAACATATTTAGTAACAAAACCCTCCTTTACGAGAATCATCATTTCATTCGCACGTCTGAAATCTATAATTCGCCGCCCTTTCGGTCTTTCCATGTTTCACCGTTCACGTTTCTCTTTTTCCTGGATCTTGTTTAGAGCCTTAAGGGTTATCGCATATGTGATATTGACCCTAGGATATTTCATGTATTAGTGTCTACGTATATGGGCCTATTATGTATAAAACATACCGAAAATTTGTGGCCCTTCAATCTTGGTGGCCCTAGGCTTGGATCTAGGGTCTTATGCTTGCAGGGCCGGCCCTGATCATTAGGATCTGACCAAACATATTTTTGTGACGGTAGTTGTATAGGGAATAACCTTCCGAGGTTATGCCTTATGGTCACTTCGTTTAGTTAGTTGTATGATAGGTGGTTTATATGCCTTAGGAAAATGACCAAAATGCCATTTTTGCGCATAAATTCATTCTAAGCATATGTAACTAAAATTTTGACATCTAAACTGAATAGGAAACATTATTAGACTTGTTAAGGCATATACTACTTGTCATAAGGACTAGTTAGGCGGTCCGAACGCGTTTTACGCGAACGACGCGTTTTACGCGAACGACGCGTTAAAGTAGCGTATGCTACCTAAACGGGTCGTAATGGGTCGTAAGCACTTAGGATAGGTTTCGATTTAGAACGTAGGCTTTGTTAAACCATGTTACACGAGTTCCAATACTCATTTGGTTTACGAAACCTCCTTTTATCCAATCTTCCGATTTAGGTCCGGTTTTTAACATAGTTACCTATATTTGGTGCCGGTTGATTTCGTGATCCCTCTAGCTTTGCTTGGTTGTTATTCAAGACTTCTAGGCATTCTCAAGTGAGTACATAGTTCCCCTCTTTTACTGTTTTCAACTGTTTTTGGGGTGATTCATATGTGCTAAATGATTTTCGAGTAATCTAAACAAATACTATGGTTTATATTAAACCATTTGAACTATTTGAACTGTTTGAACCAATTGGAACTAATTGATCTATGTGAATTATTTGAACTGTTTGAACCATTTGGAACTACTTGATTTATGTGAACTATTTGAACTGTTGAACCATTTGGAACTATTTGATCTATGTGGACTATTTGAACTTTTTGAACCACTGGGTTAGGAAAGTGATTAGGTAACGGGGCGAGTGTAATGCGATAAAAGCATGGTGGATACACCACTGGTACTTCCTATATATAAGTGCTTTTAACACATTATATATCGTTGCGTTATGTAGATCACTTAGGCAAATGTTGTCAAAACGAAGTTTCATTACAAGGTTTTTCTAACAATATAAAGTTATAAACCATTCGAGTTTTATTACAAAAACGATTTATGATCTGGGTTTACATAAACAAATGTTTTGAGTTAAGATTCATGGCATCGAGGTTTTATAAACTATAACTAATCTGTTTTGACTTGGTTATTTCAATTTACAATATAAACATTTTACAAAACTTGGTTTTCTAAATATTAATTAACAAAGTTGTTCGAATTATTTCAACATGTAAACGAGCCATGAATCTGACACTCACACAAAACCTATGTACTCGCCGGCATTTTTATGCTGACGTATTTTCACATATGTTTCAGGTACAATAGTTGATGATGCTTGATGATGATATTGGTGCATGCTCACATAGGAATGGAAGAGGCCTTAGTGACTTAATAACAATGAAAGTCATTTTTTCATGTTTTGTTTCTAATTTCAATACAATGTAATAAACTTAATTCAATAAAACAAAACTTTAAACCATGTGTTGTGAAACAATGATTCTGTTACGACACTCCCCGACGTTTCCGCCGTGGTTTGTTGTTTTAACGCGATCGGGGTGTGACAGAAAAGTTGGTATTAGAGCTCATGGTTATAGGGAATTAGGTTATTAGTAATGCTTTGACCTATTCTGTAACCTTCCTAGGACCCTAACGCGAGTTTACTTGCGTTTAGTCATAAAACAATACCGTTGCCTATCTTTAGGCGACAACCACAACAAGAACACAAATTCCAAATCCGCTTTGAAAACCAATCATCTGTTCTGGGATGATTTATTATAAGGTTTTGAACCTTCAAAGTTTTCAAAATCTCGTCAAAGTTTGGGTCTTATTAATGTGAACACGTGCAATCTGGAAGAGTGGGTGCCTGTATTCCTAGTTTTCTGTTTAAGGCTAGAGTGTTCGTACAAATCCACATAATCAAACCAGTCCCTCTTACCTGGGAACTCTTGGGGTGAGTGTCCACTTATAGGCTAAAGCATGTCTTTGCGATACATTATGAGGACCTATTTACTTTGCTTAACTTTTTTTTTGCGTCGTTTGATTGCTTCATGGTACGATCAAATGACCGTCATCCATGCTTTTTGGTCGGTAATTGTAACATTCTATTCTTACCCAATGTCATTTCACTTGTTTTCTCTCATGTTTCCTCTTTTAGAATGCCTCATCGACGTGACAATCAGATACCTAATGCCGAACTGGCAGCTATCATTACGCAGCAAATGGCTGCTGCACTCCCAAACATCATTGCTCAATGTAACCAAGCCTACAATAACAACAATAATGCTCCATGTAACTTCAAAACGTTCAACATAGCTAAGCCATCAAAATTTTCTGGGTCTCAAGGAGCAACTGCACTCCTGCAATGGTTCGAGAGTCTAGAAAGCACCTTCAGACATGTTCAGTATCCAAACGAGCGAAAGGTTGAATTCGCATCTAGTGTCTTTGAGAAACGAGCTTTAACATGGTGGAATGGTGTGATGAGAGATAGGGGTGCCGATGTAGCACTGGCTCAAACCTGGGAAGAGCTCCGAGCTCTAATGATGAAGGAATTCTGTCCTCGTCATGAAATCAGGGCATCGGAGAGGGAATTCGACGATCTTAAGCAAGATAGCGGTGAGCATCGAGCCTACATGGACCGTTATGAGGAGCTAAGTCTGTTATGCCCGACCATGGTTATGCCTTTGGATAAGGCAATTGAAAAGTATATTGATGGCCTCACTGACCCAGTACAAGACATTGTTACTGGTAGCAACCCTACTACAGTTAGACAGGTCATTGAGCTATCCGCTACCCTGACTGAATCTCAGATCATGAAGGGTAAACTTTTCCGAAAAGGTAATAAGAAACCGACCGATGAATCGAAACCAAAGGATGAGCAGACTGAATCCTCCAAGAAGTCAAAGAAGCGAAAGGCTTCTCAGAACTTCGCCGTGGTTGCTCACAATGATCAAGTTGTCCCCAACCAACCAGCTCAACCCCCTGCTAGGAAGCCATACAACGGAACTGCACCTTTGTGCAACCAATGTAACCTTCATCATCATGCTAGTGTGAAATGCCGCAGATGCCTAAATTATGGGCTTATAAGTCATACAACTAGGGTTTGTCGAGCAGCAACTGCACCAATCAAGCTAACAACAATCCTGCTCAAGCTCGTTTTCCACCAGGTTCTTGCTACAACTGTGGCGAGATGGGCCATTTCCGAAACAATTGCCCAAAACTTGCTAATGTGAATCCAACGCAGGGATGAGCATTTGACCGACTGGAAGACGATGCTGTTTAGAAACAATCGAGCCTTATGTATTATTTTCTCTTGTTATCAAGGTCTATGAAACAGTTTTTTTTGGTTTATAAATAAATCTTTTATTTACATTATGATGTACAAATGTGGTTACATGTATGAACGACATATCCCCTACGATACCGACGATCAAGGAACCGTATTCCTTGTAAAACAACCTACTCTCAAAATTCTTCCATTTTATGATCTCTTGCGATCTCCACGAAAATCCTAAGCACCCGTTTCTTCCAAGGAAACGAAGTATAAGGCGCAAGTTACAACTCTGGACAAATACCCAAAGTACCACTATAAATCCTTAATAGGGTACCTAAGGGTATTTCCGTAAGCCCTTGATTGATCTTACATATCATATCTTCCCCACTACAAGATATTTTACACAGCATATGATTTCAAAAAAATTGTGCATGTTTTAAAAAATCTCATACATTTTTTCAAAATCATCTCTCGTGGTCTTAAAAACATTTCATAAAAATGTTTACCTAATATACTTAGTACATAATTTCAAAAAGCATTAAAAAAGGTTTTCCAAAATCATATTTTATTTAACAATTCCTAGAATAGCTTTCAAAAAACAAACTTTGCTCGTATGTTGCCTTAACATACGTAACACGCCATTTCCAAAAGCACCCTGCTTCACACACCGACTTATCATGCTTAGCACAATGATTTCGAGGATCCGTTTGCTTCATATGTTGTCTAAGCATATCTAGCACCTTGATCTCATAAACACTATACTTCGTATGTGGTCTTAGCATACTTAGTATCAAGTTCCTAAACTCTTCCCGCTATATGAACTCCAAATCCTTATATGATCTTCTTCTTAGTTAGATCCTCGTGGAAGTTCAAAGCGTAGAATCAAAGTCCTTAATTGGATTCCTTGTGCACCTTAATTCGAATGTTACGTTTCCTTGTAAACGAAATCGAATTCTTATAAGATCATCCTATCTTTACAGATAGATTCTTGAGGACGTTGAAGTCCATTGACTGGGTTCCTAGTATATCTTGAATACCCATGTACAAATCAACAACAAGTTAATAACAATTAACAACAATCTGATAACAAATTAATAATCAATTGAACAATTATGTGCTCATGTGTTTATGTGTTGACCTAATCAAGGTTATCTCGAGCTTGTTCAACAAATTCTATCCCCTTCACATTATAAAACAAATTGTTCGAACTGCGCAAGGAATTACGTAATTATGGATGCATACATAATTATGGAATTTAGTGCACATAAATCACAGCAGGTTTTGTCATGTATCTAGAGTTAATTCTATTCATTTCCATTTCTGACGAAGAACCCGTTAAGGAAAATGAATCATCCATTCATTTTCACTTCTGAAGAATATCCATCGAGGGAAATGAATATCCATTTGGTTATTCCTTCATTTCCATTTCTGACAAAGAACCCGTTGAGGAAAGTGAATCATCCATTCATTTTCGCCTCTGAAGAATATCCATAGAGGGAAATGAATATCCTTTTGATTATTCCTTCATTTCCATTTCTGACAAAGAACCCGTTGAGGAAAATGAATCATCCATTCATTTTCGCTTCTGAAGAATATCCATCGAGGGAAATGAATATCCTTTTGATTATTCCTTCATTTCCATTTCTGACGAAGAACCTGTTGAGTAAAATGAATCATCTATTCATTTTCGCTTCTGAAGAATATCCATCAAGGGAAATGAATATCCTTTCGGTTATTCCTTCATTTCCATTTCTGATGAAGACCCGTTGAGGAAAATGAATCATCCATTCATTTTCGCTTCTGAAGAATATTCATCGAGGGAAATGAATATCCTTTTGATTATTCCTTCATTTCCATTTCTGATGAAGAACCCGTTGAAGAAAATGAATCATCCATTCATTTTCGCTTCTGAAGAATATCCATCGAAGGAAATGAATATCCTTTCGGTTATTCCTTCATTTCCATTTCTGACGAAGAACCCGTTGAGGAAAATGAATCATCCATTCATTTTCACTTCTAAAGAATATTCATCGAGGGAAATGAATATCCTTTCGATTATTCCTTCATTTCCATTTCTGACGAAGAACCCGTTGAGAAAAATGAATCATCCATTCATTTTCGTTTCTGAAGAATATCCATCGAGGGAAATGAATATCCTTTCGATTATTCCTTCGTTTCCACTTCCGACGAAGTACCTGTTGAGGAAAATATATCATTCATTCATTTTCGCTTTTGAAGAAATATCCATTGGGAACAAATAACCTATTCATCTTGCATTTCCACATCTAACGAAGAATCCATTGGAGAAAATGAATCATCCATTCATTTTTCGCTTTAAAGTATATCCACTGGGAAATGACAAGATTATTCCTTGCATATCTTTGTTGGGTTACTCTACGCAAAATAGATGACACCCTAGATTCCATGCAAGACAATTATTTAACACAACGTCACAGACAGACTCCTACGAATAAATTTCGGGACGAAATTTCCTAAAGTAGGGGAGACTGTGACATCTGTGTCTCTTCGACCATCAAAAAAATACCAAATCAATTAAATATTGTGTTTCATACTTGGGATTTGTATAAATATGTGTATCATTTGCACATATCGATTCTTGTTCGATTTCGAGCTTTAAATCGCTTTCTTGAAGGTTATACACGAACTGATGAGTAAACGTAATCAGTTTAATGTAACAAACACTATGGAACAGGGACATAAGCTTAAAATACCTTAAATAACCTTTACATAACTTAGAAATAAGTTTTGGAGGGTTTGGTGTGTCGAAATCAAGTTTATTCGATCGCAGGGACTATTTGCGTCAAACTGCAAAAGTATACCGAATCGAATAGTAACGAACATTCCAGAACTTGATCATAAGTTAAACCTACCATAAATATCCATTACATAGCTTAGAAATAGGCTTTGAGGTGTTTGGAGCGCAAGAATAAACTTTTTGATCAATAGGGACTAAAAGCGTCAAAAACTGCATAAGTTTGCATTTTCGCGCATATCTTACGTTCTGAATATATCCGGACATCCAAAAATTTTTGTGATCATTGAAATATTTTATTTTAGTGATTAGCATGATAAAATTCCATTCGTCGCGTAATTTGGATCGTTTTTCGCGTCCGTTCGTGTTTCGTCGTAATTAACCGAACAACGCAACCGTACGACCAAACAAACCGACATCTGAGATGTTTTTGAGCATATTTCATCTTCCCTATACTTTAACTTCATTTTAGAGCTTTGAAATGGGGTTAACGGGGCTTAAATGTGTCAAAAATGCATCGAAAACCAAGTATTAGGCTTGTAGGGACCATTTTTTAGAATCTGTCAAAGATGGCTAGGAGGGGCGCGTAAGCCTAGTCCATTTCTTACGTGGCCCGCGATAGCACATCAGACTGAAATATTGAATCTGGTCCAAAACAGCTGATTTGATGGTTTTGATCATTGTTTTTTAATACCATTTAATGGTTTTTGATGTCCTACTGTTTGGTAAAACCTTGTGCCCACATGTATGGCCTTGATCAAAGCTCATTTATCGAGAAACAATCCTAATGGTTCTTCGAAATCTATATAAACCCAAGCCTTTCATTCTTTTTTCTTCACACTTGATTCATTTTCTGCTCTAAGTTGAGGTTTAACACTTCATACCTGAGCAATTTGAATCAAGACTTCCTAGCTTGGACCCTTTGTAAGTTTCTTTCATGCTTTCATGCGTTTTTAAGCACGAAAGTCAAACAGTGTTTGACTTTCTGCTTTACCCAGTCAATGGTCAACACGAAGTTCGTTTGAACTTCGCAACGTGAGCGTAATCACGATGGTTATAGTCCCTTGTGACTATACCTACTGATTACCACTTTATTTAGGCATAGTGACGAATAATAGTTTCGGTCAAAATACGCGTTTATGCGTATTTTGCAACCAAACTATTCTTGGGTATCAAAACCCATTGTTTTGATATCAAAACCTGTTTTCTAACTTAGTTAAACATGTTTTAACATGTTTAACTCGTCACTTTTAGTTTAGTGCTTATATAGGGTCGTAAGATAAGCGGTCCAAACAACCGCTTAGACTTTCGAACCCGACCCGTTGGGTCGATCATTAGGATCCGACTAAACATATTTTTGTGATGGTAGTTGTATAGGGAATAACCTTCCGAGGTTATACCTTATGGTCACTTCGTTTAGTTAGTTGTATGATAGGTAGTTTATAAGCCTTAGGAAAATAACCAAAATGCCCTTTTTGCGCATAAATTCATTCTAAGCATATGTAACTTAAAATTTGACATCTAAACTGAATAGGCAACATTATTAGAATTTTTAAGGCATATAATACTTGTCATAAGGACTAGTTAGGCGGTCCGAATGAGTTTTACGCGAACGACGCGTTAAAGTAGCGTAAGCTACCTAAACGGGTCGTAATGGGTCGTAAGCACTTAGGGTATGTTTCGATTTAGAATGTAGGCTTTGTTAAACCATGTTACATAAGTTCCAATACTCATTTGGTTTACGAAACCTCATTCTATCCGATCTTCCGATTTAGGTCCGGTTTTTAACATAGTTACCTCTATTTGGTGCCTGTTGATTTCGTGATCCCTCTAGCTTTGCTTGGTTGTTATTCAAGACTTCTAGGCATTCTCAAGTGAGTACATAGTTCCCCTCTTTTACTGTTTTCAACTGTTTTTGGGGTGATTCATATGTGCTAAACGATTTTCGAGTTTTCTAAACAAATACTATGGTTTATATTAAACCATTTGAATTATTTGAACTGTTTGAACCAATTGGAAATAATTGATCTATGTGAATTATTTGAACTGTTTGAACCATTTGGAACTACTTGATTTATGTGAACTATTTGAACTGTTGAACCATTTGGAACTTTTTGATCTATGTGGACTATTTGAACTGTTTGAACCATTGGGTTAGGGAAGTGATTAGATAACGGGGCGAGTGTAATGCGATAAAAGCATGGTGGATACACCGCTGGTACTTCCTATATATAAGTGCTTTTAACACACTATATATCGTTGCGTTATCTAGATCAGTTGGGAAAATGTTGTCAAAACAAAGTTACATTACAAGGTTTTTCTAACAATATAAACCATTCGAGTTTTATTACAAAAACGATTTACGATCTGGGTTTCCATAAACAAATGTTTTGAGTTAATATTCATGGCTTCGAGGTTTTATAAACTATAACTAATCTGTTTTGACTTGGTTATTTCAATTTACACTATAAACATTTTGCAAAACTTGGTTTTCTAAATATTAATTTACAAAGTTGTTCGAATTATTTCAACATGTAAACGAGCCATGAATCTGACACTCACACAAAACCTATGTACTCGCCGGCATTTTTATGCTGACGTATTTTCACATATGTTTCAGGTACCATAGTTGATGATGTTTGATGATGATATTGGTGCATGCTTACATAGGAATGGACGAGGCCTTAGTGACTTAATAACAATGAAAATCAATTTGTTCATGTTTTGTTTCTAATTTCAATACAATGTAATAAACTTAATTCAATAAAACAAAACTTTAAACCATGTGTTGTGAAACAATGATTCTGTTACGACACTCCCCGACGTTTCCGTCGTGGTTTGTTGTTTTAACGCGGTCGAGGTGTGACAATAAATCACACCATATTGGAGCAGAATATTCATGAAATTGGAAGAAAGAAACGATTCTAAAAGGGGTCGGTTCTTACCATATTGGCAGAAAAAACTTGTTTAAGCCCTAGATTGCTGGAATTTCCACTTACCAAACCCTAGTTTGCCTGAAATCGAGCATGCAGTTATTAATCTGAACCAAAACCTCATCAATCTAGACGTCTCTCTTGAACAGCTCCACCATTGTACGGCATCTACCATAGCCGCCATCGGATCTGTATGATATCTAACGATTACATATCCGCTTGAGATAGTACTGCTGCTGACTGAACTTGCGACACCCTTCACTGATGATTGTTGCTCATTTTGGAATCAAGACAGTTTACAAGAATCGCAATGGATAAAATTGGTGCATCTTGTGTCGAGGTATACAGAGAAAGACAATGGATAAATTTGGTGGATCTGGTGTGGTGTTGAGGTATAAAGAGAAAGAGGTGAGAGAAAACATAGGATATCCTGATGTTTCAAATTAAAAAAAATACTTCTCCTCACCTTAATTGCCGCCCTCTTCAAAAGCCCGCCCAAGATATTTCAAGTTTTGAAAGCCCGCCCAAGTAATTTCAGGGGGTGTTTGAAAGATTCAAAACCATTCGTGCATTGAGCAATTGTATAACATGCTTTAAAGGCTTGTAAATCTTGAAAAAGTGGCAAATGACCATTTATGTCCTTCGGATATGCTTATTAATATAGTATAGATATATATATATAGGTTTTGGATAAAGAGAAAACTTGTAAATTGAGAGAACGAATTTCTTGAATTGAATTGTCCCCAAATGATACAAGCCCTAATTATATACAGACAAAACTAACTAACCAACTGTTTTCTAACTACCTATCTAACAATTAACAGAATAAATAAAGGGTAAAATATTAATTTGACTTTATTATGTCAACATCCCCCCTCAAGTTGGTGGTATAACAACACCCAACTTCGACAAAATTTCTCGATGATGTGGAACAGCTAAGTTCTTCGTAAAGATGTCAGCAAATTGGTCGGTTGTACAAGTATGCGTTAAAGAAATAAGCCCGTCTTGAGGTTTCTCACGAACAAAATGGCAGTCAAGCTCTGTGTGCTTTGTCCATTCGTGGAACACGGGATTCTTAGCAATGTAGATCGCCACTTGATTATCATATTTTAAGGGAATAGGGGTGACATTCCGAACCTGCAACTCGTGTAGTAACCGAGTTAAGGATGCCAATTCAACAGTGACTCGTCGCATTGATCGATATTCAGCTTCAGCTAAACTTAATGCCATAGTGGGTTGCTTTTTTCGATTTCCATGAAATTGGGAAACCTCCAAGAGTAACAAAATACCCGCTAACAGACCTTCTAGTGTTAGGACATAAAGCCCAGTCAGAATCACAATACGCCTGAAGATCAAATGAATTTGAGTGTTAAAAATAACCGTTGTGTAATAGTTCCCTTGACATAAGACAATGTGTGTAAGGCTGCAGACCAGTGAGGCAAACGAGGATCTTGCATAAATTGGCTCAAAAACTGGACTGCAAATGAAAGATCCGGCCTTGTATGTGTGAGATAATTCAAATTGCCTATAAGCTGCCTGTATTTCAAAGGATCAGGAAGAGAATCACCATCTTTTAACTTCAATTGTAAATGAGATAGAAGAGGATTATTTTGAATATCCAGGTTTGATGAATCAAACTCAGCTAGTAAGTCTTTGGCAAACTTTCTTTGTGACAATATAATCCCATTCGGATGAGCATGAATCTCTATGCCAAGAAAATAATTCAAAGACCCCAAATCTTTTATTTGAAAAACATCATGCAGAAAAGCCTTAAGAGCAGTGATCTCTTCAGGATTATTCCCCATTACCAAAATATCATCCACATATACTGCTGCATGAACAGTAGAAGATCCCATAGACTTGGTAAATAAAGAATAATCATTGGCAGACCGCACATAACCTTTTGATTTTAAGACAGTTAAAAGTTTGCAATACCATTGCCTAGAGGCTTGTTTTAAGCCATATAGTGATTTTTGAAGTTTAAGAACTTGATTAGATGGTAAAGTCATACCAGGAGGAGGAGACATATAAATGTCCTCATCTAAATCACCGTGGAGAAACGCATTGTTCACGTCAAGCTTATTACAGTGGCCATTTCAATTTTGTTGCAATAACAATGAGAGATCTAATAGTAGTCATCTTAACTACTGGAGAAATTGTTTCATTATAATCAATGCCATGTTTTTTAGTGTCCCCCCTGACAACCAAACGGGCCTTGCATCTTTCAACGGTCACGTTAGCATGATACTTGATCTTATAAACCCATTTACACTTAATGGGTTTCTTTCCAGGAGGAAGATCAACTATAGACCAAGTTTTATTGTTTTGAAGAGTAGTAAATTCCTTGTCCATTGCTTCCTGCTAAGCTGGAAATTGTGCAGCCTGTTTGTATGAAGTAGGCTGGTGTAGAATATCAAGATGATGAGCAATAAGCTGACTGGATTTAGAAAGATCAACAGAATTGGCAGACATTCATTAGTGATGGTATGAAAACAATGAAAATGTGAATAAGAAGTATGAACATGATTACATACATAATCATGTAAATATGTTGGAGGATTAGAAGATCTTGTGGAACTTCTAACGAAGGAGGAGAAGGCGGATTAGAAGGATTAGAAGGAGGAGAATCTGATGGAAGAGAATCAGGAATTGAAGAAGGTGAATCATCAAAGAAAGAATTTAAATGTTCAATTGGAATTGAAGGAAAGATTGAAGAATTGTTAGGATTGTGCAAAGAAGGAAACAAGTGTTCAAAAAATACCACATCTCTAGAGAAAAATGTAGTATGAGTATCTAGGTTATACAATATGTAACCTTTCTGTGCAATAGGGTACCCGATGAATAAACAAGGTGTAGCTCAAGGTTGAAACTTGTCTCTTCCTTGTTTAATTAGTTAAAGCGTAGCATAAACATCCAAAGGCTTTAAGATGTGAATATGAAGGAGGCTTTTGTGTTAAAACTTCAAAAGGAATTTTGTTATCAAGTAAAGGTGTAGGATAGAGATTGATTAAATGAGTAACAGTTAAAACACAATCTCCCCATAATTTTAAAGGAAGATTAGATTGAAACAATAAAGCCCTTGGGGTTTCCAAAAGATGTTTATGTTTTCTCTCAACCACCCCATTCTGCTGGTGAGCATGAGGGCAAATGGTTTGATGAACAATGACTTTAGATCTAAGATAAGAAGCATGTTCTATACTACTGCCCAATTCAAATGCATTATCTGATCTTTTGCATTTTACTTTGACAGTAAATTGTCTTTCAACCATTTCAATAAAAGCTTGCAAAACAGCAAAAGCATTGCCTTTAGTTGCGAGTAAATGGGTCCAAGTAGTTCGACTAAAATCATCCACAATTGTCAAAAAATATTTGCAGCTGTTATAAGTGGATGTTTTATATGGTCCCCAAATATCAACATGCAACAAATCAAAAATAGCCTTAATGGAACGTGTGTTAGTAGGAAAAGGCAAACAATGTTGCCTAGCTTTAGGACAAATTGAACAATGATCAAGAATAGAGAAATTTTTATTAGAAATGACATCTAATTGTTTCATTTTGTAGGTTGGCAAATGTCCAAGCCTATGATGCCATATAGTATTCGAAACAGTAGAATTACAAGTAGAAGTGGTAAACAAAGAAGTGTTAAAACAATTAAAAGGAGTGCTTGCTTTAAGAATGTAGAGCCCATCTAGGAGATCACCAAGAACCAGTGGCCTCTTCATTGATGGGACCTGTAACAAGCAACTTTTATTAGAAAAGTAAACAATGCCCTGATTATCATGACACAATTTACACACAGAAAGTAGATTATGCTTGAATTCAGGAACAAAAAGAACATTATGAAGAATTAGATCAGAGTGAAATATAACAGTTCCAACTTGATGAACTGTTATAACATGACCATTAGGAAGACCAATAAAAAAGAGATGAAATGTAGTGAAGATTGAAAATAAGTTTGGATCATTGCACATGTGATCACTGGCTCTGGTGTCAATGATCCACTTTGTATGAACATTAGTGGAATGACAGGCCATAATACCTGCAAAATTAGCAGCATGGATCAAAGAAGTAGGTTGTGATTGAGTATCTTTTGCTAAATTGTGTTGCTGTAACAATTTCATCAACTCATTGTATTGTGTGACTGAGATAGAGGATGAACCATTTGAAGATTCATGAGAAGTGCTATTAACAAAAGGATTTGTTGACTGTTGAAAAGGCAAGTCAGATTCAAGTTCCACATTGTTAGCAGTTCCACGCTTTGACTTTGTGAACTTGAAATCTTTGGGAAAACCAATGATTCTGTAACATTTACTGACATGATGTCCAGATTTCTTGCAATGAGAACAAACTTGCACCTTCTTATTATCATTTTTCCCAAAAGAAAGTTGAGTATTAACATTCATAGATGCAGATTCAGAAGGAAAAGGAGATAAAGAATGAATCTCCCTTTGTTTCTCATCTTGAACAACAAGAGCATAAGCTTGATTAATAGTAGGTAACGGTTTCATCATAAGAATGTTATCTCTAACCGTATCATAACAAGGGTTTAAATGTAACATCCCGAAAATTTTAAATCAATTATTTAAAATAAAGTGCCGGTAAATAAACAAGTGAACTAACTAGGATTAAAAATAACCTAGTTAAATAAAAGTCTTGTAGTGACTTAAAAGTGGGTTAACACACTAAAAATAAGAACTAAATGATAATTGAGGGGCCAAAAGCATTTAAAACGAAACTAATTAAAATAAAACATAAAATTTAAAACTCAAACACACACTTGTGTGTGTTGAGATCGACAGAAACACAAGGGGCGACCTAGAGCTCCCCTTCAAACCCTAACTTCTCACAAATCCTTCAAATTGAAGGTCCAAATCAAGTCTAAATCGAAATCCAAGTACGAATTAGTGATCTCCACTGAAAAAGGAGTCACGAGATATGTAAATTTCAGGATAAATCTCTAGTTAAATTTCTGAGCAAACCGAGAGAATTCGAATTAGATGGTTGCATGTTCGTTATATGATGAAATAGGAACATTGTAGTGTCTAGGAGTAAACCCTAGACAAGCATATGATGAAATTAGGTCTAATTCTTGTGAATTCATGATCACCTTTGAAGGTGATAAGTGGGTTTTTGTATGAACATGCTAAACACTAGAAATTGATAGTTGTTCTAGTGTAATTTGAATTTTAATAAATGAATTCTGATGTTATAGATGCGAAAAGTGATATGAACATGTTAATTGATGTTAAAATCGACTAAATAACAAGTCATGAAAATGATAATAAAGTGTATAAAATTCTGCCTTTGAAGTGTTTGTAAAAATGCCTAAAAGAAGGCTTTAAAATTGAAAAGTTGGGTTAAAACGCGTATTTGTAAATTTCGGCAAGTTATGCGTTACATGTTATGAAAAGAGTTCTAAACGAGTTGTGATTGAACTCTATAGGAAAAGATACTGGGGCGTCAAGTGGACAAGCCGGTGGCGACTTGCGTTTGAAGGGCGTGCTTTAAAGGTAACTTGTTATGTTACAATATGTAAACTAGATATGTTAATTGTTCTTAATCGTGTTTTGGTATAAAGGTTGATATTAGTTGAAGCGATATTGTTCGCTATTGATTTAATGAGTAGTAAATAGATTAGAATGCGTTTGGTAGTCGTTAGAAACGGAGGATTCCGTAAATGAGCCAAACGGGTCAAATAATTGGTTAGTAGTAATAAAACTTTGTTTTTGATTGACATTTGGCGAAGACGGATCACAAGAGCGTGAAGCCACAAGTGTGGTAATGAAACGCCAGTGGTCGTAAGCCTCAGAAGTTGGGGTAAATACGCCTTGTCGTCTAAAGTTGTTACAAGTTAAATTAGTACAAAAAAAACTATATGGGTCAAACGAATATATGGTGCATTTACTGGTCCCCAACTGTACATTCCATTTTTGACTGAACGGTTAAGATAGGTGCGTCGGTAATTTTATTACGGACGCGTAGGAAAAAGAATCGGCTAAATCGGACGCTCGAGTCAAAAGTTATGTTAGTTTAAAGTTTGTAAATGAAAAATAGTGATGTTGGGCTGATATGCAGCTCCAGTTAACGACCCTACTGTCAAAAACACGTGCTCGCGCCACGCCACGGTAAAACGATCTCACTGTCGCACGACGCGACAGCCGTGGCGGGCCGCGACGGCTGATGCCATCTCGGTCGTGGGGCGCGACCGCCCCAATCCGTTGAAATTCTTGTTTGTTTCTCATTGTTTAACCATGGAACTTGTTTATAATTGATTTTAAGGTGTCAAAACTAATCTTTTACGTGGTTTTGACCATAGGTGATGATGGACTTAATCCGGATGGAGATCAAGCACGATTACAAGAACCGAACACGATCTTTTGAAGCTTCCGCGATTACTTAAATATGTTTAAAACAATGTCTATGTAGTTAACACTTAAATACTTGTTTTGGGGTTGTTAAACTAGTAGTACTTATCTAAAATGTTAACTTGATGAAAATTTCCTAATGTTTGATATGCAAATCAAGGTTTTGGTTTACAAATGCCTAGTTTATGTTAAATTATTATAAAAACGAATGGAGTGTTACAAGTTGGTAATCAGAGCTTAAGGTTGTCAACAAAGTGTTCGGTTCAAGCTTGATCGATCGTCTGGTAAGGATTAATTGTTTATTTTAGTAGATCTTATCTTATGTACGTAAAAGAAATGATAATTTAAGTGCACAGGAAGGGTGTGTAAACACACTCAAACCCGGAAGGTGCACTAAATAAGAACGGTCAAAGCAAGTTACGAACTTGGTTAAACCAAAGTGAATAACGCTATGTTATAAATGAAATGTTTAATAATTGAAGTAAACATTTCAGTTTCGAGATGACGAAAAGGAATGACGATGATCCGGTGCCAACAAGCACCGAACAATTGAAAGAAATAATTGCCGAAGAAGTGGGAAAGGCAATTGAGGGTAGTCTATCCGGGTTCATAGACAAAATTCAAAACACGGTGTTATCATTAGTCGAGGAACGAGTTAAAAGGTTGGAAGATAGTGTCAACCTCATGAAAGAGAAATCGGGAGAACGTAAAGGATGTTCGTATAAAGAGTTTATGGCATGTAAACCGCCAATCTACAACAGGGAGGTTGACCCGATAATTTGCCAAAGATGGCTAAGTGACGTCGAAGGGGTGTTTGAAAGGACCCACTATGACGTGAGTGATTTTGTTGCTTATGGAACGGGTCAGTTGAGGGGTCAAGCCAAGGATTGGTGGGAAAACAAAAAGAAGGAGATAGGAGCCGAAGCGGCAAGGGTCATGACATGGGATGAGTTTAAGGTGCCATTCCTTAAACATCATAGTCCCAAGGCAGTCATCAACAGGATTAAGGAAGAGTTCATCCAGTTAAGACCGAAGGGTGAAACAACTGATAAAATCACGGGCATCTTTATGGATAAGCTGAGATTCTATGACGAGTTAGTCACCACTGAAGAGCAGAAGATATATTACTATTACAACATGTTGAGTGCTGAATACCGGGATTTCATGACTCCCTCAAAGTATGAAACCCTCACGGAAATTATCAACACCGCTCGGGAGCGGGAAATTGAGTTGAAGAAACAAATCGAGAGGGGCGAGCGAAGGGCACAGGATGTGAATCCAAGCCCTACAAAGAAGGCTCGAACTGCTGAATCGGCAAAGAAAACGGATGCAAAGGGAGGGTCGCCAAGTTGCAAAGTTTGTGGAAAAGGGCACAAGGGCGAGTGTCATTTCAAGGACAAACCGTGTCCTATATGCGAGAAAACGGGGCACACGGCATATCTATATCCAGGAAAAGTCTCGGTTTGTTACAAATGCTATCAGCCTGGCCACAAAAAGTCTGAATGCCCAGACTTAGTTGGAAAGAGAGACACTAAAGAATCTCCATTAGAAGCTCCAAAGGCAAAGGCCAGGTCCTTTCATCTAACAGCAGCTGAAGCAAAAACAGAACCCGATGTGGTCTCAGGTATATTCGCAATAAACTCGATCCCTGCACGTGTATTATTTGATACGGGTGCCAATAAGTCCTTTATTTCATATGGACTTATTCGACATCCTTCATTTGTATTGACAAAATTATCTATGCCTTTAGAGGTTGAGATAGGAGATAACAGAAGTTTCATAGTGTGTGATATTTGCCAAGATTGTAAATTGAGCATTGATGATGAGGAGTACTCAATAGATTTAATCCCGATGTCGATGGGAGAATTTCAAGTGGTGGTCGGGATGGATTGGTTATCTCGGCACCACGCCAAAGTTGTGTGTTTCTGTAAAGAAATAAAGCTAACATCTCCGAGCGGAAAACACGTCACTATCTTTGGCGAAAAGGGAGGCAATCCTATAATATGCTCGATGTTGAAAGTTCACAAACTCATGAAGCATGGATGTAGGGCGTTTATGATATACGCTAATGAAGCCGAGAAAGAACCACTGAAGATTGGAGACGTACCGGTAGTACGTGACTTCGAAGATGTGTTTTTGGAAGATTTATCGGGGATACCGCCCGAATGGGAGGTAGAGTTGGGAATCGAATTGGTTCCGGGCGCGAAACCCGTAGCAAAAGCGCCGTACCGACTCGCGCCGTTGGAATTACAAGAATTGATGTCGCAAATTCAAGACTTGCTTGACAAAGGATTTATAAGGCCGAGCGTGTCTCCTTGAGGTGCGCCGGTACTATTTGTGAAAAAGAAATACGGGAGCATGCGAATGTGTATCGATTACCGGGAGTTAAACAAACTCACGGTAAAGAATCGATACCCGCTTCCGAGAATAGATGATCTATTCGACCAATTACAAGGTGCGAATTGGTTTTCGAAAATCGACCATAGATCGGGATATCACCAATTAAAAGTCAAGGAAGAGGATGTACCGAAGACGGCTTTCCGCACGTGATACGGACATTACGAGTTCCTCGTAATGTCATTCGGACTGACGAATGCACCCGCGGCTTTCATAGACCCCATGAACCGGGTTTGCAAGCCAGTGTTAGATAAGTCGGTAATTGTGTTTATCGACGACATTCTGGTATACTCGAAAAGTGAAGTAGATCATGCACGTCATCTACAAGAGGTGTTAGAGACACTCAGGCGAGAAAAGTTATATGCAAAATTCTCAAAGTACGCCTTCTGGTTGCGAGAGGTGCAATTCCTCGGCCACATCATAAGTGCCGATGGAATATTGGTGGATCCATCAAAGATAGAGGCCGTGTCGAAATGGAGCCCCAAAGAATCCTTCGGAAATTAGAAGCTTCTTAGGGCTTGCGGGATACTACAGGAGATTCATTCAAGATTTCTCCAAGACTGCGTCGCCGCTAACTAAGTTAACTCGGAAGGAGGAGAAGTTTATGTGGGGTGTCGAACAAGAAAGAGCGTTTCAAACGCTAAAAGAGAAGTTAACCCAAGCTCCGGTATTAACGTTGTCAGACGGAGTTGAAGACTTGGTGGTTTATTCTGATGCCTCACTTTCGGGGCTTGGATGTGTTCTAATGCAAAGGGGCAAGGTTATAGCCTATGCCTCGAGGCAATTAAAAATGCATGAAAAGAAATATCCCACGCACGATCTCGAATTGGCGGCGGTGGTGTTTGCGATAAAAATATGGAGGCACTATTTATATGGGGTAAAGTGCATCATATTTACCGACCACAAGAGTTTAAAATACTTCTTCGATCAGAATAAGTTAAATATGCGAAAAAGGCGGTGGTTAGAAACAGTAAAGGATTACGACTGTGAAATACATTACCACCTCGGAAGGGAAAATGTTGTGGTGGATGCTCTGAGCAGGAAATCGGATTATGTCCCAATACGAGTGAGGTCGATGCAGCTTGTTGTAACCTCAGGTTTACTTGAACGAATCCGAGAAGCACAAGCCGTGGCGGTGAAAGAAGAAAAACTGAAAAAGGAAAGGATAGTCGGTCAGCTGAAGGATTTGGCAGATGGTAGCAACGGGTTGAAGACTCGATTCGGAAGAATATGGGTCCGAAACTCCTGTGGGGTCAAGACGTTTCTACTCGATGAAGCTCATAAATCCCGTTATTCTATTCATCCGGGTGCAACCAAGATGTACAATGATCTGAAGCAAAACTATTGGTGGCCCGGAATGAAGAGAGATGTAGTAAAGTATGTGGAGAAGTGCTTGACTTGTTTGCAAGTCAAGGCGGAACACCAGAAACCATATGGAAAACTGCAACCATTGGAAATCCCGGTTTGGAAATGGGAACATATCACTATGGACCTGTTGACCAAACTGCCTAGAACGAGTCGAGGATTCGATGCTATATGGGTGGTCGTGGATAGATTAACGAAGAGTGCTCACTTTATTCCCATACGTGAGACTTATACTTCGGAAAAGATGTCGGAACTATACACAAATGAGATAGTGGCACGTCATGGGGTACCGGTATCTGTTGTATTGGACAGAGATACCCGGTTTACTTCAAACTTCTAAAGAGATTTTCAAGAACAGATGGGAACAAAACTATTTATCAGCACCGCATACCATTCTCAGATGGATGGGCAGAGTAAAAGAACAATACAAACCCTGGAGGATATGCTAAGAGCGTGTATTATCGATTTTGGGGGCAGTTGGGATGTGTATCTGCCATTAGCAGAATTCTCTTATAACAACAATTACCATCCCAGCATCGGCATGGCCCCGTATGAGATGTTGTATGGTAGGAAATGTAGAACCCCGGTGTATTGGGGTGAAGTGGGTCCACGTGAACTATCCCACAAAAGAAGTTGTCCAAGCCACTAACGAGAAAATCGATGTGGTGCGAGCTCATTTGAAAGCGGCCCAAGATAGGCAAAAGTCTTATGCCGACAAAAGACGAAAACCGATTGAATTTCAGGTAGGCGACATGGTTATGTTAAAGGTCTCCCCATGGAAAGGCGTGATCCGATTCAGGAAGAGGGGGAAACTAAGCCCGAGATTTATCAGACCGTTTAAAATCATTGAACGAATCGGTAAGGTGGCGTATCGCCTTGAGCTACCAGAAGAATTGAGTGGAATACATGGCACGTTTCATATGTCACAACTGCGAAAATGTCTAGCGGGGGAAACGACTTGTAACACCTCGAAAATTTACGTCCAATAATGTATTGACACGTGTCATATGCTTTGAATATGTGAAAACATACTTTAGAGGGACTAAAGTTGACAAACAGGGAAACTATGTGATTATAAGGGTCCAAAGTGTCAACGATTGATAAATAGGCCCTACAATAACCCTACATGGTGTTTATAATCTTAAACGGATAAATCATGGATCACACGAAGCGAAAAATGAAAGAAAGTGAGGAATTACAAACTACAGGGGCTAAACGTGTCAACATGTTGAAATTATACCTCTGAGTGATCTTTTGGCAAACCCGAAGCTTTGTAATGATAAAATGTACTCACAAGAATATGTGATAAAAATTTCATGAAGTTTCGTGAATATATGAGAAAGATATGATCAAAACCGTACACGAAGGGTTAAATTCGTTAACGTTGATTTCGTGACTTTTCGGGTAAGCACAAAATCGTTCGAGGACTTTACCATGTTTGTAAAAGTCCCAAGGCCCTTAAAAATCAGAATTTAGGGTCTAATGTGCAAGATAAATAAGTAAAAACACGTTACAAAGTTCAGGGACTGAATCGTAAATAATGGGAAACTTGTAAAGCTGGTCGCCACACCCTCGCGCCACGCGAGGGGGGTCTCGCGCCACGCGAGCGCCTGCACAGCAGCAGAATGTCGACAGGTGTCAGTTCCAGGTCCGATTCTGAGTTGTTACCAGCTGTTGTCGACTTAAGAAGCTCACCAATCAGCTTACATGCATTTTGGGACATCTGTGCACTTCTTAAAACATCAGAGACCCTCTGTATCAGCCATTAATCAGCTCAAAATCTGCATAAAAGGCTCTTGTTGTTGCAAACATATGAACACTTGAACTTTCAAAATTCACAAGACTTTCCCTGGAGCTTTCTGGACGACAAGGCACCTTCATAGTGATCTCTAAGCTTGTTTAGGACCATTGTAAGTGTTCATATCATTCTCTAATTCGTTCTAGCTTAGTGTATTAACCGAAAGTCAAACTATCGTAAATTAAACTTGACTTTGAGTTTAAACGAGATTGGCTCTGTCATTTCTCAAAATGAAAGTAACCACATGTTGGTATTTATGAGTGTAACAAACCCCTAAAAGGGTATTTTCAGATTCACACTCTAAGCATGTTAATTGTCGAGTCAAAGCTTTTCTTAAAAAGTCAACATAATGTGTTTTTCAAATTTAAGCATGATTAACAATGTAGGCTGCATGCAACCTGTTTGATCATCAAAATAACTTTATAATTAATGTAAGAACATGTTTTAACATAATCAATTCGACAATTTTCAGTTTAAACTCGAATCGGAACCGAAAGTCACATAAATTGACTTTTTCCTTGACTATCAGTTCTGATCCGTACATGCATGTTTGAGATCTGAATTAGAGCTTATTTTGGACCAACTTTCATATAAGTTTAACTCTCTGAGATTTTACAACTTGGTTCAACACATGTCCGCTTCATATGCATGTTACCGGTTTATGCTTAAATATGACTATTTTGCCCTTTTTGCTATAAAACGTGATTTTTGAAAAAGTGAAAGAGTAGAAACATTTTTTACTGATTTATAATCTTGCAACAAAAATTTGATATCAGTTTGAGGTCCAGAATAAAAGTTATGCCCGTTATCGTAATTTGAAAGCTTTGTGTTACTTAAACAGCGTAATTAGCATATAACCTATTTAAACCTACTTTTTGATACCAAACCTTTTACCCACTGATGTTATATAATATTTTGGGATTTTTAAAGATTTTTATTTAATTTTTGGCTGATCATATCATAGGTCTCTAAGTCTAATTCGGTAAATACCGATTTTGCCCTTTTAAGCCATAAAATGAGTTTTACGAATCCTTTTGACTCCAAACCTTTTTCTACTGATTTTATTTGTTAAATAAAATATTTTGAGCATTCTGGAAATATAAAAATATCAGCTTTCTTTTAAAAAACCCGGAAACGGCTCTAAATCGCCTTTTTAAGCGTTTTTATCGCATAGTATGTACTATAACCATATTAAACATATAAGGTTGATACCTACTGATTTTTTTAGCATATTTTTATATAATAACAGTAAGTATAAGTTTTTGAACTCAGGTTTCCAGTTTTGACATTTTTAACCCTTGTGAAATTACCGAAATACCCCTAAAGTGCATAGTTTGGTTTTAAATGATGATTTTCACTTATGGGTCATACCCTACTGTTATAATATGTTAAATTAAGTATATTTACTGTATAAACCAGACCTGTAACTCAGATTTGCAAATAAACTCTTTTATAATCTTTTAAATGACCAAAACGCCCTTATGGGGCATAATTTGTGTTTAAATCCGTTTTGGGCAAAATAGAAGATAACTTACTGATATTATAACATATTTAGAGCATATTATCTCAGGGAACTTGCATATGACTCTTACGGTTACCCGTAACACTCTTTTCGCGTTCGGTTCGGTTTATGTAACTAGTTTGCATAAATTAACCAAGACGGGTCAACATTATCGTTTTTAATCTCAAAATCCAGAATGTATTTAGTATACCCATATTATACAAGTATTCAAACTTTTCGGGTCTAAATCACATTCTATCCGGTCTTCGCTTAATCGTGCGTCTGAACCGTATCGTCCTTTAAACTAGCCGGTCTAAGCTTAAGCTTAAATAAAGACCCGTTAGAAATCTAATAGGTTATTAAAAACCTTCGTTCCAGATTTAGGAGCCCAGTAAAAGCTATCTGTACTTGCTTGGTGGTATACGGCTGGGATTGAATTTATATTTAGCTCAGGTAAACACTTTTAACTTATTTTCCCTTATACGGGCTTGGGGTACGGTATATAAAATACCGCTTGGTCGGGCATTCGACCTTAATCGATTGGTGGTTAAGTATTATCGAGATGACCCGTTTAAAAATATGTTTTGTTTGCTTAACGCCTTTGGGGGGTTAATGACCATGTCCCGGATATCCTTGGCATCATTCATGAAATGGCCACGACCTAAGCACGGGGTGTAGGCGTACACCTGACAGCTGCATATGTAAAAACTGGTATCCCACTTTAAGGAATCAGCCTTGTGGGCATTATACCTGTGGTGTGTCTATTGATCTTTAACCCGGCACCAACCGGGCTACTGAACGCATAAGAAACATGTAAATCTTTTACGAGTATTATATTACATAATTATCCCAAGTTATAAAATGTTTTGTGCCACGTGCATTCAAATCAATTTTCAACCATTTTCAAAATGAGTCAGTTAAATTGTATTTACCAGTGTAAACTGACGTATTTTCCAAAAGGTTAAGTGCAGGTACTACTCGTAATAGGCTGGCTACTCCAGGCATCAATAATCAAGTCTCGCAAGCTTTAGATGTTAAAGTCTGTTGAACAGTGTTATCTTTCCATTTTTGATCCGCCTGTGGATCCTTTACATTCCGTTTGTAATACTTGATATTACCTTATATCGGTTTGTAATATATTTATCTTTTGCTTCCGCTGTGCATTTAAATATTGTGTTGTTTGACTATGATGATATCAACTACGTCACTATACTCCCCACCGGGTCCACCGGTGACACGTGGAAAATTGGGGTGTGACACGACTTATATCCATTACGATGATATCGAGGTGGATAATAGCCTTAATTATGCAGTAAAGCCATTAGAGATTCTAGATCGAAAGGTTAAAGATTTGCGAAATAAGAGAATTGATCAAGTTAAGATCAAATGGGAGCATAGGAAGGGTTCGGACACTACATGGGAGTCCGAAGAGGAGATACGGCGTCTCTACCCGGCATTATTTGGTACGTATTTCCGGTTTCGAGGACGAAACCCTTTTTAAGGGGGGTGGTATCGCCTTGAGCTACCGGAAGAATTGAGTGGAATACATCGCACGTTTCATGTGTCACAACTGTGAAAATGTCTAGCGGAGGAAACGACTTATATCCATTACGATGATATCGAGGTGGATAATAGCCTTAATTATGCAGTAAAGCCATTAGAGATTCTAGATCGAAAGGTTAAAGATTTGCGAAATAAGAGAATTGATCAAGTTAAGATCAAATGGGAGCATAGGAAGGGTTCGGACACTACATGGGAGTCCGAAGAGGAGATACGGCGTCTCTACCCGGCATTATTTGGTACGTATTTCCGGTTTCAAGGACGAAAGCCTTTTTAAGGGGGGTGGACTTGTAACATCCTGAAAATTTTAAATCAATTATTTAAAATTTTCGGGATGTTACAAGTGAATTAACTATGATTAAAAATAACCTAGTTAAATAAAAGTCTTGTAGTGACTTAAAAGTGGGTTAACACACTAAAAATAAGAACTAAATGATAATTGAGGGGCCAAAAGCGTTTAAAACGAAACTAATTAAAATAAAACATAAAATTTAAAACTCAAAAACCCACTTATGTGTGTTGAGATTGACAGAAACACAGGGGGCGACCTAGAGCTCCCCTTCAAACCCTAACTTCTTACAAATCCCTCAAATTGAAGGTCCAAATCAAGTCTAAATCGAAATCCAAGTACGAATTAGTGATCTCCACTGAAAAAGGAGTCACGTGGTATGTAAATTTCATGATAAATCTCTAGTTAAATTTCTGAGCAAACCTAGAGAATTCGAATTGGATGGTTGCATGTTCGTTATATGATGAAATAGGAACATCGTAGTGTCTAGGAGTAAACCCTAGACAAGCATATGATGAAATTAGGTCTAATTCTTGTGAATTCATGATCACCTTTGAAGGTGATAAGTGGGTTTTTGTATGAACATGCTAAACACTAGAAATTGATAGTTGTTCTAGTGTAATTTGAATTTTAATAAGTGAATTTTGATGTTGTAGATGCGAAAAGTGATACGAACATGTTAATTAAAGTTAAAATCGGCTAAATAACAAGCCATGAAAATGATAATAAAGTGTATAAAATTCTGCCTTTGAAGTGTTTGTAAAAATGCCTAAAAGAAGGCTTTAAAACTGAAAAGTTGGGTTAAAACGCGTATTTGTAAATTTCGGCAAGTTATGCGTTACATGTTATGAAAAAAGTTCTATACGAGTTGTGATTGAACTCTATAGGAAAAGATACCGGGGCGTCAAGTGGACAAGCCGGAGGCGACTTGCGTTTGAAGGGCGTGCTTTAAAGGTATGTAACTTGTTATGTTACAATATGTAAACTAGATATGTTAATTGTTCTTAATCGTGTTTTGGTATAAAGGTTGATATTAGTTGAAGCGATATTGTTCGCTATTGATTTAATGAGTCGTAAATAGATTAGAATGCGTTTGGTAGTCATTAGAAACGGAGGATTCCGTAAATGAGCCAAACGGGTCAAATAATTGGTTAGTAGTAATAAAACTTTGTTTTTGATTGACATTTGGCGAAGACGGATCACAAGAGCGTGAAGCCACAAGTGTGGTAATGAAACGCCAGTGGTCGTATGCCTCGGAAGTTGGGGTAAATATGCCTTGTCGTCTAAAGTTGTTACAAGTTAAATTATTAGAAAAAAAACTATATGGGTCAAACGAATATATGGTGCATTTACTGGTCCCCAACCGTACATTCCATTTTTGACTGAACGGTTAAGATAGGTGCGTCGGTAATTTTATTACGGACGCGTAGGAAAAAGAATCGGCTAAATCGGACGCTCGAGTCAGAAGTTATGTTAGTTTAAAGTTTGTAAATGAAAAATAGTGATGCTGGGCTGATATGCAGCTCCAGTTAACGACCCTACTGTGAAAAATACGTGCTCGCGCCACGCCACGGTAAAACGATCTCACCGTCACGCGACGCGACGGCCTTGGCGGGCCGCGACGGCTGATGCCATCTCGGTCGCGGGGCGCGACCGCCCCAATCCGTTGAAATTCTTGTTTGTTTCTCATTGTTTAACCATGGAACTTGTTTATACTTGATTTTAAGGTGTCAAAACTAATCTTTTACGTGGTTTTGACCATAGGTGATGATGGACTTAATCCGGACGGCAATCAAGCACGATTACAAGAACCGAACACGATCCTTTGAAGCTTCCGCGATTACTTAAATATGTTTAAAACAATGTCTATGTAGTTAACACTTAAATACTTATTTTGGGGTTGTTAAACTAGTAGTACTTATCTAAAATGTTAACTTGATGAAAATTTCCTTATGTTTGATATGTAAATCAAGGTTTTGGTTTACAAATGTTTAGTTTATGTTAAATTATTATAAAAACGAATGGAGTGTTACATTAAACCCATCAAAAATTGCATAAGACGTTGATCTTCATCTCTCTTTGCTAGAAGATTAGCAGTCCACAGGTGCATATTGGAATGGTATTAATTGACATTGATTCATCCCAGTCTTGAGTCTTGTAAAATAAGAAGCAATGTCATAATTACCTTGAACAAGATCAGTTAGGCTCTTTTGCAATTGATAATACTTGGCACCATTGTCTTGACTATATCGATCGTGGAGTTCAAGCCATAATTGTCGAGCAGACGCAACATAAAGAACACTGCCACTGATTTCTCGAGATAATGTGTTTAAAATCCAAGAAATCACCATGTCATTGCACTGATTCCAGAGAGGAACATGAGAAGAATCAGTAGGCGAAGCAAAGTCACCATTGACGAACACCAATTTGTTTTTCGCAGATAGAGCAATTGTCATGGCACGTTTCCACGCACCAAATCCCGAGCCATCCAAAGGTTTGGAAACAAGAAGAATCCCAGGATGATCAGAAGGATGTAAGAACAGAGGATTGGAAGAATCAATCGCACTAGAAGACGGAAGTCACACGCCACCCGATGGCGGAAACATCGGAGTGAGACGAAATAGATTGCAAGAGATTTCATAACGCTATTTGTGACAAGTATTTAAATAATAAATTTTCATTTCATTTCTAAAGAGTCCATTATAAGGATTTGAAACAATTACAACATGAATAATGAAACACAATATAATAAGAATACAAATTTAAAGTGTGTATCTAAGCATCCTACTGGATTCCATGCATCACCAACTTCATCGCTAAAGTTGCAACATGTTTTAAAAGTGTAGTTCAATACAAAAGTATTGGCGAGCATACAAGTTTGGTACGTAGTATATAAGTAATAAAATAATAAGGAACAATCCACATGGCAAACCTAGTTATCAAGATTAACGTATAAATTGGCATGCGATTTACAAGCAATCCTCTGTTTACGTAAGTATGAATGAATAAACCTAACATGACCTCTCGTTCAAGGGTGGTGCGTTACTACTATAGCGCTATACATGTTAAGTGGAGGCTTGTACGAAGCTAATGACAAGTTCATCACATAAGAATCACCCAGAAAACACGAATCAAGCATAACAAATAGTAAGCATGTATTGGATTGTTTGTTTATGTATTTGCATAAGCATATGTATACTAAGTGTGTTTTGTATATAAAAACATGTTACACCCAAAAGTGTGAAAACGGTAAAATGGGTCACGTATACTCACAATATTTCTAAGTCTTCTTATTATCCAAGTATTGACGAGTGTAAGAGATTGGGGGGACGAATATATAAGGGTTAAAGTTCAAGTTTTGCTTAGAGTCGAGATTCAGAATTTAAAACATAAGATTGTAAACATATGAAAGTAATCATCTTTTAACACATAATACTTGTTTGACACTATGAAACCCCAAGGGTTATAATGTTTTCATGGGTAGGACACCCTTTAGAATCATAACAAGTTTTAGGTCTTAGATGATGTTAATCTAGTACTTTGACGAATGAACATAAATTCACCATCAAAGGTTCGAATGTTGGATAGTATATGTAAGTATTATATAGGTTTTGTATTATACATTACTAAGTCTAGTAGTTCAAGCATGAGTAGGAGGATGAATCCTCCATTTAGGAACCTCTTAAGTGTCATAGAATTCATGTAGGAGGTAGGAAGAAAAGTCGTCCATTTAGGCACCTCTAAGTGTTCACACTACACTTGATGTTATGAACATTCAAGGAGGGTCATGAACTTACAAGTAATACAAGAATATGAACCACTAATCTATGAGAAATCATCAAGCAATGTGTAGATTTTATGTAGGATAACCCAAGTTAATCCTAAATCACACATTCATCAAGCTTTGAGCTTGAACATCACTTTTGGGTTAAACCCTTGAACAAAACAGAAAGTTTGTGAGGTTATACCTCTGATTTTGAATGTCTCAACCTTTTTTTTAAGCCTAACTAACCATATAAGTGGTTATAAGAATAAGGACATAGGTTTGAGATGAGTTAGACTCAAGTTTAAACAAGTTTAGTAAAGATTTAATCAAAACGGAAACAAACAGTGAACTTTGGATCCTTTTTGGCGATGTTCCAGTCTCTAAATTTCTAGGGAAAATGCATGGAAACGTAGCTAAGGTCAATCCAAAGTAGTAGGAAAAACAATCGAGTGAATCGGATAAGAAATGAGTGAGTTATGCTCACTTTAGTGAAGAGGTATGCTTCTGCTTGAACACTGATTTGCAGCTGCGATTTAGAGAGTTTTAGAGTGATCCAGAAGTGTTTGCAAAGTGAAATTGGCTTGGAGTATGCTAGGTATTTATAGGGGAAGGTTGTGGTTGAGTTAGGTGAAGAATTAAATGCATTAGAGACAAGTTTAAACTCAAAAATCACCAAATCCCGCTCAAAACAACGAGCTGAACAACTTTTATGTGGATTAGTGGCTGTGGCGGCCCATGGAGGAAATCTCCTCCACCCGTCGCGGGTGGCGACGCCATGCAGCCGAGAAAATGTTGGATTTTTACCACTTTTGACCCTTAGACTTTGGTATATTGATGTTTTAAGTTGTTTTCAATGTGTTTTAAGTATGAGAAACATTTTTAAAGGTTTGTAATCTAATTATATCATGAAGCTAATTTAAAACGGAGTATAAACAAGTATGAATGCCGAGAATAAGTATCGAATTGGCGCAAATTTAGCATATAAGGCGCATGTTTACAAGTTTGACGTATTTTGCACATATTGTGATTAAAGTGTCGCATGTTTGATAAATTTAAATGTACGAACAAGCATGAAATGTGTGTAACATGAATGCAAAGAAAGGTACGAATTTCATTATGATCCAAGTCTCAGATTTTACAATGATTACAACGAAAGAACGATTACAAGAACACAAGACATCCAAAAATAGAAATACAAACATGACTTTGTAATTATGGAAAATACGAAAGAGCAGGGCATTACAGTCTTCCCTCCTTTAGGAAATTTCGTCCCGAAATTTATTCAAGGGGAAGACTTGAAGAGTTTTGGCAAAAAGGTGATTATTCAGAAGTGAGACTTGAAAATTTTTTAAATGTAAAAAGTAAGGGATTTCGAAGAACGACAAGATAAATTTGTAAATGAGTTCATTTGTCTAATATTGATTTAAGGTAATTGAAAACGTATAGGTGTGTATATGGGTAAAACGAGTTTAAACAAGTTTGAAAATCTTATATTGGATGTGTATTAAAATGTGTCGTACTAGGAAGGAAAATTTTGTACAACACGGTTTGTATTTTGATGGAAAGTGAGGTAGTTTGCATAGGAATTTTTAAGGATAGTATAAAATCGTACATTTGTAAAAAAAATTTATTGAGAGGAACGAGAAGGTTTAGTAAATAATGTGATAACGGTCTACTAAGTATGTTTACACAAGAATAAAGAATAGAAGACGTTTTAAAGGTGAAGAGATAAGTTAGGGTTTGAAGTTCTAAACCAATGTGATTGTGAACGAGGTTCGTATAAGAGGACAAGGAATAATGGAGAATTATGAGAGTATAAAAGTGAACGATTTACTCTTAATGAATGCAAGTATAAGATTGGCATAATTATTGGATAGACGAAAGTAGCGTGCTAAGAATGAAGTCTCGTCGTGGATAATCGGATATAATGCGTTTGTGAGTTGTTTGAAGTTTGTATTAGGTCCAAAAAGTTCTGCAAAACACCGAATTTCTCATGGCACGTTTTACGAAAGTTTGGTAACATGGTGAAAACACTTATATATAGGAAGTACCACCGGCGTATCCACCATGTTTTGACCATGTTACGTCAGCCTCATTATTCGGTGTCATGTTACGTTCCGTGTCTTACCATACACAGTAGTACACTTAATTGGTTTTCATACGCCTATCACTATAATCCCGTGTGCGCCCACGATTATTTTGATCGTCGCATGATCCGCATAGCTTATACTAATTGTGTATGAATCAGGGTATACATAATTTAAAATATAAGAACATGTACGTATAAGAATGTAGTATATAAACAAGTCCATGCTTAAGTAAGTATGGGACCCATGTAAGCGAATCCCTCGGATTACGCTTGCGTATGGGTACGAATGTATGAATCATGAGTATGAATGAAAGTATGAGCATAAGTATAATTTTAAATATGAATATGCACGTAAGTATGAGTATAAACATAAAATGTACGAGTAGTATGTGTTATGGGTCATTTTCTGAGTATACATATCCTGACTAATATCCCGCTTTTTATTGTTTATTTGTGACCAGGATACTGGACGAGGATATTGCTAACATCTTGGGCGATATCCTAAGTCTGAGTGAATTAAACACGTGCAGGTTAATGGCTGTAAGTTACTAACGGTCATCAGGACTTCTTCTCCTCAAGACTCGGACGTATTTGTTATGAAGAAGCCGTTGAACCCGAAAGAATTGGTCCTCAACGTTCAAGTGGGAATATTCGCTGGATCCCGGAAGTTTAGGATAGTTTGTTACATTATCTTTACTATAAATAGATGGGGGCGGATCAGTTTAAGGGACACAATTTACACTTACACTCTCGAATACTTTCACTCTCTATCTCGTTGCAAACACCACACTTGTATTCAAGTTTCATTGTAACACATAGTCGATCCGCACCACATCCCGCACTGTATCCTGATATTTGAAGCAATAGAAGAACAAGGCAGCTGCGATTGTCAGCTCCCGAGGTTTTATGCCGGCGATCTAGATTGATCAAGGGCTTTCCTCGTACATCACGTGTCCACCTTTACATTTTTGCTCATTGTTTGATCATAGATACAGCTCTATATCCTGAGTCGTATCCTGAATACTGATTTTCTAAATAACTTAACAAGCGTGTTTTCAATACACTTTCTAGCACACTACCTCACTTAACTAATTTGATCACTAAATTGCTTAGGTAATTTTTGACCAAAACAATTTGGCGCCCACCGTGGGGCAAGTGGTGCTCTCTTTACTAAAAATTTTTGCGAAATCGCTAATCGGCTTTCTATTTTCAAAACTTTTTGCCACATTGTCCATAATGGCCTCAAGATCAAACATGAGTTCCTCTACTGTGTCTGCTATGACTTCTGCTACTACCGGTTCGGTGCTTCCACCACCTCCTCCAAGGATGCCAGCCTCTTCACGACCTCAGGATATTATCCCTACCCGCAGTGTTCAGGAATCTGCTCCTGTTTTAGCTTCTAACGATGAAATTTTAACCTTATTTGGAAGTGTGCAGGAACAAATGAGGCAGCAACAGGAAACGGACCAAATGCTTTTAAGGGAAATACAACTCCTGAAGTCTGGCTTGAGCAGATCTGCTGAGGATAATGTCACTCCATTACATCCCAGAGCGTTGAACTTTAGTTCAGCTGTGTATACCGAGGATAACAGGGGGAATATTGTGCCCAGCCTTCCTCAGAATCATACTCCTGAAATACCCTCCTCGGTCAGGATGTCAACCATGAGGAGCTCAGGATATGCTTCAGGATATGGAAAAAATCCTCCAACGGGTAACGTGTCAAATAATAATAATACTCATGCTACTAACAATAGTGGATCTTTGCAGGATACAGGTGTAACATCAGCACTTACTAGGGAACTTCAGAAGTTGAAGGACATGATATCTAGTGTACCTGGGGTGGTCCAGCCGATCCCGGAAGTGTCCCAAGACAGCCATAAGATATCTCGTTTTGCATATCCTATCTGTGATGCTGAGATCCCAAAGAGATTCCAAACCCCCAACATGAAGCTTTATGATGGGACTACGGATCCTGAAGAGCATATTGCTCAATATAGGGAGAGAATGGAGATTAACCCTATCCCTCCGGAGCTCAAGGAAGCGTGCTTGTGCAAGGGATTTGGTTCTACTCTAACAGGATCAGCCTTAAAATGGTTGTTAAACGTTCCTCCTCACTCAATTACTTCGTTTGCTCATTTGGTTAATTTATTTAACAGTCAATTTTCTTGTAGTCGGAGTTTTGAGAAACTAACCAGTGATCTTTACAGGATAACTCAAGGGCCTCAGGAATCCTTGAGGGATTATGTGAACAAATTCAGTCGAGAATCCTTGGATATCCCACATCTTGATGTTGCAACAGCTGTGCAAGCTTTTAAGATGGGATTACAAAAGGATTCTCAGTTTTATCAGGATCTTGTAATGAATCCCTGCAGGAATCTCGACGAAGCTCGTAACAGGGCTTTGAGATATATCCGTCTGGAAGATGACAGGAAGATGCAAGAAAGGATGAACTCATCTAACACTTATGAGTCAACTAACAGGAAGTCAGAATCCTCATTCAAATCATATCGGCCTAAGCCATATGGTAGAAATGAAAACAAGAGAGTGAATGCTGTCGAAGATGAGGATCCTGAACAGTATCCTGAGTTGTCTGAATATTGCTTTTCTGTTAACATTCCTGAATTGATGTATGCCATGCAGGGTCTAGGAGACAAGGCTAGGTGGCCTCGAAAGAATCAACAAAAGGCTGACTGGAAAGATAAGTCAAAATGGTGTGCTTTCCACGAAGATTTCGGACATGTAACTGAGGATTGCATTGCTCTAAGGAAAGAAATAAGCTATCTTCTAAGCAAGGGATATCTGAAAGATCTCTTAGGAAGAAAGAAGAATAAGGGTCAGGATGCTGAGAAGGATCCTGAGCGGGCAGCATCACCTCCTGCGGATGCCAAGATAATCAACTTCATTTCGGGAGGATCCGACATTTGTGGAACTTCATATTCGGCAGCAAAGAGACATGCAAAGGAAGCTAAGGCCGAAAGGGGAGACAAACCTGTCAGGATGACTACCCTTACGACTGACAAAGTGATCACTTTTGATGCTGATGACAGGGATACTGTCCAGGATCCTCACCATGATGCTCTGGTAATAACGTTATATGTGGCTAACCATTTTGTACGCAGGATATTGGTTGATAATGGCAGCTCCGTCAACATAATCCAACTAGAAACTCTGAAGAGAATGAATGTATCTCCAATGGATATCACTTCAAAGTCTACCGTGCTTGTTGGGTTCAGTGGAGAGGCTAGAAACACAGTGGGAGAGATAAAGTTGCCAGTATACGTTGAAGGAGTCAACTCGATACAACGTTTCTGTGTGATGGATTCTCTATCCTGCTATAACATCATACTGGGAAGACCGTGGATTCACGATATGAAGGCTGTGCCATCAACATATCACCAATGCATCAAGATCCCTACCCCTTGGGGAGTTGTCAAAGTTGATAGTGATTAGCAGGAAGCGAAAGAATGCTACTCATCCTCGATGAAATCCTCAACCAAACCTAGTGCAGCATAGCAATTAAAGACGCGGGCCCAGGATATCGTGGAGGATCCGGAGCAGGATGTGAAGAAAATTATTCTGGACCAGGATAATCCCGATATTTCGGTGCTCGTAGGGACCAATATCCCTCAGGATATTGAAGAACAATTAATTAACTTTTTGAAATGCAGGATGTCAACGTTTGCATGGAAGCATGAGGATATGACAGGCATATCCAAAGACATTATTACTCACAAGCTTGGAATTGATAAATCATTCAAGCCTGTTCAGCAAAAAAGAAGGAAGTTTGCTCCTGAGCGGAACACGATTATCCAGGAGGAAGTTGAGAGATTATTAAAGTCCAGGATGATCAGAGAGGTTAAGTTCCCGAGGTGGCTAGCAAACGTGGTTGTGGTACAGAAGAAAAATGGGAAATGGAGAGTTTGTGTAGACTACACAGACTTGAACAAAGCTTATCCTAAAGACCCATTTCCTCTTCCCCACATTGATGCAATGGTAGATGCCACTGCCGGGCATGAAATGCTGACCTTCATGGACGCATCCTCAGGATTTCAACAGATCCAAATGGAGCCTTCTGACCAGGAGGATACTGCCTTCATGACACCAACAGGTATTTATTGTTATACAGCTATGCCTTTTGGTTTGAAAAATGCAGGTGCAACATACCAAAGATTGGTAAACATGATGTTCAAAGACAAACTGGGGGACACCATGGAGGTATATATCGATGAAATGGTGGTGAAATCTAAAAAGGTTGAGGATCACCTCCAGGATATCAAGGGAGCATTTGATATCCTGGATCAATACAACATGAAGCTGAATCCTGCTAAATGCCATTTCAGAGTGGGGGCAGGAAAGTTTCTTGGATATATGGTGACAAAAAGGGGGATAGAAGCAAGCCCAGAGCAGATCAAAGCTATCCTGGATATAAAATCACCCTCAAATATGAAGGACGTACAAAGATTGACAGGCCGAGTAGCAGCCTTAAACAGGTTTATCTCGAGATCCTCAGAGAAGTGCAAAGATTTTTATGATATCCTGAAGAAGAACAAAAGATTCGAATGGGGGGAGAAGCATGAAGCAGCTTTGCAGGATTTGAAATGATATCTCTCAACCGCACCTCTATTGATGAAGCCTGAAAATGGTGAACCACTATCCCTATACCTTGCTGTATCAGGGAATGCTGTAAGTGCCGTTCTTATAAAAGACCATGAAGGTCAGCAATATCCTGTTTATTATGTTAGTAAAAGTTTGTTAGATGCTGAAACTAGGTATTCTCATTTAGAAAAATTAATATTAGCTCTAGTCATGGCATCAACGAAACTTAGACATTACTTTGAGACACATAGGATTCATGTTAAAACAAATTATCCTGTCAAAAATGTGCTTAGGAAACCAGAGATGTCAGGCAGGATGGCCAAGTGGTCAGTAAAGTTAAGTGCTTATGATTTAGTATATGAACCTAGAAATGCCATAAAGTCTCAAGCTTTAGCTGACTTTGTGGTTGATTTCAGTAGTGATATTCAGGATGAGGTAGACCTAGAAGTTCAACAGTTAGGAGAATCCTCAGGATCCTGGACATTATATACTGACGGTGCATCTAATGTAAGAGGAGTAGGATTAGGAATACTACTAAAATCGCCACAGGGGGACATATTACCCCAGGCTATTAGGTGTGAATTTCCTGCTACTAATAATGAGGCAGAATATGAAGCTTTAATTGCAGGATTAGAATTGGCTAAGAGTATGAGTATAAAAAATTTGCAAGTATATGTTGACTCTTTGTTAATTACTAACCATTTTAATGGATCCTATGCAGTTAAGGGTGAGAAATTAATCGGATATCTCGATATTCTCAAAAAATTAGCAGGATATTTCGATATTTTTATACTTGAACAGGTACCAAGGGAGGATAATGCTGAAGCGGATGCCTTAGCAAATTTGGGATCATCGATCAGGATACCTGAAGGGACCCAAATACCAATATTACATGTCTTATATCCTGCAACGAATCCTCAGGATAAAGAAGTAGCGGGTATTCAGGATCCTGGAGCAGAGCATCCTGAAGAGGATCCTAAATCCTGGACGGCTCCAATCATGAGATATCTCAAAGAAGGACACATCCCTGGAAATGAAAATCCCAAGGCATTTAGGATGAAGGTATCACGATTCACTATTTTAAATAATATTTTATACAGGAAATCTCTTGCAGGACCGTATTTGAGGTGCTTGGAGGATCATGAAGCCAAAGAAGTACTTCAGGATATACATGAAGGGGATTGTGGCAACCATACTGGGGGCAGGTCGTTATTCTCAAAAGTATTAAGGACAGGATATTATTGGCCAACAATGAGAAAAGATGCCGCAGAATATGCTCGAAGATGTGACGCATGTCAAAGACATAGTAACATACTGCATCAACCTGCTGAACCATTATATCCTATTGTTTCCCCTTGGCCATTTATGAAGTGGGGTATGGATATAGTGGGAAAGCTACCAAAAGCTCCGGGAGGAAAAGTCTTTATGCTAGCAATGACGGATTATTTCTCTAAGTGGGTTGAAGCCGAAGCATTTGTTCAAGTTAGAGACCAAGAAGTGGTATCCTTCATAAAAAGGAATATCCTGACCAGATTCGGAGTACCAGCCGAGATAATCTGTGACAATGGTTCTCAGTTTATAAGCAAGAGAACTACTGACTTTTGCAAGAGTTGGGGAATCAAAATGATAACATCTACTCCAGTACATCCTCAAGCGAATGGACAAGCAGAATCCTCAAACAAGATAATTGTCAATAACTTAAAGAAAAGGCTTGGGGCCAAAAAAGGAAGATGGGCAGAAGAATTACCCTTTGTTTTGTGGGCTGATAGGACAACGGTAAAGAATGCAACAGGCCAAACCCCATTTTCCTTGGTATTTGGAGCAGAAGCGATGATTCCAACGGAAATGACAATACCTACTGCAAGATCTACCCTAAGTGATCCTGAGCAGAATCCTGGAGCCTTGAGTCAGGATTTTGACACTATAGATGAGAAGAGAGATGAGGCAAAGCTAAGGATGGCAGCATATCAACAGAGAATATCCAGGGCATATAACAAGAATATTAGGACCAGAAGATTTAAGGTTGGAGATTGGGTGTTAAGAAAGACTTTTCAGAATACTACTAATCCTGCCGATGGCAAGTTAGCTCCAAAATGGGAAGGACCATACGAAGTTGAATCAGAAGCAGGGAAAGGAGCATACAGACTCAAGAATATAGAGGGGGATATGCTACCGAGATCTTGGAATGCTATACACCTTAAGCTCTATTTCAAGTGAATTTAGAATTTAATTTCTAACTCAGGATGGTATGAATTCTACCTTTTTTAAATATGTTTGGTTTAATTTGTTCTTTGTAACCCAATACTGACTTAAGCATCAGAGGGGTGTTAGCCAAGCTAACACCCACCTTAGTTTACAATTGTTTTGCAGGATATGTTTCAGGATATAGCCCCAGGATATGTACTCAAGATAACTCGAAAGATTAGAGGATTGGCCCCCTCTCTCACGTTTAAGGGATACTGATCCCTTCACAGGTTTAAAGGTATTCACTTTTCTTCCGAATCGGGTTTAAACACCCCGCCTGGAGTGCAACTTATTCAGGGATAGTTCAAGGTGGCGGGACCAGTCCATGTAAAAGTGGCTGACAATTTCGTTACTGTTGGCTATATCCTGAATCCTAAAGGTATATGAGGATTGATCACCCTCTCTCACGAAAGGGTATTTTCATACTCTCTAAGGTTTAAAGGTTTTCACCTTTCTATGTCTTGGAGTTTATACACTCCCGCCTGTAGCGCATGAAAATTTGGGATTTTCCCCAGGATACAAGGGATTTATCTCCAGTACATCCTTGGGTTTTTGCCCTTGGGACGTAAAAAATTGCCTGTACAATGGAGACTGACATTCAGAAGATTTCTAAAGTATTTGAAGACATTGTACACAGGGGACATTCCTGCCAAGATGGTGATGTAAAGCTAAAAGGATGAGGCTCGGAACTAATGCACTAAGTACCTCGCACAGGGGACATCTTCATTAAAGAAGTTGCAAAGACATTGAGGCTTGGTAATAGGGTTATATACTACTCCGGGTATGATCTTTCCTTTGTAAACATCGTCTAAGTTTTTAGTAACATTATGTTAAGTATCCTGATATATATTCTCAAAGTCCTTTTAAGGATATTTGATTAAGGTGTTTGAAACTAGTATTAGTTTGGAACTTTGATCATTTAATTATTATTGAAAATTGGGTTTGGAAAAATAGATTGTTTTTCAAAAGCTTTTTGCAAAGTTGAACGAGCATTTGGGGGTCCTGTCTAATAAAAAAGTTTTTGTAACATACTGTTGAGCATATTGATCAGGATATTTTCATACGATGACAATACAAAATTTTTACAAAGTTAAGAGTTACACAAAGTAATGCGAGACAACAGCAAATAAGTCAAAAGATAGTTACATTATTAACAAGTCAAAAGTTGTGCTTTTGGTTTCACCTCAAACCGAGGCCCATCCGCCAAAAGCACAATTAGTTTTTACCATACTTGTGTAACGGTTGCAGGATATATCTCAAAACAGGACCTGTCCACCTACAACCGTTATCGCATTCAAAACGAGTTATGCTAATTGATGACCAAGGGCTTCGTCCTAAAACCTAGGACCCATCCACCTTTGGTCATCACATTGTTCTAGTGCAGGAAATGTAAATTGTTCGAAGACAGGAAAAGTAAATTGTTTATGCAACCACAACCATGAAATTTAAAAGTGGGCTCCGGCCTTGGCACGTATATCCATCATCGCCCACTCCGCTGCCTAAGGGACAGCACCCTCTTGAACAGCAACCTCCTTCCCAGCGTTCGCACCAGCATCAGCCTCAGGATTCTTCTCGGCATCATCACCAGCATTGGCCGCTTCCTCTGCCGCCTTAGAAGGCTCTTCTCCAGTATGTTTTGCAGGATGAGCAACGGGATGACCTCCGAGACCCTGTAGTTTCTCCTCCCAAGCCTTTACATTCCAGGAGGGGCATTCAAAACCCAAATCCATGGCCTCATAAGCCATCCTTATCCTGGCTTGGAGAAGAGAGACGACCACGGATGCTTTGAGGCTATCCCGATATGAACTCATATTCTGCTGATATTGGAGAAGGGCGGCATCCAGCTTGGCTTGAGCATCCTTATTAGCTTTGTGGAGGGCAGCTTGGTGTTCCTGAGTCATTGCCTTGTATTTGTCTTCATAATGCTGGGATTTGGCAGCCGCAATGGTTCCTTGGTCAGCTATGGTGGCCTCAGCTTTCTCCAGCTTGATCTCCAACATCTTGTTAAGCCCACAAGCGTCTTCATATGAGTGCATAAGACGATCCAGACCCTATCGATAAAGACACAGGTATTGATAAGGACTAACATACTTGTGCAGGATATCGAAAAGAAAATTCTACCTGTTTGAGGAATGAGGTGGCTTCGTTGAACCCATGATTCTCGAGAGAGAATGTTTCAGAAACACCTGGGGAGTCCGTCTCCTTTCTCTTCCGAGAGCTGGATGCCCGGGTCCTGGATGCCGGAGGGCCTTTGGGAGCAGAAACAGTCTTCGAGGAGGTAGGCTTTGGTGTAGCAGACGGCTTTGGCTTGGATTCTTGTTTGATGGGTTCGAGGCTGGAGTAGCAATCCAACTCGTCAAGTTCGAAACCTTCAAGGTTGACGACTGGTACTACACAAGGGAAGATATTCTTAAACTCATCATACTTTTGAAAAGTAATTAATATATGTTGAGAATGTGCTCACCAGACATTTCTGAGCTTGATTTCTGGCTTGAATCTGTAAGAGACAGGGAGAAAGTTCTTTCACTGGCAGGAAGACGGTAGATTTCCTTGATCTTGGATTCGGATTCTGCACTGGGAGGCACTAAATCTCTGAAATTCGCTGCATAAAAACATCAGGATATAAGTCCGGGATACAGTTTGAAGATATAATTGGGGATATTCCTAAAACCCTAAATCCTACCCTTGGTTAACCATTTAACCGGTAGATCAAAACCCTTATCAATAGAATCTCTTTACGAAAAAGAATTTTCGTCGCCATCGATCCTCGTTCTTGGAGGCCTTAAGTACCAAAGGGTTCTTGGAGGTAGAAAACAAAAGAAAACAATGATCGCCATGGGATCTCAACCGGTATGCTATAGGGAGGTCTTCAATAAACAGGTTGGGAAAATGACGAGACTTGATTTGATTCAGCACTATCAAGACTCGCCAAACCATTGGCATAACCTGGGCGTAACTAAGGCCGGTGAGGTCGAAAAATCTAGAGATAAAGGGTGGAAACGGGTACCGGTGTCCAAGAGAGAAGGGGTAAGCGAAAAAACAAACCCACTCGTCGGATGACGCGTCCGATCGGGCTTCCCGGTCGAAAGGGCGAAAGACTGTTCCGGCGGGGAAGGCACCGGAATCTTTAAGAGCAGCGATGTCGGTATTGTTGAAACAGCAGACTTCTTTTGGTGGGTTGCGAATAAGGTTTTGACTTACGAGGGCTGAGGCCGGTCGGTCCGATTGGGATTTCATTCGTGGTGCCATGAAAAGTATTGAGCAAACTAAAAGAGATTCAAGAAAGAAGGATAGAAAGGAAAATACCTGATGTCCGCTTGAAGATAAGGATAATCGTAATAAGGAGTCCCTCGGTTAATATAGGATGAATATAGGGGGTAAAGAGTAAATAATGCTTTGGAAGTTGCACCGCTGTCATTTCAAGGGTCTAGTCGTATTAATTGCCTTAAGTTATGAGGTGAAACTTTTGAAATATATCCGTTGGATTGGTATCCCAACCGATATATTTGGGGACAATTGTTATGGGTCATTTTCTGAGTATACATATCCTGACTAATATCCCGCTTTTTATTGTTTATTTGTGACCAGGATACTGGACGAGGATATTGCTAACATCTTGGGTGATATCCTAAGTCTGAGTGAATTAAACACGTGCAGGTTAATGGCTGTAAGTTACTAACGGTCATCAGGACTTCTTCTCCTCAAGACTCGGACGTATTTGTTATGAAGAAGCCGTTGAACCCGAAAGAATTGGTCCTCAACGTTCAAGTGGGAATATTCGCTGGATCCCAGAAGTTTAGGATAGTTTGTTACATTATCTTTACTATAAATAGATGGGGGCGGATCAGTTTAAGGGACACAATTTACACTTACACTCTCGAATACTTTCACTCTCTAGCTCGTTGCAAACACCACACTTGTATTCAAGTTTCATTGTAACACATAGTCGATCCGCACCACATCCCGCACTGTATCCTGATATTTGAAGCAATAGAAGAACAAGGCAGCTGCGATTGTTAGCTCCCGAGGTTTTATGCCGGCGATCTAGATTGATCAAGGGCTTTCCTCGTACATCACGTGTCCACCTTTACATTTTTGCTCATTGTTTGATCATAGATACAGCTCTATATCCTGAGCCGTATCCTGAATACTGATTTTCTAAATAACTTAACAAGCGTGTTTTCAATACACTTTCTAGCACACTACCTCACTTAACTAATTTGATCACTAAATTGCTTAGGTAATTTTTGACCAAAACAGTATGAGTATAAGTATAAGCATAAAATGTATTGTCATGAGTATGAGTATGAGTATGAGTATGAGTATGAGTGTAGGTACGAATAATAAAATTTGTGTATATAGTATGTGTTGGAACATAACAGGTTTAAGCGTATGAAAACGTTCCAAAAGGTTGGGTATGTAAATACGAACGATATAAATGAAATTGTCACGAGATATCGACTAAAACGTGTACGAGGATATGTATATATAGTTGTTTAAGTGAAACGTGGAGTTTATCGAATCAAAAATAGATTCAGTTTGATTGGGAAGGTAGAATATCGTTTTCATATGTAAGAGAATATAAAGTATTCATTGGTTATGCATAACGTATTTTGTAATGAATGGAAATGCTACTTTTGTTTTTAAAGGAGTTCATGTAAGTTGAAGATTGTCGGACCCCATGAAGTCCTCTTGCCCACGTGTTCTGAAATGACGAATTGAGCGGTGTAGGAAAAGGTTTTCGAAAATAATGAGTTCGTTTCATTTGCATCTAAACAAAAAATTCTGAATTTTGGAGGATCTTGTGAAAACGTTGATCCTTAGAAAAGAAATTTAGCAAAATGGACTTAGTGATCATTGAAAAGAGTTTTAACAAATGATTCGTTGATGTTGAAAAAAGTCTTTGGTAAAACAATCGTATAATATCTAAAAGGTCTTATAAGTATATGAGAAAGTTGGTTTGAATTCCGATTGAGAATGAAAGTCTTTAGTATGGTGATATAACGTGAGTGTGTTTTAGTGATTAAGTCGAATATGAAATTTTGTGGGCAATGGATTTATTGGGCCGACTAAATTGATAAGTAGCATTTCGTGGGATTGTGAAAATCAAGAAATGAGCGTTTACGGTATTATTAAGAGTTTCGTGGATGTGAGAGAATGTGAAATTAGATTGTAGGATAAGGAGTAGGTTTAAATAGACAATGCATGTTGAGACGAATAAGAATTTGACTAATAATAATCAATTTGGGTATAAACGTGACAGTGTGTACGTAATAAGGTGTATTAAAAGTAAGTCTTGGTAACGATCACCTACGTTAGGGAATCACCCCTAACTCATTGGTGAGGTCGTCGTAAGCTGAGAAAAGGAACAGAGTTAGTCATCAAGGTAAGGAAATCACTCATATCTTGAGGATATGCCTCCATTTATTGTTACAAGGGATTTAAATAAAATTATGTGAAATCATGTATGTAAATAATGTATAAATGCATGAAAAAGTATTATTATGATATACGCGTAAAAGTAAAATCTCAAAATAATTCGAATTCGAAAAAGAGGGAATTGTATCATAAATGATCGAGAATAATAAAACGTAAATTTGATTAAAACTTGGATGGTTCCAAAACAGAACGTTGACTAACCAAAGTGGTCGAAAAGTCTTTTGAATTTGAGAAGCATGCTTTGGCCTAATTGGTGGTATACTCTCGCCGACACGTCGGTTAACGGTATTCACCCTTCCGGTTACTACATGTCCCAATTCAATCGAAAATTCGAGACTTGGCGGGATTTATAAAAATCAAGGAGTGGGACTAGTCGACAAGATGCGGGTTTCACCCCTAACTTAACGATTTCGTACCCTAAGTGTGGTTGGTACTCGTCGGGTCAAAATTTAATTTCGACATGTTGACGAGGGTCCACTAGAATTTGAAATTGAAATTCTTCATCCAGATGAGGACTTCACTTCTAACTTGATGACGAATATCGTGTAAAAAGAATAGGTAGATTGAGAGTCGTTCACCAAATTATGGGTTTCACCCCTATTTTGGTGAAGTTGTCTCGTTTGTATAATACGAGTGTTTGCGGATTTAGAATAGTCGAGTAAAATGTATGAGGAAAAACGTATGTTGAAGACTAAACAAACAAGTATAAGCATGTCAAGAATGGCACACAAAGAATGAAATACTAAAACAAATATTAACACATAATAAAACATGTATTAACACATGAGAATAGCATGTCAAGTATGATACATAAGGATAAAACGACATATATGTTTAAAAGGCTCAAAGAGAATAAATAAGAAACACATAAAGTGGCATGCATGTAGTTTCAAGCAATACATAAGAATAGGGCTCTAAAACTATAGACTAGGTAAAAACATTCTTACTTTTCCTAATTCCCTATAGTTATGGCTCTGATACCAATCTGTCACACCCCAACCAATGGCGGAAACATCGGAGTGAGACGAAATAGATTGCAAGAGACTTCATAACGCTATTTGTGACAGTATTTAAATAATAAAATTTCATTTCATTTCGAAAGAGTCCATTATAAGGAATTGAAAAATTACAACATGAATAATGAAATACAATACAATAAGAATACAATTTTTTTTAAGTGTGTATTTAAGCATCCTACTAGATTCCATGCATCACCAACATCATCGCTAAACTTGCAACATGTTTTAAAAGTGTAGTTCAATACAAAAGTATTGGCGAGCATAGAAGTTTGGTGCGTAGTATATAAGTAATAAAATAATAAGGAACAATCTACATGGCAAACCTAGTTATCAAGATTAACGTATAAACTGGCATGCGAGTTACAAGTCAACCCTCTATTTACGCAAGTATGAATGAATAAACCTAAAATGACCTCTCGTTCACAGGTGGTGCGTTACTCCTATAGCGCAAAACATGTTAAGTGGAGGCTTGTATGAAGCTAATGACAAGTTCATCACATAAGAATCACCCAGAAAACACGAATCAAGCATAAAAAATAGTAAGCATGTATTGGATTGCTTGTTTATGTATTTGCATAAGAATATGTATACTAAGTGTGTTTTGTATATAAAAACATGTTACACCCAAAAGTATGAAAACGGTAAAATGGGTCAAGTATACTCACAATATTGCTAAGTCTTCCGATTATCCAAGTATTGACGAGTGTAAGAGATTGGGAGGACGAATGTATAAGGGTTAAAGTTCAATTTACGTTTAGAGTCGAGATTCAGAATTTAAAACATAAGAATATAAACATATGAAAGTAATCATCTTTTAACACATAATACTTGTTTGACACTATGAAACCCCAAGGGTTATAATCTTTTCATGGGTAGGACACCCTTTAGAATCATAAGAAGTTTTAGGTCTTAGATGATGATAATCTAGTACTTTGACGAATAAACATAAATTCACCATTAAAGGTTCAAATGTTGGATTGTATATGTAAGTATTATATAGGTTATGTATTATACATTACTAAGTTCAACAGTTCAAGCATGAGGCAGGAGGATGAATCCTCCATTTAGGAACCTCTTAAGTGTCATAGAATTCATGTAGGAGGTAGGAAGAAAAGTCTTCCATTTAGGCATCTCTAAGTGTTCACCACTACACTTGATGTTATGAATATTCAAGGAGGGTCATGAACTTACAAGTAATACAAAAATATTAACCACTAATCTATGAGAAATCATCAAGCAATGTGTAGATTTTATGTAGGATAAGCCAAGTTAATCCTAAATCACACATTCATCGAGCTTTGAGCTTGAACATCACTTGTGGGTTAACCTTGTTTTTAAGCCTAACTAACCATAGAAGTGGTTATAAGCATAAGGACATAGGTTTGAGATGAGTTAGACTCATGTTTAAACAAGTTTAGTAAAGATTTAATCAAAACGGAAACAATCAGTGAACTTTGGAGCCTTTTTGGCGATGTTCCAGGATCTGATTTTCTACGGAAAACACATGGAAAAGTAGCTAAGGTCAATCCAAGGTAGTAGGAAAAAGAATTGAGTGAATCGGATAAGAAATGGATGAGTTATGCTCACTTTAGTGAAGAGGTATGCTTCTTCTCGAACACTGATTTACAGCTACGATTTAGAGAGTTTTAGAGTGATTTGGAAGTGTTTGCAAAGTGAAAATGGCTTGGAGTATGCTAGGTATTTATAGGGGAAGGTTGTGGTTGAGTTAGGTGAAGAATTAAATGCATTAGAGGCAAGTTTAAACTCCAAAATCACCAAATCCCGCTCAAAACAGTGAGCTGAACAACTTTTCTGCGGATTAATGGCTGTGGCGGCCCATGGAGGAATTCTCCTCCACCCGTCGCGGGTGGCGACGCCATGCAACCGAGAAAATGTTGTTTTTTACCACTTTTGACCCCTAGATTTTGGTATATTGATGTTTTAAGTTGTTTTCAATGTATTTTAAGTATGAGAAACATATTTAAAGGTTTGTAATGTAATTATATTATGAAGCTAATATAAAACGAGTATAAACAAGTATGAATGTCGAGAATAAGTATCGAATTTGCGCAAATTTAGCATATAAGGCACATGTTTACAACTTTGACGTATTTTGCACATATTGTGATTAAAGTGTCGCATGTTTGATAAATGTAAATGTACGAACAAGCATGAAATGTGTGTAACATGAATGCAAAGAAAGGTACGAATTTCATTATGATCCAAATCTCAGATTTTACAATTATTACAACGAAAGAACGATTATAAGAACGCAAGACTTCCAAAAATAGAAATACAAACAAGACTTTCTAATTATGAAAAGTACGAAAGATTAGGCCGTTACAACGGAATCGATTCAGGCATGATGAAAAACAGAGCAAATTGAACGAAGAAATCACGAAATGAATTGATAAATTGAACGAGAAACTGAAGGAACGAAAATGAAGATCAAAATGTATCAAGATACCATGTAAATTGAGAGGACGAATTTCTTGAATTGAATTGTCCCCAAATGATACGAGCCCTAATTATATATAGACAAAACTAACTAACCAACTGTTTTCTAACTACCTAACTAACAATTAACGGAATAAATAAAGGGTAAAATAGAAATTTGACTTTATTAAGTCAACAAAACCACCATTGTAAAAAGTCACTCACATCAGCATTTACATCTATTGTAAGGGATTTTTACGGTGATTTTTCTTTTTCAGAATATTTGGTAAAAAAATTTTGTTGAAAGCTAAATATTGTGAGAACCATGACAACGTATGAGAAAAAAATCAAAACCACATTTTTTGTAATACAAACATCATTATATTTATAATACAACATCAAAAAAAATGATTTTACAACATTAAATAGTTTATTTCCTCTCTCAAAATCACTCTTAATAGTTTTTTTACACATGTATAAATATAACATATTTACACATGTGTAAATTTTCTTTAATTACGAACTCACCTAAATTTAAATGTGTAAATTTAATTTCTAACATTATATTCGAATTAATAATAATGATAAATGTAAAAAAATTGAATTTAAATTGTTTTTTATCAAGTTCTCGTGGTTTTTTCATTCCTTCTCATGGATCACAATATTTAGCATTCTCATTTAAGCAATCACCTATATATATATATATATATAGGGTAGGGCTACATAGAAAACCCTATCTATATAAAAAACCCTAGAAAACCCAACCTCCCGACATTTTTTTTTTTTGAAAAAAATAACACATGTAATATACATGTTTTTAAGAGTTTTGGGCCAACAAAATCAAAAAAGCGCCGAAGGGATATTTAAAAAAAAAAAAAAATTCAGCAACTTTCAGCATTTTTGTCTAACACATGTTAGGCACTGAATTTTGTTTATTTTTTTTTTAAAAAATCCCTTCGGCGCTTTTTTGTTTTTTTTGGACCAAAACACTCTAAAACATGTATATTACATGTGTAATTTTTTTCAAAAAAAAATGTCGGGAGGTTGGGTAAAAATGGGTTCCCATTTGGGTTTCCAGAGTTTCCTAAGAATTTGAGGGTTTTTTGTCTATCCTTACCCTATATATATATATATATATATATATATATATATATGTATGTATGTAAAAAAATTGAATTTAAATTGCTTTTTATCAAGTTCTCGTGGTTTTTTTCATTCCTTCTCACGGATCACAATATTTAGCATTCTCATTTAAACAATCACCTATATATATATATATATATATATATATATAGGAACATGATCAGGAGAGAACACATCAAAGTGTGAGAACGGTGAGAATGATTCTCAACCACAAGAACTTAGTGGTTTGTGGCTGAGATTGATGTGGTGGCATTTTTGTAAATAATAACGGCCTTGGAACTACCAGGAGGGGTAAAATAGGATGATCCAAAAAAAGGTGCACATGCTAATCACATGTCATTTTCCCCCATCATATTTAAAAGACAATAACTTTTTTATACGTGATTATTTTTCGAAAAAAAATTACACCATAAAACTCAGCGTTTTTTTTATCTTTCCAACGAGTATACTATTGATATAGTTTTTCGAAAAAAAATTAACTGGGTTTTATGCCGTTTTTCTGAACTGGGTGTTTTATGGCGTTTTAAACTAGGTATTTTCATGGCGTTTTTGTAAACTAGATGATTTTATGGCTTTTTAACTAGGTATTATCATGGAGTTTTTCTGAACTGAGTGTTTTACAGCGTTTTCAACTGAGTTTTTTCATGACGTTTTTCTGAACTGGGTGTTTTATGACGTTTTTACACTAGTACAAATTATGATTTTTCTGAGCTCAGAAAATATTAATTTAGGCGGTTAGACACATAAACCGCCCAAAAATCAGCACAAATAAACTTACACACACATTTTTTGAGCTATATGGCTCAAAAAATGGTTTTTTAAGCTGTTGTAAATTATAGCTCAAAAAAATAGCTTTAGTGTTTTATGGCGTTTTAACTTGGTATTTTTATGGCGTTTTTCTGAATTGGGTGTTTTTATGGCGTTTTATTTGAAAACCCAGTTCATGTGAGTGGGTTTTGACAATATTACCCCTTAGTGTAATTTAACATCAATGCCACATGTCACCACCAAAATCGTTCTCACCGTTCTCACACGTTTCACCGTTCTCTCTAAATCCTGACTCTATATATATAGGGGAGGGTTATCTTGAGAATGCTAAATATTGCGAGAAGCGTGAGAACGAATGAAAAAACCAATCAAAACCAATTTTTTTTAATACAAACCCCATTGTAAGTAAGATACAACATCAAAAAAGGAATTTACAACATGAAATAATTCATTTCTCCTTTCAAAATCATTTTTTTTTATATTTTTTACACATGTGTAAATATAACAAATTTACACATGTGTAAATGACAAACTTACACTTATGTAAATTTTCTTTATTTACGAATTCACGTAAATTTAAACGTGCAAATTAAATTTCTAACGTTGTATTCGAATAATAATAATAAGTGTAGAAAAAATTTCTAACATTTAAACCTTCCTCTATATATATATATATATATATATATATGGGGACCTCTAAAATGAGAACCACATCCAGTTGTAAGAACCGTGAGAACTACACCGTACGGGGGAAGGTGGACCAATTTTTTTTTCATAAACATAGATGCATGTATTATAAACACATTTGTAAAAAAAATTCAAAAAAAAAAAAATGTCGGGTGTGTAGTTTTGAGCACCCCAAGTTTGTGTTTACGGGTACCGTAAAATTTATTTAAAATTTACGGTACCCATAAACACAAACTTGTGGTGCTCAAAACTACACAAACGACATTTTTTTAATTTTTTTACAAATGTGTTTATAATACAAGCATCTACGTTTATGAAAAAAAAAATTTGGTCCAACTCGCCCCGGATCAAAAAGTTCTCACGGTTCTTACAACTGGAGGTGATTCTCATTTTAGCGGTCCCCATATATATATATATATATATATATATGTATATGTATATATATATATATATATATGTATATGTATATATATATGTATATATATGTATATATATAGGGGAGGGTTTAAATGAGAACGCTAAATATTGTGAGAACCGTGAGAACAAATGAAAAAACCGCGAGAACTTGGTAAAAAAACAATTCAAATTCAAAATCTCTTTTTACACTTATCATTTTTATTCGAATACAATTTTAGAAATTAAATTTACACGTTTAAATTTACGTGAATTCGTAAATAACGAAAATTTACACATGTGTAAGTTTGTCATTTACACATGTGTAAATTTGTTATATTTACACATGTGTAAAGAAATGTAGTAAGAGTGATTTTGAGAGGAGAAATGAATTATTTAATGTTGTGACTTCTTTTTTGATGTTGTATTTTAATTAGAACGAGGTTTATATTAAAAAAAATTGGTTTTGATTGGTTTCTTATTCTTTCTCACAGTTCTCGCAATATTTACTGTTCTCAAGATAACCCTCATCTCTCTCTCTCTCTATATATATATATATATATATAGGATTAGGTTCAAGAGTGAACACTAGTGTAGTTTGCGAACTGAGCGAACTAATCCTGGCCATACATGTGTGTAGATCAATGGTCAGGATTTGATGATGAGTGTATTTTACGATTTAATGATGAAATATCCACGTGTGTAAATCAATGGCCAAGATTTGTTCACTCAGTTCACAAATACATTAGTGTTCACTCTAGAACCCCACCCTATATATATATATATATATATATATATATATATAATTATGTTTACTCCTGAATTTTTTATGAACGATAATTATGCATCTAATACAAACCAAATATCTCTCTGCACATATAAACTCCCCGTTTTCTCTCCCGCAACGCCGGTGGCTCGACGAAGGCTGTTTGCTAGGGTTAGTGTGCGAGGTCGACAAATTTTTCAGCTTGACCTTTCATTCTAACTCTCCAAACTTGTTCTTCCATTCGCTTCCGGGTTCGGTATTCTCTTCGCCTTTTCTGTTTCGTTCGTTGAGTGTCAGCCTTTCTTCCGGACCTTCTTGTTGTTGGCTTAGCGGGTCTGATATTGGTCGCGTCTATCCCGTATAGCACAGCTAGACTGATTCGAATCTCGTTAACACTTCGTTGAAGTTGCGTTCTGGTAGTTTGGCTTGGTGGTTTCTATCTCTTGATTTTCTCGAGGAGGTTTCTGTCTCTTGATTTTCTCCATGGGTAGGAAGATGTGGAAGGGGCAGTGCCACATAAATGATGGTTGGAACACAGTCTTGAGCAAAAATCAAGCCAGGAAGGAGAAAATCTTTTTCAACAGGGAAGCCCGTCTTCGTTGTGCCACTTCGTTTTTCATAGCTAACCTTCCGGACTCTTGCAATCGTGGGGATGCTTTGGAAGGCTTTCGAACATTTGGAGAATTTGGAAGATGCGTTTGTTTCGTTTAAAAAAGATAGGGCGGGAAACAGATTCGGGTTTATTAAACTCTCTAATGTCCAAGATCCGTTACCCTGGATTGAGAAGCTAAAAGAGGTTCGCATTGATGGTGCTGTGATTGACGTTAATCTGGCTAAGTTTAACAGAGATGGGTCTAAAGTAGAACAGTTTAATGCAGGGGAGAAATCTTCTGTTTTTGATATATTAAATCCGGCGGTCCCTGTTTCAGAACCGACTAAAGACTATAGCAAGCTGCCCTCCCATTATCAAGGTGCTAGGTCTTATCGCTCAGTTTTAGCCCCGAATTCGAAAGACGAGTCTGGCAAACTTCTAGAGTTACCCCCTATGAATGTTGATGCGTGTGAAGTGTTATATATATTAGGTGTATATTTTAAGCCCCTTTAACACTTTTTTAGTCAAGTTTTAAATTTATAAAACACGATATTTTACTAACACTAAACACACATATGGGCAAGTGCACCCATCGTGAGCGTAGTATAGTGTTGGCAAGATACCGAGGTCGTCCAAGGACACAAGAGCTTTTAGTACCGGTTTTTCCTCAACGTCTAATGAAATCAAAAAGTTTAGAAAAAATTTTTAAGCTAAGAAAAATAAAAACTAACTAAAAATGCTGAAAATAAAAATAAAAAGAAAAACAGATAGACAAGATGAATCACTTGGTTCCGACTCGTATCTAGTGTAACCTTTGATTATTTCCGCACTTTTGCACTTTTTAAGAGATTATCTTAGTTATTGTAGTAGGCCCCTCTTTTGAAGGTGACGTTACCCTCACCCCAGTAGTTTGAGTCTGCAAGGATACAATCCTAAAAGGGGGGATTATTGAAAGATAACTAATTAAGTTATTAATGCAAATTATGGTAGGCCCCTCTTTTGGAGGTGACGTTACCCTCGACTAAGTAGTCCGAGTCAGCAGGGATACATTCCTAAATAGCCGGGTTATAGTATTAATAGTAGTTAACTTATGAGGGGGTCAAAGAGTTTGGACCCCCGCCATCCAATACCGTTAAGTATTGAAGGAGGTCCTACTAAAATTGACCCAGGTCCATTGCAGGACCTCTAAACGGTGAACAATGGCAAGACCTTTACCAAATCGTTCCCTTAACCCCCGACCAGGTAGCCAACATACCTCCATATAGACCGTGGAGATATGAATGGTGAAAATCTTTTATTTTATATAGACAGTAAAATAATGCCAAGACACCACGGACAAACGATAAGGAAAGATCACCTTCAACATAAGAAACTAGTTATTAAAGTCATTAATACAAAACCAAATAAAAAGTGTGAAAAGATTAAAAATAAAAAGTATTACACTAGACACTTTGTGTTCACCAAGTGATGTAAGAGACTTAGGAAACCATGGCCTTGATTGTCAAGAACTCTTACTATCAATCTTGGATCCCGAGACGACTCACACACTCTACGATGGACAATGGATTATGGTGGTGGATGATGGTGTTATGGTGGTGGTGGGTGGTGGGTGAAGTGTGAGAGAGGTGGTGTGCCAAGGGATAGTTTGAGCTTGAGCCAAGCACTCCTATTTATAGGCTAAACAGAAGCTCGGGCACGGCCCCGTGTCCAGTGGGCACGGCCCCATGTCCACATCCTTCTCTTTCTTCATTTAATGCAGCTTGTCTTATTAGTTGACCACGCCCCCGTGTCCGCTGAGCACGACCCCGTGTGCAGAAGAATCTTTGTACTATGAAGATTTGCTTAGATTGTGCGAATCTTATAGTTGACCACGGCCCCGTGTCCGCTGAGCACGGCCCCGTGGTGGGCAATAGAAGCTTCTACCACTTTGTCTTTTCTGCTGACACTTGGGCACGCCCCCGTGCTGGCTGAGCACGGGGCGTGTTCAGTCTTATGATATTTTGCTTGGGAAGATGCTATCGTGGGGTCGGGCATGTCACGTCTTGTCCCTTTTCTTGTATTTATGTTAGATTTTGATGTCTTTTTGCTTCTTTTGTTAATTTGAGCTCATTTAATCCTGAAAATACAAAAGGAAGACAAAAGCACACTTTTTCCAACATTAGTACTAAAAAAGTATTAGTTTTATGCCACAATTGATGAAATTTAAATGTTGCATTTTGCACACATCAAATACCCCCACACTTGAATCTTTGCTTGTCCTCAAGCAAAACTCTTTAATATGTGGCTATTACACTCCCAAATGGAATGGGTAGAAAAGAAGGTTTTTGGGCTTATCATAGAGTGTCGGGATTTCCAAGATTCTTTATTTAGTTTTATTTTTATTTATTTACAATCCTATTCGTCATGATTTATTTAAAACTTTTCATAAGATAAATTACTTATTAGGGCATAACATGCCTTTGTAAAATTTTATTTATATACAAGTTTAGATACCTCACGGGGATCACTCAACACTCGGCCGAAAATGTATTTTTGTGGATCACTCGAGAGCGGCATGGAACTTACTCCTACCATAGGCTTGCCAAGCAATCAATCCTCCTCCTTTTTAACTTATATACCTTTGTAAATATTAAGAGGACTTTGTGGGTGAAGGGTTAGGCTTTGGTTAAAGGTAGGTGGTTGGGTTAGTGGTTAGTAGAAAGGGGCGAAAAGCGTAACAAGCGTCGGTTTTCGTAAGACTTTTTATTTTTGCAACTTTTATTTTGATGAAGCTATTATTCAAACAAAGTTATTTTTTTTTTGATGAACTTGTTTGTTTATTTTCTTTTGCTTCATCATCAACACAAAATTTTATTTTATTTTTTTATTTTTATTTATTTATTTTTTTTTATTTTTTTGAAAAGTCATACGAAAAACCGAACTTGTTACTAAAACAAAAGGGTTAAAAATGAAAAAGGTTTTGGTGGGAAAAAGGGTGTTTGGTTTGGGTTATGAAACGAAAAGGTTTAGGCTCAAAGGGGCTAACTAGGGGATTTTGGGTAGGTGGTAAAAAAAAAAGAAAAAATAATGGTGTAGAAATAAAAAGGGTTAGTCCTAATGCCTCCATCATTTACTTACTCGGGTTTAAGTTGGTAAGGACCGGGAATGTATCGTCATGGCAAGTTCTAGAGTCGTAAGAACCAAGCGGCTATTCACACAAGAAACGAAAAATGAGCATTTAGTCTAATGATATGTATTTGTATGCTCAATAAAGGCTCAAAACTCACTTTTGTGGGAATGAGTTTTTATGTGATCAAGTATATATAATCAAATTTTAACTAAGTTTGCCATGCCTTTTCATAATTTTCTTATGTTGGTTCTTTTTATCACGACGCTATCGGTTGTAAATTCGTAAAAATATAACCTTTTTGAGAACTTGAATTTCCCGAGTTAAACCTAGACAAGTAAAAAAAATGAAAATTTTTGAAAAAATTTGGGGTGATTAGCGGTTCCAATAGAGTTTTGTGTAAGGCTTGTATTTAGGACTTGCAAGATTCAAGGTTTTAGCATCCCCCCACACTTAAATTACACATTGTCCTCAATGTGTCCCAAAAATAAGTTTTTAGGTTGATTGAATGTGTAAAAAGGTGTAAAAAGCAAAAATTTTGTGTTACTGGGCGCTGAGCACGGCCCCGTGTTGTCCGGGCACGGCCCCGTGTTCAAGTGACAGTAACAAAATTAAATCAAGAGAAACAGAAGCCTGGACACGGGGGCGTGTTGAGTGAACACGGCCCGTGTCCAGTTACCTGAACTGGGTCTTTTTCTGCAGACTGTGCAGCACGGGGCCGTGTTGGGCGGACACGGCCCGTGCCGAACTTACTGTAAACGAAGAATTTTGTCGGACGGTTCTGTTTTCTTGCATGGGGTGCTGGTTCAAGTTTCCCTTGTATCCTTTGTCATCTCAAGTGTGTTTTATTCCTGAAAATTAAAACTAACTAGAAAACATAAAAAAAATTAATCTAAACTAAACCAAGGATAGTTCCGCGGAATGCCTCCGTGGTGCGCCATGTTTATAAGGGTCCTTGGCTAGACCCAAAGCCTGGTCATATGTTACCCAAGTGGGATGTATTGCATCCCATGTTACACCGTCGTAGATCGTCATCCAAGCTTGAGTCTATGACCTTCATGTAGTTGACCGGGTCTTCGTCCTCCACTCTTTTTCCACATTCAAACTTTACTTCCTTGTCCCCAAACTTCAATGTTAACGTTCCGTCATTCATATCCACCACTGCTTGGGCGGTGGCTATAAATGGCCTCCCGAGGATGAGAGGGACATCGGTGTCTTCTTCCGTGTCTAGGATGACAAAGTCGGTTGGGAAAACGAAGTTGTCAACTTTGACCAATAGATTTTCAGCGACACCTTGTGGGAATTTGACGGATCTGTCGGCGAGTTGTATGCTCATCTTTGTAGGGCTTGTTGTTCCTAGGCCGAGTCGTTTGAACATTGATGTGGGCATGTGGTTAATGCTAGCCCCAAGATCGGCTAATGCATTACGAACGGGGGATCCCCCAATCGAGCAAGGAATTGTGAAGCTTCCGGGATCGATTTTCTTTTGTGGAAGTTTGTTGAGTACTAAGGCGGAGCATTCTTCGCCTAAGTTAACTAATTGCAATGATTCAATTTTCCTTTTGTGAGTGAGGAAATCCCTCATGAATTTTGCATATTTAGGCATTTGGGTTAGGACCTCAATAAAAGGAATATTAACATGCAATTGTTTTAGTAAATTTTCGAACTTTGCGAATTGCTCATCGGTCTTTTGACGATTTAACCTACCAGGGTACGGAATTGGAGGAGTTTTGGCGGTCTCTTGATTTGGTAAAGAAGCTTTTTCTTGTGCGGGTGGAGTTGTGGTTTGGCTAGACTGGCTTCTTTCATCTGGCAGTAAGGGAGCCTCCTCGGGACCCACGGTTCGGTTTCTCAATGTGATGAGGTGTACTTGCGCCTTTGGGTTGGTTTCGGTATTACTTGGTAACGCGCCTTGTGGTCTCTCGGAGAAATTTTGAGCTAGTTGATTTAATTATTTTTCAATGTTTTGAATGCTAGCTTGTTGATTTCTAAAATTTGATTCCAATTGTTGAAATCGATCCGAGTTTTTCTTTTCGGTGTCGGAGATGAGGCGAGATACAGTATCTTCAAGCCTTTCTCTTCCACCTTGTTGTTGAGAGAAATTTTGTGGTTGTTGAAAGTTAGTTCGTTGGTTTTGTTGGTTACTACTATTGTCGGGATCTCTCCAACCAAGATTTGGGTGGTTACGCCATCCTTGGTTGTAGGTACCCGTTGGAGGACCCGACGGCCTAGGTCTGTTATCAATGTAGTTTACCGTTTCTGTTTGTTCATCTAATTCTTTCATACAACTCCAATTTTCATGTGGCCCACCACACCCTTCACAAGCCATAACCGATGCCGTTTTTGTCATTTCTAGCTCTTTGATTTTTGAAGAGAGGGCCTCGATTTGGGCTTGTAAAGAGGTGCTTTCATCAACCTTATGGGCGCCCGGGGCAATAGATTTATTACCTCGGGGAGTGTGCCATTGAAAATTGGTTTGAGCAATTTCCTCAATTTGATTATATATTTCATTTGGGCGACGATTACCTAAAAGTCCCCCGGAGCTAGAATCAAGTGTTTGTCTTGTGTGTGGCAACAACCCATTGTAGAAAGTGGATACTTGTTGCCACACCGCTAGACCGTGATGAGGACACTTTCTTAGTAGCTCCTTGAACCGTTCCCAAGTTTCATACAAGGATTCCCCATCCTCTTGTGAGTATGTATTAATTTCAGTCATTAATTTAGCCGTTTTAGCAGGAGGGAAATACTTATATAGAAACTTTTGGGCTAGTTCATCCCAGGTGTTTACCGAGCCAACTGGGAGGGTGTTAAGCCAAGCCTTAGCTCGGTCTTTTAGTGAAAATGGAAACATCCTAAGGTGAATGGCGTCGTTTGATGCTCCATTGATCCGAAAGGTATCACATATTTCCAAGAAATTAGTAATATGTAGATGGGGATCCTCGTCCGCAAGCCCATGGAAGGTTGCGGAGTTTTGAAGCATTTGTATCAAATGTGGCCGAAGTTCGAAGTTGTTGGCTTCGACATTCAGTGCATTGATAGCGGCGCCGAGATTACCTACGGTGGGCCGTAGGTAATCCATGAGGGTACGTTGGTCCGCCATTGGAAGTGGGTCCCCCGAAACTTTCTCTTGATTTTTATCTTTAAGTCTTTTTCTGAGAAAGCGTTCGGGTTCTTCTAGAGGTTCTTTTATGTCTCTACTAGAACTGGAGCTCATGCACTACGTAGGAAGTTCAAATGTGGCGCCAAGGTTCCAAGTCCTGCGATAAAAACAGAAAAGAATGTTGGTCCGAAGGTTCACCACGGCCCCGTGCTCACCGAACACGGCCCGTGGTCAAGTTTACAGTAATTGTTCCCCGGATCCCTGTTACTGGGAGTTGGATACGGCCCCGTGTTGCACCGACACGGCCCCGTGCTCAGCTCTCTGTAACTCAGAAAATAAAAACTGCCAGTGATAGTGATGGGCACGGCCCGTGTCCGACCAGGCACGGCCCGTGTCCGACCAGGCACGGCCCGTGCTGAGCTCTGCAGAAACAGAAAAACTAAAAAAAAATCCTAAAAAAAATTGAAAAATAAGAAAAACGATTAGGCCGTTGATTCCTAACTTTCTTAAAATCCTTGTGTCCCCGGCAACGGCGCCAAAAACTTGATGCGTGTGAAGTGTTATATATATTAGGTGTATATTTTAAGCCCCTTTAACACTTTTTTAGTCAAGTTTTAAATTTATAAAACACGATATATTACTAACACTAAACACACATATGGGCAAGTGCACCCATCGTGAGCGTAGTATAGTGTTGGCAAGATACCGAGGTCGTCCAAGGACACAAGAGCTTTTAGTACCGGTTTTTCCTCAACGTCTAATCAAATCAAAAAGTTTAGAAAAATGTTTTAAGCTAAGAAAAATAAAAACTAACTAAAAATGCTGAAAATAAAAATAAAAAGAAAAACAGATAGACAAGATGAATCACTTGGTTCCGACTCCTATCTAGTGTAACCTTTGATTATTTCCGCACTTTTGCACCTTTTAAGAGATTATCTTAGTTATTGTAGTAGGCCCCTCTTTTGAAGGTGACGTTACCCTCACCCCAGTAGTTTGAGTCAGCAAGGATACAATCCTAAAAGGGTGGATTATTGAAAGATAATTAATTAAGTTATTAATGCAAATTATGGTTGGCCCCTCTTTTGGAGGTGACGTTACCCTCGACTAAGTAGTCTGAGTCAGCAGGGATACATTCCTAAATAGCCGGGTTATAGTATTAATAGTATTTAACTTATGAGGGGGTCAAAGAGTTTGGACCCCCGCCATCCAATACCGTTAAGTATTGAAGGAGGTCCTACTAAATTTGACCCAGGTCCATTGCAGGACCTCTAAACGGTGAACAATGGCAAGACCTTTACCAAACCGTTCCCTTAACCCCCGACCAGGTAGCCAACATACCTCCATATAGACCGTGGAGATATGAATGGTGAAAATCTTTTATTTTATATAGACAGTAAAATAATGCCAAGACACCACGGACAAACGATAAGGAAAGATCACCTTCAACATAAGAAACTAGTTATTAAAGTCATTAATACAAAACCAAATAAAAAGTGCGAAAAGATTAAAAATAAAAAGTATTACACTAGACACTTTGTCTTCACCAAGTGATGTAAGAGACTTAGGCAACCATGGCCTTGATTGTCAAGAGACTTAGACGACTCACACACTCTACGATGGACAATGGATGATGGTGGTCGATGATGGTGTTATGGTGGTGGTGGGTGGTGGGTGAAGTGTGAGAGAGGTGGTGTGCCAAGGGATGGTTTGAGCTTGAGCCAAGCACTCCTATTTATAGGCTGAACAGAAGCTCGGGCACGGCCCCGTGTCCAGTGGGCACGGCCCCGTGTCCACATCCTTCTCTTTCTTCATTTAATGCAGCTTGTCTTATTAGTTGACCACGCCCCCGTGTCCGCTGAGCACGACCCCGTGTGCAGAAGAATCTTTGTACTATGAAGACTTTCTTAGATTGTGCGAATCTTGTAGTTGAGCACGGCCCCGTGTCCGCTGAGCACGGCCCCGTGGTGGGCAATAGAAGCTTCTACCACTTTGTCTTTTCTGCTGACACTTGGGCACGCCCCCGTGCTGGCTGAGCACGGGGCGTGTTCAGTCTTCTGATATCTTGTTTTGCTTTGAAGATGCTGTCGTGAGGTCGGGCATGTCACGTCTTGTCCCTTTTCTTGTATTTATGTTATATTTTGATGTCTCTTTGCTTCTTTTGTTAATTTGAGCTCATTTAATCCTGAAAATACAAAAGGAAGACAAAAGCACACTTTTTCCAACATTAGTACTAAAAAAGGGTTAGTTTTATGCCACAATTGATGAAATTTATATGTTGCATTTTGCACACATAAATGTCGACATTAAGAAAAAAATGGGAGTATAAATCGCTCGTTGGCGAAGTTAAGATATAAACATTCTAAATAATCTTAAAACCCATTTTTCGGGGATCACGGAGGAAGGTTTTTAGCTGAAATATTTGGGGGGTTTAAGTCTTGTTGTGCTTTCACGAACCGGTGCAAGCCGAAGAGTTCCATGTCAAAATGATAGAGGAATGGGAAAAGTGGTTTTCTAGGCTATACGTCTGGGAAGGTGTCCCTCCCGTGTTCGAGAGAATTGCATGGATCAAGATCTTAGGAGTGCCGGTCTCTCTTTGGGATAGGCATGTGTTTAATCGTATTGGAGAAAGGTGTGGGCGTCTCCTCATCAAATCAGAGGCTGATGATATTTGGGAACTTGGCTGAGGAACGTTTGGCGGTTCTGGTTAACTCGGGGAAAAGGGTGTCGGAGGAATTTCTTTTGCCATGGAAGAATCATGTTATAAGAGTTTGGGTGGAGGAAATTTCGGGTCAGTGGTATCCGGAATTTTTAGAATCGAAAGAATTAGAGACTGGATCACCGGAATAGTCTCAGATGGGATCGCCGGAATTCTCGTCGGTTTTCGGAGATTCTCCGGGTTGCCGGAAGTGATCATTCAAAAGGGTGCATGGGAAACTCTACAGCTTCTTGCATGGGGAATTCAACAGCCGACTCCCATCATAATGTCGAGAATCACATACATAATTTGGAAGCACATGGGGAAATGGAGCAGCCGTCTTTTGATAATATTCTAGAGAGAGAAGAGGTGGGTCCGGATAATAGGTTGGATCAACATTTGGAGCAGGTTGGGCCCCATTCTGATAATAAACGGCCCAGTTACATCACTATGCGGCCCAATCGAGTTTTGAACATAAAGAAAAAGGCCCAAGCCAGGTTTATTCCAGATCTAAATCAGGAGCTGAACAATTCTAATAATTCGGACCCCTTCAACTTTGAAGAAGTTTTCAGAAAGGAGACTGAGGGAGCTAAGGTTAATACCCAAGTCTCGGGGGATGAAGATAATGGGGAAAAATCGGAGACGATCCTGGAGGAAGCTCAGACCCGGGTTAATTTTGATGAAGAAGTGGCCATAACTATGGAGGTCGGTGCTCGTTTGGGGATATGTGTTGATGGGTTTGATAACCAAGTGAAGAAGCTGGTAAGTGGGGAACTGGAAGGAAATCGGTGCCAATGAATTATATTTCTATCAACGTTAACGGAGTATTGGATCCTCGGAAAGGTAATTGGATCCGGAATCTTAAAAGGATGGTTAAAGCCGATTTTTTAGGGCTTCAGGAGTCTCATCAAAAAGGTCTCTCGGGTTTTGCTATTCGACGGTTTTAGGATATGTCTTCAATGTCTGCTGAAACGGTAGACTCCGTTGGTAGATCAGGGGATTTGGTGTCTATCTAGAATCCGTAGGCGTTTAATATGGATCAGGTATTGAAAAATCCTAAGTTTCTTCTTGTTTCAGGTAAACTAGTGGGTTCGGAATCTCGTGTCAATGTTTTAAATCTACACGCCCCTAATGATCCTAGTCAAAGAAGAGCTTTGTGGCTTGAGCTGTCAGACTTAATTATCTAATTTGATGGGGCCTGGATCCTATTGGGCGACTTTAACGAAGTCCGGTTTGACGGGTGGACTCTAGATTCGATCGAGGAGCTTCCGACGCTTTCAACGGTTTTATATCCTCTGCTGGATTGGTTGAGTACTCATTGAATGGGGGTAAGTTTAATTATATTTCCGGTCATAGTGATGTCAAGCTAAGTAAATTGGACAGGTTCCTGGTCAATGATGTGTTTATGAGTTCCTGGCCTAATGCGTTTGCTGAAGTCCATAAAAGAGGGTTCTCGGACAATTGTCCGATTTCGTTGTCTTGTGCGGTTGTCGATTTTGGGCTCATTCCTTTCAGGTTCTTCAATTCTTGGGTCGGTGAGCACAAGCTATCGGAAATAGTGGTCTCTGTCGTTAACTCAGCTGGAATTGAGATTGATTCGGGTGTGTCAGGGGGTAAAGATGTTGTCTTTTCAAATATTCTCAAATACATAAAGGCTGAGATAAAGAAATGGAGGAAGGAGGTCTCGTTGGCCAATAACAAAGAGCAGAAATCTATGGAGGACATGATTGAACACATCGAAAACAAAGCCATTGACAGCCTGTTATCGGCTGATGAAAAAAGAATTAGAGTCAAACTCCGTGTTAAAGTGGATATACTGAAGTCTAATCTTGCTAAGGATATTCAACAAAAGGCAAGGGCCAACTGGACGAGATATGGGGACGAAAACAGTTCTTTCTTCCACAAAATTATTGCGATTAACGCGTCTAGAAATAGAATCAATGGGCTGAGTTTTGATGGTCAAATTATTAAGGATCATGTGGCTCTAAAAGAAGGAATAAGGAGGTGGTTTAAGAATCCGAGCCGATAAGACGTAGACCCGATTTCTCTTCTCAAGGCATGCCGACTATTTTGGTGTAGAATAAAGTTGTCCTTTGCGATAGGTTTTCTGATGAGGAAGTCCTAATGGATGTAAAGAACTATGACGGCGGGAAAGCCCCTGGCCCTGATGGCTTCTAGTTAAAAATTTTCAAAGTGTTCTGGGAAAATCTTAAACCCCATATTATGGCTTTCATGCATGATTTTCACCAGAACGGCACTTTAAGTCGCAGTTGCAACTCCCCCTTTATCGCCTTAATCCCAAAATCGATTGATCCCCTGGAGCTGGCCAACTTTCGTCCGATTTCTTTGGTAGGCTCGTTGTATAAAATTTTAGCGGAAGTTTTGGCGAACAGGATCAAGCTTGTTATTAATGAATTATCTTCTCCTACCCAATCAATCGGCCTTCGTGGGAGGTCGTTATATTTTGGAGAGTCCGCTCGTTCTTAATGAAGTTGTCGCTTGGGCTAAGAAGTCCAAAACGAAATTGCTTATCTTTAAAGTGGACTTCCAAAAAGCGCATGACTCGATTAATAGGAGATTCATGTTCCGTATGATGGAAAAAATGGACTTCCCGGCGAAATGGGTCTCTTGGATTAAAGGGTGTCTTAGTTCCGTGTGGGGATCTATTCTAGTGAATGGGTTGCCAACTAAGGAGTTCAAATTCAAAAGAGGGTTAAGGCAAGGTGATCCCCTCTCACCTTTCCTCTTTGTCATAGCGATGGAAATTATTAGCCTGTTTATGAATAGGGCTTATGCTTTGGGTCTATTCCAAGGTTGTCAGCTCCCTAATGGAGGGCCGATCATCTCTCATCTCTGCTATGCAGATGATGTGATCTTCATTGGTACCTGGTCTGAGCATAATATTACTACCTTGAATCGTATGTTGAGGTGGCTTAATCTAGTCACTGGGCTTAAAGTAAATCGCCATAAAAGCAAGATGTTCGGGATCGGTGTTCCTGGTAATGAGGTGAATCAGCTTGCGGGCTTGGTTAAATGTGATGTTGGCTTCCTCCGTTTTTTGCATTTAGGGATTCCGGTTGGAGTCAACATCAAGAGAGCTAGATATTGGAAACCGATTATTGATAAATTCAAAGCTAAGCTATCGAAATGGAAAGCTAACCATCTTTCATTTACGGGGCGGATGACTCTGGCCAAGTCGGTTTTAGGGAGCCTCCGGTCCTATTATCTCTCGTTGTTTGCCGCTCCAAAAGGTATTTTAAATAAACTCGAGAAGATAAGAAGAGAATTTATTTGGGGAAAATCGGCCTCGGGTCATAAGATGAGATGGTTACGTTGGGAGTTTTTGCTCAAATCCAAAAAAGCCGGGGGTATGGGTTAAGGGGGGATACATGGGTTCAATAAAGCGATGTTAACAAAGTGGTGGTGGAGGTTCAAACAAAATCCGAATCAGTTGTGGGCGGATGTCTTACGGGCTATTCACAGTGGAAGTGGAGCAAATAATTCTCAATCTTTCATTCCTAAAAAAAAAGACGATTCCGGGTGTTTGGAAGGATATAGTCGCGGTTGAATCTGATCTTGCTAAAATTGGTTTAAACATAAAAGATAAGTTGATTAAAGATGGGGAGGTCTGGAAATGGAGTAGTGATCCCAATGGAACTTTCTCTGTTAATCAGGTTCGCTTCGACATCGAGGAGGCTAGCCGTGATGGTCCAGCCAAGTCTGTGTCTTTTGATTGGAATTCCTGGGCACCCCCGAAGGCAAATTACTTACTTTGGAGAGCGATGCTAGGTAAAATTGCTTCAAAAATGGGGTTGTTCCACCGGGGTGTTCCGCTTGCCGATACCCGGTGTCCTCGGTGCGGAATCAGTGACGAAGACCCAACCCACATTTTTGTTAACTATCTCTGGGCCAAGTCGATTTGGTGGAACATTTTGACCTGGATGCGAGTCACTTTTCTGGTGAACATTAACAGTCTTTTGGATATGATTGGTTTTATCAAACATCAGCCGGGAGCTGCAAATTGGAAGAAAACGGTTTATACCGTTATTCTAGCGACGGTTTGGAGGATTTGGATCACCAGGAACGCTAAAGTTTTCGAGGACAACTTCATTCCTATCGCTAAATCTGTGGAACAAATTAAAGAGGACACTTACCTATGGATTTGCAACAGATCGAAGCTTAAGACGCCGAAGTAGGAGAATTGGTTAACTTTTGACATCTTAGACATGTTGTAATCTGTTATGCTTTGGGGTTTTTGTTTTTTGCGTTTTGTCGTTTGTACCTTCAGCTTCTTGCTAGCTCTTTATATATATATATATATATATAAAGCGTTTTGCCGTTAAAAAAAAAAGAAAAAAAATACAAACCAAATATTTTAATATTTAAAATGAAAGCTTAGCAAGTGACTAATTTGATATATGATATTGGATGGTGAGTTGAATAGGTGAAATTAAACACAACCTGTATATTTATTTATTTTTTAAAAATTATCCAGTAAAACTTGCACACAGGCTAAAGTCATATTTGTGAATATGAGTTACAGATGACCCAATCTCAAATGAAAATTCCGTTTTTCTTGTAATTGGCGTCTTTTAATTTGTTTTCCTTGCTTTTTCCTCACTACTAGTTGACATACTTGAGCTTATATTTTAGCTGATGATTAAAAGAATCAAGTGGAAAAGATTAATGAAGAGAAGGGGTAGTTAAAAGTAATGAATTAAATTTCTGAAAACGAAGAATATGTGAAAAGCTAGCGAAAAATTACCTATTACCTATCTATTTAAAGAGAAAGTTTAGGAATAGTATTGAATTGTTACCTATCTATTTAAAGAGAAAGTTCAGGAGTAATATTGGATTGTGATTAGTGGGGCAGTTTCTAACAGTGATGGATCCATAATTTTTTTTCTTGGGGGTGTAGAATATTTTTAATGATATTAGGCCCCTTGATGTATAAAAAAAATCCGGTTCATATCGGGTCGGATTGGGACGGGTCATGTAAAACAACAGAACATCAAGCTAAAATTTATATAATCATAAAAACACATCAAATGGTGATACAAACATATTTAATTAGTTTAATTTCTAGAATAAATAGTCAAATGAAAAATGAAAAAATCAAAATATCATAAAACTCTTAATGTTAACATTGCTATTATTGTATGTTCGTTTCCGGATCGATTTCGTAATCCCGATGAGTGCAAAAATCACGTATCACGTGCGGAATCCGTGTACGTGAGTGGATCAGACACAAGAACGTAATTAAACATTGATTCTATTAATAATCTTGACAATTACAAGCACCTTGAATCAACTTGTAGATAATTTCTCTCTCTAGATCTCCAAATGAGCAAGTCCTAAAATGATGCAAGACTCCTCCTATTTATTGGGTATGTCCATCCTTACCAACATTCAAGCCCTTTCATAAAGATGGACTTCTATACTAAGGATGTACATTTATTTCCTATATTTAACATCTCTAAACCATGTCTTGAACATTTCTCAGCTACGATACGTGATTGACGGAAGCGATAGACATACTGCACTCACAGACTTTCCCTTGGATATTGCTGCAGTCAATCTCGTAGCTTTCTATCTTCTCTCTCTCTCTGAGTCTTCATGAAGCTTTGACATCTTCAGTACCACAGACTCCCCTTTAGCTCTTCAAGCTCCTCTTGAATCTGCTTCCTACTTCAACAGCTCCTTTCAGTTGACTCTTTCTCCAGGCTCTCCCTTTCTTTAAGCTTCCGGCGGCTTTTCAGGATCGTCACCTGGTTCTACCATTGCAAGCTCCCCCTTGCTTTGAGCTTTTCTTCAGACTCCCCCTTAGCCTCAACTATCAGGATCGTAATCTGGTTCAATCATCTGAAAATCACAAATATTTAACAGTGAAAGCTTTTTTGTCACCCAGAATTTGTAACTTGGCTCCAAACATAGATGTATGACATTTAAAGCTTATTATATCCTAGTATCGAAACCTGGCACTATGAAAATCTTTTAACAGTTTTAAAACTCTAGGATTTCATACTGGCTCTCTCCCCCTATCAAATAACTCTATATCTGACAGTTAAGCATCCAAAACCCTCAGTTGATCATCCAAGTCCAAATTAATGACCTTGAAGATTTTCAAAAACGATTTTTGAATTTTTCAATTTAAACCTCAAGTTTCAAATTAAAGAACTTGTTTATCTTCAGAAACATGTTCAGCATACTTAGACTTTGAAACTCAGCCTTCAAACATCGGTTGTCGAAACTAAAGTAGAAACAAAATCTTTTTTGTATTTTTACAAATTATATGCTAAAACACACTGAAAATCTTTTTGTACTTTTTCTTTAATGAAATGCAGTAAAGAAATATTCACAAACATGTTTTTGTTTGAGTTTGCGTCAGAGGATCATATCAGTTTATGACAAATCACTAGCACTGTTGACCTTTTAAAGACTTTAAGTTCTAAACGATTCACTTAGATTGTCAGTATACTATACTGATCCACTTAAATTTTCACACAAACTTCAATTGATTCAAGATACGAGATTAATGTTTTAGGAACTTAAATTATTCGCGTGTCCCACCTCAGAATATACTCCCGTATCAAGATTCCATAGATTAAGTCTTACAGATGAATAGACTATATTGATATCTGTACTCTGGGTTAGTGCGAGGCCTTGAGAGCTCAGGTATGAACTATCGTTCAGTCAAAGAGATGAAGGCTCGACTTTAGGCGTGTTCCACTTAGTTATCTTCTTTACAACTGCACTTGATTTATATCTTTCGATTTTTTTAAATTTTTATGCAGAGGGAAAGCTTTAAGCACACAAAGTATTATACGAGGTCTAGGCCATTGCTGACGCAAAATAAGAAGACCAAGTATAATACCCCAGATATCAATAAGTATAAAGACCTAATATATCAGAATCAGACAACCTCTCAAACGAAATTTCGGAGTACTAAGTCCATATATCCGAGAGATGTTCCCCACGAGATAAGTAAGCTATTGATATTTAGGTTTATATCTCGAAATCAATTTACTAAGTGTGTAAAAACATACTGGCATATCATAGTGAGACCGTTTATTACATTAGACTTTCCATTTCTTTAGCATGTTGTGATTGTCAACTGATGTACTACCATTTTCTCTTTTTACACAAAACTCTTCTATTTTTTTCAAGTTTTTGAATTTTTCAAATTTTCAAATGTTTTTGTATTTTCTGAAAATATGTACTCCCCCTAAAATCAAAAACATTTAAAAATTTGACAAACCGATGTAAATAGCTTCATCTCGCTATCCATTTTCTGCATCACATGCTCTGTTTAGCATAAAATACCACCATGATTTACAACAAATTGATTTTTAATAGGTTACAACCATTTTCAACCACTTGTGAATCTACTCATGTTTGTTCAGCCGTGAGGGTTTCGGCGTATTCAATCAAAACATTTTTTAAAATTTTTTATTTTTGACAATAAAAACAAACAATATTTTTCATTTTTCAATTTTTGACAAAATAAAAACATATTTTTTAGTTTTTAAAATTTTCTATTTTTAAGGTTTTAGATTTATGTTTTATTTATCTACAAAACAAACCAACACTCCCTGTTTTTCAATCTCAGGGATCCTTCTCCTCCCGTGCCAGGCTGTTCCGCTCTCCGATTTGACATTCAACTATCTTCTGGAGCACCTGCACATACAAACAACTCAATTACTTGAACAATTCAACCCAGGCCTGTTTGACCTTGGGTATTGTGACACAATAAGAATTGTTCAACTTCGGAAAATCTTTGTCATTTTAACAAAGACTTTTTCATTCTTATTTTCAACCTTCTTGGTTGAATCGATTTTTCATTTATCACTAACAGAAGTCTTTATCATGACCACCCAAATTTGTCCTTTTGAAACATTCCTTTGCTAAAATCTTTGTTAGTGCATTACGTCTATTGACTTCGTCTTGTATCATGTAACGTAATAGGATAGGTTAGTATAACCAGTGCACGAGGTTTAAGAAACGAGTTTTAGGTGTTAAAGAGGTAGTTTCGCTCATATTGACATGCCATATAAGCGAAACCATATCATCATATTTCGCTTATATGGCAGGTCATAAAAGCGAAACCTCTATCCTATAAATAGTGCACTTGTTGTTTCATTTGGCACGGATCCAGAAATTGTAACGAAGTGCTGCCAAAGTTTGTTCAGGTTGTAATCAATGTTAAAATCAATATAAGCAACAGATTTAATAGTATCAAGCTGTTTTCACGTCCAGTTCTCTGATTCCGCCTTTGAACCGGACATAAAGCTCTTCTGATCGACTCAATCGGGTCAAACAACGATCCTACAAGTGGTATCAGAGCTCAGGAAGAAGAGTTTAGCTTGATTTCGCTCATATTCTGACTTCTACACCTTCTTTCTTTATTTCAGAGAGATTTACTGGTCAAAACCGGATCAAAATTTCACAGATTGTTTAAAATTGGACATAGATAAACCCTTGAAAGTTTCACATCCAAATTCGGACTAAAAATGGACTAATTTGGCTTCAAACTTGATTTTGCTCATTTGAACATTAACTATTTCGCTCTTGTGAACATAAGGGTTTCGCTCATACGAACACCAAAGACCTCTAGTTTCACTTATTTGTGAAACTGGTTTCGCTTATGTGACAATACCTAGAGGTTTCGCTCATATGACAATCTAATTTCGCTTTTGTGGCATAATACCTTGAGGTTTCGCTCCAAAGACACCTGATTTCGCTTTTGTGAACATCCTGATTTCGCTCTTGTGTCACACATATCTTGGAATTTCGCTTTTGTGTCAGTTTGAACAAAGTGATTATTATCGTTTCAGTTTGCATGTGTTGGTGAATGTGAATATCTTAGTCTTTGTCGGCCACGAGATTTAAAAGACAATCCACGTGAACACATTAATCGTATTGGCAGCCCATGTGACTTCAAACTTTTGGTCAAATAGAATTGTGTTGGGAATTGAATAGTTATCAATATTGTCAGATATTGACTGAAACATTGCATGTGATAATAAACAAATATGTCAATTGTGCATGTGAGTTGATCCTATAAAGCGGCCCAATCATAATTAGTTGGTTCTTTCATTGAATCAGAATTGCAAGCCTAAGAATCACGTGATCATCTCTGTTCAAAGTGTTAAAGGTCCAATCATTGTTTGTATGTTATAAAAGGGGCGGCCAAATCAAAATATTAAAAACAATATTAAAGCCCAAGGTTTGAATAGTTCAAAGTCAATCGGCCCAATCAGCATTTGTTCTAATAGTTGCGGCCCAAGTAATTCAATTTATTCGGAAGGTTTATTAGTCCATCTTCAGGCCTGTTCATTAAATAGTGTTTTCACTCAAACAACATTGGAACGAATCCGCGAGTCTTCGACACGAGTCCTAGATTAATTTCGCCCTCACACTTTTATGTATACAGTTTGTTTAAACTGATTGTTTGTTTGTCTGTTCAGGTTTACATAATGGCTGAGGAATTTTACAACACGTTTTTCAACGCGTTCACATCCGAATCGTCTGATGTCGCAAATGTTACACCAAAAACCATCACGAAGGTGCTCAATGAGAACATCAAGCATGATAACTTTTATGGAACTCACTCAAAGCCACCAACTCTGGAAAGCATTGAAGATTATACCTGGTGGAAAGAACGTTTCATCAATTGGGCGAAAGCATATGCTCATGAAAGCTGGTTCTGTTTAGAATTTGGATACGAAAGGCCAAAAGATGATAAAGGCGAAGAACTTCCATTCAAGAGGTTACCGAGAGAAGACAAAGCAGAATACGCAGCTGAACAGAGAATGATTGCTTTGATTCAGACAGCAATCAGAAATGATATATTTGCTCTGCTTACTCATGATGGATCGTCAAAATCAGTTTGGGAAGCTTTACGAGTTAAAGCTGAGGGGGGAAAACAGATTAGAAATAATAAAATTGCCTTACTTAAAAAAGAATTTGATCTGTTTGATAATATAAAAGGAGAGACAGTGAGACAAATGATAAAGAGATTCTGTCACCTTAAAATCAAATTTGAACGTTTTAAAATTGATAAAACAAGAGAGGAACTTATTGATAAAGTCATTGAAGCGTTACCACGAGCTGATCAGTGGCAAACGTTTGTGTTTATTTTGAAAAATGATGCTTTATATGATACAATTTCTCTTGATGCATTGTTTGAAAAGATAGAGAGGCATGATCTGGAACTACAAAAGCAAAGCAAGATGACTGGTTCTTCATATCAACAGAATGTAGGCTTGTACTACAAAGGCAGTGTACCTTCTGATAAAGGCGTTGGTTCACCAAAAACAACATTTAGTGGTGAGAAGATGATAAAACCTCCAACAACGTCAACAAGTCATCATTCTGGATATCATTCATCTTCAAAGTCAAATTCTGATGAAACTGAAGAGATTCTATGCAACATTGCTCTCAAATTGAAGAATTCTCCTGCAATGAGTATCAATGCAGCTAAGCAACAAATGAGTTTTCTTGCATCTGTTCTGGAGTCATATGAAGGTCTAGTAGCTTGCAAAATTGGAAACTCTGAATTAACCAAAGAAGACTACGACCAGATTGATCCGGAAGAGATGGAGCTCATTGCCATTCGTTGGTGTTTAGCTAGTTGTATTCGAAGAGCTCAGAGGTATATGGAGATTACCGGGAAACAATCTCTTGGAGGTGCGTCAACAAAGCTTGAATTCGACAAATCCAAATGCTTCAAATGTAAGCAAAAGGGTCATTTCAAAAGAGAATGTAGAAACTCTGAATTTGCTGAAGGAAATGAACGTCCTTTCAACGATGACTATTATCGAAAGGCGATTTACCATCGAAGCAGAGAAGAACCAAAGTTGATTGAAGATAAACCGAAAGAGAAATCAAGAGCTTATGCTGTTATTTACGAAGATGAAGGTTACGATTGGTCTGAAGTTTGTCCAGAAGAAGATCGTTTAGAGAATGTTCGTAAAACAGCTCATGGGAGAGCTATGACAGGAGAAAGAAAGTTTGTTTTTGTTGCTGAGATTCAAGATGAAAACAAAAACAAAGACAAAGACACTGCTGAAATCCGTGAAGAAAAAGTTGAGATCAAAGAGAAAACTCGAGAAGAGATCTTGAGTGAGAAGACTTACAAAGAAAGAAATGTGGTCTACAACAGAATGGATGAAATGCAGGAAGAGTATGAAAGTGCTGTCAGCAACAGAAGATGGGATAAGAAGAGAGAGTGTTACTACAGCAGAGAAGGAGAACCGGTTGTTACAAAGAAAGACATAATATTTGATGATGTTCTTCTCATAGTCCCGTTGAGAGCTGAGTATTATAGTAAGGTGATGAAAGATGATACATATGCTAAAAGGCATGAAAAGGGGATCAGATATGCCATGTTATCGTGTCTAAGAAAAAGGGATGAAGAGAGAATGAAGAAGAGTGTTGAAGAGATGGTGAACAATCTGAAGAAGAATGCTGAAGAGGTTAACACAGAAGCTGTTAAAGTTGAAGAAGCTGTTACTGAAAAACAGCAGACTGAAGAAGAGGTGAAGAAAGAAGAAAGGAATGAGAATTTGGAAGCTGGTGATGCTGGTAATGAAGTTAGTGTTGAAAAGAAGCAAGATGATGCTGATCTGATGCAGACAATAGCTGCTGAAAACACCGAAGTGCCAATCACTGAGGTAAATTCTGATTCTGAAAACTTGAAACTGATTGATCAGTGCAAGAAATGCATGGAACCGTGCAGAGCTTGTACTGAAAAAGATGAGCAATTTAGAACAAGAGATCTTGATTTTACAAAAATTGAAAAGATTTTCAAAGAAAAATGCAAAGAAATGTTAGAAAAAGAAAAAGTTTTTATAGAAAATGATGAAAAACTTTCAGAAAAATGTAACAAATTAGAAAAGGACAATGAAGTTTTGAAAGAGAATGTTTTGAAAATGACAAATGAATGTGAACAAAAAGAAATTGCTTGTCAAGAAATGAAAAAGGAATATGACTCTATGAAATTAGCATATCATATTACAAAAGAGTCATATGAGAAAGTGAAAGATGAAATGAAATATGCTCAATCAAGAATGAATTATCTATCTGAAACAACCAAAGAGCTTAAACGAATGTATTCTATAAAACAAGATGTTTTTAATTCCTATATTGAGGATGTTGCTAAGTTAAAGCGACAGATTGCTGATTTAGAACAGGAAAATAACAAGTTAAAGAGTTACCACGTGTCGTCATATGTGCTTGAACGAATTTTCAATATAAAACTGGGTGATGGTGAGTCTGAGCAGAACAAGAAAGGCATTGGCTCAGAGTTTCATCAAGTTCCACCACCGGGAAAATTTGCATTTTATGATGAGGAAAAGGTCGAAAAAGCTTTCAACATGGTAGACCAATTGCCAGACAACATTGACATAACCTATTCCAAATCTGATGAGTCTCATGATTCAGAGGTGGTAGGTAAAGTCGTTGAAAGTGTGTTGAAAGAAGAGTCAGTTGATACAGGTAAATCTGAATCACATGATGAAGATGAAGGTAATCTTCATGATGGATATCTGAAAAACATAAAATCCGAGAAAAATTTGAATGATGATTCAAAAGGATTGGTTTATACCATGATTGGATCAGACAAATTGTTCTTAGATGTTGTATTCCCGATTCAGAATGTGATTTCAGAAAAGGTTGATAAAGTTTTCAAAATGGTTGAGATTGAGAAGTCTGAGATTTCAAAGTTTGTTGGTAAGAGTCGTAAAGGTTCGTATAACAAACCTGGTTTCAAAAGAAGAACATGAAGGCTGGTTTGGGTTATAAGAAGAAACAGAATCGAAACAAAAATGAGACGCCAAATTATCAGGCAAAAATGAGTTTTGTTCAAGGAAACAATTTAGCTAAAGAGAAAGAACTTAAAATTGGACGACAGTCTAATGCTGAGTTTGATGCACAAAAGAGAAAGCAACAACCACATGTCAAAGATGTGTCCATGAGAACATGTTTCAAATGTGATCAAAAAGGACATCTTGCACGCAAGTGTCCTAATCTAAAACCTGTGGATGTTGATATAAAGAAGATTGATGCTGAGAAACAAAAATCTATGAATGTGAGACAAAGGTCAACCAAATTTGATTCGAAACAAACTTGGAGGTACAATACAAACAAGTTTGCTTCAAATCAAAATTGGAAATCAAACCAGAACAGGTTTGATTCAAGACAGACCTGGAATTTTCACACACCCAGATTCAGAACAACACAGAGTTGGAAAACAACAGTTGATATGACAAAACCTCAAGAGTTTTGGAAACCAAGAGTTGTTGTTAAAAATAAAAATGTTCAAAAAGATTCACATTTTTACAAACGAGGTACACCAAAAGGTCAGACATGGTTTGTTAAGAAACAAGTTGATTTGGTAAAAGATGAGAAAGTTGAAGTTAAAATTGAGAAAGTTTTTGTGAAAAATTATACAGAATTTCCAGCATTGAATGAAAATTATTGTGTTGAAATGCCTAAGGTTCAATAGGCCTGGGCTAAATTGTTCAAGTAATTCAATTAGTTGTATGTGCAGGTGCTCAAGAATTCTGAAGATTGTGAAATTGGAGATTGGAGAAGCCTGGCACAACGAGAGGAGGCTGTTATTGGATCCTGGTTTGGTTGAACAGGGAATTTATATGTTTTTCTGTAAATAAATAAACAATATTTCAGAAACCCTAAAAATTGAAAATTTGAAAAACCAAAAATATGTTTGTTTTTAATTTTTGTCAAAAATTCAAAAATACAAAAATATGTGTTGATTGAATACGCCGAAACCCTCACGGCTGAACAAACATGATTACTTTCACCAGATTGAAAAAAGGTTTTAAAACTGTAAAAATCAATGTGTTGTAAATGTCACGGCCCATCACCCGGTTTGACCCGTTTCAAGAGCCGCGGGACAGAAATACTGCGGTATTGATTTAATTGAGTTTAACAGCGGAAACAGGATCGTTTAAAGCTAAAATTTTTCCCCGATTATTTTATTTCACAATTCGGGATAAAACCCCGATAATTTACAATAGGACAGAGTGTTAGCTAATTCTACCGCATCATCAATAGTGTTAGCTAATTCTACCGCATCATCAATGCGGGTAATTTTCTGAGCTAGTGCCTTCTTCCTATCTTCATCTCTTGTGCGCACCAATTCATCGGTCAGAGTGTTAGCTAATTCTACCGCATCATCAATAGTGCGTGGTCTCGCAGCTTTAACAATATTGCGGATTTCGCTAATTAGCCCCCAAATATAGCGAGAAATAAGTACCGGTTCTGGCGAAGCCAGTGTTGGTACCACTCTTGCATATTCAAAGAATGTCGAGGTATACCCACGACAATCTACACCCATCATCCGATGATTTAGAAACTTATTCGCCATCTGTTCTTTTTCATACTCGGGACAGAATTTTCTTTCTACCAAACCCTTAAATTCTTCCCAAGTCATAGCATAAGCTATTACTCTTCCTTTTGATTGTAACACAGTGTTCCACCACTCGAGTGCTACTTCTTTGAACAGATTGGATGAATACATGACCTGATCATCTTTACCACATTTACTTATTGCAATGACTGCTTCGGTTTTCTCTAACCAACGCAGTGATGCAGTTGCTCCTTCATTGCCTGCAAATTCAGTGGGTTTACAAGCAAGGAATTCTTTGAAAGTGCAACCAGGCGTTGCAGTTTTCATTTTCTTGGGTAATGGAGCTTGATGTGGTTCCTTATTATGATTGTCATGCTTATTGCCTCCATTTACACTATTACTGAAGTTATCTTCAGTAATCTGTTTACTAGGAACAATCTGTTGCGGTTCAATCGGATTCTTTATAGCAGCAACGAATGTTGGAATATCATTGGCTATCCCTTGAGCGACAATGTTTTCGATATCTTGCCGAGTCATATATTGATCTCTTGAATGTTGTTCAGAATGATTAACTTCATTAATAGGTTCATTATCACTGTTTGCCATCTGATAATGTATATATATAAATTTTTATTAGTAACTGACAAATAATAATTATATACAAACAATCAGAAAATTGTATAATACAGATATAATCAAAATAATCGATCTTTCGATTTTATTTTATATATATCTTATCATAGCATGCATCATTACTCACAGATATCATACAGGGTTTTATTGGTTATTTACAGACTAACTTTATTAGTACTATTATACAACTACCATTTTATCATTGTACTATCTCTCGTTACTTGCTGTTCTAAAAACGCATTTCCCTCTCGTCATACTTCCAAGCAATCTGTCCACCTATCTCCCTCATTCTATTCCCCATATCAAACAACTCTTCGCCAAAGTGGCGAAGTTCAGCCATGTTTTCATTGCTCATTGGTGGATTAGGTAATGGTTCTGGATCGAATTGTGGAAGAAAAGAGTAAGGATCGTTGACAATATTTTGAAATTGCCAATCGTTCGTCCACCATTCGTCCATTCCTATGGGTTGGGAGTGGACTATTGGATTTGGAATTGCTGGTTCCCAATTCATAGGGAGTTGGTTTCCAAGAGAATAATTAAAAATATTATTATTATTATTATTATTGACAGGCTGAATTGTTTCGTAGCTTGCCAATAGGAAGTCTATCTCATCTTGAAAAGTCCTTTCCTGGATTGGATTGGAGCTCTCTCCGATTTCTCTCTGAGCTGGTATAGACCCTTGTCCAACTTCCATTACTACTTCTTTAGTAATTTCCTCCATCTGTATTTCTATTTCCTTATCCTTCTCTTTTTCTCCAGTTTCCATTTCCTGTTGTTTAGAACTCTCTCCGGTTATAATTTCTTTTCCCTTTTTCAAAGGATTGTTTATTTTGGGCAGTTTTTTAGCTGGCTTCTTCTTACGTATTTTTCTCCATCCTACATAAGTTCTCTTCTTTTGTTTTGGCTTGCTCAAAGGTGGAACCTTGAATTCTACTGGTTGTTCAACATCGGGATAGTAGCTAGTATATTCCTTGGAAGCTTTGACAGTTACGGGATAAAGATTAAGGTTCTGAAAATCTTCGGATATTTCACTCATACTGATGTAGCATATATGCAAAAAATGCATAAAATACTAAGTTAAAATTTACAAAGAACTTTGTAATTTATTACACACAGTGCATTAGTTGATTACAAAGATAACTGATAAACATACCTAGGTTTTAAATTTTATTTATCACACAAGGTTTCTAGATTGTGAAAGTAGGGTGCTAAACTTTAAAGATTTATATTTTCTGCTACGGTGGCTAGCATATATAAATTAGCCCATTTCTCATCTAGTTTATCTTCCCAAGGTGATTTATCAATTAATTCCTGAGTTTCCCGTTTAATCCTCTTTTCTCGGATTTTCTCTTTACTTTTCTTAATAATCATTTCCCTCATTCGAGGAGAAAGTGATTCTTCGTATTGTGCCTTTCGCACGAATATTCCTTCTTCAGGAATTTCGGCCTGATTCGAGGATTTGGTTTGGGATGAACTTCCCTTCTCATTAGATGATTTATCTAATTTAAGATAGATGCTTGACAGCTTTTTCTTACCCATACTGTAACTACCAAATAATCAGTTAATACCACAAATAATCACATAATAGTAATCAGGAAAAATTAAGTATTTTAAAATACTTAATTAGCTTAACTCAGTGGCTGTAATCAGGAAAAATTAAGTATTTCTAAATACTTAATCAGCTTAACCCAGTGGCTGTAATCAGGAAAAATTGAGTATTTCTAAATACTTAATCAGCTTAACCCAGTGGCTCTGATACCACCTTTTTCTGTCACGACCCATGACCCGGTTTGACCCGTTTCAAGAGCCGCGGGACAGAAATACTGCGGTATTGATTTAATTGAGTTTAACAGCGGAAACAGGATCGTTTAAAGCTAAAATTTTTCCCCGATTATTTTATTTCACAATTCGGGATAAAACCCCGATAATTTACAATAGTATATTTTTACTATAAAAGTGTGATATTACAAAATCATTTCTTTAGTTTATATTGAGCCACTATCTTTAAGCTTGAAATGCTCCCCAGCACTTTTCCTGATTTACAACAGATCACCTGAAACATGTTGGAAAAAGGTTTTGTCAGCGGAAAATACTGAGTGAATCATTCTATTTACTAAAATGACACATTTGTTATAATTTACAGTATTAAGAGCGATTACAATGTTTCTGATATCAAGCCAACTACCCACAGTATTTGTCACTCAACCCATTGGCCCATTCGTCCAATGGTGTCTGTGACTATGGTCATATCCCCCATTGGCTGCCCCAATGGTGACGATTATCAAGTAATGTATATAGAACCCCACATACCGGCTGTAACTTGGTGATTACAAAGACTTAATCCCCGTAATTATAACTTTGAAATAAACATGATTTTGTAAATAGATTTGATAAAAAGAGAGAATGACTCACATTGCTGATTTAATATGGTCAGAGTCTAATCTATGATTTAGCCTTGTTAACCTAATATAAATAATGCACACAAAACTGGGTTAGTAATCAATCCAGCAATTACGATAATTTACGAGATCAAAATCTCACAATGAATGACAAAATGCAATACTTTGTCCATCGAATTAACGATGATCCGTTGAATTAACAACGAACGACAAGGTATAATACTTTACCCATCGAATTAACGACAATCCGTTGAATTAACAACGAACGATAAAGTATAATACTTTACCTATCGAATTAACGACAATCCGTCAAATTAATGACGAACGATAAAGTATAACCCTAATGTGGGCGACATTTAAACATGCATTGGATATCTTGATCGTCGGATAAATGAATCGTAGCAGCGATTGTGCTAATACCCTGTTTTGTAGCAGAATTTCAATACCCGGGGGTGTAATTTTGGAATAACAGTACGTATCTCAGTGTGTGAATGAAATTCTTTCGACGTAAAATGTTCAGAATTCGAGTGCCACAGCCTGCTATTTATAGGTAAAATTTTGCTAGCTTACGGACCGTAAGCTTGTCAATGTTGCGGTCCGTATGACTGCTTACGGACCGTAAGGTTGAGACTGTTGCGGTCCGTATGGAATCAAAATAGACTATAGGGTAGCCACGACTGAAACTAGCTTAGCTGAGTTGACATACTCGAAATTCAGTAACTTGACAACGAATTAAGTGGATAATCGTCCACTAGGGTTTATCCCCCCTTGAGTTTTAGAGGCCCTAATCCTGATTCTGAAAATTCTGAAAATTTTAGGGTTTGTTCAGAATCACTCGGGTGTCTCAATTAGGGTTTCCTTTTTGACTAATTAATATATTAAATAGTACTTTTGATGAGAGTTGTTACATTCTACCCACCTTAAGAAAAATCTCGTCCTCGAGATTTACTGGAATAAGTGTGGATACTTTTTCTTCATTTCTTATTCCAGTTCCCAAGTGTATTCAGCTCCTCTCTTTGAATCCCACTTGACTTTGACTAAAACTAGTCGTTTGTGTTTGAGAAACTTGATCTTTCGATCCTCAATTTGAAGAGGTTTCTCAACAAATTTCAACTTTTCGTTTACCTCTATATCTCGAAGAGGTACTACCAGAGATTCATCTGATAAGCATTTCTTGAGATTGGATACATGAAATACATTATGTACTCCAGATAATTCTTCTGGTAATTGTAAACGATAAGCTACTGGTCCTATACGTTGGATCACTGAAAATGGTCCTACGTACCTTGGACTTAGCTTTCCTTTCTTTCCAAATCTGACTACTCCTTTCCAAGGAGAAACTTTCAACAGTACTCGGTCTCCAACTTGGAATTCTAACGGCTTGCTTCTATTATCTGCATAACTCTTCTGACGATCTCGAGCCGTCTTCAATCTTTCATTGATTTGAGTAATCTTATCAGTTGTTTCTTGCACTATTTCAGGACCTGATAATTGACTTTCTCCTATTTCTGCCCAACAAACTGGAGTTCTGCACTTTCTTCCATATAGTGCTTCAAATGGAGCAGTTTCAATGCTTGAGTGATAACTATTGTTATAGGAGAATTCAATTAATGGTAAGTGATCATCCCAACTTCCACCAAAATCTATTACACATGCTCGGAGCATGTCTTCTAGAGTTTGGATTGTCCTTTCACTTTGTCCGTCTGTTTGTGGATGATATGCAGTGCTTAAATTTAGTCGAGTTCCCATAGCTTGCTGGAAACTTTTCCAGAAATGGGAAGTAAAACGACTATCTCTATCCGAAACAATGGAGAGTGGAACTCCATGTAAGGATACAACTTCATCTACATACAATTTAGCCAGTCTTTCCATGCTAAAGGTTTCTTTCATAGGTAGAAAGTGAGCTGATTTGGTTAATCGATCCACAATTACCCAAATCGCATCATTACCTTTTCTGGTTTTAGGTAACTTAGTAACAAAATCCATTGTTATAAGTTCCCATTTCCATACTGGCATCTCTAACTGTTGTAGTAGTCCTGAAGGTTTCTGATGTTCTGCCTTAACTTGTGAACAAGTAAGACATTTAGAAACATAGCTGGCTATGTCCTTTTTCATTCCTATCCACCAGAAGTTCTTCCTTAAATCTTGGTACATCTTATTGTTTCCTGGGTGCATAGTGTACCTAGATTTATGAGCTTCTTCTAAAATCTTAGGTCTTAAGTCTCCCTGCTTAGGTACCCAAATTCTACTTTTATGGAATCTCCAAATTCCATCTGCTCCTTGCTCTAATTCCTTGATTCGTCCTTTCATCCCTTCAGCATCATCCTTGATTGTTGTAGTTTGAACATTCTTCAATTGTTCCATTAAATCTATTTGTAGATTTAATCTGAGAGCACGAACCCTTCGTTGTTTCTCATAATACTTACGACTTAAGGCATCTGCAACTACATTTGCCTTTCCTTCGTGATACTGAATATCACAGTCGTAGTCACTTAAGATTTCCATCCATCTCCTTTGTCTCATGTTTAACTCTTTTTTCCCAAATATGTATTTTAAACTTTTGTGGTCGGTATAGACAGTAAATTTACTTCCGTAAAGATAGTGTCTCCAAATCTTAAGGGCAAAAATTACGGCTCCTAATTCTAAATCATGAGTCGTATAATTCTCTTCGTGCTTTTTCAATTGCCTTGATGCGTATGCAATTACCTTCTTGCGTTGCATAAGCACACATCCATATCCTAATTTTGAAGCATCACAATATACTTCAAAATCTTCAGTTCCTTCTGGTAAGGCTAAAATTGGTGCATGGGTTAGTTTCTGTTTCAAAATCCTAAAGGCTTCTTCTTGTTTAGATCCCCATTCAAACTTAGTGGCTTTACAGGTTAACTTAGTTAATGGTACGGCTATCTTAGAAAAATCCTTAATAAACCGTCTATAATACCCAGCTAAACCTATAAAACTTCTAATTTCCATTGCTGTTTGTGGAACCTTCCATTTGGTAATTGCCTCTATCTTAGCAGGATCTACATGAATACCTTCATGATTCACCATGTGTCCTAAAAATTGTACTTCCTTTAGCCAAAATTCACACTTCGAGAAATTGGCGTACAACTTTTCTTTTCTTAACAAAGTTAAGAGTGCATGAAGATGTTCACAATGCTCTGTCTGACTTTTGGAATAAATAAGTATATCGTCTATGAAGACAATTACAAATTTATCCAAGTACGGTTTACAGATCCTATTCATCATGTCCATAAATGCTGCAGGCGCATTTGTTAATCCGAAGGGCATGACTGTAAACTCGTAATGACCATACCTAGTTCTGAAAGCAGTCTTAGGTATGTCTTCTTCTTGTACCTTCAATTGATGATATCCAGAGCGTAAATCTATCTTAGAAAAATATCTAGCCCCCTGTAGTTGATCAAAAAGATCATCAATCCTAGGTAATGGATATCGATTCTTAATTGTAACCTTATTCAATTCCCTATAATCGATACACATTCTCATTGAACCATCCTTTTTCTTCACAAACAACACTGGCGCTCCCCAAGGGGATGAGCTAGGTTGTATGAATCCTTTACTTAGTAATTCATCTAATTGCTTTTTCAATTCTAACATTTCTGTGGGTGCTAACCGATAAGGTGCCTTGGCTATCGGTGTAGTTCCTGTAATTAGATGAATCCTAAATTCTACTTCCCTATCTGGAGGTAATCCTGGTAAATCTTCTGGAAATATATCAGAATATTCTGATACTACTGGTATTTCCTTAAGATCTTTTCCCTTAGTGCTAATGATTACTGAAATCATATACACTATTCCTTGTTTTCGTTCATAATTAGCAACTTTCATTACTGATATGAACTTCATGGGTTTCCGTGGTTTATCTCCTGTAATCCTAATCACTTCTCCGGAAGGTGATTGAATTTCTATGGAATTCTGATCACAAAGGATTCTAGCATGGTTGGCTACTAACCAATCCATTCCTAATACAACATCAAATTCAGCTAAATTCATCGGCAATAGTCTTGCAGAGAATTTATGTCCTAAAAGTTCTATGTTTCCTTCTTGCAACACTTTATCTATTTTAACTGAATTTCCGTCTGCGGTTTCAACAGTAAAAATCTGCCTAGTATTGGTTAAAGGTAAACTAAGAGCTTGACAGAATGAAGTATTTATAAAACTTTGGTTTGCACCAGAGTCAAATAATACTTTTGCATAGACGTTGTGAACTAAGAACGTACCCGCTATCACATCCGGAATAAGTTCTGCTTCTTGAGTGGTCAGCTGAAATGCCCTGGCATTCTTCTTAGTAGTTCCTTCAGTCGTCTTGGGTTTGTTATCTACTGGTTTGACCAATTTAGGACATTCTGTTTTATAATGCCCCGCTTCACCACAATTAAAACAGATTACTGTTTTCTTTTTGCAGTTCTCTTCACGATGTCCTACAGCTTTGCAAAAATTGCAAGTAGTATCGCATCTTCCATAATGCTTCTTTTTGCATTTCCTGCAAAATGACGGACCTGGAGATTGCCCTGTCCCTTTTCTCTTGAAGCTATTATTATTACCCACACGAAATCCTTGGGTAATTTTCTGAGCTAGTGCCTTCTTCCTATCTTCATCTCTTGTGCGCACCAATTCATCGGTCAGAGTGTTAGCTAATTCTACCGCATCATCAATAGTGCGTGGTCTCGCAGCTTTAACAATATTGCGGATTTCGCTAATTAGCCCCCAAATATAGCGAGAAATAAGTACCGGTTCTGGCGAAGCCAGTGTTGGTACCACTCTTGCATATTCAAAGAATGTCGAGGTATACCCACGACAATCTACACCCATCATCCGATGATTTAGAAACTTATTCGCCATCTGTTCTTTTTCATACTCGGGACAGAATTTTCTTTCTACCAAACCCTTAAATTCTTCCCAAGTCATAGCATAAGCTATTACTCTTCCTTTTGATTGTAACACAGTGTTCCACCACTCGAGTGCTACTTCTTTGAACAGATTGGATGAATACATGACCTGATCATCTTTACCACATTTACTTATTGCAATGACTGCTTCGGTTTTCTCTAACCAACGCAGTGATGCAGTTGCTCCTTCATTGCCTGCAAATTCAGTGGGTTTACAAGCAAGGAATTCTTTGAAAGTGCAACCAGGCGTTGCAGTTTTCATTTTCTTGGGTAATGGAGCTTGATGTGGTTCCTTATTATGATTGTCATGCTTATTGCCTCCATTTACACTATTACTGAAGTTATCTTCAGTAATCTGTTTACTAGGAACAATCTGTTGCGGTTCAATCGGATTCTTTATAGCAGCAACGAATGTTGGAATATCATTGGCTATCCCTTGAGCGACAATGTTTTCGATATCTTGCCGAGTCATATATTGATCTCTTGAATGTTGTTCAGAATGATTAACTTCATTAATAGGTTCATTATCACTGTTTGCCATCTGATAATGTATATATATAAATTTTTATTAGTAACTGACAAATAATAATTATATACAAACAATCAGAAAATTGTATAATACAGATATAATCAAAATAATCGATCTTTCGATTTTATTTTATATATATCTTATCATAGCATGCATCATTACTCACAGATATCATACAGGGTTTTATTGGTTATTTACAGACTAACTTTATTAGTACTATTATACAACTACCATTTTATCATTGTACTATCTCTCGTTACTTGCTGTTCTAAAAACGCATTTCCCTCTCGTCATACTTCCAAGCAATCTGTCCACCTATCTCCCTCATTCTATTCCCCATATCAAACAACTCTTCGCCAAAGTGGCGAAGTTCAGCCATGTTTTCATTGCTCATTGGTGGATTAGGTAATGGTTCTGGATCGAATTGTGGAAGAAAAGAGTAAGGATCGTTGACAATATTTTGAAATTGCCAATCGTTCGTCCACCATTCGTCCATTCCTATGGGTTGGGAGTGGACTATTGGATTTGGAATTGCTGGTTCCCAATTCATAGGGAGTTGGTTTCCAAGAGAATAATTAAAAATATTATTATTATTACTATTATTGACAGGCTGAATTGTTTCGCAGCTTGCCAATAGGAAGTCTATCTCATCTTGAAAAGTCCTTTCCTGGATTGGATTGGAGCTCTCTCCGATTTCTCTCTGAGCTGGTATAGACCCTTGTCCAACTTCCATTACTACTTCTTTAGTAATTTCCTCCATCTGTATTTCTATTTCCTTATCCTTCTCTTTTTCTCCAGTTTCCATTTCCTGTTGTTTAGAACTCTCTCCGGTTATAATTTCTTTTCCCTTTTTCAAAGGATTGTTTATTTTGGGCAGTTTTTTAGCTGGCTTCTTCTTACGTATTTTTCTCCATCCTACATAAGTTCTCTTCTTTTGTTTTGGCTTGCTCAAAGGTGGAACCTTGAATTCTACTGGTTGTTCAACATCGGGATAGTAGCTAGTATATTCCTTGGAAGCTTTGACAGTTACGGGATAAAGATTAAGGTTCTGAAAATCTTCGGATATTTCACTCATACTGATGTAGCATATATGCAAAAAATGCATAAAATACTAAGTTAAAATTTACAAATAACTTTGTAATTTATTACACACAGTGCATTAGTTGATTACAAAGATAACTGATAAACATACTTAGGTTTTAAATTTTATTTATCACATAAGGTTTCTAGATTGTGAAAGTAGGGTGCTAAACTTTAAAGATTTATATTTTCTGCTACGGTGGCTAGCATATATAAATTAGCCCATTTCTCATCTAGTTTATCTTCCCAAGGTGATTTATCAATTAATTCCTGAGTTTCCCGTTTAATCCTCTTTTCTCGGATTTTCTCTTTACTTTTCTTAATAATCATTTCCCTCATTCGAGGAGAAAGTGATTCTTCGTATTGTGCCTTTCGCACGAATATTCCTTCTTCAGGAATTTCAGCCTGATTCGAGGATTTGGTTTGGGATGAACTTCCCTTCTCATTAGATGATTTATCTAATTTAAGATAGATGCTTGACAGCTTTTTCTTACCCATACTGTAACTACCAAATAATCAGTTAATACCACAAATAATCACATAATAGTAATCAGGAAAAATTAAGTATTTTAAAATACTTAATTAGCTTAACTCAGTGGCTGTAATCAGGAAAAATTAAGTATTTCTAAATACTTAATCAGCTTAACCCAGTGGCTGTAATCAGGAAAAATTGAGTATTTCTAAATACTTAATCAGCTTAACCCAGTGGCTCTGATACCACCTTTTTCTGTCACGGCCCATGACCCGGTTTGACCCGTTTCAAGAGCCGCGGGACAGAAATACTGCGGTATTGATTTAATTGAGTTTAACAGCGGAAACAGGATCGTTTAAAGCTAAATTTTTTCCCCGATTATTTTATTTCACAATTCGGGATAAAACCCCGATAATTTACAATAGTATATTTTTACTATAAAAGTGTGATATTACAAAATCATTTCTTTAGTTTATATTGAGCCACTATCTTTAAGCTTGAAATGCTCCCCAGCACTTTTCCTGATTTACAACAGATCACCTGAAACATGTTGGAAAAAGGTTTTGTCAGCGGAAAATACTGAGTGAATCATTCTATTTACTAAAATGACACATTTGTTATAATTTACAGTATTAAGAGCGATTACAATGTTTCTGATATCAAGCCAACTACCCACAGTATTTGTCACTCAACCCATTGGCCCATTCGTCCAATGGTGTCTGTGACTATGGTCATATCCCCCATTGGCTGCCCCAATGGTGACGATTATCAAGTAATGTATACAGAACCCCACATACCGGCTGTAACTTGGTGATTACAAAGACTTAATCCCCGTAATTATAACTTTGAAATAAACATGATTTTGTAAATAGATTTGATAAAAAGAGAGAATGACTCACATTGCTGATTTAATATGGTCAGAGTCTAATCTATGATTTAGCCTTGTTAACCTAATATAAATAATGCACACAAAACTGGGTTAGTAATCAATCCAGCAATTACGATAATTTACGAGATCAAAATCTCACAATGAATGACAAAATGCAATACTTTGTCCATCGAATTAACGATGATCCGTTGAATTAACAACGAACGACAAGGTATAATACTTTACCCATCGAATTAACGACAATCCGTTGAATTAACAACGAACGATAAAGTATAATACTTTACCTATCGAATTAACGACAATCCGTCAAATTAATGACGAACGATAAAGTATAACCCTAATGTGGGCGACATTTAAACATGCATTGGATATCTTGATCGTCGGATAAATGAATCGTAGCAGCGATTGTGCTAATACCCTGTTTTGTAGCAGAATTTCAATACCCGGGGGTGTAATTTTGGAATAACAGTACGTATCTCAGTGTGTGAATGAAATTCTTTCGACGTAAAATGTTCAGAATTCGAGTGCCACAGCCTGCTATTTATAGGTAAAATTTTGCTAGCTTACGGACCGTAAGCTTGTCAATGTTGCGGTCCGTATGACTGCTTACGGACCGTAAGGTTGAGACTGTTGCGGTCCGTATGGAATCAAAATAGACTATAGGGTAGCCACGACTGAAACTAGCTTAGCTGAGTTGACATACTCGAAATTCAGTAACTTGACAACGAATTAAGTGGATAATCGTCCACTAGGGTTTATCCCCCCTTGAGTTTTAGGGGCCCTAATCCTGATTCTGAAAATTCTGAAAATTTTAGGGTTTGTTCAGAATCACTCGGGTGTCTCAATTAGGGTTTCCTTTTTGACTAATTAATATATTAAATAGTACTTTTGATGAGAGTTGTTACAGTAAATCATGGGGGTATGTATATTTTCTGCAAATCAGAGCACTTTAAGCAGAAAATGGATGGCGAGACAAAGCTATCAGTATTGGTTGTCAAATTTTCTTTAAATGGTTTTGCATTTTAGGGGGAGTAATATTGTTAGAAAATACAAAAACATTTGAAAATTTGAAAAAGACAAAAACATGATAAAATTCAAAAATTTGAGTTTTTGCGTAAAAAGAGGAAATGATAGTACATCAGTAGACAGTTACAGTATGCTAAAGAAATGGAAAGTTTAAATGTGTTAAACGATCTCACCGTGGATGTGTCGGTAGATTTTTATACATTTAGTAAACTTTTTCGGGATATAAACCTAAATTCAAACTTGCTTATTTCGTGGGAAACACTATTTGGATATATAGGTAACCCCTGAAATCTTGTTTGAAAGATTCCTTTTTCTGATATACTAGGTCTTTATACTCAGTGATATCTGGGGTATTATTCTGGGACTTTTGCTGAATGGAAGTTCTGACCTAGTCCTCGAATAATACTTTCCGCAATGCTTGAAACATAGCATCACCCTCAGCATATATGATAAGACAATAAAATTGCGTAGCAATGCTGTTGTAAAAAAGATCCTCTAAAGGGGACACACTCAAAAGTTGAGTCATGATCTCTCTGCTGAACGGTAGTTCTGACCTGAGCTCTCATGATTCTTCATAATTTATTAACCCCTTACAGATATCATTTGTGTTATACTTACCTGTAAGACTGAATATTGGGATCTGGATACGGGAGTATATTCAAGAGGTGGGACACATGAATGGGTTTAAGTTCTTAAAACACCTAATTTGTATCCTGAATTAGTTGAAGTTTGTGTGAAAATTTAAGTGGATCAGTATATCGACAATCTAAGTGAATTGTTTAATTCTTATTGTGTAACTAAGCTCAACGGTACTTGTGACTTGTCAAAAACTGATATGATCCTCTAACGCACACTCAAACAAAAATATTGTCTGTAAATATGTTTATACATATTTCTTTACTGCTTTATATTTTCAGAAAATACAAAAAGATTTTGATTTCTGCTTTATTTTCGACAACCGATATCTGAAATGCTGAGTTTCAAAATCTAAGTAAGCTGATTGTGTTTCTGAAAATAAAACAAGTTCATTAATTTGAAACTTGAATTAAAATAAAAAATTTCAAAAACAGTTTGTGACATCTCCAAGGTCATTAATTTGAACTTGGATGATTAACTGTGAGGGAGTTAGATTCTTTAACACTGCCAAATCCGTAAAGTTTGTTGATAGGGGGAGTGGATTAGTGTCACACCCCGACCGCGTAGAACAACAAACCGCGGCGGAAACATCGGGGCGTGTCGCGACATAATTAATTGTTTCAAATCCATGGCAAACAAAGTTGTATTTTATTTATTAAACAAGAGTCACATTGTCTTAACACAGGAAATACAGAGTTTATAACATAATTAAACATAGTCTATCTTCGTTTTTAGTCTCTAAGGCACAGGTCCGCCCTAGTATCATGATCAACATCTTACGGAAAAGCTCCTGAAAACACATGTGAAAATAGGTACGTCAGCATAAAAATGCCTGTGAGATACATAGGTTTGTGAAAAATAAGATTCATGACTTATGTTTGAGAAAATGTTTAGTCATGAACCTTGTAATTTGCTTTGTCATGTAAATCATTTGAAAACAATAAGATCAGATGATATGTATAAGTAAATGTCAGGTTAAATAAATAACCATGTAAAAATGTGTTTGTACAAGATAAGTTGTTTGTAAATCAATGTCTTGTGAAAAATATGTTATTTATTTAAAATGTTCTATGTCTCAATATTGAAATGATTCAAATAACGTTACGCCATGTAATACCATACAAACACTTATATATAGGAAGTACCAGCGGCGTACCCACCATGCTTGTATCATATTACACACGCATCGTTAACTTAATCACTTAATCAAACCAAACCAACCAATGTAAGAAGTCTATGTTTAAACCAATTGTCAAATGTATTGAATAATATGTCAAGATGTAAATCATGTCAAATGTCTATGTCAAATATCCATGTCAAATGTCTATGTCAAATATCCATGTCAAATGTCTATGTCAAATATCCATGTCCAATAGTAGTCAAGTAATTGTGTAACAAATGTTATGTATGGTAAGTAAAATAAGACTACTTAAACCATAAGTAAAAATGTACAAAACAAAGTATTTTGAATATATCAAAAAGTTATGTTTTGCAAAGTGATGCATGATACATTGATACAAACATTTATGTGGTAAGTTAACGCATACATTCAAGCCTTGAGACAGTCGGATAACCCTTTCAGTCAAGGTTATCAAAAGAATTGTATTCGGATTCAGTCATTCCTTACATCCAAACAAACCCGGGATGTCAGGAATGGGATTTGTCAAGTCCTATGGTACCACTACTTACTCCCGAGCGGCGTAGCAAATGTTAATGAACGTTATAAAGACCCGTTTGTGCAAACCAAATGTCATAGCAGTTGTATACATGTCATATGAAAACAATGTACTAAGTATGCTAAGTTAACATACAAAGCAGAAAAGTCTTGTAAATCGATGTGCTAGCATGCTATCAGTCAACATACATAGCAGAAAAGTCATGTAAATCAATGTGCTTAGCATGTTATCAGTCAACATACATAGCAGAAAAGTAATGTAAAACAATGTACTAAGTATGCACACAATGGACATACATAGCATGGAATGTAATGAAATCATGTACTATAATGTACTAACAAACATAGTCGGTATATGATGTGAAAAACAGGAAAGCATGAAAGTAACAAGTAGGCACATGTGTTCCACCCCAAAACAGTTTGGAAAACAGTAAAAGAGGGGTCTATGTACTCACTTGTGATTGCTCAGATGTCTATAGATAATCACCAAGTAAAGCTAGAGATCTCGGAATCAAACGGAACCTAGTATAGGTAACTATGTTAATAAACCGGACCTACCTCGGAAGACTGGGTAGCATTAGGGTTTGTAAACCAAATGAGTGTCGGAACTCACGTGATATGGTTTAACAAAGCCTACATGCTAAATGAAACTTAACCTAAGTCTTATTGACCCATTATGATCCGTTTAGGTAGCTTATGCTACTTTAACGCATCGTGCGCATGAAACACGTTCGGACCGCCTAACTAGTCCTATGACAAGTATTATATGCCTAAACATGTTACATAATCAGTTACGTGACAAAAGTTTAGGTTACATATGCTAAATTACCAATTATGTATGAAAAGGGTATTCTGGTAATTTACCTAAGGCATATAAACTACCTATCATACAACTACTTAAACGATGTGACCATAGGGTATAACCTCGGAAGGTTATTCCCTACTTACTATGGTCACCTACTGTGTTTGGTCGGATCCTAATGATCGACCAAACTGGGTCGGGTTCGAAGGTATAAGCGATTTATTAGATCGCTTACCCTACGACCCTAGACAACGTGGTAATCAGTAGGCATAGTCCCAAGAGACTATGACCATCGTGATTACAATCACGTTGCGATGTTCAAATGAACTTCGCATTGACCATTACTGGTCAACGCTGAAAGTCAAACAAAGTTTGACTTTCTGACTCGAAAAGCAGTAAAATAAGGAAAAGAACGAAAGAATACTTACGAAGGGTCCCCGAATGCTAATCTAGATCAGTATAGTTCAGGTATGAAACAAGGTTTCAACTTAGAACACAACTAATAAGATTCTTGTGCCTTAAAACAATGAAAGGCATGGGGTATTTATAGTTTTCGGGTAACCGTTAGGATCGTTTCTTGAATAACGTGATCGAATCTCGTGCGTACACTTGTCGGAATGTTATGGTGCCACAAATGCTCCTTAACTTAGTGACACATCACTTAAAACATGTGGTTAAGGATTAATTGGTTGCAACTTGCAATTAGAAACATTGAATCTGTCCAGCAAGTCAGTCGCGTAGCGCGACAGGTTGCCCCTCAGGCGTCGCGCTACGCGAGCACCCCATCTGAATCAGAAAGTTTCAAAAGTTACACATTTGGTCCCTGCACGTGTTTTAAGGCATTTCCGACACTTCCAAGGCCCGTAAAGCCATCTTTAAGGCCCTAAAATGTTGCCTAAACATTGTGGACATGAAACATGTTCAAAAATATGTCGGAGGATGGTTCGTTTGGTCGTACGAATGCGATGTTCGCTTAATTACGACGGAATGCGCATAAGCGCGAAAAACGATCCAAATGACGAAACGAATGGATTTTTCTTAAGGCGAACACTAAAATATAATGTAGTCATGCTTACATAAATTTTTGGATGTCCAGATGTATTCAGAACGTAAGTTATTCGCGAAAATGCAAACTTGTGCACTTTTTGACACTTTTAGTCCCTGAATGTTCCAAAAGTTTATTTTAGCACACCGAACCCCTCAAAGCCTATTTCTAAGCTATGTCAAGGATATTTAAGGTGTGTTTAACTTATGGTTATGTTCCGGAATGTTCGTTACAGTTCAAATTGGCATACTTTCGCAGTTTGTCATATTTAGTCCCTGTAAGCGAATTAACTTGTTTTTGCCATACCAAAGCCTTCAAAACTTATTTCTAAGTTATGTAAAGGTTATTTAAGGTATGTTGAGTATATGTTGATGTTCCGGAGTATTTCTCGCATTAAACTGAGTACGTTTACGCACTAGTTTGCGTATAACTCTCCAGAAAGTGATGTAGAGTTTGGAATTGAACAAAAGTCAAAACATGAAAAATGTAAAACACAATCAAACAAACATTGGGATCAAATAACATTGTTTTATTGATAATAGAACTGTTCATAGTGATTACAAGCACAGTTGTTACAGTCTCCCCTACTTGTGGAAATTTCGTCCCGAAATTTATTTAGAGGAAACTCGTGGAAAAAGATGTGGATATTTCGCTTTCATTTGATCTTCGCGTTCCCAAGTAAACTCAGGTCCACGTTTAGCTTCCCAGCGAACTTTGACCAAAGGAATGCGCTTGCGTTTAAGCCACTTGACTTCACGTTCCATTATTTCCACTGGTTTCTCAACAAATTTCAGTGTTTTGCCAACACGAATTTCGTCAAGCGGTATGGAGAAGTTCTCTTCAGCTGTACACTTCTTGAGATTGGACACGTGAAAAGTTGGATGAACATTTCCAAGTTCAGGAGGTAACTCAAGTCTGTAGGCTACCTTTCCGATTCTTTCGACGATCCTGAATGGTCCAACGTATCTAGGTGCAAGTTTTCCTTTCTTTCCAAATCTGATCACACCTTTCCAAGGTGAGACCTTAAGTAATACTCGATCACCGACTTGAAATTCAAAGGCTTTGCGTTTTGGGTCCGCGTAAATCTTCTGACGGTTTCTAGCTGCCTGAAGGTTATCACGAACTTTCTTGACCTTGTCAGTTGTCTCTAAAATGAGGGAAGGTCCAGTAAGTTGAGCCTCGCCAATCTCATTCCAGCAGACTGGTGAACGACATTTTCGACCATAGAGAGCTTCGAAAGGAGCCATTTTGATGCTAGTGTGATAACTGTTGTTGTAGGAGAATTCAATCAATTTAAGATGTGAATCCCAGCTACCACCAAAATCGATCACACAAGCTCTTAGCATATCCTCCAGAGTCTGGATTGTTCTCTCAGATTGACCATCCGTTTGCGGATGATAAGCTGTGCTCAGATTAAGTTGGGTCCCCATAGCAGATTGCATGGTTCTCCAAAAGTGAGAAGTGAAACGAGCATCTCTGTCAGAAATGATGTTCAAAGGAACACCATGTCGAGCCACAATTTCATCTACATAGATTTGAGCAAGTCTGTCAGTAGGAAAATCTTCGCGGATTGGCAAGAAATGCGCTGACTTTGTGAGACGATCAACGACTACCCAGATGGCATCATGACCTTTCTTTGTGCGCGGGAGTTTGGTAACAAGATCCATAGTAATGTTTTCCCATTTCCAAACTGGGATCTCTGGTTGCTCCAATAAACCCGAAGGACGCTGATGTTCAGCCTTAACCTTAAGACAAGTAAGGCATTTTGATACGTATAAGGCAATGTCTTTCTTCATACCAGGCCACCAATAGTGAGTACGAAGATCCTTATACATCTTATCTGAGCCCGGATGAATAGAATAGCGAGACTTATGGGCTTCATCCATAAGCAGGGTACGAAGATCATCCTGGCTTGGGACCCACAAACGGTCCATGAAGTAATATGATCCATTGTCCTTCAGTTCCAGAGCAGGCGTTATGTGATAAGGAAATTCCTTATCCATTAGACCTTGTGAAACACAAGATTGTTGAGCTTGAGCAATGCGTGCTTGAATATCGGATCGAGCTTGAATAACAGATTGAACACGTACACAATGAAGCTTAGTACGTTCCTTACGACTTAATGCATCAGCTACGACATTCGCCTTACCAGGATGGTAGCGAATTTCGCAGTCATAGTCGTTTAAAAGCTCAACCCAACGTCGTTGTCTCATGTTGAGTTCTTTCTGGTTGAAGATATGCTGAAGACTTTTGTGGTCAGTGAAAACCACACATTTTGTACCGTACAAATAGTGTCTCCAGATCTTGAGAGCGAAAACAACTGCACCCAACTCAAGATCATGAGTGGTGTAGTTCTTCTCATGTATCTTCAACTGTCTCGATGCATAGGCTATGACTTTGTTCCTTTGCATAAGAACACAACCAAGACCCAATTTCGATGCATCACAATACACGACAAAATCATCATCACCCTCAGGCAATGATAGAACAGGCGCATCGCAAAGCTTCTGCTTCAGGTGTTGAAAAGCTTCCTCTTGTTTGAATCCCCAATAAAAGGGCATTTTCTTCTGAGTTAGAGCAGTTAGAGGAACTACAATCTTAGAGAAGTTTTCAATGAAGCGGCGATAATAACCCGCTAGACCAAGAAAAGAACGAACTTCAGTAGGAGTAGTAGGCGTATCCCAATCCTTAATCGCACTGATCTTGGAGGGATCTACATGAATACCTTGTTCGTTGATAATGTGTCCCAAAAATTGAACTTCTTTAAGCCAAAATTCGCACTTGGAGAATTTGGCGAAAAGTTGCTATTTCTTCAGGAGTTCCAGAGTAAGACGAAGATGCTGCTCGTGATCAGCTTGCGTCTTAGAGTAAATCAAGATGTCATCGATAAAAACAATGACGAACTGATCCAAATAAGGTTTGCAGACCCTATTCATTAAGTCCATGAAAACAGCAGGAGCATTAGTCAAACCGAATGGCATGACTGTGAACTCGTAATGTCCATAACGAGTACGGAATGCTGTCTTCGGAATGTCTTCTTCTTGCACCCGAAGTTGATGATATCCAGATCGCAGATCAATCTTCGAAAAATAAGAAGCGCCTTGTAACTGATCAAAGAGGTCGTCGATGCGAGGTAGGGGATATCGATTCTTGATGGTAAGCTTGTTAAGCTCACGATAATCGATACACATCCTAAAGGATCCATCCTTCTTCTTAACAAAAAGAACGGGAGCACCCCAAGGTGAAAAGCTAGGACGGATAAAACCTTTGTCAGAGAGCTCCTGAAGCTGCTTAGACAACTCTTGCATCTCAGACGGTGCAAGACGATATGGAGCTCTGGCTATGGGATTTGCACCAGGTACGAGATCAATGCGGAACTCGACTTGGCGTGCTGGAGGTAGACCAGGTAAATCTTCAGGGAACACTTCAGAATAATCCCGAATGACAGGAATATCTGAAATAGACTTACCCTTGCCTTTATCTTCTGTAACATGTGCTAAGAAAGCCACACAGTTTTTCTGCAGATACTTCCGAGCTTTAAAACAAGACATGAGTCTGAGACCACCGATAGGCTTCTCACCTTGAACCTGCAGGATCTCGCCTGTCGAAAGCGGCACACGAACAATCTTCTTAGAACAAACTATCTCTGCGTGATGCTTGGATAACCAATCCATTCCCACAATAACGTCAAAGCTTCCAACTTGCATAGGCGCGAGGTCAATAGGAAAAAGATGGTCGTTAAGATTCAACTGGCAGTTGCGAAGAACATAATCAAGAATAATGGGTTCACCACTAGCAACCTCTACTGTCAAAGATTTGCCTAGTTTCGTTCTAGACACGCGAAGCATTTGTTCAAAAGACAAAGACACGAAACTCTTATCGGCACCGGAATCGAAAAGAACAGATGCAGGCTGATTATTAATAAAGAACGTACCGTTCACCACATTATCATCCGCCTGCGCCTCTTGGGCATTCATGTTAAAGACTCAGCCTCGAGCCGGAGCCGGATTCTGGTTCTGGTTCTGGTTGGCTAGCCTTGGGCACCGGTTCCTGTAGTGGGTCAGATCCCCACAATTATAGCACGAACCAGGAGGAAAATGAGGTCGTGCAGCTTGACCTTGTTGCTGAGCAAGAGGCTGAGCAACCTGTTGGGCCTGATTTTGAACTGCCTGGTTCTGATTGACAGGAATGCGGCAGTTCACAGCAAGATGATCAGATCTTCCGCAGTTGGTGCACTGACGACACTGGAGGTGCGGTTGATGATGGCCATTACACCTGTTGCACAAAGGTGCATTGCCAAAATAAGGTTTCTTGGCTATTGGCTGCGCAGGCTGATTTGGTGCAGCTTGAGCTTGTGCAGTAACGGCAAAGTTTTGGGAAGCCTTTCGCTTCCTAGCATTCTTTGAAGAACCAGAATTCTTCCCATTCTTGTTTTCACCTTTCTTACCATCCCCTTTGTCAGATGCCTGCTTCTTACCCTTGTCACCCTTCTTATGCAGCTTTCCCTTACGCACCTGCGACTCAGTCAGTGTCGCTGATAACTCGATCGCCTGACGGAGAGTGGCAGGGTTACTACCAGTAAGGATGTCTTGTACCGAGTCAGGTAGGCCATCGATGTATCTCTCGATAGCCTTGTCGAGTGGGGTAACCATAGTCGGGCAAAGCAGACTCAACTCCTCAAACCTGTCAGTATATGCCCTGTGCTCTCCACTATCTTGCTTCAAATTATCAAACTCTTTCTCCAAGGCTCGCTGCTCATGACGAGGACAGAATTCCCTCATCATAAGGGCTCTAAGTTCAGCCCATGTCTGTGCGAGAGCAACTTCTGCACCTTGGTCCCTCATAACCCCGTTCCACCATGTCAAAGCCCTCTTCTGAAATACGCTCGAAGCAAACTCGACTTTGCGATTTTCGAGACACTGCACGTGGCGAAAAGTATTCTCTATGCTCTCAAACCACTGAAGAAGCCCAGTCGCTCCCTCAGAACCACTAAACTTGAGTGGCTTAGCTGAGTTAAAATCCTTGTATTTGCACGGACCATTGTTGTTGTTGTTGGCTTGTTGCCATTGAGCAAAGAGATTTGGAAACTGAGCAGCCATCTGCTGCGCAATAATTTCTGCCAGCTCGGCAGTAGCTATCTGGTTCTCGCGTCGAGGAGGCATTCTAAAAGAGGAAAACATGAAAAGAAACGAGTGAGATGATTGGATGAAAAGAATGAGATGATAAAAACAAGAATTGCAAACAGCATAGATGGTGGTCATTCGTCTGTATCACAAAGCAAACAAACGACTCACTGTGACTAATCAAAGTAAATGGATCAAAAATAATGTATAATGAAGACACGCTCGCCTATAAGTGAACACTCATCCCAAGAATTCCCAGGTAAGCACAACTGGTCTCGCGTCTGGTTGAGATGTATACGAAGTGCTTGCCTAGACAGAAAACTCAGAATACAGGCATTCACCCTTCCAGTTTGCACATGTTCACATTATTTAAAACCCAAAACGTTTGACGGGATTTTTGAAAATTAGAAGGCACAAGGCCAAAAACCAATACTGAAAAGGGTTCAAAACCATATAACAGAGGGTTCAAAACCTTACAATTGAGGGTTCAAAACCTTGTAAAAATTTATTCAAAAACAGATGATTGTTTTTCAAAAATCGTTTCGGAAAAAAATTTTAGTTCCTTGTTTTGTTAATCACCTAAGGATAGGTGATGTACATGTTTTAAGATCTAAACACAAGATAGCTTGTGTTAGGTTCCTAGAAAAGTTATAGTCTAGGTCAAAGCATTACTAATAACCTAATTCCCTATAACCATTGGCTCTGATACCAACTCTTCTGTCACACCCCGACCGCGTAGAACAACAAACCGCGGCGGAAACATCGGGGCGTGTCGCGACAGAATTAATTGTTTCAAATCCATGGCAAACAAAGTTGTATTTTATTTATTAAACAAGAGTCACATTGTCTTAACACAGGAAATACAGAGTTTATAACATAATTAAACATAGTCTATCTTCGTTTTTAGTCTCTAAGGCACAGGTCCGCCCTAGTATCATGATCAACATCTTACGGAAAAGCTCCTGAAAACACATGTGAAAATAGGTACGTCAGCATAAAAATGCCTGTGAGATACATAGGTTTGTGAAAAATAAGATTCATGACTTATGTTTGAGAAAATGTTTAGTCATGAACCTAGTAATTTTCTTTGTCATGTAAATCATTTGAAAACAATAAGATCAGATGATATGTATAAGTAAATGTCAGGTTAAATAAATAACCATGTAAAAATGTGTTTGTACAAGATAAGTTGTTTGTAAATCAATGTCTTGTGAAAAATATGTTATTTATTTAAAATGTTCTATGTCTCAATATTGAAATGATTCAAATAACGTTACGCCATGTAATACCATACAAACACTTATATATAGGAAGTACCAGCGGCGTACCCACCATGCTTGTATCATATTACACACGCATCGTTAACTTAATCACTTAATCAAACCAAACCAACCAATGTAAGAAGTCTATGTTTAAACCAATTGTCAAATGTATTGAATAATATGTCAAGATGTAAATCATGTCAAATGTCTATGTCAAATATCCATGTCAAATGTCTATGACAAATATCCATGTCAAATGTCTATGTCAAATATCCATGTCCAATAGTAGTCAAGTAATTGTGTAACAAATGTTATGTATGGTAAGTAAAATAAGACTACTTAAACCATAAGTAAAAATGTACAAAACAAAGTATTTTGAATATATCAAAAAGTTATGTTTTGCAAAGTGATGCATGATACATTGATACAAACATTTATGTGGTAAGTTAACGCATACATTCAAGCCTTGAGACAGTCGGATAACCCTTTCAGTCAAGGTTATCAAAAGAATTGTATTCGGATTCAGTCATTCCTTACATCCAAACAAACCCGGGATGTCAGGAATGGGATTTGTCAAGTCCTATGGTACCACTACTTACTCCCGAGCGGCGTAGCAAATGTTAATGAACGTTATAAAGACCCGTTTGTGCAAACCAAATGTCATAGCAGTTGTATACATGTCATATGAAAACAATGTACTAAGTATGCTAAGTTAACATACAAAGCAGAAAAGTCTTGTAAATCGATGTGCTAGCATGCTATCAGTCAACATACATAGCAGAAAAGTCATGTAAATCAATGTGCTTAGCATGTTATCAGTCAACATACATAGCAGAAAAGTAATGTAAAAAAATGTACTAAGTATGCACACAATGGACATACATAGCATGGAATGTAATGAAATCATGTACTATAATGTACTAACAAACATAGTCGGTATATGATGTGAAAAACAGGAAAGCATGAAAGTAACAAGTAGGCACATGTGTTCCACCCCAAAACAGTTTGGAAAACAGTAAAAGAGGGGTCTATGTACTCACTTGTGATTGCTCAGATGTCTATAGATAATCACCAAGTAAAGCTAGAGATCTCGGAATCAAACGGCACCTAGTATAGGTAACTATGTTAATAAACCGGACCTACCTCGGAAGACTGGGTAGCATTAGGGTTTGTAAACCAAATGAGTGTCGGAACTCACGTGATATCGTTTAACAAAGCCTACATGCTAAATGAAACTTAACCTAAGTCTTATTGACCCATTATGATCCGTTTAGGTAGCTTATGCTACTTTAACGCATCGTGCGCGTGAAACGCGTTCGGACCGCCTAACTAGTCCTATGACAAGTATTATATGCCTAAACATGTTACATAATCAGTTACGTGACAAAAGTTTAGGTTACATATGCTAAATTACCAATTATGTATGAAAAGGGTATTCTGGTAATTTACCTAAGGCATATAAACTACCTATCATACAACTACTTAAACGATGTGACCATAGGGTATAACCTCGGAAGGTTATTCCCTACTTACTATGGTCACCTACTGTGTTTGGTCGGATCCTAATGATCGACCAAACTGGGTCGGGTTCGAAGGTATAAGCGATTTATTAGATCGCTTACCCTACGACCCTAGACAACGTGGTAATCAGTAGGCATAGTCCCAAGAGACTATGACCATCGTGATTACAATCATGTTGCGAAGTTCAAATGAACTTCGCATTGACCATTACTGGTCAACGCTGAAAGTCAAACAAAGTTTGACTTTCTGACTCGAAAAGCAGTAAAATAAGGAAAAGAACGAAAGAATACTTACGAAGGGTCCCCGAATGCTAATCTAGATCAGTATAGTTCAGGTATGAAACAAGGTTTCAACTTAGAACACAACTAATAAGATTCTTGTGCCTTAAAACAATGAAAGGCATGGGGTATTTATAGTTTTCGGGTAACCGTTAGGATCGTTTCTTGAATAACGTGATCGAATCTCGTGCGTACACTTGTCGGAATGTTATGGTGCCACAAATGCTCCTTAACTTAGTGACACATCACTTAAAACATGTGGTTAAGGATTAATTGGTTGCAACTTGCAATTAGAAACATTGAATCTGTCCAGCAAGTCAGTCGCGTAGCGCGACAGGTAGCCCCTCAGGCGTCACGCTACGCGAGCACCCCATCTGAATCAGAAAGTTTCAAAAGTTACACATTTGGTCCCTGCACGTGTTTTAAGGCATTTCCGACACTTCCAAGGCCCGTAAAGCCATCTTTAAGGCCCTAAAATGTTGCCTAAACATTGTGGACATGAAACATGTTCAAAAATATGTCGGAGGATGGTTCGTTTGGTCGTACGAACGCGATGTTCGCTTAATTACGACGGAATGCGCATAAGCGCGAAAAACGATCCAAATGACGAAACGAATGGATTTTTCTTAAGGCGAACACTAAAATATAATGTAGTCATGCTTAAATAAATTTTTGGATGTCCAGATGTATTCAGAACGTAAGTTATTCGCGAAAATGCAAACTTGTGCACTTTTTGACACTTTTAGTCCCTGAATGTTCCAAAAGTTTATTTTAGCACACCGAACCCCTCAAAGCCTATTTCTAAGCTATGTCAAGGATATTTAAGGTGTGTTTAACTTATGGTTATGTTCCGGAATGTTCGTTACAGTTCAAATTGGCATACTTTCGCAGTTTGTCATATTTAGTCCCTGTAAGCGAATTAACTTGTTTTTGCCATACCAAAGCCTTCAAAACTTATTTCTAAGTTATGTAAAGGTTATTTAAGGTATGTTGAGTATATGTTGATGTTCCGGAGTATTTCTCGCATTAAACTGAGTACGTTTACGCACTAGTTTGCGTATAACTCTCCAGAAAGTGATGTAGAGTTTGGAATTGAACAAAAGTCAAAACATGAAAAATGTAAAACACAATCAAACAAACATTGGGATCAAATAACATTGTTTTATTGATAATAGAACTGTTCATAGTGATTACAAGCACAGTTGTTACAATTAGAGAATTTGATTGATAGTATTAAAATGTTGTTACTTATAAACTGTATGAGTGTTACAGATAGAGTACCAGACTACGATCCCGAGAGCAGAGTTTAAGGGGGAGTCTGAAGACAAGTTTGAAGCAAAGAGAAGCTTGTAGATGGAAAGCTAGGTGTCGATCCCAAAGCACGGAAGCTTGATGAAAGGGGGAGCCTGAAGCTGATAGAAGAAGAGAAAGATTGTTGGATGCTTACATTGTTACAACTTGAAAGAAAAGACAGAATGATCAAGACTAAAGATGTGTCATATTGAAGATTAGTCACTGAAGACTTCGTCAATATCCGAGGGGGAGTCTGTTAGTGCATTACGTCTATTGACTTCATCTTGTATCATGTAACGTAATAGGATAGGTTAGTATAACCAGTGCACGAGGTTCAAGAAACCAGTTTTAGGAGTTAAAGAGGTAGTTTCGCTCATATGGACATGCCATATAAGCGAAACCATATCATCATATTTCGCTTATATGGCAGGTCATAAAAGCTAAACCTCTATCCTATAAATAGTGCACTTGTTGTTTCATTTGGCACGGATCCAGAAATTGTAATGAAGTGCTGCCAAAGTCTGTTCAGGTTGTAATCAATGTTAAAATCAAAATAAGCAACAGATTTAATAGTATCAAGCTGTTTTCACGTCCAGTTCTCTGATTCCGCCTTTGAACCGGACATAAAGCTCTTCTGATCGACTCAATCGGGTCAAACAACGATCCTACAATCTTGAATCATTTTGAACATTTGATTTTGACAAATCAGTTTTAGGTTTCCAAAATTGGTTTGGCTTTGTCAAATCAGCCATTGATTTGTTTTGTCTCTAATCTGGGTGTCTTTGATTTCCAAGTTTGTTGTGTTTCAACATTGGATGTTTTCGGCTTCCAAGTTTGTTTTGATTCAAACTTGGTTGACTTCTGATTCACAACTTCAACTTTCTTTTTCGCAACATCAACACGCTTTAGATTTGGACATTTGTGACCAACATGTCCAATTTGATCACATTTAAAACAAATTTTCTTTGAAACATCTTTGGCCCGTTGTTGTTGTTTCTTTTGAGCATAGAACTCCTCATTAGACTATCGTCTAAATTTGAGTTCTTTCTCTTCTTCTGAACTTGTTCCATGAACAAAGTTCATCTTTTTCTAATGATTTGACTATTCAAAATGTTTCTTTTAATTTTGTTTCTTTTTATAACCCAACCCAGCCTTCAAGTTTTTCTTTTTGTAACCAGGTTAGTTATTAAAAGTTTTATTGCTCGCTTTTCTGACATATTTTGCAATTTCAGTTTTATCGATTTCCACTAGTTTGAAAACTTTGTCGATCTTATCCTGAATCACATTTTGAATAGGAAACTCAACATCTGAGAATAATTTGTCCAATCCAATCATGGTATATGCCAATCCTATTGGACCATCATTCGAATTTTTCTCAGATTTCGAATTTTTCAAATATTTTTTTGTGAAAACATTCCTCATCTTTATCCTGTGATTCAGACTTACCATTTTTGGTAGACTCATCTTTCAAAACACTTTCAACAACCTTACATACCACCTCTGAATCACCAGCATCATCAGATTTGGTGTAAGCCACATCTATGTTTTCAGGTAATTGGTCAACCATGTTCAAACCTTTTGCCACCTCTTCGTTATTATAGAACGTGTAATTATTCTCCAACTGTGGTGGAACCTGATGATATTCTGAACCAATACCCTTTTTGTTCTTTTCAGAATCTTTATCATCTAGTGTGATGTTGAAAATACGTTCGAGAATGTACGAAGAAGCATGATATCTTTGAAGTTTATTAACAACCTTTTCTTTTTCAGCCAATTCTTGTTTAAGTTTAGCAACTTCATCAATATATTGATTTAAAACCCGTTGTTTCCTTCATATTTGGCTTCAACAAGTCTTGTTGTTTCTAGACATTTTGATAATCTATCGTCCATACTTTTGACTTGTCTCTTCAAAGTATCATAAGCTTCTTGTATGTTGTTATTTGCAAATTTTATTCTACCATATTCTTTCTGTAATTCTTGAATGATTTTATCTTTTTGTAAATAATTATTAAATTTTGATGAACACTTTTGTTTTAAAATTTCATTTTCTTTTTCAAAATCTTGACATTTCAGTGTCAGCTTTTCAACATTTTGTTTCAAAACTTCTTCATTTTCAAACATTTCCTTATATTTTGTTTTGAAAACTGTTTCGATTTTAGTAAATTCAATATCTCTTGATTTTAAGTTTTCATCTTTTTCAGCACAGGCTCTGTACGTTTCCTTGCATTTCATGCACTGTTCTTCAGTTTTACCAACAGTCTGTTTAACATTTTCATCATTGTTTGACGATTAAGAAGATTCAGTTCGAATTTTTACATCAGATTCATCTGGCACCTTAGATTCTTCTATCGTCTGCTTCTGATCTTCATCAATATTTTGTTGGTTCTCATCAGCGTCTCCTGCTGTCTTCTTCAATTGATCAACCAGCTTCTCAGCAGCTTCTTCTTTCTTCTTTTCCAATTCCATCACATTCATTAGACTTGTGTAAAACACTACATTTATACGGTTATACAGATTCTCTTCGTAATCTTTCTCTATCGACCTCCTCGTATATAAATATTGACAGGTTGGGATGACTGTAACGCCCTGCATTTTCATACTTTCTATATTTGGAAACCCTTGCTTGAAATTCTATCTTTGGAAATTTTTGTTTTCTTGTAATCGTCGTTTTGATGTAATCTTTGTAGAATCCGAGACTTAAATCACAACGAAATTCTCGTTTGAACGAATATTATTCAAGGATTCTTGATTCTTCACTTATCGACACTTGATACCCGTTAAACTGGTTAAAACTCTTAAAATAATGAGACTCGAAAGCTTTGTGAAATAAATAATCGTTTAAAGATTTTTATTCGTTATAAATATGGTCATTATTCAATTTATTTATTTAAATAAATTAAATTAATTAAATTAATTAATTTTGTTATTCAAAAGTTTAATTTTTTTTATAATCTAGTTAGTTCCCTTAGATTATAAAGTTAGTAAATATAAACTAACTTAGTTAGTTTAAACTACAAAGGATAGTTCTTTAAAAAAAAAGTTGGTTAATTAAAGTCCAAGGGTGATTTGTGTAATAAATTAAAGTATAAGGTTTTTAGTCAAAATAAATAAATAAATAAAAAGCTGCTGACCACGGGACTCGAACCCGGGTCAACAGCCCCACCAAACAAGCGCCTAACCAGCTGAGCTGGGGCTCCTTATCGAACTAAATCCTATTCAGTAAATCCTTAAACACCCGCCCGAACCAAACCTGGCAGCCACGAATCAACTTCCTTTCAGTGCGATTTTAAGCGGGTTTTTGTGTTTCTTTGAGTTTTAAACCTTGTTTTAACATTAATTATCCAACCACCAACTAACTTAATCACTCCCTATAAATACCAAGCCTCTTCCAAGCCATTTACTCTTTTCAAATCACTCTAAACTCTCCCAAATCAGCCTATAATCAGCTGCAAATCTCAAGTTCGAGTAGAAGCATCAACCTTCACAAAAATATGCATAACTCACTTATTTCTTGTCCGATTCACTCGATTCTTTTTCCTACTTCTTTGGTTTGACCTTAGCTACGTTTCCATTGGTTTTACATGGAAAACCAGGCCCTGGAACGTCACCAAAAAGGCTCCAAAGTTGACTGATTTTTCTGTTTTCATCTAAAACTTTGTTAAACTTAGTAAACTTGAGTTAATCTCATCTCAAACCTATGTCCTAATGCTCATAATCAATCGAATGGTTAGTTGGGCTTAAAAACAAGGCTGAGAAATGTTAAATCAGAGGTTAATGTTGGATCGTCGTGTGACCCGAACGAGTCAATCTGAAGAGTTCAACATCAAAATCCAAGGCGGAATCAATGAATTTGACGTATACACAGCTTGATACTTTCTAATTATCTTCTCTTATTGATTTCCTGAGCTTTTACAATTCAAATAACAATCCAGCAGCACCTCGGCTCTGAAAACACTTTTCTAATTCCGTTTCAAATGACACAGACTCTCCAGTATTTATTGGGAAAGTAATTCCGCTTGAAACAGCTACAAGCGAAATTACCTTTCATACGGAATTACCTAATCCCGCTTGAAACCTCTAATTCCGTTTGATATGACATTAAGTACATTTCAAGCGGAATTACCCTTTAATACTGTTTTCTTGATTTCCGTGCCCTGATCTATCTAATACAATACAAAATTCTCGATAAAGACGAAGTTAACAGACATCAGTGCACCACCAGACTCCCCCTTGGATGTTGACGAAGTCTTTAGCATCCTAGCATCCAGTCTTCAGTCTTTAGTCTTGATCTATTGTTCTTTGCTCTAAATTGTTTTGACATTGAAAAGCATCCTTTAATTCTTTTATCTTCAAACTCCCCTTCGAATGTTGATCCAGAATTTTGACTCCCCCTTTCGAAAACTCCCTCTCACGATAAGCTGGGACTTGAATTCTGGTTCAAACTTTGACATTTTCTTAACCATGGGGATCTTGACTCCTGTTTCCTGTTTCTTAAACATATAACATTATAATCTATTCTCATTTAAACATCTTTTATTGTTCATCAGTTTTAGAAATCCACTTAAGTATTCAGGTTCAAATTAATGACCCTGATTACTCAATTTTATCTACCAAATCCAATTTAATGACCTTGGTTGATCTGAGACAAATCACACTGACAATTTTTTCAACTTTGTTCAAACAATTTGCTGAAATTTACAAGTTTCAAATTAATGAACTTGTTTTGACTTTTCAATTTTCTCAAGTTTAACATTTTAAGCTCCAAACTCATCTACCAGCTCAGAAACTTCCTGCATTTGCTTCAATTCGAATCTGAAGATCAGCTTTCCACTTTGGTTTGTCGGAAAATAAAGCAGAAATGTAAAATCTTTTTGGATTTTTTAATAAAGTTTCTATGCTAGAAATGAATTACAGAAATAAAATGCAGTAAATGTAAACTATTTTACAAACATATTTTTGGTGAGCGTGTTAGGGAATCATATCAGCTATTCGACAAGTCACAAGTACCGTTAAGCTTTGATTACATACTCAGAATTAAACAATTCGCTTAGATTGTCGATATACTGGTCCACTTAAATTCTCACACAAATTTCAATCTGTCCAGGATACGAATTAGGTGTATTAAGAACTTAAACTCATTCATGTGTCCCACCTCTTGAATATACTCCCGTATCCAAATCCCAATATTGAGTCTTACAGGTGAGTATACCACATATGATATCTGTAAGGGGTTAAATTGCGAGGACCGTGAGAGCTCAGGTCAGAACTTCCGTTCAGCAGAGAGATGACGGCTTCGACTTTTGGTGTGTCCCCTTTAGAGGATCTTTTTTACAACAGCACATGATTAGCATTTTGCAATGTTTTATCATTTTTATGCTGAGGGCGGTGCTATATTTCAACCAAGCGGTAAAGTATTATACGGGGACTAGGCCATTGCTTCCGCAAAATCAGAAGTCCCGAGATAATACCCCAGATATCACTGAGTATAAAGACCTAGTATCTCAGAAAGAGGGATCCTTCAAACAATATTTCAGGGGTTACCTATATATCCAAGTAGTGTTCCCCACAAAATAAGAAAGTTTGAATTTAGGTTTATATTCTGAACAAACCTACTAAATGTGCAAAAACCTATCGGCACATCATCAGCGAGACTGTTTAAGACTTTTAAACTTTACATATCTTTAGCATACTGTAACTGTCAAGCCTATGTACTATCATTTTCCCTTTTTACACAATCTCTTTTCTGATTTTCTATTGTTTTTGTATTTTGAAAATATCTCATGTTTTTTGGATTTTTAAATTTTTTTATTGTTTTTGTATTTTCTGAAAATATTACCTTATACTCCCCCTAAATACCAAAACAAGTAAAAAATCGACAAACCATTGCAGATTGCTTCTCAACATCATCTACAATGTCTCCTTCATCAACGCCAAGAATCTCCTCCAACACCGATAAAAGCTTCATAGCGTTTAATTTTATCAAATATTGAAAGCGAGTTTTATCAAATGCTTTGGTATGTAAATCAGCTTTTTGGTCGTCAGTGTGGATTTTCTCAATTCGAATCAACTTCTTCTCGAAACAATCTCGGATGAAGTGATGAAGAATTTCAATGTGTTTTGTTTTAGCATGATGAACTGGATTTTTAGTAATGTTTATCGCTGCCTCATTATCAAAAAAGATAGGGGTGTTAAGAAATTGCAAACCGTAGTCGCGCATCTGTTGCTGGATCCACAAGATCTGAGAGCAACAACTGCTAGCAGATACATACTCCGCTTCACATGTGGATAAACCCACAGAGGTCTGCTTCTTACATTGCCAGGAGACCAATCGTGGTCTGAAAAACTGACATCCTGCTGTTGTTGATTTAGCGTTAACTTTGCAGCATCCGAAATCTGAATCGGAATACCCTTCGAGCATAAAGTCTCCTTCTCTTGGATGCCACAACCCCAATGATGGATTTCCTTTCAGGTAGCGAAATATCCTTTTCACAATCACCATATGCGAAGCTCTCGGGTTAGATTGAAATCTTGCTGCGAGGCAGGTTGGATACATGATATCGGGTCTTGAAGCTGTCAAATACATCAGCGATCCGATCATGGAACGATACAACGGTTCATCTACCTTCTCTCCGGTGAGATTAGGGCTTATCCCATGGTTCGTCGCTAATGGGGTGGTAGCTGGAGTAGAACCTGACATCCCAAATTTCTCTAAGATATCATGAAGTCCCAAGAAGAATTTCATCTCACCCATCGATGACATTTCAAATTTTTGCTTCATAACTCATTCAAAATCTTTGCACAGATTTTCATTTGTTGACCCAAATATGATGTCGTCCACGTATATTTGAACAATCAGAAGATGCCCGCCGACTTCTTTGGTGAAGAGAGTGGCATCCACTTTTCCTCGGATGAAGCTGGTGGCTAGCAGGTGTTGAGACAATGTCTCATACCAAGCTCTCGGGGCCTGGTGTAAACCATACAGCGCCTTATCCAGTAAGTAAACCTTGTCTTTGTGGATTGGGTCGGTGAAGCCCGGTGGCTGTCCGACATATACCTCCTCTTTTACCTTCCCATAGAGAAACGCCAATTTAACATCTAGCTGATAAACTTTAAAATTTTTCCAAGATGCAAATGCTAGGAAGATTCTAATCGCTTCAAGTCTAGCCACGGGAGCATATACTTCGGTGAAATCTATCCCCTCCTGCTGACTGAAACCCTGGACTACGAGTCGAGCTTTGTTACGAATAATAACCCCTCTATCGTCTCTCTTGCACTTGAACACCCACTTGGTGTTTATCTTCCTTTGACCATCAGGCAAGTCTACCAATCTCCACACTCCCAACTTCTTAACCTGACTCAACTCTTCTTGCATAGCATTGACCCAAGAATCTTCAGTTAGCGCCTCCTTATATGTTCGCGGTTCGATCTGCGAAATAAAACAAATAAGTGAAAACTCAGTTTGCAACGGAGCTACTGTAGAATAAAAACAAGTAAGGCCTTGGTCAATTTGACGTCTAGTGCGAACGCCTGATTGTAATTCTCAAATAATCAACTCTTCTGGATGATACGAAAGAGTTCTCGGCATCACCTTGCCTGGAACATCTACCTCGCCTTCCAAATTTGTGACATTCTGATTTGCACCTTGTTCACTGACTGGAATTGTTTGACTTGAACTCTGGATCTGCTCCCCCTCAGAATCTGAATCACCATGATCAAATACAGGCATATTATCAGATTCTTGATTATCATTGACTGCTGTCTGATTATCAAGAGTTTGCTGAATATCGTCATGCTCTCCAGCATTACGAGGACCAGCTTCATCATTATTAGAAACTCGATTTTGACGTCTAGAATACTTAGCTGGGAATCTTTCTTGTGATTCTTTATACTCTCTCAGAATATCCAACTCGTCAAAGAAATTTGTTTCTTCTTCAATGTCAAATGAATCCCATAAAGTATTGTAATTAAAACGCCATGAGTCACCTGGATTCTGCGGTGGCATAGTATAACATTGGCATTCAACATTGTGTGCTTCAATAATCCGCTTCAAACTTGGAACAAAGACTCGCTTTAATGGACTTGAGTAACCCACAAATATTTCTTCAATGCTTTTTGCACATAATTTACCAAAAGGCTCTAGAACAGTGCAGGGAGACCCAAACGGTTCTAAATACTTCAGATTCAGTTTGCGGTTATTGATCAGCTCGAAACATGTCTTGTTGAATTTCTTCACTGTAAGAACCCGGTTGAGTGTATAGCATGCGGCTGACACTGCTTCTGCCCAAAAATTGACAGGTAGTTTAGAATCAGCAAGCATTGTCCTGGCCGTTTTAATTAGCGTCCTGTTCTTTCTTTCAGCTACTCCATTCTGCTGCGGAGTGTAAGGCGCGCTAAATTCATGCAATATACCTCTTTCTTCACAATATTCTTCCATTTTGAAATTCTTGAACTCAGTACCATTATCACTACGTAATCTTCTGATGCGGGTTTGGTACAAGTTTTCTACCTTCTTGAAAAGCACCATCAAACGATCAAACGTCTCATCTTTTGACTTAAAAAATAATACCCATGAAAATCTTGAGTAATCGTCTATAACTACTAGACAATAGAGATCTCCAGTTATGCTTTTGATGTTCACTGGACCAAACAGATCCATATGGAGTCTTTCTAAAGGTCTCGAGATTGAGTTTTCCTTCTTCCCAGGGTGAGATTTCTTCTTTTGCTTGCCTTTGACACAGCTAATGCACTCCCCCTCAAGATGAAAACCTTTCACATGAACACCAATTACTAAGTCGTTATGCACCAGGTGATTCATTTTTCGCAAGTGAATATGACCTATCTTTCGATGCCATAACCGTGATTCTTTTTCCGTTGCTCTTGACATAAAACAATGAGCCTGACCCGTGGTAGTAGTTGCTACACTCATGTCCAACACGTACAGATCATTGACTCTGGGCGCTCTCATGATAACCCACTCTTCGGGAACAACAAAACCTGGTTTCAAGATCAAACATTCTTTGTCGGTAAAGTGCGTTGTATACATGCGATCACAAATCTGAGATATGCTCAGAAGATTGTTTCCAAGCTCGGCGATGTAGTTTACACTCTCAAACGTAATAATACCATTCGATAAATGTCACACCCCGACCACGTAAAACAAAAAAACGTGGCGGAAACGTCAGGGAGTGTTGTAACAGAATCATTGTTTCATAACACATGGAAATTGAAATATTGTTTTATTGATTAAAAGAGTTACAATGTCTTGACAATCAAAGAAACATAACATAAATAACTAGTCTTGCATCTTTTATTGTCGCTAAGGCCCAAGTCCGCCTAAGTGTATCTTGATAAATCCTATGCATCATGTCCTGAAACACATGTGAAAATAGGTACGTCAGCATAAAAATGCCTGTGAGATACATAGATTTTGTGAAAATAGAATTCATGACTTATGTTTAAGAAAATGTTTAGTCATGAACCTTGTAATTTGCTTTGTCTTGTAAATCATTTGAAAAGTGATAAATAGACCAAATGATATTTATGTATAAAAGAATAATACATGGTTAAGTAAATAACCAAGTAAACTGAGTTTATATCAGATAAGTTGTTTGTAAAACAATGTATTGTGAAAAGTATGTTATTTGTATAAAATGTTGTATGTCTAAATTGAAATGATTCAAATAACGCTACGATATGTAATACCATACAAGCACTTATATATAGGAAGTACTAGCGGCGTATCCACCATGCTTGTATCATATTTCACACGCCTCGTTACTTAAATCACTTACTCAAACCAAACCACCAAAGTAAAATGTTTATGTATAATCAAATGTCAAAATGTTTGTGTGAAAACCATGTCAAATGTCTATGTCTAATGTAAATCATGAATTGTGTATATCAATGTCAAAATGTTTATGTCTAATGTAAATCATGAATTGTATATATCAATGTATCATGTATGGTAAGTGAAATATATCAACTAAACCATATGTAAAATGCACAAAAATAAGGTATTGAAGTAAAACATGGTTTAAATCAAAGTTATGTGTTGTGGAACAAATGCATGCTATACTGATATAAACATCTATGCGGTATTGTGAAAATGCATACATCCAAGCCTTGTGACTGTGGCGATAAACCCCTAAACGAATTTAAAGGTCTATCTGTGTTATGTTTATCGAATTCGGTCAATCCTTCCATCCAAACATACCTAGGATGTCAGGAACGGGAGTTGTCAATTCCCATGGTACCACTACCTACTAACGAATGGCGTGATCAATGTTAATGAATGTATATTGTCCCATTTGAACAAACCAAATGTCATAACAAAATGTAAGCATGTGATGAATAACAAATGTACTAAGTATGCACACAATGGACATACATAGCATAAAATGTAATGTAAAACAATGTACTAAGTATGCACACAATGGACATACATAGCATAAAATGTAATGTAAAACAATGTACTAAGTATGCAACAAAGGACATACATAGCAAAAACACAATGAAATCATGTACTATAAGTGTACTAATGAACATAGCAAGTATATGATGTGAAAACATGGAAAGCATGAAAGTAACAAGTAGGCACATGTGTTTCACCCCAAAACAGTTTGAAAATGGTAAAAGAGGGGTCTATGTACTCACTTGAGATTGCCTAGAAGTCCTTGCGTAACAACCAAACAATGCTAGAGATCACGGATATCAAACGGTACCTAATATAGGTAACTATGTTAATATACCGGACCTATACCGGAGGATCGGATAGAATGAGGGCTCGTAAACCAAATGAGTATGGGAACTCATGTAATATGGTTTTAACAAAGCCTACATACTACAATGAAACCTAACCTAAGTGCTTACGACCCATTACGACCCGTTTAGGTAGCTTATGCTACTTTAACGCGTCGTTCGCGTGAAACACGTTCGGAATGCCTAACTAGTCCTATGATAAGTAAAATATGCCTTAACATGTCTAATATTGTTACCAAATCAGTTTAGATACCAAAAGTTATGTTACATATGCTTAAAATGAATTTTGGCGTTCAAAGGGCATTTTGGTAATTTACCTAAGGCATATAAACTACCTATCATACAAGTATACAACTACTTAAACGAAGCGACCATAAGGTATAACCTCGGAAGGTTATTCCCTATATACTATGATCACCTAATGTGTTTGGTCAGATCCTAATGATCGACCAAACGGGTCGGGTTCGAAAGTATAAGCGATTGTTTAGATCGCTTACCTTACGACCCTATATAAGCACTAAACTAAGAGTGACGAGCTAAGCATGTTAAAACATGCTTAACTAAGTTTAGAAAACAGGTTTGGTATCAAAACAAACGGTTTTGATACCTAAGAGTAGTTTGGTTACAAAATACGCAATAACACGCATTTTGGCCGAAACTACGACTCGTCACTGAGCCTAGATAACGTGGTAATCAGTAGGTATAGTCACTAGGGACTATAACCATCGTGATTACGCTCACGTTATGAAGTTCAAACGAACTTCGCATTGACCATAAACTGGTCAACGCAGAAAGTCAAACAAAGTTTGACTTTTAACGCTAAAAGTAAAAAAAGAACGAAGGAACACTTACAAAGGGTCCCCGAAAGCTAATCTTGATCCAAGTAGCTCAGGTATGAAGCAATGGCTTCAACTTAGAGCTTTTAGATCAGATTTTGTGGGTTTAGAAAATGAATGGGGTTGGGTATTTATAGTAAATGGACAACCGTTAGGATTGTTTCTCGTAATCCGGGCTTTAATCTCACCCCTACACTTGTTTGAATTCCCATGGAACACCAAAATGGCCCCTTATTAACATGAAGAGGCAAGTGCAATTGGGTTTGGAGGGTGTGACAGCTGGAAACAGGCTGTTTAGAAGTTTCTAAGCAACTGGGAGGTCCTTACGGACCGCAAGGGTGATGGCTTACGGTCCATAAGCCATCATCTTTGCTGAAATGACAGATTTGGTCCCTTCAGCTCCAAACTTGGTTTTCGATGCATTTTTGACACGTTTAAGCCCCGTTAACCTCATTTCAAAGCTCTAAAATGAAGTTAAAGTATAGGGAACTAAAAATGTGCTAAAAAATATCTCGGATTTCGGTTCGTTTGGCCGTACGGTTGCGTTGTTCGGTTAATTACGACGGAAGTCGTAACGAACGCAAAAACAGTCTAAAATGCGCGACGAATGGAATTTTGACAAGCCAAACATGAAAGCATAATATTATAATTTTTACATAAATTTTTGGCTGTCCGGATGTATTCAGAACGTAAGTTATGCGCGAAAATGCAAACTTGTGCACTTTTTGACGCTTTTAGTCCCTGAATTACCCAAAAGTTTATTTTAGCACACCGAACCCTCAAAGCCTATTTCTAAGCTATGTAAAGGATATTTATAGTATGTTTAACTCATGGTCATGTTCCAGAATGTCTGTTACAGTTCAAATTGGCATACTTTCACAGTTTGTCGAATTTAGTCCCTGTAAGCAATTAAACTTGATTTTGTCATACCAAAGCCTTCAAAACTTATTTCTAAGTTATGTAAAGGTTATTTAAGGTATGTGAAGCCTATTTCACTATTCCGGAGTGTTCGTTGCATTAAACTGGTCATATTTACGCATCAGTGCGCGTATAACCTTCCAGAAAGTGATTTAGAGCCCGAATTCGAACAAGAATTGATATGTGCAAATGATACACATATTTGTACAAATCCCAAGTATGAAATACAATATTTAATTGGTTTGGTATTTGTTTGATGGTCCCAGTGACCCAGGTGTCACAATAAAGTTCCTTCACCAACTATTCGACCACCTTGATTGCCTGCAAATCCCACATATCCTCCATTAAACCCTCTAACATCATACAATAGGGTCTTCTTCCCCATCATGTACCAAGAAGCTCCACTATCCATAATCCAATGTGAAACGGATCTTGGAAGCTCCTGCACATTTCAAAAATGCTTAGTTAGAAGTTGATGCTACCCAAGCCTCTTTTGACTCGGGTAACTTGACATTTAAGTGAGTTTTTGCAATGTAAAGTGGCGGAAAATTCTTGTCATTCATCTTTAAGCTCTCCTCAGACCCAATCTCAACCTTTTTGTACAAAAAGAAATCATTTTGAGAAGGTTGACCAGATGATTGGTCTTTCTTTGATACATTTTTCTTTTCAGAAATAGTAGCCTCTTGTGGTTCAAGTTTCTCATAGTAATCCAAAGGTACATGCATCTTATTAGTTGAAGATGATGATTTTGCAGTCTCAGAAACCTTTGGTTTTGGAGAAATAGTTTTCTTTTCAACAACTTTTGGCTTCCATGTTTGTTGAGATGATGCAACCCGTTTGTAAAACTTATCATTTTTAGTTACCACATTTTTAACAGGTTCAGTTTTGACTTTGGTGTTTTCATTTTTCAAAACTTTCTTCTCAACAACCATTGGAGCTTTTCCTTTTACATCAACTTTCCTTTTCTGAATCTCAACAACTTCAGTCTTAGGCTTCAAGTTGGTACACTTTCGTGCAATATGTCCAACTTGATTACATTTGAAGCATGTTTGGGTGTCAATAACCCGACTTGTGCCTCAGACTGAGGCTGTGAGGCCTTCTTCTCAAAGAATTCTTCATTTGTTTTTGAAAAAATCTTAGATTCTTCATCAGAAAGTGAACATTCTTTTTCTGATAATTTTTACCACCCCGATATCCACCCGACCATTTGTTTGGATTGTTGTTATAAAAACGCAGTGGAATAACAGGCTTCTTATAGTAAGCTTTATCTTTTTCAAAATTCATTTGCCTCTTTGTCTGATTTAAACCTTCTACTTCAGACAGATCAATTTCAACCAATTTGAACACGTTTTTCAATTTGTTCACATTAACATTCTCCAGTGGAAACTCAGAATCCGAATACAACTTATCCGATCCTGACATCTTGTACATGACAAGAGTAGATTCTTCATTTAAGTTGTTTGTGGATTTTGGTTTCGGAATGTAATTGTTCAAGAAACATTTTTCATCCTCAGCTGAATCACTTTCAGACTTCAAAACATTTTCAGCCATGCTTTTAACAATTTCTGACTGAACAATATCCTCATCGGATGATGTATTGAATGTAACATCAATTGACTCTGGAAGTTTAACCTCATCAATTTCTTCATCATCATTAACCAAACCGGACTTTTTCTTTGAAAAATTATTTAACACTGGCGGTGGAACCTGATGAAACCCAACCCAAGTTCCATCCGAATAAACATCTTCGCCTGCTTTGTTTTTCCCGATGGGTTTGGGAACAATGTGTTGTAAAACAAAGCTTGCGGAGTTGTAACTGGTTAATTTCAAATTGATGCGCTCATTTTCAATTTTAGCTTCTTGAACTTGAAGCTTCAGATTAGCAATCTCATCCAACTGTTGGTTGATTTGCTCTTCTTTAACTCTAAGAACACCGGTCAGCTGAAAATTTTCTTTGTCTGTTTTACCATTTCTTTCATCAGAATCTTTTATCGTTCGTTTTAATTTTTCAAAATTTTCTGAAATTTGACGATTTTCAAGAATCAATTTTTCATTTTCTTTCCTAATTCTTTTAATTTTTCGTTTGAAGCTTTTAACAATTTATCATGGTTTAAGATCTGATCTTCAACACTTCTGACTCTACCAGTCAGTTCTTCAACCTTCTTACCGCTGAGGTAAGCAATTGTACTACAAACTTTGCACTCTTTCATGCAATTTTTGCAGTCATTCTCAGATTTAACTTTCTTACCTGACTCATGTGTATCATTTGAACTGACCTTGTTTTTGGACTCAGTTCCAGAACCAGAAACTACCTCTAGTTCTTTTGCAGCAAGAACTTTATCAGCCATCTTCTTCAAATTTTCAGCAGTGAATTCTTGTGACGTATCAATAATCCCGTCATCAACTTTCTTTGGTTGCGGCTCTTGTTCTGTCTCTTTCACTTTCTCATCAGCTTTTTCTTCAGCTTCTCCTCTTCCCCACCACTCTCTTTGCCTGGCTTCTTCTTCTTCTGCAAGTTGTTTGGTGAGAATTTCAACATCTATAGTATCTGGATCAACAACTATGTTTCCATTAAGATCGATATAACATTCTCTATCAGGATCCCATCACATTGCTTTCTTTGCTTCCTTCCATATACGATATATTTTGCTTTTCATGAATTGAGCTGTTGCCTTCCTGTTGACATACTTTACTTCTTCAGATCTGGTATCTTTAAAAGGAACAATCTTTGCTGTAAAGGCATATCCAACTGCATCTTCCTCAGGCAAAACATCACTCCAATCATAACCTTCATCATCATGAAAAACAGCAAGTGCCTTAGATTTTTCTTTGGGTACCTCCTCTATCTGCTTCATCCTGGGAGGTTCTGCTTTATTTTGATGATAAATTGCTCTTTTGTAATAATCCTCTCGAAAAGGATTTGTAGTATCATCAGTGTAAGCATTTCTACACTCACGCTTAAAATGACCTTTTTGTTTACATTTAAAGCACGTGACTTTTGACTTGTCAAAGCCTAACTTGGTAGAAGGTCCACCAATAGACTGTCTTCCGGTAATCTCCATGAATCGCTGCGCTCTTCTCACTGCACTCGCCATACACCACCTTATATCAATCAACTCCATCTCCTCAGGATCGATCTGATCGTAGTCTTCTTTTGTTAGGTTGGTGTTTCCGATCTTTCCTGCAACGAGGCTTTCGTACGATTCTAACACAGACGCTAAAAACACCACATGTTGTTTAGCAGATTCTTCACTAAAATTCTGACCATTCTTTAAATCCACAGCAATGTTACATTGAAATAGATTTTTCGGAACAGATTGACTTTGAGCAGTTGATGAGGATCCACTATGATAGCCACTGCTAGGAGTTTCTTGATTCACTGTATTTGAACTTTCTGTAGAAAAAGCTGTTTTTGGTGATGCAGATTTCGGGATCATACTTCCTCTGTAATACAGCTCCACATTTTGCTGGTATGATGTGTTGTTGACTTTATTGGATTTTCTGATCTCCAATTCATGGCTTTCCAGTCTTTTGATAAGCAGATCCACTGTCAAATCAGTCGGCTTCACCGTATTCTTCAGCATCAATGCAAAGTATTGCCAGTCTTGTTCAGTTGGTAGTGAATCAAATAATTTGTCAACCAACTCCTCTCGAGTGTATATGATTCCGTGTCTTGCAAGCTCCATCTTCAAATGCCCAAATCTTTCAATCATCTTGGAAACAGACTCATTCTTTAAACAACCAAACAAATCAAACTCTTTTCATAACAATTTCTTTTTGTTTTTAACTATCTCAGCACTACCCACACATTTCACTCTCAGTTTCTCCCAAAGGTCTCTCGAATCTTTGTACTCGATCAAAGAAATAATGTCATCTCTGACAGATTGGTGAAGCAGAGCAATGCACTTTTGTTCAACAACATATCTTTCTACTTGGTTGTCTTCCAAATTTTCATAATCTGTTCTCCCCATATCAAAACCATTTTTTAAACTTTTCCAACTGGGATATGCAAACGCTTGAAGCCATTCTTCAAATCTTGTAGCCCACCTGTTGTAATCTTCAATTTTCATCAACTTGGGCGGCTTATTGTATGTTCCATATGCACTGTCTACACTCATAGCATCAGAAAGAATTTCCTTTGCACTCGGTGTTGGTGTAGTTTCATTCGTGTTATTTGGTGTGCCATCACCCGAACCACTGGTAAATGAAAACGCGTCACTAAATGGATTCATAAAATCATCCATCTTTCAAATACCTGAAACAATCAACAAACACTTAGAAAAAATTTTGAAATTTTGAAAAATAGTTTCAAACGGAATCAGTTCAAGCGAAATAGCTCAAACGAAATTAAATTTTCACACAAAATAACCTTTCAAACGAAATACTCACTCAAACGGAATCAGGTTTGAAGCGGAATAGTTAATTTCGTTTGAAACTCTCAAACGGAATCTAATTTCGTATGAAATCAGTGGTACTTTTCAAACGGAATTAGTCACTTTGAAGCGAAATCAACAACAGTTTCAAATGGAATTAACCACAAAAGCTAATTCCGTGTGAAATCACACATGCAAATTCAAGCGGAATTAGGATGATGTCATTTTGTCCGAATAGTTTCTCAAGCGGAATTACAAGTTTTATCAAATTTAGATCGAATTTTAATCGAATTCTTTCAAGGATTAGTTAAAACTATGTTTTACGTGATATATGTGAATTTTAAGCCATTTCAACCGTTAAATCTCGTTCAAATCAGAAAAGAAAGAGTAGAAGTAAGAGAATCCGATGAAATCAAGCTGAATTGGTATGAACTCCTCCTCCTGAGCTCTGATACTACTTGTTGGTTCGTCGTGTGACCCGAACGAGTCAATCTGAAGAGTTCAACATCAAAATCAAAGGCGGAATCAATGAATTTGATGTAAACACAGCTTGATACTTTCTAATTATCTTCTCTTATTGATTTACTGAGCTTTTACAATTCAAATAACAATCCGGCAGCACCTCGGCTCTGAAAACACTGTTCTAATTCCGTTTCAAATGACACAGACACTCTAGTATTTATAGGGAAAGTAATTCCACTTGAAACAACTACAAGCGAAATTACCTTTCATACGGAATTACCGAATTCCGCTTGAAACCTGTAATTCCGTTTGAAATGACATTAAGTACATTTCAAGCGGAACTACCCTTTAATACTGTTTTCTTGATTTCCGTGCCCTGATCTATCTAATACAATACAAAATTCTCGATAAAGACGAAGTTAACAGACATAAGTGCACCAACAGTTAAAACCTTACAAACATTCTGTTTTGGTTAGGGTTTTACCCACAAGAAGTGTTCAAGCTTGAAACTTGATGAATGTGTGATTATTAGACTAGCTTGGGCTATCTTTCATAAAACTCCACTCACTTCTTGATGTTTTCTCATAGATTAGATGTTGTATTTCATTCTTCTTGTAAGTTCATGACCCTCCTTGTTGTTTATAACAACAAGTGTAGTGGTGAACAATAGAGGTGCCTAAATGGAAGCTTGTTCTTCCTACCTCATGTATGAATTCTATGATACTTAGAGGTGCCTAAATGAAGACTTTAATCTTCTACCTCATGCTTGACATATATGATGTAATATACGCTATGTAATACTTATGTAACAAAAAAATAATCGAAATCTTGGTGATTAACTAATGGACATTCGTCAAGCTAGTAGATTGTATCATCTTAGGCCTTGACAACTTGTCACGATTCTAATGTAACCTTGTTCCATGAAATCATTTAAACTCTTCTAGAGTTTCATAGTGTCAAGAACAAGTGTCATAGGTGTTAGATGATTATTTTCATATGTTTATTTTCATGTTATTTAAACTCCAAATCCCTAGAACCATATGTAAACACCTCTTAAACTCCAAATCGAATACATTCAACTTTCTAGTCTCAACAACTTCATCACTTTGGATAATCGGAAAGCATACGCAATTATGTGAGTATACTAGAACCCATTTTACTTTTAAACACTTTTGGGTGCAACATGTATTCTATGTAAAAACACAAAAACACTTGAAACTATATGAAGCACACTCTATCCATATTGAAACATGTTAATCTCCCGCTAGACTATTGGGAGTGAAACTTTGAACAATTTTATGCTTGTTAATCTCGTATGCTACGTAAACTATTTGTGTTGATATATGCTCATTAACTTTGCTAGCCCACCTTAACAATTATAGCGCTATAGGAGTAATGCACCGCCCACGAGACTTGGGGTATTGTTAAGTTAAACATGTTACCTCCCGCGATACTTTGGGATAGGCTATTTTAACACATTGGATTCTTGGGTTTGAACATATTGTTACACAATCTCAGCATACTAGTCACTTGCATATTGTTGTTCATGTTGGATACGAGCACGTTAAACAATTTTATTCTATGTTATACTATGTATCAAACTTGTATACTCGCCAAATTTTTGTTGATTGTATTTTAATACATGTTGCAGGATGATAGGAAAGATGATGCTAAGTGAAGAAACAAGATTTAAGTGGACTTAGAAACACACCTAGATTAAATTATTTTGTTGTTGTACATTCGAAACAATGTTGTTTATGTTGATTTCTTGTATTATACTTTAGCAATTTATGAAATCCAATTTAAATTATATTGTCACATAGTGTTATGATGTTTTGAGCAATTAGTTCGTCTCATCCTGATGTTTCCGCCATCGGTTGTGTTTATGCTCACATGCGTGTTCATATCTAAACCCATACTATGTTCATGCTTTTTACTCAAAGTTTATACACTCGCACGTGTACGCGGGCGAAAACCGAGGGATTCGCTTATGTTGGACTTATACTATATGGAAAGCAAACATACTTATATGCTACATTTCTATACACATGCGATCTTATTTTCAGAATTTATGTATACCCTAATTCACACGCGACTAGTACAAGCTATGCGGATCATGCGGCGATCAATATAATCGCGGGTGCACACGGGATTATAATGATAGGCGTATGAGAACCATAGAGTGTACTACTGCGTATGGTAAAACACGTAATGTAACATTGCACCGAATAATGAAACGGATGTAACATGGTCGAAACATGGTGGATACGCCGCTGGTACATCCTATATATAAGTGTTTCCACCATATTACTAAACTTTCGTAGAACGTGCCATGAGAAATTCAGTGCTTTGCAAACCTTTGGACCTAATGCAACTTTAAACAACTCACAAACGCATTACATCCGATTATCCACGACGAGACTTCATTCTTAACACGCTACTTTCATCTATCCAATACTTATGCCATTCTTATACTTGCATTCTTTAAGAGTCAATCGTTCACTTCTATACTCATATTATTCTCCATTATCCTTTTCGTTATTACGAACCCCGTTCCCAATCAAGCTTGTTTAAACATTTGAATCCTAACTTATCTCCTTGCCTTTAAAACCATCTTCTTATTCTTTACTCTTGTGTAAACATACATAGTAGACCGATATCACTTTATTTACCAAACCATCTCGTTCCTCTCAATAAACAACTTTTACAAATGTGCGATTTTATACTACCCTTAAAAAAATACTTACTATGCAAGCTACCCCACTTTCATCAAAATACAAACCGTTTCACACAAGATTCCCCTTCCTAATGCGACGCATTTTAATACATATCCAATTGAGATTTTCAAACTTGTGTAAACTCGCTTTAACCATATACACACCCTTACGTTTTCAATTATGTTTGGTACCTCAAATCAATTTAGATAAACGAACTCCTTTACAAATGTATCTTGTCGTTCTTCGAAATTTCTTACTTTTTACATTTCGAAATTTTCAAGTCTCAGTTTTGAAGAATCACCTTTTTGCCAAAACTCTTCAAGTCTTCGTCTTGAATAAATTTTGGGACGAAATTTCCTAAAGAAGGGGAGACTGTAACGCTCTGCGTTTTCATACTTTCTATATTTGGAAACCCTTGCTTGAAATTCTATCTTTGGAAATTTTTGTTTTCTTGTAATCGTCGTTTTGATGTAATCTTTGTAGAATCCGAGACTTAAATCACAACGAAATTCTCGTTTAAACGAATATTATTCAAGGATTCTTGATTCTTCACTTATCGACACTTGATACCCGTTAAACTGGTTAAAACTCTTAAAATAATGAGACTCGAAAGCTTCGTGAAATAAATAATCGTTTAAAGATTTTTATTCGTTATAAATATGGTCATTATTCAATTTATTTATTTAAATAAATTAAATTAATTAAATTAATTAATTTTGTTATTTAAAAGTTTTTTTTTTATAATCTAGTTAGTTCCATTAGATTATAAAGTTAGTAAATATAAACTAACTTAGTTAGTTTAAACTACAAAGGATAGTTCTTAAAAAAAAGTTGGTTAATTAAAGTCCAAGGGTGATTTGTGTAATAAATTAAAGTATAAGGTTTTTAGTCAAAATAAATAAATAAATAAAAAGCTGCTGACCACGGGACTCGAACCCGGGTCAACAGCCCCACCAAACAAGCGCCTAACCAGCTGAGCTGGGGCTCCTTATCGAACTAAATCCTATTCAGTAAATCCTTAAACACTCGCCCGAACCAAACCTGGCAGCCGCGAATCAGCTTCCTTTCAGCGCGATTTTAAGCGGGTTTTTGTGTTTTTTTTAGTTTTAAACCATGTTTTAACATTAATTATCCAACCACCAACTAACCTAATCACTCCCTATAAATACCAAGCCTCTTCCAAGCCATTTACACTTTTCAAATCACTCTAAACTCTCCCAAATCAGCCTATAATCAGGTGCAAATCTCAAGTGCGAGTAGAAGCATCAACCTTCACAAAAATATGCATAACTCACTCATTTCTTGTCTGATTCACTCGATTCTTTTTCCTACTTCTTTGGTTTGACCTTAGCTACATTTCCATTGGTTTTCCATGGAAAACCAGGCCCTGGAACGACACCAAAAAGGCTCCAAAGTTGACTGATTTTTCTGTTTTCATCTAAAACTTTGTTAAACTTAGTAAACTTGAGTTAATCTCATCTCAAACCTATGTCCTAATGCTCATAATCAATCGAATGGTTAGTTGGGATTAAAAACAAGGCTGAGAAATGTTAAATCAGAGGTTAAAACCTTACAAACATTCTGTTTTGGTTAGGGTTTTACCCACAAGAAGTGTTCAAGCTTGAAACTTGATGAATGTGTGATTATTAGACTAGCTTGGGCTATCTTTCATAAAAATCCACTCACTTCTTGACGTTTTCTCATAGATTAGATGTTGTATTTCATTATTCTTGTAAGTTCATGACCCTCCTTGTTGGTTATAACAACAAGTGTAGTGGTGAACAATAGAGGTGCCTAAATGGAAGCTTGTTCTTCCTACCTCATGTATGAATTCTATGATACTTAGAGGTGCCTAAATGAAGACTTTAATCTTCTACCTCGTGCTTGACATATATGATGTAATATACACTATGTAATACTTATGTAACAACCAAATAATCGAACTCTTGGTGATGAACTAATGGACATTCGTCAAGCTAGTAGATTGTCTCATCTTAGGCCTTGACAACTTGTCACGATTCTAATGGAACCTTGTTCCATGAAATCATTTAAACTCTTCTAGAGTTTTATAGTGTCAAGAACAAGTGTCATAGGTGTTAGATGATTATTTTCATATGTTTATTTTCATGTTATTTAAACTCCAAATCCCTAGAACCATATGTAAACACCTCTTAAACTCCAAATCGAATACATTCAACTTTCTAGTCTGAACAACTTCGTCACTTTGGATAATCGGAAAGCATACGCAATTTTGTGAGTATACTAGAACCCATTTTACTTTTAAACACTTTTGGGTGCAACATGTATTCTATGTAAAAACACGAAAACACTTGAAACCATATGAAGCACACTCTATCCATATTGAAACATGTTAATCTCCCGCTAGACTATTGGGAGTGAAACTTTGAACAATTTGATGCTTGTTAATCTCGTATGCTACGTAAACTACTTGTGTTGATATATGCTCATTAACTTTGCTAGCCCACCTTAACAATTATAGCGATATAGGAGTAATGCACCGCCCACGAGACTTGGGGTATTGTTAAGTTAAACATGTTACCTCCCGCGATACTTTGGGATAGGCTATTTTAACGCATTGGATTCTTGGGTTTGAACATATTGTTACACAATCTCAGCGTACTAGTAACTTGCATATTGTTGTTCATGTTGGATACGAGCACGTTAAACAATTTTATTCTATGTTATACTATGTATCAAACTTGTATACTCGCCAAATTTTTGTTGATTGTATTTTAATACATGTTGCAGGATGATAGGCAAGATGATGCTAAGTGAAGAAACAAGATTTAAGTGGACTTAGAAACACACCTAGATTAAATTATTTTGTTGTTGTATATTCGAAACAATGTTGTTTATGTTGATTTCTTGTATTATACTTTAGCAAAAAATCCAATTTAATTTATATTGTCAAAACGTTCTGAATTTTTGAAAAATTGGTTAATCTGGAGAAAATTTGTTTATGAAAAATCTTCCCATAGCGCGGTGTTAAACTGTGTCGATGTTCACACCAGTGTCATGGGAGACGTTTTATTAGGTTACTAAAGATTTTGAAATTTCCTTTTCACACGGCGTTAACTTGAGTCGATTGTTACAAGAAAATCCCGTTTTGTGCAAAGGTTTAGATTAAATTTTAGGAAAAGTCTTGGTTGTAAGAAAAGCTTTGTTTGCCCAAAGGTTTTATTAATGTCAAAAAGTTTAAATTTTAAAGTTGGTCCGGCAAGGCACTTTCCTACGAAAGTTCGACAATATGGCTAAAACACTTATATATAGGAAGTACCAGCGGCGTATCCACCATGTTTTAGCCATATGGCCTCCGTCCCCTGAGGCAGTGTCTTGTGTGTCGACATAGTACTGAGAGATTTTGATAACTTGGTCCAAGCAATAAATGGTTAGACCAAGTTTAAGAGAAATATTTGAGCAAACTGAGCGATGAAGTTGTTTACGAACTCAGTTTAGCAATACGAGCGAGTGCGATAAGCGATTAGCGGTACACGATAACCTGATGACACAAACACAAACATGGAAAGCGAAGATGGCGGCGATAAGAGAAAGGCGATAAGCGATGAGCGATAGCGACAACTGTCGAGCGATAAGCGACGATCGATGCGTTGCAAGCGATGAGCATATGCGATTTGACTAGATTCAAATTACCACAAATTGTGACTAACATTAAGCCCCATATGGCCTTTTTCCACGATAGTCTGCTGATATGGCTAAAACACTTATATATAGGAAGTACCAGCGGTGTATCCACCATGTTATAACCCTATCAGTTTTGTCTCGTGAAGCGAGGTCATGTGTGCTAACATAACACAGACAACGCGGATACGGTAGGCGATAGCGATAGCGATAAACGTTAAGCGATACATGATGATCGATAGAGCAATGCACAAACGATAGAGCGATACATAGGATAAGCGATAGTGTGATACACATAATAGGCGATAGAGGTTGCGAAACACACAATAAGCGATTGAGATTGCGAGATAGATTCCAGGGATAATACGATTGTGAGCGTGTAGACTGACGAAAAGTCTAGCGATGACACGCTTTGAGTTGCGATTGAGATTGTTACGCCTTGCGATGTAGTGTAGTGTGTCGAAAATAGATTCAATAGTATACTCGGTCTAATAACGTCCAACTTGTATGGCACTTTCTTCACAAGACATTGATTGGCATGGCGAAGCATTTATATATAGGAAGTACCAGCGGCGTATCCACCACGCTTCAACCACACGCCTCTGCCCCGTGAATAGGTGTCACATTGTGTCGACATGGTCAAGACGCTTATATATAGGAAGTACCAGCGGCGTATCCACCACGCTTAACCATGCTTTTAGCGTTATGGCATCATTAAAACTCGTTACGATCTCCGTGCACAGATCCCAGTAATCCCATGTGCACCTGTGATTAATTTGTCCCTTGCACGTGTATCGTACTTTATCCCAAAAACGCATAGTAGGGGTAAAACACATTATATAGTACATAGTGCTAGTAATTTGTCGGTGCGCGAGTGCGAGAGAAATGAGAGATAAATAGAGTCCACATTGCGTCGATAAATAGAACAAGTTCAACATACAAAACAAATTAACGGCAAAGATCGTATCATTATAACAACATTGGAAGCATAACTAATGTTGTTATGGAGGACTTCTGCAGAGTCTGCGATCGTTGCTGAAATTCCTCAAGTCTGCGGCCCCTTGCGGCAGTGCTGGGTAACATGACCATACCAGTTGCAATTTGTGCAATAGCGACAGTTAGCTTCTGGCGGGTGATGATATGTACACGTTAGACACAGGGGATGAGTTCCGTTGTAGGCGTGCTTCGAGTGGATTGGGATCGCTTGGAGAGGTTCTGGTTGCGACAGTTCAGTTGTTGAAGAGTTTGGGCTCATGGTCTTTCGTTTGCGTCCGAGCAGAGCTTCCTGAAGCGATGCGTTATTATCAGAGGATTCGTCTGAGGACTCACTTGAAGAATCGTCGGTAGAGTCATCAGAGGAATCTTCGGAAGATTCGATAACGATTGCTTGATGAGCTTGTTTGACAGGATTCTGGGAGAAAAATCCGTCCAAGACTCGTTTATCGTTGATTTCGGTGGCCAATCGGTAGGTTTCTTCGATGGTAGCAGGTCTTGCAGCTTCGACAAAATCGCCCACATATTAAGGCAAGCCGTGAATGTACTTCGTGATGGCCTTTTCTGAAGTGTTGACTTGACTTGGGCTGATTATGCTAAGCTGTTTGAACCTTGCGGTGTAGCCAGTGTTGTCACCTTCGACTTGCTTGATTTCCCAAAATTCGTCTTCTAGTTTCTGGACTTCGTGGGGAGGGCAGTACTCTTTCTTCATGAGCTCCTTCAACTCATCCCAAGAAAGAGCATAAGCTGCAGAGATCCCACGTTTGTTACGTTCGGCTGTCCACTAGTCGAGCGCTCGTGATTGAAATACCCCGGTGGCGCAAGTAGTACGGAAACCATCGGGACACCCACTCTGACAAAGGGTGACTTCGATAAAATCGAACCACTGGAGTAGCTGGGACACACCTCCTTCACGTGTGAACTCCATCGGGCCACACGCTTTGAAGTGTTTGTAGAGGAAGGCAGATTGCGGCGCTTCCGTCTTAGTGTCTTCCGAGGCTCTAGAGTTGCTGAGAGAGTGCACTTGAGCGATAATTTGAGGAATGACCTTGGCCACTTCCGGTGCCACAAGCAAGGCAATCCTCTTTTCAGCACTTCGTTTGGCTTTTCTCCTAGCTGTTTGTCTTGAGGTAGAGTCATTTGAACACATCTAGACAGAGAGAGAATTTGGAGTGAGATTCGATTATATTGATTTTTGAGTGTTGCGATGCGATTGAGCGTGATCAAAACTTGTTGCGAGTAATATAATAGATTTCACATAGGAGCCACATAGGAGACACGAGATTCCTAAGTTCTCACATAGTTGATTCAATTTGTACATATAAATAGTCGTAGTTTATACTCACACACACACCCACGTCGGTGTAGAATGTGCGAGGATGTGCTAGTTGTGGATTTATAAAGCAGGGAGCAATTAGACATTAGTTTTGTTTCGATCATTCGGTTTTCATTTTAGATTGCGATGGCTGTGCTAGTTGTGCATTTATAAAGCAGGGAGCAAAAATCGATAAATCGGGAAGTCGATAAAGCGTGAAGTGTTAAATTGTAACCCATAAGCTTGAGTAGGTTCAGCAAAGCGTAAAATCGGCAAGTCATATGCTGGAAAAATAGATAGAGTGCCTCAGGTGTTTAGGCGTCGACTGCCCAAGGTAACCCAACTATACTCAACAAGTTCGTGCCACTCGATCGGTTGGCCACACGCGCGATGAGTTTTGTCGTTTTGATTCGCGTGTTGAGCGTTGTGATACGATTCGAGTGAGCGATGCGATAGTATTACCCAATAGTTACTCAAATAACATAACTACTATATCTAACATACAATCACTATAAATAACTTGCGTTTAGCGTTTGCGATTCGATTACGATGCGATAGATTTGCGATTGCGATTAACACCTCAACATAAACATAACATAACATGCACAAGTAACACATAAATGGCACACACACGTAAAACAATATCCAGTACACATAATTCGAGTTACGATGCGATAGCGATAAGTCGATTAGCAATTAATATGCAATTAAACCTTGATTATTAATAGATACTCCACATAATACAACTAAAGCGAATAAATAAAATAATTCGATTATAAGTCAAAGAAGTCAAAACAGTAGTTGAGCAAGGAGTGACAGATCGCAATTAGCAATCTTTTCTTCCTTTGACTTCAATCTTGACTTTGACTTTGACTTTCGAAACACGGGGTGTTACAGCCTCCCCTACTTAAGGGAATTTCGTCCCGAAATTAGGCCTTAGCCGTAACAAAAAACTGCTGGTACTTCGCCTTCATGTCGCTTTCGAGTTCCCAGGTGAACTCGGCGCCTCGTTGGCCTTCCCAGCGAACCTTCACAATGGGAATGCATGAGCGTCTGAGCACCTTGGTTTCTTGTCCCACGATCTCGGCGGGCTTTTCCACGAAGTGTAATGTTTCGTCCACTTGTAAATCCTCAAGAGGGACATGTAAATCCTGGTCAGCCAAGCACTTTCTGAGGTTTGAAACATGGAAAGTCGGGTGGACGTTACTCAGTTCCTCTGGTAGTTCGAGTCTGTAGGCCCCTTTCCCAATTCTTTCAAGAATTTTAAAGGGTCCAACATATTAAGGCGCGAGCTTTCATTTCTTGCCGAATCTGATCACCCCCTTCCAAGGTGCAACCTTTAGGAGTACGTGATCGCCAACGTCAAATTCAAAGGGCTTGCGACGTCTATCAGCGTAACTTTTCAGTCGGCTCCGAGCTTTCAGTAGATTGTCTCGAATTTGGAGGATCTTGTCATTCGTTTCTTGGAATAGCTCGGGACCGGTAATTTGCGCGTCTCCAATCTCGTGCCACACAATAGGCGATCGATATTTTCTTCCATATAGAGCCTCAAATGGTGCCATTTGTATTCTAGAATAATAACTGTTATTGTACGAGAATTTGACCAAAGGTAAGTGCGCCTCCCAATTACCACTGAAATCTATGACAAATGAACGGAGCATGTCTTCAAGGGTGCGAATCGTTCTTTCAGTCTGACCGTCGGTTTGGGGATGGAAAGTGGTACTTAGATTAAGAGTAGTACCGAGAGCAGATTGAAACGTTTCCCAAAAACGTGAGGTAAACCGACCATCGCGGTCAGAGATGATTTCACGAGGCATCCCATGTCGACTAATGATGTCATTGGTGTAGATTCGGGCTAATTTTTCTACCTTAAAGTCTTCTCGTATCGGCAAGAAGTGAGCTGACTTGGTTAAACGGTCAACGACAACCCAAATGCTATCATGACCAGATTGAGTACGCGGAAGTTTTGTGATGAAGTCCATAGCTATACTCTCCCATTTCCACATCGGGATCTCGGGTTGGACGAATAGGCAAGAGGGTCTTTGATGCTCAGCCTTGACCTTGGAACAGGTCAGGCATTTCGAAACATAGATAGCGATATCCTTCTTCATGCCCGGCCACCAGTACTTGTAGCGTATGTCCTGGTACATCTTGTCGGCACCGGGATGAATAGAATATCGAGATTTGTGGGCTTCGTCCATCAGAAGTTGTCACAGATTTGTACGTTTGGGAATCCAAATTCGGTCCAGATAATGAAAAATACCATTCGATTTATTCTCAAGTTGGGCGCCATCGTTTAGAATCCTTTCCTTCTTCAAAGTTCGTTCGGTAAAACAAGCATGTTGCGTGTCACGTATGAGAGCTTCGAGATTAAACTGGGCTTGAGAATTACGAATGATAAGAAAGTAGCTTCGTCGACTGAAAGCATCGGCAACGACATTCGCTTTGCCTGGATGGTAACGAATCTCGCAGTCATAATCGTTGAGCAGTTCTACCCACCGGCGTTGACGCATATTCAGTTCCTTCTGGTCAAAGATATGTTGTAGGCTCCTATGATCGGTGAAGATCGTACACTTGGTACCGAAAGGTAGTGTAGCCAAATCTTTAATGCAAAAACAACTGCGCCAAGCTCGAGGTCGTGTGTGGTGTAGTTCTTCTCGTGGATCTTGAGCTGTCGAGAAGCGTACGCGATAACCTTGTCTCGTTGCATAAGAACACAACCAAGACCAAGATTCGAGGCATCATAGTAGACTACAAAGTTGTCGTTCCCGTCGGGCAGTGAGAGCATGGGAGCATTGCAAAACATAGCTTTAAGAGTTTGAAAGGATTCCTCCTGTTTAGTTCCCCAAACAAAAGGTTTATCCTTATGCGTAAGAGAGGTAAGCGGCACAGCGATCATAGAGAAACCTTCAATAAAGCGGCGGTAATAGCCTGCCAGTCCGAGAAAAGAATGGACTTCAGACGGATTCTTGGGTGTAACCCAACTCTTAACAGCTTTGGTCTTCGCATGGTCCACGTGGATACCTTGACTATTGACAATGTGACCCAAGAATTGGACCTCCTCCAACCAAAATTCTCACTTGGAGAATTTTGCGTAGAGACGGTTTCCCTGGAGTAACTCAAGCACCAAACGTAGATGCTGCGAGTGTTCGGCTTTTGACTTGGAATCGATCAGGATGTCATCGATGAATACGATTACGAAGCGATCAAGGAAGGGTTTGCACACTCGATTCATCAGATCCATGAAGACTGAAGGGGCGTTAGTCAAACCAAAAGATATGACAACGAACTCGTAATGACCATAGCGGGGTCGAAAAGCGGTTTTGAGTATATCCTCCCCTTGAATACGTAATTGGTGATAACCTGAGCGTATATCGATCTTTGAAAAACACGTAGCACCTTGTAACTGATCAAACAAATCATCGATTCGAGGCAAGGGATAGCGATTATTGACCGTCAACTTATTCAACTCCCTATAGTCGATGCACATCTGAAACGAACCATCCTTCTTTTTGACGAAAAGGACAGGCGCGCCCCATGGAGAGTGCTAGGGCGAATAATGCCTTTGTCAAGCAGTTCCTGGAGCTGACCCGAGAGTTCGCGTATTTCGGAAGGAGCGAGACGATAAGGCGCTTTAGCAACAGGATTTGCTCCAGGAATGAGGTCGATTCGGAAATCGATATCACGAGCCGGCGGTAAACCGGGTAGATTATCGGGGAAAACGTTAGGAAATTCACGAACAACGGGGACCTGATCCACCTCCTTAACTTCCTTTTTCTCCGCTACTACAATGTGCGCCAAGAAAGGTTGGTATTCCTTGCGGAGATACTTGCTAGCCTGGACACACGACATTAGTTAGAGTTTCTTCGACGCGACTTCACCGTAAACACACAATTGATTACCATTAGCGAGCGAGAATCGAATCATCTTATCGAAGAAAACAATTTCAGCATGGTTTTCGTGAAGAAAGTCCATGCCTACTATAACGTCAAAACTACCGACCTGCATCGGAATAAGGTCGATAGGGAAGATGTGATTGTTGAGTTCGAGAGTACAATCACGAAGAACAGAATTGACGGCGACGGTTCTTCCGGTGGAAACTTCAACATCGAACGTCGAGGGGAGATGAGCGCTCTTAAAATTGAGGAGCTTTTCGAATTCAAACAATACAAAACAGTTATCTGCTCCAGTATCAAATAAACACGTAGCATTTATACCATTCACAAGGAATGTACCATTGACCACATTGTTGTCGGCTTGAGCCTGGCGGGTGTTAATGTTGAAAGCACGTCCGCGGGCTGCTGGTTGTTGCTGCTGTTGCTGAGGCTACTGCTGGGGCTACTGCTGTTGTAGCTCTTGCTTGACCACTCGATTCGGGCACATGTTGGCGAAGTGGTTGGGATCACCATACGCATAGCAAGCTCTAGCATTGACCATGGGTGCATGAGCCGCTTGATGGCCTTGAGGAGCAGCAAGGAGAGCTTGATGAGCAGGAGCTTGACCTTGTGTTGGAGCAGGGTTTTGACGTGGACCTGTACGGAAGTTGGCGGTGAAGTGGCCCTACATGTTGCAATGCGCACAGTATCTGCAACCGATTCCCATAGGGTGGTGATAGATACAAGTAGGGCAAGCCGGGTGAGGACCAGTGTACGCACGCTTTGCCGGCGGTGCGTTGGTAACCGGGGCCGCTACTTGGTGGTGTTGAGGTTGCTGTGGTGCTGGTACTGATTGGAGCGGGGCAACATTGGTCACAATGCAATTCTTGTTGCTGGAACTGCTGTTGTTTTTTCTCTTGTGTCTCGAGAGCTTGGATGACTGAGGGGCAGTGGCGGTTTCAGTGGTTGCAGCAGTGGTAGCTTGATGCAGATTCTTGGGAGCTTTATCCTAGACACCAGACTTGACTCGCTTGTCTTTGATCTTAGCAACGAGCAAGTAGGTTTCTTCAATCGTTGTCGTCCTTGCAGGTTGAATGAAATCAGCCACGCAATCCGGAAGAGCACGGATATACTTCTTAATGGTGATTTCGGGCGTCTTGATTTGGTCCGGACATATTATACTCAACTGCTAGAAGCGCGCACTCAAACCAGCATTGTCACCATCTTTCTTCTTAATGTGCCAGAATTCATCCTCCAACTTTTGGCGCTCATGGGGAGGGCAGAACTCTTGCATAATCACGTCCTTCAACTCATCCCATGTTAGCCCGTAAGCTGCATCATTTCCGCGTTTGTTTCTTTCGGCCGTCCACCAATCCAGCGCTCGGGATTGGAAGACGCCAGTTGCGTTCAGAGTGCGGAGATTGTCAGGACAGCCACTCTGGCGCAGGGTGACTTCAATAGAATCAAACCGTTGAAACATGGCCGTTGGACCATCTTCGCCCGTAAACTCTTTCGGGCCGCAGGCTTTGAATTACTTGAAGCTAAAAGTAGCTTTTGGCGAATCAGTTCGGGACTCTTTAGAAGACTTGCTTGCATTCTCGTTCAGTTCACTCACGATCTGAGGGATGACTTTGAAGATTTGACTTGCGATGAGAGAGGCGAGTCTATTTTCAGCGTGTTTACACCTAGCTGCTCGGGAGTGTAGGGATCCAGATGACGACATTATCTGCAACAGACAACGTCATAGGACTCAAACACAGTTTTGCTTAATATTCGACTATACTAGGATCTAATGTAGACTCGCGACTCACCATAAAGCTCAGGAACACATCCATTCATATAAGCACATAAACACATAAGCACATAATCACGTAAGGCACAGAAACACGTAAGCACATAAGGCACAGAAGCACAGAAATCATATTATATGTTGCACGTATTCACCTATCATTCAAAGTTCCCGCGTTCGAGAATAGCGATATGTGATTTGCGAGTACACAGCAAGTAGTATAGCATAAGCGAGTAACATAGCATGCTATTATCCATGAGTAGCAACGATTTGTTAACGTCTGTGTAGTGTGTTGTGTGATAAACGGAGCAAGAAGCGTTAGATCAAAACCAATGATATCTCAAAACGCTAACAAATAAGCATAAAACCACGTAAAACACATGAAATTCCACATAAAAGGACAAATATCAAAGTCACATAAAATCAGCGATTGCGAGCTTGAAATCGGATATAGATTATCTTGGGCTGGATAGACGTTGACTACCCAAAGTGATTCGACTATTCACAAGGACCTTAAGTGCACACTTTGGCCTTCGGGACTGGGCTCTCACTTCGATTTTGAGCGATCGGCATTACAGTGTGACCCAAATCGTTGGAGTCCGTCGAGACTTTGGTGAGAGTTTTGCAAAACCACATTAGAGAGTAGAACAAGTCATCAAGGTTCGGGTTTCACCCCTAACTTAGCGACTACGTTCCTGCTTGTGTGATAAAATCATGAGATAGATAAGGAGATATGCGTCGAAGTATGGATTTCACTCCTGATTCAACGCAAATTACCTAGTTTATAGTAAAAATTGCAATTCGAACGAGTAATCAGGTCGAGAGTCTGCGGTTTTCACACCTAAACTTAACCAAATCATTCGTTTGTGTGTGTAATCAGCCTTAGGAAAGGTGGATCTTGCGCCGAACTGTAGTATGTGATGTTCGAGCGAGAAATAGCGAGTAAGCTCGTACAAAACCCCTACTGGGCATGCACAAGTCGGTCTGTTGGTACTTAGACTATAGACTAGGTCGTTTCTAAGACATCGACCCGGACTAGGTCGAGTCTTGCCTAATTCCCTATAGTTATGGCTCTGATACCAATCTGTCACACCCCAACCGATGGCGGAAACATCGGGGCATGGCACTGAGCGAAACAGATTGTTCATGAGAAATTCCATAACAACTACATTACCAGATAGTTAATATTATGTCCCATACCATAACCCATAAAGCAAATTAAGTTATTACATACAACGATATCTCAAAAACAAATAACTTGTTTCGACAACTCAGTTTTTAAATAAATTGTTCATTTGTTTCTAGACTCTTCCTAATCCGATACCACATAGCAAGCATCCTAGCAGGTAGCATCCTAAACACCTATCACATACGTTAAAATAAAGGTCAATACACATAGTGTAAAGTTGAGCATACAAGTTTGATATATCAAAATAGATTTTAAAATCTTTTACGCATAACCAGCATGTACAACGTATAATGTGAAGCATGTAAGATATAAACAAAGATCCTATCAATACCAATGACTGCGAGTTGACTGCGAGTAGCGAGTGCGCATCACATGTTCACCACTGCGAACATGTGAAGCAATTGTCCTTAACAACCCTTGAGTGAACAGGTGCTGAGTCCAAACTATAGTACTATCGTTGCTAAGGCAGGTAGACAGCAATCAATGTGTAAACATAACAAACAGGCATTCATCGAGACATGTATAACATGCATTAGAGGTCAGCGTATAAACAGTGTTGTGTTGTGTAATCGATGTGATTTAGAATAAGTAACGTATGTAACACCCAAAAGTGCATAAAGAAAAAAGGGATCGAGTATACTCACAGATTGTGTTTAATAAGTAAACACACTCTTGGATTGAAGCGAGCGCTTGAGAGATTAGCCTAAAGAGTTAATGATAGCATAAACGATGAGCGGCACGTAAAACGGTGTGATTAACGGTACCTTGCACCAAGTGTCAGATGGTAATCCGATCGGATGGCAATACAATCGGATGGCAATCCAATCGGATGGCCAGTCGATCGGATGTCAACCCGTTCGGATGGTCATCCGATCAGATGGCCATTTGATTGGATTGACACCTTGTTTGGTAAGGATATGTTTGTGTATGATGGTTTGTCCTTTGAAGTTTTCGTTGTAACATTTTGAAAATAGAGAAGTATCTCTGCCTTCAGGTCGGTCGATCGGACGGTGGTTCGATCGGACGGCGATCCAATTGGCGTGGCTTCTCAGTTGAGAACAAGTTCACAGCAGGACGGTCACTCGATCGGATGGCTATCCGATTGGGTGGCAATCCGTTAGTTACTGATGATCTTTGAAAATTGATCAAGTACTAAAGTCCCAAACGTCACTCGATCGGATGGTCGTTCGATCAGACGGCAATCTGATCAGACGGCAATCCGTTCGACGTCTGTCCTTTGAAACTTGGAAAAAGTTTAAGTGTGAGACCAAGTCCAAGCCGATCAGACGGCAATCCGTCCCAACGACCTGATTGTCTTTGACACTTGATTATTTTGAAGATTTTTCAGTTTTGAACGAGACGTTATGATAACTTGCTTAAACAACAGAAACCCTATCTTGACCCAGGTGATCCGTATGAACAGGAACCACCTTAGTCCGACCGGTTAACGGTTCGAGACGGTTGTTCATGTTCAAACCCAAAATCAGTTATCTCTCGGATAGAATTCAGATCTTGAACTAACCCATCACTATGAAAGAGTAGAAGATCAGAACGAGCTCTGATTCTATCGGTTTTGAGTGCATTGAGTGACCGTCCTTCAGATCTAAGTTGTTCTTGGTGGAATGAAGCCATGAATATGTGTAGATCTAAGTTGGTAAACCTTCTTTCAATCCTTTTAACTATGAATATGTGTAGATCTATGCAAAAACATTGTTTAATCTTGTGGAAATCCTTCAGATCTAAGTTGTTCTTGGTGGAATGAAGCCAAACCTTGAAGTTCATAAGAACCCCATGATGACATCACCCTAAAACACCTCAAATCCGGTGATTTCACGGTTAAAAGTTAAGATTCAAAGGTGAAAACGATGAGGAAGTGTGTGTAGATCATTGAAGTATAAGATTTAGATTGGAAACTTACAAGAAACGAGAGAAATCGAGAGAAATGAGTGCTTGAGTGCGGCTGGTCGAACAAGGAGCTGTCACATCACAAATGATGTGACAGGTGGGTATTTATAGGGTTTCCCAAAAAGGAAAGTGGTGAAGGGTCGGACCGATTGGGTGGCAATCCGATCGGGTAGCAACTCGATCGGATGACACTCCGATCAGATGGCAATCCGATCGGATGGCCACTCGATCGGTTGGCTGTCACACCCTGACTTTTGCGGAAGCGTGGCTATTGGTGTGACTTACTTAATACCATAGCATTCAATCATAACAATGCTATATGATAAAAACCATAAGATATTCATCCATTAATTAAGTTTGGAAAATACCGCAATACCATTGTCTAAAATGTTGACACCAAATTAAGTTACAAACCATGACATGTTTAACTGAGTTCATAAAGACTCAACAAAATACTTTACTTAAAACCAAGTTTAGAAGCATGTATCCCGTCCAGGAATAGGAAACATCTCCTAAACTCTGCGGATGACATCCTGTTGGTGCATACATCTGTCGTCTTCGACTTATATCGAGTCTCGGGTTCGTTGCAGATCTAAACAAGAGTGATGTCATCATTCTTGATGATGACATCATAAAGATTACATCATATATTACATCATCACGTGAAAAGAACATGCAAACATGGAACAGATTTGTATAGTTCGCTTGAATAGTTATTTGTATAGTTCGCTTGAAGTAGGTTCGCTTGAATATGTCATATATGTTTCAAGCGAACTAGCATGTAGTATAAATAGATGTCATGTCTTTCATTTGAAGCGAACCAGAGAAGAATTCAGTTGTGATACCGAAGTGCTGCCGGTATATTTAGTGAATGTAATCGTTGTTAAATCAATACACAAGAAGATTAAAGTGATATTCAAGCTGTTTCAAAGTCAGTTTCTTATTTTCCACATCTGAAACTGATAAAATCTCTTCTGAACGACTCGTTTGAGTCACAAACCGATCCTACAAGTGGTATCAGAGCTCAGGAGGAAGAGATTTTGCAAAAACAGCCTGTTTTCGTCACTTTTTCTGATTTCTACACCATTCTTTTTCAAATTTAAAATTTTTTCACGGTTAAAAACGGCTCAAACTTTCACATATTGTGCATAATCATACTTAAACAAATCCTGTAAAGTTTCAGAACGAAAATCGACTTAAAACTGGTTAAAATCATGTTTTCGCTTGAAATCTGTTCGTAGTCGCTGACGTCATTGGCATTTCAAGCGGATTATGGGTCGTGAGTTCGCTTGAAATCGACATCTCGCTTCAAAATACATTGATCTTTCGCTTGAAAATACACTTTGGTTTGATTCGCTTGAAAAATCTTTCTGAGTCCGCTTGAAAACAACGACCGCTTGAAAACGACATATCGCTTGAAAGTGCATCGAGTTGTGTATATCATTAAACTAGGTTGTCAGTTAGTTGGGAAATGAAATCAAGTGTTTTGTATCATTGCATGTGATATTAGTCTGTTGGCTATTAAATTTTGCATGTGGGGTTTGAAGTCCAATACAATTTAAGGTTCAATTAAAAGTTAGTGGGGGATTGTGAAAGTTGTCGGTTCATTTTAATCAAAGAAAAGTCTTGCATGTGATTCCAAGATAAAGGTGTCGGCCACATTGATTTGAAAGATAATCAAAATTGATCGGTACATGTGCTGAATAGTTTTGGCCCAATCAATATTCAGATATATACAAAGCGGCCCAATCAGTTTGTGTTGAATTATTAATGTTGTTGGTTATCATTCAGTTGTATATGTGAATTGTGTCAGCAACATTTAATCCGATCCATGTGATATATACATTTGAGGCCCAATCAAAGTAAATCTCAAATCTGTCCACTTTACTTCGGCCCAATGCATGTGTAATATTAGCGGCCCAATAGAAATTCATTTGTGACAGATTACCACGTGAATTGAATAGGCAGCTCAGTGTGCATGTGAAGTTTTTTGTTTATTATCGGCATTGATTGGTGTGTGCATACCAGTTCGTTTGGAGACTTCATTTCGTTTGGGTTTCAAGTTCGTTTGAACAATCTGATTTTGTGAACTTTTGTTTACTGAAAACATGGATTTTGAAGAATTGTTGGCATATGTGCATTATGAATCTCAGCAGTCTGTTCCAATAAAGCAAGAAGAAAGAATAGTCTCAGCAAAAGAAGTTGTTGAAAAAGTTCCAGTTTTTGATCATTCGTCTGATGAAGAGGGTGACAAGTATAAAGAAGAAATCCAAAGACTTGAAAATCTTAAACAACAACTTCCATCTGATCAACGTAGTGGCAAGTTATTTTATGCCGATAAAATTGAAAAGTTGAAAGAAAAACAAGATGCAAAAAGAAAGAATCAAAAGACAGTTATTGTTAAAGAAGAGATCAGAGCTGAGAAAGAAGTAAAAGCAGTAACAACAGAAAAGCAAATCAAACCTAGTGTGAAAAGGCAGGTTGAACAAATTCAAGCTATCAAGATTGAGAAAGTAGAATCTGAAAAACCTGTATCTGTGAATCCTGAACCAGTATTAAAGAAAAAGGTTGAAGAAGATGCACCTATCTTTAATCATTCATCAGAAAAAGAGAGTAAGGATGAAAGTATTCATGAGGAAAAGAAACAGGTTGAAAATATTTCAGCTTTAAAGGTTGAGACAAAAGCTGATGATAAACAGATTCTTGTTTTGCTGAAAAATTGTGAGAAGTTGACATCTGAAAATGACAAACTCTTGAAGGAGGTTGAGAGTTTGTCATTAGAAAACAAAAATCTAAAAAAATCAGAAAATATTTTGAAAAATCAAATACACAATTTGGAAAATGAAAAAGTAAAGATTGAAAAAAAAATTTAAAGTCAAATAAAGATTCTTGAAGATGGGAGATCTGTTTTTAGCAAGAATAACATTGAAAAGCAAAAAATGATAAATTCTCATATTCAGACGATTATTCGACTTGAAAAAGAAGCTGCATGTGCTCAAAAGAAAATCAAAGAGTTAGAAGGTAAAATCAGGGAATGGGAAGAAAAGTTGAAGGTTTTTGTGAATACTTCAGCTATTCCCTGCCCAAAACCAGTTAATTCAGTTCCAATAAGTGACGATGTCACAAACTATGATAAAGTCAGAGTTGAAGATTGCGATGAAAAATCTGATGATGAAAAGGAAAAAATTAAAAAAAAGAATTTGTTTTTGAAATTAAAAGAAAATTTTCAAGAAACTGTTTCACAATCAACTGAAAAGGGAGAATGCTCTAAGCAAAAACCTTTGAAGAAGAAAGTGGAACAAAAACAAAAAGAGAAAATTTTGAAAAATGTTCAAAAAGAAAATAAAAGTTCATCAGATCAATCATCCAATCGCAATCAAAAATTACAAAAAGTAAAAATTAAAAATTCAAATATTGTTGGTAATGAGTGGTGCAGGTCGGACCACAGTGCTCAAAAGCCAAATCCAGCAAACAAGAGGAGGAAAGATTATCACCAAGCCAAACAGTACTTTGATCTGAATGTTTAGGCTGAAAATGGTGATTGGAACGATAACAGAGTGTGTTACAGATGCGGCTATCAAGGACACATTACTGTTAACTGCCAGAGTTGGAGGTTTGAGTCAAGGAGATGCTTTAACTGCAACATGATTGGCCATATTGCTAGAGATTGCTCAATGAGAAGATTGAGGGCTGAATCTCAGAAGCAGGTGAAGAAACCAGTCAATGTCAAGCCCAAAGAACAGAAGGTTCAAGAACCTAAAGTTCAAGAAAAGAAAGTGAAACTTTCTCAGGGACAAAAAGACAGACTTAGGAAGAAGAGGAAGAAGGCCAGAGAGTATCTGGAGACGATTTGGTCCTCGGGTTCATCTGTTGGTAAAAATAAGAGTTCTGATAAATCGCTTCCCTCGACTACAAAGTCAAGCAAGACGAATTCATCAGATACAAATCTGAGGACGAAAGAGGAAAATAAGAAGAAGAAAGTTAATGGTGATGAATTTGTTTCTTCGGAAACAAAGGAGCCACGTTTTGGCGATGAATCTGACTCATCAAAGTCAGACAAGCCACGTGCAGGCAATGAATCTGGTTTGGTAAAGCCAGAAGAGCCATTGGTTGAGGTAAAAAATGAGAATTCTGGTCTAACAATGGATGATGCAAATTTTCCACCATTGTTAAACAAGAATTCAAAATCACCCAAGGACAGTCAGGTTTGGGTGAATCTGTTTAAATAGAAAAACCTGACTTGCCGGAGCTCCCAGGTTGGTAAGTGTAGAGCAGGTATCGGCACATTTCTTGAGAAATTCACGAAAGTGATTTCGACTTAAAAGTGGTAAATCAGAGACATTAAATTGTACCTGATTTTCTACAAAATATGGTGATGAATGATCCCCATATTTGAGAAATGATTCACAAAACTTATTTTCCGGAAAAACCATTTGATTAAAACAAACTTAAGTGTTTTGAAATCAATGAGAAAATAGTTTGTTGTAAGGGGGAGTTCTGATTGTTTATGCCAAGTGGATGGCGAATTGAAGCGATTTGATATCGGTTGTCAATTTTTTTAGAAAACAAATTGTACAGGTAGAGTATCAAAATTTGTTTCAAATTTCCTAAAATGTGTTTGCATTTTAGGGGGAGTAAGAAATTTCTGAAAATCCAAAAACATTTAAAAATTTGAAAAATCCAAAAACATGATAAATTGAAAATGAGTTTTTGTGTATAAAAGAGGAAATGATAGTACATCAGTGGACTATCACAGCATGCTAAACAATTGGAAAGTCAAATGTGATAAACGATCTCACTGTGGATGTGTGAGTAGATTTTTGCACATTTAGTAAATTGTGAAGAGATATAAACCTAATTTCGAACTTGCTTATATCGTGGGTAACATCTCTCGGATATATGGGTAACCCCCCAAATCTTGTTTGAAAGGTCCCTCTTTCTGAGATACTAGGTCTTTATACTCAGTGATATCTGGGGTATTATCCCGGGACTTCTGATTTTGCGGAAGCAATGGCCTAGTCCCCGGATAATACTTTCTGCTTGCTTGAAATATAGCGCCGCCCTCAACAAATTGATGAAACAATAAAATTGATAGTCATTGCTGTTGTAATTCAAAAGATCCTCTAAAGGGGACACACCAAAAGTCGAGCCGTCATCTCTCTGCTGAACGGAAGTTCTAACTTGAGCTCTCACGGTTTCGTACTATAATTTATTCCCTTACAGATATCATATGTGGTATACTCACCTGTAAGACTGAATATTGGGATCTGGATACGGGAGTATATTCTGAGGTGGGACACGCGATTGAGTTTAAGTGCTTAAGACATTAATATCGTATCTCGAAACAGTTGAACTTTGTGTGAAAATTTAAGTAGACCAGTATACTGACAATCTAAGTGAATTGTTTAGAACTTAAAATGATTAAAGCTTAATGGTGTTGGTGATTTGTCTCTTAAACTGATATGATCCTCTTACACAAACTCACAAAAATATTGTTTGTAAATATTTCTTCTCTATATTTCTTTATATTCAAAAATTCCAAAAAGATTTTAGTGTGTTTTAGCATAAATTTTGTAAAATACAAAAAGATTTTCGACAACTGGTGTTGGAGAGCTAATTTTCAAAATTCCGAGTGCTAAACATGATGAACAGATGGTTTGGGAGAGTGTGTTGTTTTTGAAAGTAAAAATGATATATCTTCAAGTGGTTCATCAAATGATTAATATTGAAAAATCATTTTTTATTGTATAATTCCTGCAAGTGGTTCATTAGAGAGTAAGAGTTATTTTTACAAGTTATCATCAGAAAATTTATTTTTGGGTAGAGGATGTGCAGGTTTCTAAGAGATAGAGAGCCAGGTTCCGATACCTGAGAAATGTGTGAGTTTAACATGCCAGACTGCGATCCCAGTATATCGATAGGGGGAGTCTGAAGACATCCGAAGAAGAGAAGGATAAAGACTGAAGATTGAGAAGACTCGATACTTAAGACTCGTCAACATCTGAGGGGGAGTCTGTTGGTGCATACATCTGTCGTCTTCGTCTTATATCGAGTCTCGGGTTCGTTGCAGATCTAAACAAGAGTGATGTCATCATTCTTGATGATGACATCATAAAGATTACATCATATATTACATCATCACGTGAAAAGAACATGCAAACATGGAACAAATTTGTATAGTTCGCTTGAATAGTTATTTGTATAGTTCGCTTGAAGTAGGTTCGCTTGAACATGTCATATATGTTTCAAGCGAACTAGCATGTAGTGTAAATAGATGCCATGTCTTTCATTTGAAGCGAACCAGAGAAGAATTCAGTTATGATACCGAAGTGATGCCGGTATATTTCGTGAATGTAATCGTTGTTAAATCAATACACAAGAAGATTAAAGTGATATTCAAGTTGTTTCAAAGTCAGTTTCTTAGTTTCCGCATCTGAAACTGATAAAATCTCTTCTGAACGACTCGTTTGGGTCACAAACCGATCCTACACATCCTTTATTCATGACGCAACCGGAAAACATGCAACACCTGCCAGATCCACTTAGTTCCCTGAAATACATGTAATTTGAAAAACATCAACAAAAGTTGAGCGAGTTCATGTGTATGTGTGTAAGAATAAACCTTTGAAATATGTATGTATGTATGTATGTAAGTCCCTGGTATGTAGCAAACAAGGAAAAGATCACCAATGGTTTGCAAGGCCACTGATATGTGTGACGGTGTAGGAAGACTCAAACCTAGCAAAGTTGTACCGGGCTTCCGGCTGGAAGACATAGTCACCCTATGGGCCACCCTGGTCCTCATGGGTGTGGGCTCGCTACACCCAAATAGATCTATCACTCATGCCCCTCGATCCTTATACGAGGATTAATGGTCCCAAGTATCCGCCTACCCAATCACATGATCTATGGTTCTTTCCTAGGCTAACCATACCAATTGTATTTGTATGTAACCCTTTTGTAACATGTATTTCACCCCCGAAGTTAATAAACAAAACAGTTTAAAGAAAAGGGGGACATGAACTCACAGTATTGCGTCTTCGGTACTCGTAACCCAAATCTCCTTAGCAAACACGACTACCTACAATGTTCTAGTGTCTATTAGACGAACGGGTCGTGCCTTGTCTTAGTATTTACGTTTTTTAGTTACGTTTACTTCATGTCTTCAATATTATTCCAATTTATTATTATTTGTTACAAAAAATGATTATTTTAACTTTAAATTACATTTGATTTTGGAATAATTGTTAAACAATATTTTGTAATAATACTTCTAAAGTATTTTCTTCCCAAGGATGGGGGTATCTTATACATGTATATCCGTATTCTTGTATTGGTATATCTTGCCATGTGTTGGCGTCGTATTCCGATGTGTACGCATTTTCTCAATAAATATCCAAAAAAATATATTTCCAAGTCTTACTTAGAAAATATATATAAACTTATTTTGTCTAAAAAGACTGTATTTACAGAAAATATATATTTTTTCCCAAAAATCATATATCTTCTAAATACTCTAGGAAAATATATTTTACTTCCAAAAATAGTATATTTTCTCTTTGTCGAAAATATGATATACTTTGTAATAGTAACAAAAATCATATTTTTATTTCTTGTATCCAAAATAATATTTACGAAAAATATGTTCGTAACGGTGTTTTCCGGAATATTTTGTAGGTTACATTCTTGCGTTCGGTTTCCCAATATCATGTGCGTAACTTATCTATTTATTCCTTTGTGATTTTTGGTGTTATCTTGGATTGTAACATCTTGGTATTTTGTTAAGTTATATTATTTTACCCTAAAATAACATAACTTATTTCACAAAGTATACAAATATTCACACAAGTGTCTTTAATATATTTATATATTCTAAATATATATTCACCCATTTTTATTTTTGTAAAAACCAACCTCCAATACTTGTATTTTGTTACAAAAAATTATGGCAAAGTTTATATTGAAAACCATAGTTAAAATACACTAGTAAATATTTGTTAGAAAATATTTCTTCCAAGTGTTTGTATTTTAGAAAATTCTGCCATAGTCTCCCCTAAAAATGGAGGTGTCCATGCTATTAAGCATATCATTTTCTTTTCAAAAAATCATCTCAAACAATCAACAACTCAATCAACGCTTACCAAGTTCCAAAATATTGCAATTTATATAACAACATGAACTTGAATTTTTAGAAAAACTTGTAGTAACTTACTAGTGTTTTTAGTAAGCCTAGTTACCCTTCAAAGTGTGGTCATTTGTTTAATATCATCATCCTTGAAGATTTTAGGCCTTTACAACCTCCACACATATTTTCTAAAAAATATATCTGTAACACCTCGAAAATTCATGTCCAATATTATATCGACACATGTCATGAGCTTTAAACGTGTAAAAGATCACTTTAGAGGGACTAAAGTTGACAAACAAAGAAACTATGTGAATATAAGGGTTCAAAGTGTCAACAATGAATAAATATACTTCACAATAGCCCCACATGATGTTTATACCCTTAAACGAATAAATCATGGATCATACGAAGCTAATTGTGAAAGAAAGTGAGGAATTACAAACTACAGGGGTTAAATGTGTCAACATGTTTAAAGTATACCTCTGAGTGACCTTTTAGAAAACCCGAAGCTTTGTAATGATTAATTATACTCACGAGAATAAGTGATAAAAATTTCACAAGGTTTCCATAAAGTATGAGAAAGTTATGACAATATTCGTATACGAGGGGTTAAAAACGTCAACGTTGAAATTTAAGACTTTTCGGTGATCGTATGAATAACCGGTGACTTAACAAAGTTGGTTTATGACTTGGGGTCCTCAAAAGTCAAGTTTGGGGGTTAAAAGTGCAAGAAACCATGTTAAAAACGAGTTTAGAAGGACTAGGGACCAAAATTGCAATATTTGAAACTTGCTGACCGGAGAGCCACCCTCACAAGGGCCGTGTAAGGCCAGGCCCAACCCTTACGGGGGTCGCCTGAGTCCCCCAGCATCAGAAAATCATGCCAGCTGCCTGTACAGCTGGTTTAACCGATTCATGAAGCTTGTTTTCGATTCTATGGGCTTGTTTGATGGTTTATTATGGCCTAGGGACACCTGTAATGATCCCATAACATCAATAGACCTTGTTGGAATGATCTTGGAGCTCTTGAAAACCTATATAAGGGCCATGAGTTCATTTATTCAAGTGCTCATTCACTTGCAACAATTCAAGCACTCATTTCTGGAGGTAGCTGACTTGGGAGAAGATTAAGAAGTGTAGAAAAGATAGCAAGGAACTTAAGTAAGAGTTCTAATCCTTGTTCAGTTCCTTTAATTAGCCTTTAAACCCAAAATGTCAAACCGTCGTAATTAAGATTTGACCTCGTCATTAATCTTAATTTGTCCAGTCAAACTTCAAATTGGAAGTACCTATGAGTTGGTAATTATGTGGGAAATAAACTCTTAAAAGGGCACCCTCTGATTCCCACTCTAACTAGGTCAATTGTCGGGTCAAAGTTAATCATAAAAAGTCAACAGAAAGCTAATTTTCAAATAAATGCATAATTAGCAATATAGAAGCTATGCAACCTGTTTTATCAGTAATATAACTTGGTAATTGTCACACCCCGACCACGTAGAACATACCAAACGTGGCGGAAACATCGGGGAGTGTTGTAACAGAATTAATGTTTCAAATCCATGGCAATTGAAGTTTCGTTTTATTGATTAAAAGTGTTACAAGATCTTAATAAACAAATAAATACAACATAATTAACTAGTCTTGCATCTTTTATTGTTACTAAAGCCCAGGTCTGTCTATGTGTATCTTGACCATCTTATGCAACAGTTCCTGAAAAACACATGTGAAAATAGGTACGTCAGCATAAAAATGCCTGTGAGATACATAGGTTTTGTGAAAATAAGATTCATGACTTATGTTTGAGAAAATGTTTAGTCATGAACCTTGTTATTTGCTTTGTCTTTTAAATCATTTGTAAAACGATAAGATCAGATGATAAGTATAAATAAATGTAAGGTTAAATGAATAACCAAGTAAAATGTGTTTGCATAAGATAAGTTGTTTATAAATCAATGTCTTGTGAAAAGTATGTTATTTGTATGAAATGTTCTATGTTCTCAAGCTGAAATGATCCAAATAACGTTACGACATGTAATACCATACAAACACTTATATATAGGAAGTACCAGCGGCGTATCCACCATGCTTGTATCGTATTACACACGCATCGTCACTTAATCACTTAATCAAACCAAACCAAACAATGTAAAATGTTCATGTCAAGATGTAAATCATGTCAAAATGTCTATGTCAGATATCCATGTCAAATGTCTATGTCAAGTATCCATGTCAAATGTCTATAGTCCAAGAGTAGTCAAGTAATGTATAACCAAAATGATATGTATGGAAGTAAAATTTAGACTACTTAAACCATAAGTAAAAATGTACAAAACAAAGTATTGAAGTAAAACTTGGTTTAAATCAAAGTTATGTTTTGTAAGATATATGCATGCTATACTGAATATGAACATTTATGCGGTATTGTGAAAATTCATACATCCAAGCCTTGAGACAGACGGATAACTATGTAAAAGTGAGTTATCAAGAGAATATGTATTCGGATTCGGTCATTCCTTTCATCCCCTTTCCCTGGGATGTCCGGAACGGGATTTGTCAAGTCCTATGGTACCACTACCTACTAACGAACGGCATGATCGGTGTTAATGAATGTATAGTATAGTTTAAACAAACCAAATGTCATACCAAAATGTAAGCATGTTTTATGAAGATAATGTACCTAGTATGCTAGAATAAACATACAGGGTAGAGCTGTAAAACAATGTGTCCATATGTTACTGGAACATATGCAACAGAGATGCAGTATAAAACAATGTACTAAGTATGCAAAGTCATCATACAAAGTAGAAAAGTTATGTAAAACAATGCGCTAGCATGCTATCAGTCAACATACCTAGCAGAAATGTAATGTAAATCATGTACTAATAGTGTACTAATGAACATAACAAGTATATGATGTGAAAACAGGAAAGCACGAAAGTAACAAGTAGGCACATGTGTTTCACCCCAAAACAGTTTGGAAAACAGTAAAAGAGGGGTCTATGTACTCACTTGAGATTGCTCAGTTGTCTAAAGATAACCACCAAACAGTGCTAGAGATCTCGGAATCAAACGGCACCTAATATAGGTAACTATGTTAAATAACCGGACCTAAATCGGAAGACTGGGTAGCATTAGGGTTTGTAAACCAAATGAGTGTCGGAACTCATGTGATATGGTTTAACAAAGCCTACATGCTAAATGAAACTTAACATAATAGTTTACGACCCATTACGACCCGTTTAGGTAGCTTATGCTACTTTAACGCGTCGTTCGCGTGAAACGCGTTTGGACCGCCTAACTAGTCCTATGACAAGTGTTATATGCCTAAACATGTTACATAATCAGTTATGTGACAAAAGTTTAGGTTACATATGCTTAATTACCAATTATACATGAAAAGGGTATTCTGGTAATTTACCTAAGGCATATAAACTACCTATCATACAACTACTTAAACGATGTGACCATAGGGTATAACCTCGGAAGGTTATTCCCTACCTACTATGGTCACCTAATGTGTTTGGTCAGATCCTAATGATCGACCAAACTGGGTCGGGTTCGAAGGTATAAGCGATTTATCAGATCGCTTACCCTACGACCCTAGAAAACGTGGTAATCAGTAGGCATAGTCCCAAAGGACTATAACCATCGTGATTACAATCACGTTGCGAAGTTCTAACGAACTTCGCATTGACCATTCTGGTCAACGCTGAAAGTCAAACAAAGTTTGACTTTCTGACTCGAAAAGCAGTAAAAATATAAGGAAAAGAACGAAAGAATACTTACTAAGGGTCCCCGAATGCTAACCCAGATCAAAATAGCTCAGGTATGAAACGAAGGTTCCAACTTAGAGCTTTCTTAATCAGATTTGTGGGTTTTGGGGTTGAGGGTGGATGGGTATTTATAGTATTCGGTCCACCGTTAGGATCGTTTGTCGATTATCGTGCCTTAATCTCGTGCGTACACTTGTCGGAAAGTTGTGGTGCCTCAAAATGCTCACCACCATAAGGAATCAACACTTGGCAAGGGGTTAGGGAGTGCAAAACAGCTGCAACCAGCTGTCAAATACACTTAATCTGGTCCAGAAGGGGGTCGCGTGACGCTAAGGCCCGTCGCGTCACGCTAGGCCCCTGTTTTGGCAGATTTTTCATAATTGGTCCCTGCACCTTGTTTAAGCGATTTTCGATGCGTTTGAACCCCGTTAACCTCATTTCAAGGCTCTAAAATGAAGTTAAAGTATAGGGAACTCAAAACATACTCAAAAATATGCCGGATGATGGTTCGTTTGGTCGTACGAACGCGATGTTCGCTTAATTACGACGGAATGCACATAAGCGCGAAAAACGATCCAAATGACGCGACGAATGGATTTTTCTTAAGGCGAACACTAAAATAAAATAGAGTCATGCTTCCATAAATTTTTGGATGTCCAGATGTATTCATAACGTAAGTTATGCGCGAAAATGCAAACTTGTGCACTTTTTGACACTTTTAGTCCCTGAATGTTCCAAAAGTTTATTTTAGCACACCAAACCCCTCAAAGCCTATTTCTAAGCTATGTAAAGGATATTTAAGGTGTGTTTAACTTATGGTCATGTTCCGGAAGGTCTGTTACAGTTCAAATTGGCATACTTTCGCAGTTTGTCAACTTTAGTCCCTGTAAGCGAATTAACTTGGTTTTTGCCATACCAAAGCCTTCAAAACTTATTTCTAAGTTATGTAAAGGTTATTTAAGGTATGTTAAGCCTATTCCACTATTCCGGAGTGTTTGTTGCATTAAACTGGTTATATCTACGCATCGGTGCGCGTATAACCTTCTAGAAAGTGAATTTAGAGTTTGGATTTGAACGAGAATTGATATGTGCAAAATGATACACATATTTTTACAAATCCCAAGTATGAAATATAATATTTCATTGGTTCGGTATTTGTTTGATGGCCGTGAAGGCACAGGTGTTACAGTAATTAATGTAAGAACATGTCTAAACATGTTCAACCCGACAATTTTCAGTTTAAGCTTGGTTCGGAACCGAAAATCGCAAAAGTAGACTTTTGCTTTGACTTTCAGTTCTGACCCATTAGAGCATAGTTTATAAATGCCTTAGAGCTTTATTAGGACTAGGTTTCATGTTAGTATAACCCCCTGTAATTATACAACTTGATTCACTAGTTATCCGACTCATATGCATATTTCCGTTAATTGCTCAAATGTTTACTATTATGCCCATATGACATTAAAACATGAATTTTGAAAATATAAAAGAGTAGAAACCTTAGTTGCTAATTTATAAACTTGTACCTAAAATTTGACATCAGTTTGAGGTCTAGATTAAGAGTTATGCTCATTAGCGTAATTAAAAAGCTTTTTAGTAATTAAACGGTGTAATTAGCGTATAGCCTATCTAAACCCGATTTTTGATACCAAACTTTTTACCCACTGATATAAAATAATATTTTGAGATTTTTGGAGATTTTTATTTATTTTTAGGCTAAACATAACATAGAGTTCTAAGCTTGATCCGGTAATTGTCGGTTTTGCCCTTTTAGGCTATCAAATGAGTTTTACCAATCCTTTTGATACCAAACCTTTTTCTGCTGATCCAATATGATAAATAGAATATTTTAAGCCTCTTGGAATAATAAAAAAATATCAGCTTTTCTTATAAAACCGGAAAATCGCTTTAAATCGCCTTTTTACGCGTTTTAAGCGCACAGTATGGATTAAAACCATTTTAGATATATAAGACTTGATACCTACTGATGTTTTAAATAATTTTTTATACTTTAGCTGTAAGCAAAAGTTTTAAACTCAGATTTCCAGATTTGACCTTTAAACCTTAGGTGAAATTACCAAAATGCCCCTTTCGGTGCATAGTATGGTTAGAAATTATAAATTTCACACATAGGTTATACCCTACTGATATAACTTAGTAAATTAAGTATTTTTTGTTGATTACATCAGACCCGAAACTCAGATTTATATTTAAACTCTTTTATAACCTTTTAAATGACCAAAATGCCCTTACGGGGCATAATTTGAGTTTAAATTCATTTGGGGCATAATAGAATATATCTTACTGATGTCACAACATATTTAAGGTATATTAACTTAGGAAACCTGCATATGACTCATTTGGTTACCCGTTAGGGATTTTCGCGTTCGGATCGGCTTATGTGACTAGTTTGCATAAATTAGCCGAAACGGGTCAAACCTTACCGTTTTCATCTCAAAATCCAGAATGTGTTTAGTTTACCCATATCAAACAAGTGTCCAAGCTTGTCGGGTCAAAACCACATTCTAAACCGGTCTTCGCGTTATCATGCGTTTGAACCGTGTCTTCCTTTTGAAAACTAACCGGTCTAAGTCTAAGCTTAATTAAAGACCCGTTAGGATTCTAATAGGTTATTAAAAACCTTAGTTCCAGATTAGGAGCCCAGTAAAAGCTACGTGCACTTGCTGTATTTGATTTATACTTTGCTCAGGTAAATACTCTTAACTTATTTTCCCTATATAGGCTTGGGATACGGTATTATAATAATACCGCTTGGTCGGGTATGTAGTCATTTAAATCGGATTGTGATTAATGTATTTACATAACTCCTTTTATTCTGTATTATTTGGTGTATGGCCTTTGGGGGTTAAATGACCATGTCCCGGATATCCTTGGCATCATTCAAAGAAATGGCCACGACCTAAGCACGTGGTGTAGGCGTACACCTGACAGTTGCATATGTAAAAACTGGTAGCCCACTTAAAGGAATCAACCTTGTGGGTATTATACCTGTGGCGTGTCAGTTAATCTAGATCGGCCCTACAAACCGGCCCTGACGGACGACAAATAAGTAAAACTGTATACAAGATTATTTTTAAATAATTGTCCCAAGTTATAAAAGAATTTTGTGCCTTGTGCATTCAAATCAATTTTCTAAAACATTTTCAAAATGAGCCAGTTAATTGTATTTACCTGTGTAAACTGACGTATTTTCCAAAAAGGCTAAGTGCAGGTACTATACGTAATAGGCTGGCTACTCCAGGTGTGACACCTAGGTCACTGCGACCATCAAACAAATACCAAACCAATGAAATATTGTATTTCATACTTGGTATTTATACAAATATGTGTATCATTTGCACATATCAATTCTTGTTCGATTTTGGGCTCTAAATCGCTTTCTGGAAGGTTATACGCGCACTGATGCGTAAATATAACCAGTTTAGTGCAACGGACACTCCGGAATAGTGAAAAAGGCTTAACATACCTTAAATAACCTTTACATAACTTAGAAATAAGTTTTGAAGGCTTTGGTATGTCAAAAACAAGTTAATTCGCCTACAGGGACTAAATTTGACAAACTGCGAAAGTATGCCAATTTGAACTGTAACAGACATTCCGGAACATGACCATAAGTTAAACATACCATAAATATCCTTTACATAGCTTAGAAATAGGCTTTGAGGGGTTCGGGGTGCTAAAATAAACTTTTGGGTCATTCAGGGACTAAAAGCGTCAAAAAGTGCACAAGTTTGCACTTTCGCGTATAACTTACGTTCTGAATACATCCGGACATCCAAAAATTTATGTAAGCACTAAAATATTTTATTTTAGTGTTTGGCATAAGAAAAATCCATTCGTCACCCCATTTGGATCGTTTTTCGCGCTTATGCGCATTCCGTCGTAATTAACCGAAGATCGCGATCGTACGGCCAAACGAACCGACATCCGAGATGTTTTCAAGAATATTTCATGTTCCCTATATCTTAACATCATTTTGGAGCTTGAAATTGGGTTTGACGGGTGTTAGAAGTGCCGTTACGCAACGAAACAAGGTGCAGGGACTGAAACTGTAATTCTGCCAAACTTAATGGCTTACGGACCGTAAGCCATGACCCTTATGGTCCGTAAGGGGTCCCCAGAACAGCAGATCAGTTTAAATAGCTGTTGTCTCTTCAGGATAATGAGGGGCCAATTTGCACTTGCCTCTTCAGGATAATGAGGGGCCAATTTGCACTTGCCTCTTCAGGATAATGAGGGGCCAATTTGCAATTGCCCTTCAGGATAATGAGGGGCCAATTTACACTTGCCCTTTCATGCTCATGAGGGGCCATTTTGATGTTACCATAAGATTTCAACAAGTGTATGGACCAGATCAAAGCACGTTATTCGATAAACGATCCTAACGGTTCCAAGAATCCTATAAATACCCAACCCTTTCACAACTCAAAACCCACAAATCTGATCTAAAAGCTCTAAGTTGAAGTCATTGCTTCATACCTGAGCTATTCGATCGAGTTTTACTAGCGGGGACCCTTCGTAAGTGTTCCTTCGTTCTTTTATCGCTTTTCTAGTCCGAAAGTCAAACTATGTTTGACTTTCTTCATTGACCAGTTTATGGTCAATGCGAAGTTCGTTTGAACTTCATAACGTGAGCGTAATCACGATGGTTATAGTCCCTAGTGACTATACCTACTGATTACCACGTTATCTAGGCTCAGTGACGAGTCGTAGTTTCGGCCAAAATACGTGTTATTGCGTATTTTGCAACCAAACTACTTGTGGGTATCAAAACCGTTTGTTTTGATAACAAACCTGTTTTCTAAACTTAGTTAAGCATGTTTTAACATGCTTAGCTCGTCACTTTTAGTTTAGTGCTTATATAGGGTCGTAAGGTAAGCGATCTAAACAATCGCTTATACTTTCGAACCCAACCCGTTTGGCCGATCATTAGGATCCGACCAAACACATTAGGTGACCATAGTTGTATAGGGAATAACCTTCCGAGGTTATACCTTATGGTCACGTCATTTAGATAGTTGTATGATAGGTAGTTTATATGCCTTAGGTAAATTACCAAAATGCCCTTTTTACGCCAAAATTCATTTTAAGCATATGTAACATAACCTTTGGTATCTAAACTGATATGGTAACAATATTAGACATGTTAAGGCATATTTTACTTGTCATAGGACTAGTTAGGCGTTCCGAACGCGTTTTACGCAAACGACGCGTTAAAGTAGCATAAGCTACCTAAACGGGTCGTAATGGGTCGTAAGCACTTAGGTTAGGTTTCATTTTAGTATGTGGGCTTTGTTAAACCATATTACATGAGTTCACATACTCATTTGGTTTACGAATCCTCATTCTATCCGATCCTCCGATTTAGGTCCGGTATATTAACATAGTTACCTATATTAGGTGTCGTTTGATATCCGTGATCTCTAGCATTGTTTGGTTGTTACTCAAGGACTACTAAGCAATCTCAAGTGAGTACATAGACCCCTCTTTTACTGTTTTCCAAACATTTTGGGGTGAAACACATGTGCCTACTTGTTACTTTCATGCTTTTCCATGTTTTCATATCATATGCTTGTTATGTTCAATAGTACACTTATAGTACATGATTTCATTGTGTTTATGCTATGTATGCCCATTGTGTGCATATTTAGTACATCGTTTTACATTACATGTTATGCTATGTATGTCCATTGTGTGCATACTTAGTACATTGTTTTACATTACATTTTATGCCATGTATGCCCATTGTGTGCATACTTAGAACATTGTTTTACATTACATTTTATGCTATGTATGCCCATTGTGTGCGTATTTAGTACATTGTTTTACATTACATTTTATGCTATGTATGCCCATTGTGTGCGTACTTAGTACATTGTTTTACATTACATTTTATGCTATGTATGCCCATTGTGTGCGTACTTAGTACATTTGTTATTCATCACATGCTTAAATTTTGGTATGACATTTGGTTTGTTCAAATGAGATAATGTACATTCATTAACATTAGCTACGCCGCTCGTTAGTAGGTAATGGTACCATAGGACTTGACAACTCCCGTTCCTGAACCCTAGGTTTGTTTGGGTGGAAGGAATGACCGAATTCGATAAACATAACAACAAGATAGACCTTTAAATTCGTTTAGGGGTTTATCGCCACAGTCACAAGGCTTGGATGTATGCATTTTCACAATACCACATAGATGTTCATATCAGTATAGCATGCATTTGTTCCACAAAACATAACTTTGATTTAAACCATGTTTTACTTCAATACCTTGTTTTTGTGCATTTTACATATGGTTTGGTTGATATATTTCACTTACCATACATAAACATTTTGACATTGATATACACAATTCACGATTTACATTAGACATAAACATTTTGACATTGATATACACAATTCATGATTTACATTAGACATAAACATTTTGACATTGATATACACAAAACAGTTTGACATTTGATTATACATAAACATTTTTACAATGGTGGTTTGGTTTGAGTAAGTGATTTAAGTAACGAGGCATGTGTAATATAATACAAGCATGGTGGATACACCGCTGGTACTTCCTATATATAAGTGCTTGTATGGTATTACATATCGTAGCGTTATTTGAATCATTTCAATTTAGACATATAACATTTTTACAAATAACATACTTGTCACAATACATTGTTTTACAAACAACTTATCTAATACAAACTCATTTTACTTGGTTATTTACTTAACCATGTATTATTCTTTTATACGTATATATCATTTGGTTTATTTATCACTTTTCCAACGACTTACAAGACAAAGCAAATTTCAAGGTTCATGACTAAACATTTTCTTAAACATAAGTCATGAATTCTATTTTCACAAAACCTATGTATCTCACAGGCATTTTTATGCTGACGTACCTATTTTCACATGTGTTTCAGGATATGATGCATAGGATTTATCAAGTTACACTTAGGCGGACTTGGGCCTTAGCGACAATAAAAGATGCAAGACTAGTTATTTATGTTATGTATTTCTTTGATTGTCAAGACATTGTAACTCTTTTAATCAATAAAACAATATTTCAATTTCCATGTGTTATGACACAATGATTCTGTTACAACACTACCCGACGTTTCCGCCACGTTTTGTTGTTTTACGTGGTCGGGGTGTGACAGAAAAGTTGGTATCAGAGCTCATGGTTATAGGGAATTAGGGTATTAGTAATGCTTTGACCTAGACTATAACCTTCCTAAGACCCTAACGCGAGTTTACTTGCGTTTAGACATAAAACAACACCGTCACCTATCCTTAAGTGACAACCGCAACAAGAACATAAATTTCAAAACCGCTTTGAAAACTAATCATCTGTTCTAGGATGATTGATTACTAGGTTTTGAACCCTCTGTTATATGGTTTTGAACCCCTTTGAATTTTCAAAACCTCGTCAAAGTTTGGGTCTTATAGTGTGAACACGTGCAATCTGGAAGAGTGGATGCCTGTACTCTGAGTTTTCTGTCTAAGGCTAGAGTGTTCGTACAAATCCACATAATCGGACCAGTCACTCTTACCTGGGAACTCTTGGGGTGAGTGTCCACTTATAGGCTAAAGCATGTCTTCACGATACATTAATATGACCCGCTTACTTTGATTAGTCACCGTCTCATTTGTTTGCCTTCGGTAACAAACAAATGATCGCAATTTCTATGCGTTGTCATTTTTTTTTATTTACCGATAACATTTCATTTGTTTCCTCCTATATCCTTCATTTCCTCCAGAATGTCTCTTCATCGCAACGATGCGCAGATATCCGAGCAGACTGCCAAATTTGCCCAGCGGATAGGCGAAGTAATTCTGAAGACTGTTGAATTAGGCATTGCCATGTCTCGTCTCAACAATGAAGCCACTCAAGGGCCACCAAAGGAAGCAGAAGTCAAGCCTGCACCACCAGCCAAGAAACCAATCAAGGAATCAGAGACCATGGATGAACAGACTGGATCCCCTAAGAGGTCAAAGAAGCGAAAGGCTTCTCAGAACTTCGCCGTGGTCGCTCACAATGGTCAAGCCATCCCCAACCAACCAACCAGCTCAACCCCCTGCTAGGAAGCCATACAAAGGAACTGCTCCTTTGTGCAAACGATGCAACCGTCATCATTCAAACCTCTTACCCTGCTTCAAATGTACCTACTGTGGACGGTGGGGACATCTGATTAACATATGCCGCTTTGCTATCCAAAACAAAGCTGCTATAAACATTGCTGCTACCCAACCACAAGCGAATCCTGCTCAAGCTCGCTTCCCGCCTGGATCGTGCTACAACTGTGGCAAGATGGGTCATTTCGTGAATAAATGCCCGAAGCTTGCTAAGGTAAATCCAACCCACGGATGAGCAGTTGGCTGTTTAGAAGATGCAGTTGTCTTATGCTTTTGTTTCTTCTATTTACTTGTAATGTGAAACAATCTGTCCCGTTCATAAATAAAAGTTGTTGTTCGCAATTCTGATATACAAGTATAGTTACATGTATGTATGGCATTCCCCTATGATGCCTACATTAAGGAACTATGTTCCTTGCAAACTACTTTTGTGAATTTTTCCCATTTTTGCGTTTACTCATGATTTCCTTGGTAAATTCTAAGTACTCGTTTTATTCTAAGAAACGAAGTACAGGAAATAAAGTGACATTATGAGTAATCGTGCTTCTATGCCTTTGAATCCTTGGTTAGATAACCAAGGATATTTTCAAATCTCATACCCATTACGTTCCGATTTCTTCAACATGCATAACATAAGTTTTTAAAACAACCTACATGATTTCAAAACATTCTATATATAGTTCGAAAATATTTTTAATATAGTGTATTTACTTAACATGACAAATGCACAAAGCTTTGTCTATGTTTTCAAAAACAACCCTCATGATTTCAAAATATTTCATATAGTTTGAAAACAATTTTAAGTAATATATCAAGCGCACGATTTCAAAAGCATCATTCATGTTTTCAAAAACCTTATACATAATTTCAAAATTCATCTCGCATGATTTTAAAACATTTTTATAAATTTACTTACCTAGTACACCTACTTTATGATTTCAAAAGTATTATGCATAAGGTTTCAAAAACATTGAACACATTTTTTTAAGAACCCCATGCATAGTTTTCAAAAATATTTATCCTCATACATTGACTTAACTTTCAAATTCCGCTTCATATGTTGCCTTGGCATATTGAGCATCTCAACCTCATAAGCATTTTACTTCATGTTTTGACTTAAACACGTCCAGTGCAAGGTTTCGAAACATCTTCAACTTCTAAAATCCATATGGGATCTTTTTATCCCCACAATTAGACCCTTGTGGATGATTATCATACAAATCAGAGTCCTTAATTGGATTCCTTGTGTACCTTAATTCGAACATTTCGGTTCCTTAGAATCAAAATCGAATTTTCTCTTTAAGATCTTTCTATCTTTATAGTTAGATTCTTAGAAATATTTAAAGCACCAATCAAAATCCACTGATTGGATACCTGGTGTGCTTTGAATACATGTGCACAGTTAGCAGAACAAATTAACAAAATGATAACAAATCAAGTAAAACAATTTTGTGGTTATGTGACTATGTGTTTATGCATTTTTTGTGTTTTTGTATAGTCTGGATATTCGTTATCCAAATCCTCGTAGAACCTTTCGTATCTTCATATGAGGGATTCGTAGAAGGATATTCAAAAAGGTACTACCTTAAATCCTTATTGGGCTTCTACATGATAGTTAAGACCCTTGGATTGTATAGTACCACTCCACGATTCATAAGAGACCCTTTTAGTGGTCTAGTCAAAAAGATTGATTCAAAAATCTGGTTAAGAATGACATGTGATGGTATAAGCTGAAAAGACTCCTTGGTTGTCTATTAAAATCATTTATTGATTTAATAAAAAGGGACCCTATGGTGGTCTAGTCACAATCATCACAGGCTCGTTCATTGTTTTCTTCCCCTACACATTTTAAGATGCACTACGTGACCATGCAAGGAATTACGTAATTATGGATGCATACATAATTACGAAGTTCAGTGCACTGAAACCACAGTAAGACTTATTATGTGTAAGAACCGATAGTGACAACCATAACGAAATGTGAACAATGTAATAGAGGTACGGTGGACGCACCAATGACACTTAATATACTTGTATATAAGTGTCCCTCTCACATTACAAGCATGATGTTATTGTAAAGTTACTAGAAGTTCAGGACGCTAACCAGTGTTGTTTGATCTTTTCAACTTCATGTTTCAAGCTCTCACAAGTTTCCTCTGAATAAATTTCGGGACGAAATTTCCTAAAGTAGGGGAGACTGTGACACCTGGGTCACTGCGACCATCAAACAAATACCAAACCAATGAAATATTGTATTTCGTACTTGGGATTTTTACAAATATGTGTATCATTTGCACATATCAATTCTTGTTCGATTTCGGGCTCTAAATCGCTTTCTGGAAGGTTATACGCGCACTGATGCGTAAATATAACCAGTTTAATGCAACAGATACTCCGGAATAGTGAAAAAGGCTTAACATACCTTAAATAACCTTTACATTGTCACACCCTGACTTTTGCGGAAGCGTGATTATGGGGTGACTTACTTGTTATCATTGCATTCAACCATATCAAACAATCTATATGATAATACCAAAGATTTGTCATCCATAAAATGAGTTAAAACATAACAACATTGTCTAAAACGTAGACTTCAAATTTAAGTTTTACAAACCAGATGAATTGTGTAAAAGTTTGCTAAGGACTCGTCAAAGATAGTAGTGTAATCAAAGTTTGGAAGACGTGTCTCGTCCAGGATTAAGACACACTGGCCAAACCCAAAAACCATGGATGACATCTTTATACTTAACATGACTTGAAATTCCAACGCCCGCCAGATCCATACTTAATTTCCTGAAATACATGTAGTTTGGAAAACATCAACAAAAGTTGAGCGAGTTCATGTGTATGTGAGTCTGTATAAATTGTGAAATATGTCTGTATAAATGTATGTCCTTGGTATGTAGCAATAAGGAAAAACAGATCAATTAATGTGTAGCTAATACATTAATAAGTGATATGGCCTAGGAAGCACTCAAACCTGTAACGCGCACTTCATACCGGTCCTTCCGGTGGAACGACATAGTCACCACATGCAGCCACACGCTGGCCCATGTGTGGGGCTCGCAACACCCAATAGATCTATCACTCATGCCTCTCGGTCCTTATACAAGGATTAATGGTCTTACGATATTAGCCTATCCATTCACGTGATCTAACAGTAAATTCCTTAGCTAATTATACCATGTAAATAAATGTCTGTAAATGTCTGTAAATGTCTGTAATTGTCTATAAATGTCTGTAAATGTCTGTAATATTTGTAACATGTATTTCACCCCCGAAGTATAAAACTGAAAATAGTTAAGAGAAAAGGGGGACATGAACTCACAGTATTGCGTCCTCGGTACTCGTAACCCAAATCTCCTCAGCAAACATGACTACCTACAATTGTCTAACGTCTATTAGACGAACGGGTCGTGCCTTGTCTTAGTATTAATTAGTTCCTTTGAGTTACGTTTTAAAGTGTCTTCAATATTTTAGTAATAATACTTCTCATACTTTTGTATTCGTATTTCCTTCCCAAGGATGGGATATTTTACATATGTCTGTTCGTATTGGAATTATATTTTTAAGTCCCATTTTAGAGAATACATATTTAACCATATTTCTGTATAAAACCAACCTCCGATACTCCGTATTTTGTTATAAAAATTATGACGAGTTTTATGCTTGAAAAACATAGTCTAGAATATACTAGTAAACACTTGTCCATAAAATATTTACTAAGTGTTAGGATTTTCGGAAAATCTCGCCATAGTCTCCTTTGTAAATAGAGGTGTCCATGCTTAGTAGCATATCATTTTCTTTTACATATATCCCGTAGCTTGTTCCCACATAGCCAACCCGACAATCATACATGCAATATACCACTTATGTCATTTCAGCTTTATTAGTCAAAACTGGACTGTTTTTGACCATTTTAATAAAATAGTTATCCTTCTCCAAAAATTCCCAAATTTTTACAGGATGTCATAAACGTTCCATATTTTATTGTGTAAAAATATCGGGGCCCAGTTCATTATAAATATTATATAAAACTTTATTTACCCGACTGCGATCAGATTTGTTGCTTTCTGATCCCAGCTTACGGAAAAATTCACTAAAAATTAATCGTAAGTCCGATCGACGAAATTCCAGTTGGAGGATCACGGCAACAACAGTGACCATCTACAGTAAAAATTCCATGAGTTGATTTTACTCAGGTTTCCAGTTACGACTCCGAATACGACGTACTTTTTCAGCAGAAAAATCGTAGCTTGAGCTGCTGTCTAAAAACAGTTCTTTAAAAATAGTAAACGACCTCGAAAAATTACAACTCCAGTGCCATTTGTTCGGTTGTTCAAAATTACATAATTTAGACTCCAGAAACTCAGATTTTCGATTTAAAATGACCCAGTTACAGCCTGTTGAAGTTGGCTGGAAATTCCAATCAGCATGTTTATTTATAGTTTAATGTTTCTAAAATCACATTACCAAGTGTCCTAACAATGATTTATTAATAATTTTAATGATCAAACATCATGCATGTTTTATCCAACCCTAAATCCACCCGATTTCATCTTCATGCAAACTTTTATATGATTTTATGTAAGGTTCCATGCTCATCCTTTTTAGTGTTTTAGTTTAGTGATTTGAACATATCATCCTACTACATATCACAACCAAGAAGGAGATGGAACAAGGTGTAGAGACTTACTTCTAGCTTCAAGCTAGGGAAGAAATCTAGTGCAAAGATGAAGAGAAAAGATGGTGATAAAGTCTTGAACAAAGCTTCCTTGAAAGCTCTTCTATCTTGCAACTTCTATGAATGGTCTTCAAGCTTGGAAAGGGAACTTGTAGTGAAGAAGATGAATGTATGAGAGAGATGGGAGGTGGGTTCGGTTATGGGGGAGCTGAATTAGGGAGAGAGAGCAAGTGAGAGAGTGTAGGATTTGTAATGATGAGAGATCTCAAGTGGCCAATGCATGAATAGATGCTCTTACTCACCTTGGATACTTACACAAGCCATGAACCACCAATTGCAAGCCATAAGATCTACTTGGAAGTTGAGCACTATGATGAGCTTGATATGGTGGGTCCATAAGGGCAGAAAATTCAGTTGGGGGGGGGGTAAATTGTAAATTTTGATAATTAATGGGTAAATAATTAGGAGGTTAAGGGTATTTTCTAGAATAGTGAGTGTATGTCATGTTTCTATAGTGTGTGGGGATTTTTGTGACTGTGATTACTTAAGAATAATAAAATAATGTTTCTGACAAAATTTTGGTGTCCCGGGTAATGTCCGGATGCTCGGTTACGTATCGTTCCGTTAAATTGTACCGCAGCGTGTCTTTCATGCATCTTTTTGTAACGAAATCATTCCTGGCACTTAGGAAAGTATACAGGACCACTCTGCCATATTTGTGTATTCTACTGGTATAATAAAATGCTGAATTTTATAAAAGAATGCAGAATTCTGTATTTAAAGTGTGTTTTAGGCACTTCCCGGCACCATATCTATCACCTAATGACGCAGTCTTATGGTCCTCACTTCCCTACACTCCAAACCAGTGTAGTACCCTATCCCTGGCTCATACTGGCCATAAAAACATTGTCTGTCTATGTGCTGGCATTGTCAACATTATTTCTGAATCAACCGTTCAGTGTGTTAACTGTGCTGAGTGCATCAAGTATGTCACTAATGTTGGTGTGTAATGAATGGAGTGACTGTATAAAATGTGATGCATGTATATATGATATAGAATCATAGAGCAGTTTAAATTGTCAGTTGTAATCAAGCACAGTCATTAAGCACATAATCGAAATTAATTAATTTGTACAGTACCTGAAATTTTGAGGGTTGTCACATTCTCCCCCCGTTAAGAAAATTTCGTCCTCGAAATTTGTACTACCTTAATTCCTTAGGGTTTCGTTATGCATGTATGTATATGAATAGTACCGAGGTAGATAATCACCAAACCGAATCAAACCTTATTCACGTCAAGTGAGTCCAAGAATATATATATAACATCACGAATCCAATGGTTAAAAGGTTATGTGCTTTTAACACTTTGTATCGAAGGTACAAGATGTATCGACGTATAGTCTAGTGTAATCCAGTAAATAGGGGTTCCACAGAAGAGGAGTTTTGTCTATTAGGATACTTAGATAGTCGGTCACAATATGTCAACGAGTTTTCACAACCGTAGCATCCGCTATATGAACTCAAAATCAACAACTCAAAAGTAATAGTAGAGTGATCTGTCAATCTCCCGAGCAAATGAATGGTAAGAATTAGTGCGTTGTCATTTTTGAATTGTGAAAATACACCGTATGAAATACAAGCGAATTTGGTGTATCATTGTCTTAATTCGTAGTTGCATCAGAAATGTTAAATGACAAGTCAAACAAAAGTATATGTCGTTTTGTGTGAAACAGTTGACCATGATTAGCACAAGCTAATGATACCACAAGGTGTCAAAATGACGAGATTCAATAGTGGTGGTGACTGAAAAAGTTCACCATGCCTGAAATCAAATGAAAGTGTCCCGAACAATCCAAAAATTTGATTTATACAATGTCGTAAGGTTTCCAGTTGAACACGGAATATCAAAAGATCACTGTTTCCGATCGAAGATGAAAGTAACTATGTATCGCAAGGCATTTGATCGACCATGAAAGAATCGTTAGGAGGTACATTGTGATAGGAAATGAGTCTATGTACCTTTGCCTTAACAAACAACTGTGTGGAGGCTGATTTTAATCGCGATAAACCAGACGGATTTAGGGCAAGTTATCAAATATTCAATTAAATCCGTGTAAGAAGTAAGTAACCAAATTAGCGCAAGCTTCAATCCCTTGAAAGCATCATCGTAAGGTATCGAAATCAACAAATGATTTGGTGGGGTCATAGACCAACCAAGTCCACTACGACTCGAAACAAAAGAACCCTTGCAAAATTGTTTGAATATGATGCTCTCAACACATCATACGGCGTCTTAAATTGAATATGTGAAATGGATAGGTTCAAGCAATTGAACTTAGTTTTAGTGTAGCCCGGAAATAAACGTGTGTATCGATTAAAGGAAATCTCGGCATGGTAACAAAAATAAACCATGAATGTAATTTGAAACAAAAGAAGTTTCAAGGGAGTGTGTTGACCTGATAGCAAAAGAGCCAACAATTACAATAATGTAGGTCATTCGAATCACAAACCAGTAATTTAGATTTAGCAACATAATATTTGAACTTCAATGAAACGTTTGAATCGAAACCGCATGCGTAGCAGATGGTGCATGCGTAACATGTGAGTTTTAAAACAATGAGTGTTTGCTAAAACGGAGAAATGACCAGATATCGAAGCAAATGTGTGTTCGCTCTCAGCGAGAAAATCATTGTGATGCAACTACCATTAAAGGGGAGTAGAGATGTAAACATCTACTCGCTAGAAGTAAAAGAAATTCAAGTACTCTCTGTTTGGTCAACCGAACTGGATGTGGTTCCTATGTAACAACCTTTGTGAGTTTGGACCTGGTTCCTGATGGCCCTAAGTACAGGTTTCCTAGATTCTCAGAGTCTAGTATTCGGTGTAGAACCGTTCTGTGCATCGTGTAGGAAACACCATTCTTGTGTATGTCTGAAACAAATTATGGTCCCGCCATTTTCCCGGCATGCTTTCTTCCTGGAGTCACAGCTAATGACATTCGATCATCGGTCGGTCGTGAAATAGTAGTTGAATCCTCATAGTAAATTAAATAATTCGTTAATTCTTAGCAGGAGTTATCAACTTTGGTTGGTTAGGTCGTTCGGCTCCTGGTAGTTTGATGTCAGTTCGAAAGGTGTCGTCCTTCTTATCGACGAGCAGAGTTAGGATTACCCAAAAGGGAATTTTGGTCTGTTATCTTTCTTCTCTATCAACTTCTGAAGCTTCACTGAAAATCCTTGCATCTCCGAAGGTGTAAGTCGTTAAGGTGTATTGGCTACAGGCGCGACGCCTGGAATCAATCTGATGTGAAATTCAACTTGTCGTTGAGGAGGTAGTTTTTGGCAAGTCTTTGGGAAAGACTTCGGGATATTTCCCTGTCACGGGAATATCTTTAAGTTCTGGTTCTTCGGCTCCCTTGTCGACGACATGAGCCAAGAAAGGAAGACATCCTTTGCGCAACAATTTTTGTGCCTTCAAGAAATTAGTAATCTGTAGAGGCGTATCTTTCTCCACGAGCCACGATCATTCCTTCGTTTGCCATCGGGGTGCGGATACCAACTTCTGCCCGATTGCTTGACAACTGGTCGATTCCCGTTACCACATCAAGACTTCTCCTTGACTGGTTCTTATCAAGTACTGGATATCTATCCTACGTACTGCTAAAACAAGTATATCCTGAAGCTAAAATCTGACAACAATGTCAAATAGCACAAACGCATAACATTGACTACTATGAGACGTACCGATGGCCATGTTTGGATCCTGGCGTGCATCACTAGCTCCGGTGTTAGACATTCTTCCCATGATTTTGTTTAATCTCCCTTGGGCAATCTTTCCTAAAGTGCCCCATATCACCGCAGTTATAACATCCCTTACCTTTCCCCTTTCCTTTCTTCCCACGCTTCGTCTCACGCCAACACGTTTCCCTGTTGTGTCCCACTTTGCCACAGTTGTCACACTTTCCATTTTTACACCGCCCGGTATGATGACGTCGGCACCTGTCGCATTTAGGTAGTTTACCCATGTACTCTTTTCTCTTTTTGGCCTTGTTGTTGCTACTCGTTTGGGTACCCTGTTTGAAATTTGCTAACTTTCTCTTGTTGTCTCCAGATGACTCTACATGAGTCTCCTTCTTTCCCTCAGAGGTTGAAAATTTGTTCATCCTAATTGCCTCTTCAGTCAAGGCCACACTTAGATTGATGGCCTCAGCGATCGTTGCAGGCTTTGATGTCGTCACCATGCTCATGATTTGGGGTGCCAATCCCCAAATGAAACGCTCAATCTTCTTAAACTCTGGATCTACCATGTAAGGAACCATATGCGACAGCACTTGGAACTTCTCCACATACTCAGCTATTTTTGGACCTTCCATCTTCAAGTTCCAGAACTCAGTTTCCACCTTCTGGCTTTCTGTTCTCGAACAGTACTTTTTATGCATTAGCTCTTTCAGCTCGTCCCATGATAATGCATACGCAGTAGTCTCGCCCATCGTCTAAACCTGGAGTTTCCACCATGACAGAGCCCCATCTTGGAACAGTCCGGAAATGTACGTGACCTGGTGCTCTGGGGCGCATTTGCTCGCACGCAAAACAGTGTCCGTTTTCTCAACCCAGCGCACGAAAGCTACGGCACCCCCAGTGCCGTTAAAATGTAGGGGCTGGCAGCCCAAGAACTGCTTGTAGGTGCAGCCGTTGGGTGGGTTATTTCCCGAGGTACCTCCGCTGCGCTCAGAGCGAAGGGCCTCGTACTGTGCGATGACCTGTAAGAGGCGTTCTTGAAATTCCGCCTCTGTCGTTGGCAGAGGGTTGCTGGTATTGGTGTTCCCTTGAGTCGACATCTTCCTAGAAGAAAGTCGGTTAGGTCAGGTCTTGTTAAGGACACGAGCACACAAGTCTCTATTTAACGAATAGGACCTCAGAGGTATATTACATATATGTATATACACAGTCGTTCTAACATTCAATCACGTACCCTCGCAATTATTGCACAACTTGTAAATAGGAACGTAGCAAGTAAGCATGTAGCATTATAGTTATAGCACAAATATGCTGATCAACAGCGTGCTTAGTGGGAACATAGCGACTGAGTTTTTCATTAGTTATTAGTCATAAGTATTGTCGCATGTTTAAAGATGATTGGGCTTTCGTTATCCTCCGGCCATAATCACTGTGTCTTACATAATGTATCACATCAGAAAGGACACAGGGTCACCCTACCCTTGTCCAACACGTATATTAGTGTAACAAAATTATGTAGTCAGAAGTGGTCTTCAAAAGTCTCCGCAATCCCGGCTTATTATTGGTGTCTTTACCCAAGTGTAATGCAATCCGCATAAATCCAGAAATCAACTACACTGGTGACTGAGGTGGAGGAGGAAAGAAAAGTAACTGCTAACACGCGTAAACTCCTCCTCTAGCTTGTATATACATCGAAGTAGTTAACTGATCTGCCGCTCGATAGTAAAAGAAACGAGCATCAAAAACCTGGAAAAGGCGTCATAGCAGCAGATGAGAGCGCAACAGAAGTCTTTGATAATTGTGGAGGATCAAAGTGTACTGGCAATAAACAGGGTGGAGGTTGTGGTGTCAACTCCAGCTCCAACATTCTGCGACTTATATCCTCAAACTGTAGCTGATGTGACAGGCGTACTCATCCCGTGTGTAGCCTCCATACTGTGAGGGATGACAAGGGTCTAAAATCAACATAGTGTAGCATAGGAATCCATCCAAATGACTTGTCCAGCGTTGTATAGGTGAATGTAGCAAACGGTGCGTCTTGTACAGTTAGGAAAAATGTTGCCGTAGCAGAAGAATCGTTATGCGGGTGCTGACCTGGAGCGCCTTCCCGGGGTGCGGGTATGTCTTGAAAGAGAGCGGTAGGCATGTCGGTGCAATGGACGTCGGTCTTCATGGGTGCAACATCAGCGGGTGCAGGTGCGGTAGAAATGTCTCAACAAGAGGAGATTAAATAGGTGCAGGTACTGGGTCTGGTAAGAGGAGTGCAAGGTATAGTAGTCCAAAGGAAATAAGGTCACGTTTAAGCAGGTTCAGCAGGTGCAACATCAAGCTGGCCCGCAAGGAACTGGAGCTGCCTCAGGGGCAGGTCCTGTGGCGTGTGACGGTATGTGATCTTGAGCAAGTGTTAGTGCAGTAGTCAAAGCGGCGTCGTCGTTCGTGTCTGGAGCAAAAAGCGGTAACCTGCCGGTTTGTAAAGTCGTAAATGTCGCAGACTCAAAGGAGTCTGAAATCGAGTGTATACTAGAATCAGAGGATAGTTTGATAATAGGGATCTCGAAACGTAGAGTCAGTAACAACGTCCTCATCTAACTTTCCATCATCCTGGGTATCAACGGAAGGATCATCAATAAGCAAATTAACGTCGTCATCAAACAATTTGTCAAAGAGGTAGATTCTCGGGGAAAATAATCATGAGAGGTACGGCATCGAGAATCGGAGCCACGATGTGCTCGTCATCGAAGTGTCCAAATGATGAGGTGGTCGTGGACCGAAACAAGGATGACAGGAAGTTTCTTGTCCAGGAAGCCATCAGCAAGGATAATTCATCACCAGAGTCTGGCAGCGCGGATGGTTGGCAGTCGTCCTCGTTCTTGGTCAACATGTCAGGGTCACTCTCAGTGTCTGACGTAAATATATCTGTCGCAGGTACAGTCTCATCATCTGCGGCGGTGGCCGTAGGGTCGTCATCATCTGACAATTCGTTCCCTAAGGAAAGTGACGTGTGTGTGCCGGTACATAATAGTCGTAGCATGCATATTTGCAGTAATCTTTAACACTTGTGTATTGAAAATAAAGACAATTCACAACGTAATCATGTATCCACATATTCGTTCTAGTCTTCCCAGGCTATCCCACCAAGTCTCTCAGACTAACTCCCTAGCCTCTCAGACTAACTCCCTGGTCTCTAAGACCAACTCCCTGGTCTCTAAGACCAACCTTCCCAGCCTCTAAGACTAAATCCCTGGTCTCTAAGACCAACCTCCCAGTCTCTAAGACTAAATCCCTGGTCTCTAAGACCAACCTCCCAGTCTCTAAGACTAAATCCCTGGTCTCTAAGACCAACCTCCCACTCTCTAAGACTAAATCTCTGGTCTCTAAGACCAACCTCCCAGTCTCTAAGACTAAATCCCTGGTCTCTAAGACCAACCTCCCAGTCTCTAAGACTAAATACCTGGTCTCTAAGACCAGCCTCACAGCCTCTAAGACTGATCCTCCCTCAGCTCTAAGACTGATCTATAAATATAAATTTGAAATGTGTATCTGTGCCTTTTTGTTTGTAAAATGTGTGTTTCCTGGATTTGGACGTTTTAGTGTATGCAATGAAAACATGTTGTAAAACGTTTTCGTGAGAGCCCTAATGATCGTAGTCTAGACTCGAGAAAGAATCCTAGTTCTCTACGATCGAAGCTCTGATACCAAGCTGTCACACCCTGACTTTTGCGGAAGCGTGATTATGGGGTGACTTACTTGTTATCATTGCATTCAACCATATCAAACAATCTATATGATAATACCAAAGATTTGTCATCCATAAAATGAGTTAAAACATAACAACATTTTCTAAAACGTAGACTTCAAATTTATGTTTTACAAACCAGATGAATTGTGTAAAAGTTTGCTAAGTACTCGTCAAAGATAGTAGTGTAATCAAAGTTTGGAAGACGTGTCTCGTCCAGGATTAAGACACACTGGCCAAACCCAAAAACCATGGATGACATCTTTATACTTAACATGACTTGAAATTCCAACGCCCGCCAGATCCATACTTAATTTCCTGAAATACATGTAGTTTGGAAAACATCAACAAAAGTTGAGCAAGTTCATGTGTATGTGAGTCTGTATAAATCGTTAATGTGTGTCTGTATAAATTGTGAAATATGTCTGTATAAATGTATGTCCTTGGTATGTAGCAATAAGGAAAAACAGATCAATTAATGTGTAGCTAATACATTAATAAGTGATATGGCCTAGGAAACACTCAAACCTGTAACGCGCACTTCATACCGGTCCTTCCGGCGGAACGACATAGTCACCACATGCAGCCACACGCTGGCCCATGTGTGGGGCTCGCAACACCCAATAGATCTATCACTCATGCCTCTCGGTCCTTATACAAGGATTAATGGTCTTACGATAATAGCCTATCCATTCACGTGATCTAACAGTAAATTCCTTAGCTAATCATACCATGTAAATAAATGTCTGTAATTTTCTGTAAATGTCTGTAAATGTCTGTAATATTTGTAACATGTATTTCACCCCCGAAGTATAAAACTGAAAATAGTTAAGAGAAAAGGGGGACATGAACTCACAGTATTGCGTCCTCGGTACTCGTAACCCAAATCTCCTCAGCAAACACGACTACCTACAATGGTCTAACGTCTATTAGACGAACGGGTCGTGCCTTGTCTTAGTATTAATTAGTGCCTTTGAGTTACGTTTTAAAGTGTCTTCAATATTTTAGTAATAATACTTCTCATACTTTTGTATTCGTATTTCCTTCCCAAGGATGGGATATTTTACATATGTCTGTTCGTATTGGAATTATATTTTTAAGTCCCATTTTAGAGAATACATATTTAACCATATTTCTGTATAAAACCAACCTCCGATACTCCGTATTTTGTTATAAAAATTATGACGAGTTTTATGCTTGAAAAACATAGTCTAGAATATACTAGTAAACACTTGTCCAGAAAATATTTACTAAGTGTTAGGATTTTTGGAAAATCTCGCCATAGTCTCCTTTGTAAATAGAGGTGTCCATGCTTAGTAGCATATAATTTTCTTTTACATATATCCCGTAGCTTGTTCCCACATAGCCAACCCGACAATCATACATGCAATATACCACTTATGTCATTTCAGCTTTATTAGTCAAAACTGGACTGTTTTTGACCATTTTAATAAAATAGTTATCCTTCTCCAAAAATTCCCAAATTTTTACAGGATGTTATAAACGTTCCAAATTTTATTGTGTAAAAAATCGGGGCCCAGTTCATTACAAATATTATATAATAATTTATTTACCCGACTGCGATCAGATTTGTTGCTTTCTGATCGCAGCTTACGGAAAAATTCACTAAAAATTAATCGTAAGTCCGATCGATGAAATTCCAGTTGGAGGATCACGGCAACAACAGTGACCATCTACAGTAAAAATTCCATGAGTTGATTTTACTCAGGTTTCAAGTTACGACTCCGAATACGACGTACTTTTTCAGCAGAAAAATCGCAGCTTGAGCTGCTGTCTAAAAACAGTTCTTTAAAAATAGTAAACGACCTCGAAAAATTACGATTCTAGTGCCATTTGTTCGGTTGTTCAAAATTACATAATTTAGACTCCAGAAACTCAGATTTTCGATTTAAAATGACCCAGTTACAGCCTGTTGAAGTTGGCTGGAAATTCCAATCAGCATGTTTATTTATAGTTTAATGTTTCTAAAATCACATTACCAAGTGTCCTAACAATGATTTATTAATAATTTTAATGATCAAACATCATGCATGTTTTATCCAACCCTAAATCCACCCGATTTCATCTTCATGCAAACTTTTATATGATTTTATGTAAGGTTCCATGCTCATCCTTTTTGGTGTTTTAGTTTAGTGATTTGAACATAGCATCCTACTACATATCACAACCAAGAAGGAGATGGAACAAGGTGTAGAGACTTACTTCTAGCTTCAAGCTAGGGAAGAAATCTAGTGCAAAGATGAAGAGAAAAGATGGTGATAAAGTCTTGAACAAAGCTTCCTTGAAAGCTCTTCTATCTTGCAACTTCTATGAATGGTCTTCAAGCTTGGAAAGGGAACTTGTAGTGAAGAAGATGAATGTATGAGAGAGATGGGAGGTGGGTTCGGTTATGGGGGAGCTGAATTAGGGAGAGAGAGCAAGTGAGAGAGTGTAGGATTTGTAATGATGAGAGATCTCAAGTGGCCAATGCATGAATAGATGCTCTTACACACCTTGGATACTTACACAAGCCATGAACCACCAATTGCAAGCCATAAGATCTACTTGGAAGTTGAGCACTATGATGAGGTTGATATGGTGGGTCCATAAGGGCAGAAAATTTAGTTGGGGGGGGGGTAAATTGTAAATTTTGATAATTAATGGGTAAATAATTAGGAGGTTAAGGGTATTTTCTAGAATAGTGAGTGTATGTCATGTTTCTATAGTGTGTGGGGATTTTTGTGACCGTGATTACTTAAGAATAATAAAATAATGTTTCTGACAAAATTTTGGTGTCCCGGGTAATGTTCGGTAGCTCGGTTACGTATCGTTCCGTTAAAGTGTTAAATTGTACCGTAGCGTGTCTTTCATGCATCTTTTTGTAACGAAATCATTCCTGGCACTTAGGAAAGTATACATGACCACTCTGCCATATTTGTGTATTCTACTGGTATATTAAAATGCTGAATTTTATAAAAGAATGCAGAATTCTGTATTTAAAGTGTGTTTTAGGCACTTCCCGGCACTATATCTATCACCTAATGACGCAGTCTTATGGTCCTCACTTCCCTACACTCCAAACCAGTGTAGTACCCTATCCCTGGCTCATACTGGCCATAAAAACATTGTCTGTCTATGTGCTGGCATTGTCAGCATTATTTCTGAATCAACCGTTCAGTGTGTTAACTATGCTGAGTGCATCAAGTATGTCACTAATGTTAGTGTGTAATGAATGGAGTGACTGTATAAAATGTGATGCATGTATATATGATATAGAATCATAGAGCAGTTTAAATTGTCAGTTGTAATCAAGCACAGTCATTAAGCACATAATCGAAATTAATTAATTTGTACAGTACCTGAAATTTTGAGGGTTGTCACATACATAACTTAGAAATAAGTTTTGAAGGCTTTGCTATGTCAAAAACAAGTTAATTCGCCTACAGGGACTAAATTTGACAAACTGCGAAAGTATGCCAATTTGAACTGTAACAGACATTCCGAAACATGACCATAAGTTAAACATACCATAAATATCCTTTACATAGCTTAGAAATAGGCTTTGAGGGGTTCGGTGTGCTAAAATAAACTTTTGGGTCATTCAGGGACTAAAAGCGTCAAAAAAGTGCACAAGTTTGCACTTTCGCGCATAACTTACGTTCTGAATACATCCGGACATCCAAAAATTTATGTAAGCACTAAAATATTTTATTTTAGTGTTTGGCATAAGAAAAATCCATTCGTCACGCCATTTGGATCGTTTTTCACGCTTATGCGCATTCCGTCATAATTAACCGAACATCGCGATCGCACGGCCAAACGAACCGACATCCGAGATGTTTTCAAGCATATTTCATGTTCCCTATGTCTTAAGATCATTGTGGAGCTTGAAATTGGGTTTGACGGGTGTTAGAAGTGCCGTTACTCAACGAAACAAGGTGCAGGGACTGAAACTGTAATTCTGCCAAAGTTAATGGCTTACGGACCGTAAGCCATGACCCTTACGGTCCGTAAGGGGTCCCCAGAACAGCAGATCAGTTTAAACAGTTGTTGCCTCTTCAGGATAATGAGGGGCCAATTTGCACTTGCCTCTTCAGGATAATGAGGGGCCAATTTACACTTGCCCTTTCATGCTCATGAGGGGCCATTTTGATGTTACCATAAGGTTTCAACAAGTGTATGGACCAGATCAAAGCACGTTATTCGATAAAACGATCCTAACGGTTCCAAGAATCCTATAAATACCCAACCCTTTCACAACTCAAAACCCACAAATCTGATCTAAAAGCTCTAAGTTGAAGTCATTGCTTCATACCTGAGCTATTCGATCGAGTTTTACTAGCGGGGACCCTTCGTAAGTGTTCCTTCGTTCTTTTATCGCTTTTCTAGTCCGAAAGTCAAACTATGTTTGACTTTCTGCATTGACCAATTTATGGTCAATGCGAAGTTCGTTTGAACTTCATAACGTGAGCGTAATCACGATGGTTATAGTCCCTAGTGACTATACCTACTGATTACCACGTTATCTAGGCTAAGTGACGAGTCGTAGTTTCGGCCAAAATACGTGTTATTGCGTATTTTGCAACCAAACTACTTGTGGGTATCAAAACCGTTTGTTTTGATACCAAACCTGTTTTCTAAACTTAGTTAAGCATGTTTTAACATGCTTAGCTCGTCACTTTTAGTTTAGTGCTTATATAGGGTCGTAAGGTAAGCGATCTAAACAATCGCTTATACTTTCGAACCCGACCCGTTTGGCCGATCATTAGGATCCGACCAAACACATTAGGTGACCATAGTTGTATAGTGTGACATCTATGCTTGTAATCATTGTAAACAGTTCAGTTATTAATGTAATAAAGTTATTTGATCCCAATGTTTGTTTGTTTATGTTTTACATTTTTCATGTTTTGACTTTTATTCAATTTCAAACTCTATATCGCTTTCTGGAGAGTTATACGCAAACTGGTGCGTAAACTTAATCAGTTTAACGCGAAAAATACTCCGGAACATCAACATATTCTTAACATACCTTAAATAACCTTTACATAACTTAGAAATAAGTTTTAAAGGCTTTGGTATGGTAAAATCAAGTTAATTCGCTTACAGGGACTAAAATTGACAAACTGCGAAAGTATGCCAATTCGGACTGTAACGAACATTTCGGAACATGACCATAAGTTAAACACACCTTAAATATCCTTTACATAGCTTAGAAATAGGCTTTGAGAGGTTCGGTGTGCTAAAATAAACTTTATGCTCATTCAGGGACTAAAAGCGTCAAAAAGTGCATAAGTTTGCATTTTCGCGCATAACTTACGTTCTGAATACATCTGGACATCCAAAAATTTATGTAAGCATTAAAATATTTTATTTTAGTGTTTGGCATAAGAAAAATCCATTCGTCGCGCAATTTGGATCGTTTTTCGCGCTTATGCGCATTCCGTCGTAATTAAGCAAACATCGCGATCGTACGACCAAACGAACCGACATCCGGCATATTTTTGAGCATGTTTCATGTCCACAATGTTTAGGCATCATTTTAGGGCCTTAAAGTTGGCTTAACGGGCCTTAAACATGTCGGAAATGGCTTTAAAACACAACAGGGACCAAAACTGTCACTTTTTAAACTTGTTGTTGGTCTGAGTCCCCCAGGCGGGGCGCGTAAGGTTATGTGCATACCTTACGCGGGCCGTATGGTCCTACCAGATGTGCAGAATTGCTGTAAACAGCCTGTTCCAGCTGTTATACCTTCACAAACCACTTGCAAATGGTATTTCTCAAACGATGGACTGAATCTATGGGCTCTAATGGTTTTCCAAACCAAGGGGCACACATGGACGGTTGAGATCGAAGCACGTTTTTCGACGAACGATCCTAACGGTGGTCCATTTCCTATAAATTCCCCCAACCCATTTCATTCCAAACCCACTTGATTCTGAGATTTTCTCTAAGTTGGAGTGGTTATCACTTCATACATGAGAAATACTTAGAAATCAATCTTGCGGGGACCCTTTGTAAGTATTCCTTCATTCTTTTCTTTCGTTTTAGCGTTAAAGTCAAACTGTGTTTGACTTTCTGCATTGACCAGTTTATGGTCAATGCGAAGTTCGTTTGAACTTCATAACGTGAGCGTAATCACGATGGTCATAGTCCCTAGTGACTATACCTACTGATTACCACGTTATCTAGGCTCAGTGACGAGTCGTAGTTTCGGGCAAAATGCGTGTTCTTGCGTATTTTGTAACCAAACTACTCTAGGGTATCAAAATCGTTTGTTTTGATATCAAAACCTGTTTTCTAACTTAACTAAACATGTTCTAGCATGTTTAGCTCGTCACTTTTAGATTTGTGCTTGTTTAGGGTCGTAAGGGTAAGCGATCTGATAAATCGCTTATGCTTTCGAACCCGACCCATTTGGTCGATCATTAGGATCCGACCAAACACTTTAGGTGACCATAGTAGTTTAGGGAATAACCTTCCGAGGTTATACCTTATGGTCACGTCGTTTAAGTAGTTGTATGATAAGTAGTTCTTATGCCTTAAGTAAATTACCAAAATGCCCTTTTTAAGTCAAAATTCATTTTAAGCCTATGTAACATAACTCTTGGTATCTAAACTGATTTCGTAACAATATTAGACATGTCAAGGCATATCTTACTTGTCATAGGGCTAGTTAGGCGTTCCGAACGAGTTTTACGCAAACGACACGTTAACGTAGCATAAGCTACCTAAACGGGTCGTAACGGGTCAAAAGCACTTAGGATAAGTTTCGTTTCAGTATGTAGGCTTTGTTAAACCATATTACATGAGTTCCTACACTCACTTGGTTTACGAACCCTCATGCTACCCGATCCTCCGATTAGGTCCGTTTATTAATGTAGTTACCTATATTAGGTGCCGTTTGATTCCGTAACCTACTAGCTTTGCTTGATGGATATCTAAAGTCTATTGAGCAATCCCAAGTGAGTACATAGACCCCTCTTTTACTGTTTTCCAAACATTTTGGGGTGCAACACTTGTGCCTACTTGTTACTTTCGTGCTTTTCATGTTTTCTCATCATATACATGCTATGTTCATTAGTACATCGTTTTACATGACATTTTATGTTATGTATGTCCATTGTGTGCATACTTAGTGCATTGTTTTACATTACCTTTTCATGCTATGTATGTTCATCATACTTAGTACATTTTCATTTCATCACATGCTTACATTTGGATATGACATTTGGCTTGATTAAATGGGACCATATACATTAATTAACTTTGATCACGCCGCTCGTTAGTAGGTAATGGTACCATAGGAATTGACAACTCCCGTTCCTGACATCCTAGGTATGTTTCGATGAAAGGAATGACCGAATCCGATAAAACATAAAACAGATAGACCTTTAATTTGTTTAATGGCTTATCACCACAGTCACAAGGCTTGGATGTATGCATTTTAACAATACCGCATAAATGTTTGTATTCAGTATAGCATGCATTTACACAAAACATAACGTTGATTTAAACCACGTTTTACTTCAATACATTGTTTTGTGCATTTTTACCTATGGTTCAGTGGATATATATATATATATATATATATATATATTTCATTTGCCATACATGACATTTTGTTCACACATTGACATTTGACATAGACATTTTGATATTGATATACTTATTTCCTAGACTGAATTTTGACATAGATATTTTGACATGGTTTACACAAAAACATTTGACAAATGGTTTAGACATGGGTAATTTACATTGGTGGTTGTTTGGGTAAAATGATTTAAGTAACGAGGCGTGTGTAATATGATACAAGCATGGTGGATACGCCGCTGGTACTTCCTATATATAAGTGCTTGTCTGGTATTACATATCGTAGCGTTATTTGAATCATTTCAATTTAAGACATATAATATTTTATACAAATAACATATTTCTCACAAGACATTGTTTCATAAACAACTTATTTTATACAAACTCATTTTACTTGGTTATTCATTTAACCTCACATTATTCTTTTACATATTTTTTACATTATCATCGCTTTTCAAAAGATTTATAAAACAAAACATTTTACAAGGGTCATGACTGATTTTGTCAAACAACCTTTTCTTAAAACTTACGTCATGAATCATATTTTACAAAACCTATGTATCTCACCGGCATTTTTATGCTGACGTACCTACTTTCACATGTGTTTCAGGAGCTGTTGCTTAGGATGATGATCGTGACACTAGGGCGGACCTGTGCCTTAGAGACTTAAAATAAAGATAGACTTAGTTTAATTATGTTGTGTACTCTTTGGTTCTTGTTTTGAGACAATGTAACTCTTTATTTGATGAATAAAACATAACTTTTAAATGCCATGGTTGTGAAACAATAATTCTGTTACAACACTCCCCGACGTTTCCGCCACGATTTGATGTTTTACGTGGTCGGGGTGTGACAGAAGAGTTGGTATCAGAGCCAATGGTTATAGGGAATTAGGTTATTAGTAATGCTTTGACCTAGACTATAACCTTTCTAGGACCCCAACGCAAGATGTCTTGTGTTTAGATCTTAAAACATACACTTCACCTATCCTTAGGTGATCACCAAAACAAGAACCCAATTTCCTAAAACGATTTTTGAAAATGCAATCTCTGTTTTTAAATAATTTATTTTATGGTTTTGAACCCTTTTTGATTTTTCAAGATTGATTTTGAAAATTTATCATTTGTTTTTGAATGATTCTTTTGGCCTTGTGCCTTCCAAGTTTTCAAAATCTCGTCAAAGTTTTGGGTTCTAAATAGTGTGAACACGTGCAAACTGGAAGGGTGAATGCCTGTACCCTGGGTTTTCTGTCTAAGGCTAGAGTGTTCGTACAAATCCACATAATCGGACCAGTCACTCTTACCTGGGAACTCTTGGGGTGAGTGTTCACTTATAGGCGAGCATGTCTTCGCTAAGCATTATTTTTGGACCCATTTACTTTGATTAGTCACTGTGTGTCGTTTGTTTGCTTTGACGAATGACCACCCTCTTTGCTTTTGTCGATTTTTGTTTCACCTCATTCTTTTCACTTAATCATCTCACTCGTTCCTTTCATATTTCCTCTTTTAGAATGCCTCCTCGACGCGAAAATCCGCTACCAAATGCCGAACTGGCAGAAATCATTGCGCAGCAATTGGCTGCTTAATTCCCAAACCTCTCTGCTCAATGGAACCAAGCCAACAACAACAACAATGCTCCATGCAATTTCAAGAGTTTTAACTCGGCTAAACCTCTCAAGTTTAGTGGTACGGAGGGAGCAACTGGGCTTCTTCAATGGTTCAAGAGCATTGAGAATACTTTCCGTCACGTTCAATGTCCTGATAATCGCAAAGTCGAGTTTGCTTCAAGCGTATTTCAGAAGAGGGCTTTGACATGGTGGAACGGGGTTATGAGAGATCGTGGTGCTGAGGTTGCCTTGGCACAAACATGGGCTGAACTTAGGACTCTTATGATGAGGGAGTTCTGTCCTCGTCATGAGCTGTGAGCCTTGGAAAGGGAGTCTGATGATCTAGAACAGGATAGTGGCGAGCACCGGGCATATACTGATAGATTTGAGGAGCTGAGTTTGTTATGCCCAACAATGGTTACCCCACTCGACAAGGCTATCGAAAGGTACATCGATGGTCTACCTGACTCCATACAAGACACCGTTACTGGTAGTAATCCTACCACACTCCGTCAGGCAATCGAGCTATCTGCAACATTGACCGAGTCGCAGATTCGAAGGGGTAAGCTGCATAAAAAGGGTGACAAGGGTAAGAAGCAGTCGTCTGACAAAGAGGATAGCAAGAAAGGTAAAAACAAGAAGGGTAAGGATTCTGGATCCTCAAAGAATTCAAGGAAGCGTAAGGCTTCCCAAAACTACGCCGTTACTGCACAGGCAAATCAAGCTGCACCAAATCAGCCAGCGCAGCCTCCAGCAAAGAAGCGGTTTGAAGGGAATGCACCTTTATGCAATAGGTGCAATAGTCATCATCAACAGCAACTTCCGTGCCGTTTCTGTATGAACTGTGGGAAGTCTGGACACCTTGAAGAAGTTTGTCGTTCTGCTCGTAATCAAGCAGCTCAGAACCCGGCTCAACGAGCTGCTCAGCCTCCTGCTCAGCAACAGGGTCAAGCTGCACGACCTCACTATCCTCCCGGCTCGTGTTATAATTGTGGAGACCTGACCCATTATCGAAACCAGTGTCCAAGGCTGGTTAATGCAAATCCGAATCAGGCTCCAGCTCGAGGTCGAGTTTTTAACATGAATGCACAAGAAGCGCAAGCAGACAATGAAGTGGTGAACGGTACGTTCTCTGTTAATAATCAACCCGCATCTGTTCTTTTTTATTCTGGTGCTGATAAGAGTTTTGTGTCATTATCTTTTGAGCCATTGCTTCGCGTGTCTAGAACAAAACTAGGTAAACCTTTGACAGTAAAGGTTGCCAGTGGTGAACCCATTGTTCTTAATTCTGTCCTTCGCAACTGCCAGTTGAACCTTAATAACCATCTTTTTCCCATCGACCTCACGCCAATGCAACTTGGAAGCTTCGACATTATAGTGGGTATGGATTGGTTAGCCAAGCATCGCGCAGAGGTAGTTTGTTTTGAGAAGATCGTTCGTGTGCCGCTTTCGTCAGGTGAGATCCTACAGGTTCGTGGTGAGAGACCTACTAGTAGCCTCAAGCTTATGTCTTGTTGTGAAGCTCAGAAATATCTACGGAAGAACTATGTGGCCTTTTTGGCACATGTTACAGCAGATAAAGGCAAAGGTGAGTCCATTCGAGATATCCCGGTCGTTCGGGACTATCCGGAGCTATTTCCTGAAGAGTTACCTGGATTACCCCCAGCACGCCAAGTCGAGTTCCGTATTGATCTGGAACCTGGTGCAAATCCCATTGCCAGATCTCCTTATCGTCTTGCACCGTCAGAGATGCAAGAGCTATCTAAGCAGCTTCAGGAGCTTTCAGACAAAGGTTTTATCCGTCCTAGCTTTTCACCTTGGGGTGCTCCCGTTCTTTTTGTCAAGAAGAAGGATGGATCCTTCAGGATGTGCATCGATTACCGTGAGCTTAACAAGCTCACCATCAAGAATCGATATCCCCTACCTCGCATAGATGACCTCTTTGATCAGTTACAGGGCGCTTCTTATTTTTCAAAGATTGATCTGCGATCTGGATATCATCAACTCTGTGTGCATGAAGAAGATATTCCCAAGCCAGCGTTCCGTACTCGTTATGGGCATTATGAGTTCACAGTTATGCCATTCGGTTTGACTAATGCTCCTGCTGTTTTTATGGACTTGATGAATAGGGTCTGCAAGCCTTATTTAGATAAGTTCATCATCGTTTTTATTGATGATATTTTGATATACTCTAAGACGAAAGCTAATCACAAGCAACATCTTCGTCTTACTCTGGAACTCCTAAAGAAAGAGCAACTTTTTGCCAAATTCTCCAAGTGCGAATTTTGGCTTAAAGAAGTTCAATTCTTTGGACATATTGTCAACGAACAAGGTATTCATGTAGATCCCTCCAAGATCAGTGCGATTAAGGATTGGGATACGCCTACTACTCCTACCGAGGTTCGTTCTTTTCTTGGTCTTGCGGGTTATTACCGCCGCTTCATCGAAAACTTCTCGAAGATTGCAGTTCCTCTAACTGCTCTAACTCAGAAGAACAGGCCCTTTGAATGGGGTTCTAAACAAGAAGTAGCATTTCAGACCTTGAAGCAGAAGCTTTGTGACGCACCTATTCTGACTTTGCCTGAAGGCAATGATGATTTTGTCGTATACTGCGATGCATCCAAATTAGGTCTTGGCTGTGTTCTGATGCAAAGGAAAAAAGTCATAGCATATGCATCGAGGCAGTTGAAGGTGCATGAGAAAAACTACACCACTCATGATCTTGAGTTAGGTGCAGTTGTGTTCGCTCTTAAGATCTAAAGACACTATTTGTATGGAACAAAATGTGTGGTTTTCACTGACCACAAAAGTCTTCAGCATATCTTCAATCAGAAAGAACTCAACATGAGGCAAAGACGTTGGGTAGAGCTTCTGAACGACTATGACTGCGAAATTCGCTACCATCCTGGTAAGGCGAATGTCGTAGCTGACGCTTTGAGTCGTAAAGAACATGTCAAGCTTCATTGTGTTCGTGTTCAATCTGATATTCAAGCTCGAGCTGATATTCAAACCCGCGTTTCTCAGGCTCAACATGCTTGTGTTTCACAAGACTTGATGGGTAAGGAATTACCCTATCACATTAAGCCTGATCTTGTTTTGAAAGACAATGGATCATACTATTTCATGGACCATTTGTGGGTCCCAAGCCAAGATGGTCTTCGCACTTTGCTTATGGATGAAGCTCATAAGTCTCGTTATTCTGTCCATCTTGGCTCGGACAAAATGTATAAGGATCTTCGTACTCAGTATTGGTGGCCTGGTATGAAGAAAGACATTGCCTTGTACGTTTCAAAATGCCTTACTTGTCTTAAGGTTAAGGCTGAACACCAACATCCTTCTGGTCTTTTGGAGCAACCAGAGATCCCAGTTTGGAAATGGGAAAACATCGCTATGGATCTCATTACCAAACTTCCGCGCACTAAGAAAGGTCATGATGCCATCTGGGTAGTTATTGATCGTCTTACTAACTCAGCGCATTTTTTGCCAATCCGTGAGGATTTTTCTGCTGACAAACTTGCTAAAATCTATGTGGATGAGATTGTAGCTCGACATGGTGTTCCTTTGAACATCATTTCTGACAGAGATGCTCGTTTCACTTCTCATTTTTGGAGAACCATGCAATCTGCTATGGGGACCCAACTTAATCTGAGCACAGCTTATCATCCGCAAACGGATGGTCAATCTGAAAGAACAATCCAGACTCTGGAGGATATGCTTAGAGCTTGTGTGATCGATTTTGGTGGTAGTTGGGATTCACATCTTCCATTGATTGAATTCTCCTACAACAACAGTTATCACTCCAGCATCAACATGGCTCCTTTCGAGGCTCTCTATGGTCGAAAATGTCGTTCACCAGTCTGCTGGAATGAGATCGGTGAGGCTCAGCTTACTGGACCTGCCCTCATTTTAGAGACAACTGATAAGATTAAGAAAGTTCGTGATAACCTTCAGACAGCTAGAAGCCGTCAAAAGAGTTACGCGGACCCAAAACGCAAGCCCTTGGATTTTCAAGTCGGTGATCGTGTATTACTTAAGGTCTCGCCTTGGAAAGGTGTGATCAGATTTGGAAAGAAAGGAAAACTTGCACCTAGATATGTTGGACCATTCAAGATCGTCGAAAGAATCGGTAAGGTAGCCTATAGATTTGAGTTACCTCCTGAACTTGGAAATGTTCATCCAACCTTTCACATGTCCAATCTCAAGAGGTGTTTAGCTGATGAAAACCTCCACATACCACTTGACGAAATTCGTGTTGATAAAACACTGAAATTTGTCGAGAAACCTGTGGAAATCATGGAACGTGAAGTCAAGTGGCTCAAACGCAAGCGCATTCCTTTGGTCAAAGTTCGCTGGGAAGCTAAACGTGGACCCGAGTTTACTTGGGAATGCGAAGATCAAATGAAGGCGAAATATCCGCATCTTTTCCCACGAGTTTCCTCTAAATAAATTTCGGGATGAAATTTCCACAAGTAGGGGAGACTGTGACATCTGTGCTTGTAATCATTGTAAACAGTTCAGTTATCAATGCAATAAATTTATTTGATCCCAATTTTTGTTTGTTTATGTTTTACATTTTTCATGTTTTGACTTTTATTCAATTTCAAACTCTATATCGCTTTCTGGAGAGTTATACGCAAACTGGTGCGTAAACGTAATCAGTTTAACGCGACAAATACTCCGGAACATCCACATATGATTAAAATACCTTAAATAACCTTTACATAACTTAGAAATATGTTTTAAAGGCTTTGGTACGGTAAAATCAAGTTAATTCGCTTACAGGGACTAAAATTGACAAACTGCGAAAGTATGCCAATTCGAACTGTAACGAACATTCCGGAACATGACCATAAGTTAAACACACCTTAAATATCCTTTACATAGCTTAGAAATAGGCTTTGAGAGGTTCGGTGTGCTAAAATAAACTTTATGCTCATTCAGGGACTAAAAGCGTCAAAAAGTGCATAAGTTTGCATTTTCGCGTATAACTTACGTTCTGAATACATCTGGACATCCAAAAATTTATGTAAGCATTAAAATATTTTATTTTAGTGTTTGGCATAAGAAAAATCCATTCGTCGCGCAATTTGGATCGTTTTTCGCGCTTATGCGCATTCCGTCGTAATTAAGCAAACATCGCGATCGTACGACCAAACGAACCGACATCCGGCATATTTTTGAGCATGTTTCATGTCCACAATGTTTAGGCATCATTTTAGGGCCTTAAAGTTGTCTTAACGGGCCTTAAACATGTCGGAAATGGCTTTAAAACACAACAGGGACCAAAACTGTCACTTTTTAAACTTGTTGCTGGTCTGAGTCCCCCAGGCGGGGCGCGTAAGGTTATGTGCATACCTTACGCGGGCCGTATGGTCCTACCAGATGTGCAGAATTGCTGTAAACAGCCTGTTCTAGCTGTTATACCTTCACAAACCACTTGCAAATGGTATTTCTCAAACCATGGACTGAATCTATGGGCTCTAATGGTTTTCCGAACCAAGGGGCACACATGGACGGTTGAGATCGAGGCATGTTTTTCGACGAACGATCCTAACGGTGGTTCATTTCCTATAAATAACCCCAACCCATTTCATTCCAAACCCACTTGATTCAGAGATTTTCTCTAAGTTGGAGTGGTTATCACTTCATACCTGAGAAATACTTGGAAATCAATCTTGCGAGGACCCTTTGTAAGTATTCCTTCATTCTTTTCTTTCGTTTTAGCGTTAAAGTCAAACTGTGTTTGACTTTCTGCATTGACCAGTTTATGGTCAATGCGAAGTTCGTTTGAACTTCATAACGTGAGCGTAATCACGATGGTCATAGTCCCTAGTGACTATACCTACTGATTACCACGTTATCTAGGCTCAGTGACGAGTCGTAGTTTCGGGCAAAATGCGTGTTCTTGCGTATTTTGTAACCAAACTACTCTAGGGTATCAAAACCGTTTGTTTTGATATCAAAACCGTTTGTTTTGATATCAAAACCTGTTTTCTAACTTAACTAAACTTGTTCTAGCATGTTTAGCTCGTCACTTTTAGATTTGTGCTTGTTTAGGGTCGTAAGGGTAAGCGATCTGATAAATCGCTTATGCTTTTGAACCCGACCCATTTGGTCGATCATTAGGATCCGACCAAACACTTTAGGTGACCATAGTAGTTTAGGGAATAACTTTCCGAGGTTATACCTTATGGTCACGTCGTTTAAGTAGTTGTATGATAAGTAGTTCTTATGCCTTAAGTAAATTACCAAAATGCCCTTTTTAAGTCAAAATTCATTTTAAGCCTATGTAACATAACTCTTGGTATCTAAACTGATTTAGTAACAATATTAGACATGTCAAGGCATATCTTACTTGTCATAGGGCTAGTTAGGCATTCCGAACGAGTTTTACGCAAACGACGCGTTAAAGTAGCATAAGCTACCTAAACGGGTCGTAACGGGTCAAAAGCACTTAGGATAAGTTTCGTTTTAGTATGTAGGCTTTGTTAAACCATATTACATGAGTTCCTACACTCACTTGGTTTACGAACCCTCATGCTACCCGATCCTCCGATTAGGTCCGTTTATTAATGTAGTTACCTATATTAGGTGCCGTTTGATTCCGTAACCTACTAGCTTTGCTAGGTGGATATCTAAAGTCTATTGAGCAATCCCAAGTGAGTACATAGACCCCTCTTTTACTGTTGTCCAAACATTTTGGGGTGAAACACATGTGCCTACTTGTTACTTTCGTGCTTTTCATGTTTTCTCATCATATACATGCTATGTTCATTAGTACATTATTAGTACATCGTTTTACATGACATTTTATGCTATGTATGTCCATTGTGTGCATACTTAGTGCATTGTTTTACATTACCTTTTCATGCTATGTATGTTCATCATACTTAGTACATTTTCATTTCATCACATGCTTACATTTTGATATGACATTTGGCTTGTTTAAATGGGACCATATACATTCATTAACTTTGATCACGCCGCTCGTTAGTAGGTAATGGTACCATAGGAATTGACAACTCCCGTTCCTGACATCCTAGGTATGTTTGGATGAAAGGAATGACCGAATCCGATAAAACATAAAACAGATAGACCTTTAATTTGTTTAAAGGCTTATCACCACAGTCACAAGGATTGGATGTATGCATTTTAACAATACCGCATAAATGTTTGTTTTCAGTATAGCTTGCATTTCCACAAAACATAACGTTGATTTAAACCACGTTTTACTTCAATACATTGTTTTGTGCATTTTTACCTATGGTTCAGTGGATATATATATATATATATATATATATATATATATATATATATATATATATATATATTTCATTTGCCATACATGACATTTTGTTCACACATTGACATTTGACATAGACATTTTGATATTGATATACTTATTTCCTGGACTGAATTTTGACATAGATATTTTGACATGGTTTACACAAAGACATTTGACAAATGGTTTATACATGGGCAATTTACATTGGTGGTTGTTTGGGTAAAATAATTTAAGTAACGAGGCGTGTGTAATATGATACAAGCATGGTGGATACGCCGCTGGTACTTCCTATATATAAGTGCTTGTCTGGTATTACATATCGTAGCGTTATTTGAATCATTTCAATTTAAGACATATAATATTTTATACAAATAACATATTTCTCACAAGACATTGTTTCATAAACAACTTATTTTATACAAACTCATTTTACTTGGTTATTCATTTAACCTCACATTATTCTTTTACATATTATTTACATTATCATCGCTTTTCAAAAGATTTATAAAACAAAACATTTTACAAGGGTCATGACTGATTTTGTCAAACAACCTTTTTCTTAAAACTTACGTCATGAATCATATTTTACAAAACCTATGTATCTCACAGGCATTTTTATGCTGACGTACCTACTTTCACATGTGTTTCAGGAGCTGTTGCTTAGGATGATGATCGTGACACTAGGGCGGACCTGTGCCTTAGAGACTTAAAATAAAGATAGACTTAGTTTAATTATGTTGTGTACTCTTTGGTTCTTGTTTTGAGACAATGTAACTCTTTATTTGATGAATAAAACATAACTTTTAAATGCCATGGTTGTGAAACAATAATTCTGTTACAACACTCCCCGACGTTTCCGCCACGATTTGATGTTTTACGTGGTCGGGGTGTGACATATAGGGAATAACCTTCCGAGGTTATACCTTATGGTCACGTCGTTTAGATAGTTGTATGATAGGTAGTTTATATGCCTTAGGTAAATTACCAAAATGCCCTTTTTACGCCAAAATTCATTTTAAGGATATGTAACATAACCTTTGGTATCTAAACTGATTTGGTAACAATATTAGACATGTTAAGGCATATTTTACTTGTCATAGGACTAGTTAGGCGTTCCGAACGCGTTTTACGCAAACGACGCGTTAAAGTAGCATAAGCTACCTAAACGGGTCGTAATGGGTCGTAAGCACTTAGGTTAGGTTTCATTATAGTATGTGGGCTTTGTTAAACCATATTACATGAGTTCACATACTCATTTGGTTTATGAACCCTCATTCTATCCGATCCTCCGATTTAGGTCCGGTATATTAACATAGTTACCTATATTAGGTGTCGTTTGATATCCGTGATCTCTAGCATTGTTTGGTAGTTACTCAAGGACTACTAAGCAATCTCAAGTGAGTACATAGACCCCTCTTTTACTGTTTTCCAAACATTTTGGGGTGAAACACATGTGCCTACTTGTTACTTTCATGCTTTTCCATGTTTTCATATCATATGCTTGTTATGTTCAATAGTACACTTATAGTACATGATTTCATTGTGTTTATGCTATGTATGCCCATTGTGTGCATATTTAGTACATCGTTTTACATTACATGTTATGCTATGTATGTCCATTGTGTGCATACTTAGTTCATTGTTTTACATTACATTTTATGCCATGTATGCCCATTGTGTGGATACTTAGTACATTGTTTTACATTACATTTTATGCTATGTATGCCCATTGTGTGCGTACTTAGTACATTGTTTTACATTACATTTTATGCTATGAGCGCCCATTGTGTGCGTGCTTAGTACATTGTTTTATATTACATTTTATGCTATGTATGCCCATTGTGTGCGTACTTAGTACATTTGTTATTCATCACATGCTTACATTTTGGTATGACATTTGGTTTGTTCAAATGAGACAATGTACATTCATTAATATTAGCTACGCCGCTCGTTAGTAGGTAATGGTACCATAGGACTTGACAACTCCCATTCCTGAACCCTAGGTTTGTTTGGGTGGAAGGAATGACCGAATTCGATAAACATAACAACAAGATAGACCTTTAAATTCGTTTAGGGGTTTATTTCCACAGTCACAAGGCTTGGATGTATGCATTTTCACAATACCACATAGATGTTCATATCAGTATAGCATGCATTTGTTCCACAAAACATAACTTTGATTTAAACCATGTTTTACTTCAATACCTTGTTTTTGTGCATTTTACATATGGTTTGGTTGATATATTTCACTTACCATACTTAAACATTTTGACATTGATATACACAATTCACGATTTACATTAGACATAAACATTTTGACATTGATATACACAATTCATGATTTACATTAGACATAAACATTTTGACATTTATATACACAAAACAGTTTGACATTTGATTATACATAAACATTTTTACAATGGTGGTTTGGTTTGAGTAAGTGATTTAAGTAACGAGGCATGTGTAATATAATACAAGCATGGTGGATACGCCGCTGGTACTTCCTATATATAAGTGCTTGTATGGTATTACATATCGTAGCGTTATTTGAATCATTTCAATTTAGACATATAACATTTTTACAAATAACATACTTGTCACAATACATTGTTTTACAAACAACTTATCTAATACAAACTCATTTTACTTGGTTATTTACTTAACCATGTATTATTCTTTTATACGTATATATCATTTGGTTTATTTATCACTTTTCCAACGATTTACAAGACAAAGCAAATTTCAAGGTTCATGACTAAACATTTTCTTAAACATAAGTCATGAATTCTATTTTCACAAAACCTATGTATCTCACAGGCATTTTTATGCTGACGTACCTATTTTCACATGTGTTTCAGGATATGATGCATAGGATTTATCAAGTTACACTTAGGCGGACTTGGGCCTTAGCGACAATAAAAGATGCAAGACTAGTTATTTATGTTATGTATTTCTTTGATTGTCAAGACATTGTAACTCTTTTAATCAATAAAACAATATTTCAATTTCCTTGTGTTATGAAACAATGATTCTGTTACAACACTCCCCGACGTTTCCGCCACGTTTTGTTATTTTACGTGGTCGGGGTGTGACACCAGGCATCAATAATCAAGTCTCGCAAGCTCTAGATGTTAAAGTCTGTTGAACAATTTCCTTTTTCTTTCGATCCGCCTGTGGATCTGTTTCAACTATTTTGTGATATTTAATATTACAATTTATTCAGTTGAAATGAATCTATCTTTTGCTTCCAGTGTGCATTTAAATTTTTGTTGTTTGACTACGATGATATCAATTACGTCACGATACTCCCCACCGGGCCCATCGGTAATACGTGAAAATATCGGGGTGTGACAGGTTGGTATCACAACCAACACTGAGTGAATTAAACACTAGCGTTTTGTGTTTAATCTCAGTTACACAATTGCACATTCCTTAATTCTCGAGTCTAGACAGAGAACCTAGGACTAATCCTAATTCGTTTTATTTTGTCCTTATTTGTTTCCTTTGTTATTTTTCTGATTAGCCCTTGCATGGGCAAGTCATTTCAGTTAGAAGTCCCGTTTAGGGCAGCCATGTACTTGTCTAAATTTTAATGGAACGGTTAGATTTAAAATATCATTCCTATTATAAGATCTACCATTATAATAAAATGGCGAAATCTAAAAAGGGCAAGACCTAGCCCATGTGTCATTATAAGACAGGGCCAAGATGGTAATTCCTCAATTAGATTCATATCCCTATTAACATCTCAATTTAGGATTGTTCTGCGTTAAATATTAAAAAGAATCATAAAGGTAAAACCTAGCCTAAATGTCGTTGCAGACATGGCCAAGATGGTAAAACCTATTCAAAAGATTCAAATCCTTGTTAACATCTAAGACATGTTAACATTGGTGACAAAAATGTGATTCGATAAAATCACATAAGTCATCCTTAAATTGGATTACTCCAATTTTCCTTATTTAAATAATCATCCCTCTAAAGATGAAGTGTCTACGGGCTATAATTAACGTCCCCTAAGACTAAAGACAGTGGTAGCCTACAACTCCCTGTCAGGAAAAGGTAATGAACTTTGATTCAACCTTAATACCTCGATTCTGTAAAATCCTTGTTTAATAATTAAATCTGTCCATGTGACTTGCCTTTTTGTGCTATTATTTGTTGGTGCACACATCTGTCGTCTTCGTCTTATATCGAGCCTTAGTTGCTTGAAAGTAATTTAGAGGTTTAGTTTGAAATTGTCATGACATCTTCAAGCTAAACCTAGAATAGTATAAATAGGGGAGTGTTCTTGTCATTTGTAACTTTTGTGCTTTTGGATACCGAAGTGCTGCCGGTTTATTCAGTGATTGTACAAGCTGTAATATCAATCAGAAACGTGTTTAAAGTGAATTGCTAGCTGTTTCGAAGTCAGTTTCTTTGTTTCCGTCACTGAAACTGATAAAAACTTCTCTGAACGACTCGTTCGGGTCACAAAAAGATCCTACAAGTGGTATCAGAGCTCAGGAGGAGGAGTTCTTACCGATTCAGCTCGAAATTTCTGTTTTCTACCCCTTCTTTTCAGAATTTACAAGTTTTTACGGATAAAATCGGCTCAAATTCACACATATTGTGCGTAATCATGTATTAACAAATCCTGGAAAGTTTCAGCGTTAAAATCGGCTTAAAATTGGTTCAAATTGTGGTTTAGCTTGAAATTTGTTCGTTTTTTGCTGATGTCATCAGGTTTAGCTTGAAAAAACCTTGTTGGTTTAGCTTCAAATCGGCTTTAGCTTAAAAAACCCTGTTGGCTTAGCTTCAAATCGGCTTTAGCTTGAAAAATCTTGTTGGTTTAGCTTCAAATCGGCTTTAGCTTGAAAAAACCTTGTTGGTTTAGCTTCAAATCGGCTTTAGCTTGAAAAATCTTGTTGGTTTAGCTTCAAATCGGCTTTAGCTTGTAAAACCTGTTAGAACTTTCCATCAGGTTTAGTTTGAACATTTCATCAGGTTTCGCTTGAAAGTGTTGTGTTTGAAAAACGTGTTACCGAAACATGGATTCTGAATTCTACAATGCATTTGCTTCAACCCCGATTACTCCGACTACCATTGCTAAGAATATGAACATGGAAAATGAAACAGGAACAATGCAAAAACCCCCGAAACTTATGGGAATGGAAGAGTATCATGTATGGAAGAATCGTTTTGAGAATTGGGTCCAGACAAACCATCTAAGAGCTTGGGAAAGCATTGAAACAGCATACATCAGACCACAGACTGCTATGAATGTTGATAAAATTATCTCAGAGTTTTCAGATCAAGAGAGAGAGAGTTATAAAGGAGAGAAAATGATGATAAGTCTGTTGCAGCAAGCTATCACAGAGGATATATTTGTTTTGCTTCAGCATGATGGAAATGCGTTTTCAATTTGGAAAGCTCTTGAGAAGAAATTTGAAGGAAGTACAGAGATGTTACAAAGTAAAGCAGCATTACTGAAAAAGGAGTTTGAGTTGTTTACAAGCATGCCTGGCGAGACTACAAAGACTCTCATTGAGAGATATTGCCATCTTGTACGCACCATGTCTCAATTGAAGATTACTAAAACTCCAGCAGAATGGGTGGAAAAGCTAGCTGACGCTTTACCACAAAAGGAATGGGGTACATATCTCATGATTCTGAAGAATTCTGGACAGTTTAGCAGATTGTCGATTGGTCAGTTTATTGAAAAACTGGAGGCACAGGATCTTGAACAGAAGAAAATTGCAAGAATGAACAGTTCAAACCATCAACAAGACATCAAACTGTACTACAAAGGAAATGTTCACACTATTGAAGCAAGTCTAAAGATCCAAACTGCATTTAGTGCAGGAAATCAATCTGGAATAGGCATTCAAAGTTCAGTTAACACTAGTGGGTTTTCAAGTGTTAATCCTCCAAGTGTTCAAAGTGCGAGTGTTGGTAATGAGCATATGATTCAGTGCAATGTGGCATTACATCTTCAAAATGGTTAAAACTTTTCTGAAGAAGTTGTGAAAAATCATATGGGCTTATTGGTTACTGCTTTGGAATCTTATGAAGGTTTGATAGCCGGAAAGATTGGTAATCCGATGCTAACAAAGGAAGATTATGACCAAATAGATGCAGAAGAGTTGGAACTTATGGATATAAAATGGGCTTTGGCGAGTGTTCTGAGAAGAGCTGAAAAGTTCAAAATGATTACAGGACGACATGATTTTTTAGATGCTCATCTTTCTGCTTTAGGTTTTGATAAATCTAAAGTTACTTGTTTTAAATGCAGGGAGAAAGGTCATTTCAAGAGAGAGTGCAAGAACCAAGAAGCAAGTGGAGTAAAGAATCCGTTTGGTGGTCATGATTACTATCGGAAGGCTATATATCAACAAATCACTCATCAACCTCATCAACAAAAAGAATCACAAACTGCTCATGGAAAAATGATCGAAGATGCAAATAAGAAAGCTTATTATGGTATCATTGATCAAGATGATGAGATAATGGCTCCAGGATTCAGCTGGGATAGGTTTGTGAATGAAAATGGAGAGTTTAAAGCTTTCATTGCTCAAATTGTTCAAAAGCCAGAGTTGATGAAGGAGTGGATAGATGTGATGTCGGATAATGAGGAGAGTCAAGATGGAAAATCTGTTTCTTCTGAAAGCAGTGATGATGATGAAGAAGTTGAACATATAAACATTGGAAAATCTCATTTATCTTCTAATAGTTTTGAATTTTATTTTGCAGAAAAACTGAAGAAACTCAAAGAGAGAAAAACTGCAAAAGAATTGAAGGAAGTCAAAGTGATTGAGAAGATTGTGGAAGTGGAAAATATTGTTGAAGTAGAGAAGGTTGTTGAAGTTGAAAAAATCATTGAAGTCACAAAACCATGTCTCACATGTTCAGAATCCTGCAAACAATGTGAAGAAAAAGACGAGAGGTTTAGTGAATCAGAGAACATGAAAGAAAAGTTGTTGTTCGATGTGAAGAAGTTAAAAGAATCATACGATGTGTTGAACAGAACAGTAAACAGTTTGCAAAAGACAAACACAGAAAGAGAAAAAGCTGTGAAAATGTTGAACGCAACAATGATGTCTAAGCAGAAAGAGATAAATTTTTACATCGAAGAATGTGCTAAATGGAAGCAAGAGTTGGATGGTGAAAAAGTTGAAAATGAAAGAATTAGACGACTGCTGAAAAGTTATACAAGTTGTGATTACATAATTGATAGAATTTATCCTACTATTGCAGGTTTTGAGGCGTTTAAAGATGAAGACAAGAAGTCAAAGAAGAAAACGGATACTGGTAAGAAACAGAGTGTCTGTTATACTAAGTGTCCGCCACCAATTTGGGAAGGGTATTCGCCTAGAAAACCGAATGAGGAACAAGTCCAAAAGGCAGTTAATCTAAAGTTAGAGTCCGAGTTAACCGATGTATTACCAGACAACATTGACATCACGTTCACAGCGTCCGACACAGATCATGAGTCCGAATTAATAAAAAGAATGGTCGATCAGGTGTTGGATAGGGATGAGGAGTTAGAGTCGAAATCCAAGTCCGAAAGTTCGTGTCAGTTTGTCAGGAGTTCAAGTTCGTCTGAAAAGAGTTCAAAATCATCGGGAAAACGGGTTTATAGCAAAGAATTTTTATTGTCAAAATCTAATTTGAATGACGAAACATTTGAAGTTGCATATACTTTGAATGATTCTGACAAATTATATTTTGATAAAGAATTTCCAATAAGAAGTGTTCGATTTGAAATGATCAAAAAGGTTTTCAAAATGACAGAAATTAATATTTCTGAAATAAAAGATTTAAATCTTACTGAAAAACCTAAAAAATACACTTCAAGAGTACAACAGCGTTTAAACAAGAAAAAGAATTACGGTTCCGGTTCTGCTTTTCAAAAGAAACCAAACCGTAACGGTAATTTCAAAAGGAAAGGTTTAGGTTTTATTCCACCTGAAAACTATAAAAATGAAAAATATGTTCGAGATTTTAAATCAAAAATGACATATGTTGCAGGAGTTTCTGGATGAAAAGATGAAGAATGGGGCTTATCAAAGGAAAGAAACAAGAACCTGTTACAGATGTAATGAAGTTGGTCACATTGCATGGAACTGCCCAAAAACGACCAATACAAAACAGGGAGTTTCTGGAAAACTAAAAGAAGTTGTTGTTGATAAAACCGAACCACCAACAGAAAAATTTAAAGTGTTTAAAAACTCTACATATGTAGTTGGTGAGTGTTCGAAAAGGTTTTACAAGAAAAGGGGAAATCTTGACAACCAAACTTGGGTTGTTAAGAAATCAGAGGTAAAATCTGGCGATGAATCTGATTCCACAAAGTCAGAGAAGCCACAAGTTGTTAAAAAGGGTGAAAATTCAGTGCCTGTAATGGATGATGTTCATTTTCCACCATTGAGAGCTGAGAATTTTAAATCAAAGGTTGGAAAGGTTGAGATCTCGAATCAATTCTATTCTGAGAAGAAAGAATTTGACGTCGAGAAAGCATTTAATGGGAATGTTAAGAAAATTTTTGGAAAAATGATCGATGGGAAAGTTAAAGGGGTAAAGGAGTTTTATGCTACAAAGAAAGCAACTTACACTCCAACTGCTTCAGAGTTGAAATCACCCAAGGCTGGTCAGGCTTGGGTGGACATTTTCTTTCATTAGAAAAACCTGACTTGCCGGAGATCCCAAGTTTGTAATCGTGGATCAGGAATCGGCATTATTCTTGTTAAGATAGATTTTGTGAAAGATTTTTAAATGTGTTTAATTTTTACAGGATAAGTGTGAATTGCCGGAGCTTCCAGGTTGGTAAGTGTGAAGCAGGAATCGGCATCTTGATTGGTAAAATGGTTTGTGTAGATGTTTTATTCCTACATGTGATTATATGATTTGGATATTTTTACAAGTGGTAAGAGGTTGAATCTTACAAAGTGATTCGTCAAGGTCATTAATTTGAACTTGATGTAATTCTCATATATGTGATTGAATGAACAAGATGATGAACCCGAACCTACAAGTGGTTACAACAAAACTTATTTTCCGGAAAAATCATTTTGGTTAAAACAAATTTAAGTGTTTTGAAATCATAATGAGAAAATAGTTTTGTGAAAGGGGGAGTTCTGATTGTTTATGCCAAGTGGATGGCGATTTGAAGCAATTTGATATCGGTTGTCAAGTTATTGTACAGTTCATGTTATATTTCAAGTGGGTCAAGAGTCTAGTAGTTTTCAAATTTCTGTTAATGTGTTTGCATTTTAGGGGGAGTAGAAATTTTTCAGAAAATCCAAAAACATTAGAAAATTTGAAAAAGACAAAAACATGATAAAATCAAAAATGAGTTTTTGTGTCAAAGAAGAGGAAATGATAGTACATCAGTAGACTGTCACAGTATGCTAAAGAATTGTATTGTTTAAATAGTGTTAAACGGTCTCACTGATGATATGCCGATAGGTTTTTACACATTTAGTAAGCTTTTTCGGGATATAAACTTAAATTCAAACTTGCTTATTTGTGGGGAACACTACTTGGATATATAGGTAACCCCTGAAATCTCGTTTGAAAGGTCCCTCTTTCTGAGATACTAGGTCTTTATGCTCAGTGATATCTGGGGTATTATCCCGGGACTTCTGCTGAAAGAAATTTCTGACCTAGTCCCCGGAGAATACTTTCCGCATCCTTGAAATATAGCGCAGCCCTCAGCAAATTGATGAAACAATAAAATTGATAGTCATTGCTGTTGTAATCAAAAGATCCTCTAAAGGGGACACACCCAAAAGTCGAGTCATGATATCTCTGCTGAACGGTAGTTCTGACCTGAGCTCTCATGATTCTTCATAAGTTATTAACCCCTTACAGATATCATCTGTGGTATACTCACCTGTAAGACTGAATATTGGTATCTGGATACAGGAGTATATTCAAGAGGTGGGACACATGAATGAGTTTAAGTTCTTAAAACATCTAACTCATATCCTGAATCAGTTGAAATTTGTGTGAAAATTTAAGTGGATCAGTATATCGGCAATCTAAGTGAATTGTTTAATTCTTAATGTGTAACTAAGCTCAATGGTACTTGTGACTTGTCAAAACTGATATGATCCTCTTGCACAAACTCACAAAAATATTGTCTGTAAATATTTCTTTACTGCATTTCTTAATATCTCAAAATCCAAAAAGATTTTCGGTGTGTTTTAGCATATTTTTTGAAAAATCCAAAAAGATTTTCGACGACTGATGTTGAAGAGCTGATTTTCAAAATTCTAAGTGCTAGACATGATGAACAAATGGTTTGGGAGAAGATGTTTGAAATGAAAATTGATATTCATTTAAGTTGTTCATCAAATATTACTAATGATTAAATCATTTTGAGATTGTGTGTTTGAGTGGTTAGAAGAGAGTAAATTTGTTGAAATGTTAAATTTGTGAAATTTACTTCTGGGTTAAGAATGTGCAGGTGTAGGCAGGTTTCAATCTTGAACCTGAAGATAGAGTGCCAGGTTCCGATACCTGAGGTCTATGTGATTTCAACATGCCAGACTGCGATCCCAGTATATCGAAAGGGGGAGTCTGAAGATATCTGAGTAGAGATTGTTCGTGGGGAGTCTGTTCATGCTGCTAGACTGAGAAGGATTTAGAGTGAGACAAGAGCTAGGACAAGTGTTTGAAAGCGTTCAGACTGACAAAGACTGAAGATTGTAAAGACTCGACACTTAAGACTCGTCAACATCTGAGGGGGAGTCTGTTGGTGCACACATCTGTCGTCTTCGTCTTATATCGAGTCTTAGTTACTTGAAAGTAATTTAGAGGTTTAGCTTAAATTGCATAGAGGTTTAGCTTGAAAGTAATTAGGAGGTTTAGTTTGAAATTGTCATGTCATCTTCAAGCTAAACCTAGAATAGTATAAATAGGGGAGTGTTCTTGTCATTTGTAACTTTTGTGCTTTTGGATACCGAAGTGCTGCCGGTTTATTCAGTGATTGTACAAGCTGTAATATCAATCAGAAACGTGTTTAAAGTGAATTGCTAGCTGTTTCGAAGTCAGTTTCTTTGTTTCCGCCACTGAAACTGATAAAAACTTCTCTGAACGACTCGTTCGGGTCACAAAACGATCCTACATTATTAAATTATAATTAGGAATTATAATAAAAATCCTGAATATGTATACACCTATCAAATTAACCAAAAATAGTTATTAAAACCATGGTTAATAAATCGTCAAGAATGATAGAACTGTATAGGCATGGACTGGTTATCCCATAACCAAGCCCAGATCGTGTGCAAGAAGAAGCAAGTAGTTATCAAGACTCCTTATGGTGAGCCTTTAACAAATCAAGGAGACACTGGGTATGGATTGCCTAAGCACTTGCTGAATTTGGTATTTAATACCAGAGCTATGAGTATGGAAACTCAGAAGAGACAAACAAAAGTCGCGATGCTAGAAATGCGACAAATGTTAATGGTGCATCAAATGTGAACCTCAATGTTAATGGAATTAATCTCCAAAACTATGATTTACGCAGCTGTTAGAAAGGCTATGAGAAAAGTCATGAAAAAGGTTCAAAAAGTCGAATGCTGCTCGCTTTAAAACACATGTCGCCGCTCATGAGAAGAGCTATATTCATACTTCAAATGCGAAGAATAAACTCAACAAAATCATATATGGCAAGGAGCCCATTCTTTTTAGGACGTATTTAAAAGTACTCCGTCTCTTGGAAGTCAAGAGACTTCAATAGTAAAAAGGGGGCCATCGATTGCAGGGAATTGTTGAATGAAGTAGAAACCATTAGGTGTATCAGTGGTTATGCTGGAAAGGACGCGGTGAGGTATGCATCACAGTCATTCGATGGCAATACCCTTAATTAGTGAGGACATTAATGAAGTCCACAAGAAAGATCCTCTTATACATTATGGGATGGTCCAAGTTTTAAGGACCTTATTAGAAAAACCTATTATCCGCTTCACGAGATGGAAAAAGATGGAATAAGAATTTTCTGACTCTCGCCACAAAAGTTCTAGATTGTCGACAGTATGTTGCAATTTTGATTCACTGGCTGAGATAATACCATATTTAGTTTACCCAAAAATCTAAGCTTAATAATTATTGGTGGTTAGCATCGGAAATAAGAGGGCACATTAAGGTTTCAAAGTCTGCTTATTATAAACCCATTATGGATCTACCTTAGCTACTCATGTTATATAGATTAAGAAACAACCAGTCAAAGCTGAGACTGCCCTAAAGTTGTCAAAGATTTTGCAGCTAAGTTTAAAAGGATTAAGAATGGAGGCGTTTAACCCTCCTGATGTATGTTAGAGGCAGTTCACATTAATAATGACACCAGATAAATCCCTTATTGTGATTTTATTTCTAAGAGTTACGTTTGGTTTCAGATGCTGCTAAGTCACTCATAAGACCATAAGCTTAGCAAACTTTTAGAAATTCTCCAGTAAGAACCCCCGATATTAAGTGTAAGGTAAAACTTACAGGCGAAATCATAAGAACCATTTCTTCCGTTCCTATCAGAAGCCTTCAGTCGTAGAATTTTTGAAGCATCCTTTCTCTAGGTGTAGTGCGTCAGCATATATAATTGATATCTCTTTAATCTCCATCAATTGTGAGTACCAGACGGTATGATAAAAAGGGCCATATGAGGATTGGTGTATCTTAATATCTTCCATAGATTGCTTTCATGCCTGATCAGTATGGAGGTTTAATGCATGGGACCACAAAGATATTCCGATGGTCATATGGTACTAAAGTCAGCTAAAGGTATTCAAAGAAGATATCCAGAATGGAAGTTTCCAAGTAAATGTTCCCGATTAAGGAATTCGTGGACTCGTAACATAAACGTGTCACTTATTTGACACAAGCAATGATGGATGAACTGGAGCCAGAGATTTGGAAAATCTCTGTAACCACCTTGTATCTTGATTATCTTCTCCTAAGATTACCCTATTTACCTCCTGAGAGGCAAGTAGAGTTAAGATTTATATCCCATTTAGGGCTGTATCATTATGAAATCTCCACGACGGCTAGTACCATCATTGGAAGAATCGAAACCCTGATTAAGTGAGTTTTAAAATAGAGAATTCATATAGCCTAACTCAATATTATGAGAATTCGGTATAGTTAATTAAGAAAAACGGTTCATCTTGCTTATGCATTGATTACCGCAACCCTAATTAGGCAACAATTAAGAATTGCCATCAGCTGCCTAGGATCGTCGATTGGTTCGACTAACGGTAAGGATTAGCTATTCCTTAAAATTAGTTTTAAGCAGTGGTTGGAATAACCATCTCACCTTAAAATAAGCTTTTCTATAATAGTTGTCATATAAGTATCAAGGCTGCTTCTTTGGAGACCTTGCATAGATGGAATGTTAAATGATTAATGTTAGACAAAAGATTGGTAAGTCCAATTATCAGGATCTGAAAGTTGCCTTGGAAACAACGAATAAGATCATGCAAATCCATGATCATCTGTAAGTTGCCAGTATTCGGCAGAAAATCAAGGATTAACGAAAGTAGCAACCCTCCTAAGTTCTTGTTAAGGAATAAGGTTCAACAAAAGATATCACCCTGGAAGGGTGTGCTAAATTTTATCAGGATAAGTTAAGCCCTGAATATCTAGGAACATTCGAGGGAATCAAATGTATCAAGATCAAATAGCTCATAAGCTAAAACCTATAAAAGGAGCTTAGTGGAGCTCGCAATGTGACCCACATTAGTAATTTAAGAATGTGTTTCACCAATAAGTCGAGAAGCACTATCACATAATGATATGCAGATTTCTAATATGATGAGAAACATGTATCGATTGATAATCGACAGGTTAAGAAGCCCCAAAAAGGATACATGTACCTGTTATAAAGGTCAACTTGGGAGCTTGGAGAGACTCCAGATATGCTATAAAAGTTATGTCCATTATGTGACAAAAAGTACTTCCAACATTTTTGAAAATCTCGAGGTCAAGATTTATTTTAAGGGGGTGAGGATGTAACACCTTGAAAATTCATGTCCAATATTATATCGACACGTGTCATGAGCTTTAAACGTGTAAAAGATCACTTTAGAGGGACTAAAGTTGACAAACAAAGAAACTATGTGAATATAAGGGTTCAAAGTGTCAACAATGAATAAATATACTTCACAATAGCCCCACATGATGTTTATACCCTTAAACGAATAAATCATGGATCATACGAAGCTAATTGTGAAAGAAAGTGAGGAATTACAAACTACAGGGGTTAAATGTGTCAACATGTTTAAAGTATACCTCTGAGTGACCTTTTAGCAAACCCAAAGCTTTGTAATGATTAATTATACTCACGAGAATAAGTGAAAAAAATTTCACAAGGTTTCGATAAAGTATGAGAAAGTTATGACAATATTCGTATACGAGGGGTTAAAAGTGTCAACGTTGAAATTTAAGACTTTTTGGTGATCGTATGAATAACCGGGGACTTAACAAAGTTGGTTTATGACTTGGGGTCCTTAAAATTCAAGTTTGGGGGTTAAAAGTGCAAGAAACCATGTTAAAAACGAGTTTAGAAGGACCAGGGACCAAAATTGCAATATTTGAAACTTGCTGACCGGAGAGCCACCCTCACACGGGCTGCGTAAGGCCAGGCCAAATCCTTACGCGGGCCGCCTGAGTCCCCCAGCATCAGAAAATCATGCCAGCTGCCTGTACAGCCGGTTTAACCGACTCATGAAGCTTGTTTTCGATTCTATGGGCTTGTTTGATGGTTTATTATGGCCTAGGGACACCTGTAATGATCCCATAACATCCATAGACCTTGTTGGAATGATCTTGGAGCTCTTGAAAACCTATATAAGGGCCATGAGTTCATTTGTTCAAGTGCTCATTCACTTGCAACAATTCAAGCACTCATTTCTGGAGGTAGCTGACTTGGGAGAAGATTAAGAAGTGTAGAAAAGATAGCAAGGACCTTAAGTAAGAGTTCTAATCCTTGTTTAGTTCCTTTAATTAGCCTTTAAACACAAAATGTCAAACCGTCGTAATTAAGATTTGACTTCGTCATTAATCTTAATTTGTCCAGTCAAATTTCAAATTGAAAGTACCTATGAGTTGGTAATTATCTGGGCAATAAACCCTTAAAAGGGCACCCTCTGATTCCCACTCTAACTAGGTCAATTGTCGGTTCAAAGTTAATCTTAAAAATTCAACAGAACGCTAATTTTCAAATAAATGTATAATTAGAAATATAGAAGCTATGCAACCTGTTTTATCTGTAATATAACTTGGTAATTAATGTAAGAACATGTCTAAACATGTTCAACCCGACAATTTTCAGTTTAAGCTCGGTTCGGAACCGAAAATCGCAAAAGTAGACTTTTGCTTTGACTTTCAGTTCTGACCCATTAGAGCATAGTTTAGAAGTGCCTTAGAGCTTTATTAGGACTAGATTTCATGTTAGTATAACCCCCTGTGATTATACAACTTGATTCACTAGTTATCCGACTCATATGCATATTTCCGTTAATTGCTCAAATGTTGACTATTATGCCCATATGACATTAAAACATGAATTTTGAAAATATAAAAGAGTAGAAACCTTAGTTGCTAATTTATAAACCTGTACCTAAAATTTGACATCAGTTTGAGGTCTAGATTAAGAGTTATGCTCATTAACGTAATTAAAAAGCTTTTTAGTAATTAAACGGTGTAATTAGCGTATAGCCTATCTAAACCCAATGTTTGATACCAAACTCTTTACCCACTGATATAAAATAATATTTTGGGATTTTTGGAGATTTTTATTTATTTTTAGGCTAAGCATAACATAGAGTTCTAAGCTTGATCCGGTAATTGTTGGTTTTGCCCTTTTAGGCTATAAAATGAGTTTTACCAATCCTTTTGATACCAAACCTTTTTCTACTAATCCAATATGATAAATAGAATATTTTAAGCCTTCTGGAATAATAAAAAATATCAGCTTTTCTTATAAAACCCAAAAATCGCTTAAAATCGCCTTTTTACGCGTTTTAAGCACATAGTATGTATTAAAACCATTTTAGATATATAAGACTTGATACCTACTGATGTTTTAAATAAATTTTTATACTTTAGCTGTAAGCAAAAGTTTTAAACTCAGATTTCCAGATTTGACCTTTAAACCTTAGGTGAAATTACCAAAATGCCCCTTTCGGTGCATAGTATGGTTAGAAATGATAAATTTCACACATAGGTTATACCCTACTTATATAACTTAGTAAATTAAGTTTTTTTGCTGATTAGATCAGACCCGAAACTCAGATTTATATTTAAACTCTTTTATAACCTTTTAAATGACCAAAATGCCCTTACGGGGCATAATTTGAGTTTAAATTCATTTGGGGCATAATAGAAGATATCTTACTGATGTCACAACATATTTAAGGCATATTAACTTAGGAAACCTGCATATGACTCATTTGGTTACCCGTTACGCATTTTCGATTTCGGATCGGCTTATGTGACTAGTTTGCATAAATTTGCCGAAACGGGTCAAACCTTACCGTTTTCATCTCAAAATCCAGAATGTGTTTAGTTTACCCATATCAAACAAGTGTCCAAGCTTGTCGGGTCAAAACCACATTCTAAACCGGTCTTCGCGTTATCATGCGTTTGAACCGTGTCTTCCTTTTGAAAACTAACCGGTCTAAGTCTAAGCTTAATTAAAGACCCATTAGGATTCTAATAGGTTATTAAAAACCTTTGTTCCAGATTAGGAGCCAAGTAAAAGCTACGTACACTTGCTGTATTTGATTTATACTTTGCTCAGGTAAATACTCTTAACTTATTTTCCCTATACGGGCTTGGGATACGGTATTATAATAATACCGCTTGGTCGGGTATGTAGTCATTTAAATCGGATTGTGATTAATGTATTTACATAACTCGTTTTATTCTGTATTATTTGGTGTATGGCCTTTGGGGGTTAAATGACCATGTCCCGGATATCCTTGGCATCATTCAAAGAAATGGCCACGACCTAAGCACGGGGTGTAGGCGTACACCTGACAGTTGCATATGTAAAAATTGGTAGCCCACTTAAAGGAATCAACCTTGTGGGTATTATACCTGTGGCGTGTCAGTTAATCTAGACCGGCCCTACAAACCGGCCCTGACGGACGACAAATAAGTAAAACTGTATACAATATTATTTTTAAATAATTGTCCCAAGTTATAAAAGAATTTTATGCCTTGTTCATTCAAATCAATTTTCTAAAACATTTTCAAAATGAGTCAGTTAATTGTATTTACCAGTGTAAACTGACGTATTTTCCAAAAAGGCTAAGTGCAGGTACTATACGTAATAGGCTGGCTACTCCAGGCATCAATAATCAAGTCTGGCAAGCTCTAGATGTAAAAGTCTGTTGAACAATTTCCTTTTTCTTTCGATCCGCCTGTGGATCTGTTTCAACTATTTTGTTATACTTAATATTACAATTTATTCAGTTGAAATGAATCTATCTTTTGCTTCCGCTGTGCATTTAAATTTTTGTTGTTTGACTATGATGATATCAATTACGTCACGATACTCCCCACCGGGCCCACCGGTAATATGTGGAAATATCGGGGTGTGACAATATCTTTTTGAATTTTCCTTGTTAACAATGTATTTTTAGACTTGTTTGTGACATTCTAGGTTTTCCCGAGCGAACACCTTGTAATCACTTAGCGTACATGTATGTTATTATTAAATGGAAGTTGTTAACTTTATGTGCTTTATGTTGATAACGTGTAGGTAACATATATGTATTGTGTGTATTATGTATATATATGTATATATATACATTTATGTGTGTGACTCGAACCGAACCCGACTCGCCAAACCCGACTCGAGACCACTCGGTCTCGAGTAAACAAGAAACACATGGGCCGGTTGGGCCGTAACCTTAGCCCACCCGGAAACACCCCCTTACCCACTTGAAGTTTATAACCGGCAAACCTCACACACACTCCTCTTTTACACCACTCCCACACTCTCTCATCTCACACACTCTCCCTCTCTCTCTCTCACTAAAACCCTAAAACCTTAAAAGTTCTAACAACAAACTCACCTCCTCTCCTCTCCCTCTCTCGGATCAAACCGGCGATAACCAAAGGAGCTCTCGGATCACCTCGGTTCAAGCTCATTGTCATCACTCGGAAGCTTCCTTCACCAATCCTCCATACCCTCACACTTTTGACTACTAACCGGTTAGTATCTAGACAATCACTATGTGTTTGTATGCATATTTATTTCTATTTGCCTTGAAGGGTTGAAATGATGAATGAAATATGTGAACATAAGACTTTTGAATGATAAATGATATGCATGCCTAGTTTAAGTGTTTCTTTGTATGATTTGCATGATTTAGTGGTTAGAAATGACTAAATGATGTAGATAATTGTTTTGAACCAAGGATTTGTATGTTAAAGGTTGCTATGTGTTGATTTAGATGAATGATAAAGAAATGAACATTAACCGTGTAGATGATGATTGTGTGTTAAAGCTAGGGCCGAAGATGATGCCTACATTATGTCTTGACTTAGGATAAATATAGGATGAATATGCATGAATATTGGATGAACTATTTGAATGTTGATATGAATAAATGATGAACATATGAAGAACAAGTTTGAATATTCAAATATGCTTATTTTGATCTGATTTTGTTATAAATTAGACAATAAAACATGTTAGTGGAGATAGTACACAATTTACATGAAATTGCAATCTCATTGGCTAGTACAATCAGAGGTTCTAGAAGGATTCTTGTGCACGTATCCGAGGTTGCGACTCGCAACCCCCGGTTGCGACTCGCAACCAAAGCATGCCAACTCGAAACCACGGCGGTTGCGACTCGTAACCAGATCACGACAACTCGAAACCTCCGGTTGCGACTCGTAACCAAGACATGACCAGTCGAAATACCGGTTGCGACTCGCAACCAAGACGTGACAAGCCGCAACCTCCGGTTGCGACTCGCAACTGTGTGTTCTCACCACCTGGTCTCGACTGGGCTGTTAGTTATTGGGCCCAAAGTGTATTAGCTGTGCATGATTGTTACTGTTTAAGTGGGCTACGTGTTGACTATTAACTGTTGCTGTAATTATATGTTGAGCATGCTATGTGTTAGTTATGTGTAGATTATACGTGAATACTTGTACCCCAACTTGACCCATATTCGGTAACCATGCTAGGACGTGGTGACCAACGTGATAGACCGGGTAATTAATCTACCGAGCAACCCAAGGTGAGTTCACAACCTAAAGCATGTATTCCCGGTGGTTTGGGAAACGGAACTAAAAACAACACTATCCCCTTATGAGGGATACAACCTACTTTTCTTCCCTTGTTATTGGGAACCTTTTAGTTAATTACTGTTTATACGGATTGCAACAAACGGCACTAAACGAAACTCTATCACTTAAAGTCCCTACTACTTAATACCGATTAGTCGCCGGGGCCAGGCGAACGGGTTATTAGTTGATAGCGCTATTTAGGTCTAACCAACCTCACACCGTGCCAAGGTATGGGATCGGTCGTGAACTAATGTACTCAGGCATCCGTCAATGATGATAGAACATTGACATCGGGGCACTCTCTTGCGGATACGCAACGGTCACCTAGTGTTCGGTATTGGAAAAAACAGTTTAGTTGCTAACTTTTGGGGTAGCTCCCCATGGCATGTATAAACGGATAAATTAACTGGTGAAACAAGTTTTTGGTAATTAAAACTGGACAACTAGTGAACTCACTCAGCATTATTGTTGACCCCTTACTGCATGCTTTGCAGGTAACCAGTGACTCAGGAGCTTGCAGCTTGGGAAGTGTAGTGGTCGCCTAAACCCGCCTGTTGGGTCCTAAATAATTTGAACCATGAACTTTGTTTAAACTATTTTATCTATGCTTCCGCTACTTATTTAACTGTTATTTGAACTTAAACATTTGAACTTTAAACTATGGTGTTTACCAATCATTATGGTTGGTGATCATCCTCGCTATTATCCAATGCTCAGTATAATTGGTGGCTGGATCCTGGTCGGTCACGCCCTCAAGCGGACGGTACTCCGCAGGTGGAATTTGGGGGTGTGACAGATTGGTATCAGAGCCATTGGTTATAGTGAACTTGGTTTTAAAAAGAAGAGTCTTTTTGAGAAAAACCAGACTATAACCCGTGACTCGTGACGACACTACACTCCAAGGGCAAGACTCGACATACTAGACCTCGTAGCTCGGACTTGTGTTTACTTGCTTGTTTATCTTATATTGACTACTCTACTATACATACTAGTGTGCCTGATTAGATAGATACACCTCCCTCTTCTATCTTATTCTCGCTACGTTACGACATCACACTCATACTGTGTTTTCTGGTTATGAAGACAATGAGTGGACGCGGAAGAGGAAGCGTTAACATGACTCAGGCTCAATTCGCTAACTTGCTCAACACGGTGGCTGCAGCTTTCGCAGCTCACCCTGGAGGTCAGCCTGCGCCTGCGCAACCACGTGTTTGTACTTTCAAAACCTTCATGGATGGCAAGCCTCTCCCTTTCAACGGCACTGAGGGTGCCATAGGCCTCCTGCACTGGATTGAAAAGGCCGAAGCTGTCTTCGCTGTCTGCGAGTGTCCCCCTGCTAACTGGGTTAAGTACGCAACTGGTACGCTTGAAGGAAACGCGCTTTCATGGTGGAAAGCACAGATTCAGATGCTTGGTCTGGAAACTGCTAATGCTACTACATGGGAAGATTTCAAGGACATGATCAAAGAGGAGTACTGCCACAGGGATGACATCCACAAACTCGAGAACGAGTACTATGCGCTCAAGATGGTTGGGTCAGAGATTGAGACCTACACCAAGCAGTCCAACGACTATGCTGCACTTTGCCCAAACATGTCCCAACCTATGTATCGAAGGGTCGAACTGTACATCAAAGGCTTGGTCCCAGAAATCCGGAGTCATGTGACCTCGGCCAACCTCAACACCATACAGCCTGTGGTTCGTCTTGCTCACAAACTCACCAATCAGGCTGTGGAAGAGGGCAAGCTGCCCCCGAGGATCGGTGCTACTGCTGGAACTTCTGGCGATAACAAGCGAAAGTGGGATGGAAGTCAGGGAAAGGATGCTAACCCCACTCAGGCCCCAGTTCAACAAAGGAAGACTGAAGGCCACAAGGGCCCTCAGCAACAGGGTGGCTATCGAGGGAACCACCCTAAGTGTAACAAATGTAACCGACATCACAGTGGGCCATGTGGAAAGGGTCAGTGTCAGCGATGCAACAAGATGGGGCATGAAGCCAAAGACTGCCGGAGCCAGTTCCCCGCTAGGCAGAATCAGCAACAACCACAGCAACAGCAGCAACAAGGAAACAACCGTGGATGCTTCAAGTGTGGAGCAGTGGGGCACATGCGAAAGGATTGCCCTGAACTGAATCAAAACAACAACAATCAGGGTGCTGGGAACAATAACAACAATGCTGGAAATGGTGCTAGAGGAAAAGCTTTTGTGATTGGAGCTGGGGAAGCAAGGAATGACCCCAACGTTGTAGCGGGTAAGTTCCTACTTAACAATCGTTATGTTTCCATGCTATTTGATTCCGGAGCAGATGCTAGTTATGTATCCCTACGTATTAGTAAGAAACTTAAGCTCACTCTTACGCCGCTGAGCTCTAAGCACACCGTTGAAATAGCTAATGGTAGAAACCTCGAGGCCTCACACATAATTCGTAACTGCAAATTAGAATTGTCTGGTCAGACATTCCGCATCGATCTTTTCCCCATCGTTCTTGGAAGCTTCGACGTCATTATTGGTATGGATTGGTTATCCAAACATCGAGCTGAAATCCTCTGCCAGGAGAAAGCTATTCGTATTCCCCGTCCCCCTGGCAAACCTCTTATAGTCCAAGGCGACAAGAGCGGAGAAGTCACAGGCATCATTTCATTCTTAAAGGCCCAGAAGTACCTACGAAAGGGGCACACCGCTATCTTAGCACTCATTACCGACACACAGAAAATGGAAAACAGGATTGAAGATTTTCCAGTTGTACGCGACTATCCTGAGGTATTCCCGAAGGAACTACCTGGACTCCCTCCTCACCGTCAGGTCGAATTCCAAATCGAGCTAGCTCCCGGAGCAGCGCCTATAGCTCGTGCACCTTATCGATTAGCCCCCGCGGAGCTCAAGGAGCTTTCTACTCAACTACAAGAACTTTTGGACAAAGGTTTTATCCGTCCTAGTTCATCACCCTGGGGAGCCCCAGTGCTCTTCGTCAAAAAGAAAGATGGCTCATTTCGAATGTGCATTGACTACCGCGAACTCAACAAGGTTACCATCAAGAATCGTTATCCACTTCCCCGTATCGACGACCTATTCGACCAGCTGCAAGGGTCGAGCTATTATTCCAAGATCGATCTGCGATCGGGTTATCACCAGCTGAGAGTCCGCGATGAGGACATCTCTAAGACTGCTTTCAGAACCCGCTATGGTCACTACAAATTCCTTGTTATGCCTTTCGGTATGACCAACGCACCCGCAATCTTCATGGATCTCATGAACCGAGTGTGCAAACCCTACCTCGATAAGTTCGTAATCGTGTTCATCGACGACATCCTAATCTACTCGAAGAGCCAAGAGGAGCATGAACAACACCTACGTCTTATTCTCGAACTTCTTCGCAATGAGCAACTGTACGCCAAATTCTCGAAATGTGATTTCTGGCTTAGAGAAGTCCATTTCCTTGGGCACATCGTCAATCAGGAAGGGATTCATGTCGACCCTGCTAAGATTGAGTCCATTAAGAATTGGCCGGTGCCTAAGACTCCGACCGAAGTTCGCCAATTCTTGGGATTGGCGGGATACTATCGGAGATTTATCAAGGGATTTTCTAAGATCGCTCAACCACTCACGACACTCACTCAGAAGGGTGTTGCTTACAAATGGAGTAATGCTCAGGAATCTGCCTTCCAGGAACTAAAGAAGAACCTTTGTAGTGCTCCTATTCTCTCCTTACCCGAAGGTACCGACGACTTCGTCGTCTACTGCGACGCTTCTATTCAAGGACTTGGCTGCGTATTGATGCAACGCGAGAAAGTTATCGCTTACGCCTCGCGACAACTCAAGGTCCACGAACGGAATTATACGACGCACGACTTAGAATTTGGAGCTGTGGTCTTCGCGCTCAAGCTTTGGAGACACTACTTGTACGGCACCAAGTGCACGATTTACACTGATCACAAGAGTCTCCAGCACATAATGGGACAAAAGGAGTTGAATATGCGGCAACACCGATGGGTCGAACTCCTAAATGACTACGAGTGTGCAATCAAATACCACCCAGGCAAGGCTAATGTGGTAGCCGATGCCCTCAGCAGAAAGGAGACCAAACCCAAGCGTGTTCGTGCTTTACAGCTCACTATCCACTCGAACCTCCCTAATCAAATTCGAAATGCTCAGGTTGAAGCATTGAAAGCCGAGAACATCAGGGCTGAGTCCCTGCGAGGATCGAGACAACGAATGGAACAAAAAGAAGACGGCGCCTACTACGTAGCCGGACGCATATGGGTTCCGCTTTATGGGAATTTACGTGACCTAGTGATGGATGAAGCCCACAAGTCCCGTTACTCAGTACATCCGGGATCAGATAAGATGTACCACGACTTGAGGGCTACCTATTGGTGGCCTGGCATGAAAGCCCACATAGCAACCTATGTCAGGAAATGTTTAACTTGTGCAAGAGTCAAGGCTGAGTATCAGAAACCATCAGGCCTACTCCAACAGCCAGAAATCCCGCAATGGAAATGGGAGCAGATTTCCATGGATTTTGTTACTAGCCTGCCTAGGTCTCAGCGCAGAAATGACACCATTTGGGTAATAGTGGATCGCTTAACTAAGTCTGCACACTTCTTGGCCATAAAAGAAACAGACAAGTTTTCTACCCTAGCAGAGGTATACTTAAAAGAAGTGGTCTCGAAGCACGGAGTGCCTACCTCTATTATTTCTGATCGAGACGCGCGTTTTACTTCTGAGTTGTGGCAAGCCATGCACAAATCTTTTGGCTCACGTTTAGACATGAGCACCGCGTATCACCCGCAAACGGATGGGCAGTCTGAACGCACCATCCAAACCCTCGAAGACATGCTCAGGGCATGTGTGATCGATTTTGGCAAGAATTGGGAGAAGCACCTACCGTTAGTAGAATTCTCCTACAACAACAGCTACCACACCAGCATTCAGGCAGCACCCTTTGAGGCATTGTACGGCCGTAAATGCCGATCGCCTCTCTGCTGGGCTGAGGTTGGTGACAGCCAGATCACAGGCCCGGAACATGTAGTCGACACCACAGAAAAGATTGCCCAGATTAGGCAACGCATGGCGGCAGCTCGTGACCGTCAAAAGTATTACGCTGATAAAGATAGAAAACCACAAGAGTTCCAGGTTGGTGAACGGGCTCTTCTTAAGGTCTCACCCTGGAAGGGTGTGGTTCGTTTTGGAAAACGAGGCAAGCTTAATCCAAGATATGTCGGACCCTTTGAAGTTACCGAAAAGATCGGTACGGCCGCTTACAGGTTGAATCTGCCTGAAGAACTGAGTGCTGTGCACAACGTCTTCCACGTATCTAATCTGAAAAAGTGTCTATCAGACGAAACACTCGTTATTCCCTACAAGGAACTTACTATTGACGAACAGCTACACTTTACTGAGGAACCGGTTGAGATCACGGATCGTGAGATCAAAACCCTCAAGCGTAGCCAGATACCCCTCGTGCGAGTTCGTTGGAACTCACGCCGTGGACCAGAGTTTACCTGGGAGCGGGAAGACCAGATGAAGCGCAAGTATCCCCAGCTATTCCCAAATGAAACCCCCAGCACTGAAGCTACAACTGAATTTCGGGATGAAATTCCAAACTAACGGGGGGATGATGTGACACCCCGTTGAAACGTTCTCACTTACACTAGCTTGACAGTGACTGCTTTAACTTTCGGGACGAAAGTTCTTAAAACTTGGGGATAATGTGACATTCTAGGTTTTCCCGAGCGAACACCTTGTAATCACTTAGCGTACATGTATGTTATTATTAAATGGAAGTTGTTAACTTTATGTGCTTTATGTCGATAACGTGTAGGTAACATATATGTATTGTGTGTATTATGTATATATATGTATATATATACATTTATGTGTGTGACTCGAACCGAACCCGACTCGCCGAACCCGACTCGAGACCACTCGGTCTCGAGTAAACAAGAAACACATGGGCCGGTTGGGCCGTAACCTTAGCCCACCCGGAAACACCCCCTTACCCACTTGAAGTTTATAACCGGCAAACCTCACACACACTCCTCTTTTACACCACTCCCACACTCTCTCATCTCACACACTCTCCCTCTCTCTCTCTCACTAAAACCCTAAAACCTTAAAAGTTCTAACAACAAACTCACCTCCTCTCCTCTCCCTCTCTCGGATCAAACCGGCGATAACCAAAGGAGCTCTCGGATCACCTCGGTTCAAGCTCATTGTCATCACTCGGAAGCTTCCTTCACCAATCCTCCATACCCTCACACTTTTGACTACTAACCGGTTAGTATCTAGACAATCACTATGTGTTTGTATGCATATTTATTTCTATTTGCCTTGAAGGGTTGAAATGATGAATGAAATATGTGAACATAAGACTTTTGAATGATAAATGATATGCATGCCTAGTTTAAGTGTTTCTTTGTATGATTTGCATGATTTAGTGGTTAGAAATGACTAAATGATGTAGATAATTGTTTTGAACCAAGGATTTGTATGTTAAAGGTTGCTATGTGTTGATTTAGATGAATGATAAAGAAATGAACATTAACCGTGTAGATGATGATTGTGTGTTAAAGCTAGGGCCGAAGATGATGCCTACATTATGTCTTGACTTAGGATAAATATAGGATGAATATGCATGAATATTGGATGAACTATTTGAATGTTGATATGAATAAATGATGAACATATGAAGAACAAGTTTGAATATTCAAATATGCTTATTTTGATCTGATTTTGTTATAAATTAGACAATAAAACATGTTAGTGGAGATAGTACACAATTTACATGAAATTGCAATCTCATTGGCTAGTACAATCAGAGGTTCTAGAAGGATTCTTGTGCACGTATCCGAGGTTGCGACTCGCAACCCCCGGTTGCGACTCGCAACCAAAGCATGCCAACTCGAAACCACGGCGGTTGCGACTCGTAACCAGATCACGACAACTCGAAACCTCCGGTTGCGACTCGTAACCAAGACATGACCAGTCGAAATACCGGTTGCGACTCGCAACCAAGACGTGACAAGCCGCAACCTCCGGTTGCGACTCGCAACTGTGTGTTCTCACCACCTGGTCTCGACTGGGCTGTTAGTTATTGGGCCCAAAGTGTATTAGCTGTGCATGATTGTTACTGTTTAAGTGGGCTACGTGTTGACTATTAACTGTTGCTGTAATTATATGTTGAGCATGCTATGTGTTAGTTATGTGTAGATTATACGTGAATACTTGTACCCTAACTTGACCCATATTCGGTAACCATGCTAGGACGTGGTGACCAACGTGATAGACCGGGTAATTAATCTACCGAGCAACCCAAGGTGAGTTCACAACCTAAAGCATGTATTCCCGGTGGTTTGGGAAACGGAACTAAAAACAACACTATCCCCTTATGAGGGATACAACCTACTTTTCTTCCCTTGTTATTGGGAACCTTTTAGTTAATTACTGTTTATACGGATTGCAACAAACGGCACTAAACGAAACTCTATCACTTAAAGTCCCTACTACTTAATACCGATTAGTCGCCGGGGCCAGGCGAACGGGTTATTAGTTGATAGCGCTATTTAGGTCTAACCAACCTCACACCGTGCCAAGGTATGGGATCGGTCGTGAACTAATGTACTCAGGCATCCGTCAATGATGATAGAACATTGACATCGGGGCACTCTCTTGCGGATACGCAACGGTCACCTAGTGTTCGGTATTGGAAAAACAGTTTAGTTGCTAACTTTTGGGGTAGCTCCCCATGGCATGTATAAACGGATAAATTAACTGGTGAAACAAGTTTTTGGTAATTAAAACTGGACAACTAGTGAACTCACTCAGCATTATTGTTGACCCCTTACTGCATGCTTTGCAGGTAACCAGTGACTCAGGAGCTTGCAGCTTGGGAAGTGTAGTGGTCGCCTAAACCCGCCTGTTGGGTCCTAAATAATTTGAACCATGAACTTTGTTTAAACTATTTTATCTATGCTTCCGCTACTTATTTAACTGTTATTTGAACTTAAACATTTGAACTTTAAACTATGGTGTTTACCAATCATTATGGTTGGTGATCATCCTCGCTATTATCCAATGCTCAGTATAATTGGTGGCTGGATCCTGGTCGGTCACGCCCTCAAGCGGACGGTACTCCGCAGGTGGAATTTGGGGGTGTGACATTGTTTCACCACTAGAAACATATTTAGTTTCTTTAAAATCCATGCTTATGTAAGTCTTGAGATTTCACTTGGTTTCTTGAGAAATCTAGTTTTTAAATCATCCAAGTTTATGTCTAGCAACATGTTACATACTTCATCATTTACAAAATCATTTTCATTCTTCAAGTTCATGTGAAACATAAAGTATGATGATCTTGGTCTTTCACAAGGTCACCACCTTAACTTACTAGATCATGTGTTTAATCACAATCTAGTAGGTTCCATATGATGTCTAACATCATAACACAAATAACCAATCACCAAGAAGCAAAATAACACTAATCAACATGTATTTTTATGGTTTCCAAGATTATGTTAAAGTTTCATCTTCATGTTCATTAATGTTCTTTAGTGTTCTTCATAATAATCAACATGAATCTTCTTTTAACCACTAATACAAGATGAACAATGGAGTGTATGAAGTTCTTACCACTAGCTAAAGGCTAGGGATGATTCAAGTGAAGATAACAAGTGGATAAAAGCAAACGGTGAAGGTCCTTCAACTTCCGAAAGCTCCAAGCTTCCTAACTTAGCTTCTAACACCTTGTGTACACCTTGGAATGGATTGGAGTTGGATGAAAATGGTGGTGGTGTGGGTGCTTGTTTGGGCCGAGAACATGGAGGAGAGAAGGAGATGGAGGTGAGTTGTGAAGTGTTGATGATGATGGTTACTTATAATATCCAAGGAAGATCTATAGAATATCCAAGGAAGATCTTTGATAGTACAAGCAAGATCTATAGAATATCCAAGGAAGATCATTGGGAGATTTAGAGAAATCTTGAAAGATCATGCAAGATTATGGTGTGCCACCATGTGACCGTCCCTAAGAGGGGGGGTCTTGGTTGTGGTTTAATGATAAGTAAATTTTAATGGTTAGATTCTAAGTGTAGTGTTTAGTGTTTACGCATATATGGTGTCATATAGTGTGTTAGGGTGTTCGGGGATCATAACTAGCTCAGAAATATTAAAACAATGTTTCTAGGGTAATTTTGGTGTTTCGGGTAATGTCCAGTTGTTCAGTTAGATACCGGTTTGTTAACGTGTCAAATTATTCCGTTTAGTGTTCTTTAAGTACCCTTTTGTGACACTTTTAATTCCCGACACTTAGGAAAGCATTCAGGACCATTTCGTCATATTTTTGTAAGTTACTAGCATGTTAAAATGCTGATTTTTGCTAAAATATGCAGAATTCTGCACTTAATGTGAGTTTTAGGCACTTTCCGGCATTTTAACTATCACCTAGTAAAGCAGTTTTGTGGTCCTTACTTGTCACACCCCCAAAATCCACATGCGGAATACCACCGCTTGGAGGCGTGACTGACCAGGATCCAGCCACCAATTATACTGAGTATTGGTTAAGAGTAAGAATGTTCATCAACCAAAATGGTTAGTAAACATTAAGGTGTAATAGTTTAAGTTCAAATAACATTTTAAGTAAGTAGCGGAAGCACAAGCCAAATAGTTTCGAAACAAAGTTCATAGTTCAAGATTATTTAAAACCCAACACATGGGTTTAGACGACCACTACACTTCCCAAGCTGCAAGCTCCTGAATCACTGGGTACCTGCAAAGCATGCAGTAGGGCATCAACAAAAATTGTTGGCGAGTCCACGTGTTGTCCAGTTTTTAATTATCAAAAACTTGTTTCACCAGTTAATTAATCCGTTTATACATGCGATGGGGAGCTACCCCGTAAGTAAGCGACTAAACTGTTTTTACAATACCGAATACTATTCATCCGTACGTTTCCGTAGAGTGCCCCGTTTGTCAATGTTCTATCATCATTGACGGTTGCCAGAGTACATTAGTTCACGCCCGATCCCATACGCGGGCACGGTGTGAGGTTGGTGAGACCTAAATAGCGCTATCAACTAATAACCCGTTCGCCTGACCCCGGCGACTAATCGGTACTAAGAAGTGAGGACTTGAGTGATAGAGTTTTGTTTAGTGTTGCTTGTTGCATTCAGTATAAACAGTATTTAACTAAAAGTCCCATTTAAGGGGAGAGAAGTAGGTTTGTATCCCTTACGAGGGGATAGCGTTGTTTAAGTTTCCGTTTCCCAACCACCGGGAACGCATGCTTTATTGGTTGTGAACTCACCTTGGGTTGCTCGGTAGATTATTTACTTGGTCAATCACGTTGGTCACCACGTCCTAGCATGGTTACCAATATAGGTCAAGTTGGGGTACAAGTATTCACGTATAATCTACACATAGCTAACACATAGCATACATAACACATGATCATCCAGCGAGTTATCGGGCCTATTCTAAAACGTAGCAGTTAAACAGTAACGTCTACACCTTTCATACGAGTCATAAGTATTAATGGGCCTTATCCGATCATGCTAACAGTTAATCAGAATCACGGAACTCTCAATGCAACGGTATGCATAGTCCACACATGTTTGGCCCAATAACGGAGACAAGCAGCCCATTCGAGGTACGGTGGTCTCGACCCGAGAACGTGCGGTCTCGAGTCGCAACCGGGCGGTCTCGAGTTGTCATGGTTTAGTTCCGAGTTGCAACCACTTAGTCTCGAGTCGCAACCGGACGGTCTCGAGTTGTCATGGTTTAGTTCCGAGTCGCAACCACTTAGTCTCGAGTCGCAACCGGACGGTCTCGAGTTGTCATGGTTTAGTTCCGAGTCGCAACCACTTAGTCTCGAGTCGCAACCGGACGGTCTCGAGTTGTCATGGTTTAGTTCCGAGTCGCAACCACTTAGTCTCGAGTCGCAACCGGACGGTCTCGAGTCGTAACCTCGGATACGTGCACAAGAATCCTTCTAGAACCTCTGATGTACTAACCAATGAGATTGCAATTTCATGATAACATGTACTATCCAACCAGAATGTTTAAACATGTTTTATTGTCTAAATGCAATTCAAAATAGATCAAACAAAGCATATTTCAAATGTTTTCATGACATTCATGTTGTTCTTAGGGTTTTCTTTATAACATGATTATTCAGACAATCCTATCCTAACTTATACTCAAATCAGCATCATCGATTTCCTGAATCTAATATACATATCAAACACATAATTTTTCATGTATTCATAACAGCATTCAAGCATATTCAACACATACTCATCATATGTTCATCCTACATAACCTTGTAAGTCATCTAACAATTTCCCATTAAAACATGAACATATTTATCATTTATCACATATTTCATCCATCATTTATCATCCAATTATCTTATCACTTTGTATTCATAAATCATCATTTTTGGCCAAACAACTAAAAGGAAACTAACCGGCTAGATGAAAGAGTATGAGGGATTGATGGACTAAGTTCCGAGTGGTGATCTCAAGCTAATCCGAGATGATCCGAGAGCCCCTTTTGTTGTCGCCGGTTTGATCCGAGAGAGGGAGAGGAGAGGAGGTGAGCTTGATTGTTAGGGTTTTAGGGTTTTAGTGAGAGGGGGAGAGTGAGTGAGGATGATGTGAGAGAGAGAGAGAGTGAAAAGGAAGAAGTGTGAGGGTTTGGGCTTATATATAACAAAAGGTGCACCCTAAAGGTTTGTCGAGTGGGCTAAGGGGAGGTCGCGGCCCAACTGGCCCAACCGTCTACGGCTCACTCGAGACTGAGGGTGGTCTCGAGTCATGGTCTCGGCCCACTAGTATTATACACTTATATATATATACATCGCACATACATACAACACATAGTAACACAGAAAGTCCTTAGCTTTCTTTTAATAATATACGTACACGAGATGTTAATTACAAGATATTTGCTCGGGAAAACCTAGAGTGTCACATTATCCCCAAGTTTTAAGAACTTTCGTCCCGAAAGTTAAAGCAGCCACTGACAAGCTAGTAAAAGTGAGAGCGTTTCAACGGGGTGTCACATCATCCCCCCGTTAGTTTGGAATTTCGTCCCGAAATTCAGTTGTAGCTTCAGTGCTGGGGGTTTCATTTGGGAACAGCTGGGGATACTTGCGCTTCATCTGGTCTTCCCGCTCCCAGGTAAACTCTGGGCCACGGCGTGAGTTCCAATGAACTCGCACGAGGGGTATCTGGCTACGTTTGAGGGTTTTGATCTCACGATCCGTGATCTCAACCGGTTCCTCAGTAAAGTGTAGTTGTTCGTCAATAGTAAGTTCCTTGTAAGGAATGACGAGTGTTTCATCTGACAGGCATTTCTTCAAATTAGACACGTGGAAGACGTTGTGCACAGCACTCAGTTCTTCAGGCAGATTCAATCTGTAAGCGGCCGTACCGATCTTTTCGGTAACTTCAAACGGTCCGACATATCTTGGATTAAGCTTGCCCCGTTTTCCAAAACGAACCACACCCTTCCAGGGTGAGACCTTAAGTAGAGCCCGCTCACCAACCTGGAACTCTAGTGGTTTCCTATCCTTATCCGCGTATCTCTTCTGACGGTCATGAGCTGCCGCCATGCGTTGCCTAATCTGGGTAATCTTTTCGGTAGTGTCAACTACATGTTCCGGGCCTGTGATCTGGCTGTCACCAACCTCCGCCCAGCAGAGAGGCGATCGACATTTACGACCGTACAATGCCTCAAAGGGTGCCGCCTGAATGCTGGTGTGGTAGCTGTTGTTGTAGGAGAATTCCACTAACGGTAGGTGCTTCTCCCAATTCTTACCAAAATCGATCACACACGCCCTAAGCATGTCTTTGAGGGTTTGGATGGTGCGTTCCGATTGCCCATCCGTTTGCGGATGATAAGCGGTGCTCATGTCTAAACGCGAGCCAAAAGATTTGTGCATAGCTTGCCACAATTCAGAAGTAAAACGTGCATCTCGATCAGAAATAATAGAGGTAGGCACTCCGTGCTTCGAAACCACTTCTTTTAAGTATACCTCTGCTAAGGTGGAGAACTTGTCTGTTTCTTTGATAGCCAAAAAGTGTGCAGACTTAGTTAAGCGATCCACGATCACCCAAATGGTGTCATTTCCGCGTTGAGACCTAGGCAGGCCAGTAACAAAATCCATGGAAATCTGCTCCCATTTCCATTGCGGGATCTCTGGCTGTTGGAGTAGGCCTGATGGTTTCTGATACTCAGCCTTGACTCTTGCACAGGTTAAACATTTTCTGACATAGGTTGCTATGTGGGCTTTCATGCCAGGCCACCAATAGGTAGTCCTTAAGTCGTGGTACATCTTATCTAAACCCGGATGTACTGAGTAACGGGACTTATGGGCTTCATCCATCACAAGGTCGCGTAAATTTCCATAAAGCGGAACCCATATGCGTCCGGCTACGTAGTAAGCACCGTCTTCTTTTTGTTCCAATCGTTGTCTCGATCCTCGTAGGGACTCAGCCCTGATGTTCTCGGCTTTCAATGCTTCAACCTGAGCATTTCGAATTTGATTAGGGAGGTTCGAGTGGATAGTGAGCTGTAAGGCACGAACACGCTTGGGTTTGGTCTCCTTTCTGCTGAGGGCATCGGCTACCACATTAGCCTTGCCTGGGTGATATTTGATTGCACACTCGTAGTCATTTAGGAGTTCGACCCATCGGCGTTGCCGCATATTCAACTCCTTTTGTCCCATTATGTGCTGGAGACTCTTGTGATCAGTGTAAATCGTGCACTTGGTGCCTTACAAGTAGTGTCTCCAAAGCTTGAGCGCGAAGACCACAGCTCCGAATTCTAAGTCATGCGTCGTGTAGTTCCGTTCGTGGGTCTTGAGTTGTCGCGAAGCGTAAGCAATAACCTTCTCGCGTTGCATCAGCACGCAACCAAGCCCTTGAATAGAAGCATCGCAGTAAACAACATAGTCGTCGGTACCTTCAGGTAAGGAAAAAAATCGGAGCACTACAAAGATTTTTCTTTAGTTCCTGGAAGGCAGATTCCTGAGCATCACTCCATTTGTAAGCAACACCCTTCTGAGTGAGGGTCGTAAGTGGTTGAGCGATCTTAGAGAATCCCTTGATAAATCTTCGATAGTATCCCGCCAATCCCAAGAATTGGCGAACTTCGGTCGGAGTCTTAGGTACCGGCCAATTCTTAATGGACTCAATCTTAGCAGGGTCAACATGAATCCCTTCCTGATTGACGATGTGCCCAAGGAAATGGACTTCTCTAAGCCAGAAATCACATTTCGAGAATTTGGCGTACAGTTGCTCATTGCGAAGGAGTTCGAGAATAAGACGCAGGTGTTGTTCATGCTCCTCTTGGCTCTTCGAGTAGATTAAGATGTCGTCAATAAACACAATTACGAACTTGTCGAGGTAGGGTTTGCATACTCGGTTCATGAGATCCATAAAGATCGCAGGGGCGTTGGTCATTCCGAAAGGCATAACAAGGAATTCGTAGTGACCATAGCGGGTTCTGAAAGCAGTCTTAGAGATGTCCTCATCGCGGACTCTCAGCTGGTGATAACCCGATCGCAGATCGATCTTGGAATAATAGCTCGACCCTTGCAGCTGGTCGAACAGGTCATCGATACGGGGAAGTGGATAACGATTCTTGATGGTAACCTTATTAAGTTCGCGGTAGTCAATGCACATTCGGAATGAGCCATCTTTCTTTTTTACGAAGAGCACTGGGGCTCCCCAGGGTGATGAACTAGGACGGATAAAACCTTTGTCCAAAAGTTCTTGTAGCTGAGTAGAGAGTTCCTTGAGTTCTGCAGGAGCTAGGCGATAAGGTGCACGAGCTATAGGTGCTGCTCCGGGAGCTAGCTCGATTCGGAATTCGACCTGACGGTGAGGAGGGAGTCCAGGTAGTTCCTCCAGGAATACCTCGGGATAGTCGCGTACAACTGGAAAATCTTCAATCCTGTTTTCCTTTTTCTGTGTGTTAGCTACGAGTGCTAAGATAGCGGTGTGTCCCTTTCGTAGACACTTCTGGGCCTTTAAGAATGAGATGATGCCTGTGACTTCTCCGCTCTTGTCGCCTTGAATTATAAGAGGTTTTCCAGGGGGACGGGGAATACGAATAGCTTTCTCTTGGCAGAGGATTTCAGCTCGATGTTTGGATAACCAATCCATACCAATGATGACGTCGAAGCTCCCAAGAATGATGGGGAAGAGATCGATACAGAAGGTCTGACCAGACAACTCTAATTTGCAGTTACGAATTATGTGTGAGGCCTCGAGGTTTCTACCATTAGCTATTTCAACGGTGTGCTTAGAGCTTAGTGGCGTAAGAGTGAGCTTAAGTTTCTTACTAATGCGTAGGGATACATAACTAGCATCTGCTCCGGAATCAAATAGATAACTAGCATCTGCTCCGGAATCAAATAGCATGGAAACATAACGATCATTAAGTAGGAACTTACCCGCTACAACGTTGGGGTCATTCCTGGCTTCTCCAGCTCCAATCACAAATGCCCTTCCTCTTGCACCATTCCCAGCATTGTTGTTGTTGTTCCCAGCACCCTGATTGTTGTTGTTTTGATTCAGTTCAGGGCAATCCTTTCGCATGTGCCCCGTTGCTCCACACTTGAAGCATCCACGGTTGTTTCCTTGTTGCTGCTGTTGCTGTGGTTGTTGCTGATTCTGCCTAGCTGGGAACTGGCTTCGGCAGTCTTTGGCTTCATGCCCCATCTTGTTGCATCGCTGACATTGACCTTTGCCACATGGCCCACTGTGATGTCGGTTACATTTGTTACACTTAGGGTGGTTTCCTCGATAGCCACCCTGTTGCTGAGGGCCCTTGTTGCTTTCAGTCTTCCTTTGTTGAACTGGGGCCTGAGTGGGGTTAGCATCCTTTCCCTGACTTCCATCCCACTTTCGTTTGTTATCGCCAGAAGTTCCAGCAGTAGCACCGATCCTCTTGGGCAGCTTGCCCTCTTCCACAGCCTGATTGGTGAGTTTGTGAGCAAGACGAACCACGGGCTGTATGGTATTGAGGTTGGCTGAGGTCACATGACTTCTGATTTCAGGGACCAAGCCTTTGATGTACAATTCAATCCTTCGGTACATAGGTCGGGACATGTTTGGGCAAAGTGCAGCATAGTCGTTGGACTGCTTAGTGTAGGTCTCAATCTCTGATCCAACCATCTTGAGCGCGTAGTACTCGTTCTCGAGTTTGTGGATGTCATCCCTGTGACAGTACTCCTCTTTGATCATATCTTTGAAATCTTCCCATGCGGTAGCATTAGCAGTTTCCAGACCAATCATCTGAATCTGTGCTTTCCACCATGAAAGCGCGTTTCCTTCAAGCGTACCAGTTGCGTACTTAACCCAGTTAGCAGGGGGACACTCGCAGACAGCGAAGACAGCTTCGGCCTTTTCAATCCATTGCAGAAGGCCTATGGCACCCTCAGTGCCGTTGAAAGGGAGAGGCTTGCCATCCATGAAGGTTTTGAAAGTACAAACACGTGGTTGCGCAGGCGCAGGCTGACCTGTTGTGAGAAATGGAGCGAATAGGTTTAGAGGTGAAAAGACGATGTGGGGTAGGATCTAAACATCCTATAGCAACGAGTTTACCTCCAGGGTGAGCTACGAAAGCTGCAGCCACCGTGTTGAGCAAGTTGGTGAACTGAGCCTGAGTCATGTTAACGTTTCCTCTTCCGCGTCCACTCATTGTCTTCATAACCAGAAAACACAGTATGAGTGTGGTGTCGTAACGTAGCGAGAATAAGACAGAAGAGAGATGTGTATCTATCTAATTAGGCACACTAGTATGTATAGTAGAGCAGTCAATATAAGATAAACAAGCAAGTAAACAGAAGTCCGAGCTATGAGGTCTAATATGCCGAGTCTTGCCCTTGGAGTGTAGTGTCGTCGCGAGTCACGGGTTATAGTCTGGTTTTTCTCAAAAAGATCTTCTTCTCTTTTTAAAACCAAGTTCACTATAACCAATGGCTCTGATACCAATCTGTCACACCCCCAAAATCCACATGCGGAATACCACCGCTTGGAGGCGTGACTGACCAGGATCCAGCCACCAATTATACTGAGTATTGGTTAAGAGTAAGAATGTTCATCAACCAAAATGGTTAGTAAACATTAAGGTGTAATAGTTTAAGTTCAAATAACATTTTAAGTAAGTAGCGGAAGCACAAGCCAAATAGTTTCGAAACAAAGTTCATAGTTCAAGATTATTTAAAACCTAACACATGGGTTTAGACGACCACTACACTTCCCAAGCTGCAAGCTCCTGAATCACTGGGTACCTGCAAAGCATGCAGTAGGGCATCAACAAAAATTGTTGGCGAGTCCACGTGTTGTCCAGTTTTTAATTATCAAAAACTTGTTTCACCAGTTAATTAATCCGTTTATACATGCGATGGGGAGCTACCCCGTAAGTAAGCGACTAAACTGTTTTTACAATACCGAATACTATTCATCCGTACGTTTCCGTAGAGTGCCCCGTTTGTCAATGTTCTATCATCATTGACGGTTGCCAGAGTACATTAGTTCACGCCCGATCCCATACGCGGGCACGGTGTGAGGTTGGTGAGACCTAAATAGCGCTATCAACTAATAACCCGTTCGCCTGACCCCGGCGACTAATCGGTACTAAGAAGTGAGGACTTGAGTGATAGAGTTTTGTTTAGTGTTGCTTGTTGCATTCAGTATAAACAGTATTTAACTAAAAGTCCCATTTAAGGGGAGAGAAGTAGGTTTGTATCCCTTACGAGGGGATAGCGTTGTTTAAGTTTCCGTTTCCCAACCACCGGGAACGCATGCTTTATTGGTTGTGAACTCACCTTGGGTTGCTCGGTAGATTATTTACTTGGTCAATCACGTTGGTCACCACGTCCTAGCATGGTTACCAATATAGGTCAAGTTGGGGTACAAGTATTCACGTATAATCTACACATAGCTAACACATAGCATACATAACACATGATCATCCAGCGAGTTATCGGGCCTATTCTAAAACGTAGCAGTTAAACAGTAACGTCTACACCTTTCATACGAGTCATAAGTATTAATGGGCCTTATCCGATCATGCTAACAGTTAATCAGAATCACGGAACTCTCAATGTAACGGTATGCATAGTCCACACATGTTTGGCCCAATAACGGAGACAAGCAGCCCATTCGAGGTACGGTGGTCTCGACCCGAGAACGTGCGGTCTCGAGTCGCAACCGGGCAGTCTCGAGTTGTCATGGTTTAGTTCCGAGTCGCAACCACTTAGTCTCGATTCGCAACCGGACGGTCTCGAGTTGTCATGGTTTAGTTCCGAGTCGCAACCACTTAGTCTCGAGTCGCAACCGGACGGTCTCGAGTTGTCATGGTTTAGTTCCGAGTCGCAACCACTTAGTCTCGAGTCGCAACCGGACGGTCTCGAGTTGTCATGGTTTAGTTCCGAGTCACAACCACTTAGTCTCGAGTCGCAACCGGACGGTCTCGAGTTGTCATGGTTTAGTTCCGAGTCGCAACCACTTAGTCTCGAGTCGCAACCGGACGGTCTCGAGTCGTAACCTCGGATACGTGCACAAGAATCCTTCTAGAACCTCTGATGTACTAACCAATGAGATTGCAATTTCATGATAACATGTACTATCCAACCAGAATGTTTAAACATGTTTTATTGTCTAAATGCAATTCAAAATAGATCAAACAAAGCATATTTCAAATGTTTTCATGACATTCATGTTGTTCTTAGGGTTTTCTTTATAACATGATTATTCAAACAATCCTATCCTAACATATACTCAAATCAGCATCATCGATTTCCTGAATCTAATATACATATCAAACACATAATTTTTCATATATTCATAACAACATTCAAGCATATTCAACACATACTCATCATATGTTCATCCTACATAACCTTGTAAGTCATCTAACAATTTCCCATTAAAACATGAACATATTTATCATTTATCACATATTTCATCCATCATTTATCATCCAATTATCTTATCACTTTGTATTCATAAATCATCATTTTTGGCAAAACAACTAAAAGGAAACTAACCGGCTAGATGAAAGAGTATGAGGGATTGATGGACTAAGTTCCGAGTGGTGATCTCAAGCTAATCCGAGATGATCCGAGAGCCCCTTTTGTTGTCGCCGGTTTGATCCGAGAGAGGGAGAGGAGAGGAGGTGAGCTTGATTGTTAGGGTTTTAGGGTTTTAGTGAGAGGGGGAGAGTGAGTGAGGATGATGTGAGAGAGAGAGAGTGAAAAGGAAGAAGTGTGAGGGTTTGGGCTTATATATAACAAAAGGTGCACCCTAAAGGTTTGTCGAGTGGGCTAAGGGGAGGTCGCGGCCCAACTGGCCCAACCGTCTACGGCTCACTCGAGACTGAGGGTGGTCTCGAGTCATGGTCTCGGCCCACTAGTATTATACACTTATATATATATACATCGCACATACATACAACACATAGTAACACAGAAAGTCCTTAGCTTTCTTTTAATAATATACGTACACGAGATGTTAATTACAAGATATTTTCTCGGGAAAACCTAGAGTGTCACATTACTTCCCTACACACTGTACTAGTGTAAAACTTGGTTTCTGGCTCATACTGGGTCTCAAAACACTGTCTGTCTACGTACTGAACTCCGTCAGCATTTTTCTGAGTTATCCAATAACTGTGCTAACCGTGCTTTGTGCATTGTTTATGTCACTAAAGTTTGCATGTAAAAATGATGTGACAATATGTAATGTGATGCACATGTGAGTATGATACAGAAATCAGAAAGCAGTCATTTGTAATCCAGCACAGTCATTAAGCACTAATCATAGTCAATTAAATTATACGGATGCATGCAAATTTGACAGTTGTCACATTCTCCCCCTGTTAAGAAAATTGGGTCCTCGAAATTTGTACTACCTTGATTCCTTAAGGTTACATTATACGTGTATGTATATGAATAACACTGAGGTAGAAATCACAAAACCGAATCAAACCATATTCACATTGGGTGAATCCAAGAATATATTACTATAACACGAATCCAATGGTTAAAAGGAATGTGCTCTTAGCATTTTATGTCAAAGGATACGAGATATGTAGATGTAGAATCTAGTGTCACTTAGTTAGCAGGGGTGCAACAAAGGAGTTTCGACCGATGGATTCTCAAACAATCGGTCACAATATGCAAACGAGTTTTCACAAACTATAGCATCTGCTATATGAATCCAAAATCAACATCTTGAATATGAAAATGATCTGTCAACTTTTGAAAAAAATGGTAAGGATTAGTGTGTTGGCATTCTTGAATCACGAAAATACACCGAACGAAATACAAGCGAATCTGGTGTATCATTGTCTTATTTCGTAGTTGCATTAGGAATATTTAAATGACAAGTCAAACAAAAGTATGTGTAGTTTCGTGTGAAACGGTTGACCATGATTAGCACAGGCTACAAGTTTGTAATGACACCACAAGGTGTCGTAATGGCATAATTCAATAATAGTGGTGACTGAACAAGTTCATCGTGTTTGAGATCAAATGAAAGTACACTGAAACAATATGAAGATTTGATTTACACAATGTCATAGAGTTTTCAGTTGAATACGGAACATCAAAGAGCCACTATTTTTGACCGGAGATGAAAAAGTATTAAGTATCGCAAGGCATTCGATCAACAATGAAAGAATCGTTAGGAGGAACATTGTGATATGAAATGAATCTATGTACCATTGTCTTAACACACAACTGTGTTGAGACCGCTTTAATTGTGATAAACGAAACGGATTTAGAGCAAGTCAATAAACAATTAAATCCGGGTATGAGCTGCGTAACGAAATTAGCGCAAGCTTCAGTTTTGTGAAAGCATCACCGCAAGGTGTCAAAATCAACAAATGATTTAGTTGAGTCGTAGACCAAATCAAGTCTACTACGACTCGAAACAAAGAACCTTTGCAATTGAACTTGGTTTGAATATGCAAAATGGATAAGTTGAATATGCAAAATGGATAAGTTCAAGCAATTTGAATATGCAAAATGGATAAGTTCAAGCAATTGAACTTGGTTTCAGTGTAACCTGAAAATAAACGTATGTACCAACAAGGGAATCTCAGCTTGGTTACAAAGATAAACCATGGATGTAACTTGAAATAAAAGAAGTTTCAAGAAAGTGTGTTGACTTGGTAGCAAAAGAGCCAACAATTACAATAATGTAGGTTATTCGAATCATAAACCAATAGTTAGCTTTAGCAAAATAAATATTTGAACTTCAATGAAGCGTTTATTCGAAATGGAACCGCATGTGTAGCAATTGGTGCATGCGTAACATATAAGTTTCCAAGTGATGAAACAATGAGTATTTGCTAAAATGAAGAAATGACCAAGTATTCAAAGCAAATGTGTGTTCGCTCTCAGTGAAGAAAATTAACGCGTTGCAACTACCATTACGGGGAGTAGAGATGCAAACATCTACTCGCTAGAAGCAAAAGTGAAGATTTCAACAAAAGAAATTTAAGTACTTTCTGTTTGGTTAACCGAAATGGCATATATGTCAGGATAATGGTGTTTGCTTGAGTTAGCAGGTGTGGTTCCTAAGCAACAACCTTTACGAGTTTGGACCTGGGTTCCCAAAGGTCCTAAGTACAAGTTTTCTAGATTCTCAAAGTTTCATATTCTGTGTAAAATTGTTTTGTGCATTGTGTAGGAAACACCATTTTATTGTGTATGCTTAAAACAAGTTATTGTCCCACAATTTCCCCGGTATACATTCTTCCTGAACTCACAGCTAACGACACTTGATCATCAACCAGTCGGAAAATAGTAGCTGGGTCTTCTCAGTTAGTTAAATAATTCGTTAATCCTCAGCAATAGTTCCCGACTCTTGTTGGTTAACTTGTTCGGCTCCTGGTAGTTGATGCTCATTTGAAAATCATCGTCCTTCTTCTTGACGAGTTGAACTGGGGTTACCCAAAACGGAAAACTTGGTCTGTTATCTTCCTTCTCTATCAACTACTGAGGTTACACTGATAATCCTTGCATCTCCGAAGGTGTAAGCTGTTAGGGTGCATTGATTGCAGGCGCGACGCCTGGAATCAAATCGATGCAAAATTCGACTTGTCGTTGAGGAGATAATTCTGGCAAGTCTTCGGGGAAGACTTCAGGATATTTATTTATCATAGGAATATCTTCGAGTTTGGTTATTCGGCTCCCTTGTCCCATGACATGAGCCAAGAGAACAACACATCCTTTACGCAACAATTTTCGTGCCTTCGAGCAATCAGTAATTTGTAGAGGTGTATCTTGCTTCATGAGTCACGATCGTTTCTTCGTTCGCCGTCGGGGTGCGGATATCAATCTCCGCTCGATCACTCGACAACCAATCCATCCCAAATACAATGTCGAAGCTTCCCAACTCAACTAGCAGTAGATCAAGCGTTATCTCACGCTCTTCGGGTTCTATCTTGCCGATTCCAATTACTTCGTTGACTTCCACTAGCTTTCCATTAGTTAGTTCTATCACGTACGGGTTATCTAACTTACTTGCTACTAAACCAAGTATACTCTCAAACTCTAAAGATGCGAAGCTAAAATTTGCAACAGTATCTAGCAGCACGGATGCATAATGTTGACTAATATGGGACGTACCGATACCCACGCTTGAATTCCTGGCGTGTCTCCCTAGCTCCGGTGTTGAGCTTTCATCCTTGTGCCTGATTGTTTTTAGGGCAATATTTTCTAAAATGCTTTTTGCTTCCACAATTAAAACAACCTTGAGCACGTTTCTGTTTGTCACTCGTTCTGCCTTGATAATTGTCATTGTCGTTTCCTCCGTGATTCTCGCTACCATCTTGGCCTCCATTACTACGTTCAGTATCTTGCCCACAAGTTTCTTTAGGATGCCCCCTCTTGCCACAGTTATCACATTTTCCATATTTACATCGCCCGACATGATAACGTAAACAATTGTCGCACTTAGGTAGGATACCCATGTAGTCTTTTCCCTTTTTGGCCTTCTTCTTGTTACTCACCCGAGTAACCTTCTTGATATTTGCGAGCTTTCTCTTGATGTCTCCAGATGACTCTACAGGAGTCTCCTTTTTCTCTTCCATAGTGGAAAATTTTCCTAGTCTAATTGCTTCTTCAGTGAGCGCCACACTTATTCCGATAGCCTCGATGATCGTTGAAGGTTTAGATGTTGTTACCAGACTTGGAATCTGAGGTGCCAATCCCCCGATGAAACGTTCGATCTTCCTAGATTCTGATTCCACCAAGCGCGAAGCAACTTGTGATAATTCGTCAAATCTCTGCACATACTCAGTTATCTTTGGGCCTTCCATTTTCAAGTTCCACAGTTCAGTCTCCAACTTCTGGACTTCCGCCCCAGAGCAATATCTTTTACGCATCAGTTCTTTCAGTTCGTCCCACGTCAAAGCATTCGCAGCAGTCTCGCCCATTGTCTGAACCTGAAGGTTCCACCATGACAGAGCCCCATCTACAAACAGTCCCACTATGTACGTGACTTGATGTTCAGGGGCGCATTTACTTAGTCGTAAAACATAATCCGTCTTCTCAACCCAACGCACAAAAGCTAAGGCATCCCCAGTGTCGTCGAATTCTCGAGGTTTGTGGTTCAAGAACTGCTTGTAGGTGCAGCCGTTGGGTGGGTTATTTCCTGAGGTACCTCCGCCGCGTTTGGAGCGAAGGGCCTCGTGCTGTGCAATGGCCTATGAGATGCGCTCTTGTAGTTCTGCCGCTGTCGTCGGCAGAGGGTTGTTGGTATCGACGTTCTCTTGTATCAACATCTTCTAAGAAGAAGATCGGTTAGGTCAGGTCTTATTTGTTCAGGGAGTGCATATAGTTGTTTTAGAGGTCACATGTACACACACATGATAGATTATCATATCAACCAATTCAGCAATAGCATAATCATAGCATAACCAAGTTGTCACACCCCCAAAATCCACACGCGGAGTACCACCGCTTGGAGGCGTGACATGACCAGGATCAAGCCACCAATCATATTGAACATATAAGTAAATAGTAAAAGTCATTCATCGATACGATAGGTGCTTTCAAAACCAAACATAAATAAGTGTGTAGCAGAAGCAATAATGTAAGACCCAACGTAAGTTTAAGTACAAAATGTCATAATGTTTAACAACACATTCACGATCCATGTCCACAACGACCGTGCCTCCCGTGCAAGCTCCAAAAGTACCTAAGGTCCTGCAAGGCATGTAACAGAGAGTCAACAACTAGTTGAGCGAGTTCACAGTTGGTTATTTAGTTATAATGTTCGTATCGTAAAACGTATGTTCGTTTAGAAATCATGTATCGTATGTAATAGCATCGCGGCCCTCTAGGCATCCTTGCGAAGTTTAGTAATTGTATCGCGTTAGTCCTTGCTGCCAGTCCAGGCATGCGTGCGATGAATAGTGGGGACTTCCCATGTGTTGACTAGTCGTATTTGTACGTGCCCTTCTTAATCCAAGGACCGCAGCGAGTATGAGTGTACGTAGGTTTTACGTACGTTAAGGTTGTTGTCCTACCCAAGGAGGACGAACGTACGTATTCTACCCAAGGAGAATACGCAGGATTAATATTGGCACCCTACCTATGGAGGATGGCGGTACATATCCTACCCAAGGAGGATATGTAGGTTCCATTTTTGTTTCTTAACCCATTCCCAACCCACCGGGAATCCCATGCCTTGGTAAGAGTGTGAACTCACCTTGTTTGCTCGGTATGCTAAGTTAAGTGCTCACAATAAATCAGTCAAGTCCTATAGTTATGCAAGTATGTATAATCAGTTTCGGACTCACAATGTTTCACAGGTAATCTATGTCACAAAGTGTGTTTATGCATTTCTCATCAAGTAGCACATAACAGTGGGTTCATGTTCACACAGTCATGCTCCATATAACTAAGTTCTTGGTGATATCTAACATGGTTAATAAATTAACATGCTTGATGGCTTTAACCGACTTAACCAGGTTAATGTATTAAGCAACAATAACAAGCTTCCAGAATTAACAAGCATAACATGCATAATAACTAACAGTGTTTCACATAAAGACTTTCTCAATTTAATCTAACAACATCAACCACTAACATAACTAACGGTGTTAATATATTTAACAAGGAAACTTTACATAGTTCACATGTATAACAGAGTTAACATAGTTGGCATAACCCAGTTAATATACTTAACAAATATAACAGTTGGGTCGCAATCATTACATGGGCCGAAAACACATGGGTGCCGAAATCCCCTTATAGCCGAAATCACTTAAGTGGGCCGAAATCCCTATGTGTGCCGAAAACACATGTGGGTCGAAATCACCCCTTGGGCCGGAACTGTTTGGGCCGAAATCACAAGGTGATTTCGTCCAGTTTTATTTGTGGGGGGTGATTTCGTCCAGGACATCATCTTCCCCAACACTCACTGTAACTTAAACCCAGCAAATTCTAATCCCATTTCTTATCAGATCCAACCCTTTTGTACAAACAATCAATCAAACAAAAGCTAAAACATTTGATTAGATATCTACTCATCTGCATTCTCAGAATTAACATCCAACAACATCATAGTGTTAATCATTTAACAGGAGATCTAGTTTATGCGTCTATCAACTGGCTATCTATGATCACTTTATCTCGAAGATTAACAATCACCATTTAACAGAGAACAACGATATAAAAATTTAATCATCAATCAAAATCAGATCATAAGATTATAATATCTCACAGTTGCAGTTAATACTAGATATCATCTTAACATGTAAATCACTAACCGTAGATTAAACAGAGGTTTTGCTTCAAAATGAGGGATTCTCTTTTGTGGGTTTCAGATGTAGAGAGAGAGAACAAAGTGATAAGGTTTGGTAAGTGGGTAACGTCTCGGAGAAGATTTGTTTATAAACTGCTTATATAAAATATCTCAAAATACTGCGCCATGGGCCAAGCCCATCTCTGATTTCGCCAAACATTCTGGACGAAAACACTAAAGTGTTTTCATCACTAGGGTGATTTTATGGGTATTGTTTTCAGTAAGAGTTCCATCTATTTAACATATGATAATTAATACAAAACCTTATTAACATACACTCACATATAATAAATATTATGGATCCCAAGTATAAAATATCAATCGAAATACGATATAACGTATTACAAATGTAAGCGTTGTGAAACAACGAGTCATGTAAACAAACAACATAAAAAAAAATTAACGTGCACTAAATGCGTAGATGGAAATCTTGGAAACTCGAGTTGTCACATTATCCCCAACTTAAAAGAAATTTCGTCCCGAAATTTAGCATGCGGTTACTGAGGAAGCTAGGTAAGTTATCATTTACTGGTTTTCCTGGGCTGTCACATCATCCCCCCGTTGATTTGGAATTTCTTCCCGAAATTCTGTAGTAGCTTCAGCCTCAGTAGTAGTTGCATTGTTTTCGAACAACTGGGGATATTTGGGTTCCATTTGGTCTTCGCGTTCCCAGGTAAACTCTGGGCCACGACGGGAGTTCCAACGAACTCGAACAAGAGGTATTCTGGTGTTCTTAAGGACCTTAACATCCCGGTCCGTGATTTCAACTGGTTCTTCGACGAAATGCAACCGTTCGTCGATAGTGAGCTCCTTCAAAGGAACTATGAAGGTCTCATCTGACAGACACTTCTTCAGATTCGACACGTGAAAGACGTTGTGAACTGCACTGAGTTCAGCTGGTAAGTTCAGTCTGTAGGCCACTTTGCCTATCTTCTCTATGACTTCAAAGGGTCCAATGTATCGTGGATTGAGTTTGCCCCTTTTGCCAAAACGAACAACACCCTTCCAGGGTGAAACTTTGAGTAGCACTCGATCCCCAATTTGTAACTCGAGTGGTTTCTTACCTTTATCAGCGTAGGTTTTCTGACGGTCACGAGCTGCCGCCATGCGTTGTCGTATTTGAGCAATCTTTTCCGTTGTGTCTATCACAAACTCTGGACCTGTGATCTGACTATCACCCACCTCTGCCCAACAAAGAGGTGATCGGCATTTACGCCCGTACAATGCCTCAAATGGAGCGGCTTGAATGCTAGCGTGATAACTGTTATTATACGAGAATTCCACTAGTGGTAGATGTTTTTCCCAACCACTGCCAAAATCAATAACACATGCCCTAAGCATGTCTTCAAGAGTCTGGATAGTACGTTCAGACTGGCCATCCGTCTGAGGGTGATAAGCTGTGCTCATGTCTAATCGTGAGCCGAAAGATTTGTGCATCGCTCGCCAAAGTTCTGAAGTGAAACGTGCATCACGATCGGAAATAATAGAGGTGGGCACCCCGTGCCTCGAAACCACTTCCTTCAAGTAAACGTCTGCTAACGTAGAGAACTTATCTGTTTCCTTGATAGCCAAGAGTGAGCAGACTTTGTGAGTCGATCCACGATCACCCAAATAGTGTCATTTCCGCGCTGAGATCAGGGTGGGCCAGTAACAAAATCCATGGAAATTTGTTCCCATTTCCATTGTGGTATCTCAGGTTGTTGGAGTGGGCCTGAAGGTTTCTGATATTCCGCTTTGACTCTCGCACAAGTCAAACACTTGCTAACGTAAGTTGCTATGTGGGCCTTCATGCTAGGCCACCAATATGTAGTTCTGAGGTCGTGGTACATCTTATCCGAACCAGGATGTACTGAGTAGCGAGACTTATGAGCTTCTTCCATTACAAGCTCGCGTAGGTTGCCATAGTGTGGGACCCAAATGCGTCCTGTTACATAGTAGGCGCCGTCTGCCTTTTGTTCTAACCGTTGCCTTGAACCGCGTAGGGCTTCAGCCCTGAAGTTTTCTGGTTTCAATGCTTCTACTTGAGCATCCCGTATCTGAGAAGGAAGACTAGACTGAATAGTGAGTTGCAACGCTCGTACACACCTAGGTGTAGTATCCTTTCGACTGAGGGCGTCGGCCACCACATTGGCTTTGCCCGGATGGTACTTTATAGCACATTCGTAATCGTTCAGTAACTCGACCCATCGACGTTGTCGCATGTTCAATTCTTTCTGCTTGAAGATATGCTCAAGACTCCTGTGATCGGTGTAGATGGTGCACTTGGTGCCATACAGGTAATATCGCCATATTTTGAGCGCAAAAACGACAGCTCCCAGCTCTAAATCGTGTGTAGTGTAATTCCGTTCGTGAATCTTAAGTTGGCGCGAAGCATAAGCAATAACTTTATCCCGTTGCATCAACACACATCCAAGACCTTGGATGGATGCGTCGCAGTAGACTACAAAATCATCCGTGCCTTCAGGCAATGAGAGGATAGGTGCGCTACAGAGTCTATCCTTTAAGTGCTGAAACGCTGTTTCCTGAGTATCACTCCAATGGTAAGCAACACCTTTCTGTGTCAGTAATGTAAGCGGCTGTGCAATCTTTGAAAAGTCTTTGATGAATCGTCTGTAATAACCTGCCAAACCCAAGAATTGGCGTATTTCTGTCGGTGTGCAAGGTGCAGGCCAGTTCTTGATTGAATCTACCTTGGATGGATCAACATGAATCCCATCCTTGTTTACCACGTGGCCTAGAAAGTGGACTTCATGAAGCCAGAAGTCGCATTTTGAAAACTTGGCGTACAGTTGTTCCGTTCGAAGAAGTTCGAGAATAAGTCGTAAATGCTGCTCGTGTTCCTCCCGATTCCTTGAATAAATCAGGATGTCGTCAATGAAAACAATAACAAACTTGTCAAGATAAGGTTTGCACACCCTGTTCATAAGATCCATGAAAACCGCAGGTGCGTTCGTTAGCCCGAATGGCATGACCAAAAACTCGTAATGGCCGTAGCGAGTTCTGAATGCTGTTTTGGAGACGTCCTCATCCCGGACTCTCAGTTGATGGTAACCTGACCTCAGATCAATCTTCGAGTAATAGCTCGACCCTTGCAACTGGTCGAATAAGTCGTCGATGCGTGGAAGAGGATAACGATTCTTCACAGTCACCTTGTTCAGTTCGCGGTAATCTATGCACATACGAAAGGTACCGTCTTTCTTCTTCACAAATAATACTGGAGCTCCCCAGGGCGAAGAGCTAGGACGTATGAAACCCCTTTCCAATAGTTCTTGTAATTGCTTAGACAGTTCTTCCAGTTCAGTTGGAGCTAAGCGGTAAGGCGCTCGAGCTATGGGTGCTGCTCCTGGAGCTAGCTCGATCTGAAATTCGACCTGGCGATGAGGCGGTAGCCCAGGTAACTCTTCAGGAAACACTTGAGGAAAGTCGCGTACTACAGGAATATCCCCAATCTTTTTCTCTGTCGTCGATGTATCTGTAACGAGTGCTAGTATAGCTATGTGGCCCTTTCGCAAACACTTATGTGCCTTCGAGAAGGAGATTCTTTGCCAGAACGGGGAATGCGAATAATCTTCTCTTTGCATAGGATCTCTGCTTGCTGTTGGGATAACCAATCCATCCCAATGACGTTGTCAAAACTACCCAGAACTATAGGAATGAAATTGATAAGGAAAGTCCATCACCACGTTAGGATCATTCCTTGCGTCGCCCTGACCAATCACGAACACTCCACTCCTGGCACCATTGCCGTCGTTATTACCCCCGTTGTTGTTCCCGTTTCCTTGGTTGTGGTTCTAATTCTGGTTCTGGTTCAACTGTGGGCAGTGTCTCCTGAGGTGACCTTCAGCACCACACGGATAACATCCCTTGTTACCCTGCTGTTGCTGCTGATTCTGTGGAGCTTGTGGCTGCTGTTGTCGGTTCTGGTTTACAGGACGTGAGCTTCTACAATCTTTGGGCTCCATGACTAAGCTTGTTGCATTTCTGACGACGATCCTTGTTGCACTGCCCGTTGTGGTGCAAATTACATCGATTGCACTTGGGGTGGTTTCCCCTGTATCCACCCTGACTTCGATTACCAAAAGACTACTGACTAGGGCTCCTGTACTCCTCCGTTTTTCGCTACCGTGCCTGGGACTAAACTGAAATTGAACCCTTGCTGGAGGTTCCATCCCATTTTCGCTTGTTGTCACTAGGAGTAGCAGAAGTAGTAGTAGTGGTAGTAGCACCGATACGCTTAGGCAGCCTGTTATGTTCCACTGCCTGATCTGTGAGACGATGAGGAAGACGAGTAACATCTTGAATAGTAGCAAGGTTAGCAGAAGTCACATGACTTTGGAATCTCTGGTACTAAGCCTTTGAGGTACAGCTCAATGCGATTGATAGGAGGATCCACCATAGTTGGGCAAAACACTGCCAGTTCGTTGGATCGTTTCGTGTACGCTTCTATCTCTGATCCCGTCATCTTCAGGTTAAAGAACTCCACTTCCAACTAGTGGATGTCACCATGACTACAGTATTTACGTTTGATTCTCTTCCTTAGCATCATTTCATGAGGTGGCATTAGCAACCGCCAGCCCCAGCATCTGAACTTGCGCATTCCACCAAGTTAGCGCAGTGCCTTCGAGAGTACCAGTGGCGTACTTCACCCTACGAGCCTCAGGGCATTCACACATTTCGAAGACCGGTTTGAGCTTTTCAAACCAATGGAGGAGTCCAACGGCCCCTTTAGTGCCACTAAAAATACTAGGACGACAGTCCATGAAAGTTTTGAAACGTGCACATAGGTGGCTGAGCGTGTTGACCTGTCGTGTGCGTAAAAGTAAACATACTTGAGCACGAGTGTCGGTTTACGAGAGTAGGATCTAAAGATCCTAGAGTAATTGGTGATGGCAGGTTACACCTCCTGCCTGGGCAGCTGCGAGTGCTGCAGTAACTTGTTCAGTGATCGAAGCCGCCAACTGGGCTTGAGTTAGGTTAATACGTCCAGCCATGATCTTCATAGCAAATGTAACATAAGTGAGAGAGGTTCGCGAATAGTGCGATGACAGAAGAGAGTAAGCACACAAGTGTTCTCATGCAATAGTGTTACGTTAATCTAAGCATACCCTGAGCAAAGTTCTATGCAATTCTAGCAAGTAGGCAACAAAACATGTACCATATTACCTAAGATGTTGAGTCTTGCACGTGGAGCGAGGCGTCGTTGTGGATCGTTGAGTATTGTTCTGGTTATAGTCTGGTTTTAATAAAAAAAAACGTTTTCCCCTTATTAAAACCGAGTTCTCTATAACCAATGGCTCTGATACCAATCTGTCACACCCCCAAAATCCACACGCGGAGTACCACCGCTTGGAGGCGTGACATGACCAGGATCAAGCCACCAATCATATTGAACATATAAGTAAATAGTAAAAGCCATTCATCGATACGATAGGTGCTTTCAAAACCAAACATAAACAAGTGTGTAGCGGAAGCAATAATGTAAGACCCAACGTAAGTTTAAGTACAAAATGTCATAATGTTTAACAACACATTCACGATCCATGTCCACAACGACCGTGCCTCCCGTGCAAGCTCCAAAAGTACCTAAGGTCCTGCAAGGCATGTAACAGAGAGTCAACAACTAGTTGAGCGAGTTCACAGTTGGTTATTTAGTTATAATGTTCGTATCGTAAAACGTATGTTCGTTTAGAAATCATGTATCGTATGTAATAGCATCGCGGCCCTCTAGGCATCCTTGCGAAGTTTAGTAATTGTATCGCGTTAGTCCTTGCTGCCAGTCCAGGCATGCGTGCGATGAATAGTGGGGACTTCCCATGTGTTGACTAGTCGTATTTGTACGTGCCCTTCTTAATCCAAGGACCGCAGCGAGTATGAGTGTACGTAGGTTTTACGTACGTTAAGGTTGTTGTCCTACCCAAGGAGGACGAACGTACGTATTCTACCCAAGGAGAATACGCAGGATTAATATTGGCACCCTACCTATGGAGGATGGCGGTACATATCCTACCCAAGGAGGATATGTAGGTTCCATTTTTGTTTCTTAACCCATTCCCAACCCACCGGGAATCCCATGCCTTGGTAAGAGTGTGAACTCACCTTGTTTGCTCGGTATGCTAAGTTAAGTGCTCACAATAAATCAGTCAAGTCCTATAGTTATGCAAGTATGTATAATCAGTTTCGGACTCACAATGTTTCACAGGTAATCTATGTCACAAAGTGTGTTTATGCATTTCTCATCAAGTAGCACATAACAGTGGGTTCATGTTCACACAGTCATGTTCCATATAACTAAGTTCTTGGTGATATCTAACATGGTTAATAAATTAACATGCTTGATGGCTTTAACCGACTTAACCAGGTTAATGTATTAAGCAACAATAACAAGCTTCCAGAATTAACAAGCATAACATGCATAATAACTAACAGTGTTTCACATAAAGACTTTCTCAATTTAATCTAACAACATCAACCACTAACATAACTAACGGTGTTAATATATTTAACAAGGAAACTTTACATAGTTCACATGTATAACAGAGTTAACATAGTTGGCATAACCCAGTTAATATACTTAACAAATATAACAGTTGGGTCGCAATCATTACATGGGCCGAAAACACATGGGTGCCGAAATCCCCTTATAGCCGAAATCACTTAAGTGGGCCGAAATCCCTATGTGTGCCGAAAACACATGTGGGTCGAAATCACCCCTTGGGCCGGAACTGTTTGGGCCGAAATCACAAGGTGATTTCGTCCAGTTTTATTTGTGGGGGGTGATTTCGTCCAGGACATCATCTTCCCCAACACTCACTGTAACTTAAACCCAGCAAATTCTGATCCCATTTCTTATCAGATCCAACCCTTTTGTACAAACAATCAATCAAACAAAAGCTAAACCATTTGATTAGATATCTACTCATCTGCATTCTCAGAATTAACATCCAACAACATCATAGTGTTAATCATTTAACAGGAGATCTAGTTTATGCGTCTATCAACTGGCTATCTATGATCACTTTATCTCGAAGATTAACAATCACCATTTAACAGAGAACAACGATATAAACATTTAATCATCAATCAAAATCAGATCATAAGATTATAATATCTCACAGTTGCAGTTAATACTAGAAATCATCTTAACATGTAAATCACTAACCGTAGATTAAACAGAGGTTTTGCTTCAAAATGAGGGATTCTCTTTTGTGGGTTTCAGATGTAGAGAGAGAGAACAAAGTGATAAGGTTTGGTAAGTGGGTAACGTCTCGGAGAAGATTTGTTTATAAACTGCTTATATAAAATATCTCAAAATACTGGGCCATGGGCCAAGCCCATCTCTGATTTCGCCAAACATTCTGGACGAAAACACTAAAGTGTTTTCATCACTAGGGTGATTTTATGGGTATTGTTTTCAGTAAGAGTTCCATCTATTTAACATATGATTATTAATACAAAACCTTATTAACATACACTCACATATAATAAATATTATGGATCCCAAGTATAAAATATCAATCGAAATACGATATAACGTATTACAAATGTAAGCGTTGTGAAACAACGAGTCGTGTAAACAAACAACATAAAAAAAAAAATTAACGTGCACTAAATGCGTAGATGGAAATCTTGGAAACTCGAGTTGTCACACAAGTAATTTGGGAATTACGTTTAATGAGAGCATAGCAAGCGAGCACGTAGCATTATAATTATAGGACACACATATAGATCAACAATGTGCTTACCGAAGACATAGCGACTGAGCTTTCATTGATTATTGGCCACCAAGTATTGTCACATGTTTAATGATGATTGGGCTCTCATTATTTTCCGACCACAATTGCATTGTCTTACAAAAAGTATCACATCAAAAGGGACACAGGGTCACCCTACCCTTGTCCAACAAGTATATAAGTGTATCAAAATTACGTAGTCGGAAGTGGTCTTCAAAAGTCTCCACAATCCCGGCTTATCATTAGTGTCTTTACCCAAATGTAATGCAATCCGCATAATCCAGAAACCAACTATACTGGTGACTAAGGTGGAGGAGGAAAGAAAAGTAGACTGCTAACATGCGTGAACTCCTCCTCGAGCTTGTATATACGTCGAAGTAGTTAACTGATCTGCTGCTCGACAGTAAAGAAACGAGCATTAAAACCTTGGAAAGGTGTAATAGCAGCAGGTGAGAGCGCAAAAGGGATCTTTGATAAATGTGGAGGATCAAAGTATACTGGCAACAGACATGGTGGAGGACGTGGTGTCAGCTAAAGCTCCAAAATTTCTGTGACTCATAACCTCAAACTGTAGCTGATGTGACAGGAGGAACTCATTTTGTGTAGCCTTCATAATGTGAAGGAAGGTAAGGGTCTAAAATCAGCATAGTGCATGGTAGGAACCATCAGAATGGCTCGTCCATCGGTGAAGTATTGAAAGGAGCAAACGGTGCGGCCTGTGAGGTTGGGGAAAATGCTGTTGTAGTTAAAGGATCGTCATGCGGGTACTGACCAGGAGTACCTTTCCGGAGTGCGGGTATGTCCTGAAGGAAAGCGATACACATGTTGGCGCAATGGATGTCGGTCTTCATAGGAGCAACATCAGCGGGTGAAGGTGCAGGAACAAGTGTCTCAACCAATAAGGAGATCATCAGGTGCAGGTACTGGGTCAGGTATAAGGGGTGCAACGCCTGGTAGATCAAAAGAGACAGGTTCATGATCAAGCAAGGGTGCAGGACCAGCAGGTGCCACATCAAGCTGACCCAAAAATGAACAGGAGCTGGCTCAGGAGCATGCTCTAGGTCGTGTAAAGGTGTGGCATCTCAAGCAAGTGATAGTGCAGCAGTCATAGCGGTGTCGTCGCCTGAGTCGGTAGTAGAAAGCTGCAATCCGCCCGTCTGTAAGGCTGCAGATGTCACAGACTCAAAGGAGTCTAAAATCGGGCATATACTAGAATCAGAGGATAGCTTGATAACAGGGATCTCGAGAAGTGAAATTTGTAACAACGTTCTCGTCTAACTTTCCATCATCATGGGCGCCATCAGGAGGACCATTAATAAACAATTCAACGTCATCATCAACTACTTGTCGGGTAGTCGATCTTTGGAAGGAATGTCCACAGGAGGTGCATCATCGAGGATCAGAGCCATGGTGTGGTCCCCATCGGGATGACCAGTGATGGAGTGGTCAAGGACTGAAACATGGGTGATGTCACACCCCGATATTTCCACGTATTACCGGTGGGCCCGGTGGGGAGTATTGTGACGTAGTTGATATCATAGACAATTTATAGTATCACAGTTTAATACATAGCGGAAGTCGAAAGATAAAATCATTACAAACCGAATAAAAAGTAATATCAAGTGTATTACAAAACGGTTGTAAGGATCCACAGGCGGATCAAAGTTCAAAAGATCATTGTTCAATAGATTTAATAACATCTAAGCTTGCAAGACTCTTTATTGATGCTAGGAGTAGCCAGCCTATTCCGTGTAGTACCTGCACTTAGCCTTTTTAGAAAATACGTCAGTTTACACTGGTAAATACAATTAACCGACTCATTTTGAAAATGTTTAAGAAAATTGATTTGAATGCACAAGGCACAAAATAATCTTTTATAACTTGGGATAATTATTTATATATAAACTTGTAAAAGAATTACATGTTCGTTATACGTTCAGTAGCCCGGGCTGAATACCGGGTTCAAGATTAATAGACACACCACATGATATAGTCCCGCGTCGAGTTATTCTTGAACAAGCGGTTATACCTTATATATATGCACCCTTAGGTGTATGCCTACACCCCGTGCTTAGGTCATGGCCATTACAATGAATGATGCCAAGGATATCCGGGACATGGTCATTAACCCCCCAAAGACTTTAAGCAAACAAAATAGTTTAAATGGGTTATCTCAATAAATTAACCTTCATATGATTAAAAGTTCAATGCCCGACCAAGCGGTATTTTATATACCGTACCCCAAGCCCGTATAAGGGAAAATAAGTTAAAAGTATTTACCTGAGCAAGTATATATCACAATCAGCGAGTGTAAGTATCTTTTACTGGTTTCCTAGTTTGGAACGAAGGTTTTAATAACCTATTAGATACCTAACGGTTCTTAATTAAGTCTAAAGTTAGACCGGTTAGTTTTAAAGGAAGATATACGGTACAAAACGAACGATTAAGCGATGACCGGATTAGAGTGTGGTTTAGACCCGACAAGTTTTTATAGTTGTATAATATGGGTAAACTAAACACATTCTGGATTTTGAGATAAAAATGATAAGGTTTGACCCGTTTCGGCTAATTTATGCAAACTAGTTACATAAACCGCACCGAACGCGAGTAATGCGTAACGGGTAACCAAAAGAGTCATGAACATGTTTCCTAAGTTAATATGCCTTAAATATGTTGTGATATCAGTAAGATACCTTCCATTATGCTCAAAATGGATTTAAACTCAAATTATGCCCCGTAGGGGTAATTTGGTCATTTTAAACGTTATAAAAGAGTTTAAATGCTAATCTGAATTTCAGGTCTGATATAATCAGTAAAAATATTTATTTTTATAAGTCATAACTGTAGGGTATTGCATATATGTGAAATTTATCTTTTATAACCAAACTATGCGTCGTAGGGGCGTTTTGGTAATTTCACATAAGCTTTAAAGGTCAAAATTAGTATTCTGAGTTCAAAACTTTTGCTTACTTTTTAATTATAAAAATTTACTTAAAACATCAGTAGGTATTAACTTTCATATGCCAAAAATAGTTTTAACTCATACTATGTGCTTAAAACGCGTAAAAGTCGGTTTTAAGCGATTTCGAGTTTAAACAGGAAATCTGAGTTTTTGATCAGTTTATAAAGTTAAAAATATTTTATTTATCATATAAAATCAGTAGCAAAAAGTTTGGTATCAAAATATTATGTAAAACTCATTTTATTCAAGAAAAGGGTATAACCGACATTTACCGAATTATAGCAAGAACCCTATGTTATGCTCAGCTTAAAAATAATTAAAAATCTTCAAAAATCTTAAAATATTATATTACATCAGTGGGTAAAAAGTTTGGTGTGAAAATTTGGGTTTAGATAGGCTTTATGCTAATTACGCCGTTTAATTAATAAAAAGCTTCTTAATTACGATATTGAGCATAACTCCTAATCTAGACCTCCAACTGATGTCAAATTTTTAGGACAAGTTTATAATCATTAATAAAGGTTTTCAAAAATCTCATTTTAAGGTCAAAAGGGCATTATGGTCAACATTTAGGCATATAACGGAAACATGTACATGAATCGAATAACTAATGAACTAAGTTGTATAACCTCAGAGGGTTACACTAACCTATAACCTGGTCCTAATAGAGCTCTAAGGCATTTCTAAAATATGCTACATTGGGTCATAACTGAAAGTCAAAGCAAAAGTCTACTTTTGCGACTTTCGGTTCCGAACCGAGCTTAAACTGAAAATTGTCGGGTTTAACATGCTTAGACATGTTCTTACATTAATTATTAAGTTATATAAGTGATAAAATAGGTTTCATAGCCTCTACATTGTTAATTATGTGTTTATACGAAAATTTGCTTTCTGTTGACTTTTTATAATTAACTTTGACCCGACAATTGACCTAGTTAGAGTGGGAATCAGAGGGTGCCCTTTTAAGGGTTTATTACCCATATAATTACCAATTCAAAGCTACTTTCAATTCGAGAATTGACTGGACCATTAGTGATTAATCACTAAGTCATACCTTAATTATGACGGGTTTGACTTTAGGCCATTAAACTAATAAAACTGAATTAAGAAATGTTAAGGAAGCTTACAAAGGTCCTAAGCACGATTTTGGAACTTAAGGAAACTTGTTTGCTGACCAGAGAGCTCCAGAGAAGAGTCTTGGATGATTTCAAGTGAATGTCAAAATGTTGCAACAAGTGTTCTTCTTATATAGTGGATTTGATGCAACAAGATCATGTCAAACAAGTCTACAGGTGTTCCTTGATCAGTTCCAGGTGTCCCTTGGCATGAAAAACCACTGGTGCAGCCCCTAGAATGAAAAACAAGGCATCAAAGGCGGTGGAACTGGCTGTACTCTCACCTGTGCATGGAATCTGCCCAGCATAGGCCGTCGCGTCGTGCGACGGCAGAGGGGGAGGTTGGTGGCGCGACGCCAGCAAGTGGCTTACCTGATCTTCAAGTTTCAAATAATGACATTTCACCCCCTGGACCTTCTAAAACGTAATTTCTTTCATTTTAAGCACATTTAACCCATATAACTTATATTTCTATGATTCATGAGATATAACCAAACATCGTTAGGTCCGGTTTCGTTAAACAATAACCAAAAACACAAGTTTTTCCTCGTTGACGCTTTTAACCCCTTAATTACGAAAGTAAACGTATCTTCCTCATACCATATCGAAACCTTTTGAAATTTTTATCACTCATTCTTGGGAGTATAATTAATCGTTACAAGGCTCCGGGTTCGCTAAAAGGTCACTCAGAGGTATAACTTAAACATGTTGACACTTTTAACCCTCGCGTCTTGTATACTTTCACTTTTTTCCACAAACGTTTTCATATGCTTCATGATACATTCGTTTTAAGGGTATAAACATCGTGTAGGGTTGTTTAAAAGGCATAATTATCAAATGTTGACTCTTTGAATCCTTATATACATATACTTTCTTCGTTTGTCAACTTTAGTCCCTCATATTCAATTTGTAACACGTTTAAAGTCCATGACACGTGTCGATACTATACTGGACATGAGTTTACGAGGTGTATGCCTACACCTCGTGCTTAGGTCGTGGCCATTTCAACGAATGATGCCAAGGATATCCAGGACATGGTCATTAACCCCCAAAAGGCTTTAAGCAAACAAAACAGTTTAAACAGGTTATCTCAATAAATTAACCTTCATATGATTAAAAATTCAATGCCCGACCAAGCGGTATTTTATATACTGTACCACAAGCCCGTATAAGGGAAAATAAGTTAAAAGTATTTACCTGAGCAAATATATATCACAATCAGCGAGTGCAAGTATCTTTTACTGGTCTCCTAATCTGGAACGAAGGTTTTAATAACCTATTAGATTCCTAACGGGTCTTAATTAAGTCTAAACTTAGACCGGTTAGTTTTAAAGGAAGATATACGGTTCAAAACGCACAATTAAGCGATGATCGGATTAGAGTGTGGTTTAGACCCGACAAGTTTGTATACTTGTATAATATGGGTGAACTAAACACATTCTGGATTTTGAGATAAAAATGATAAGGTTTGACCCGTTTCGGCTAATTTATGCAAACTAGTTACATAAACCGCACCGAACGCGAATAATGCGTAACGGGTAACCAAAAGAGTCATGAACAAGTTTCCTAAGTTAATATGTCTTAAATATGTTGTGATATCAGTAAGATACCTTCCATTATGCCCAAAATGGATTTAAACTCAAATTATGCCTCGTAGGGGTAATTTGGTCATTTTAAAGGTTATAAAAGAGTTTAAATACTAATCTGAGTTTCAGGTCTAATATAATCAGTAAAAATATTTATTTTTATAAGTCATAACAGTAGGGTATTGCATATATGTGAAATTTATCTTTTATAACCAAACTATGCACCGTAGGGGCATTTTGGTAATTTCACATAAGCTTAAAGGTCAAAATTAGTATGTTGAGTTCAAAACTTTTGCTTACTATTTAATTATAAAAATTTACTTAAAACATCAGTAGGTATTAAGTTTCATATGCCAAAAATAGTTTTAACTCATATTATGTGCTTAAAACGCGTAAAAGTCGGTTTTAAGCGATTTTCGGGTTTAAACAGGAAATCTGAGTTTTTGATCAGTTTATAAAGTTAAAAATATTTTATTTATCATATAAAATCAGTAGCAAAAAGTTTGGTATCAAAATATTATGTAAAACTCATTTTATTCAAAAAAAAAAGGGTATAACCGACATTTACCGAATTATAGTAAGAACCCTATGTTATGCTCAGCTTAAAAATAATTAAAAATCTTTAAAAATCTCAAAATATTATATTACATCAGTGGGTAAAAAGTTTGGTGTCAAAATTTGTGTTTAGATAGGCTTTATGCTAATTACGCCGTTTAATTAATAAAAAGCTTCTTAATTACGATATTGAGCATAACTCCTAATCTAGACCTCCAACTGATGTCAAATTTTTTGGACAAGTTTATAAATCAGTAATAAAGGTTTTTTTCCTCTCACATTTTCAAAAATCTCGTTTTAAGGTCAAAAGGGCATTATGGTCAACATTTAGGCATCTAACGGAAACATGTACATGAATCGAATAACTAATGAACCAAGTTGTATAACCTCAGAGGGTTACACTAACCTATAACCTGGTCCTAATAGAGCTCTAAGGCATTTCTAAAATATGCTACTTGGGTCAGAACTGAAAGTCAAAGCAAAAGTCTACTTTTGCGACTTTCGGTTCCGAACCGAGCTTAAACTGAAAATTGTCGGGTTGAACATGCTTAGACATGTTCTTACATTAATTATTAAGTTATATAAGTGATAAAACAGGTTTCATAGCTTCTAGATTGTTAATTATGTGTTTATGCGAAAATTTGTTTTTGTTGACTTTTTATAATTAACTTTGACCCGACAATTGACCTAGTTAGAGTGGGAATCAGAGGGTGCCCTTTTAAGGGTTTATTACCCATATAATTACCGATTCAAAGCTACTTTCAATTCGAGAATTGACTGGACCATTAGTGATTAATCACTAAGTCAAACCTTAATTACGACGGGTTTGACTTTAGGCCATTAAACTAATAAATCTGAATTAAGAAAGGTTAAGGAAGCTTACAAAGGTCCTAAGCACGATTTTGGAACTTAAGGAAACTTGTTTGCTGACCAGAGAGCTCCAGAGAAGAGTCTTGGATGATTTCAAGTGAATGTCAAAATGTTGCAACAAGTGTTCTTCTTATATAGTGGATTTGATGCAACAAGATCATGCCAAACAAGTCTATAGGTGTTCCTTGATCAGTTCCAGGTGTCCCTTGGCATGAAAAACTACTGGTGCAGCCCCTAGAATGAAAAACAAGGCTTTAAAGGCGGTGGAACTGGCTGTACTCGCACCTGTGCATGGAATCTGCCTAGCATAGGCCGTCGCGTCACACGACGGCAGAGGGGGATGCTGGTGGCGCGACGCCAGCAAGTGGCTTACCTGATCTTCAAGTTTCAAATAATGACATTTCACCCCCTGTACTTTCTAAAACGTAATTTCTTTCATTTTAAGCACATTTAACCCATATAACTTATATTTCTATGATCCATTAGATATAACCAAACATCGTTAGGTCCAGTTTCGTTAAACGATAACCGAAAACACAAGTTTTTCCTCGTTGACGCTTTTAACCCCTTAATTACGAAAGTTAACGTATCTTCCTCATACGATATCGAAACCTTGTGAAATTTTTATCACTTATTCTTGGGGGTATAATTAATCGTTACAAGGCTCCGGGTTCACTAAAAGGTCACTCAGAGGTATAACTTAAACATGTTGACACTTTTAACCCTATCGTCTTGTAAACTTTCACTTTCTTCCATAAACGGTTTCATATGCTTCATGATACATTCGTTTTAAGGGTATAAACATCGTGTAGGGTTGTTTAAAAGGCATAATTATCAAATGTTGACTCGTTGAATCCTTATATACATATACTTTATTCGTTTGTCAACTTTAGTCCCTCATATTCAATTTGTAACACGTTTAAAGTCCATGACACGTGTCGATACTATACTGGACATGATTTTACGAGGTGTTATAGGTGAAAAAAGATCCTTGTCGGGGAAGCCATCAGCATGGGTAAGGCATTACCAAAATCTGGTAGCGCGGACTATTGGGAGTCGTCCTCGGCCTTGGTCAGCATATCAGGATCACTCTCAGTGTCTGACGTAAATATCTCTGGCGCAGATGCAATCTCATTATCTGTGGCGGTGGTCGTAGGGTTATCAATGTCTGACATCTCGCTTTCTAAAATAAAGTGACATGCGCGCTGATACATAATAGTCATAGCATGTATATCCATAGTAATCGCTAACAATTAGTGTATGCAAACAAAGGTTTATCATGTAGTCATGTATTCACATTATTTTTCATGAAACTTTCTATCCTTCCTAGTCTCCCAGACTAACCCACCTAGTCTCCCAGACTAACCAACCAGTCTCCCAGACTAAACACCCAGTCTCCCAGACTAATCTACCCAGCCTCCCAGACTAAACACCCAGTCTCTCAGACTGAAACACCCAGTCTCACAGACTGAACTCCCTAGTCTCTCAGACTAAACTTCCCAGTTCCCCAAACAGAATTACCCAGTCTCTCAGTCTAAACTCCCAGTTTCCCAAACTGAATTACCCAGTCTCTTAGACTAAACTCCCAGTTTCCTAAACTGTCCCAACTAGTCTCTCAGACTAACTACCCAGTCTCTCAGACTGAACTACCCAGTCTCTCAGACTGAACTACCCAGTCTCTCAGACTTAATTTCTCAGATTAATCTCCCAGTCTCTTAGACTTCCCCAGCTAGTCTCTCAGACTAACTCCCCAGTCTCTCAGACTGACCTCCCAGTCTCTCAGACTAAACTATAAACGAATTCTTTGAAATGTGATTTGTGTCTTTTGTTTGTAAAAATGTTTGTTACCTGGATCTGGGCGTTTCATGTATGCAATGAAAACATGTTTGTAAAAACATTTTCGTGAGAGCCCTAATGATCATAGTCTAGACTCGAGAAAGAATCCTAGTTCGCTACGATCGAAGCTCTGATACCAAGTTGACACACCCTGACTTTTGCGGAAGCGTGGTTATTGGTGTGACTTACTTAATACCATAGCATTCAGTCACAACAACGCTATATGATAAAAACCATAAGATGTTCATCCATTAATTAAGTTTAGAAAATACCGCAATACCATTGTCTAAAATGTTGACACCAAATTAAGTTACAAACCATGACATGTTTAACTGAGTTCATAAAGACTCAACAAAAGACTTTACTTAAAACCAAGTTTAGAAGCATGTATCCCGTCCAGGAATAGGAAACATCTCCTAAACTCTACGGATGACATCCTTTATTCATGACGCAGCTGGAAAACATGCAACACCTGCTAGATCCACTTAGTTCCCTGAAATACATGTAATTTGAAAAACATCAACAAAAGTTGAGTGAGTTCATGTGTATGTGTGTAAGAATAAACCTTTGAAATATGTCTGTATGTATGTAAGTCCCTGGTATGTAGCAAATAAGGAAAAGATCACCAATGGTTTGCAAGGCCACTGATATGTGTGACGGTGTAGGAAGACTCAAAGCTAGCAAAGTTGTACCGGGCTTCCGGCTGGAAGACATAGTCACCCTATGGGCCACCCTGGTCCTCATGGGTGTGGGCTCGCTACACCCAAATAGATCTATCACTCATGTCCCTCGGTCCTTATACGAGGATTAATGGTCCCAAGTATCCTCCTACCCAATCACATGATCTATGGTTCTTTCCTAGGCTAACCATACCAATTGTATTTGTATGTAACCCCTTTGTAACATTATTTCACCCCCGAAGTTAATAAACAAAACAGTTTAAAGAAAAGGGGGACATGAACTCACAGTATTGCGTGTTTGGTACTCGTAACCCAAATCTCCTCAGCAAACACCACTACCTACAATGTTCTTGTGTCTATTAGACGAACGGGTCATGCCTTGTCTTAGTATTTACGTTTTTGAGTTATGTTTACTTCATGTCTTCAATATTATTCCAAGTTATAATTATTTGTTAAAAAAATGATTATTTTAACTCTAAATTACATTTGATTTTGGAATAATTGTTAAACAATATTCTGTAACAATACTTCTCAAGTATTTCCTTCCCAAGGATGGGGGTATCTTATACATGTATATCCGTATTCTTGTATTGGTATATCTTGCCATGTGTTGGCATCGTATTCCGATGTGTACGCATTTTCTCAATAAATATCCAAAACAATATATTTCCAAGTCTTACTTAGAAAATATATATAAACTTATTTTGTCCAAAAAGACTGTATTTCCAGAAAATATATATTTTTCCCAAATATCATATATCTTCTAAATACTCTAGGAAAATATATTTTACTTCCAAAAATAGTATATTTTCTCTTCGTCGAAAATATGATATACTTTGTAATAGTAACAAAAATCATATTTTCATTTCTTGTATCCAAAATAATATTTACCAAAAATATGTTCGTAACGGTGTTTTCCAGAATATTTTGTAAGTTACGTTCTTGCGTTCGGTTTCCCAATATCATGTGTGTAACTTATCTATTTATTCCTTTGTGATTTTTGGTGTTATCTTGGATTGTAACATCTTGATATTTTGTTAAGTTATATTATTTTACCCTAAAATAACATAACTTATTTCACAAAGTATACAAATATTCACACAAGTGTTTTTAATATATTTATATATTCTAAATATATAATCACCCATTTTTATTTGTAAAAACCAACCTCCAATACTTGTATTTTGTTACAAAAAAATTATGACAAAGTTTATATTGAAAACCATAGTTAAAATACACTAGTAAATATATGTTAGAAAATATTTCTTCCAAGTGTTTGTATTTTAGAAAATTCTGCCATAGTCTCCCCTAAAAATGGAGGTGTCCATGCTATTAAGCATATCATTTTCTTTTCAAAAATCATCACAAACAATCAACAACTCAATCAACGCTTACCAAGTGCCAAAATATTGCAATTTATATAACAACATGAACTTGAATTTTTAGAAAAACTTGTAGTAACTTACTAGTGTTTTTAGTAAGCCTAGTTACCCTTCAAAGTGTGGTCATTTGTTTAATATCATCATCCTTGAAGATTTTAGGCCTTTACAACCTCCACACATATTTTCTAAAAATATATCTTTTTGAATTTTCCTTGTTAACAATGTATTTTTAGACTTGTTTCACCACTAGAAACATATTTAGTTTCTTTAAAATCCATGCTTATGTAAGTCTTGTGATTTCACTTGGTTTCTTGAGAAATCTAGTTTTTAAATCATCCAAGTTTATGTCTAGCAACATGTTACATACTTCATCATTTACAAAATCATTTTCATTCTTCAAGTTCATGTGAAACATAAAGTATGATGATCTTGGTCTTTCACAAGGTCACCACCTTAACTTACTAGATCATGTGTTTAATCATAATCTAGTAGGTTCCATATGATGTCTAACATCATAACACAAATAATCAATCACCAAGAAGCAAAATAACACTAATCAACATGTATTTTTATGGTTTCCAAGCTTATGTTAAAGTTTCATCTTCATGTTCATTAATGTTCTTTAGTGTTCTTCATAATAATCAACATGAATCTTCTTTTAACCACTAATATAAGATGAACAATGGAGTGTATGAAGTTCTTACCACTAGCTCAAGGCTAGGGATGATTCAAGTGAAGATAACAAGTGGATAAAAGCAAACGGTGAAGGTCTTTCAACTTCCGAAAGCTCCAAGCTTCCTAACTTAGCTTCTAACACCTTGTGTACACCTTGGAATGGATTGGAGTTGGATGAAAATGATGGTGGTGTGGGTGCTTGTTTGGGTCGAGAACATGGAGGAGATGGAGGTGAGTTGTGAAGTGTTAATGATGATGGTTACTTATAATATCCAAGGAAGATCTATAGAATATCCAAGGAAGATCTTTGATAGTACAAGCAAGATCTATAGAATATCCAAGGAAGATCATTGGGAGATTTAGAGGAATCTTGAAAGATCATGGAAGATTATGGTGGGCCACCATGTGACCGTCCCTAAGAGGGGGGGGGGGTCTTGGTTGTGGTTTAATGATAAGTAAATTTTAATGGTTAGATTCTAAGTGTAGTGTTTAGTGTTTATGCATATGTGGTGTCATATAGTGTGTTAGGGTGTTCGGGGATCATAACTAGCTCAGAAATATTAAAACAATGTTTCTAGTGTAGTTTTGGTGTTTCAGGTAATGTCCGGTTGTTCGGTTAGATACCGGTTTGTTAACGTGTCAAATTATTCCGTTTAGTGTTCTTTAAGTACCCTTTTGTGACACTTTTAATTCCCGACACTTAGGAAAGCATTCCAGACCATTTCGTCATATTTTTGTATGTTACTAGCATGTAAAAATGCTGATTTTTGCTGAAATATGCAGAATTCTGCACTTAATGTGAGTTTTAGGCACTTTCTGGCACTTTAACTATCACCTAGTAAAGCAGTTTTGTGGTCCTTACTTCCCTACACACTGTACTAGTGTAAAACTTGGTTTCTGGCTCATACTAGGTCTCAAAACACTGTATGTCTACGTACTGAACTCCGTCAGCATTTTTCTGAGTTATCCGCTAACTGTGCTAACTGTGCTTTGTGCATTGTTTTTGTCACTAAAGTTTGCATGTAAAAATGATGTGACAATATGTAATGTGATGCACGTGTGAGTATGATATAGAAATCAGAAAGCAGTCCTTTGTAATCCAGCACAATCATTAAGCACTAATCATAGTTAATTAAATTGTACGGATGCATGCAAATTTGAGAGTTGTCACATTGGCCACTCGATCAAGGTGTCCGGCGCGATGAGTTTGGTCGTTTTGATTCGCGTGTTGAGCGTTGCGATGCGATTCGAGTGAGCGATGCGATAGTATTACCCAATATTTACTCAAATAACATAACTACTATATCTAACATACAATCACTATAAATAACTTGCGTTTAGCGTTTGCGATTCGATTTCGATGCGATAGATTTGCGATTGCAATTGCGATTAACACCTCAACATAAACATATCATGCACAAGTAACACATAAATGGCACACACACGTAAAACAATATCCAGTACACATAATTCGAGTTGCGATGCGATAGTGATAAGTCGATTAGCGATTAATATGCGATTAAACCTCGATTATTAATAGATACTCCACATAATACAACTAAAGCGAATAAATAAAATAATTCGAGTACAAGTCAAAGAAGTCAAAACAGTAGTTGAGCAAGGAGTGACAGATCGCAATTAGCAATCTTTTCTTCCTTTGACTTCAATCTTGACTTTGACTTTGACTTTCGAAACACGGGGTCTTACACCTACCACTGCATTGAAATCCACCTTATTGGGATCAACCACCAGATTATCTTGTGGATCCAAATAGCATTCTCTTTCAGCATCCCATATTTTTTCTTCTTTTGCTTCACCAAAAGGTTTATACAACTTATTAATTTCATATCGAGCAAAACCTCTCCGCCATCTTAGATTATCAAACTCATCCATGATCTTGAAATGTTCGGGAATAACCTGTAAACAAATATCAAACACTTAATCAGATTTGAAATTCAAGACTTTGAAAACCCTAGTTATGTTCGAATGAGGAATGATTTGAAGTTTGCGGATGAGGAATGAATTGATATGTGCGAATGGAAAGATCAGCTTGTGCGGATGTAAGAAAGCTCAGTTTGGGAGAATGAAGCTAAGACTTGATTTGAGAATGATATTGATTGACTATCTTTGACTCGTGTGAATGTGAGTTCAAGCGAATCAACACATATAATTCTGGGTCCGTGCAATCAAACACTAGTTCTGATTTTTCGTAGGCTTGAACGAACTATCTTAACACTGATCCGTTAATAACCCAACACCAATCATTCAATCTGTGAATGCAACCTAAAAGATACACCAAACTTTCAATCCTTCAACCAATCTCAATATGTTCGAACTAGTATATTTCAGTTCCGTGATTATTCAGCCTGAATTGATATGTTCTGACCTTGATTCGTTCGAATATAATCTGCGCCAACCAGAGTTGATTCGTTCTTAAAGTAGATTCGCGACAATTTCAACTTCTAATTTCTTGATACGTAACTATCAGCGGATTCGTGATTCAGTTTCGAGCGCATCAATCAAATGTACAAACAACTTTAATGTTTAACAACATTCATGAATGCACAAATCTGGAATTCACTTGATCCGTTCCAACTTCAAACCAGTATCTAGTCGATCCGTATGAACTGATATCGATCAATGTTGATTCGTGAATATACAGTCAAAGTAAAACCCAATCAGATCTACTACCCAGATTCGTGATAAGAAAATTCTGGATTTGTAATCCCGATGACTACCAAAATCACGTATCACGTGCGGAATCCGTGTACGTGAGTGGATCAGACACAAGAATGTAATTAAACGTTGATTCTATTGATAATCTTGACAATTACAAGCACCTTGAATCAACTTGGAGATAGTTTCTCTCTCTAGATCTCCAAATGAGCAAAATTCCTAAAATGATACAAGACTCCTCCTATTTATAGGGGATGTCCATCCTTACCAGCATTCAAGCCCTTTCATAAAGATGGACTTCTATACTAAGGATGTACATTTATTTCCTATATTTAACATCTCTAAACCATGTCTTGAACATTTCTCAGCTACGATACATGATTGACGGAAACGATAGACATACTGCACTCGCAATTATTTTAAAATCTAAATATGAACTTTTCACTATGTTAAAAATGCCTTTGGCCAAAGATTTCTCAAAAATGACAAGCTACATATTCGATTTAATGTGAGGCTAAAGGTCATTTCTAATATTTTAAAACACTTTTAGCCACACATTTTATTATTAGTGTGAATACTGATTAACAATCGGTTCCAAACTATTTGTTGATGAAAAACCTTAAACTAATCGGCAGAAGTTAACACTTGCCGTTGGATCACCTGTGATGGTGCGCAACAAACCCTTACTTGGTCTTAATCAATTAGAGTAACCGTATCACTTGAACTTAATCAACCGAAGAAAATTCACCAACTATTTCTTACCAAAATTTCGTGTCACAAAAAATTTAAAATCAATTTCTTTTGGTCACTATCAGTGGCGGAGCTTGACTAAAGTTCCGAGGGGGTGGAAAGTCATGGGAGCCAATTTATATATTGTATAAATATTTAGGCAAAATAATTAGGGGCGATCCTTTATAAAAGCTTTAGGGTGTGGGCTATCAACAGATTGATGGTTGGTAGTGTAGTGGTTTTGTGTATGTATAGATGTTGGTGAAACCCGGTTCGAATCCCTGGTTCACCATTTTTTTCTTGTTTTTAAATTTTAACACAGTCTTTCAAATAATTACACTTGGGCCCTTCAAGTTTAACTTTTAGTTACATACGTTTTTTTTGGAAAAAAAGGCCACAAGCTTTTACTTATCCTTAGGCCACCAAAATGGTTGAGCTGGCCCTGCCGGCGTGGGGGCGAAAGTGATGGTGAGGTGGCGCGATTTGGTTGGTTGGTGATGGAAAAAGTCGGCTCTTTTGTTTAAATTTTTTTTAAAGATTTTATCATATAAACCACATTAAACACTGCCTATTCACCGTTTTTCTCGGTACGAACATATTCTTTCACTTTCAAATCCTCTCATTACATAAAAAAATGCAATCATCATCTTCGCTTGACAAATTTGCTTTATCATCTTCATTTGACAAGGGAGCGGAACTAATAACATCATCGCTTCAGAAAGCTGTTCAGTGTATATTTGAAGATGTCGATAGCTCACAACCCAAAAGGAGGAATCATATAATACGCGATCGGCTCGTCACACAAAAAATTATTGGTAAGTTATCATTTTTCACCCAACCTAACATATGATGATAGGAGTTTTAGGCGACGTTTTCCGTATGAGCCTAGGTTTATTTCTAAATATAGCAAATGATTTAGAAAGGAAATATGAATTTTTCCAACAAAACCCAATGCACTTGGTAGTATGGAATTTAGCATGTTGCAAAAAGTCAGAGCCACGATTAGACAATTGGCTTATTGCACTGTATCCACATAATGGATAATGGATGACTATTTAAAAATGTTGGAACAAGTGGCAAGGGAAAGTCTTCAATATTTTTGTGAGTATGTTATAGAACTTTACATAAAAAATACTTGAGAAAACCTACGTCTAGTGGCATACAACAAATTTTGGAGTTTCAAGAACATAAGCATATACAACCCGGCAACGATGATCGGTTGTATAGATTGTATGAAATGGGAGTGGCAACTTTGTCTAAGTACGTGGCTCGACCAATACACGAGTAGGCATATACAACCCGGCAACGATGCTTGAAGAGGTTGCATCAGAAGATATTTGGTTTTGACATGCATTCATTGGTGTGGCTGCTTCGAATAAGGATATAAATATTCTTAATAATCACCCATTTTCAATGTCTATATAAATGATGTTGGACTAAAGGCCTCTTATTTTACATGGGCTAAAACGTTGTGTTTGTAAAAGTATTTACACGAGCTACAACGTTGGATGAAAAGAGGACAAATTTTAACGTAGCTCAAATGGCGCCACAAAAAGACGTGCAACAAGCTTTTGGTGTTTTGCAAAGATGATGAGTTTTGAGCATTCCGTGTAGGATTATGGAAAAATATAAAGTTAAAATCGTGATGTATGTGGGCATTATTTTACATAGCACGATTTTGAAGGATGAAGGAGGAGCTATTTGTGGATACTATGAGAAGGATAAGTAACAAAATAATGAAGACATCGGTGATCGAGTGAGATAATTCAATGAACATCAAAATTTTAATAAACAGACGCATCACAACCTTTGAGCATGTTTGGTTGAACACATTTGGATTCTTTACCGATACAACGACGATGATGACGATGATAATTAAAATATGTAATTTTTTTTATTTTACGTATTTTTTAGTAGAATTGTTATTGTCTTTATCAGTTTAATTAATATAAATTTTTGTTTTTAATTTAATTAACTTGTTTTTTTAAAAGAAAAATTAAAATAAAAAACCAAAAAAGCCCCTCCATCACACCCCACCACCCCACGGTTTTTCAGGCTGGGAGGGTAAAGCCCCCTCTTCTAACGTGCTAGACACGTATGGTTCGATGTCCCTTTCACCTCCCTTAGATCGTGGGGTATGGTGGGTCGTGGGTTGGGGGTATGGTGCGACATGTGGACCATGGGGCACCCAAGACGAAAAGCCAATTTCAAATGGGTATGGTGGGGCGTGGGTTGGGTGGCGTGGAAAAAAAACCAATTTCAAAGGGCTAGTGGCCTTGGCCAATAAGGTTCCGCCATGTCATGTGGGTAGCCCCGCCCAACGCCTGGGCTGAAACCCCCGCCCAAGGGGCCACGCCAAAACCCAAGCCCACCCAGGGTGGTGACATGAGCGTTTTTACCCAACCCACGCCCCAACCCCGCCGCATATCCCATAGTCATAATACACTGTTTAGTCTAAGAATTCAAGAACCTGGCCCACCACAATATGTATTAAGTCATGTTCCACATATGAAAATGTCAGACCAGTAGTTGAGTTAATGTCGTGTCATATTCCATTTTTCTTCTTCGTGTAACACCAACAACCCGAATGTTGTTTCAACGACGTCATCACCTTCTTCTCTATATTTCTCAAACTGTATATTTCTCAAAACAAACTCTAACGCTTTGTTTCCGAGTTTGTTTAACGAAGCCTTAGAGTTTTGACAGAATTCTTCTCAGAGTAAACGCTTCAAGAAAATGGTTATCCTACACATGAACACTGATATCTAAATAGAAACTGATACGATCTCGTAACCCACGTAAACAAACCCATGAAGCCCAACAACCATCACACGTTCTTATGCACCATCATTTAGTTTGCACGTCACTTTGTGTTTCCATTTATTATTTCTATTGTTTGCATATTTTCAGTAGTTAGTGGATAGCTTATTTAGTGGTTAGTTTGTTTCCATACTTGCATTGTATGCCTATATAAGGCTTTGCGTTTTTAGTAACGATAATGAGAAAAATGGTGGTAAAAAAATAGTCTCTTCTTGTCTTGTGTTCTTGGAGCTTGACCCCCTCTTAGGGTTATCTATCTTGGGAGTTTGTAGGTTTTCTCCGTAAACCTATCAATTGGTGCTTTCATTGAGCCTTAGCCTCCATGGCTTTGGAAGAACTCGAGGACGCCACGTATCTATCTCGCTTCACCGGTTACAATCCTGCCCGGTGGATTTGTGATGCTGAACGGCTCTTTTCCTTTTATGCAATTTATGAGGAAGAACGGTTTCCTTATATTGTTGACTCGTTCGATGATGAACCTTTTTCTTGGTTCAATTCATGGCATCGAGGACCGGAACGCCTTACATGGAAGTCTTTCACTATTGCAATGCTTCATCGTTTCCGACCACCACCGCTTAGCCACGTACCACCACCGTCACTTCCATGCCAAGAACCGCCAATACTACCAACATTGTCTCTTGGAAGGGTCGCTTCACCACCGATTCCGACATCATCGCCACAACAGTCACCATTAGATTTCATCAACTCTCAAGCGGCCATTCTCACCAACAAGACCTCCATACCGGTGCTATATACATTCGTCTTGCTCGATGGCCATGTCTCATTCGAAAACCGGTGCTCCAAGTTCAGTGATGCACACCCAAATGCCATCGGTAGAAGGGAATGGAGACCACCATGGTTGCCACCGTGCCGCTCTGTTGAGACCGATCCTAATGCCGTGGTACGACTCGAATGGCGACCCCCATGGGATTTCATACCGTCCTTGAGGACAAGGACGTTTTCGAGGGCGTGGCATTGATACAATCTCGTAACCCACGTAAACAAACCCATGAAGCCCAACAACCATCACACGTTCTCATGCACCATCATTTAGTTTGCACGTCACTTTGTGTTTCCATTTATTATTTCTATTGTTTGCATAGTTAGTGGATAGCTTATTTAGTGGTTAGTTTACTTCCATACTTGCATTGTGTGCCTATATAAGGCTTTGTGTTTTTAGTAACAATAATGAGAAAAATGGTGGTAAAAAAATAGTCTCTTCTTGTCTTGTGTTCTTGGAGCTTGACCCCCTCTAAGGGTTATCTATCTTGGGAGTTTGTAGGATTTCTCCGTAAACCTATCAGAAACGCACCAGAAAAACACTTTTTTTTTTCAAAAATTGTATTTCGACAAATTCTTGACATTTTCAAAACATGCTACTTTATCTCTCTAAACACACAATACTATGTGTTTTTGGTAACCAATGAAGAACAATAATGAAATTGTGAATCTTCAATATGAACAATAAATGATGAACATGAATTTAGAAATTTAGATGAACCGACTTAAATTTCTTGTTGAACAAAGTGCGCCCATTAAATTTTGATAGATGTGACACCAAATTGAAAATTAAAAGCATGATTATCGAAGAATGTTTCAATGATGCGATAGTATTACCCAATAGTTACTAAAATAACATAACTACTATATCTAACATACAATCACTATAAATAACTTGCGTTTAGCGTTTGTGATTCGATTGGGATGCGATAGATTTGCGATTGCGATTGCGATTAACACCTCAACATAAACATATCATGCACAAGTAACACATAAATGGCACACACACGTAAAACAATATCCAGTACACATAACTCGAGTTGCGATGCGATAGCGATAAGTCGATTAGCGATTAATATGCGATTAAACCTCGATTATTAATAGATACTCCACATAATACAACTAAAGCGAATAAATAAAATAATTTAAGTACAAGTCAAAGAAGTCAAAACAGTAGTTGTGCAAGGAGTGACACATCGCAATTAGCAATCTTTTCTTCCTTTGACTTCAATCTTGACTTTGACTTTGACTTTCGAAACACGGGGTGTTACACCTACCACTGCATTGAAATCCACCTTATTGGGATCAACCACCGGATTATCTTGTGGATCCAAGTAGCATTCTCTTTCAGCATCCCATCTTTTTGCTTCTTTTGCTTCACCAAAAGGTTTATACAACTTATTAATTTCATATCGAGCAAAACCTCTCCGCCATCTTAGATTATCAAACTCATCCATGATCTTGAAATGTTCGGGAAGAACCTGTAAACAAATATCAAACACTTAATCAGATTTGAAAATCAAGACTTTGAAAACCCTAGTTATGTGCGAATGAGGAATGATTTGAAGTTTGCGGATGGGGAATGAATTGATATGTGCGGATGTAAGAAAGCTCGGTTTTTGCGAATGAAGCTAAGACTTGATTTGAGAATGATATTGATTGACTATCGTTGACTCGTGTGAATGTGAGTTTAAGCGAATCAACACAGATGATTCTGGGTCCGAGCAATCAAACACTAATTCTGATTTTTCCTAGGCTTGAATGAACTATCTTAACACTGATCCGTTAATAACCCAACACCATTCTTTCAATCTGTGAATGCAACCCCAAAGATACACCAAACTTTCAATCCTTCAACCAATCTCAATCTGTTTGAACCAACATATTTCAGATCCGTGATTATTCAGCCTGAATTGATACGTTCTGACCTTGATTCGTTCGAATATAATCTGCGCCAACCAGAGTTGATTCGTTTTGAAAGTAGATTTGCGACTATTTCAACTTCTGATTTCTTGATACGTAACTATCAGCGGATTCGTGATTTAGTTTCGAGCGCATCAATCAAAACTACAAACAACTTTAATGTTTAACAACATTCATGAATGCACAAATCTGGAATTCACTTGATCTGTTCCAACTTCAAACCAGTATCTAGTCGATCCGTATGAACTGATATCGATCAATGTTGATTCGTGAATATACACATAAACTAAAACCCAATCAGATCTACTACCCAGATTCGTGATAAGAAAATTCTGGATTTGTAATCCCGATGACTGCGAAAATCACGTATCACGTGTGGAATCCGTGTACGTGAGTGGATCAGACACAAGAATGTAATTAAACGTTGATTCTATTGATAATCTTGATAATTACAAGCACCTTGAATCAACTTGGAGATAGTTTCTCTCTCTAGATCTCCAAATGAGCAAAATTCCTAAAATGATACAGGACTCCTCCTATTTATAGGGGATGTCCATCCTTACCAACATTCAAGCCCTTTCATAAAGATGGACTTCTATACTAAGGATGTACATTTATTTCCTATATTTAACATCTCTAAACCATGTCTTGAACATTTCTCAGCTACGATACATGATTGACGGAAGCAATAGACATACTGCACTCGCAGTTATTTTAAAATCTAAATAAGAACTTTTACTATGTTAAAAATGCCTTTGGCCAAAGATTTCTCAAAAATGACAAGCTACATATTCGATTTAATGTGAGGCTAAAGGTCATTTCTAATATTTTAAAACACTTTTAGCCATACATTTTATTATTAATGTGACCACTGATTAACAATCGGTTCCATACTATTTGTTGATGAAAAACCTCAAACTAATCGGCAGAAGTTAACACTTGCCGTTGGATCACCTGTGATGGTGCGCAACAAACCCTTACTTGGTCTTAATCAATCAGAGTAACCGATCACTTGAACTTAATCAACCCAAGAAAAATTCACCAACTATTTCTTACCAAAATTTCGTGTCACAAAAAATTTAAAATCAATTTCTTTTGGTCGCTATCAGTGGCGGAGCTTGACTAAAAGTTCCGAGGGGGCGGAAACTCATGGGAGCCAATTTATATAATGTATAAATATTTACGCAAAATAATTAGGGGCGATCCTTTATAAAAGCTTTAGGGTGTGGCTATCAACAGATTGATAGTTGGTAGTGTAGTGGTTTTGTGTATGTATGGATGTTGGTGAAACCCGGTTCGAATCCCTGGTTCACCATTTTCTTCCATTTTCTTCTTGTTTTTAAATTTTAACACAATCTTTCAAATAATTACACTTGGGCCCTTCAAGTTTAACTTTCAATTACATACGTTTTTTTTTGCAAAAAAAGGCCACAAGCTTTTACTTCGCCTTATGCCACCAAAATGGTTGAGCTGGCCCTGCCGGCGTGGGGGCGAAGGTGATGGTGAGGTGGCGCGATTTGGTTGGTGGGTGATGGAAAAAGTCGGCTCTTTTGTTTAAATTTTTTTAAATATTTTATCATATAAACCACATTAAACACTGCCTATTCACCGTTTTTCTCCGTACGAACACATTCTTTCACTTTCAAATCCTCTCATTACATAAAAAAAATGCAATCATCATCTTCGCTTGACAAATTTGCTTTATCATCTTCATTTGACAAGGGAGCGGAACTAATAACATCATCGCTTCAGAAAGCCGTTCAGTGTATATTTGAAGATGTCGATAGCTCACAGCCCAAAAGGAGGAATCATATAACACGCGATCGGCTCGTCACACAAAAAATTATTGGTAAGTGATCATTTTTCACCCAACCTAACATATGATGATAGGAGTTTTAGGCGACGTTTTCCGTATGAGCCTAGGTTTATTTCTAAATATAGTGGATGATTTAGAAAGGAAATATGAATTTTTCCAACATAACCCAATGCAGTTGGTAGTATGGAATTTATCATGTTGCAAAAAGTCAGAGCCACGATTAGACAATTGGCTTATTGCATTGTATCCACATAATGGATGACTATGTAAAATGTTGGAACAAGTGGCAAGGGAAAGTCTTCAATATTTTTGTGAGTATGTTATAGAACTTTACATAAAAAATACTTGAGAAAGCCTACGTCTAGTGGTATACAACAAATTTTGGAGTTTCATGAACATAAGCATGGTTTCCCCGAGATGATTGGTTGTATAGATTGTATGAAATGGGCGTGGCAACTTTGTCTAACTACGTGGCTCGACCAACACACGAGTAGGCATATACAACCCGGCTACGATGCTTGAAGAGGTTGCATCAGAAGATATTTGGTTTTGACATGCATTCATGTGGCTGCTTCGAATAACGATATAAATATTCTTAATAATCACCCATTTTCAATGTCTATATAAATGATGTTGGACTAAAGGCCTCTTATTTTACATGGGCTAAAACGTTGTGTTTGTAAAAGTATTTACACGAGCTACAACGTTGGATGAAAAGAGAACAAATTTTAACGTAGCTCAAATGGCGCCACAAAAAGACGTGCAACGAGCTTTTGGTGTTTTGCAAAGATGATGAGTTTTGAGCATTCCGTGAAGGATTGTAGAAAAATATAAAGTTAAAATCGTGATGTATGTGTGCATTATTCTACACAGCACGATTTTGAAGGATGTAGGAGTAGCTATATGTGGATACTATGAGAAGGATAAGTAACAAAATAATGAAGACATCAGTGATCGAGTGAGATAATTCAATGAACATCAAAATTTTAATAAACAGACGCATCACAACCTTTGAGCATGTTTGGTTGAACACATTTGGAATCTTTACCGATACAACGACGATGACGAGGATGATAATTAAAATATGTAATTTTTTATTTTACGTATTTTTTATTAGAATTGTTATTGTCTTTATCGGTTTAATTAATATAAATTTTTGTTTTTAATTTAATTAACTTGTTTTTTTAAAAGAAAAACTAAAATAAAAAACCAAAAAAGCCCCTCCATCACACCCCACCACCCCATGGTTTTTCGGGCTTGGAGGGTAAAGCCCCCTCTTCTAACGTGCTAGACACGTATGGTTCGATGTCCCTTTCACCTCCATTAGATCGTGGGGTGTGGTGGGCCGTGGGTTGAGGGTATGGTGCGACACGTGGACTATGGGGCACCCAATACGAAAAGCCAATTTCAAAGGGGTATGGTGGGGCGTGGGTTGGGTGGCGTGGGAAAAAACCAATTTCAAAGGGCTAGTGCTCTTGGCCAATAAGGTCCCGCCATGTCATGTGGGTAGCCCCGCCCAACACCCGGGCTGATACCCCCGCCCAAGGGGCCACGCCCAAACCCAAGCCCACCCAGGGTGGTGACATGAGCATTTTTACCCAACCCACGCCCCAACCCCCGCCCCATATCCCATAGTCATAATACAATGTTTAGTCTAAGAATTCAAGAACCTGGCCCACCACAATATGTATTAAGTCATGTTCCACATATGAAAATGTCAGACCAGTAGTTGATTTAATGTCTTGTCATACTCCATTTTTTTCTTCGTGTAACACCAACAACCCTAATGTTGTTTCAACGACGTCATCACCTTCTTCTGTATATTTCTCAAACTGTATATTTCTCAAAACAAACTATAACGCTTTGTTTCCGAGTTTGTTTAACGAAGCGTTAGAGTTTTGACAGAATTCTTCTCAGAGTAAACGCTTCAAGAAAATGGTTATCCTACTCATGAACACTGATATCTAAATAGAAACCCACCAGAAAAACACATTTTTTTCCAAAAATTGTATTTCCACAAATTCTTGACATTTTCAAAACATGCTACTTTATCTCTCTAAACACACAATACTATGTGTTTTTGGTAACTAATGAAGAACAATAATGAAAGTTTGAATCTTCAATATGAACAATAAATGATGAACATGAATTTAGAAATTTAGATGAACCGACTTAAATTTCTTGTTGAACAAAGTGCGCCCATTAAATTTTGATAGATGTGACACCAAATTGAAATTAAAACCGTGATTATCGTAAAATGTTTCAATGATGCGATAGTATTACCCAATTGTTACTCAAATAACATAACTACTATATCTAACATACAATCACTATAAATAACTTACGTTTAGCGTTTGTGATTCGATTGCGATGCAATAGATTTGCGATTGCGATTAATACCTCAACATAAACATATCATGCCCAAGTAACACATAAATGGCATACACATGTAAAACAATATCCAGTACACATAATTCGAGTTGCGATGCGATAGCGATAAGTCGATTAACGATTAATATGCAATTAAACCTCGATTATTAATAGATACTCCACATAATACAACTAAAGCGAATAAATAAAATAATTCCAGTACAAGTCAATGAAGTCAAAACAGTAGTTGAGCAAGGAGTGACAGATCGCAATTAGGAATCTTTTCTTCCTTTGACTTCAATCTTTACTTTGACTTTGACTTTCGAAACACGGGGTGTTAAACCTACCACTGCATTGAAATCCACCTTATTGGGATCAACCACCGGATTATCTTGTGGATCCAAGTAGCATTCTCTTTCAGCATCCCATCTTTTTGCTTCTTTTGCTTCACTAAAAGGTTTATACAACTTATTAATTTCATATCGAGCAAAACCTCTTCGCCATCTTAGATTATCAAACTCATCCATGATCTTGAAATGTTCGGGAATAACCTGTAAACAAATATCAAACACATAATCAGATTTGAAAATCAAGACTTTGGAAACCCTAGTTATGTTCGAATGAGGAATGATTTGAAGTTTGCGGATGAGGAATGAATTGATATGTGCGAATGGAAAGATCAGCTTGTGCGGATGTAAGAAAGCTCGGTTTGCGCGAACGAAGCTAACACTTGATTTGAGAATGATATTGATTGACTATCTTTGACTCGGGTGAATGTGAGTTCAAGCGAATCAACACAGATGATTCTGGGTCCGTGCAATCAAACACTAATTCTGATTTTTCCTAGGCTTGAATGAACTATCTTAACACTGATCCGTTAATAACCCAACACCAATCTTTCAATACGTGAATGCAACCCCAAAGATACACCAAACTTTCAATCCTTTAACCAATCTCAATCTGTTCGAACTAGTATATTTCAGATCCGTGATTATTCAGCCTGAATTGATACGTTCTGACCTTGATTCGTTCGAATATAATCTGCGCCAACCAGAGTTGACTCGTTCTTAAAGTAGATTCGCGACAATTTCAACTTCTGATTTCTTAATACGTAACTATCAGCGGATTCGTGATTCAGTTTCGAGCGCATCAATCAAAACTACAAACAACTTTAATGTTTAACAACATTCATGAATGCACAAATCAGGAATTCACTTGATCCGTTCCAACTACAAACCAGTATCTAGTCGATCCGTATGAACTGATATCGATCAATGTTGATTCGTTAATATACAATCAAACTAAAACCCAATCAGATTTACTACCCAGATTCGTGATAAGAAAATTCTGGATTTGTAATCCCGATGACTGCGAAAATCACGTCTCACGTGCGGAATCCGTGTATGTGAGTGGATCAGACACAAGAATGTAATTAAACGTTGATTCTATTGGTAATCTTGACAATTACAAGCACCTTGAATCAACTTGGAGATAGTTTCTCTCTCTAGATCTCTAAATGAGCAAAATTCCTAAAATGATACAAGACTCCTCATATTTATAGGGGATGTCCATCCTTACCAACATTCAAGCCCTTTCATAAAGATGGACTTCTATACTAAGGATGTACATTTATTTCCTATATTTAACATCTCTAAACCATGTCTTGAACATTTCTCAGCTACGATACATGATTGACGGAAGCGATAGACAAACTGCACTCGCAATTATTTTAAAATCTAAATATGAACTTTTCACTATGTTAAAAATGACTTTGGCCAAAGATTTCTCAAAAATGACAAGCTACATATTCGATTTAATGTGAGGCTAAAGGTCATTTCTAATATTTTAAAACACTTTTAGCCACACATTTTATTATTAATGTGACCACCGATTAACAATCGGTTCCATACTATTTGTTGATGAAAAACCTCAAACTAATCGGTAGAAGTTAACACTTGCCGTTGGATTACCTGTGATGGTGCGCAACAAACCCTTACTTGGTCTTAATCAATCAGAGTAACCGTATCACTTGAACTTAATCAACCGAAGAAAAATTCACCAACTATTTCTTACCAAAATTTCGTGTCACAAAAAATTTAAAATCAATTTCTTTTGGTCACTATCAGTGGCGGAGCTTGACTAAAAGTTCCGAGGGGGCGGAAAGTCATGGGAGCCAATTTATATAGGTTGCGATCCTTTATAAAAGCTTTAGGGTGTGGACTATCAACAGATTGATGGTTGGTAGTGTAGTGGTTTTGTGTATGTATGGATGTTGGTGAAACCTGGTTCGAATCCCTGGTTCACCATTTTCTTCCATTTTTTTTCTTGTTTTTAAATTTTAACACAATCTTTCAAATAATTACACTTGGGCCCTTCAAGTTTAACTTTTAATTACATACGTTTTTTTTTTTTGCAAAAAAAGGCCACAAGCTTTTACTTCGCCTTAGGCCACCAAAATGGTTGAGCTGGCCCTGCCGGCGTGGGGTTGAAGGTGATGGTGAGGTGGCGCGATTTGGTTGGTGGGTGATGGAAAAAGTCGGCTCTTTTGTTTAATTTTTTTTTAAAGATTTTATCATATAAACCACATTAAACACTGCCTATTCACCGTTTTTCTCCGTACGAACACATTCTTTCACTTTCAAATCCTCTCATTACATAAAAAAATGCAATCATCATCTTCGCTTGACAAATTTGCTTTATCATCTTCATTTGACAAGGGAGCGGAACTAATAACATCATCACTTCAGAAAGCCGTTCAGTGTATATTTGAAGAGGTCGATAGCTCACAACCCAAAAGGAGGAATCATATAATACGCGATCGGCTCGTCACACAAAAAATTATTGGTAAGTGATCATTTTTCACCCAACCTTACATATGATGATAGGAGTTTTAGGCGACATTTTCCGTATGAGCCTAGGTTTATTTCTAAATATAGCGAATGATTTAGAAAGGAAATATAATTTTTTCCAACAAAACCCAATGCACTTGGTATTATGGAATTTAGCATGTTGCAAAAAGTCAGAGCCACGATTAGACAATTGGCTTATTGCACTGTATCCACATAATGGATGACTATTTAAAAATGTTGGAACAAGTGGCAAGGGAAAGTCTTCAATATTTTGGTGAGTATGTTATAGAACTTTACATAAAAAATACTTGAGAAAACCTACGTCTAGTGGCATACAACAAATTTTGGAGTTTCATGAACATAAGCATGGTTTCCCCGAGATGATTGGTTGTATAGATTGTATGAAATGGGTGTGGCAACTTTGTCTAACTACGTGGCTCGACCAATACACGAGTAGGCATATACAACCCGGCTACGATGCTTGAAGAGGTTGCATCATAAGATATTTGGTTTTGACATGCATTCATTGGTGTGGCTGCTTCGAATAACGATATAAATATTCTTAATAATCACCCATTTTCAATGTCTATATAAATGATGTTGGACTAAAGGCCTCTTATTTTACATGGGCTAAAACGTTGTGTTTGTAAAAGTATTTACACCAGCTACAACGTTGGATGAAAAGAGAACAAATTTTAACGTAGCTCAAATGGCGCCACAAAAAGACATGCAACGAGCTTTTGGTGTTTTGCAAAGATGATGAGTTTTGAGCATTCCGTGTAGGATTATGGAAAAAATATAAAGTTAAAATCGTGATGTATGTGTGCATTATTTTACACTGCACGATTTTGAAGGATGTAGGAGGAGCTATTTGTGGATACTATGAGAAGGATAAGTAACAAAATAATGAAGACATCGGTGATCAAGTGAGATAATTCAATGAACATCAAAATTTTAATAAACAGACGCATCACAACCTTTGAGCATGTTTGGTTGAACACATTTGGAATCTTTACCGATACAACGACGATGACGAGGATGATAATTAAAATATGTAATTTTTTTTATTTTACGTATTTTTTAGTAGAATTGTTATTGTCTTTATCGGTTTAATTAATATAAATTTTTGTTTTTAATTTAATTAACTTGTTTTTTTAAAATAAAAATTAAAATAAAAAACCAAAAAAGCCCCTCCAACACACCCCAACACCCCATGGTTTTTCAGGTTTGGAGGGTAAAGCCCCCTCTTCTAACGTGCTAGACACGTATGGTTCGATGTCCCTTTCACCTCCCTTAGATCGTGGGGTATGGTGGGCCGTGGGTTGGGGGTATGGTGCGACACGTGGACTATGGGGCACCCAAGACGAAAAGCCAATTTCAAAGGGGTATGGTGGGGCATGGGTTGGGTGGCGTGGAAAAAAAACCAATTTCAAAGTGTTAGTGCTCTTGGCCAATAAGGTTCCGCCATGTCATGTTGGTAGCCTCTCCGAACGCCCGGGCTGAAACCCCCGCCCAAGGGGCCACGCCCAAACCCAAGCCCACCCAGGGTGGTGACATGAGCGTTTTTACCCAACCCACGCCCCAACCGCCGCCCCATATCCCATAGTCATAATACACTGTTTAGTCTAAGAATTCAAGAACCTGGCCCACCACAATATGTATTAAGTGATGTTCCACATATGAAAATGTCAAACCAGTAGTTGATTTAATGTCTTGTCATACTCCATTTTTCTTCTTCGTGTAACATCAACAACCCTAATGTTGTTTCAACGACGTCATCACCTTCTTCTGTATATTTCTCAAACTGTATATTTCTCAAAATAAACTCTAACGCTTTGTTTCCGAGTTTGTTTAACGAAGCGTTAGAGTTTTGACAGAATTCTTCTCAGAGTAAACGCTTCAAGAAAATGGTTATCCTGCACATGAACACTGATATCTAAATAGAAACTGATACGATCTCGTAACCCACGTAAACAAACCCATGAAGCCCAACAACCATCACACGTTCTCATGCACCATCATTTAGTTTGCACGTCACTTTGTGTTTCCATTTATTATTTCTATTGTTTGCATATTTTCAGTAGTTAGTGGATAGCTTATTTAGTGGTTAGTTTATTTCCATACTTGCATTGTATGCCTATATAAGGCTTTGTGTTTTTAGTAACGATAATGAGAAAAATGGTGGTAAAAAAATAGTCTCTTCATGTCTTGTGTTCTTGGAGCTTGACCCTCTCTAAGGGTTATCTATCTTGGGAGTTTGTAGGTTTTCTCCGTAAACCTATCAATTGGTGCTTTCATTGAGCCTTAGCCTCCATCGCTTTGGAAGAACTCGAGGACGCCACGTATCTATCTCGCTTCACCGGTTACAATCCTGCCCGGTGGATTTGTGATGATGAACGGTTCTTTTCCTTTTATGCAATTTATGAGGATGAACGGTTTCCTTATGTTGTTGACTCGTTCGATGATGAACCTTTTTCTTGGTTCAATTCATGGTATCGAGGACCGGAACGCCTTACATGGAAGTCTTTCACTATTGCAATGCTTCATCGTTTCCGACCACCACCGCTTAGCCACGTACCACCACCGTCACTTCCATGCCAAGAACCGCCAATACCACCGACATCGTCTCTTGGAAGGGTCGCTTCACACCGATTCCGACATCATCGCCACAACAGTCACCATTAACATTCCATCTACTCTCAAGCGGTCATTCTCACCAACAAGACCTCCATACCGGTGCTATATACATTCGTCTTTCACCCAACCTAACATATGATGATAGGAGTTTTAGGCGACGTTTTCCGTATGAGCCTAGGTTTAGTTCTAAATATAGCGAATGATTTAGAAAGGAAATATGAATTTTTCCAACAAAACCCAATGCACTTGGTAGTATGGAATTTAGCATGTTGCAAAAAGTCAGAGCCACGATTAGACAATTGGCTTATTGCACTGTATCCACATAATGGATGATTATTTAAAAATGTTGGAACAAGTGGCAAGGGAAAGTCTTCAATATTTTTGTGAGTATGTTATAGAACTTTACATAAAAAATACTTGAGAAAACCTACGTCTAGTGGCATACAACAAATTTTGGAGTTTCATGAACATAAGCATGGTTTCCCCGAGATGATTGGTTGTATAGATTGTATGAAATGGAAGTTTCAACTTTTTCTAACTACGTGGCTCGACCAACACACGAGTAGGCATATACAACCCGGCTACGATGCTTGAAGAGGTTGCATCAGAAGATATTTGGTTTTGACATGCATTCATTGGTGTGACTGCTTCGAATAACGATATAAATATTCTTAATAATCACCCATTTTCAATGTCTATATAAATGATGTTGGACTAAAGGCCTCTTTTTTTACATGGGCTAAAACGTTGTGTTTGTAAAAGTATTTACACGAGCTACAAAGTTGGATGAAAAGAGAACAAATTTTAACGTAGCTCAAATGGCGCCACAAAAAGACGTGCAACGAGCTTTTGGTGTTTTTCAAAGATGATGAGTTTTGAGCATTCCGTGTAGGATTATGGAAAAATATAAAGTTAAAATCGTGGTGTATGTGTGCATTATTTTACACTGCACGATTTTGAAGGATGTAGGATGAGCTATTTGTGGATACTATGAGAAGGGTAAGTAACAAAATAATGAAGACATCGGTGATCGAGTGAGATAATTCAATGAACATCAAAATTTTAATAAAATGACGCATCAAAACCTTTGAGCATGTTTGGTTGAACACATTTGGAATCTTTACCGATACAACGACGATGACGAGGATGATAATTAAAATATGTAATTTTTTTTATTTTACGTATTTTTTAGTAGAATTGTTATTGTCTTTATCGGTTTAATTAATATAAATTTTTGTTTTTAATTTAATTAACTTGTTTTTTAAAAAGAAAAATTAAAATAAAAAACCAAAAAAGCCCCTCCATCACACCCCACCACCCCATGGTTTTTCAGGCTTGGAGGGTAAGGCCCCCTCTTCTAAGGTGCTAGACACGTATGGTTCGATGTCCCTTTCACCTCCCTTAGATCGTGGGGTATGGTGGGCCGTGGGTTGGGGGTATGGTGCGACACGTGGACTATGGAGCACCCAAGACGAAAAGCCAATTTCAAAGGGGTATGGTGGGGCGTGGGTTGGGTGGCGTGGAAAAAAAACCAATTTCAAAGAGCTAGTGCTCTTGGTCAATAAAGTTCCGCCATGTCATGTGGGTAGTCCCGCCCAACGCCCGGGCTGAAACCCCCGCCCAAGGGACCACGCCCAAACCAAAGCCCACCCAGGGTGGTGACATGAGCGTTTTTACCCAACCCACGCCACATCCTCCGCCCCATATCCCATAGTCATAATACACCGTTTAGTCTAAGAATTCAAGAACCTGCCCCACCACAATATGTATTAAGTCATGTTCCACATATGAAAATGTCAGACCAGTAGTTGATTTAATGTCTTGTCATACTCCATTTTTCTTCTTCTTGTAACACCAATAACCCTAATGTTGTTTCAACGACGTCATCACCTTCTTCTGTATATTTCTCAAACTGTATATTTCTCAAAACAAACTCTAACGCTTTGTTTCCGAGTTTGTTTAACGAAGCGTTAGAGTTTTGACAGAATTCTTCTCAGAGTAAAAGCTTCAAGTAAATGATTATCCTACACATAAACACTGATATCTAAATAGAAACGCACCAGAAAAACACATTTTTTTTTCTTCCAAAAATTGTATTTCGACAAATTCTTGATATTTTCAACACATGCTACTTTATCTCTCTAAACACACAATACTATGTGTTTTTGGTAACCAATGATGAACAATAATGAAAGTTTGAATCTTCAATATGAACAATAAATGATGAACATGAATTTAGAAATTTAGATGAACCGACTTAAATTTCTTGTTGAACAAAGTGCGCCCATTAAATTTTGATAGATGTGACACCAAATTGAAAATTAAAACCGTGATTATCGTAAAATGTTTCAATGATGCGATAGTATTACCCAATAGTTACTCAAATAACATAACTACTATATCTAACATACAATCACTATAAATAACTTGCGTTTAGCGTTTGCGATTCGATTGCGATGCCATAGATTTGCGATTGCGATTGCGATTAACACCTCAACATAAACATATCATTCACAAGTAACACATAAATGGCACACACGTAAAACAATATCCAGTACACATAATTCGAGGTGCGATGCGATAGCGATAAGTCGATTAGCGATTAATTTGCGATTAAACCTCGATTATTAATAGATACTCCACATAATACAACTAAAGCGAATAAATAAAATAATTCCAGTACAAGAAAAAAAAGTCAAAACAGTAGTTGAGCAAGGAGTGGCAGATCGCAATTAGCAATCTTTTCTTCCTTTGACTTCAATCTTGACTTTGACTTTGACTTTCGAAACACGGGGTGTTACACCTACCACTGCATTGAAATCCACCTTATTGGGATCAACCACCGGATTATCTTGTGGATCCAAGTAGCGTTCTCTTTCAGTATCCCATCTTTTTGCTTCTTTTGCTTCACCAAAAGGTTTATACAACTTATTAATTTCATATCGAGCAAAACCTCTCCGCCATGTTAGATTATCAAACTCATCCATGATCTTGAAATGTTCGGGAATAACCTGTAAACAAATATCAAACACTTAATCAGATTTGAAAATCAAGACTTTGAAAACCCTAGTTATGTTCGAATGAGGAATGATTTGAAGTTTGCGAATGAGGAATGAATTGATATGTGTGAATGGAAAGATCAGCTTGTGCGGATGTAAGAAAGCTCGGTTTACACGAATGGAGCTAAGACTTGATTTGAGAATGATATTGATTGACTATCTTTGACTCGTGTGAATGTTAGTTCAAGCGAATCAACACAGATGATTCTGGGTCCGTGCAATCAAACACTAATTCTGATTTTTCCTAGGCTTGAATGAACTATCTTAACACTCATCCGTTAATAACCCAACACCAATCTTTCAATCCGTGAATGCAACCCCAAAGATACACCAAACTTTCAATCCTTTAACCAATCTCAATCTGTTCGAACTAGTATATTTCAGATCCGTGATTATTCAGCCTGAATTGATACGTTCTAACCTTGATTCGTTCGAATATAATCTGTGCCAACCAGAGTTGATTCGTTCTTAAAGTAGATTCGCGACAATTTCAACTTCTGATTTCTTGATACGTAACTATCAGCGGATTCGTGATTCAGTTTCGAGCGCATCAATCAAAACTACAAACAACTTTAATGTTTAACAACATTCATGAATGCACAAACCTGGAATTCACTTGATCTGTTCCAACTTCAAACCAGTATCTAGTCGATCCGTATGAACCGATATCGATCAATGTTGATTCATGAATATACAATCAAACTAAAACCCAATCAGATCTACTACCCAGATTCGTGATAAGAAAATTCTGGATTTGTAATCCCGATGACTGCGAAAATCACCTATCACGTGCGGAATCCGTGTATGTGAGTGGATCAGACACAAGAATGTAATTAAACGTTGATTCTATTGGTAATCTTGACAATTACAAGCACCTTGAATCAACTTGGAGATAGTTTCTCTCTCTAGATCTCCAAATGAGCAAAATTCCTAAAATGATACAAGACTCCTCTTATTTATAGGGGATGTCCATCCTTACCAACATTCAAGCCCTTTCATAAAGATGGACTTCTATACTAAGGATGTACATTTATTTCCTATATTTAACATCTCTAAACCATGTCTTGAACATTTCTCAGCTACGATACATGATTGACGGAAGCGATAGACATACTGCACTCGCAATTATTTTAAAATCTAAATATGAACTTTTCACTATGTTAAAAATGCCTTTGGCCAAAGATTTCTCAAAAATGACAAGCTACATATTCGATTTAATGTGAGGCTAAAGGTCATTTCTAATATTTTAAAATACTTTTAGCCACACATTTTATTATTTATGTGACCACTGATTAACAATCGGTTCCATACTATTTGTTGATGAAAAACCTCAAACTAATCAGCAGAAGTTAACACTTGCCGTTGGATCACCTGTGATGGTGCGCAACAAACCCTTACTTGGTCATAATCAATCAGAGTAACCGTATCACTTGAACTTAATCAACCGAAGAAAAATTCACCAACTATTTCTTACCAAAATTTCGTGTCACAAAAAATTTAAAATCAATTTCTTTTTGTCACTATCAGTGGCGGAGCTTGACTAAAATTTCCGAGGGGGCGGAAAGTCATGGGAGCCAATTTATATATTGTATAAATATTTTGGCAAAATTATTAGGGGGCGATCATTTAATAATGCTTTAGGGTGTGGGCTATCAACATATTGATGGTTGGTAGTGTAGTGGTTTTGTATATGTATGGATGTTGGTGAAACCCGGTTCGAATCCCTGGTTCACCATTTTCTTCCATTTTTTTCTTGTTTTTAAATTTTAACACAATCTTTCAAATAATTACACTTGGGCCCTTCAAGTTTAACTTTCAATTACATACGTTTTTTTGGAAAAAAAGGCCACAAGCTTTTACTTCGCCTTAGGCCACCAAAATGGTTGAGCTGGCCCTGCCGGCGTGGGGGCGAAGGTGATGGTGAGGTGGCGCGATTTGGTTGGTGGGTGATGGAAAAAGTCGGCTCTTTTGTTTAAATTTTTTTAAAGATTTTATCATATAAACCACATTAAACACTGCCTATTCACCGTTTTTCTCCGTACGAACACATTCTTTCACTTTCAAATCCTCTCATTACATAAAAAAATGCAATCATCATCTTCGCTTGACAAATTTGCTTTATCATCTTCATTTGACAAGGGAGCGGAACTAATAACATCATCGCTTCAGAAAGCCGTTCAGTGTATATTTGAAGATGTCGATAGCTCACAACCCAAAAGGAGGAATCATATAATACGAGATCGGCTCGTCACACAAAAAATTATTGGTAAGTGATCATTTTTCACCCAACCTAACATATGATGATAGGAGTTTTAGGCTATGTTTTCCGTATGAGCCTAGGTTTATTTCTAAATATAGCGAATGATTTAGAAAGGAAATATGAATTTTTCCAACAAAACCCAATGCACTTGGTAGTATGGAATTTAGCATGTTGCAAAAAGTCAGAGCTACGATTAGACAATTGGCTTATTGCACTGTATCCACATAATGGATGACTATTTAAAAATGTTGGAACAAGTGGCAAGGGAAAGTCTTCAATATTTTTGTGAGTATGTTATAGAACTTTACATAAAAAATACTTGAGAAAACCTACGTCTAGTGGCATACAACAAATTTTGGAGTTTCATGAACACAAGCATGGTTTCCCCGAGATGATTGGTTGTATAGATTGTATGAAATGGGAGTAGCAACTTTGTCTAACTACGTGGCTCGACCAACACACGAGTAGGCATATACAACCCGGCTACAATGCTTGAAGAGGTTGCATCAGAAGATATTTGGTTTTAAACGATATAAATATTCTTAATAATCACCCATTTTCAATGTCTATATAAATGATGTTGGACTAAAGGCCTCTTATTTTACATGGGCTAAAACGTTGTGTTTGTAAAAGTATTTACACGAGCTACAACGTTGGATGAAAAGAGAACAAATTTTAACGTAGCTCAAATGGCGCCACAAAAAGACATGCAACGAACTTTTGGTGTTTTGCAAAGATGATGAGTTATGAGCATTCCGTGTAGGATTATGGAAAAATATAAAGTTAAAATCGTGATGTATGTGTGCATTATTTTACACAACACGATTTTGAAGGATCTAGGAGGAGCTATTTGTGGATACTATGTGAAGGATAAGTAATAAAATAATGAAGACATCCGTGATCGAGTGAGATAATTCAATGAACATCAAAATTTTAATAAACAGACACATCACAACCTTTGAGCATGTTTTGTTGAACACATTTGGAATCTTTACCGATACAACGACGATGACGAGGATGATAATTAAAATATGTAATTTTTTTTAGTTTACGTATTTTTTAGTAGAATTGTTATTGTCTTTATCGGTTTAATTAATATAAATTTTTGTTTTTAATTTAATTAACTTGTTTTTTTAAAAGAAAAATTAAAATAAAAAACCAAAAAAGCCCCTCCATCACACCCCACCACCCCATGGTTTTTCAGGCTTGGAGGGTAAAGCCCCCTCTTCTAAGGTGCTAGACACGTATGGTTCGATGTCCCTTTCACCTCCCTTAGATCGTGGGGTATGGTGGGCCGTGGGTTGGGGGTATGGTGCGACACGTGGACTATGGGGCACCCAAGACGAAAAGCCAATTTCAAAGGGGTATGGTGGGGCGTGGATTGGGTGGCGTGGAAAAAAAAACCAATTTGAAAGGGCTAGTGCTCTTGGCCAATAAGGTTTCGCCATATCATGTGGGTAGCCCCGCCCAACGCCCGGGTTGAAACCCCCGCCCAAGGGGCCACGCCCAAACCCAAGCCCACCCAGGGTGGTGACATGAGCGTTTTTACCCAACCCACGCCCCAACCCCTCGGCCCATATCCCATAGACATAATACACTGTTTAGTCTAAGAATTCAAGAACCTGGCCCACCACAATATGTATTAAGTCATGTTCCACATATGAAAATGTCAGACCAGTAGTTGATTTAATGTCTTGTCATACTCCATTTTTCTTCTTCGTGTAACACCAACAACCCTAATGTTGTTTCAACAACGTCATCACCTTCTTCTGTATATTTCTCAAACTGTATATTTCTCAAAACAAACTCTTAACGCTTTGTTTCCGAGTTTGTTTAACGAAGCGTTAGAGTTTTGACATAATTCTTCTCATAGTAAACGCTTCAAGAAAATGGTTATCCTACACATGAACACTGATATCTAAATAGAAACGCACCAGAAAAACACTTTTTTTTTTTTCCAAAAACTGTATTTCGACAAATTCTTGACATTTTCAAAACATGCTACTTTATCTCTCTAAACCCACAATACTATGTGTTTTTGGTAACCAATGAAGAACAATAATGAAAGTTTGAATCTTCAATATGAACAATAAATGATGAACATGAATTTAGAAATTTAGATGAACCGACTTAAATTTCTTGTTGAACAAAGTGGGCCCATTAAATTTTGATAGATGTGACACCAAATTGAAAATTAAAACCGTGATTATCGTAAAATGTTTCAATGATTGAGTGATTTTTTTTTTTGTATTTTTACCAATTATAAACCTGTTGCTACAATGATTATGTGGTGGATAATTAGTATGTATTGTTTATATAATGATACACTTGTCTTTAAAAGATCCAAAGCCATGTGGAATAATTACACAAGAAAACTATTTATTACAACTGGGGAAGTACAAAGAAATACAAAGGATAAGTAGACATATTATAAAGGAGTTAGGGAGAAAATACGACTACAAGTCTAAAGTTGAGTCTTGTATCCAGTGTGTGATGTGCACTCCTTTTTTTTTTTGAACGACAAATTTGGATCAGTAACGAACCACTGAAGTATCATCGTGCCACCAACAGAAACCATCCGATTATATCCATCTCCACTAGGCATAATGCCTATACACCAATTCAGGAGGAAACCCAATAAATATTGTAAAAACCTCCTTGTGGGAATTGAACCCACGACTATTAGTCCGAAAGCCTTTTACCACCCCAAGATGCCACTAGACTATAAAGCAATGCACGTGTGTGATGTGCATTCTTGAGCTGGTCTTTATAGTTAGCCAACAGGCTTCTCCTTTTCCAAGCTAGACCCATGATTTCACTAGGAAAGGAAAGGCAGCAGGTCTCTTTCTCTTCCTTTAGACTCTTGTCTCCCCCATTGCATTCCCTAAATGGAAATACTTTGACTTCTACTCTGTTAAAAGAGACCACACTTTTCTTGTCACTTTGCCTAATGCCTATCATGTTAATCTTCTTGTTTATCTTCATCTTCCAACTTTGACTTATGAGGTCATAATCTACCACGATCTCCGTGGTCTTGAGCTACCCACTTGATGACAAGGAGTGATCTCTTCCTTTCTTGTACTCGTGCATATGGCGCCTTTATCTTAATGGCTATTTAGGAGGGGAGGTTGGTTTTAACCCACTCCCATCGTTAAAACCAAACTACGTAAATGGTGACTTTGAAGCTTAGTACTATTTAATAAGATTTCTTCGATTAAACCACAAATTCCGATTTCAATCCAACATCTTTAATCTTCAAATGAACCTGAATCAATTTGCTTAACAACACGATTTAAATGAATTCACACTTTGAATTTGAATATGTTTAATCCTCAAATTCGAGCGTGAGATTCTGATACCAAATGTTAATCCCCCGGGGTCGCAAATCAGTTCGAATCACGAATCAATGTGTGGAATCCATTGATTCATGAGTAGAGGAAACAAGAATTAGATTAAGATCAAGATGTAAATATTATTGATGAATATGTTTGATTACAAGAATTACCCCACACTTCTCTCTCTAGAATACACACAAAAAGTCTTAGAAAAAAGTGTACTCACCAATTATCTTTTTTTACAAATAAACTCTAAGCCCCTATTTATACCCCCAAAGTGCGCTCTTCACTAAAGTACGCTCTTCACTTCAAAGTGTACGCTTCAAGTCAAGTTCTCCCTTTTTATTGTTAATCACAAGTCACAAATCTGGACCTAATATTGTCAAATACTTACCATCGTTAGCTTTTCTTTTTGCACCCTATTAGATATGTTACTATGAGGAGTAACTTCTATTTGTACTATTTCACATTAAGCGTTAGATGTGGTAGAATTAGTATTGTCCTCAGATCCAAGATTGATGTCCACAAAATTGATCTACAATTCAATTAATTAGGTTATGGAAAATCAGCAATCACATGTAAAATTATAAAAAATAATGAAATTGTCAGTAAGTGTTACCATCTCTGTTTGCACCATTTTAGATTTAGATTTGGTAGCACTAGCAGTTTGGTTAGATCAAACATAATAGTCTACAGGATTACCAAAAAAGTTTAACGACAAAGGGGCAAATGTTAAAGCATTAATTTGTGAATAAAATAAGTCACCTGTTTTTTTTTTTACATTTTATTTGCCGAAGATTGGAATATTGGTAACGACGGTCCATGTGCAGCCAAATATGCTAGAACTTGATTAAGTTTGTTACTTGTTTCCGCCATCTGCATGGACAAGTTGTTAAGTTGTTCATGTTTTTTCTCAGCCTCAAGTCTCCAAGTGTGTAGTTGAATCTCAAGTTGTGCAATTCGTTATTTTGAGATACTTTTGTTCGAGGAGAATGAAAACATCTACTGGAAGTCATTCAATAGCCCATCCCTTTAAAAATCCACATCTTTCCTTGCCGATTACTATTGTGTGGGCTTCATCATTGATTTGTGGTTCACTTTCGATATGTAAAAAAAATGTTAACAGAATGTAGTGAGATATTTTTTAACAAAGTAAACATGAATTATATTATTTATCCGGATCCAAAAAAGAACTTCTAATTCTAAATGCCAAAACTCTAGGTGTTGACTAGCACTTTACAGAAGAATAAGGCTTTGGCTTCACAAAGTTCAAACTGCTAATTTACTCCAAGCATAGAAATTTGGGTAGAACTTAGATGAACTGCTATCAATATTCTTCATTTGTAGAAGTAGTCGCATATATTCTCCAGCAGTTATACGCGTTATACTAACTGCTGAGAAAGATGCTTGTTAGCCGAGTTAGATTTCATTATCAGGGTCATGTCACCGGTAGTTATTGCTAATGTATAAATAGAATCAAGTTTGTTAGCCAAGTTAGATGTCACTATGAGCTTGTGGCTTTAACTTTAAAAACACTAATCCTAGCTAATTCTATTAACTAAGTTCGACAATGATTTGACTTTAACGTAATTTGCAACAGTTTGAAGTTAAAGTTACTAATTTATCTGCCATGACTTTGACATCAACATCCTTGACTTCCCTTGCTTTCATCAACATAAATGAACGGGCGAGCATTTCATCAATTGCAAGTTCATTTTGTACCTTGTAATATATACAGTAGAATTCATGACACACACACATGTTAGACATACAACCAAACAATCATTTTAGACACAGAAAAACACACTTGAAATAGAGAACTATGAAGTTACCAGTTTATCTCTTAGATAATTATATCCCTTCGTCCCAAGTGATGATCATAAGCGTACTTGGATCGTGTTTCTTTTCTTGTTTTCAACACATCCTTCCAACAAAAGCTTTAAATAGTTCATTTGAGTTTTAAAGAATAATATTAAATATAAAATGATGATGAACATTAAAATAATGGATTAAAACCTTGAACTTGTTCGATTGTGTATATGTTACAAACTTGTCATAGTCTATTTTCTCCACCATTGAACGAGCGCTTAGGAATTTTGCAAGTTTCGTTAGTTACATAGGTTAGGTACTCTGTATTTGGGAGCATACACTTTTCTTCTAAAATTCGAGTAAAGGTGACCAAGCCAATTTATTACAAAACGCCTACGACATGCATCAATGTCATAAAAACGCTCCAATATATTAGGTGTGTGCACGGTTCGGTTCGGTTCGGTTCGATTTAGTTATTAGCATTAACCAAAGGTGTAATCGAAGTCATCAGTTAATAGGTTCGCTTAATTTGTTTAATTTGTCGATTTTCGATCATCGGTTTGGTTCACTTAATCTAGGTTAATAACCAAATCAAACAAGGGCTATCTTTTTTGTCGTAGAAATACATGTAATGGAGATATAAATACATGAAATAGATGTATAAGTACATGAAATGGAGATAAATAAATGAAAGAGTAAACTTCAATTTTGGTCCCTATGGTTTCTATCTAATTGTAGTATCTTTACAAATTTAAAAAGTATAGCAAAAACCACAACATGGTTTATTTTTGTTGCAATTTTAGTCCACTTTAGTAACTACCATCCATATCTCTATTAAATGTTTGTCACATGCAACACATGTGATGGGTAAAATTGTAATTTCAATCTCCAATATTTGCTGAATATTATTTCCCCTGTTAATACCCTAAAAAATCGTACAAAGCAAGTCTTCTTCAAAGCAAACCTTATAAATAGTTTTCGTTCAAAGGCCACCACTTCGTCGAGTTGAAAACCTGACCACCAACGTTGGAAGGACTTCACAAACAAAATACTTATCGGGGAAAGGTGTTGTGTAAACTATGCAATGAAGGAGTGGAAAATTCAGATCATCTCTTCACTTCATGTTACGTTGCAACAGTGATTTGGACGATATATCACACCTCATAAAAAACGAAAATTTAAACTCATAAGGCAAGAACCTAAACAAAAAACCAGGCCAAACTCCTAAAAGTCCTTAACCTTAATCCTACGTCTCCACGAAGTTCTATCCTCGACCATGTCCTCAAAGAGGTGCAAATCTTGCAAATCTTGCCAAATCCGCTCATTCCAAGTCATTTTCGGCATGCCTCTACTCATCCTTCCATCTACAGTGAGTGTTTCAACTATTCTAGTCGGGTATGTCGTCTGCTTCCTCCTGACCAAACCATCTCAATCTCCCCTCCCTTATATTGTCTGAAATACTAGCAACTCCTAATATTTCCCTAAAACCTCATTTCTTATCTTGTCCAACCTAGTATGCCCACACATCCATCTTAGCATCCTCATCTCTGCCACCTCTAGCTTTTATGCATGAATTTTCTTGATGGCCCAACAATCTGTTCCATATAACATAGAGGGTCCAATTGCAACCCTATAAAATTTCCCTTTTAATTTATCAGGGAAACTCTTGTCGCATAATACCCCTATGGCTACTCTCCACCTACACCATCCAATCTGGATACCGTGAGCTACGTCACAGTCTATCTCTCCATTACTCTGAACAAACGATCCTAAATACTTGAACTTCGTTGTCTGTGGAACCACCTGGCCCTCAATGGTGATCTGAGTGTCGTGCTCATCTTCTGCTCCACTAAAATCACAGTAACAATACTCAGTCTTAGAGCAACTTATCCTCAAACCTTTGCATTCTAAGGCTACACGCTGATGTGTGTAAAATGCAACATATAAATTACATCAAATAAGGTATAAAACTAACCCTTTTTTAGTACTAATGTTGGAAAAAGTGTGCTTTTGTCTTCCTTTTGTATTTTCAGGACCAAATGAGCTTAAATGAACAAAAGGAACAAATATGCAGCAAAATCTAACATAAATACAAAGAAAAAGAATAAACGTGGCATGCCCGACCCCTCGACAACATATTCCCAAGCAAAAACAAGAAACAGAAGGCTGACCACGGCCCCGTGCCCAGCTAACACGGGGTGTGGCCAGGTGTCTGCAGAAAATGACAAAGTTGTAGAAGCTTCTATTCCCACCACGTGGGCGTGCCCAGCTCAACACGGGCCGTGGTCAATGCTAAGATTCTCATAATCTTGCAAATCTTGATAGTACAGATACGCTTCTGCACACGGGGCCGTGCCCAGCGTACACGGGGACGTGTGGAGCCTAATACAGACAATTGTAATTAATGAAGAAAGAGAAAGAGGATGGCCACGGGGCCGTGTCCGGGCTTCTATTCAGGCTATAAATAGGGGTGTTTGGTTCACTTCAAAGGCATCCCTTGGCAAACCACCTCTCACCCACTTCACTACCACTCCACCACCACTACAACACCCACATCCACCACCATCATCCATCATCCACCTTAGAGTGTGTGTAGTAGTCTCAAGATCCAAGATTGATAGTAAGAATTCTTGTCAATCAAAGGCCATGTTTGGCTAAGTCTTTTACATCACTTGGTGAAACAAGCATTTAATGTAATACTTTTGATTTTTAATCTTTTCGCACTTTTTATTTGGTTTTGTATTAATGACTTTAATAACTAGTTTCTTATGTTGAAGTATCATTGTTCGTGGTGTCTTGGCATTATTTTACTGTCTATATAAAATAAAAGATTTTCACCATTCATATCTCTACGGTCTATATAGAGATATGTTGGCTACCTGGTCGGGGGTTAAGGGAATGGTTTGGTAAGGTTCTTGCCTTGTTCAGTGTATAGATCCTGCAAGGACCTGGGTCAAGCTTACTAGGACCTCCTTCAATACCCACTGGTATTGGATGGCGGGGGTGCGAATGGCTTAATCCCCTCATATGTAAACTACTATTAATACATTAACCCGGCTACTTGGGATTGTATCCCTGCTGACTCAAACCACTTAACCGAGGGTAACGCCGCCTTGAAAAGAGGGGCCTACCACATTACGCATTAATAACTTAATTAATTATCTTTCAATATTCCGACCCTTTGGGATTGTATCCTTCCTAACTCAAACCACTGGGTTGAGGGTAACGTCACCTTCAGAAGAGGGGACTACTACTATAACTAAGATAATCTCTTAAAAAGTGTAAAAGTGCAGAAATCATCAAATGTTACATTAAAGACGAGTCGGATCCAAGTGATTCATCTTGTCTATCTGTTTTTATTTTATTTTTTTATTTTTCAGCATTTTTAGTTTTTATTTTTCATGTTTAAAACATTTTTTAAAACTTTTGATTTGATTAGACGTTGAGGATAAACCGGTACTAAAAGCTCTTGTGTCCTTGGATGACCTCGGTATCTTACCAACGCTATACTACGCTCACGATGGGTGCACTTGCCCATATGTGTGTTTAGTGTTAGTAGAATATCGTGTTTTATAAATTTAAAACTTGACTAATGTGTTAAAAAGGGCTTAAAATATCAATAAAAACATATAACGCTACACACGCATCAACGCCATTCTTTTAACCTCTCATTCACGCTTTGTTTACTTTCTTCTATCAGCACAATATCGTCTGCAAAAAGCAAGCACCACGGAACTGACTCCTGAATCAACTTTGACAGCTAATCTAGGACAATCGGAAATAGAAAAGGACTCAACGCTGACCCTTGGTGGAGTCCTACTTCCACAAGAAAGAAATCAGTATCCCCTACCGGTGCACGAACACTAGTTTTAGTCTCAACATACATATCCTTAATTAAGTCTACATACTTACTAGGTGCCCCTCTATCCTCTAAATTGTCCCATATCAATCTATGTGGCACACTGTCATACGCCTTTTTCAAAATCAATGAACACCATATGTAGATCTCGATTTTTCTCTCTATATAAACTAAAGCAATATATTAATAAAAATATAAATAAACTATGGGCTCGTTTAGGCTCATGAGCCGGCTCGAGCTCGATAAGCGAAGATCGGGCTCAGCCTGTTTATTAAATGAGCTTGTTTTTTAGGCTTGGTCTTGGCCTCGTTCAAGCTTTTTTTGAGCCGATCTCTAGTAGCTTGGCTCGTTTGCACCCCTAGTTGTTGGTATTATACACTTGGCTTATAACACCTATTCAAACGGGTCGACAAAAGAAAACTTGGCTTATAAATCCTATATATCTATACAAGTTATTATTAGTCTTATATACTTCAAGACCTAAAAAAGTCAAACATGTTGTCATTATTACAACCTATACACTGTTGTTAGTATGATACGCGGCTTTTCGTTGCTTTAACCAACATTATAAGGCAGAACATCATGTGCATAAAAAAAGAAACCTTATACACATATACATTGTTGCTGACCCATTATAACAATTCAGACCAATTGTTATTACAACCAGCACCCATGTGCAGTTGACCCATTGTAACCAGTAGCCATGTGCATTACAGATTACCAAAAACACTGAATTTAAATCTGTACATTACAAATTAGAATTAAAACTGGAAACCATATGCACATTCTACATATTACCAAAAACAAGGTTGATAATAACACCATAACTTGATAAGAAAATACAACTTTTAAAGTCTCCGGTATTACCATGATCATTATAACAAAACCAGAAGTAAAAATACCAAAAACAAATGTTTAAAGTAGAATATTAAACATCAAAATAGACAGAGTTTTAAACTTGTACCAGCCTTCATTTAACAACTTGGAGTATCCCTTTTCGAACCAACTGGCTTCTTTGAACCACTTGGACCCGCCTTCTTGGAACTGCCTAAACCAGCCTTCTTTGAACTTCCTGAATTAGCATTCTTTGAACCAACTTATGATGTTGCTTGAAGTTGTCCCTTGCATGTTCTCTTGTTGTATCATTGTTGTTTGCAGTTATCAAAAGTTACGGTGTTACCTCGCCTTGCCATGTGACCTGTCTTTGACATCTGATCACTCAACTCAAGTGCTGATTTCTTTCTCTTTTTCTTAGGCCTCCCAACTTGGGTTAAATTCTTGGGAGGTGTTAATGTTGTTGGACACGCAAAGGGTGTCCACATTTCCCTTCCATTTATTGGCCTAATAGTGTACGTATAGATATTCTTCCAACTGTCAAGCGAATAAACGAGATCAACCCATGCTTCCGGATATCCAGCATGAATACCATATGCGTTCATATCCCATATCATTGCCACTTCATGCCTGCATGGCATTACATTCAATTCCCACCCCCTACATGAACAAGTCTTATGTCCCATATGTACTACACGTTGTTCTAAACCTGGACCACCACTAACCTAATACTTGTTCTACCTAGAAAACCTCACTGTGTAGTTTGAAGCATTAGTCTTGATTATCTGAAATTCCTCTACAGATCTAGGGATCAATAGACTAGAACACTTGTCAATTTCCTTTTGCACATTCACAATTCTCTTCATTAGGTATTCCCTTGTGAGCTCTAAGCAAGTAATAATAGGCTTATCTCTTCCCCCAACTAGTTGTCTATTGAAAACCTCACATAAATTGTTCAATAACACACCACTTTTTTCCCTACCTAAAACAATTGATAAATAAGAGTTATAAATAGTGTTCAATATATTTTTCAATAACATTAATCATTAAATGTTGAAAACATACCCCTTATGCTCTTGGCCAGTGTTTTAGTGGAATCTGTGTCAACCAATCATATAGGCCTTGGTGCTGCTCTTGAATAGCTTTCATTGCTCTGTCATACTGTTATGGTGTTGTAGCAGAAGCACATTTCCAAAGCATGTCCTTGAACAATTGCGCATGTTTTCATGAATATGCCTTAGGCAATAGCTATGTTCAAAACTTCAAAATACCTTTGTTATTGCTGGTATAAGTCCCTACAATCAAACAAATTTAGTTAGTCACAAACTTTTGAGTCCAGTCATACAAATCAGAACATTTAGTTATACAAATGGAAAAATTAAACTAAAGTTTTACCTTTTGCCTATCACTGATTGCACACCCCAAACGATGGCGGAAAACATCAGAGTGAGACGAACGAGATTGTTCAAGGACTTCATAACATTATGTGACAATAATTTAATTCAAAACCGATTTCATTCATAACCATAAATTGTCAAGTACAACTATAGAGATCCAAGTACAACATCGAAAAGACAAAATACAACAAGTTTAACATAGTAAAATATTCAAACCTAGTATTTCAAGTGCGTTTCTAAGTCATCCCTACTAGATTCGTCACGAGCATCATCATCATCCTGTAACATGTTAAAAATATAGTTCAACGCAAAAGCATTGGCGAGTACACAAGTTTTAAATACATAGCATAAGTATAAAAGAATTACTTGAATCCAACATGGCAAATTTGTATACAAGGTTAAACTAGCATGCAATACTAAGAGTCAAACCCGAGTGTCCACGAGAATTATGTGCATCCCTTGCCACTAAAGTGAAAGAGACCGTTTATGTATAATAAGCTTAACAATACCCCAAGGGGCGGCGTGCTACTCCTATAGCGCTATATATGTTAAGATGGGTTAGCTGAGTTAATGACAAGTAACATGTATGTATTCTAGCATGTAACCTAAGCATAACAAATAGCATGTATAGCGGATTGAGCGAATAAAGTATGTTTTTGTGTATTTGTGTATTTTGTTAAGTTATCATGTTACAACCCAAAAGTGTGTTAAAGCAAAAAGGGCCAACTGTACTCACGGTTTTGCAAGCTTCAAACTTGATAATTTCGTGAAGTGTTGAGTAAGTTGGGGATGGAACACCGAGTCAGTGAGTCACACTACAGGGGTAAACGAAGGTGTGTAAGTTCGAGGATTAAGAATAGAAGATTCGGACTTGGAATTTAAAGTAGTAAAAAGTATGTATATGAAAATAATATCTAGTTCTAGGAGCTCGTTTATGACACTATACTAAGTGGTTTCATGGGTCCCAAATTGCCCATTAGAATCATAATAAACATCTTAGAATCCTAGATATGTTAGCCTAGGTTTATGATGAATAATCATAACTTGATTATCATCACAATTTCAACCCTGTATTATATAGTTTATATACTTATATGGTTGTAATAATAATAACCTAAACTAAGTCCAATCAAGAATATCATGTAGTGTCATGGATTGTCAAGCATGGAGGTTAAAACCTCATTATATGATTCACCACTACACAAACCATCATGGAGATGGTTCGGAGGGTCATGAATAACAAGAAAATAAACCTATCTAACAATGCTCAAGTGACCAAGTACACTATAACCCAAGTGTGCCAACATGACATGGAAAGGTAATCCTAAGTGTCGGAGGCTAGACAAGGCTAAGGTACTTTGATGCTAGTAAGTCACGAGAGTCTTCATACACAAGGTTAAGAATGAAGGAGTGGAACTTAGTTTGGAAAGCCAAGGCTTTCATTTGTTCACACTTCACAAGTCACAAGTTCATCATATGGAAGATGATGACCTATGCTTGTTTCCATCATTCAATTAACATGTATGAACAGAAATAAAATAAGTGTTTGAACTCCAAACTTTGATGGTAATCACCTCAACACAAACCCACAACCATAGACTCGATTGTGAGCTTGGTAGGCATGAGATTCCACCAAGTTATCATCATAAAAATGAACATACAAGAACATGTAACAAAACACAAAGTTATTTGCACTTTGGACCTCAAATGTGGCGAGGTTTCACCTTAGATTACCCAAGTAATCTTGTGAAAACCTTCCTAGAGATTATCCAAGTGCTAAGAAAGAAAAATGAGTAGAAAATAGTAGTAGAAGTGAACTAGAACTCACTTAGAAGTGCTTGAACTTTCTGATTAACTTCTGAGAATTTGATGTGTTTGAGAGTGATTTTGAGAGGATTAGAGTGTTTGTAAAGTGGTAAAAGAGTGTGGGAGGTGTTGGTTTTATAGTTGAGGGTTTGAGTTAGGTGAGTTATAAATGTAATTAAGTGGTAGTTGCAACCAAAACAAACACACAAGTGACCAATACATGAGCTGATTGTAATTTTCTGCGGATTATGGCCCCTGGCAGGCCGCGACAGAGTCGTGTGATGGTGGTCGTAGGGAGCGACGGACTTGGGCCGTGGGATTCGTTTGATTTTTTTTCATATTTATCCTTTTCATTTAATATTTGTTACGTTTTAAGGTACGTGGTATATTATAAGATGATCCCAAGTATTCTAAGCATATAAACAAGCATATTAATCAAGGTTAAGTAATGTATGATACGGGATCAAGTATTTTATGCATAAAGGACGATTGAGTCACGTATTTACGTTGTTTGTTTGCAAGTTTAACCACGTTTACAAGTATCACGAATAAGGTATCAAATGCATAACGAATCAAAACGTATAAGTATAAATGAATAAGTAAGGTATAATTTGTATGAAATAGGAATTTTATTATGATCAAAGTCTCGAGTTTACAATGATACGACGAAACACGATTACAAGGAATACAAGCTTCCCAAATAGAAATACAAGACAAGCGGAGTATTACGAAAAAGCGGAGTATTACACTGATGAATGTCAAGTTTGATTGAGAACAAAGTCCAATATCACCTCCCAGACACTCTAAGAACCGGTTTTAGCTTCATCTAATACATAAGCCACATGGTATATCCCATTGTTTGAATCTAGTCCCATAGCAATTAGAATATGTCCAGGAAAGAGTCCTTTCATAAAACAACCATCCAAACCAAGTAGCTCTCCCCCTAAAAATTTGAAACCCTCTTTCAAAGGCCTTAAGCATATGTAAATCCTTTTGAATTATCTGGTTGGGCTACTTAGGTTGCAACAAGTCTCCACATCAACTTTTATTGTAATTCCAGGGTTAGATCCTATAAGTTATTCACAATAATCCCCAAGGATTGTGTACTGTAATGCATAGTCTCCTTGAATCTTTTTCAGAGCCATTGCCTTGGCTCTAAAAATTCTATCCTTGGAAACATCAAACTGATACTTTTTCTGAACTTAATCTTGAAGGGCTAACAAAGGTATTCTTGGATTTATTAGGATTGTTTCTTCAATATCCTTGGCAATCTAACTTAAGGTGCACAATGTAATCCCTCGGGTGTGAAGGTAGTTGTGGTTATTTGTGAATGTTTTCACAACCCATGACTCCTCATTGTTTTTCTTGGAAACATGTAATACCCAAGGACATGTGGGCTTTGGATTCTCAATTTTGGAAGTACTTGAACACTCCACATCAGGGGGACCATCTTCGTCTGAAATTACCTTTTTTACCCTTCTGAATTTGACAGCTTTCTCATTTATTTCTCCAACAACTAGAGCACCTTGATCACATTCATAACAAACAACTCTAAACCTTTTCGTATCTTTTCTTATTATGCTTAGTTGCCTTCTACTATCGACTGCGAGTTTTTTAACCAAATATGTAATATCACTTCTACATGCAAAAACTTGACCCACATAAAAATTAGTCAAGTAGAATCATGTATTTTTTTTTTCATCCTCATTTGTCTAACAACACTATCCAAAGGAAGTTCATCATCTGAATCACTATTCACTAAGGCTAGCAAATCCATTAAGTTCAAACTCAAACAAAGTTCCTACACTAACACTAACCGTAGATTCTTCGTGTAAAACCATGTCCATATTTCTTCTAAAAATGTCACGTCAACTTGAATATCTCTGACATGAGTATCAACATAAATGTATTCAGGATCTTTTTTTCATTTTCCTCAGCATCTTCATCAACAACCCTATCATTAATGGAACGATAGCCATTTTCAAGTTGTAGATTTGCGATCATTTTCGTGTTTAATAAAATTATATATTTTACTTACGGATTTCGTAATTTTAAGATCAAGAAAGACGGTATCCATAACATTTCCGGAATAAAATCTTAGTTAGACATGCCTTGATACCCTTCATAAAGCTTAAACAACAAGTTAGAAGGGTTAAAAGTGTCAAAAACATGATAATACAAGTCCAGAGGCCAAAACTTTTAAAAAACAAAAACTTTTGCACCAGAGGGCCTTGCGGACCGTAAGGTCTAAGATCTTATGGTTCGCAAGGGACCCCAGACAGCAGAATTATGCTTGTTCATCAATTATTGCCACCTTTCTTCATCTTTTACCACCTAGCTTCTCCATGCCACCTTCTAACCTGGTGTTGACACATGTATGGACACTAAGTAACATCTTAACACCTCATCAAACACTTGTCATCGCCTCCGTGATCCTAAATCACTATAATTGTTTTTGAGTTTTAGTCACATCGTTCTTTTCTTTCTTCTTCAATCACACTCTTGGAGCTTGCTTCTGCATTGGGGCCTCCATTCCTGAGTTCTAATCCTTCATAAAAACACAAGTAAGTGTTTCTTTATTAGCCTATATACCATCCTTCTTTTCAAACACAAGTAAGTGTTTCTTCCATTTGTACTTGATTGGTCACTTTGACCACTCTTTTACTCATTGTCAGCCTATGTACCATATTAATCAGCTCATTTTGGTTCTCTGCTAGTGCCTTTAATTCAACACCTTGATCAGACCTCCCATGCTTGTACCGTTATAGATCAGAAGTCTTCCTTTTCTATTTGGTCATTTGCATGTACTAGATGTTTTCTTGTATTTCAAGTCCGTGGTCACTACATTTTCAAATGCATTGTGTGCTTTAAAGGATCCAATTGATTCACAATAGCTAGAATCACTGCAGGGATAGAAGACTGGCTTTTCTTGAAAGTTTTCCATATTTACCATTTTGTTCTTATCATAAGTAATGACCATGTGACACTCTTATGAGTTATGATTAGTTCTTTCACAAATATTGCAAAATTTTGAGCTTTTTGTGTTTTTCCCTTTCTTTGACACAGACTTAGATTTGGCTTTAGTGTTTTGGCCAGGACCAACTGTTTAGATGAAACTGCTAGAGGGTCAACACCTAGTACTCTATTCCTTCAGATTTTACAAAATTATTGGTTTGAAATCCTTATAAACAATTGTCTCATTTGATCATTTAGAAATGTGTTGATCATAAATTTTATGAGTTATCCAAATCAGAATTCATAACTTCATTCTGATCTTGGTTTTTCGGAGTATAATCATTGGGTCCTTGTGTGTGATTATAAACCACTCTAAACTTAACATTGCATTGCGTTGCGTTGGCTTTGTTGATTAAACATGATTTCAAAACTTTTGCATGTATCTACCCATTTTTGATAGTTCATCTAAGTGGAATTAAGCTCCTTTTGACACTCTTGATATTTTGAAAGAAATGGCCGAATCTGTGCACTGTAAATAGTTGCTTCATGTTTTAAATTTGAAATGATTTTGTTGCTTTTCTTTCAAAACTTCTTTGTGCGACTTGATAGTTTGTTTAAAAAAGTTTTTTAGTTTTTTTTTTCACAATTTTCTCTAAACAAATTGTTTACAGCTTTAATATCTTCAAATGCTTTTATGCACTATTCAAAAAAAGTTCTTTCAGTGTGTTTGGAGATATATCAACATTTTTTTAGGAAATAGTAGTTGTTGATTATGTTTGTGGTATAATGCTTAGACAAGTAGTTTCTAGTTTTACCTCAGAGGTCACACTTAGGGTTTCTATAGGATTTTTATCACCCTGGTCCATAGCAACCATTCTAGAGTGTTCATTACTTAAATCCTCAGGCAAACTACTACAATCTACAAAGTTTTGAGTGAAAAATCTTTGTTGAGTAATTTCTAGTGTAGGGTATCCAACAGTTTGTGAAACTGCGTGTAAAGGTGCCTGGGATTGAATATGTAATTGTGAGGGTATTTGGATATGTGCTAAGTATGCAGTATACCGTGTGGATGGACCAAAGGCATTTTGAAAAGGGTTTTGATATGCAGTGGAAGAGATTGGTTGTTGCATAGTAGTTGAATCAGAAAGAGTCAGTTGGCTAGGGTATGTCACAAATGATGTGGGATTTTGTGTAGAACATCTACATTCCCTGGAAAAGTGACCCAGTCTATGACATTTTTAACAATCAACCCTGGGCTTGTCCATTTCAAACTTACCCTTACCCTCTAGCCCTGGAAATTTTCTATTAGTTTTATTGTATAATTTGTTTGTCCTCATGCTCAAAAGTGCAAGCTGGTCTAGAAGATGAAATTCTTCTTGGTCTGTTGCGTCCATGGGTCTTTAGTCATTTATTACTACAGCAAAATTCTAGTTTCCAGCAGATAATGAGTTGGAATGGGAATTAAAACTAGTAGTTATGTCAACAAAATGATCATAACCGTGATCACTCATACTGCTAGTTGATAAAGATTCATTATGACTTAAAAAGGTAGTGTTTCCAAATGAATAATCATCGGCAACTTTTCCAACTGACAACAACTTTTGTTTCTAGGCAATTTGTCTCGCAAATGTGAGGAGTCTACCATGAAGTTGAGTCAGAGTTAGTTCTTTGAAACCAACAGAATACCACATAACTATTGCAACTTGTCAGGAAGATATCTCAAAAATCTGTGACGCAGAGCAGGATTTAGTAAAAGTTTCATCAGCCTGCCTTAGCTCACTAATTACGCAATTAAATCAGTCAAACTGTTGAGTCAGAGATTCTACCCTAACATGGGTGAATGTTTACTACTGTTGTTTCCAAAATTCTCTAAAATTTTCCTGTACTTCATCTGTACTACCAAATTGTTAGTTTAAAGTCGCCCACAATTCTTTGGCATTCATACAATGGAGAAATCCAACAAAGATTTCATTAGGTAAGGCCATGGCCAGTATCTCGAATGTCTTAGCATCAAGCTCCAAATTCAGGAAATCTCTCTCAGAATAATCAGTAGGCTTCTTAGGAACATTGACATTTGGTTGTTCAGTACTCTGTGTGGAGGAAATATACGAACCAAAAACCACAGAACTCCAGCATACTGTATACTGTTGGGATAAGTGGTGACACATTCTTTGTTGCCAGATTTTGAATTCATGGCGAACGACCATCGGAGGCTTGTTTGCCGATCCTGTATTGTGTGGTTCATGAGTGATTCACATCTATCTAAGTTCTATTGAGAAATACTCAGAAGTATCTGAACAATTTAATGTTTCGATTAGTCTAATTCATCTCAAGTCCTTTTGATCACCCAATTAGTTATCAATATGGGTTGGTTTGTATTCTGAATCAACGTTTAAGTCAATTCAGTGTAACCTCGCTCTGATACCAGTTGTTGGATCTTAGAGATTTAAAATTCTGTATGTTTTTTTATAAAGAGTTTGAAATTAACAAGTAATTAAACAAGCAATGATAATAAACCCATCATTATAGACACTACTAGATTTGGGTATGATTATTAAAGATCCATGTATTATTTATATGTCTGAATACAATCAATTGCACAAAAGTACTCCCCTCACTGGGCGAACTCTCTCTCTCTCTCTCTAAGTTCTTCTGTTTTTCAGCTCTTAGACTTGCATTTACAAATTACAGAGTGAACTATTTATAAAATAGAGAACTGTTGGTGACATCACATTGAAAGCCACCCTAAACAACCCATTAAACATTGTAACAACTAGTAATTATTCAAAATTATTGGGCAATTAGTAAATAAACAACTAAAACAAAATGTTGTAAAATTACAAGTAAACAATTGGAATCCAGTACTTCTGGTCTTTCTTTGACTTGTTGACTTGGTCTTCTGGTCTTCAGTCTTCACTTTGTTGACTTTGATTGTTAACTAGTTCACCCAACATTTTTTATTCCAGCACGTGTACTTGTTGTCTTGTATCTTTAGGGTAGCACTTCTTTGTTCTGGTAGTTTAGTTGGTTGTTAGGATAACTTTCAAGTGAGGAAACTTCTGGACATTGAGTTGTATTCAAACTTATTCCATCAAGCAGGGAGATAGTTTCCCTTGGGTTTTGGCTTTTATCATGACCAGGTCTTACATAACCAAACACAAACCCTAGTGGTGCACAAGAACATATAAATAGTCGGCTGACCTCCGCTTTTATAAAAGCACAACTCTTACAAAAGCATTGCCCCAAATAGTAACAACTATTGCATCTCTACATTTTGACCCCTTGGACTTCCAAAAACGTCCGAAGATGTAATCGCATATACCAATGGTCTTAAACGGTCCTAACATTCACATTGACATGAACCAAGCAGACAACATATTAACAAAATCATGATCAAATTTTTAAATGAGATTTTACAGCACAAGCTTTAGCGGCTGGATTTGAAATCGATCGAAGTGGAAGAGGTGTTGCGGTGGCTATGGTTAGGATGGGGAGAGACTAAAGCACAAATTTAACGCAAGGAAGTACACAAATGAGTTCAAACAAATTTTCAACATTTTTTTTCAGAAATTTTAGCGGTGTTTTCTTATAAGATCCTGCCTATTGTCTTTAACAAAAAAGTAAATTACATTTAAGCCCAACTCAAGGTAATTTATTAGCCCAAGTTAGTATCTAAGGCCAAATCAACATTTAAGCCCAATTCAAACTAATTTATTAGCCAAAGTCAACATTTAAGGCAAGGTCAAGGTAATTTATTAGCGCAAGTCAATATGGGTTATGGTATTACAAGGGTCATGGGTCATGGGTTATAATGCCATAACCCATGTCACACATCACTCATGGACCATATGACCTATAAGTGTTGTAAGGTCACACTAGTTGCGGGTTATTGGTTGTAAGATAGGGGTGATATGGGTTATAGCATTACAAGGTTTCTAAGTCATGGGTTACAGTGTCATAACCCATATCATCCATGGCCCATATGACCAATAACCTTTCTAAGGATCACACTGGTTATGGGTTGTTAGTTGCGAGTTTGAGGTGACTTGGGTTATGGCATACAAGGCTTATGGGTTATTATCAACATCATTATTATCATATGTGTCGTTGTCATGATCATCTTCATCGTATGAGTAATCATCATCATATGGGTTATCATCATCATCTTCATTGTCATCATCATCATCATACAGGTTATAATTGTCATCATCGATATAATCATCATATAGGTTATCATCATCATCATATGGGTTGTCATCATCATCTTTGTTATTATCACCGTCATCATATGGTTTATCATCATCTTCATCATCATATGGGTTATCATTGTCATATGGGTTAGCATCATCATCATCATGTGGGTTATCATCATTGTTGTCTCTTCAACTTTGACCAGGGAGACATCCAAGAGAAATTGAAGGCTACTACAGGTGGAGAATAAAGCGTCGGGTGGAATGTAAAATTTTAAATTAATCTCCATCTTGTAGTATAAGAAATTTTAAATAGAGAAGTATATAAAGAGGAGAAATGGTTGTATAATTAGTATGTTAAAACTTAAAGAGAAAAATGCAATTTGTGTCCCTTTGGTATGTGTGAAACATCAACCTGAGCCCCTAAATTCTTTTTTTGGTTTTTTGAGCCCCTGAGCTTATAAATTCATAACACTTTGAGTCCCTCCGTCAATCTTCTGTCTGTTTGACTGTTTGAGCTAGGGGTAAGACCGTCTTTTGGCATCTATTCCCTTCTAAAACCCTAAATAACATTATTAAACCCTAATTTAGTCCCGCCAAAAAACAGAGACAGTTGATAGAGCCAGAGACAAACTTCTAAAAACCCCCAATTCAATTGTGTTCATATGGCGAGTTCGTCCTCAAGGTGAATACTACGATCCGGAACATATATATGGTAAGTTTGTGTCTTTTACATTTGAGCCAATGTGTTAATATTGAGCCAAATTATAGTCTGTTTTCGATAACAGAGAATGAGTTTGATGTTTTGATCATTTGTGTTAACAGAGAATGAACCCACACTATTTTTTATAAAGATTAACCATGGAGGTGAGTTTACTGATTATCCAGGAAGGGAGTATGTCAATGGTAAGGTTAGTTACATTGACTGTGTTGAGTTTAAAAAGTTAAGTGTTGCTGTTCTTGGTGAAATGCTGAAAGATATAGGTTACTCTATAGATGATGTGTTCAACTATTTTGTTAAAGATCCTAATGTGTGTTTGGATTTTAGTCTTAGACACTTGACTGATGATGATGAGTTAGAGTATGTGTATGACCAACTTAGAAAAGGATGCAAGTTAGTAGATTTGTATGTTGAAATAGGAGACTCTAGAATCAAGGATTCAACTGCAATGAGCCATTTACTAGATAATGTGGTTGAGGGTGAGTCACAAAGTAGCGAGGCAGTTTCTGAGGGTGAGTCACAAAGTAGTGATGAAGAGAACAGTGACGAAGAGGATCCAGATTACACATTTGATCAGGAACCAGATAATCCAGTGTTTGATTATGAAGTAGACATGAGTCAATTCAAGGCATCTGTAGACTTTGATCCTGATGAAGTCAATGAGACAATTAAGGATGCTAGAAATGAGAATAGTCAAGAAGAACTTAGGCAGGAAGATATAACTTGTGATCATGAGGATTTTAGTGATAAAGATGATAATTGTACACTGCTGGACAAGGTTGCGAAAAAGGTAAGGAAGAAGAGAAAAAATACAGGTCATGTTAGTGACTCATACCTCCCATTTTCAATTGGTCAATTAATACCAGATAAACAACAGTTGAATGACATGGTTAAGACATATGCTGTTAAGAGTAGAAGGCAGATTTATATATTAAAAAATGATAAGTTGAGGTTCAGAGTTATTTGTCTTGGGACTAATCCTACTTTGGGTTCTGGTGAGGGGGAGAACAGTAAATTTAGAGGGCTAGGGTTAAAACAAGATAAAAGGCACTTGAAGCCCACTTGTCCTTGGGCGGTTCAGATCTCCAGGAGAACTGAAAAGGAATCTTGGTGTGTGAAAACCATTACCTCACAACATCATTGCCTCCAAACAAGAGAAGTGGGCCTGTACACCATGTCTCAGATAGCGAATGAGATCCAACCCATGATCGAGTCAAACCCTGTACACCATGTCTCAGATATGCTTGTGAAGAATCATCAGGTGAATGTTTCAATCCAGAAAGTGTTTAGGGCTAAAAGAATTGCTACAACAAGGATCATTGGATATTATAGAGAGTAGTATGGTATCCTAAGGTCTTATTGTGAAGCACTGTTGAGGGCAAATCCAGGTAGCACAATTAAAATAGATATTGAACCCTGCGCTAACCCTAGTCTTCCTACTAGGCAATTCAAGAGATGTTATGTTTGTTTTGCTTCGATTATGAGGGGGTTCAAGATGTGTGGTAGAGAAATATTGGGACTAGATGGATGTTTTATGAAAGGTCCATTTCCTGGACAGATTCTTCCTGCAGTTGGTGTAGTCGGCAACAACGGTATATATCATGTAGCATATACTTTAGTCGAGGCTGAAACTTTTAGATCTTGGGAATGGTTTTAGGAATTACTCAAATATGATCTTGGCTTAGCACACAGTACCAACTTCACTTTCATCTCAGATAGGCAAAAGGTATGGCATTTTATCATTTAAATGTTTATGGCATTTTATCATATCTAACTTACATTGTCTGAGGCAGGGACTACTGTCTGCATTATCCAAAGTGTTCCCAGGCTCTGAACCCAGGTTCTGTTTAAGACATATCCACCAGAATCTGAAGAAGGATTGGCCTGGTGATGTGTACAAAAACTTGTTGTGGGAAGTAGCGTGCAAGACATCAATGCCATATTTTGAAAAGTCAATGAAAGAAATGAAGATTGCAGAGCCTGGTTTCCATGAAAAGTTATCACATATCCCAGCAAGCAGTTGGTCAAAAGCACACTTCTCAGGTAGGGCCAAATGTGACATATTGTTGAATAATATATGTGAAGTGTTCAATAGGCAGTTGATAGGAGCCAGAGACAAACCTGTAATCACATGTTTAGAGTTCATAAGAGTGTACATGACTAAAAGAATTGTGAATGTAAAGAAGATTCAAGCTAAAGCTCATGGTCCATTAACTCCTCATGCTCAAGAAGTGTTTAATAAGATCAAAGAAGAAGCCTCACAACTCAATGTTTTAATGGTGGATGCAGTACAGTACTAGGTATGTGTATTTTTGTCATAAGACTCTTTACTAGTTGTATTGCAGTTTGACCATTTCAATGTTGGATACTGATTTTGTGTAGGTGAATAGCTCAAGATCCCAGTGTGTTGTTAATATGAAGAAGAGAACATGCACCTGTAGAAAGTGAGATTTAACTAGAATGCCATGTAAACATGAAGTGGTTGCTATCAATGATATGGCCAGGAATGATATTAGGATAGGGGTGCCCGAAGAATTGGTTGATGAAGTGTATTGGTTATCCACATGAAAGAAGGTTTATGAGAATAGCCTGAGAATTGGATACCCTCACAATGTCCCACCACACTTCTGCCTCCCAAACACCATAAGCAGGTTAGTGGTTTTTAATATGTAATCTCATTTATAACAGTTTACCTTTTCTATTTTTAATTATAGTATAATGAAAAATAGGCTGGGAGGCCACAAAAGAAGAGAAAGGAATCAGTTGGTGAGGCTGAAGTTGAAGCTCATTTTGATAGTGAGGGAAAAATGACCAGGAAGTGCAATACAACCAAGTGCAGCAAGTGCGGAAATTTGGGACACAACAGTAGGACATGCAAGGGGCAGGGGGGGAGAATGATGTACATGCACCAAGTGAGGATCAAGTTGCAGGTGGAGAAAACAAAACCAAGAAGGGCAAGTGTAGCAAGTGTGGAACCTTGGGTCACAACAGTAGGACATGCAAGGGCCAGGGAGGGGAGAATGTTCAAGAATCTCAAACTGCAACACAAGGTGCACCAAGTTCAAGTGAAGCTTAGTTAGGTTGATTTCAATGGTTTAAGACTTGTTTATGTTTTGTGAAGTACTTGTTTATGTATGGTTTAAGACCTGTTTATGTATGGTTTAAGACCTGTTTATGCAGTTGCTGCTATAAGACTTGTTTATGTATGCTTTAAGACCTGTCAACTGCAGTTTATGTATAAAGAGTTGTTTATGGTCAACTGCAGTTTATGTTTAGTTAGTTTATGGTCAACTGTAGTTTATGGTTATACAGTTAACTCCAGTTTATGTATATGTTAATGCAGTTTATGGTTATACAGTTAACTCCAGTTTATGTATATGTTAATGCAGTTTATGGTTATACAGTTATGTTTAACTGCAGTTTATGCTGCTCATGGTCAACTGCAGTTTATGTTTATGCAGTTAACTGCAGTTATGTATATGTATATGTTTATGTAGTTAACTGCAGTTTATGTGTATGTATATGGTTATGCAGTTTATGTATATGCAGTTAACTGCAGTTATGTATATGTATATGTTTATGAAGTTAACTGCAGTTTATGTATATGTATATGGTTATGCAGTTTATGTATATGCAGTTAACTCAGTTTATGGTATAATGACTTGTGGCTGCTATAAAGACTTGTGGCTGCTATAAAGACTTGTTTATGCAGTTAATGTATCAAACACATTGAGTCTCAAACACAACTAAATTTCATTAAACGTATCAAACACATGCCGAGTCTCATCCAATCGGCCAATACAAACATTTAAAACCGTAACAATCTACTTCCAATGAGCATCATCATTTGACCATTTGGAGTCAAATCATCCTCCGGTGGTTGAACTGCACATTCCCACCTAGCCCATTCCAACTCTTCTGAGTCGTAGTCCGCTGCTGGATCTGGAAGAGACGCTTCATACTCTGCTTTCAACACTTCTATCACAACATCATAGTCATCAAACCACTCCTCCTTCAGCACAGACGGCACTAAGTCCAACTCATTGTCAGCCACTTCCTCAACCAATTCGTTATTCTACACATTAACGGCAACATTCATAGCATTAAACTGATACTAAACTTGTTCATTCATACTGAACTTCTAAAACTTAAAAAAGACATTAACCAACATTCATTACATTAACCAAAAAAAGACACATAACCTACATTCATTACATTAAACTAAAAATACACATAAACCACCACAATCAACCAAGTAAACAATAAACACATCTTCAAAAACATCACTTCCTTAGCTTTCTTAATTGCCAAATCATCTTTGTTTTCCATGCTCCTTAACAATACTGGTATTACCTTCTCACAACCAGAGCATGAATATGAAGTTGGAGATGAAGGTGGAGATGAAGGTGTATCAGCCCACCGTATAAAACCACAATTTTTCTTCTGTAAAAACACATCAATCAGGAAATAGCCATATAATTAACTTCAATATTTCTTCTATAATTTTAACTTACACAGCATAAGAAGCGTTGATTTGGATTAGCTTCAATCCTTGAAACCTTGTACCAAGTCGCTGCACCACATGAACAGAGGAATTGAGAAGCTTCCCCGCCCTGAGATGATTTCTTGTTGGAGCTTGCAGCGGATTTTTGAGACATCTTCACAATAGCTCAGGTTGGATCGATCGATTTGGGAATTAGGATTCTAGGGTTCCTATGAGATCAGTTGTGTTATGAATCAGTTTGATCAATTTAGGTAATTATGGATTATATATGTTTATCATTAAGGGTATAAAGGACATTTCACAATTTTTAAACAGTCAAACAGACGGAAGATTGACGGAGGGACTCAAAGTGTTATGAATTTATAAGCTTAGGGGCTCAAAAAACCAAAAAATATAAAAAAAAAATTAGGGGCTCAGGTTGATGTTTCACACATACCACAGGGACGCAAATTGCATTTTTCTCAAACTTAAAATAGCATGTGAGATATGTATTTAAAGATGGAAAATATTTATTTATTTGTTTTTTTTTTACTTTGGGGCCAACGGTCACATTTACAACCTTTCATCGTTGAACACTACCAGACGTCATAACCCGGCTAGCCTACTTGAGACGGTGGCGGCGGCGTTTCCATGGTACCCTCAATAGATACCCGAGTGGTGACTTATCCACCCATATAAATAGTTTGATATAACTAATTTATAGTATTATTAGTCTCTTAGAAAAATTACTATAATTAATGCTAAAAAAGCAATAGTAATATTAATAATGTGAGGAAAATATTTACACTTATAACATATGAGTAACAATGGGTGATTGTTAATGAGGTAAAGGTGGAGTGGTTAGGAAAAACTTAGTGTTACTTGTGACCTAGGTTTGACTCCCACTCTTCACATTATTTTCTGCGGCATCAAGGTGAAGGTCGAATACGGGTGGCGTCGGTTCGCCTTGGATGGGAGACGAGGTTTTACCGCATATTCCACTGTTGTGCCTTTGGGCGGGTGGAGGTCGGGTTTCCACGCATCTGGGAGAGCCAAGGGGCTGGCGGTGGTCGAGTAGTAGACCTTGGACACAGTGTCCGGTGTCATGGTGGTTGGCACGTCGTTCTTTGCCGTTCAAAAATATGTAACAATGATGATTCATTGGCAAATGCAAAACTTTTAAACATCTTGGGAGAGGGAGGTCTTGGGTTCAAGTATTACAAATGATAGGATTAGACCATGTGTAATGGTTAATGCCCCCTAAGAGGCATTTTTCGCCGTATCAGCATCATAACGCCCCTTCAAAAAATGTGTAACGGCTAATGCCCCCTTAATGTCTATTTCATTCATTACTTTCCATTTTTTTCTCTTCTTTGGGCATTATTTTAGAAATGCCCATCCCTCTCCATGCCTTTCTAATGCTCAGAGAAGTGGTATTGAGAGCGTTATTAAACCCTTCACGACCTTATAATGCCTATTACGCAACCCTTATTTTTAAGCAAGGACTTATACGAAATTTTCGGTTAAAAATAGTAATATGAGTTGTTGAACTGTTAAACTCTATAAATGCATTCATGTTAAGGCTGGAGGGTGTGGTATAAAGCAGCTAGGGGCTTTATCATGCCACGTCAGATCCACCTAGACGCCATGTCATATGGGGGCCTTTTAAAACATCTCCCTTTAACTTACATGCAATAGTTTAAAGCCACCTATTAAACAAAATTAAAAAAAATATTTTATTGGTTGAAAACAGGTGGGCCCCTCAATTAATGTATGAAAATCTAATAAATGCATTACCAAATTTTGAATAATACCGTGATGTCTAATAAATGGATTACCAAATTTTAAATAATACTGTGATATACTTTAAATGTTTAGTAATAAATAACCAACTAATTTGGTGAAGAATACGGTTGGTGATGTTGATTACTTCATCTTCGTTCGATTATTGATATGGTTAGTATTTACTGTATATATATATTTAGAAATTGTGTATCGTACAAAATACCTTAACGTACGAACTGTACGCGATATCAATTTCGCATATTATGTTAAAAAAATAGAATTCGCATGTTCCAAGAAAATTGTAAATTTAATGTGACCAATTAAAATGGTAAATCACATGTTTGAACAAAAAAAATTTCGCATGTTATTTCAAAAACAAATTCGCATCGTGTAAAAATTTTCTAAAATCGCATTTTATAAACCAATTTCGCATGTTGATTATGAATCGCGTACGCATGTACGTTCAGGGATTTTGACCGTTAACCTGCCTATATATATATATATATATATATAGGGTAAGGTTCATGCGAGAACCACCCTTATTGCGAGAACCGCGAGAACCAATGTGAAGACAAAATAAAATCTAAAAAAAATAAAAAAAAGCACTCAAAAATGTTTTTTTTAAATATTTTTTTTAACAAAAATCGCCATATTTAGTTATCAAAAAAAATAAAATTTTTTTTTTTCGTGTAACTGTTATCCATGCACATGTGCATATGTATCATTACTTCAATAAATTCCCTAATACGTTATCAGTAATAGACAATTGCACTTTAATTTACAATACCATCTGTAATACACTACTTTTTACATTACCAATATTCAAAATGCACATGTGCATCATTAGGTATAACCATGATATAACATGTTTTAGTACAAAAAGTTTTTGATTTTGAATAGAGAAGTAGGCCCATATACATGTTTTTTGGTTAGTTATATCTAGTGGTTGATGATTTGGCTATAGTTGTTACTTTGAGATGTAATATGATGATTGGATGGTATAAATGGTGTTGATATACATGTAATAAAGATAAAATATTGGTAATGGTATAATGTATTATGGATGGTATGAGGTAATGATATTGTATTATGGATGGTAGGAGGTAATGGTAGTGTATTATGGATGGTATGATATATGAAAGGGAAAGTGTATTCAAAGTAGTGTACCAAAACACCTTATTTCATGTTGATACATATAGATGCACATGTGCATTTCTAATATTGGTAATGTAGAAAGTAGTGTATTACATATGGACAGTGGCGGAGCTTGACAAAAAGTTTTGAGGGGGCGTAAAGTGATGGGATCCAAATTTTTTTTCCTATGGTTATGTTTCGGGTCGGGTTGGCTATCGATTCGGGTCAAGTCAAATAATAATAGTTCCAAATAAAACTAAAAAAATTCATTCATTCAAAAGACTCGTTCTTCGACATAAAAATTTGTGATTAAATTTATTGTGTGGTGGGTAACTTATGGTTAAACAAATAAGAGTTAAAATATATTTACAAAGTTACCTATCACTTATATACAAAGTGGTAACAAACTTTACTTTAATTTATATATTGTATAAATATTTATGAAAAATAATTGGGGGAGGCGATCCTATATAATTTTAAAATTTCCACTTCTAACTGAAATATTGGGGTGGGCGGATGCACCCCCGGGCACCAACAAACCTTCGCCCCTGCATATGGAAGTGTAAATGAAAGTGCAATTGTCTAATATTTGTAATGAGTTACGAAATTTTTCAAAGAAATGATACATATGCACATGTGCATGTTTGTGTATTATGGATGGAATGATAGATGAAAGAGAAAGTGTATTCAAAGTAGTGTACTAAAACACCTTATTTCATGTTGATACATATAGATGCACATGTGCATTTCTAATATTGTTAACATAAAAAGTAGTGTATTACACGTGGTAGTGTAAATGAAAGTGCAATTGACTAATATTTGTAATGAATTACGTAATTTGACAAAGAAATGATACATATGCACATGTGCATGGATAACTGTTACTCGAAATTTTTATTTTTTTTTTTGAAATTTTTTAAAAAAAAATTTTATTAACAAAATATAGCGATTTTTCCAAAAAAATAGTAAAAAAAAAAAATTTTTGGGTGTTTTTTAGATTTTTTTAGGAATTACTGTTTGTATTCACACTGGTTCTCGCGGTTCTCGCAATAAAGGGTGGTTACTAACGGATCTTTGTCCTATATATATATATAGGGTCAAAATTTAGAGAAAACGGTGAAAAGTGTGAGAACAGTGAGAACGCTTATGGATCGTCCGATCAAAACAATCTATTGACTAGATTGGCGCGGTGATGTTTTCGTAAATAACACCAATTTTATTAAGTGGACGCGCTTCATTAAATGTAAAAAGGTCTTTTACCGCTCAAATTCAAAACACCAACTAAAATGAGAACACGCCATTCAAAACAAATAAAACGCCATTAATACAAAACGCCAAAAATTAGTGATCAAACGTGTTGGAGATTACATGAAGATGAAAAAACACAGTAACTGAAATTCAATTATTAGAAGAAATTCCGTCCTAAATTACGCGCCAAAAACATCATTATATAAACGACGTTAAGCATCGCTTCCATAATCACTTCAATCCATCATTCTATAAAACATCTTTTACCAAAAACGCCAAGTTAAAACGCCAAAAATAGCAACCATCGTTTCATGGAGATACACTATGAGAATTAGAAGATTCGTCATACGTTTTGACAACAGAAGGAGGATGTATGTTAGAACAATCAAAGCAATTTTGAAGATGGAAGAAGAGGTACAGAGGAGTATCCTATCACTTGGCATCGCTCTGGATAACGAATGTCATGAAACACAAAAGCTTATGAGAACATTAACAAGGAAATTTGGACCAAGCAAAGTAGATGAAAAAATGGACCCAGTCATAACATCATGGCGTTTTGATGAAGAAACAGACATGGTGACCGTTATATGTGACAACGGAGAGCAGGAAGACTACCTGCTTGAAGACATCATGACAAAGCAGGTGCTTGGGTTCATGGAAGAGTTGCACAACGCCACGTGTTTGAATACAGACATGGACTTAAAAATGACGTTGATGCAGGACATGTTCAAATGGAGGCTTCAGAATCTTCAACAACAAGAAGCCAATGAAAATAAAAGTAATGAATTAGATGAAAGACTAGAAGAAGACTCCGAAGAAGAAGAAGAAGAAGAAGAAGGAAGTGATGGATACTTCTCAGATAAAGTACCTTCTGACGAGGAGTTTTATTTTTTTTGTAATTTTTTTTAAGATAATAAAATGCTATATTTCTCCCCTATGTTTCAAAACGCTAAAAAAATACTACAAAAAGTCATTGCATACAAAATACCAAAAATAATAAAAAATATTTTTCTTGTGTAATATTTTTTCTGTTAGTGTATTTTGTCATCTTGGTCTACAAAAGGCCATTAAAAAACGCCAAACTTGGAAGATGGGACGTCTATCACCCTAAACTGATTAAGCTGAACAAAACAACAAATACACACAGTAATTGAAAAGACGGTTACTTTATTACTAGCATTTATTATAATAAAATCCCGCCTAAACTACGCGTCAAAAACATCCTATAAGAGAGATGTCTCTGCACAATCAATTGATCACACCCAAAAAACAAACGCCATGTTTCCAAGAAACCACTCACTTTAAAACGCCAAAAAAAAAAACAGATGGCAAAGCTCGTTTCTTCTATATCCAGTATTGTTCTCCATGAAGTTTCACTAAATGGATTCTTCTCTAAGGTGGGTATCTCTATAAGCTTTTGCTGAATGAGATGGACAAATATTCAAGAAAAAGAGACTGATGACAGTGATATGTCATTGTGTAAGCGTTGTTCTTGATGAATATATGCATGGCATGAAGGGATCGATACCAGTGAAAATGCTATTTTGGACTCCATTATTATAATATCATCCAAGCAGGCGTTGATCTTCAACAACATGTCACCAAACAACAATAGATCATACCAAAATATAGGATGCCACTAATCAGCGTCGTCTAAAGACGGGCGTTATGTAGGAAAATTGGCATCTAGCTAAGGTATTCAAAGGTTCAAAACGCCAAAATAAATTTAAGAAGAAGAGGCTGATGACAGTGAAGATTTGGATGAGAAATTGGATTAGCATTTTTAATTTTTTTTCATTTTCTATCTTTATTTTTTTAGGGGATCATTTCTGTTGTTTGTTATCTGATTCTCTACTAATAAAACACGTTATATCTGTTTAAAAAAATGTTTATAAAATGCTAAAAACTACAAACACCAAAACGCCTAAAAGTATGAAAACTGTGAAAACGGATGCTGGTAATGTATTATTAAAAACAACAATAACTGGCTAAACGCCATTAAAATGTATAAAACAACGTGCCATCTGTACCTAAATGCGATAAAAAAAACAAAACGCCAAACCCTGATAAGATGGGAAGTGTCACAGCCTTAACAGATGAAACTAAACAAAACAGTAACTAAAAACAGTAAAAATGAAGAGACGGGAACATTATTGCTAACATTTATTAAAAGCCTCCACATTGGAAATTGAATTTATTTATCTTTCAAAACGCCATAATTACCTGTCACATTATAGGCCTGCCTCCTACATGGCACAACAATTGATACACAAAATACACATAAAAAATTACTGATATTTTTTACCGCAAAAAACATATATCTACCTGGCGTCAAAAAAAGAAAAAAAACTCATTATATAAGTACAAGAGCTAACACAAAAGCTTCACACTCCACACCTTCACTAAAAACGCCACGCGTTGTATAAAACGCCATGCAATTCAACAAAAAATGGTTCAGGTTATTGCATGGAGGTTTGATAGGTCAGAGGGACGTTTCGTCCTAAAGTTCTCTGACAGAAGAAGGGTTAAAGTCAAAACAATCAAGGCCATACTTAGTATGGATGAATCCATTCAGAGGGATATTCTAGCCCTTGGGGTCCTAATGGCCTACGATTGTGAGAGGAATTGAATGGTAATAAGAAGATTAAGGAGAAAATTTCTAGAGGATGATGATGTTGACGATTCTGATCTACCAAAAGTTACCAGTTGGATTCTAAATAAACAATCAAGAACGGTGAGGGTGAGCTTTCAACACGGGGAGGATTATTCATTGACAATGGACGAAGTGCTGAACACAGATAGACTGCATCTTATTGAACAGCTCTGTGATTTAGCACCTACGAACGATGCTAGATCCAGCGTTGTGAATACATTCAAGTATAGGATGCAACAAAGAAGAAACGAGATTATGGCGTTATACGCCAATGAACAAGATGATGATGAGTCCGAGGAGAGTGATGAACAAAGCGATGGTTACATCTCTGATGTAATACCGTCCACAGAAGACTATTAGTTTTTGTTTGATTTCATCTTAGATGTACTCTGTAACACCCGTCTCATTTAATTAAGATTTTTAACATAAAAGTAAGCATTTTTTAAAACCAAATGCATCATCTTAAAAACTTAGTCATGATGGAATGCATATATAGTGATAGTATTCTAGTTAACTAACTAACTAGTTTAAACATCGAAAACGTTAAGTTAAGTGTTTACAAAATGAACATTGTCTACAACAAAGTTAGATAAGCACAGAAGCTTCAAAACATTGTGTTCGGTTCTTGGATTCATGCTTGATCACCATCCGTAGTAAGACCAACTTTACCTAATGTCAAAACCACGTGAAATGTTAGTTTTGACAACGTTAAAAGGCATATAAACATGTTCCAATATCAAACAACTAGAAAAGAAAATAAAAATTCAGATTTTAGTCTGTCGCGCCACGCGACAGACTCAACTAAATCCTTCGCGCCCAGCGAACGCTCCCGCTTGTCGGGACATAATTGGTGTTCGCTGTCGCGTGCCGCGGGGGAACCCATTTTCCAGCGGGTGCAGGTTAAAGACCTGCATTTTTTTTGCCCAACACCATTTTTCACAAAAAATCAACTTCTAATGTTCATAACATTTTACCTATATGTCTGTTTTCGGCGTTTCTTTTCCTATGCGTCCGTAATTCAATTACCAACGCATCTATCATAATTATCTTGTCAAAATTTGAGTTTACGGACCGAAAGGCTCATAGTCCCCTTTTTATTTATTCAACCCGCATAGTTTCGAACTAATTCTACCACTTAAATTTTTCTGACTTCAAGGCGTATTTACCCATCTTCCAGGGATTACGATCATTGGCGTATCATTACCACTTCTATGGTTGTACTCTCTTGTGATCCACAATCGCCAAATGATATTCAAAACACATTCATACTATCTACTAAACATTTATTTGACCCGTTTGGCTCATTTACGGAATCCTCCAATTTCAATACCAAACATTTTCCAATCAAGTTTTGACTCGTTTAACTAAGTAGTGATCATTGTCACTTCTACTAACGCTACCCTTTCTTTAAAACACAATTTCAAACGACTATTATATCCGAATAACATAATGTAATGGAAACATGGTTACATACCTTCAAAGCGCTCCCTTCAAACGCGTATCACCATCGGCTTGTTCGCTTGACGTCCCGGTTTCCTTTCCTATAGAGTTCAACCACGAATTGTTTAGAACTCTTTTTACATCACATACGCATAGTTTGCCATAATATACAAATACACGTTTTAGTTCAAATTTCCATCATTTAGCTTTCTTTTAGGTATTTCTACAAACACCTAAATGGCATTATTTCATACGATTTATAATCAAGTTTATGACTACTTATTTAGTCAACCTTAAACATCAATTTGGCAAGTTCGTATCGAATTTCCACATCAACAATCTGAAACTACTTCATAAAACTCAAAATACACTAGAATGATAATCATAATCCTAGTGTTTAACATGTTTCTACAAAACCCACTAAACACCTACATTGGTGATTATGGAATTCACAAGTAATGAGCAAAATTTCAACAAGCTAATGACTAGGGTTTATTCCTAGAGACAATTTCATTCCAAATTCATCCAAACAACAATCACGCAAACACAATTTCGAATCATAAGTGTTCATCCAGAATTTTAGATGGAATCATTCAATGAGATTTTACATACCTTTTGATCCCTTTACTAATGAGATCACTATTCTATGCTTGGATTTCGATTTGGAACAGCATTTGGCCTTCAATTTTGATCAAATTGCAAAAACTAGGGTTTGGAGAAGTCTTGGTCGCCCCCCCTCTGTGTTTGATCGAACCAGGCACACTCATAAGTGTGTGTTTGGTGTTTAATTTTTTTGTTTTAATATCATTAGTTTCTATTTTAACACCTTTGGCCCCCAACTATTATTAGGTTTTTATTTTAGGTATTTTAACCCTCTCACATGTCACTACAAGACTTCTATCTAACTAGGTTATTTTTGTTCCTAGTTAGTTCATTTTATTTATTACCGACATAAAATTTATAATAAAAGGTTTATATTTTAGGGGTGTTACAAGTCCACCCCCCTTAAAATGGGTTTCGTCCTCGAAACCGGAATACGTACCAAATAATGTTGGGTAGAGATGTCGCATCTCCTCTTCGGATTCCCATGTAGTATCCGAACCATTTCTATGCTCCCACTTGATCTTCACTTGATCAATTTTCTTATTCCGCAAACCTTTAACCTTCCGATCTAGAATCTCCATTGGCTTTACCGCATGATTAAGGCTATTGTCCACCTCGATGTCATCCTAATGGATATAAGCCGTTTCCTCAGCTAGACACTTTCGGAGTTGTGACACATGAAACGTGCCATGGATTCCGCTCAATTCTTCCGGTAATTCAAGGCGATATGCTACCTTGCCAACCCGTTCAATGATTTTAAACGGTCCAATAAACCTCGGGCTTAATTTCCCTCTTTTTCTAAACCGGATAACGCCCTTCCATGGGGATACTTTCAGCATAACTCTGTCGCCCACCTGAAATTCGATTGGTTTTCGTCTTTTGTCGGGATAATACTTTTTTCTGTCTTGAGCCGCTTTTAAATGGGCCCGAACCACGTCAATTTTCTCGTTAGTTACTCGAAGTACATCTTTACGGGCCAGTTTACGCGGACCCACCTCACCCCAACACACCGGGGTTCTACATTTTCTACCATATAGCATCTCATACAGGGCCATGCCGATACTGGCATGATAACTGTTGTTATAAGAGAATTCTGCTAACGGTAAATACACGTCCCAACTGCCCCCGAAATCGATAATACACGCCCTCAGCATGTCTTCTAGTGTCTATATCGTTCTTTCACTCTATCCATCTGTTTGAGGATGGTATGCAGTGCTAATAAATAGTTTCGTTCCCATCTGATCTTGGAAATCTCGCCAGAAGTTTGAATTAAACCGGGTATCCCTGTCGGACACGATGGATACCGACACTCCGTGGCGTGCCACTATCTCACTAGTATACACCTCCGACATCTTTTCTAACGTATAAGTCTCACGTATAGGAATAAAGTGAGCACTTTTCGTCAGTCTATCAACAACCACCCATATAGCATCAAATCCTCGGTTCGTCTTTGGTAGTTTGGTCAATAGGTCCATGGTGATATGTTCCCATTTCCAAACTGGAATATCTAATTGCTGAAGCTTACCATAGGGTCTTTGGTGTTCCGCCTTGACTTGTAAACAAGTCAAGCATTTTTCCACATACATAGCCACATCCCTTTTCATTCCGGGCCACCAGTAATTCTGTTTCAACTCGTTGTACATCTTGGTCGCTCCCGGATGGATGGAGTAACGGCTTTTGTGTGCTTCGTCGAGTAGAAGCTTTTTAACTCCACACGAGTTTGGAATCCATATTATGCCAAACCGGGTTTTCAACCCATATTTATCATCCGTTAACTCTTCCAGCTGGCCAACGATTCTTTCTCTCTTCCAATTTTCCTCTTTTATCACCTCGACTTGTGCTCCTCGGATTCATTCAAGTAAACCCGAGGTCACAACAAGTTGCATTGACCGTACCCATATTGGAACATAGTCTGTTCTCCTGCTTAACGCATCCGCCACGACATTGGCTTTCCCGGGATGATTGTGTATCTCGCAATCATAATCCTTTACTGTTTCCAACCATCGCCTTTGTCTCATATTTAACTCCTTCTGAACGAAGAAGTATTTTAGACTCTTGTGGTCGGTAAATATAGTGCACTTCACCCCATATAAATAATGCCTCCATATTTTCAGCGCAAATACCACCGCTGCCAATTCAAGATCGTGTGTGGGGTATTTCTTTTTGTGCACCTTTAGTTGCCTCGATGCATAGGCTATAACCTTGCCTCTTTGCATTAAAACACATCCGAGCCCCGAATGTGACGCATCCGAGTAGACGACCATATCGTCGACTCCGTCCGGCAATGTTAATACTAGAGCATGAGTTAACTTCTCCTTTAGTGTTTGGAATGCCTTTTCCTGTTCAACACCCCATACGAATCTTTCCTCCTTGCGAGTTAATTTAGTTAACGGCGAAGCAATCTTGGAGAAATCTTGAATGAATCTCCTGTAGTATCCCGCAAGCCCTAAGAAACTTCTAATTTCCGAAGGATTCTTCGGAGGGCTCCATTTTGACACGACTTCAATCTTTGACGGATCTACTAATACTCCATCGGCACTAATGATGTGACCGAGAAATTGTACATCTCGTAACCAGAAGGCACACTTAAAAATTTTTGCATATAGTCTTCCCCGTCTGAGGGTCTCTAACACCTCCTATAAATGATGCATGTGATCTGCCTCATTTTTCGAATATACTAGAATGTCGTTGATAAACACGATTACCGATTTTTCCAACATAGGTTTGCAAACCCGGTTCATGAGGTCCATGAAAGCCGCGGGTGCATTCGTCAATCCGAAGGACATCACGAGGAACTCGTAGTGCCCGTACCGAGTACGAAAGACCGTTTTCGGTACATCTTCTTCCTTGAACTTTAATTGATGGTATCCCGATCTAATCTCAATTTTTGAGAACCAACTTGCGCCTTGTAGTTGGTCGAATAAATCATCGATTCTCAGGAGCGGGTATCGATTCTGCACCGTGAACTTGTTTAACTCCCGGTAATCGATACACATTCGCATGCTCCCGTCTTTCTTTTTCACAAACAATACCGGTGCGCCCCAAGGGGACACACTCGGCCTTATAAACCCCTTGTCGAGAAAGTCTTGAATTTGCGATATTAATTCTTGTAATTCTGATGGCGCGAGTCGGTATGGCGCCTTAGCTACGGCTTTCGCGCCCGGAACCAATTCGATTCCAAACTCTACCTCCCGTTCGGGCGGTATTCCCGGTAATTCTTTCAGAAACACATCTTCGTAATCACGTTCCACTGGTATTTCTCCGAACTTCGGTGATTCTATCCCCGGTTCACTCGCATATATTATAAATGATTTACATCCGCGCCTCATGAGCTTGTGAGCTTTTATCATCGAACAAATCACGGGATTGCCTCCTTTCTCACCATAGATAGTAACGTGTTTTCTGCTCGTAGACGTTAGTCTTATCTCCTTATGGAAACACACGACCTTTGCATGGTTTCGGGATAACCAATCCATCCCAACAACCACTTGGAACTCCCCCATCGACATCGGGATTAGGTCTATTGAGTATTCTTCGTCATCGATACTCAATTTGCAGTTTTGACAAACATCACATATTATAAAACTCTTGTTGTCCCCTATTTCAACTTCTAAGAGCATAGGTAATTTCGTCAATACAAATGAAGGATGTCGAATAAATCCATGTGAAATAAAGGATTCATTCGCACCCGTGTCGAATAATACACGTGCAGGAATTGAGTTTATTGTGAATATACCTGAGACCACATCGGGTTCTATCTTTGCTTCAGCTGCTGTTAGTTGGAAGGATCTAGCCCTTGCATTTTGGGTCTCCACTTGTACATCTTTCTCGTTCTTTTTCCTGACCAACTCCGGGCATTCAGACTTTTTGTGACCCGACTGATAGCACTTGTAGCACACCGAAACTTTCCCTGGACATAGCGAGGTCGTATGCCCTGTCTTTCAGCATATGGGGCATGGATTATCTTTAAAGCGACATTCGCCTTTGTGCCCCTTTCCACATACTTTGCAATTCGGTGATCCACCCTTCACATCCGTCTTCTTTACTGACTCAGTTGTTCGTGCCTTCTTTGTAGGGCTCGGGTTAACATCTACTGCCCTTCGTTCGGCCCGTTCAATCTGATTTTTTAGTTCGATTTCTCGTTCCCGAGCAGTATTTATGATCTCGGTGAGCGTCTCATACTTGGAAGGAGTCATGAACTCCCGATATTCAGCACTTAACATATTATAATAATAATATATTTTATGCCTTCATTCGTCACAAGCTCATCACAAAACCTTAATTTATCGAGAAAGATGCTCGTAATCTTGTCTATCGATTCACCCTTTTGCCTCAACTGGATAGATTCTTCCTTGATTCTGTTGATGACCGCCTTGGGGCTATGGTGTTTAAGGAATGGTGCCTTAAACGGTCGCAACCCCCGATCCCTAATCCCCGGGAACGGGCGGCCGCGAGCCAGTTTCGGTGGTATCGCGTATTGTCTAATTTGGCAGCGGAATTTTCATCAGGACCGTAGTTAGGAAATATTTGATCAGAGTAAAATACCACATTTTCATAATATTAAACACATGGGATAAAACCCAAGTTTGCAGTACACACATTTTCATAGGAATAAATCCTATTTCATTTAATAAAAACATCTATTTTATTTTAGGTAACTTTATTGCCACTTTTCCAAGCCTTCAGTGCTGTCCAGCTGGCTTCTATTTGGCTTTCACAGTTTGTTACCTAAAACGCGTTTTAAAAACATTTGTCAGTGGGAAATACTGGTGAGTGAATCCCAGTTTAATCAAGTTTCAATAAAAACCATTGTACAGTATTGAGGGCGATCTCGCAATTACATTTGTTTCCAAGTTATATCAATTAACATCCATGGTACTGTCAGACCTGACTTGTGGAAATGTTACTCCTTGACCAGGTGGTAACAAATTTTGTATACAAAACCCCAACATACTCATGACAATTGTATTCTTACAAATACTCAATAACTGCTTCATATATATTTAATTGTATGAGGTTTTGTAAAAATAGTTAACAAAAGGTTTACAAAAAGTGAATCAACTCACATTGCTGTCTTAGATTATCCTTTAGGGTTTCCTGGTGACAATCTATAATTTACACAAATACACACGTGTTAGTATAATAACCCATTTTAACATTAGTAATACCCTCCCCGAGACGGCATTCCAACGACTACGTCGGGCAGAACCACGACAGCCGTTACGGAACCCTATATCAATCGGGCAGAGTATCTAATACGTATCCAGGGGTTATAATACTTACAATGGAGTAGAAATTCGTTATTTAGGGGGGTATAATACCCGTAGATTATGCCTACACTTCAGAATTGAGAGAAAGAAAAGAAATATGAGCGACGTAAACTGAAGGCCCAAGCTCCAGCTTTATAGGGGCTGAGTTTGGGTTCTACGCGGCCCGCGTAAAACAAGACAAGGGCCTACGCGGCCCGCGTCAACCTTGGTCAATGCCCTAGCTTGTCCGGGTCAGCAACTAGCTTTGCCGTGTGTTGGGCCACGTGGTGGCCTGGGGTCGTCCTAGCTTTTACCTTGTCGCGGCCCGCTTAAGGTTTGAGGTGTGGTTTACGCGGCCAGCCTCAAACCCAAAATCTTCATTTTTAATTAATTTTAATAAATTTAAGGTATTCGGGGCCCGTTTTCACGTATGGGGTGTATTTTTGGACATATTAGGATATTTTAAAATATATTAGGGTGTCGGAAAATTTATAAGGGTGTTGGTTTAGAGTTGTTATATCCTCCCCACCTTGTTTTAGAGCTCGTCCTCGAGATCTACTGGAATAGGTGTGGATATTTCTTTTGCATTTCTGATTCAAGCTCCCATGTATACTCAGGTCCTCTTTCGGAGTCTCACTTTACTTTGACCAAAACTAGTCTCTTGTGTTTGAGGTTTTTGACTTTCCTGTCTTCAATCTGTAGAGGCCTTTCTACAAACTTGAGTTGTTCATTTACCTCTATATCCTTAAGAGGCACTACTAGTGATTCATCAGCTAAACACTTTTTGAGATTAGATACATGAAACACATCATGTACTCCTGCCATTTCCTCTGGCAGTTGTAGCTGATAGGCTACAGGTCCTATTCTTCTAATAATCTGAAAAGGTCCAACATACATGGGACTTAGCTTTCCTCTTTTGACGAACCTTACCACTCCTTTCCACGGAGAGACTTTCAACAACACTTTATCTCCTACTTGAAATTCCAATGGTTTTCGTCGGTTGTCAGCATAGCTCTTTTGTCGGTCACGTGCTGCTTTTAGTTGTTCTTTGACTTGAATAATCTTGTCAGTTGTTTCTTGCACTATCTCAGGTCCAGATAGTTGCTTTTCCCCAATTTCTACCCAACAGACTAGGCTTCGGCACTTTCGTCCATAAAGTGCTTCGAATGGTGCATCATTAATACTTGTGTGATAACTATTATTATAAGAAAATTCTATTAAAGGTAAGTGATCGTCCCAATTACCTCTGAAATCAATTACACAAGCTCTAAGCATGTCTTCCATTGTCTGAATTGTCCTTTCACTTTGTCCGTCCGTTTGAGGATGATAAGCTATGCTTAGATTTAACTTGGTTCCCATTGCTTTTTGGAAACTTTACCAAAAATGAGAGGTAAAACGACAATCTCTATCAGAAACAATTGATAAAGGTATTCCATGTAATGAAACTATTTCATTTACATATAATTTAGCTAGCTGTTCCATACTGAAAGTTTCTTTCATTAGTAGGAAATGAGCTGACTTGGTTAGCCTATCTACAATCACCCAGATTGTATCATTACTTTTCTTTGTTTTGGGTAATTTAGTAACAAAATCCATTGTTATCAATTTCCATTTCCATACTGGCATTTCTAGCTGCTGTAACAAACCTGAGGGTTTCTGATGTTCAGCTTTAACTTGTGAGCAAGTTAAACATTTAGAAACATAGGCTGCTATATCCTTTTTCATTCCTATCCACCATAAATTCTTTCTTAAATCCTGCTACATCTTATCACTTCCTGGATGCATCGTATATTTGGACTTATGGGCTTCTTCTAATATACGATGACGCAGGTTTCCTAATTTAGGTATCCACATTCTCTTTTTATGGAATCTCCAAATTCCATCTGTTCCTTGTTCTAATTCCTTTAACATACCTTTTAATTTTTCAGTATCCTCCTTGATTACTGATTCTTGAGCTTCTCTTATCTGATCATTTAAATCTACTTGCAGATTTAATTTAAGAGAACGTACCCTTTTTGGCTTTTCGTGATACTTTCGGCTTAAAGCATCTGCCACTACATTTGCTTTTCCTTCATGATACTGGATATCACAATCATAATCACTAAGCATCTCCATCCAACGTCTTTGTCTCATATTCAATTCTTTTTGCCCAAAAACATATCTTAAACTTTTGTGATTGGTAAATATGGTAAACTTACTACCATAAAGGTAATGTCTCCAAATCTTTAGGGCAAAAATTATAGCTCCTAACTCTAGATCATGGGTTGAATAATTCTTTTCATGATTCTTAAGTTGTCTAGACGCATATGCTATAACCTTTTGGCGTTGCATCAACACACATCCATAACCTAACTTAGAAGCGTCACAATATACTACACAATCTTCAGTTCCTTCTGGTAACGCTAATATGGGTGCATAGGTTAATCTTTGCTTAAGAATTCTAAAAGCTTCTTCCTGTTTTGGTCCCCATTCAAACTTAATGGATTTACAGGTTAACTTAGTTAAAGAATGGCTATTCTAGAAAAATCTTGAATAAATCTTCTATAATAACCGGCCAATCCTAAGAAACTTCTAACCTCGGTTGGTGACTCAGGGGTTTCCATTTGGTAATTGCCTCGATCTTTGTTGGATCCACATTAATTCCTTCATGATTAACTAAGTGTCCAAGAAACTGTACCTGCTTTAACCAAAACTCGCACTTTGAAAATTTAGCATAAAGCTTTTCCTTTCTTAATAGACTTAAAAGTGCGTGCAAATGCTTTGCATGTTCCTCTTTACTTTTAGAATAGATGAGAATATCATCAATAAAAACAATTATGAATTTATCCAAATATGGCTTACATATTCGGTTCATCATGTCCATAAATGCAGATGGGGCATTGGTTAAACCAAATGGCATGACAGTAAATTCATAATGGCCATACCTTGTTCTGAATGCGGTTTTAGGAATGTCCTCTTCCTGTACCTTTAATTGATGATATCCTGACCTTAAATCGATTTTAGAGAAAAATCGAGCTCCTTGCAATTGGTCGAACAGATCATCGATTCTCGGTAATGGGTACCGGTTCTTAATCGTGACCTTGTTTAATTCACGGTAGTCAATGCACATACGCATTGACCCGTCTTTCTTTTTAACGAATAAAATTGGTGCTCCCCAAGGCGATGAGCTGGGCTGTATGAATCCCTTCTCTAATAATTCATCTAACTGTTTCTTTAGTTCATGCATTTCGGCTGGTGCCAAACGGTAAGGTGCTTTGGCAATTGGTGCTGTTCCGGGTAGCAGATGGATTCTGAATTCAACTTCTCTTTCTGGCGGTAGTCCTGGTAATTCTTCTAGAAAGACATCTGAGAACTGAGACACTACTGGATTGTCCTTTAATTCTTTTCCTTCAGTGTTAGTGATTATAGAAATCAAATACACTATAGATCCTTTTCTTATATAGCTTGCAGTTTTCATCACAGAGATGAATTTCATGGATTTAGATGGTTTATCACCTTTAATTGTGATCTTTTCACCCTTTGGTGAATTTACTTGAATTGACTTATGATCACATAAAATATTAGCTTTATTGGCTATTAACCAATCCATTCCTAATACGATATCAAATCCTGCCAGATTCATTGGGTAAAGATTTGCAATATACTTTTGGTTTAAAAATTCTATTCTTGCTCCCTGCAAGATTTCAGATATCCTAACCGTTTCTCCATTCGCTGTCTCAACTAGACATTCTTGTGAGAGTTTAGTTAATGGTTTATTAAGGAGTTTGCAAAATGAAGTATTAATAAAACTTTGGTTTGCACCAGAGTCAAAAAATACTTTAGCAAAAACATCATTAACTAAAAACGTACCGGCTATGACATCTGGAATCATTTTGGCTTCATCTGCAGTTAGAACAAATGCTCTAGCATTTTTAGTGTTCTTGTTGTTTGCAGCTGGAGCCAATTTCTGATAGTTCGGCTTGATATGACCTTTTTCTCCACAGTTGAAGCATAGTCCATTACTGTATTTTCTCCTGCAATCTTCTTCCTTGTGTCCCGGTGCCTTGCAGAAATTGCATGAGTGGAGCATTTTCCCGAATGCTTTTTCTTGCAGACCTTGCAGTATGGTGCAGAGGTAGAACCTATATTCCTACGGTTAAAATTTCCAGAACGGAATTCTTGGGTAAGCCTTTGAGCTAGGTTCCTTCTCTGGTCTTCTTCTCTAGTACGGATTAACTCATCTGTCAAGGTATTTGCTAGTTCTACAGCGTCTTCTATATTTTGGGGTCTAGCTGCCTTGACTACCTGCCTAATCTCCCCAATTAATCCCCAGATGTAACGGGAGATTAATACCGGTTCAGGTGATGCAAGGGTTGGTACTATTCTAGCATATTCAAAGAATGTGGTAGTATAACCCTTACTATCTACCCCGGTCATTCTTAGGTTCAGAAACTTATTTGCTATATGTTCCTTTTCATTGGGAGGGCAGAATTTCCTTTCTACCATATTTTTAAGTTCCTCCCATTCTATGTTATATACCTTATCACTTCCTCTTAATTGGAGGATAGTGTTCCACCATTCTAAGGCTGAGTTCTTAAATAGATTAGAAGCAAACATTATCTTATCTTCTTCAGCACACTTGCTTATTTTTAAAACAACCTCAGTCTTTTCTATCCAGCGTAGGCTGCAATGGGTCCTTCATTACCCAAGAATTCTATTGGTTTGCAGGACCAGAATTCTTTGTAAGAACAACCATAAGGCATGGTTCTTCTTCTTTTGGGAATGGGCACTTGAAGTACGGGTCCGTTGTTCACACCATGTTCTGGTTCAATTGGTCGCTTACTGCTATGTTTACTTTTAATATTCGCTTCCTGAACAGTTTGAAGAATAAATGGCATTGCATCTATGATTCCTTGTGCTACTATGTGTTGGATAGCACTATTATCCATTTGGTTTCCATTATTATTGATGCTCGGATTCTCATTAACAAAGTTAATGTTACTCTTGTTATCGTTATTCAGATTTTCTTGATTTCCTTCATCGGCCATCTGAATTTTAAACATTTACCACGTATTAATATCATAAAATAATATATAGTCAATCACATGACACGCATTTTGGTCAAAAACGTCGATCATTGCGACTTACTCTATTTTCATATACTATGCATCTATTACACACTAGTACTGAAATAAAAATTACAATACCGACTGAAATTTAAAGTTACACTACTAGTAATAGGCATCCGTAGTTTTTTTTTTCATACACATACACACATATTATATTATATTTTATTATTATTATTATTATTATTATTATTATTATTATTATTATTATTATTATTATTATTATTATTATTACTACCGTCACATCCATGGATATGGATTCATCCAGAAATCCATATTGCGCTCGTCGTACTTCCAGACGAGTCGCTCTCCCACCTGTCTCATTCGTTCACTACTTTCTAAAATTTCCTCACCAAATGTCCTAAGTTCTTGTACGTTTTCTGCACTCATTGGGGGTGCAGGTTCTAGGACTGGGTTCGGAATCTGGGGTGCGTGTTCCTGGTATGGAGGTGTAGGTGCCTGGAATTGGTAAGGATTCTCTAAAATCTCCCTAATGAATACATCGTGGTAATAGGGATGATGTGTGCAAAATGCAACATATAAATTACATCAATTGTGGCATAAAACTAACCCTTTTTTAGTACTAATGTTGGAAAAAGTGTGTTTTTGTCTTCCTTTTGTATTTTCAGGATTAAATGAGCTCAAATGAACAAAAGAAGCAAAAAGGCAGCTAAATCTAACATAAATACAAGAAAAGGAACAAACGTGGCATGCCCGGCCTCCCGGACAGCATCTTCCCAAGCAAAACAAGAGAACAGAAGGCTGAACACGCCCCGTGCTCAATGAGCACGGGGGCGTGCCCAAGTGTCAGCAGAAAAGACAAAGCTGTAGAAGCTTCTATCAGCCACCACGGGGTCGTGCCCAGCGGACACGGAGATGTGGTCAACTCTAAGATTCGCAGAATCTAGGGAAATCTTGATAGTACAGATACGCTTCTACACACAGGGGCGTGCCCAGCGGACACGGGGGCGTGGTCAACTAATGCAGACAAACTGCAATTAATGAAGAAAGAGAAGGAAGGTGGACACGAGGCCGTGCCCAATGGACACGGGGTCGTGCCCGAGTCTCTTTTCAGCCTATAAATAGGGGTGCTTGGCTCATTTGCAAACCATCCCTTGGCACACCACCTCTCTCACACTTCACCCACCACCCACCACCATCACAACACCATCATCCACCACCATCATCCATTGTCCATCATAGAGTGTGTGAGTCGTCTCGGGATCCAAGATTGATCGTAAGAGTTCTTGGCAATCAAAGGCCATGTTTGCCTAAGTCTCTTACATAACTTGGTGAAGACAAGTGTCTAGTGTAATACTTTTTATTTTTAATCTTTTCGCACTTTTTATTTGGTTATGTATTAATGACTTTAATAACTAGTTTCTTATGTTGAAGGTGATTCTTCCTTATCGTTTGTTCGTGGTGTCTTGGCATTATTTTACTGTCTATATAAAATAAAAGATTTTCACCATTCATATCTCCACGGTCTATATGGAGATATGTTGGCTACCTGGTCGGGGGTTAAGGGAACGGTTTGGTAAGAGTCTTGCCTTGTTCAGTGTATAGATCCTGCAAGGATCTAGGTCAAATTTAGTAGGACCTCCTTCAATACCCACTGTTATTGGATGGCGGGGGTCCAAACTCTTTGATCCCCTCATATGTAAGCTACTATTAATACTTTAACCCAGCTACTTAGGACTGTATCCCTGCTGACTCAGACTACTTAGCCAAGGGTAACGTCACCTTCAAAAGAGGGGCCTACCATAATATGCATTAATAACTTAATTAATTATCTTTCAATAATCTGACCCTTTAGGATTGTATCCTTGCTGACCCAAACTACTGGGTTGAGGGTAACGTCACCTTCAAAAGAGGGGCCTACTACAATAACTAAGATAATCTCTTAAAAAGTGGAAAAGTGCGGAAATAATCAAAGGTTACACTAAACACGAGTCGGAGCCAAGTGATTCATGTTGTCTATCTGTTTTATTTTTATTTTATTTTTCAGTATTTTAGTTAGTTTTTATTTTTCTAGTTTAAAACATTTTTTCTAACTTTTGATTTGATTAGACGTTGAGGATAAACCGGTACTAAAAGCTCTTGTGTCCTTGAACGATCTCGGTATCTTACCAACACTATACTATGCTCACGATGGGTGCACTTGCCCATATGTGTGTTAGTAAATATCGTGTTTTATAAATTTAAAACTTGGCTAAAAAGTGTAAAAGGGCTTAAATTATACATTAAAAACTATACACACTTACGCACATCAAGTTTTTGGCGCCGTTGCCGGGGACACAAGGATTTTAAGAAAGCTTAAAATCGACGGCCTAATCCGTTTTTCAAAACCTTTTTAAAAACGCACGCATTTTTCTGCATTTTAGTTTAGTTTTGCATTTACAGTAACCTGAACACGGGGCCGTGTTCACTAAACACGGGGCCGTGCTGGATATTTTTCATAAAACACCCAGATACAGAGTCTGAACACGGGGCCGTGCTCACTGAACATGCCCCGTGCTCAATGAAACAAGTAACTTTTAATTAAAACGCCCAGATACAGATTCTGTACACGGGGCCATGTCCACTGAACACAGGGTCGTGTCCAGCCTCTGTTTCTGTTTTTATTTTTGTTTTCTGGTCTCGAGACTTTGTTGTGGTCTGCTGAGTGATTCTTATGGATCAATACTCAGGAGGTTACAACTACACCTATGAGGAGGATGATTATAGGGAAGACTATTGTACTAATTGTGGTAACCCGCACTCGGTAGAATATTGTAACTTATTTCACCCATCCACTTCATACACCTACTATGAGGAGCCCAGGTACGAGCCATCAACTTCATACACATCCTATGAAGACCAAAGGTATGCACCTTCTCCCTCATACTCATATTTTTATGAACCAAGGTGTGAGCCTTCATACTCGTACTTTGAGGAACCAAGATATGAGTCTCCACCTTCATATGCTTACTATGAGGAACCATGGCGTGAACAAACCACCTCATATGAGTATTATGAAGAACAATGGTGTGAACCATCTACTTCATATGGGTATTATGAGGAACAAAGGATCGAACAACCAGATTCAAGCTTTGAAAATCCCGATCCTTACTCTATCACCGAAGTGACCAATAGGATATTAGAACACCTTAAAACTATCGAGCGCTACATAAAAGAATCTCGCGCAAGGGAAGAGGAGTCCCGCGCAAGAGAAGAATTAAATAAAGAAGAGATAGTTGTAGAGGTAAAAAATGGAAGAACAAATAAGTGAAAAACCGACACATGAGTTAAACAACAAAAAAGGTGAGTCCGTTAACGTTAAAATTCAAGAAGAGTCTAATTTTGAAGAAATTAATCTCTTGTCACCTTCTTTTGAAAATCATTGTTTAGTACCTACTCATGTTAAGTTTTTAAAAGAGTTAAACACTAACACTAAAATTGACGAAACGGTAAGCATTAAGTTAACAAACGATCAAACTTCGCTAATAAAAGAAGACCCATTTGAAATCAACATTACACCGGTTCCATGTTTTTTTTCAAAATTCATTTATTAGTAATGTCACAATTGATAAAGATCTTTGTGTTAACATAATGCCCAACTACATTTTCGAAAAATTAAGTATTAGTGATTTTACTCCACTTCGAATACCCATTTTTCTATCTAATTGGAAAGTAATAAAATAAATCGGTGTAGTTGAGGATGTCTTGGTTCAAACAAATCAAATGGTAATCCCAACCGACTTTGTCATCCTCGATGACGCTCCTCTAGTGTTGGGACGACCCTTTGTAAAAACTCATGAAGCTTTGAAAAACCGGAAGTACAACAATCTATCTATTCAATTAGGGGAATTTAAAAAGAGTGTCGATCTAGAGCGGTCAATGAAATATCCATTCGGCAATAATGACCCCCTAATTGAAGATGAAGATGAACCACCCGATACAAGTGAAAAGATTGACCACTTTGTTGAAGAAGAGGTCGCCATAGAACAAACTTTTAAAGTTCTTGATCAAATTGAGCAACCAAATAAGGAGTCTCCTAAAGACCCACCTCTTGAGCTCAAAGAACTTCCAAAAGGTTTGGAATATGCTTTTCTAGACAAAGATGGTAAATCACCTGTAATTATTTCGTCTAAATTAAGTAGTTTTGAAAAAGAAAAATTAATTAATCTTTTGAGAAAATACAAAAAAACGATTGCTTGGAAGCTTGTAGATATTAAAGGAATAAGTCCTTCCATGTGTACGCACAAAATTTTAATGAATGATGACTACAAGTCGGTAATACAACCACAACGTCGAGTAAATCCAAATGTTCAAGAAGTGGTTAAAAACGAAGTCATCAAATTACTTGACGCCGGACTTATTTATCCTATCTCCGATAGTCCTTGTGTAAGTCCCGTCCAAGTAGTTCCAAAGAAAGGAGGTATGACGGTAATAACTAATGAAAAGAATGAATTAATACCAACGAGAACCGTCACAGGATGGAGGGTATGTATAGATTATAGACGGTTAAATGAAGCAACAAGGAAAGATCACTTTCCTTTGCCCTTCATTGATAAAATGTTAGAAATATTATCCGGTCATAAATTTTACTGTTTCTTGGATGGTTTTTCAGGTTACTTTCAAATCCCGATCCCGAAGACCATTTACATGTCCCTATGGAACTTTTGCTTATCGACGCATGCCATTTGGTCTATGTAATGCCCCCGCAACCTTCCAACGTTGCATGGTAGCCATCTTCCATGACATGATAGAAAAGACAATGGAAGCCTTCATGGATGACTTTTCTATCTTTGGGGATTCATACGACCAATGCCTCGATAACCTTGAACGAAGGCTATCCCGATGTGAGGAAACTAACCTCGCCCTTAAATGGGAAAAATGCCATTTCATGGTAACGGAGGGAATAGTACTAGGTCATAAAATCTCAAGCGAATGTGTCACACCCCCAAAATCCACCTGCAGAATACCACCGCTTGGAGGCGTGACTGACCAGGATCCAGCCACCAATCCTATTGAACACGCAAGTTAATAATTATAAAAGTTCAACCAATACAATTGGTGTCCAAACAAAGCATAGTTAAGTTGCAAGCGGAAGCATAATGTTTAAAACCATGACATAAGTTTAATTGTTTCAAAGTTTAACATGGCACGCATCTGTCCATGTCCCACAACGATCCTCCTCCATGCAAGCTCCAGTTAAGTACCTATTGACCTGCAAAGCATGTAGTTACGAGTCAACAACAAGTTGAGTGAGTTCACAGTTGGGTGTTCGTTTTAAGTTGTTTCGAAAATAGTTTCCTTATCTGGCATCCTGCCGTGGGGGTTACCCCGTAGTTGAAAAACGTGACTTGTTTATTCCCGGTTACTCTGGCACTCCGGCCGTGGGGGCTACCCCATGTTAGTTATCTGGCATTTCGGCCGTGGGGGCTACCCCATGTATACACTAGACTCGTTACCATATCGACTGCTGACTGTAGTCATGTTTATGTGCCCTGAAACTGTCAATGTCTATCATCATTGACATGCCCCAGATCCATTAGTTCACGCCCGTCCTCTGCGGCACGGTGTGAGGTTTCTCAGACCTAAATAGTGCTATCTAACTAATGACCCGCTCGCCATTGGCCCGGCGATTAAGTCGATATAAAAAGGAGGGACTTCGTGATAGAGTTTTGGTCTAGTACGAGTTATCTGTCCATGAGGACGAGGAATTACATTCCTGAACCAATGCTGTCCTACCCAAGGAGGACGAGGAATCCACGTTCCTTAACCCCATTCCCAACCCAGGGAATCCCATGCTTTGTAGAGGGTGTGAACTCACCTTGGTTTGCTCGGCAGATACACAGAAAAGTCAATCAAGTTGTAAGTGGTCAACTACGTCCTAACATAGATACCATGCATGTCAGGTTCATATCCAAGTAGTGCACGTATGTTCTACACGTATAGTACACAAGTAACAGTCATGTCATACATGTCTAGCATGGCAGTTCAACAGTAGTTCGTAACAAGTTCCACAGTAACATTCACGTAACAACCAAAGTCCAAGTGTGCGGCCCAAACAGTTGGGCTCGTAATAGCATGTAGGTCCAAAACAGTGCACGACATACACAATTAACAATACACAGAAAGTCCATACATTCGGCCCACTAACTTAGGCCCGTAACTATGCAGGTCCATCAGAACATACATAATTAGGTGGTCTCGAGTCGAGACTGTGCGGTCTCGAGTCGCACATATGAGTTCTCGAGTCACAACCGTGGATGTCTCGGGTCATGTCTCGAGTCGCAACAAGACTCGCAACCCTGATCTCGAGTCATGCTGTTTTGTGCTGGCATTGTGTGATCTCGAGTCGAGACTAGAGAGTTCTCGACTCGTAACCTGTGTCGCAATCCCCGGTCTCGAGTTGTCATGATCATGGTCTCGAGTCGAGACCAAGGGTCTCGACTGGCACACCTGTTAATAGCCGGCAACTGTACTATCCAATGGCATTTCGATTTCATGATGCAATGTACTATCCAACCACAATCCTTAAACATGTTTCTTTGTCTAACACTAACCGAAAATGGATCAAACACCTCAATTTCAAATATCCAAGGCACATTCATATCATGTTCATATTGTTCTTCATATATTCAAGTAGTTCATATCCTCATTCAAACACATTTTGCATTTTACGGACAAGAGTTATACACCTAAACTAGATATCGAGATCATCTTTGCAAACAAAACATTTGTTCTATAACCTCATAAACCGGATGATCCTTATCATTCTTTTATCACACAAAAATCTACACTTTTTACCAAAGAAATCATGTTCATCATAAATGTTGTAACTAAGCATGTATCATTTAACCACCAAGAACTCATCAAATCCACAAACACCTTTGTCATAATCAAACAATAGCCACGGTGCATATTATCGCATAATCAATACCCTAATCATGTATAAGTCTTAACAAGCAACCATATCATCATATGACTTCATAACAATCAACCGAAACATATCATTTTCAACTGAAATATCACACAAAACATAAGTCACTAACCGGTTAGGTTTTCAAGGGAGATCTTAAGCTTGAACCGTGAGCTCTTGTGTTACCGGTTGGATCCGAGAGAAGGATGAGAGGGGAGGTGATGTTTGATCTTTAGGGTTTAAGGTTTCCTAGAGAGAGAGTAGGGGAGTGTGTGTGTTGTCCAAAGATGGTAGTGTTGGCTAACAACAAGGTTATATACTTGATCTTAATTGGTGCACCCTAGTGGGCTTCGGATGGATTATGTGAGGTGCACGGCCCAACCGGCCCAACTGTTTCCTGTTCACTCGAGACCGCATGGTCTCGAGTCGGGTCCTTGTGTCTCGGGTCATACAAATACACATATACATACAAGCACGACACATGAACATAACACGTAATCACATAGGATGTTCACTTATATTATTAAACCAACACGTTAACTAGTCACATAACGTTTCAAGCACGTTACACCAAGATACAATGAAAGGTTCTAAATTTCGAGTTGTCACATCATCCCCAAGTTGAAAGAAATTTCGTCCCGAAATTTGGTAAGCACTCACTGAGGAAGCTAGTTAAGTTGTATGGTTTTCCTGGTTTTCCCGGGGTGTCACATCCACCCCCCGTTGATCTGGAATTTCGTCCCGAAATTCTGTAGCTTCAGCCTCAGTAGTGGTTGTACTGTTTGCGAACAGTTGGGGATACTTTTGTTTCATCCGATCTTCGTGCTCCCAGGTGAACTCTGGGCCGCGACGTGAGTTCCAACGAACTCGAACGAGGGGTATTCTAGTGTTCTTGAGGACCTTAACATCCCGGTCCGTGATTTCAACAGGTTCCTCGACGAATCGTAACTGCTCTTCGATAGTGAGTTCCTTCAGAGGAACTATGTGGGTCTCATCTGACAGACACTTCTTCAGATTCGACACGTGGAAAACGTTGTGAACTGCACTGAGTTCTGCTGGTAAGTTCAGTCTGTAGGCCACCCTGCCTATTTTCTCGATGATTTCAAAAGGTCCGACGTATCGTGGGTTAAGTTTGCCTCGTTTACCAAAACGAACCACACCCTTCCAGGGTGAAACTTTGAGTAGTACCCGCTCCCCAACCTGGAGCTCAAGTGGTTTCCTGCCCTTATCGGCGTAGACTTTCTGACGGTCACGAGCTGCCGCCATGCGTTGTCATATTTGAGCAATTCTTTCGGTTGTGTCTACCACATGTTCTGGACCAGTGATCTGACTATCCTCCACCTCTGCCCAGCAAAGAGGTGACCGGCATTTACGCCCGTACAATGCCTCAAACGGAGCAGCTTTAATGCTGGTGTGGTAGCTGTTATTGTATGAGAATTCCACAAGTGGCAGATGCTTTTCCCAGCTGTTTCCAAAGTCGATTACACATGCCCGAAGCATGTCTTCTAAGGTTTGAATAGTGCGCTCGGACTGCCAGTCCGTCTGAGGGTGATACGCTGTGCTCATGTCTAATCGTGAGCCAAAGGATTTGTGCATCGCCTGCCACAGCTCTGAAGTAAAACGCGCATCTCGATCTGAGATGATAGAGGTGGGCACCCCGTGCCTCGAAACAACTTCCTTGAGGTACACCTCTGCTAGAGTGGAGAATTTATCCGTCTCCTTGATAGCCAAGAAGTGAGCAGACTTTGTGAGTCGATCCACGATCACCCAAATGGTATCATTTCCGCGCTGAGATCTAGGTAGGCCAGTGACAAAATCCATGGAAATTTGCTCTCATTTCCATTGCGGTATCTCTGGTTGTTGGAGTAGGCCTGAGGGTTTCTGGTATTCAGTCTTGACTCTCGCACAAGTCAAACACTTGCTGACGTAAGTTGCTATGTGGGCCTTCATGCTAGGCCACCAATACGTGGTTTTGATATCGTGGTACATCTTATCCGAACCAGGGTGTACCGAGTAGCGAGACTTGTGTGCTTCATCCATCACAAGCTCTCGTAGGTTGCCATAGAGTGGGACCCAAATGCGTCCCGTTATGTAGTAAGCACCGTCTTCCTTTTGTTCTAAGCGTTGCCTTGAGCCGCGTAGGGCTTCAGCCCCGACATTTTCTGGTTTCAATGCCTCTACCTGAGCGTCTCGTATTTGGGAAGGAAGGCTAGAATGTATAGTGAGCTGCAAAGCTCGTACGCGCTTGGGCGCAGTGTCCTTCCGACTAAGGGCATCAGCCACAACATTGGCTTTGCCAGGATGGTACTTGATTGCACATTCGTAATCGTTTAATAACTCGACCCATCGTCGTTGCCGCATATTCAGTTCCTTCTGCTTGAAGATATGCTCGAGGCTTCCGTGGTCGGTATAAATGGTGCACTTGGTACTGTACAAGTAATGTCGCCATATCTTAAGTGCAAAAACAACAGCTCCCAGCTCTAAATCGTGTGTAGTGTAGTTCTTTTCATGAACTTTAAGTTGGCGTGAGGCGTAGGCTATAACCTTATCCCGTTGCATCAGTACACAACCAAGACCCTGAATCGATGCGTCGCAGTAGACCACAAAATCGTCTGTGCCCTCCGGCAATGAAAGGATAGGTGCGCTACAAAGTCTATCCTTTAAATACTGAAATGCTAATTCCTGTGCATCTCCCCATCGATAAACAATGCCTTTCTGCGTTAGTGAGGTGAGAGGCTGTGCAATCTTGGAAAAATCCTTAATGAACCTCCTGTAGTAACCTGCCAAACCTAAGAATTGGCGAATCTCCTTTGGTGTACGAGGTGCAGGCCAGTTCTTAATCGAATCCACCTTGGATGGATCAACGTGAATCCCATCCTCGTTCACTACGTGGCCTAGGAAATGGACTTCACGAAGCCAGAAGTCGCATTTCGAGAACTTTGCGTAAAGCTGTTCTGTTCGAAGGAGTTCCAGGATAAGCCGTAGATGTTGCTCGTGTTCTTCCTGACTCTTGGAATAGATCAGGATGTCATCGATGAAGACTATGACGAACTTGTCCAGGTAAGGCTTGCACACTCGATTCATCAAGTCCATGAAAATCGCAGGTGCGTTTGTCAGCCCGAAAGGCATGACCAAGAATCTTAGTGTCCATAACGCGTTCTAAAAGCTGTCTTGGAGACGTCCTCTTCTCGGACTCTCAGCTGGTGATATCCCGATCTCAAATCAATCTTTGAATAGTAGCTCGACCCTTGCAGCTGGTCGAACAAGTCGTCAATACGTGGTAGAGGATAACGGTTCTTCACCGTCACCTTGTTGAGTTCCCGGTAGTCGATGCACATTCTGAAGGTGCCGTCTTTCTTCTTCACAAATAGCACTGGAGCTCCCCAGGGCGATGAGCTAGGACGAATAAAACCCTTATCCAAGATTTCTTGCAGTTGCGTAGAGAGTTCTTCCAACTCTGATGGAGCTAAGCGATAAGGTGCACGAGCTATAGGTGCAGCTCCAGGAGCTAGCTCAATCTGAAATTCGACCTGGCGATGAGGCGGGAGACCAGGTAACTCCTCATGAAATTCTTCAGGATAGTCGCGTACAATTGGAAAATCTTCTAGCTTCTTCTCTTTCTCCGAGGTGTCAGTAACGAGAGCCAAAATGGCAGTGTGGCCCTTTCGCAAGCACTTCTGGGCTTTAAGGAGAGAGATGACGTTCTCAACAGCACTCCTCTTGTCGCCACGAATCATGAGAGGTTCACTACCGGAACCAGGAATGCGAACAACCTTCTCGTTGCAAAGAATCTCTGCTCGGTGTTGGGATAACCAATCCATCCCAATGACAACGTCGAAACTACCCAAGACGATAGGAATAAGGTCGATAGAGAAGGTCTGGTTAGCAAGAACAAGTTTACAACCCTTGACTACGTGTGTGGCCTCTAAACTCTTACCATTTGCTAGCTCTACAGTGTGCTTGTTGTTCAAAGGTGTTGGAATACGCTTAAGCATTCGACTAACTTCTAGTGACATGTAGCTAGTATCGGCACCCGAATCAAATAAAACTGTAACATAAAAGTCGTCGAGGAGGAACTTACCCGCTACAACATTGGGGTCATTCCTTGCTTCACCTTGGCCGATCACGAACGCCCGCCCCCTGGCTCCATTGTTGTTGTTGTTCCCATTGTTACCATTCCCCTGATTGTTGTTATTGTTGTTGTTGTTGTTGTTCTGGTTCCTGTTCAGTTGGGGACAATCCCTCTTGAAATGGCCTTCAGCTCCACACTGAAAGCACCCTTTGTTATCACCTTGCTGCTGCTGCTGGCGTTGATTCTGTTGAGCTTGCTGACGATTCTGGTTGGCGGGGTATAAGTTCCTGCAATCCTTTGCAGCGTGACCTAGCTTGTTGCACCGATGGCAGTTACCCCTGGTGCATGGCCCGCTGTGGTGTAGGCTGCAACGATTGCATTTGGGGTGATTCCCTTTGTACCCACCATGACTTTGACCACCAGATGATTGCTGACCGGGGCTCTTGTAATCATCAGTCTTTCTCTGCTGAGACTGAGATTGAACAGAAGTCAACCCCTTACTTGAAGTTCCATCCCATTTCCGTTTGTTGTCGTTAAGAGCACCTGAAGTAGTTGCCGCACCTATGCGCTTTGGCAACTTGTTCTGCTCCACCGCCTGATCCGTGAGACGGTGAGCCAATTGTACAACTTGTTGGATGGTGGCTAGGTTTGCTGAAGTCACATGACTTTGGATTTCTGGCGCTAAGCCCTTGAGAAAGAGTTCAATTCGCTTAATTGGAGGGTCCACCATAGTAGGACACAATAGTGCAAGCTCATTTGATCTCTTGGTGTACGCCTCAATTTCTGACCCCGTCATTTTGAGGTTGAAGAATTGTACCTCCAGTTTGTGAATCTCATCCCGACTGCAGTATTCTTCCTTGATCATCTCTTTGAAATTCTCCCATGGGGTGGCGTTGGCAGCAACCAACCCCAGCATTTGGACCTGAGCGTTCCACCATGTGAGGGCTAAACCCTCGAGAGTACCGGTAGCATACTTCACCCTGCGCGCCTCAGGGCATTCGCACATTTCGAACACAGATTCTAGTTTCTCAAACCAATGGAGGAGACCTACGGCTCCTTCAGTGCCACTAAAAGTAGTGGGTCGGCAGTCCATGAAAGTTTTGAAGGTGCACACAGGTGGCTGAACATGTTGACCTATCGAGGGTGAAAGAAAAGACAGAGTTTAACACAAAGGTTGGTTCACGAGAGTAGGATCTAAAGATCCTAGAATGTGTTTGGACTGCAGGATATACCTCCTGCGTGTGCAGCTGCCAGTGCCGCAGCAACTCGTTCGTTAATCAGAGCCGTCAACTGGGCTTGTGTCAGGTTTACGCGTCCAGACATGATCTTCATATCAAGAGGAACGTGGGTGAGAGGGGTTCGCGAAAATGCGATGACAGAAGTGAGTAAGTACACACGTGTTCAAGCAACAGTAGTTATACTAACCAAGCATATCATGAACAATGTACTATGTAACTAACAAGTAGGCAATGTATACATAGATCATATCACCTAGAATGTCGAGCCTTGCATGTGGAGTGAAGCGTCGTTGTGGATCGTAGAGCACTGTACAGGTTATAGTCTGATTTTAATAAAACTTTTTCCCCTTATTAAAACCAAGTTCACTATAACCAATGGCTCTGATACCAATCTGTCACACCCCCAAAATCCACCTGCAGAATACCACCGCTTGGAGGCGTGACTGACCAGGATCCAGCCACCAATCATATTGAACACGCAAGTTAATAATTATAAAAGTTCAACCAATACAATTGGTGTCCAAACAAAACATAGTTAAGTTGCAAGCGGAAGCATAATGTTTAAAACCATGACATAAGTTTAATTGTTTCAAAGTTTAACATGGCACGCATCTGTCCATGTCCCACAACGATCCTCCTCCATGCAAGCTCCAGTTAAGTACCTGTTGACCTGCAAAGCATGTAGTAACGAGTCAACAACAAGTTGAGTGAGTTCATAGTTGGGTGTTCATTTTAAGTTGTTTCGAAAACAGTTTCCTTATCTGGCATCCTGCCGTGGGGGTTACCCCGTAGTTGAAAAACGTGACTTGTTTATTCCCGATTACTCTGGCACTCCGGCCGTGGGGGCTACCCCATGTTAGTTATCTGCCATTTCGGCCGTGGGGGCTACCCCATGTATACACTAGACTCGTTACCATATCGACTGCTGACTGTAGTCATGTTTATGTGCCCTGAAACTGTCAATGTCTATCATCATTGACGTGCCCCAGATCCATTAGTTCACGCCCGTCCTCTGCGGCACGGTGTGAGGTTTCTCAGACCTAAATAGCGCTATCTAACTAATGACCCGCTCGCCATTGGCCCGGCGATTAAGTCGATATAAAAAGGAGGGACTTCGTGATAGAGTTTTGGTCTAGTACGAGTTATCTGTCCATAAGGACGAGGAATTACATTCCTGAACCAATGCTGTCCTACCCAAGGAGGACGAGGAATCCACGTTCCTTAACCCCATTCCCAACCCAGGGAATCCCATGCTTTGTAGAGGGTGTGAACTCACCTTGTTTTGCTCGGCAGATACACAGAAAAGTCAATCAAGTTGTAAGTGGTCAACTACGTCCTAACATAGATACCATGTATGTCAGGTTCATATCCAAGTAGTGCACGTATCTTCTACACGTATAGTACACAAGTAACAGTCATGGCATACATGTCTAGCATGGCAGTTCAACAGTAGTTCGTAACAAGTTCCACAGTAACATTCACGTAACAACCAAAGTCCAAGTGTGCGGCCCAAACAGTTGGGCTCGTAATAGCATGTAGGTCCAAAACAGTGCACGACATACACAATTAACAATACACAGAAAGTCCATACATTCGGCCCACTAACTTAGGCCCGTAACTATGCAGGTCCATCAGAACATACATAATTAGGTGGTCTCGAGTCGAGACTGTGCGGTCTCGAGTCGCACATATGAGTTCTCGAGTCGCAACCGTGGATGTCTCGGGTCATGTCTCGAGTCACAACAAGACTCGCAACCCTGATCTCGAGTCATGCTGTTTTGCGCTGGCATTGTGTGGTCTCGAGTCGAGACAAGAGAGTTCTCGACTCGTAACCTGTGTCGCAATCCCCGGTCTCGAGTTGTCATGATCATGGTCTCGAGTCGAGACCAAGGGTCTCGACTGGCACACCTGTTAATAGCCGGCAACTGTACTATCCAATGGCATTTCGATTTCATGATGCAATGTACTATCCAACCACAATCCTTAAACATGTTTCTTTGTCTAACACTAACCGAAAATGGATCAAACACCTCAATTTCAAATATCCAAGGCACATTCATATCATGTTCATATTGTTCTTCATATATTCAAGTAGTTCATATCCTCATTCAAACACATTTTGCATTTTACGGACAAGAGTTATACACCTAAACTAGATATCGAGATCATCTTTGCAAACAAAACATTTGTTCTATAACCTCATAAACCGGATGATCCTTATCATTCTTTTATCACACAAAAATCTACACTTTTTACCAAAGAAATCATGTTCATCATAAATGTTGTAACTAAGCATGTATCATTTAACCACCAAGAACTCATCAAATCCACAAACACCTTTGTCATAATCAAACAATAGCCACGGTGCATATTATCGCATAATCAATACCCTAATCATGTATAAGACTTAACAAGCAACCATATCATCATATGACTTTATAACAATCAACCGAAACATATCATTTTCAACCGAAATATCACACAAAACATAAGTCACTAACCGGTTAGGTTTTCAAGGGGGATCTTAAGCTTGAACCGTGAGCTCTTGTGTTACCGGTTGGATCCGAGAGAAGGATGAGAGGGGAGGTGATGTTTGATCTTTAGGGTTTAAGGTTTCCTAGAGAGAGAGTAGGGGAGTGTGTGTGTTGTCCAAAGATGGTAGTGTTGGCTAACAACAAGGTTATATACTTGATCTTAATTGGTGCACCCTAGTGGGCTTCGGATGGATTAAGTGAGGTGCACGGCCCAACCGGCCCAACTGTTTCCTGTTCACTTGAGACCGCATGGTCTCGAGTCGGGTCCTTGTGTATCGGGTCATACAAATACACACATACATACAAGCACGACACATGAACATAACACGTAATCACATAGGATGTTCACTTATATTATTAAACCAACACGTTAACTAGTCACATAACGTTTCAAGCACGTTACACCAAGATACAACGAAAGGTTCTAAATTTCGAGTTGTCACAGAAGGAATGGAGGTTGATTGAGCCAAAATAGACACTATTTCTCGATTACCACCCCCATCCTCCGTTAAAGCTATCAGAAGTTTCCTAGGGCATGCCGGATTTTATAGGCGGTTTATCAAAGACTTTTCTAAAATTTCAAGGCCTCTAACAAAATTACTTGAAAAAGATGCCCCTTTCATCTTTGACAAGGATTGCAATCAAGCATTTCTAACCCTAAAGGAAATGCTTGTCAATGCACCTATCATGATAGCGCCTGATTGGAAATTTCCTTTCGAAATCATGTGTGATGCAAGTGACTTTGCAGTTGGAGCTGTCTTGGGACAAAGAAAAGAAAAGCATTTTCACCCAATTTATTATGCTAGTAAAACACTTAACGATGCACAAGAAAATTACACAAAAACTGAAAAAGAATTACTAGCTGTGGTATTTGCTTTTGATAAATTTCGTTCTTATCTTGTTCTTTCTAAAACAATAGTCTATACAGATCATGCAGCCATTCGATATCTCTTCAAAAAGCAGGACGCCAAACCACGTTTGATTCGGTGGATTTTACTCCTCCAAGAATTTGATATTGAAATCAAAGACAAAAGAGGAGCTGAAAACACCGAAGCAGATCATCTTTCACGCTTAGAAGACCCAGCTTTGGAGGCAACCAGGGACGAGCAAATCAACAAAAAATTTTCAACAGAGTCCCTAGAAATGGTGGAATACAGACAAGAACCATGGTATGCCGACTATGCTAATTACCTAGCTAGCGGTATAGTTGCCAAAGGATGGCCACATCACCAAAGAAAGAAATTCTATGCTGATGTAAAGCATTACTTTTGGGAAGATCCTTATCTTTTCAAAATATGTGCCGACCAACTCATCCGACGGTGCGTACATGGTAGCGAAACAAGAAGAATTCTCCGCCATTGTCATGAAGGTCCATACGGAGGACATCATGGTGCCGCTAGTACCACATGAAAAGTATTTGATTCAGGGTTTTATTGGCTAACCATTTACAAAGACGCCCAAAGTCTTGTTAAGACATGTGATGCTTGCCAAAGAACAGGTAATATTTCTTCCAAAAACGAAATGCCACAAAATGGCATTCTTGTTTGTTAAATTTTTGATGTGTGGGGACTCGACTTTATGGGACCTTTCCCACCGTCAAAAGGAAACAAATATATACTTGTGGCAGTAGATTACTTGTCTAAATGGGCCGAGGCCGAGGCACTTCCAAAAAATGATGGAAGAGTCGTGGTAAGATTTCTGAAAAAATTATTCTCTCGTTTTGGAACACCTAAAGCATTAATCAGTAATAGAGGTACCCATTTTTGCAACCATCAACTTGAATTTTTTTTAACAAGATATGGGGTCTATCACCGGGTCTCAACAGCATATCACCCTCAAACAAATGGACAAGCCGAAGTGACTAATAGAGGTTTAAAACGAATACTTGAAAAAACCGTAGGGTTAAAAAAAAAGAATGGGCCGATAAATTAGATGATGCTTTATGGGCTTTTCGAATGAGTCAATCAGAAGAGCATATAATCCGATTCAAAGGCGGAATCAGTGAAACGGACGTGGAAACAGCTTGATACTAATAAATCTGTCACTTTGATTGATTATAACACTAATTACAACCTGAACAGATTTCGGCAGCACTTCGTTACAAATCCTGAAGCGTACCAAATGAAATCAACAAGTGCCCTATTTATAGTGTGTGTAGTTAGCTTGAAATGGACATGGCATGTTCAAGCGACCAGACCTGTTCAAGCTACCAGGCCTGTTCAAGCTACCATGCATGTTCAAGCTACCATGCATGTTCAAGCTAACAGCCTTCTAAACTTTCTAATAACAGTTTCTTGCAACTGGGACACTGATAATCCTAACCTATCCTATTACATGATTCAAGACAAAGTCAATAGATGTAATGTACTAACATAATGTTCATAACTCTCACACCCGACCGCGTTAAAACAAAAACCACGGCGGAAACGTCGGGGAGTGTCGTAACAAAATCATTGTTTCACAACACATGGTTTAAAGTTTCGTTTTGTTGAATTAAGTTTATTACATTGTATTGAAATTAGAAACAAAATATGAACAAATTGACTTTCATTGTTATTAAGTCACTAAGGCCTCGTCCATTCCTATGTGAGCATGCACTAATATCATCATCAAACATCATCAACTATGGTACCTGAAACATATGTGAAAATACGTCAGCATAAAAATGCCGGCGAGTACATAGGTTTTGTGTGAGTGTCAGATTCATGGCTCATTTACATTTTGAAATAACTTGAACAACTTCGTTAATTGATATTAGAAACATAGTTTTGTAAAATGTTTGTAATGTAAATTGAAATAACCAAGTCAAAACAGATCAGTTATAGTTTATAAAACCTCGATGCCATGAATCTTAACTCAAAACATTTATTTATGTAAACCCAGATCGTAAATCGTTTTTGTAATAAAACTCGAATGGTTTATATTGTTAGAAAAACCTTATAATGTAACTTTGTTTTGAATATATTGCCCAAGTGATCTAGATAACGTAATGATATGTAATGTGTTAAAAGAACTTATATATAGGAAGTACCAGCGGCGTATCCACCATGCTTTTATCACATTACACCCACCCCGTTACCTAATCACTTCCCTAACCCAATGGTTAAAACAGTTCAAATAGTTCACATAGATCAAACAGTTCCAAATGGTTCAAATAGTTCAAATAATTCACATAGATCAAACAGTTCCAAATGGTTCAAATAGTTCACATAGATCAAACAGTTCCAAATGGTTCAAACAGTTCAAATAATTCACATAGATCAAACAGTTCCAAATGGTTCAAACAGTTTAAATAGTTAAGATAGTTTAATATAAACCATAGTATTTGTTTAGAAAATTCGAAATCGTTTAGCACCTATGAATCACCCCAAAACAGTTTAAAACGGTAAAAGAGGGGAACTATGTACTCACTTGAGAATGCTTAGAAGTCTTTGAATAACAACCAAGCAATGCTAGTAGGATCACGGAAATCAAACGACACTTAATATAGGTAACTATGTTAATAAATCAGACCTAAATCGGAAGATCGGATAGAATGAGGTCTTGTAAACCAAATGAGTGTTGGAACTCATATAATATGGTTTAACAAAGCCTACATATAAAATGGAAACTAACCTAAGTGCTTACGACCCATTATGACTCGTTTAGGTAGCTTATGCTACTTTAACATGTCGATTGCACAAAAGCGCGTTCGAGATGCCTAACTAGTCCTATGACAAGTATTATATGCCTAAACATGTTGCATAACTAGTTAAGTGACAAAAGTTTAAGTCACATATGCTTAAATACCAATTATGCATGAAAAGGACATTTTGGTCATTTTACCTAAGGCATATAAACTAACTATCATACAACTAAAGATAGGATGATCTTATAAGAATTCGATTTCGTTTACAAGGAAACGTAACATTCGAATTAAGGTACACAAGGAATCCAATTAAGGGCTTACGGAAGTACCCTTAGGTATCCTATTAAGGATTTATAGTGGTACTTTGGGGTATTCGTCCAGAGTTGTAACTTGCGCCTTGTACTTCGTTTCCTTGGAAGAAACGGGTACTTAGGATTTTCGTGGATATCGCAAGTGATCATAAAACGGAAGAATTTTGGGAGTAGTTTGTTCTACAAGGAATGCGGTTCCTTGATTGTCGGCATCGTAGGGGATATGTCGTTTATACATGCAACCACATTTGTACATTGCAATGTAAATAAAAGATTTATTTATAAACAACAACAACTATTTCATAGACCTTGATAACAAAAGAAAATAATACATAAGGCTCGATTATTTCTAAACAGCGTCGTCTTCTAGTCGGTCAGATGCTCATCCCTGTGCTGGATTCGCATTAGCAAGTTTTGGGCAATTATTTCGGAAATGGCCCATCTCGCCACAGTTGTAGCAAGAACCTGGTGGAAGACGAGCTTGTGCAGGATTGTTGTCAGCTTGATTTGGTGCTGCTGTAGCTCGGCAAACCCTAGCTGTATGACCTATAAGTCCACAACTTAGGCATCTGCGACATTTCACACTAGCATGATGATGAAGGTTACATTGGTTGCACAAGGGTGTAGTTCCGTTGTATGTCTTCCTAGTAGGGGGTTGAGCTGGTTGGTTGGGGACAGCTTGATCATTGTGAGCAACCACAGCGAAGTTCCGAGAAGCCTTTCGCTTCTTTGACTTCTTGGAGGATTCAGTCTGCTCATCCTTTGGTTTCGATTCATCGGTCGGTTTCTTATCGCCTTTTCGGAAAAGTTTACCTTTCCTTATCTGATATTCAGTCAGGGTAGCGGATAGCTCAATGGCCTGTCTAACTGTAGTAGGGTTGCTACCAGTAACAATGTCTTGTACTGGGTCAGGGAGACCATCAGTGTACTTTTCAATTGCCTTATCCAAATGCGTAACCATGGTTGGGCATAACAGACTTAATTCCTCATATCGATCCTTGTAGGCTCGATGCTCACCATTATCTTGCTTAAGATCGTCGAATTTCCTTTCCAATGCCCTGATTTCATGACGAGCACAGAATTCCTTCATCATTAGAGCTCGAAGCTCTTCCCAGGTTTGAGCCATTGCTACATCGGCACCCTTATCTCTCATCACACCATTCCACCATGTTAAATCTCGTTTCTCAAAGACACTAGATACGAATTCAACCTTTCGCTCGTTTAGACACTGAACATGTCTGAAGGTGCTTTCTAGACTCTCGAACCATTGCAGGAGTGCAGTTGCTCTTGAGACCTAGAAAATTTTGATGGCTTAGCTGAGTTGAACGTTTTGAAGTTACATGGAGCATTATTGTTGTTATTGTAGGCTTGGTTAACTTGAGCAATGATGTTTGGGAGTGCAGTAGCCATTTGCTGCGTAATGATAGCTGCCAGTTCAGCATTAGGTATCTGATTGTCACGTCGTGGAGGCATCCTAAAAGAGGAAGCATGAGAGAAAACAAGTGAAATGGCATTGGGTAAGAATAGGATGTTACAATTACCGACCAAAAAGCATGGATGATGGTCATTTGTTCGTACCCCGAAGCAAACAAACGACGCACAAAAGCTGAACAAAGTAAATAGGTCCTCATAATGTATCGCAAAGACATGCTTTAGCCTATAAGTGGACACTCACCCCAAGAATTCCCAGGTAAGAGTGACTGGTCTGATTATGTGGATTTGTACGAACACTCTAGCCTTAGACAGAAAACTCAGGATACAGGCACCCACCCTTCCAGATTGCACGTGTTCACATTAATAAGACCCAAACTTTGACGAGATTTTGAAAACTTTGAAGTTTCAAAACCTTATAATAAATTATCCTAGAACAAATGATTGGTTTTCAAAGCGGATTTGAAATTTATGTTCTTGTTGTGGTTGTCGCCTAAAGATAGGCAACGGTATTGTTTTATGACTAAACGCAAGTAAACTCGCGTTAGGGTCCTAGGAAGGTTATAGACTAGGTCAAAGAATTACTAATAACCTAATTCCCTATAACCATGAGCTCTAATACCAACTTTTCTGTCACACCCCGACCGCGTTAAAACAACAAACCGCAGCGGAAACGTCGGCGAGTGTCGTAACAGAATCATTGTTTCACAACACATGGTTTAAAGTTTCGTTTTATTGAATTAAGTTTATTACATTGTATGGAAATTAGAAACAAAATATGAACAAATTGACTTTCATTGTTATTAAGTCACTAAGGCCTCGTCCATTCCTATGTGAGCATGCACCAATATCATCATCAAACATCATCAACTATGGTACCTGAAACATATGTGAAAATACGTCAGCATAAAAATGTCGGTGAGTACATAGGTTTTGTGTGAGTGTCAGATTCATGGCTCGTTTACATTTTGAAATAACTTGAACAACTTCGTTAATTGATATTAGAAGACCTAGTTTTGTAAAATGTTTGTAATGTAAATTGAAATAACCAAGTCAAAACAGATCAGTTATAGTTTATAAAACCTCGATGCCATGAATCTTAACTCAAAACATTTATTTATGTAAACCCAGATCGTAAATCATTTTTGTAATAAAACTCGAATGGTTTATATTGTTAGAAAAACCTTATAATGTAACTTTGTTTTGAAAATATTGCCCAAGTGATCTAGATAACGTAATGATTTGTAATGTGTTAAAAGCACTTATATATAGGAAGTACCAGCGGCGTATCCACCATGCTTTTATCACATTACACCCACCCCGTTACCTAATCACTTCCCTAACCCAATGGTTCAAACAGTTCAAATAGTTCACATAGATCAAACAGTTCCAAATGGTTCAAACAGTTCAAGTAATTCACATAGATCAAACAGTTCCAAATGGTTCAAACAGTTCAAATAGTTCACATAGATCAAACAGTTCCAAATGGTTCAAACAGTTCAAATAATTCACATAGATCAAACAGTTCAAATAATTCAAACAGTTCAAATAGTTCAGATAGTTTAATATAAACCATAGTATTTGTTTAGAAAATTCGAAATCGTTTAGCACATATGAATCACCCCAAAACAGTTTAAAACGGTAAAAGAGGGGAACTATGTACTCACTTGAGAATGCTTAGAAGTCTTTGAATAACAACCAAGCAATTCTAGTAGGATCACGGAAATCAAACGACACCTAATATTGGTAACTATGTTAATAAATCGGACCTAAATCAGAAGATCAGATAGAATGAGGTCTTGTAAACCAAATGATTGTTGGAACTCATATAATATGGTTTAACAACGCCTACATTCTAAATTGGAAACTAACCTAAGTGCTTACGACCCATTACGACTCTTTTAGGTAGCTTATGCTACTTTAACGCGTCGTTTGCGCAAAAGCGTGTTCGAGATGCCTAACTAGTCCTATGACAAGTATTATATGCCTAAACATGTTGCATAATTAGTTAAGTGACAAAAGTTTAAGTTACATATGCGTAAATACCAATTATGCATGAAAAGGGCATTTTGGTCATTTTACCTAAGGCATATAAACTACCTATCATACAACTAATTAAACTAAGTGACCATAAGGTATAACCTCGGAAGGTTATTCCCTATACAACCATGGTCACAAAACATGCTTGGTCGGATCCTAATGATCGACCAAACGGGTCTAGTTCGGAAGTCTAAGCGGTGGTTTAGACCGCTTGACTTACGACTCTATACAAGCACTAAACTAAAATTGACGAGTTAAACATGTTAAAACATGTTCAACTAAGTTAGAAAATAGGTTTTGATATCAAAACAAAGGGTTTTGATACCCATGAATAGTTTGGTTGCAAAATACACCAAAATACGCATTTTGACCGAAACTATGACTCGTCACTACGCCTAATCAACGTGGTAATCAGTAGGTATAGTCACACGGGACTATAACCATCGTGATTACGCTCACGTTGCAAAGTTCAAACGAACTTTATGTTGACCAAAGACTCGTCAAAGCAGAAAGTCAAACACTGTTTGACTTTTACGCTTGAAAAGCAATAAAAGCACGAAAGAAACTTACAAAGGGTCAAAGCTAGGAAGATTTTGATCCAAAATACTCAGGTATGAAGTTTTGAATTTCAAATTAGAGCAATTCAGACCAAAAGTGTGCAGAATAAAGTGAAACAAATGGGTTTATATAGATTTTGAAGAACCGTTAAGATCATTTCTCGAAGTTTGAGCTTCAATCTAGGCCTTACACTTGGGCACAAGGTTTTGCAATACAATGGGTACTCAAAACCAGTCCACAGAGTGCAAAATCAGTGGTTAAAAACCATCAAAACCAGTTTAAGAGACCAGATTCAATGTTTCTGCAAACTGCTGAGCTAGTGTTAGCTTACGGACCGTAAGCAGTATCCCATACGGTCCGTATGGGACCTGCAGGTCAGCAACTTTCGCATTTTGGCTGTTTTAGTCCCTGAGCTTGTTTTGTCGTGTTTGGCACTTCTAACACCCGTTAAGCCCATTTTCAAGCTCCACAAGGATGTTAAAACATAGGGAACATGAAATATGCTCAAAAACATCTCGGATGTCGGTTCGTTTGGCTGTACGGTTGCGTTGTTCGATTAATTACGGCGGAAGTGGTAACGAACGCGTGTACGCCCCAAATTGCGAAACGAATGGAGTTTTTGCATTCCCATCACTAAAATAAGATAGTTTAATGATTAAATAAATTTTTGGATGTCCGGATATATTCAGAATGTAAGATGTGCGCGAAAATGCAAACTTATGCACTTTTTGACGCTTTTAGTCCCTATTGTTCAAAAAGTTTATTTTTGCGCACCAAACACCTCAAAGCCTATTTCTAAGCTATGTAAAGGATATTTAGGGCATATTTAACTTATGATCAAGTTCTGGAATGTTCGTTCCCATTCGATTCGGTATACTTTTGCAGTTTGACGCAAATAGTCCCTGTGATCGAATAAACTTGATTTTGACACACAAAACCCTCCAAAACTTATTTCTAAGTTATGTAAAGGTTATTTAAGGTATGTTAAGCCTATGTCACTATTCCAGAGTGTTTTTTGCATTAAACTGATTACGTTTACGCATTAGTTCGCGTATAACCTTCCAGAAAGCGATTTAAAGCTCGAAATCGAACAAGAATTGATATGTGCAAATGATACACATATATATATACAAATCCCAAGTATGAAACACAATATTTCATCGATTTGATATTTGTTTGATGGTCTTAGAGGCATAGATGTCAAAAAAACTTTTTACCTATAAGTCCGTTTTCGGCGATTCTTTTTCCAACGCGTCCGTAATTTAATTACCAACGCATCTATCATACTCATCTTGTCAAAATTTGAGTTTACGAACCAAAAGGCTAATATTCCCCTTTTTATTTATTCAACCCGCATAGTTTCGCACTAATTCTACCAATTATAATTTTCTGACTTCAAGGCGTATTTACCCATCTTCCAGGGCTTACGATCATTGGCGTATCATTACCACTTCTATGGTTTTACTCTATTGTGATCCACAATCACCAAATGTTATTCAAAATACATTCATACTATCTACTAAACATTTATTTGACCCGTTTGGCTCATTTATGGAATCCTCCATTTTCAATGACTACCAAACATTTTCTAATCAAGTTTTGACTCGTTTAACTAAGTAGTAATCATTGTCACTTCTACTAACGCTAACCTTTCTTTAAAACACAATTTCAAAAGACTATTATATCCGAATAACATAATGCAAAGAAAACATGGTTACATACCTTCAAAGCGCTCCCTTCAAACGCGTATCACCACCGGCTTATCCGCTTGACGTCCCGGTTTCCTTGCTTATAGAGTTCAACCACGAATTGTTTAGAACTCTTTTTACATCACATACGCATAGTTTGCCATAATATACAAATACGCGTTTTAGTTCAAATTTCCATCATTTAGCTCTCTTTTAGGCATTTCTACAAACACCTAAAGGGCATTATTTCATACGATTTATAATCAAGTTTATGACTACTTACTTAGTCAACCTTAAACATCAATTTGGTAAGTTCGTATCGAATTTTCACAACAACAATCTGAAATTACTTCATAAAACTCAAAATACACTAGAATGATAATCATAATCCTAGTGTTTAACATGTTTCTACAAAACCCACTAAACACCTACATTGGTGATTACGGAATTCACAAGTAATGAGCAAAATTTCAACAAGCTAATGACTAGGGTTTATTCCTAGACACAATTTCATTCCAAATTCATCCAAACAACAATCATGCAAACACAATTTCGAATCATAAGTGTTCATCCAAAATTTTAGATGGAATCATTCAATGAGATTTTACATACCTTATGATCCCTTTATTGAGGAGATCACTATTCTCTGCTTGGATTTCGATTTGGAACAGAATTTGGCCTTTAATTTTGATCAAATTGCAAAAACTAGGGTTTGGAGAAGTCTTGGTCGCCCCCCTCTGTGTTTGATCGAACCAGGCACACACACAAGTGTGTGTTTGGTGTTTAATTTTTATTTGTTTTAATATCATTAGTTTCCATTTTAACACCTTTGGCCCCCCAACTATTATTAGGTTTTTATTTTAGGTGTTTTAACCCTCTTACATGTCACTACAAGACTTCTATCTAACTAGGTTATTTTTGTTCGTAGTTAGTTCATTTTATTTATTACCGACATCGAATTTATAATAAAAGGTTTATATTTTAGGGGTGTTACATACTCTTTTAAATTACTAATGAATTTAAAAACGCCACGCCATGAAATTTACCTTGATAACATATATGAACTGTTGAAATCTACCAAAATGCCTAATGAATTTGGGAAACGCCATAGAGGAAAAGAAATTATAATTACTAAATGATTTTACTAAACGCCATAAACGGCAAAATGTTTACTCTGCATGTGATCTAAAAACACAATAAAAACGCCATGTATTTGTTGAATCTAACTAAACGCCAAAAAAATGAGGCGGTATTATGAGACGAATTGAAAAAAAGAATATAAAAGGACAAAAAAGCCCCTCCGCCCTTCACTATATCGCGTGCCACATGTTGGGCCAGGATCCGTTCTCACACATTAGGGCGTTTTCTTCTGATCTCGTATCTATATATATATATATATATATATATATATATATATATATATATATATAAGGTGAGGTTCTAGAGTGAACACTAGTGTATTTGCGAATTGAGTGAACAAATCCTGGCCATTGATCTACAGACGTGTGTGGCCGGGATTAGTTCACTCAGTTCGCAAGCTACACTAGTGTTCACTCTTGAACCTAAACCTATATATATATATTGGAGAGCTTAAATGAGAAAAAAAATTTATGTAAGAAGAAAAAAAAATTCAACCAATAAGAATGCTTCATTTTACTTCATTTAATATTTCCATTTAATTTTAAGAGTTAAATGCCTGGTTGGTCCCTATGGTTTGCAAATATTGCAAACTTGGTCCTAGTGGTTCAATAATTACAAAGTTGGTCTTGGTAGTTGTAATTTTTGCACACAGGTGGTCCTTATCACTAACCCATGTTAGATTTTTCAGTTAAATATGTGTAAAATGACATAAATGCCCCTGAACAATTAAGAAAACTTAAAATACATATATTATAATTATTAATAAATTCAAGTGGTTCCCATTTCCTACCCCTACCCCTCCCCCACCTTCTTCTTCTTCTTCTTCTTCAATCCTCCTAGTATCTTCCTAGACCACCCATAACCATCCATTTTCAGGTGACAATAAAACCTCCACCACCACCACTGTCTCGCCTCCACCACCGGTAACCCACCAAAACCGCCATCAACCCACCACAACCACCTCGACCACCACCACTGTCGTCAACCCATCACAACCACCTCCACTGTCGACTTTTCACCACCGAACACCCACCACCACCATCGTTAACCCACCACAAATATCATCCGAAACCTTCTTAGATGGATTCGTATCACATGCTTCTCTTTGCTGATCCTTTTTGGGCTTGATGTTATCTTCTCAAACACATCAAATTCCACACAATCAGTACAAAATTAGATCAGGGCCACTAAAATTGACGAACATAATTAAAGTTTAAGGAAACAATTGCAGCTTTGGAGTAAGTTTACATGTCGGATCTGAGTAAATTGTTCGTTGAAGAAGATGATGAGTAAGGGATTAAGAACAGAGGATGATGATGATGATGATTCATTAGAGTAGATAATTATAATTTATATATTCTTAGTTTTCTTAATTGTTGAGGGGTAAATATGTCATTTCACATACATTTAACTGAAAAATCTAACTTAGGTTAATGATAAGGACCACCCGAGTGAAAAAATTACAACTACCGAGACCAACTTTGTAATTATTGAACCACTAGGACCAAGTCGGCAATATTTGCAAACCACATGGGCCAACCAGACATTTAACTCTAATTTTAATGTAATGGTATATTTGTGAACTTAAATAGATCATTAATTTCTAGTCTTCCTCTTTAATAGCTAACTACATTAAATTTGTAACTTATTTTCAATATATATATATATATATATATATTAAAAAAATTAAGTGTGTAGGACAAATTACTAGGTGTGTAGGATAAATTACGAGTTGTTAGGATCTGAGTTTGATATGATTGTGTTTGTTTAACTAAAATGAAGATGAATCAGAAACAATTGCAGCGGAAATAGATGAATAAACTTTCAACACAATCAAAGAGAGAACAATTTTAAGCAAACATGTTTAACATAGAGTCGAATGATTGAATTTGATTACAATACTCAAAACTAATGCATGCATGCACAAAGTCTCCCCCTCAGCCTAAGCTCACAGTGATTGTTCGTACAGAATGACTTAGTGATGAAGAGAGCTAATAGAACAGTACAGGGTACTGTTCTATTTATAGTACAGAACAAACCACTGAAGCATCTTTGTTGACATCACCATGAAAGTGACATCTAACCTCCTAACAACCTATAACCGCTGATCTATACAAACACTGCTTACTAAACTACTGATTACAAATAATACAAAGGATAAACTAAACTATTGCTTCTTATTCCACTGTTATAGCCCCAGCAGTGCTGTAACAACCATAAATTTGTATTGCGATTTTCATTAAATAAATCACAATTACTGAGTATTTATATTTAAATGTTCATGCTAAATACTGGTTTATTAAAAACTTTTACAATTTAAAGTGATACAACGTAATGTGGTTTAATTCATCGTTTTAGAATAACGGCGAAACAACATTGCAGAAGCTTTATTTAACGTGTGTTCGGTTCTTGCTCGATGTTTGATCTTCATCCGGGACCCTCGACATTCACCTGTGATCAAAACCAACTTAAAAGTCAGTTTTGATAATTAAATAACTAATACAACAAGGAAATTAGAAAAATCCAACATTGATATCTTGATCCAAAAACAATATACTTGAATCTTGCCTCCACCGTGTTACGGTGGCCCCAGAATTAAAAATCTTCCCACCGTAACACAGGAGGCAATCACCGTAACGATTTCGGCCCCACCGTAACTTACGGTGGGCACCGTAAGTTACGGTGGCCCCTGTATCATACCTTTGTATTTTGCCGTTTTTGACATGAAAACTTCCGTATCTTTCAATCCGCTTGTCCGTTTGACCTACCGTTTCTTCCTACATGATTGTAATTTGATTTCCCACATTATGGAGTCAAAATCCAACATTTAATTTAACAAAATTTCAGACTTTTAAGTCTTCGGCTTATTACCCTTTTTACCAAATTTTGACCCGTTCGATTTTTATCAAACAAACATGTTTATTTGATCCTTAAACTCATGAAATTCATAATTTCCATATCTCCTATCATATAAATTTCAAATCATGGGATTCTTACATAATAAAAACCCGTTCACGCTCAAGTTCTTATTTTGACCCGTTTAGAGCGAATTATGTACATTTAAGCATCAAACTCTCTCTTCTCTTTCTGCACTTCGTATTCTCACTTTTAAATAGCCTCTTATATTCCACCACAACTATTTTTGTGATGGATTTAACATAATGAACCACATTCCTAATTTTTTTACCTTTAAGATAGTCATTTTACGTGATTAACCCGTTCATAAGCATTTGACCCCCAAAGTTGATGTCTGTAACTCTTACATGTGTCTAAGAGTTACATGATGATAATACTAGTATCTAAACGACCTCTAAGGGTCGTTTGCCCGATTTACCTATCAAGGGCATTTTCGTCAACTTATTTCTTCCTTTTTGCGACATTGGTCCCTTTGCTAAGGTATTTGACCAACATTTCATTTTAAACCATAAATCTATATAAGTGCGTACCTGGCTCGAATCAACATATAGACCCGTTTTATATCTCGGGTTAATTAACCAACATTCTATGGCGTCGCAATTATCCAAATTGCTAATCACTCCTGATAACATACGACTTGACAATCACATTAGTCGATATTGTCACATGGTGTTTCATCACCATTTGACCCGTTTGGACTATAAGACCAAACATTTACATAAATTAGAATAAAAGCATGGTTTTAGATTTCCAATTTCACCCATTTGCCCCATTTACCATAAACCATGGTCTTTATCATTTATACTTGTTCCGGCTTGTATCGGTCGTGTCGGAACCCTTATTTTGGGTATTACATCTTTCGCATTTATAGTTTATAAAATAAACATGTGTCCTACATAAGGGTGTAAGTTTTACTTACCTTGCATTCCGAATACGCTTTTCTTCTTCATACTTGCTTCGTTTGACCCGCTTCCTTTCCAAGCCTCCACCTAGCTTGTCAAGCGTCAAACTATCATCATAATTCGTAAGACGGTTAGATTAGTCATCATTAATTATGACTATTCCATCTTACGGGTTTTACATCAAAATTCACCATTTGATTTCATTTTGGTCAGTTTGACTTTTAAAGGTCAAACTGCCTATTAACATAAGTGATTGTATCATAAACCCCGACAATTCATTTAAGCACTTTGTCAAGTATCCGATAGGCATTATTCTTACGCCACCGTTTTAACTACTTTTCAAATCTAAATTCATGCTATTATTAACACCAATTTAACTTAGCTCTTGATTATCAAAGTTAATTATTCATTTGTTAAGCAAGAACTAAAGGTTTCCATCTACATGTAAAACCCGTTTTATCATAGCATTAGACATTCATCCGAACATCAATATAATCAAGTTCTACATATTAATTAGTAGACATCATGATTCCAAACACCCATTTATATGAACCCAAATCACTAATTTCATCATAATATACTAAACCCCTTTCATGAAAGTATGATCATGTACCCAATTTCATGGTTTAATCAAATACCTTCCATTCATTATCATGCATGATGATTCTAAACATATCTATATCATGTATTTCATCATAACATCAAAACCCACTTATATAAGTGTGTTAATTCACCAAATTCATCAATCCATAGCATGTTATGTATGATTTTCACTTAGGGTTTCGTTCCTAAGCAAGTATACATCACTAATCTAGCCATAGCTTCTCTAATCCATGCCTAATTCGCGATTAGGATGATTATCAAATTCTAACAACTTCACCAATCATCAAGATTTTACATACCTTATGATCCCCACGACTTGGTGATCGTTTATACGTGTTCATGCATTTGATTTGAGCTGGATTTGACCTTCAATTTGTTGATTCTTGTTGAAGTTAGGGTTTGGGCTCCAATGAGCTCTTCCTGGTCGATCTCCACCCACGCCCCTAAGTGGGTTTTGAGTTTTAATTTTGTTTTAATAATATTAGTTTCAATTTACACCCTTTAGGCCCCTCAACTTTAGTTTGGTTTATAACTTGATATTTTGTTCTTTCATTTAGTTACAAGACTTGTACTAGGTTATTTATTTCCTAGTTACTTTAACTTATTCACAATTCATTTTATCTTAAGTCCCGTTAAATCTCGGGCCTTTTATATATACTTTGTTTTCTCAAAGTATTTCTCATCCTTTTAATAAATATTAGATTTATTTATTTAAATCATAAAATTTACCGGGTAAGTTTTGCCACTAACTGTATTTTACCCGTCCTGTAGTATTAACGTGGTTTGATTACCAAACCCGTTTTCGGGATGTTACAAGTGCTTTGTGTCTTCAGCAGTACTTGATCCATATCAGTAGATTGAGCATCAGTGCTTTATTACCAACAGTCTTTAGAGATCATCAGTTGTTGTAGATCAGCAGTTGTTGTAGAAGGGCAGTAGTTAGAGGATATCAGATGTTAGGGGCACATTCAAGGGGAAAGACTGATGCAAACAACTGCTTATTGTGAATCCACTGATCTGATCCAGTTTTGGCTTTAATCAACTGTTCCTTTATAGGGTTCAATCCCAACAATCTCCCCCTGGAACAGATGATGCCAAAACTCTTCATTATTCTGGATTTTTATTGTCTCATCAAGAGTTCTCTTACTTGACCTTTAAATTGTAATTTAAAGTTCAAAGAGTGCTCATCATCCTCATCCCTACACAGTGGAAGCTCAAGGAGATCTTGTAAATCTTTAACACCCATGCCAAGTGCTTCTTCCCTTGATATGTGCTTCACCTCACCATTAGATTTGAGCAGAGTCAATACGTGGGTCTTTTGATCAGACTTCCACTTTAGTATCTTTGAATCCAATGGGTTTCTTGGGAGAGTTTTTATTGTTGATGAGTTTGGAGATTGAGGCCTGGTGATGACAACTTTGGCAGGGTCTTGAGATTGTGTTGAATCTTGTTTTTCTGCCATAAGTGTCTGAAGAACCAATTTCATGATGTATTCTTCTTAAGACTTGTCTTCTTTTGTTAATTCATCCATCTGCTTTTTGTTTCCTTCTTTGATAAAGGATAGTAGCATGTGGAGCAGTGGGTCTCCTGATTGGTAACTTTTGTTTAACTGGAACCACTACTTCTGGATAATCAGACTTTTTAGGAGCAGTGGGATCTCTCTTCCTCAACTCTTCCAACCTTTTGTAGTTAGCTAACACTTTATCCTCTGACCACCTTGTAACCTGGTTCCTTGACCCATAATCAGCAGCTATCAGCTCTTCTTTCATTCTTTTAAGCTTCAAGGTTCTTTCTGGTATATTCTTCTTGTAATTGGCCCAGACAGGAGGAGTTTGCTTTATTTTGTTTTCAATCATCTTTTGAATTCTGGCTATTTCCTCTTGTAGCTCACTAATGTTCCATTCCTTATACTGGTGCTTTTCTACCCTGTATTTCTTGTATGCCATGATGTATTCAAGGTAGTCTTGCCTCATACTTTCATCATCCTTTTCAGACAGTTTTTGGCAAAGATATTTTGAGAACTGTTCTAAAGTTCTGACCTTGGTGAGCAGGTATTGCAAATTTCTCTGAATCTCTTTGTCAGACTTTCCCTTTGTATCGCTTTGAGATATATCCTCTGCTTGTTTGGCTTTTATTTTGAGATACACTTCTATGTTTCTTGGGAAATGATAACCTTGAATAGATGGGAGTTTCCTTTTTGTAGGGCCATCTTCAGAGTAAAAGGATTTGATCTCCTCCCTGACTTTTGGAAGATCCAATGGATATTGTACTCCCACAGGAATAATAGCAGTGTTGGGATTCAGAACTTGAGCTGAAGAGATTGGAACAGGGTTAGGAATTGTGACAAGGGTCAGTGGTTGTGTAGATGTTGGAGTTGGGGATGTGTCATCTTCCAGTACAATGTTTGTTACCCTTCTCCTTTTGTGCTTTGGAGAAGTTGGTGGAGTATTTGTGGGTTTAGTGGTGGTGATTGAAGTGGTAGGTGTCTAACTAACAGCTGTTGAAACAATTGGTGTTTCAACCACTGTTGTCACTACAACAGTTGATGTGTCAACTGTTGTCTTCTGCTTTTTGGCAGGTGGTTTTTGTGGTGGTGACATTGTTTTTGGTATGGCAGTGGATTGAGTGTGGGTTGATGTAGTAGTGATGCCAGTTGTTGGGATAACATCTGTTGAAACCACTGAAGTACCAACAACTGTTGATACAACGGGTGTCTTAACATCTGTTGGTTTAGAGGTTTGATGATAGGAACATTTGGGGATTTGAGGAGTATGTTTGGTGGTTTTGGAAGGTGTGGTTTTGGGTTGGCTTACTTTTCTGGTAGGCTGTCTTCTTTAAGGCTTAGAAGTACCCTGCTCTTCCTTTTCCATCAAAACTTTCTTCTCCTGAGCAAACCTTTTTGACCCTTTTATTTCCATTGACTCTTTCATAGATTTGATTTCTGCAACAGATGTGTCAAGTTTATCAACCCTCTCCATCAATTCTTTGTATTTTAAACCATCACTCAAGTTAATGGGATCATCTGATTTCCCACCAGTGGTGGTTGTATCAGTGGTTGACTTAGGGAAAGTTTCCCAAAAATAATCCACTGATGCCCCTTTTTCTTTGTACTGGGGACTTTTTTCTTCAGTAGAGGTTACCATTTTAAGGTTACCAGTGTATAAAGGATACACACCAGTAGACACTATGGTTCCCAAAGAAGAAATTTCCTTCAAAGGAGTCTCACTAATGAAACTACTGTCCAGGTGTAAACCAGTGGGTTCAACACTTGTAGTAGCTGCTCCACTTGAACTACTGACAGGAATTACTTATAATTCCTGCAGTGTAGCCTCCTCAACTGTTGGTGGGTTAGCAATGATAGAGGCACTAGACTCAGTCACTTGTTGTGGCATATTCTCATTGACAAGTGATTGAGAAGAACTGATTTGTGTCTAGGCTATATCACGTGCATCCAACAGAGGTATCATGGATGGTGGAAGTTGTGCAGTGAGGATAGGGGTAGAAAGAGAATTTGCGAGGGCTGTGGAAGATGGAATCAAGTGATTCCAGAGCTTCATAATGTGGTGTCCCTGTGGATACAACCTGATCCTTTTGAGAGGATGCAGGAGGAGTTTTAGGCTCAGGTTGAGGTCTTTCTTCCAACTGCTGTGAGGAAGTAGCAGTAGCGGTTATTGTTGAATTTTGTGTTGTCACAGGTATAACCTCTGGGACCTCATCTTCCAGAGTTACCTTTTTGGTGGGTTTGGGGGGCTTTTGGATAGTTTTCTTTTTGGTCTTTTTGGTGATTTTTGGTGTGGGTTTCACAACAGTGGTTGTGCTGCTGTGATCACTAGGAGCAGTGGGCTCAACAGCAGGAGCCTGAGGAGCAGTGGTTGCTGCTAAATTTTGCTCAGGTACCTCTGTTTATGTTTTCGAAGGTTTTGACAGCCTTGTAAATGTTTCAGAAGATAGGCTGTTTATTTGAAGAGGATTGCCTTGTATAAGCACATAGGCATTATCCTTTGAAAATTTATTTTGAAAATAAAAACTTAAAAACCTTGGAAATAATAAAAATGATTTTTTATTAACATTGTTGACCAGATCATTGAAAATCTCCTGGGAGTAGTTAAAATTTTCTTCAGCCATTATAGCATAGCCCAGGTATTGGATTTTCAATGGTATCTCACTGAAAGCAGTGGTTTTATTTGACACACACATGAGGAGGGTATGAAATAAAAATCTCATGGCAGGTGGAAAACTGCCCTTTTGTAAAGTATATTTTTCATTTCTTCTTCATACCCTCTCTCAATGAAATCAGTTTGGTACTCAGATTTTGGAAAAGAGCTTTTACCTGTAAGATCATTGATTTCAAAAACCTCTGAAATAGTTTGAGGTGTGATGGTAACTGGAATTCCCTTTATTGATGAAGTAATATCTAAGGGCTTTTTGTCCTTAGTTTCAAGGTTTGCAATTTTCCAGAACTCTCGTTGGGTATCCAGGAAGATGGTGGCATTGCAGGTCAACAAGGTTTTTTACTTTGAAGACGAAAGTGCATCAATCATGGAGTGAAAATCTGTGTTTTGACTTGTTTTCTCAAGTGTACACAAGTAGTTATGAGGGGTTTTGAATGGAAGAGCCATGGCGAATCGAAAGTGGTTAAGAACTAAGGAAGAAGATGAGTGATTTTGAGAGAATTGGGTGAAAACTGCTTCTGAAAGGAATTTTGAATTTGATTCGACAGTGAAAGCCCTGTTTGGGGTTTTTTATCACGGTTTTATAGGGTGAAAAAATGTATGCTGACGTGGCAGTGGCTACAAAAGATATGTCGGCTAAGTACTGTCCACGTGACAACCTCTGATGAATAATGGATGACAGTTGTTAGGAAACCACTGATGGAGCAATATCAGTGGTTTACAACAGTAAAAATGAAAACAGTGGCTGACTATAACTTTCAGTGGATAGCCTATCAGTGGATTAAAACACTGAGGTTTAGCAACAGTGATTTACAAAGGAAATGAGAGAACAAAGGTTGACTTTCAGCAGTGGATAGCATTCAGCAAAACAGATGTTTGAACTAAAACAGTGGTTATGGCAGACTTTTAAGGATTAATGAAAATTATCATTCTTAGCTATTTTTAATGATGAATTTTTGATTTTCTGAAAACATTTTAATGCTTTTATTCGTAGAAAAACAGGATTTGTTAGCACATCTGCCAGCTGATCTTTAGTTGTTATTCCATGTTCAGCATGCCAATTCTAGAGATCAAGCTTTCAAAGGTGGATGTGTCTAAAGCCTTTGTTAGCACATCTGCCAGCTGATCTTTAGTTGGAACATGGTGTAGAGAAATCAAACCTTTTTCATAGCAATCCCTCAAAAAGTGATGTATGATATCAATGTGCTTGGTGGTTGAGTGCGAAACTGGATTTTTGATGATATTTTCTGCTGCCTACTGTCCAACATGAGAGGTGTCTTTAAGGCAGTGATACCAAAATCCAGCAGTTGATTTTGAAGCCATAGCAGTTAGGCTGTACAGCTTGCAGCAGCAATATACTCTGCCTCAGCAGTGGATGTTGAAACAGCTGCTTGCTTTTTGCTTTGCCAAGACACTAAGCAATTGCCTAGGAATTGGCACCCTCCTGAAGTGGACTTCCTTGTTGTATTGCATCCAACAAAGTCGCTATCTGAGAAACCTGAAAGCATGATATTTCCATCAGCTGGATACCAGATACCAAGTGTGGGAGCACCTTTGAGGTATCTGAATATCCTTTTTATAGCAATAAGGTTTGACTTTCTAGGGGCTGATTGGGATCTTGCACAAACACATGTTGCAAACATGATGTTTGGCCTAGATGCAGTTAGGTACAATAAAGACCCAATCATGCTTCTATAAAGAGTTTTATCAACCAAATCATCCTTTTCATCAGACATGACTAACTTGGTGGTTGCTATGGGTGTACTACATGGTTTGCAGTCATTCATATCAAATTTTGTTAAAAGTTCTTTGGCATATTTTCCTTAATGAATGAAAGTACCATTTTGCAGTTGCTTTACTTGGAGACCAAGAAAGCGCTGTAGTTCACCCATTGCACTCATCTCAAACTTAGCTGTCATGAGTTTTCTGAACTCTTCACACATTTTAGAACATGTGCTTCCAAAGATGATGTCATCCACATAAATCTGGACAATCATCAAATCTTTCCCTCTCAATTTTAGAAACATTGTTTTATCAATTTTACCTCTTGTGAAACCAATGGAAAGAAGAAAGGTGGAAAGAGTTTCATACCAGGCTCTAGGTGCTTGTTTCAAGCCATACAAAGCCTTATTTAGCTTGTAGACATGATTTGGATAAAATGGATCCTCAAAACCAGGAGGTTGATAGACAAATACCTCTTCTTGAATCTTACCATAGAGGAATGCACATTTGATATCCATTTGAAACACCTTGATGTTGTGGTTGACAGCAAAGGCCAAGAACAGTCTGATAGCTTCCAATCTAGCTACAGGGGTAAAAGTTTCATCATAGTCAATGCCCTCTTCCTGTCTGAAACCTTGAACCACTAGCCTTGCTTTATTCTTGACAACAATGCCCCTTTCATCAGTTTTATTTTTAAAGACCCACTTTGTGCCAATAGGACTCACACCCTCTGGCAGTGGTACAAGCTCCCATACTTGTTGTCTTTTAAACTGTTGGAGATCTTCCTGCATGGCCTCTACCCAACTGTTGTCTTTTAGTGCCTCTTGGTACTTGACTGGTTGATGGAGAGATAGAAAGCCAACAAAAAGACAGATGTTTTGGGATTGGCTTCTTGTGAGCACCCCTTCACTGATGTTGCCAATGATTTGGTCAGGTGGATGAGACTTCAAGAAGATCAGATCTCCTTTGTCTGGAACAATGGCATTTAAAGGTGAGGGTTGCAGATGTGAATCATCTGAGCTAACAATTGTTGGTGACTTTGATGATCCAACAGTGTCTTGAAATGGAGGTGGAGGAATCGGTGGAATTGATGTGGAAACATGTTGACTTTTATCCACTGTTTGAGGACTTGTATCAACAATGTTTGATGATGTAGGAGCAGGGTTTAAAGGGCTACTTTGGTCAACAAATGTTGAGGTAGCAATGGTTGAGCATTGACAACTGTTTTGAACATCTGCTGCTCTGGCAATGGATTTGAAGTTTTATTGTGGGGTGATCACTTCATACCCATTGTCTGATGGAAGATTTTGAGATGGACCTGCACTGTTAGTCCTGACAGAAACATTTTCAAAAGTAAATTTATCAAGATTAAATAACTCTGCAGGGTTTGCAGGGATTTTCATTGAAGAAAGTTCATTGAAGAAAGTTCATTGAACTTTATATTCAAAGTCTCTTCCACTGTTTTGGTCCTTGTGTTAAACACTTTGTAGGCCTTAGCAGTGGTTGACTATCCCAAATGATATCCACTGTCTACTTTGGCTGCAAATTTTGAAATTGAGTCTTTTAAGTTCAAAATAAAGCATGGGCAGCCAAATAATTTAAGTATGAGATCAGTGGTTTGATTTTATACAGAAGTTCAAAGGCAGTCTTTTGATGCCTGGGGTTGATTAAAACTTTGTTCAGGACATAGCAAGCAGTGTTTACTGCTTCTGTCAAGAAAGTTAATGGCAAACCTAATTCAGCAAGCATGGTTCTAGCAGCCTCAATCAGTGTCCTGTTCTTTCTCTCAACAACCCCATTTTGCTCTGGTGTCCCTGGAATGTTGTACTGCCTTACAATTCCTTTTGACACACAAAACTCATCCAACTCCCTATTTCTGAACTCTGTGCCATTGTCACTCCTAAAGACTTTTACTGGCTAGTCAACTGCTTTTCAACCTGTTTGACAAAGTCTTGCAGAATGCCTGCAGTCTCATCTTTGGAATGTAAGAAATAAGTCCATGTAAACCTAGAAAAGTCATCTATAATTACCAAACAATATCTTTTCTTTTTAAGACTCATGACTTTTACTGGGCCAAACAGATCCATGTGCAGCAATTGCAAGAACTTGGTTGTTTTGGACTCTTCAATGGAGTTAAATGAGCTTTTATGTTGTTTTCCTTTTAAGCAAGAAACACAATGCTCAGGACAGGTGAACAGTTTTAGAGGAAGACCTCTTACTAAACCCTGTTTTGACAAAGCAGTGATTGTCTTGAGATTTGTGTGCCCCAATCTCCCATGCCAAAGTTCTGTCTCTTTGTTAGAGGCAGCTGAGAACAGACAGGCATCAGTCCTGGGGCTCTCTTTTGACAAATCAACTACATAGACATTGCCACTCCTTTGAGCAACAAGTTGAGTTTTTCCATTTTTTATTATTTCATCAATCTTTTTGACCATTTCTAGTCCAACAATCCTACAACAATCCTTAGTGAAGAATGAACCATAGCCCTTATCACTCATTTGTGAGACACTAAGGAGGTTGAATTTTAGATTGCCTATCAGATTGCCATTTTCAAACTTAACATTTCCAGATTGAACTGTACCAGAACCCATCACCTTCCTTTTACTATTATTACCAAAAGATATATCACCCCCTCCATGAGTTTTGAATTCTTTGAGTAGGGCTCTACATCCAGTCATGTGCCTGGAGCCTCCACTATCTACATACCAAAGACTATCTAAGCATGCTGAAGCTCCCTGCACATCAAGTAAATAATTAGTTCAGGAGGGCCTCCAAAGCCAATAAGGCTTTGGATGGGGTCTCAACAGTGTCTGTGTTAAGTTCAGGTGGATGGACAGTGGTTAGCTCAGGTGTTTGGACAATTTTAGAACTGTTTTTCTCTAACCACTGTTGGGGGTCCTGTCCTATCAGCTGTTGATACCCAAAGGGATGCCTGTTCACTCTAGGTTAAGAAGGCCTTTTGTAAACCTCATAAACGTGTGGAACCCTTGGGTATGGTGGTTGACCTTTACCTCTTTGGTATTAGTTAGCAGGGGGTGCATCAGTCACCTGAACTTCTCTTTTGACAGAGGTTTGGTTCAACTGTTTTGTAACAGCTGTTTGAACTGGCACAAACAGTGGTTGTTTCTTGATTTGAGGTTTTGATGAACTCATTGGTGTTTTTGAATTGTACTCTTCCTTTTTTACCTCAAAGGATTTCAGGTACACACACTGCTGAGTAGAATGGTTTGTTTTACCACAGATGGTGCAGCTCTTTGAAGGCACAATGGTACTTGTTTTGTTAAGATCATAAGCTTTTAAGTGAAAACAATCTTTGGTCAAATGATTTTTCTTTTCACAAAAGTCACAAAACAAGTTTTTAATCTTTTCTTTTCTTTTCTTCTTTTCAGAATCCTTTGCAACAGAGTTTTGAACCACTGTTGGGATGTCCTTAAAAGGAATTACCTTGGCCTTTGGAGCTTTGACAGCATCCACAGTTGTGAAGTCCATGGGTTTTAAATTTTCAAGGATGTCACACTTATCAGACCATGTGGGTTTGAATTGGTATTTCTCAATCTCCTCAAAAGTTGAGGACCCCACAGATCTTTCCAAAGTGATTTTGTTACCAAGTTTATCAGTTATTTTAATTTCTTGGCCATCCTTGTTGGTGGGTATGATTTCAACAGAACCAGTTTGATTTGCAGCAGTGTTTTCAACTTGGTCATTTTTTCTAAACCCTATGCCAAATTTTACATTGCTTTCAAGTTGTTTTTCAAGCATAATCTCATAACCTTTGCAGGATTCCACCCATTTTTCACAAGTGATTTGGGTGGTTTCCAACTCTTTTTTACAAACTTGATATTTTTCTATAATGGTCTGGAGTTGGTCCTTGGTTATGCTATGCTCTTGTTTGAGGCTGCAAATCTCATTTTCCTTTTATGACAATTTGTTTTTCAATTCTTTTAAAGATTTTTCAAATTGTACTTCATCATTTAACACTCTATCCCTAAGGTTTTCTTTCACCTCTTTGATGCTTGCAAATGCTATGATGCATTTGTCTGAACAAAGGTTTTTAAGAACCTGGGGTGATACCTTAGCTGCAGCCATCATGGCACAATCACAGACATGCTCATTTTCTTCTGGCACTTTCTCTTCTTTTTCACCTTGTTTCTTCTCTTCTTCTTCTTCTTCAGACCAGGGGTCAGACAGTGGTTCCAACAGGGGTTATGAATTTTCTCCCAACAGTATTTCATTAGCAATAGCAGTAACCACTACTTCAACAATTTCATCCACTGTTTCAGCACTGGATGTTCCTTCCTTAGTTTCCAGCCCTTCAGGATTTGACTCTAATGCTACAAAACAGAATTCATCACTAGAAACAACATCATTAGCATAAAGAGCAAAGTTTTAATCTCCTAATTACTCAGGCAAGCTACTCCAATCAACAAAGCCTTGTGTGAAAAAGCTTTACTGATATGTTTGAACAGCTGTTTGAGGTGCAGCTTATTGAGGTGCGGCTTGTTGCACCTGAACATGAGGAATTGGGGCTTGGACATATTGTATCAGAGGAACAACGGTTTGGACATAGTGCACAGGAATAGGAGTTGCAGGGTGTGCATAATGAGCAGTGTTTACATAGGCAGCAGGGGCATATTGAGAATACTGCACAGTGGTTTGTTATTTTGTGGTCTAGGGTTAGAGCTAGGATATGTGATGATTGGTCCACTATTTTGACTCCTACATTCTCTAGCAAAATGACCAAACCTATTGCACTTGTAGCATTTTATCTTTGATTTATCCAACCATACTTTCAGGTTCCCATGTTACCCTGGAAGTTTTCTCCCTGTCCTTTTGTAAAACTTGCTGGTTCTAACCCTCAACAGTGCAATTTGGTGCAAAATATCCATCTCTTCCAGATCAGTTGGATCAAAATGCCAAATTTTACAGTGCTTTCAAGCTGTTTTTCAAGCATAATCTCATAACCTTTGCAGGATTCCACCCATTTTTCATAAGTGATTTGGGTGGTTTCCAACTCCTTTTTCCAAATTTGATATTTTTCTATAATGGTCTGGAGTTGGTCCTTGGTTATGCTATGCTCTTGTTTGAGGCTGCAAATCTCATTTTACTTTTCTGACAATTTTTTTTTCAATTCTTTTAAAGATTTTTCAAATTGTACTTCATCATTTAGCACTCTATCCCTAAGGTTTTCATTCACCTCTTTGATGTTTGCAAATGCTATGATGCATTTGTCTGAACAAAGGTTTTTAAGAACCTGAGGTGATACCTTAGCTGCAGCCATCATGGCACAATCACAGACATGCTCATTTTCTTCTGGCACTTTCTCTTCTTTTTCACCTTGTTTCTTCTCTTCTTCTTCTTCTTCAGACCAGGGGTCAGACAGTGGTTCCAACAAGGGTTCTGAATTTTCTCCCAACAGTATTTCATTAGCAACAGCAGTAACCACTGCTTCAACAATTTCATCCACTGTTTCAGCACTGGATGTTCCTTCCTCAGTTTCCAGCCCTTCAGGATTTGACTCTAATGCTACAAAACAGAATTCATCACTAGAAACAACATCATTAGAATAAAGAGCAAAGTTTTCATCTCCTAATTCCTCAGGTAAGCTACTCCAATCAACAAAGCCTTGTGTGAAAAAGCTTTACTGATATGTTTGAACAGCTGTTTGAGGTGTAGCTTGTTGAGGTGCGGCTTGTTGCACCTGAACCTGGGAAATTGGGGCTTGGACATACTGTATCTGAGGAACAATGGTTTGGACATAGTGCACAGGAACAGGAGTTGCAGGGTGTACATAATGAGCAGTGTTTACATGGGCAGCAGGGGCATATTGGGAATACTGCACAGTGGTTTGTTATTTTGTGGTCTAGGGTTAGAGCTAGGATATGTGATGACTGGTCCACTGTTTTGACTCCAACATTCTCTAGCAAAATGACCTAACCTATTGCACTTGTAGCATTTTATCTTTGATTTATCCAACCATACTTTCAGGTTCCCATGTTACCCTGGAAGTTTTCTCCCTGTCCTTTTGTAAAACTTGCTGGTTCTAACCCTCAACAGTGCAATTTGGTGCAAAATATCCATCTCTTCCAGATCAGTTGGATCAAAATGCCAAATTTTACAGTGCTTTCAAGTTGTTTTTCAAGCATAATCTCATAACCATTGCAGGATTCCACCCATTTTTCACAAGTGATTTGGGTGGTTTCCAACTCCTTTTTACAAATTTGATATTTTTCTATAATGGTCTGGAGTTGGTCCTTGGTTATGCTATGCTCTTGTTTGAGGCTTCAAATCTCATTTTCCTTTTCTGACAATTTGTTTTTCAATTCTTTTAAAGATTTTTCAAATTGTACTTCATCATTTAGCACTCTATCCCTAAGGTTTTCATTCACCTCTTTGATGTTTGCAAATGCTATGATGCATTTGTCTGAACAAAGGTTTTTAAGAACCTGAGGTGATACCTTAGCTGCAGCCATCATGGCACAATCACAGACATGCTCATTTTCTTCTGGCACTTTCTCTTCTTTTTCACCTTGTTTCTTCTCTTCTTCTTCTTCAGACAAGGGGTCAGACAGTGGTTCCAACAAGGGTTCTGAATTTTCTCCCAACAGTATTTCATTAGGAACAGCAGTAACCACTGCTTCAACAATTTCATCCACTGTTTCAGCACTAGATGTTCCTTCTTCAGTTTCCAGCCCTTCAGGATTTGACTCTAATGCTACAAAACAGAATTCATCACTAGAAACAACATCATTAGCATAAAGAGCAAAGTTTTCATCTCCTAATTCCCTAGGTAAGCTACTCCATTCAACAAAGCCTTGTGTGAAAAAGCTTTACTGATATGTTTGAACAGCTGTTTGAGATGTAGCTTGTTGAGGTGCGGCTTGTTGCACCTGAACCTGAGGAATTGGGGCTTGGACATACTGTATCTGAGGAACAATGGTTTGGACATAGTGCACAGGAACAGGAGTTGCAGGGTGTGCATAATGAGCAGTGTTTACATGGGCAGCAGGGGCATATTGGGAATACTGCACAGTGGTTTGTTATTTTGTGGTCTAGGGTTAGAGCTAGGATATGTGATGATTGGTCCACTGTTTTGACTCCTACATTCTCTAGCAAAATGACCTAACCTATTGCACTTGTAGCGTTTTATCTTTGATTTATCCAACCATACTTTCAGGTTCCCATGTAACCCTGGAAGTTTTCTCCCTGTCCTTTTGTAAAACTTGCTGGTTCTAACACTCAACAGTGCAATTTGGTGCAAAATATCCATCTCTTCCAGATCAGTTGGATCAAAATGCTGGAGATCATTGAGTTCAAAGCACAGATTAACAGAACTCTGGTTTTCTCCATTAGCTGTAAAAGCATAATTGGATGAATAAGAATCAGAGTTATTAAAAGCTCCACCAGCTGTTAGGCCAATGTAATGATCATAACCCAGAACCTTACTACTACCAGATTCTTCCTGACCCAAAAGAGTTGTGCTGCCAAATGAATAGTCATCTGCAACTTTTCCAGACTCTTGTAACTTCTTTTTCTGGTTCAACTCCCTTTCATAGGTCAGGAGTCTACCATGAAGCTGGGTTAGGGTCAGATCTTTGAACCCAACTGAATTCCTGGTTACAAAAGCAATTGTGTCCCATTTATCAGGAAGTGACCTAAGAAACCTGCTATTTTGTGTTGCATTAAGAAATTCAACCTTAACCAGTTTTAGTTCACTTATGAAACAGCTAAATCGCTCAAACTGTTGTGTTAATGATTCGCCCTTAATGTGACAAAAGGTTTCATACTGTTGGTTTAAAATTTCCCTATTATTTTTAATTACTTCTTCAGTCCCCCCAAACTATTCCTTAAGTGCATCCCACAATTCCTTGGCACTGTTACAGTGTAACAGTCCATCATAGAACTCATTTGGTAGTGCAGATGCAACGATGCTAAATGCCTTGGCATCCAGTTCAATTTTCTGAAAATCTTGTTCAGTATAGTTCTCAATTTTCTTAGGAACCATGACTTTGAAATCCTCAGCACTCGGCACCATTGGAACATGTGGTCCAAAGATAACCGACTTCCAACATCCGGTATTCTGTTGAGCTAGGATGTGACACATCCTTCGCTCCCAGATGTTGTATTCAGATCTCTTCAACATAGGTGGTTTGAAGAGTGAACCAGTGTTATTATTGACATCATGTGATTGTGACGTCATTCTGGTTGTTTTTCAGGTAGTGAATAATCAACTTTGTACGTGATTATACCTTACTCTGTTTTACAACAAAAACGAATAATTAAAAGTATCTACGATTTTGAGCTGAACTTTTACGTCAAAATGATTGTTAGATCAAGTTTGACTGTCCTAGCTCTGATACCAATTGTTAGGATCTGAGTTTGATATGATTGTGTTTGTTTAACTAAAATGAAGATGAATCAGAAATAATTGCAGCGGAAATAGATGAATAAACTTTCAGCACAATCAAAGAGAGAACAATTTTAAGCAAACATGTTTAACATAGAGTCGAATGATTGTATTTGATTACAATACTCAAAACTAATGCATGCATGCACAAAGTCTCCCCCTCAGCCTGAGTTCACAGTGATTGTTCGTACAGAATGACTTAGTGATGAAGAGAGCTAATAGAACAGTACAGGGTACTGTTCTATTTATAGTACATAACAAACCACTAAAGCATCTGTGCTGACATCACTATTGAAAGTGACATCTAACCTCCTAACAACCTATAACCACTGATCTATATAAACACTCCTTACTAAACTGCTGATTACAAATAATACAAAGGATAAACTAAACTACTGCTTCTCATTCCACTGTTATAGCCCAGCAGTGCTTTGTGTCTTCAGTAGTGCTTGATGCATATCAGTAGATTGAGCATCAGTGCTTTATTACCAACATTCTTTAGAGATCATCAGTTGTTGTAGATCAGCAGTTGTTGTAGAAGGGCAGTAGTTAGAGGATATCAGATGTTAGGCCACATACAAGGGGAAAGACTGATGCAAACAACCGCTTATTGTGAATCCACTGATCTGATACAGTTTTGGCTTTAATCAACTGTTCCTTTGTAGGGTTCAATCCCAACACGTGTTGTGTAGGATAATTTTCGAAATGTGTATGATAAATTTTTATGTGTGTAGGCAAAAAAAATAGTCTAGGGAATAATAGTGTTTATCAGTAATTAATTACTTATAGATAGTAATAAATTAGATGAAACAAAAACGACTTAATATTTTACAATTGTGTCACACCCCGACCACGTAAAACAATAAACCGTGGCGGAAACGTCGGGGAGTGTTGTAACAGAATTATCGTTTCAAACCATGGATACAAAGAGTTTCGTTTTAATAAATATTAAACATTGCCTTAGAGTTAAACAAGCAATTCAAACATAGACTATTATCGTTAATAAATCACTAAGGCCTCGTCCGGTCCTAAGTGAGCATGCATCCTATTCATAAATCAACATTAAGCAACTTCACCTGAAACATATGTAAAAACAAAGTCAGCAAAGAAATGCGGGCGAGTACATAGGTTTTGTGAGAGTGTCAGATTCATGGCTCGTTTATACGTTGAAATAACTTGTACAACTTCGTTAATGGTTATTAGAAAACCCTGTTTTGTAAAATGTTTGTATCGTAAAATGGATAACCAAATCAAAACAGATTGGTTATAATTTATAAACCTCGATGCCATGAATCTTAACCCAAAACATTTGTTTTCGTAAACCAAATCGTAAATCATTCTCGTAATAAATCTCGTATGGTTTATATAGTTTCGTAAACATCGTTTGTATAACATCGTTTCAAATTGTTCGCCCAAGTGAACTAAATAACGCCACGGTATGTAATATAATGAAAACATATATATATATATAGGAAGTACCAGCGGCATATCCACCATGCTTTCATCACATTACACCCGTCCCATTATCTAAACACTAACCGAAAACCAATCGTTTACCCAAATCGTTTAATTCGTTAAACATCGCTTTAGTCGTTTAAATCATTCTCGTTTTAGATCGTGAAACTACTTTTGGTCGTCTCGTTAATAACATTCAAACCTTTGTGACTCGTCTATTGTTCAACTCATTTTCTCGTATTAACAAACCACCAAAGGGTAAGTTAACAGTCATCAGATTCGGTCGTTACCCACCTAACCCACACATAACCATGGGTCCGGTCTGATAACGGGATTTGTCGGATCCTATGGTACCATAACCTAATACTGGTCGGTTTGTCCAAAATTAATGAATGTCATTCGTTCTGTAATTACAACCAACAAGCTCGTTCACATTATCGAAATCGTTATTAGTTTAGTATAAACCATCTCAATCGTTTTGAAACCATCGTCAAAATATCGAAATCGTTTTGATACATATGAATCACCCCAAAACAATCGAAAACAGTAAAATAAGGGACTATGTACTCACCTTCGGGTGCGTTTTTAAATGATAACAAAATTCCTCAATTGTTTACCCGCCCTAAATTAAATAAGAATGATTTTAATAATCGAAAACCCACACTTTGACATGCAATTACTACTTATGTCATTTCCGTTTTAATATATATGAACTGGGCTGTTTTCGGACATTTAAATAAAATGGTTAACTCATTCCAAAAATTCCCTAGTTTTTACAGAACGTCTTAAACGATCCAAATATTATTGTGTAAAAATATCGGGGTCCAGTTCATTACCAATATTTTATAGAAAATCGTTTACCGGGCTGCAATCAGATTTGTCGCTTTCTGATTGCAGTTTACGAAATAATTCATTAAAAAGTCATAGTGAGTCCGATTTACGAAATTCCAGTGGGAGAATTACAAATACATCAGTGGTCAACTATGGTATAAATTTCGTGATCAGACTCCACACAGAATACATGTTATGACAGAAAACAGGACGCACATTTTCAGCAGCAAAAATGCAGCTCTAGCTGCTGTTACGAAAAGACACTTTAAAAATAGTAAACGGAGTCCAAAAATTATTATTCCGGTGCCATTAGAACTGTATTTCATAATACATAATTCTAGACTTCAGAAAATACATTTTTCGTTAAGTTACGGTCTGGTTACAGCCAGTTAAAGGCGGCTGGAAATGCAGATCAGCAAGCTGTTTTCAGTCTTTTAACATTATAAAGTGTGTTCGATTGATTCCGTTAACATGTTTAGCGATCACAATAATACTTACAGCAGATTATCACTTATATATGTCAGATTTATCATGCATTAACATATTTCATCATCATTTTTAACACTACTTTACCATATGTTAGATGATGTTCAAGACTTGTTTAAATATTTTAGACTTTCTATCTTTTTGATCTTTAAACATCATTAACCACACAACAAACATGTAAAATACAAGGATCTATGTGCTTACCACTAGCACAAGGCTAGGGGAGTTCGAGTGTAGAAAAGTGGTGGATAAAAGAAATCGAGAGCGGTCCTTGAGCTTCCGAACACACCAAGCCTTGTTGAATGATCTCTTGCACCTTTGGGTAAGTATAGAATGCTTGTAGGGAAGTTGGATGGTGGTGATATGGTGGGTGGTTGTGGCTGCCGAAATGAAGAAGAGAGGAGGAGAGAATTGTTGTTGGTTGTTGTGTGTTTTGAAGTGAGAAGGTGGAGGTCTAGAGGTTATTTATAAAGACCAAGTCCACCATTTAACCAACATGTAATGTGTCTAATATCTTGCCTACATATCAAATAAAATATGAAAAGAAATCAAGGGGTGTGTACCCCCTTGTCTAGAACCGGTTATGGGGGGGGGGGGGTTGGGATGCAAGTGTTGGTTACTAGTTTAGTTACAACACTAGTTAGGAATTAATGATATAGTTTGTGTATTGTTATGTGTTATTTAATATAAAGTGGGTTAGGGTATTCGGGGACCCTAACTAGCTCAGAAAAGTAAGAACAATATGTTTGATAATATTTTTGTGTTCCGGGTAATGTCCGGTTGTTTGGTTGGGTATCGTTTCATTAAAGTGTTTAATTATGTACTGGGTATTTTATCTAGCGTTCAAATCCCGATTTATGGCGTTCTAAATTATTTTTATTATTCTATAAAAATAAACTCACCAAAATATTACTGAAATAAATTTCAGTTGCCAAGACTGGCTATGTTTCGCAGTAAAAGCACTGTGTCGCGCAGAAACACACGGTACACGCTTAAACTTGAAAAATTACGTTGTTAAGCGTTTTAATTTATTTTTCAACACGGACCTGATTAAAAATAAAATTTCAATCATAGCAGAATATTTTTGGGATTTGAATATTATCCGGGCGGTCACCAACGTTCGTTTCGCAGTTTTGTCATAATTAGTTCTTTAGTTCAAATAAACATGTTTTCGTCATACCGAATCCTTCAAAACTTATTTCTAAGTTATGTAAGGGATATTTAGGGTATGTTTAGCTTACGTCACAATTCCGGAGTGTACGTCGCATTAAACCGACTGCGTTTATGCACCAGTTTGCGTATAACCTTCCAGAAAGTGATTTAAAGCTTGAAATCGGAGTCGAATCAAATTGTAAAATCATTAAACACAATTGCACACATAATATCATCAAAACACATATAATAACACCAAAGCATATTGTTTTATTGATAACCAACATTGTTTTACATTGTACATCGATCACAAAGCACAGTTGTCACAAATTGTACCCTTTTTCTTTTTCTTCTCAATTAAATTTTCTTCTCAAATGAACACACACACATATATATATATATATGTATATATATAGAGAGAGAGGGGCTAGTTAACGTATAATATTCCTTAACATACGAGCGTACGCTGTGAAATTATTCACATTGTGAAACTAAACCCTAATCACGTGTGACAACTCGAGTTTCCGAGATTCCACTGTCGCATTAATTGCACGATAATTGTTAGTTTGCTTACACGACTTGTTTGCCTTGTAACCATACGTGTTTAATATATGTTGAGATGGTATGTGACTATTGTGTTTAGTGTTACTTTAAGATTAGTGCCTTCGGTTTTGTCATTTTTTTTCCGTGCTTGTTTTAATGAATCTGTTCAAACTGTGATTTTGATAAGCGTGTTAGGATATATCGTAATTGAGCAAGTTTGTGTGTGTGGGTTTAATGGGTTAGTTGTATTAGGATAATTACATGTTCGGAATTGTTGGGCCTATAAGGATCCGATCAAAAGAAAAAGTCATTGGGCCGCCATCGTGTTAGACATAGCCTCGGTCTAATCCGCGTTATTATGTAATTTCGGCCCAATCCACCTTGTTAAGTTAGTAAACACAAATTGGCCCAACCACTCCTCCCTATATGATTACGTATATGTAACTTATTTGCACACAAAAATAACAAACCCTATTCCCCACTATGGTTGCGACGGCTGTGGACACCCCCCCCCCCCCCCCCTTCAAAGCATCATCCTACTCGATCAAGCCTGTGGTTAGTGAATCCTCATTCTTGTTGAATCTTGCTCGTTTGATCTTGTTCGTATCTGAATTATACGAATGCTATATAACGATTAGGATAGGTGATTGGCTTGTGAAATTGAATGTTGTTTTATGAGGATTATGGCTGATTGTTATGCATGTGAAATGTTAACTGATTGCTTGCATTTGATTGGTCTGATACAAATGTTACTGATGCGATGAAACAGTAGGGTTAGGCGGCGGATCTGTGATGCACTCCGACGAAACACATGGCTCCGGCGAAACATGTGCTGTTTCGTTACACACAAACCCGACGAAACATAATAGTGTTTCGTCGCATGCTTTGGTGTCTCGCCATGGGGGCAAACAGAAGGGACTAGTGGACGGTTTTGTGATGTGAGATGGGTATTTTGGTTGTGTGTATGTGCATGAAATGAGTACCAGGATGTTTTAATGACTAGATTATTACAAGTCAGTGAATGTTATATGTTAAATAACATGTTGAATCAATCAAAGTTGCTATTATAGTGTCAGTCACATTAAATGCTTATGAAAAGGTGAACCCATGTGGTTTTCATTTGGAACCAGTAGTACATGTTTTGCAAAAGGCTTATGAAGGTCCAGTTACATAACAGGTTTTAATAAGGGTTGTCGGCCATATAGATTCAATTTGACTATGAATTGTTCCTTTATCATGACAAATCATGACATCAGGTGTCAGGTTTGTAAGAAGGGTCATTATTATTGCATATGCATAAGATGTTAACTCTATATGTGTATGTGAACCCATGCTACTAAACTGCATATAATTTATTATGTAGTGTAATGTGTTTTCAATTCCATGAACCGACATAAATCACACGTGTGTGCTATATGTAACTTAATGGTATATTGTGTGAATGCGGGAATGCATAAACTATTTGTACGTGTAAGTTGTGGATTATGTGCATACGAATCTGATTAAAACTTGGTAATCATGAATAGGACGTGGTTGATCAAAACTGTTAAACAAGTAAATTATCTGCCGAGCAAGCCCAGGTGAGTTCACACCCTTACCAAGGCATGGGATTCCCGGGGTTGGGAATGGGATTGAATGATTACTTGTACTTACCTTGTTACTGGAATTATGTACCACTGACCTCGTTAGGGGAAGGTCACTTATAGATACTGCTAGACTAGTAATACATGGGATGACCCCACAAATCTTCGCACACATGCCTGGAATGGCCGCGATACGAATACTAAACTTCGCACACATGCCTGGGATGGCCGCGATACGAATACTAAACTTCGCACACATGCCTGGAGGGCCGCGATACAAATATAACTAGTCTAGAATACATGGGAAACTCCCTCTAATCTTCGCAAACATGCCTGGAGGGCCGCGATACAAAGTATATACGATACATGGTTACTAAACAAACAAACGGTTTACGAAATGAATACTATAACTAAACAATCAACTGTTACCTCGCTCAACTTTGTCGTTGACTCTCTGTTACATGCCTTGCAGGTCGTTAGGTACACATGGGGCTTGCACTAGGAGGCGCGGTCGTTGTGGACATGGATCGTGGATGCTTTGTTAAACATATATGACATTTCAAACTTAATACTTACGTTGGGTTTACTTTTATGCTTCCGCTAAACATTGAAACTATATTTATGATTTGAACACCTTTCATATTGTTTGGTTGAATTACATTTACTATTTACATTGTTCAATATGATAGGTGGCTTGATCCTGGTCAGTCACGCCCCCAAGCGGTGATACTCCGCGTGTTGATTTAGGGGGGTGTGACAGATTGGTATCAGAGCCATTGGTTATAGAGAACTTGGTTTTAATAAGGGGAAAATGTTTTATTAAAACCAGACTATAACCTGTACAGTGCTCAACGATCCACAACGACGCTTCGCTCCACGTGCAAGACTCCACACTATAGGTACTGCTATTCATGTTTACATTGCCTACTTGCTAGATACATAGAACTTTGCTCAGGGTATGCTTAGATAAACGTAACAACTATTACTTGAAAACACATGTGTGCTTACTCCCTTCTGTTATCGCACTTTCGCGAACCCCTCTCACTTATGTTGCCTGTTATCCCTACTACGTCCCATGTGACACACAATCGTTTAACTACTTGGCAAGAGGTGGTCAAATCCCCTTCAAATTTCTCGTCACCCTGCCACGACTGCTTATGCATTCTATTTATTCGTACGCATATCTCGACACGACGTCGCCACCTGACCCTCCGTACAACTGGCTTATACGCCAACAACCATAACACGACTTTCACCAAACACGAGACTACCATACTACCATGATGAATGATTCACTCTTCTTATTCTATTGGATTAACTCTATCGTATGCCCAACTTAGCGAATGGATGCCATTATTGGTGAAACAGTTTTCAAGACAAATAGGGACAGAGTTATGGAGCAGTCAACCTACCAGCAAGCACGATAGATTATATGTTTGCATGACCCACCTTAAACAACAAGAGACGTACCCTATTTCACGATAGTTTTCTTGCCTATACAAAATCTCCGCACTAACCCTCACACTGACGCATGATTATTGATGGCTAGTATGCCCGTTTCCTACCATTGGCCTAGAGCAAACTATCACCCCCGTACCTCAGCGAAGTTACGTTCTCGCTCCTCCATGACGAGCCATTGAAACGAACCACTCTCTAGCTTAAAGGATTTAGAAGGCTAGACTCCTGACCACTGGTGATCACTCTACGAAACCTTGAGAATGATGGTGTAATGTTGATACGGTTATACTCTCTTGAATGTGTTTACACGTCTTTCCTTGGAACGTCATGAATACGCAGACGTGCTTTGGACTCCATCGCACGACTTAAGGAAACCCCCGGACTTGGTTACTTACTTGATGAAACACACACACCTAAGTTCATGGAATTAGGTAAATTATCCCTCCTTCACATGGGGGAGAATACAACGGCTCCTGGTGGGAGTCACAGTGAAACTTAACGCTACACGATTGTACGATAACGATGCTGCTATGATTAAGTTCTTGTTCTAATTGATTCAACCCCGTGTCAACATTATGCAATCGACGATATACTTTGTCCTAACTATACCTAACTGGCGTGCAGCCAGCAGTACATTCGATATCGAGTAGACCCCCGCTGTGAATTCTTAAACGCTTACCCACCGAATGAGATTACTCCTTTTTATGTTGCCGCACCCATGCATGATATACCTTTGGGATACAGTGATCCTAACAACAATCCCCGCGGACCCTCGCTTGGACAAGTTACACTCTACGAATATCACTCGATGAGCATTGGGCTATACAGGTGATGATGCCACAAGTACTGATCTTTGGACGTGGTAAACTATCAACACAATTGCACGAACTCTTGGATAAGGGTTTCATTCGTCCTAGCTCTTCGCCCTGGGAGCTCCAGTATTATGCGTGAAGAAGAAAGACGGTACCTTCAGAATGTGCATCGACTACCGTGAACTCAACAAGGTGACCGTGAAGAATCGTTATCCCCTTCCACGTATTGATGACTTGTTCGATCAGTTTCAAGGGTCGAGCTACTACTCGAAGATAGATCTGAGGTCAGACTACCATCAACTGAGAGTCCGAGATGAGGACGTCTCCAAAACAGCATTCCGAACACGCTACGGTCACTACGAGTTTCTAGTCACGCTATTCGGGTTAACAAACGCACCTGCAGTTTTCATGGATCTTACGACACAGAGTGTGCAAGCCGTATTTGGATAAGTTCGTCATTGTATTCGTCGACGACATTTTGATTTACTCCAAGAGTCAGGAGGAACGCGAGCAGCATTGACGACTTATTTTGGAACTCCTTCGAATAGAACAACTATACGACAAGTTTCGAAATGCGACTTTTGACTTCGTGAAGTCCACTTTCTAGGCCACGTGGTAAACAAGGATGGGATTCATGTTGATCCATCCAAGGTAGACTTGATTAAGAACTGGCCTGCGCCTCACACACCAATGGAAATTCGCCAATTCTTGGGTTTGGCAGGTTACTACAGAAGGTTCATCAAAGACTTCTCAAAGATTGCACAGCCGTTTACACTACTGACATAGAAGGGTGTCACTTATCGCTGGGGTAATACACAGGAAACAGCTTTTCAGCACTTAAAGGATAGACTCTGCAGCGCACCTATTCTCTCATTGCCAGAGGGCACAGACGATTACGTGGTTTATTGTGACGCATCATTTCAGGGTCTTGGTTGTGTATTGATGCAACGGGATAAGGGTATTGCCTATGCTTCGTGTCAACTTAAAGTTCACGAACGGAACTACACTACACACGATTTAGAGCTGGGAGCTGTCGTTTTCGCGCTTAAGATATGGCGACATTACCTGTACGGTACCAAGTGCATTATCTACACCGATCACAGGAGTCTCGAGCATATCTTCAAGCAGAAGGAATTGAACATGCGTCAACGTCGATGGGTTGAACTACTGAATGATTACGAATGCGCCATCAAGTACCATCCGGGCAAAGCAAATGTTGTGGCTGACGCCCCCAGTCGAAAGGATACTACGCCTAGGCGCGTACGAGCATTACAACTTACTATTCAGTCTAGTCTTCCTGCACAGATACGAGATGCTCAGGTAGAAGCATTGAAACCAGAAAACGTCAGGGCTGAAGCCCTACGCGGCTCAAGGAAACGATTAGAACAAAAGGAAGACGGCGCCTATTATGTAACGGGGCGTATTTGGGTCCCACTTTATGGTAACTTACGCGAGCTTGTAATGGACGAAGCACATAAGTCTCGCTACTCGGTACATCCAGGTTCGGATAAAATGTACCACGATCTCAGAACTACGTATTGGTTGCCCAACATGAAAGCCCACATAGCAACTTACGTTAGCAAGTGTTTGACCTACGCGAGGGTCAAGACAGAATATCAGAAACCATCAGGCCTACTTCAGCAACCAAAGATACCACAATGGAAATGGGAGGAAATTTCCATGGATTTTGTTACTGGCCTGCCTAGATCTCAGCATGGTAACGATACTATTTGGGTGATCGTGGATCGACTCACTAAGTCTGCACACTTCTTGGCTATCAAAGAAACAGACAAGTTCTCTACCTTAGCAGACATTTACTTAAAGGAAGTTGTTTCGAGGCACGGGGTGCCAACCTCTATTATCTCAGATCGTGATGCACGATTCACTTCAGAAGTGTGGCAAGCGGGGCACAAAGCTTTTGGCTCACGATTAGACATGAGCACAGCTTATCACCCTCAGACGGATGGGCAGTCTGAGCGCACTATCCAGACTCTCGAAGACATGCTTAGGGCATGTGTTATCGATTTCGGCAACAGCTGGGAAAAACATCTTTCGTTAGTGGAGTTCTCGTACAATAACAGTTACTACACCAGCATTCAAGCCGCTCCATTCGTGGCATTGTACGGGCGTAAATGTCGATCACCTCTCTGTTGGGCAGAGGTGGGTGATAGCCAAATCACAGGTCCAGAACTTGTAGTTGATGCTACTGAACGGATTGCACAGATACGACAACGCATGGCGGCAGCTCGCGACCGTCAGAAAAGCTACGCTGATAAGCGCAGGAAACCACTCGAGTTCCAGGTTGGGGATCGAGTGCTACTCAAAGTCTCACCCTGGAAGGGTGTAGTTCGTTTTGGTAAACGAGGCAAACTCAATCCGCGGTATGTCGGACCGTTCGAAATCATAGAAAGAATAGGCAAAGTGGCCTACAGACTGAACCTACCAGCAGAACTCGGTGCAGTTCACAATGTTTTACACGTGTCGAATCTGAAGAAGTGTCTGTCAGATGAGACCCTCATAGTTCCTTTGAAGGAACTCACTATCGACGAACAGTTACATTTCATCGAAGAACCAGTTGAAATCACGGACCGGGATGTTAAGGTCCTCAAGCACACCAGAATACCTCTTGTTCGAGTTCGTTGGAACTCCCGTCGTGGCCCAGAGTTTACCTGGGAACGAGAAGACCAAATGAAAATCAAGTATCCCCAGTTGTTCGTAAACAATGCAACTACTACTGAGGCCGAAGCTACTACTGAATTTCGGGACGAAATTCCAAATCAACGGGGGGATGATGTGACACCCCAAGAAAAACGAGTAAACGATACAACTTAACTAGCTTCCTCAGTAACCGCATGCTAAATTTCGGGACGAAATTTCTTTCAAGTTGGGGATAATGTGACAACTCGAGTTTCCGAGATTCCACTTTCGCATTAATTGCACGATAATTGTTAGTTTGCTTACACGAGTTGTTTGCCTTGTAACCATACGTGTTTAATATATGTTGAGATGGTATGTGACTATTGTGTTTAGTGTTACTTTAAGATTAGTGCCTTCGGTTTTGTCATTTTTTTTCCGTGCTTGTTTTAATGAATCTGTTCAAACTGTGATTTTGATAAGCGTGTTAGGATATATCGTAATTGAGCAAGTTTGCGTGTGTGGGTGTAATGGGTTAGTTGTATTAGGATAATTACATGTTCGGAATTGTTGGGCCTATAAGGATCCGATCAAAAGAAAAAGTCATTGGGCCGCCATCGTGTTAGACATAGCCTCGGTCTAATCCGCGTTATTATGTAATCTCGGCCCAATCCACCTTGTTAATTTAGTAAACACAAATTGGCCCAACCACTCCTCCCTATATGATTACGTATATGTAACTTATTTGCACACAAAAATAACAAACCCTATTCCCCACTTTGGTTGCGACGGCTGTGGACACCCCCCCTTCAAAGCATCATCCTACTCGATCAAGCCTGTGGTTAGTGAATCCTCATTCTTGTTGAATCTTGCTCGTTTGATCTTGTTCGTATCTGAATTATACGAATGCTATATAACGATTAGGATAGGTGATTGGCTTGTGAAATTGAATGTTGTTTTATGAGGATTATGGCTGATTGTTATGCATGTGAAATGTTAACTGATTGCTTGCCTTTGATTGGTCTGATACAAATGTTACTGATGCGATGAAACAGTAGGGTTAGGCGGCGGATCTGTGATGCACTCCGACGAAACACGTGGCTCCGGCGAAACATGTGCTGTTTCGTTACACACAAACCCGACGAAACATAATAGTGTTTCGTCGCATGCTTTGGTGTCTCGCCGTGGGGGCAAACAGAAGGGACTAGTGGACGGTTTTGTGATGTGAGATGGGTATTTTGGTTGTGTGTATGTGCATGAAATGAGTACCAGGATGTTTTAATGACTAGATTATTACAAGTCAGTGAATGTTATATGTTAAATAACATGTTGAATCAATCAAAGTTGCTATTATAGTGTCAGTCACATTAAATGCTTATGAAAAGGTGAACCCATGTGGTTTTCGTTTGGAACCAGTAGTACACGTTTTGCAAAAGGCTTATGAAGGTCCAGTTACATAACAGGTTTTAATAAGGGTTGTCGGCCATATAGATTCAATTTGACTATGAATTGTTCCTTTATCATGACAAATCATGACATCAGGTGTCAGGTTTGTAAGAAGGGTCATTATTATTGCATATGCATAAGATGTTAACTCTATATGTGTATGTGAACCCATGCTACTAAACTGCATATAAGTTATTATGTAGTGTAATGTGTTTTCTATTCCATGAACCGACATAAATCACACGTGTGTGCTATATGTAACTTAATGGTATATTGTGTGAATGCGTGAATGCATAAACTATTTGTACGTGTAAGTTGTGGATTATGTGCATACGAATCTGATTAAAACTTGGTAATCATGAATAGGACGTGGTTGATCAAAACTGTTAAACAAGTAAATTATCTGCCGAGCAAGCCCAGGTGAGTTCACACCCTTACCAAGGCATGGGATTCCCAGGGTTGGGAATGGGATTGAATGATTACTTGTACTTACCTTGTTACTGGAATTATGTACCACTGACCTCGTTAGGGGAAGGTCACTTATAGATACTGCTAGACTAGTAATACATGGGATGACCCCACAAATCTTCGCACACATGCCTGGAATGGCCGCGATACGAATACTAAACTTCGCACACATGCCTGGGATGGCCGCGATACGAATACTAAACTTCGCACACATGCCGGGAATGGCCGCGATACGAATACTAAACTTCGCACACATGCCTGGGATGGCCGCGATACGAATACTAAACTTCGCACACATGCCTGGAGGGCCGCGATACAAATATAACTAGTCTAGAATACATGGGAAACTCCCTCTAATCTTCGCAAACATGCCTGGAGGGCCGCGATACAAAGTATATACGATACATGGTTACTAAACAAACAAATGGTTTACGAAATGAATACTATAACTAAACAATCAACTGTGAACTCGCTCAACTTTGTCGTTGACTCTCTGTTACATGCCTTGCAGGTCGTTAGGTACACATGGAGCTTGCACTGGGAGGCGCGGTCGTTGTGGACATGGATCGTGGATGCTTTGTTAAACATCTATGACATTTCAAACTTAATACTTACGTTGGGTTTACTTTTATGCTTCCGCTAAACATTGAAACTATATTTATGATTTGAACACCTTTCATATTGTTTGGTTGAATTACATTTACTATTTACATTGTTCAATATGATTGGTGGCTTGATCTTGGTCAGTCACGCCCCCAAGCGGTGATACTCCGCGTGTGGATTTATGGGGGTGTGACATCACGCATGTTGACATAAAACTCGGAACACTACTTCGCAAACTCGGAACCTACTTCACAGACTCGGAATCTCTTTGGCAAACTCGGAACCTTCATTCAACATGCGTAATTATCTTTCAACATGCGTAAAGATTATAATCTTGGAATTTACTTCACAAACTCGGAATCCTTTCAACATGTGTAAGTATGTTTCAACATGCGTAATTTCCATAGCGAACGCTCGTACGTTAAGCAATATTGTATTTCAGGGTAAGAATCATTTCAGGAACCCTAAATGTTTACAGAACTCACAGAACTCCTAATATAATCTTTTTTTTATATATTTTTATGTTTAGGATAATATTATCATTTATTATGTGTATTTTTAAGATTACATATACATTAAGAGTAATTTTATCATTTTTATATGTAATTTTATAATTATACATATGTAAAGTAGTTTTTTACATATATGTATTTAGTTATGACAAATATATATAATTTGGCTTTTACACATATCTAAACTACTTTTAACATGTATGTAATTATAAAAATGCATATAATAAATGATAAAAGGATCCTAAATATAAATATATATATATATATATATATATATATATATATATATAATGATTGTTTATTAGGAGTTCTAAAAGTTCTTGTCACACCCCGACCGCGTAAAACAACAAATCGCGGCGGAATCGTCGGGGAGTGTTGTAACAGAATCATTGTTTCATAACACATGGAAATTGAAGTTTTGTTTTATTAAATTTCAAGAGGTTACATCGTTTTAAAAGCAAAGAAACATAACATAATTAACTAGTCTTGCATCTTTTCTTGTCACTAAGGCCCAAGTCCGCCTAAGTGTATCTTGATTAATCCTATGTATCAGCTCCTGAAAACACATGTGAAAATAGGTACGTCAACATAAAAATGCCAGTGCAATACATAGGTTTTATTAAAATAGGATTCATGACTTGTAAGTTTAAAGAAAATGTATAACAAAAGTTAGTCATGAACCTTGTAAAATGTTTTCTTTTATAAATCATACAAAGATTTATAAGATACCGGATGATATAAAAGAAAGATGCATAGATAAATAAATAACCAAGTAAAAATGAATTTGTATAAAATATGTTGTTTCTTAAAACAATGTTTCATGAAGATATGATAATTGTGTAAAATGTAATATGTCTAACTTGAAATGGTTTAAATAACGCTACGCTATGTAATATCATAAAGCACTTATATATAGGAAGTACCAGCGGCGTATCCACCATGCTTTTATCATATTACACACGCCTCGTTATTTAAATCACTTACCCAATCAAACCATCAATGTAAAAATGTGCATGTATAACCAAATGTAATGTATAGTGAATAAAAGCATTTACTCAACCATATAAGAAAGAAATGTACAAAACAATGCATTTGATAAGTCATAATTTAAATCAAAAGTTATGTTTTGTAAAATCAATGCTTTATTGATACAAACATCTACGCGGTAATGTTCTAACGCCAACATTCAAGCCTTGCGACTGAAGAGGCAAACCCTTAACAAGTTAAAGGTTTATTAAACTTATGAATATCGAATTCGGTCAATCCTTCCACCCAAACAAACCTAGGATTTCAGAAACGGGAGTTGTCAATTCCTATGGTACCACTACCTACTAATGAACGGCATGATCGGTGTTAATGAACGTATTTATGACCCATTAAACAAACCAAATGTCATACCAAATGTAAGCATGTTATATGAAAAAAATGTACTTAAATATGTTAAATGAACATACAAAGTAGAAATGTAAAACAATGTGTCCATATGCTGGGTGAGCATATGCAACAAAAGTATTTATGAAAATCAATGTGCTAGCATGCTAAATGAACATACATAGCAAAAACATAATGAAATCATGTACTATAAGTGTACTAATGAACATAGCAAGTATGTGTTATAAAAGCATAAAAACACGAAAGTAACAAGCATACACATGTGTTTCACCCCCAAAATATTTGAAAACAGTAAAAGAGGGGTCTATGTACTCACTTGAGGATGCTTAGAAGTCTTGAATAACAACCAAGCAAAGCTAGAGGGATCACGGAATCAAACGACACCTAATATAGGTAACTATGTTAATAAACCGGACCTAAATCGGAAGATCGGATAGGATGAGGCTTCGTAAACCAAATGAGTTTTGGAGCTCATATGATATGGTTTAACAAAGCCTATATACTAAATCGAAACCTATCCTAAGTGCTTACGACCGATTACGACCCGTTTAGGTAGCTTACGCTACTTTAACGCGTCGTTCGCTTAAAACGCGTTCGGACCGCCTAACTAGTCCTATGACAAGTATTATATGCCTTAACATGTCTAATAATGTTACCTAATCAGTTTAGATGTAAAAATTTAGGTTACATATGCTTAAAATGAATTTATGCGTAAAAAGGGCATTTTGGTCATTTTCCTAAGGCATATAAATTACCTATCATACAACTAACTAAACGAAGTGACCATAAGGTATAACCTCGGAAGGTTATTCCCTATACATCTATGGTCACAAAACATGTTTGGTCGGATCCTAATGATCGACCAAACGGGTCGGGTTTGAAAGTCTAAGCGGTTGTTTAGACCGCTTATCTTACGACCCTATATAAGCACTAAACTAAAAGTGACGAGTCAAACATGTTAAAACATGTTTAACGAAGTTAGAAAACAAGTTTGATATCAAAACAAAGGGTTTTGATATCCAAGAATAGTTTGGTTGCAAAATACGCATAAACGCGTATTTTGACCGAAACTATGACTCGTCACTATGCCTAAATAACGTGGTAATCATCAGGTATAGTCACAAGCGACCATAACCATCGTGATTACGCTCACGTTGCGAAGTTCAATCGAACTTCGTGTTGACCATTGACTGGTCAAAGCAGAAAGTCAAACACTGTTTGACTTTCATGCTTGAAATACATGAACGAGCATGAAGGAAACTTACAAAGGGTCCAAGCTATGAAGATTTGAACTAAAAAATTCTCAGGTATGAAGCTTCACAAGGAGATCTTCAACTTAGAGAAGATGATTGAGTTCAAGTGTGAAGAAGATGAAGTGAAAATGGTGGGTTTATATAGATTTTCCACAACCGTTAGGATCGTTCCTCGATAATTGAGCTTCGATCTAGACCATACATGTAAGGCACATGGTTTTGGAATACTAGGGGTGCCCAAAACCATCACACGGTATTGAAAAAGTTACACTTAGGCCCCTGAAATTCAACCTGGGTGCAAAAATTGAAGTTTCTGTCTAGATGAGGCTGTGGCGTCGCGCCACAGCAACACCATATAGTGGTGGCGCAGCGCCACCACCTACCACTAATCAGAAACTTTGCTAAATTGTCAGGTTTGGTCCCTGCAACTTGTTTAGGCCATTTTTGACGCGTTTAAACCATGTTAACCCATTTTCAAGGCTCAATAATGAATTTAAAGTATAGGGAACATGAAACATGCTCAAAAACATCTCGGATGTTAGTTCGTTTGGTCGTACGATTGCGTTGTTTGGTTATTTACGACGAAACTCGAACAGATGTGAAAAACGATCCAAATTACGCGACGAATGGAATTTTATCATGCCAATCACTAAAATAAAATATTTTAATGATTACTAAAATTTTTGGATGTTCGGATATATTCAGAACGTAAGATATGCGCGAAAATGCAAACTTATGCACTTTTTGACGCTTTTAGTCCATGTTGATCAAATAAGTTTATTTTTGCGCGCCAAACTCCTTTAAGCCTATTTCTAAGCTATGTAAAGGATATTTAGGGCATGAATTACTTATGATCAAGTTTCAGAATGTTCGATACCATACGAATCAACTGACCTTTGCAGTTTGACGCAAATAGTCCCTGCGATCGAATAAACTTGATTTCGACACACCAAACCCTCCAAAACTTATTTCTAAGTGATGTAAAGGTTATTTAAGGTATGTTAAGCCCAGGTCACTGTTCCAGAGTGTTTGTCGCGTTAAACTGATTACGTGTATGCATCAGTTCGCGTATAACTTTCCAGAAAGCGATTTAGAGCTCGAAATCGAACAAGAATAGATATGTGCAATTGATGCACACATTTATTCAAATCCCAAGTGCGAAACACAAAATTTCATTGATTTGGTATTTTTTTGATGGTCAAAGAGACACAGATGTCACAGTCTCCCCTACTTCAGGAAATTTCGCCCCGAAATTTATTTAGAGGAAACTTGTGAGATCTTGAAACATGAAGTCGAAAAGATAAAACAACACCGGTTAGGGTTCTAAACTTCTAGTAACTTTAAATAACATCATACTTGCAATGTAATAGGGACACTTATATACAAGTATATGAAGCGCCATTGGTGTGTCCACCGTAGCTCCATTACATTGTTCATGTTTCGTTATTTATGCCACTATAGGTTCTTACACATGATAAGTCTTACTGTGGTTTCCGTGTACTGAATTTCATAATTATGTATGCATCCATAATTACGTAATTCCTTGCATAGTCCACGCAGTGCATTTTATAATGTGTAGGGGAAGAAAAACAATGAACGAACCTGTGATGATTGTGACTAGACGACCCTAGGGTCCTTTTAGTTAAATCAATAAATGATCTCTTTAAATAGACCATCAAGGAGTCTTTTCAGCTGTATCATCACATGCCATTCTTAACCAGATTCTGGATCAATCTTTTTAACTAGACCACCCAAAGGGTCTCTTTTGAATTATGGAATAGTACTTTATAAATCCAAGGGTCTTAACTATTACGTAGAAGCCATTTAGAATTTAAGGTAGCACCTTTGGATATCCTACTATGAATCCCTCATATGAAGATATGGAAGATTCTACGAGGATTTGGATAACGAAAAATCAGATTACACAAAAACACAAAACACATAAAACACAATCACAAAATCACATAATTGTTTATCTTGGTTTCCAATTTGTTATCATTTTGTTAATTTGTTTGTTAATTGTGCACACGGGTATTTAAAGCACACCAGGAATCCAATCCGTGAATTTCATTTGATACTTTAAACATTTTTAAGAATCTAACCATGAAGATAGGAAGATCTTAATAGGAATTCGGCTTGTCCTTATTGAATCGTAATGTACGTATTAAAGCATACAAAGTATTCAATTAAGGACTCCGATTTGAGCGATAATCATTGTTAGGAAACTTTATTTGTAAGTATTGAAGAAAATCACAATCAACTTGATCTATGAAGAGATCACAGTCCTGAAGATCACGAACTAGAAAAAGAAGATCAGATGGGACAACTGGAATGCACAGCATCTACTTCAAAGAGTCACAAGTTGATCAAGAGCTGAATTGGATTATCAGAAAAGGTCACTTCTGATGGATCTGATGATATTTCTAATGAAATATCATCAGTTTCTGACGATTCTGATCATCAGGATTTTTCTAATGATTTGTTCATCAGAATTTCTGATGAAGTGGTTTATCAGAATTCTGATGAAATACCCCACTTGTCTGAAATTGGCTCTGTCCTGCCACACTTACCGAAGCAAGTTGACATTAATTGATATCATGATGAAAAAGACAACTTGAACGTTGGATTCAATGAATATGTCAATTGGGCACTTTTCGCAGGACTTATTGCATGAATAAACTATTGTTTATTCATGCACCTAGCCTTCTATAAATAGAAGGCTTAACCAGGAGAAGCAAAGTGAGTTTGAAGCTTATCATTCATACATACATCAAAACTCCATTGCCCTCTCACCCACAGAATTCAAGATTCTTTTGTACTAGTAATAATCTTACAATCACCTTGTAAACCATTATGTTTCAAAGTCATATAAACTTGATAATTCTGTAGGTCTTGTTTCTTGAAAGTCTGATTTCCATTTCCGCTCATCTTTTTCACATCTACTGAAATCACTTGCCATATTAAGTGTAAAGAAGTTGTTTTAAGGCCATACTGGGTCCAACAATTGGTATCAGAGCAGATTGAATAAACTATTTTCAAACGATCAATCGCTCATCTTCTTTCCTCTAAATATGGCCAGCTTTCAATCCTGGAATAATGTTTTTAACATTGGTTCTATGTCCAAACCTCTGACTCTGGTCAGAGAAGAATACCCCCAATGGAAAATCAGGATGGTCAATTTCCTTAATGGTCATGACCGAGCTCTGTTTCAATCCATTGAAAGGGGTCCACATATACCAATGACAGACATACCTGCTATTCCAGCAACTGACCAATCACCTGCTATCCCTGCCTCCCGCGCTCCCAAAAGTGAAATAAACTGAAGCGCGAAAGACAAGGAACGGGTGGCTGGGGATGAAAGGGCAAAGTCACTTTTAATAATGGCCATCCCCAATGACATATTTTCACAAGTTGATGCATGTGCATCAGCTAAGGAAATATGGGATCAGTTGCAAAATCTTTGTGACGGAGGAGAAAGGAAGAGAAGAAACAAGAGAACAAATAATGTCTCATCTTATGAAAGGTTTAAAAGTTTGCCAAATGAAAGGTTAAATGATACATATCAAAGATTTACAAAACTTTTAAACGAGCTAAAGAAATTTGGTATAACAAAGTCAAATGATGAAAGAAACATAAAATTTCTTGATGCCCTTCCTAGAGAATGGAGAAGTCTAACCATGACTTTATCATCAACCTTAGAACTAGGAAACATGAGTCTTCATGACTTATACAACATCTTGATCCCCAGAGAGGAAGAAATATTTGAAGAAACCATTCAAAGAGGGGGATCTTTAGCTCTTATCTCAAACTCACAAAGATCAACAATAACCAATGATCCACAACCATCAAACAGCCAAAATCGTGAAACTTCTGATGCCACATCAGACTTTTTAGTTTTTGCTGAAGCAATAGCACTGCTCACCAAAACATTTGAGCAGAGGTTGAGGGGAGGTGGCCAGAGATACCAGAGGAGTGACAAAGGAAGGATGGATGGAAGATCTAAAGAAGAGGTTAGATCTAAGGATAAAGGGAAGGCTGAAGTTGTGTGTTACAAGTGCAAGCAGAGAGGTCATTATGCATCAGAATGCAAGACCAAAAAGCTGAAGGATGTTGCCTATTATGAGAAAAAGCTTGAAGTAGCAAAGAAGCAGCAACAAGTAAGCTTAATTGCTGGAACAGATACATGGTTATCTGATGATTCTTCTGATGATGAAGAAGAAGAATTGGCAAATTTCTGCCTCATGGCACATTCTGAAGGACTACCAGAAACTTCAGAACAAAAGGTAAATTTAGACAATCTTGATCTTGAACACAAGCTAAATAAGCTCATGTCAGATTTTCTAAATCTGCAAGAAAAACATCAATCAGATATTAGAAAATCTGATGAGTTACAAAGGACTTTGAATAAAATCATTCTTGAAAACCAACTTCTTATAGAGGATAGTTTAGATTAAAGAGCAAAAATTGAGTTTTATGAAAATGAAAGAAAAGATCTTTACAAGAAAATCAATGACAAAGAAATCAATGTAAGAGGTTTTCAACAGGCCAAAGAGTTCATAAATTTTATTGAGTCCACACCAAAGAACAAAGGAGAGGGTTTAGGTTATTCAAAATTTACAATATCAAATAGAAATAAACCCACTGTCTTTGTAAAAGCAACTCATCGGAATTCTGATAAATTTATATCAGAATCTGAATCTGAATCTTGCAAAACAACCAGTTCTGAATACTTGTTTGAAAAACCAAACTTCGAAACAAACAAGAATGAATGTAGTCTAGAATCTGTAAATACTCAAGAAGCAGTTCACTCATCTTTTCAAAATTATCCACTCATTCCATCACAAGAGGAAACATCAGAAAATTCTGATACATCTTGTATGTGTGTTGACATACTGAACCTTGTTCAACACCATCTTCAAAAGAAAAATGTAAAATCTGTTAATGGCTCAGCATATAACCGAATTTCTGATGTAAAACCAAGAAGAAGAAGAAATAAAGTGATTAATATTCCATCAGAAATAGTACCCAAGCATGCCTAGGTACCAAAAACCCTCTAATAATTTCATTTTAGAACCATCATGTGCAGCAGATCTGGTACTGCGACTCAGGTAGCTCCAAGCACATGACTGGGGACAGGAGCTTACTCAGCAACTTTGTTTCAAGGCTGGGTAGAATGGTAAATTTTGGAAATGGAGTGAAAGGGAGGATCATGGGATATGGATGTGTAAGATATGGATATTTGACCATTGAAAGAATAGCCTAGGTTGTAGGCTTAACAAATAATCTGCTTTGTTATGGTCAGAATTACTCAGATAATTTTAACACCAGAAAAATGATTGATAAATTGCTTTAGTGATAATCAAAGTCATATACTTGATAAATCACCAGAAAATCTGGCAACTTATCAGGAATTCTGATGAAAGCATCAGAAAATCTGATACAACATCAGAACACCTGATAAATCATCAGAATTCTGGTGAATCATCAGAAAATATGCTGTATAATCAAAATCGTCAAAGGTCATTAAAACATATTGCTGTATTTGATCATCATCATTCATATCTCTTGACAATGTATTCATAATTTGTACATTGGCAATTTTTTTTATTATTTCTTTTCTTTCTTGTTAGTGCTGATAACGTCATCCAACGGAAAATTTCTGGGAACTCGTTAATATGGAACTTTCTCTCTCCTTCATTTATTACACCCCATGATGTAGTAAGAAGGTGGAAGTGACATATTGGTAGGCTATCAGATTACATCACCAGAAATTAGCCGCCTATATCATTAAATACATGAGAAGTGGAGTAGAAACATATCTCTGGTATTTTTTTTGTCCTCTGGTAATCATTAAAATAACAGAGATTGCGGTGAAGAAAATCTGCAAGTTGGTAGCTTCCATTTATGGCAAAGATTAAATTTACTATAAATAATCACCACTTTGGGTTAAAATCTGTCTTCTTCACTCTTCTTCTTCACCTCATATTCACACACTCTCACAAAATGAACACCATCAAAGATGAATGCTTCCCACTTATTATTTATCCAAATCACAACCTTAGATTGAGGACCAATCTAGAAGGTCCACAGTGGGAAGGGTGTCAAGTTGTGCTCAAAATGCTCATGAGTAGCAACTTGAGTTATGCCCTCACTGCTCACATAAGTGTTCATCCAGAAATTCTTCAAATCTTCTGGAAAAATGCAACATTATCAGAGTACCAGAACAGGGAACAGATGGCTATCAAGAGTGAGGTGCTAAATCAACAAATTCTGTTAAATAAAGCCACCATCAGGACAGCCCTTCAACTCGATGATGATAATGACGTCCTGATGTTCACAAGGGTTCAGAAGGATGATGTCTTGAGTCAAATGGGTTATCACACACAAATCCAACAACGGGCAATCAACAAACATGGCTTCATTAAGCCATGGCAATATCTGGTCACACAGATGGGAGCATGTTTTTCAAAGAAAGTCATCAATCATCATGAAGTATCTCTTAGATTGATGGAGCCTATTCTGGCACTTGTACTCAAAGTACCTTACAATTTCTCTCATTATCTAATGAGTGATTTTGCAAGTAACATGTGGGTTAGCAAGCCATTCTTAATGTATCCTCGTTTTCTGACAAAGATAATAACGAGCCAGCTGCATGGTGAAGGCATTCCTGCAAGTTATCCAAGAGCTGATATGAGACTTCAAGAAAATATAGGTCTCGGCATGCTTGTACCCACCAACCACAACTTTGGGTTAATAACTGATCTGTTGTTGCTCCTAGAAATGGAACATGGTGAAGGCATATATATTGATTAAACTTTGTTTGCTCTGCTTGTACATATTTTTTATTTTGTTAATATTTTGTGCTTACTTAGTCCTCTTTTTATGGTTTATATTTGTTTGGGAAATGGGTAAATATGATATGATCATCAAAAATCAAAATTCTGACTCAAAACTCAAGTTTTCTGATGACAGAAGACAAAATCTGATAATTAAAAAATGGATCTAAATTTTCTTATGAAACTTCAATAATAAACTGATTTAGAAAATATCAGAAAAATGGCAAGAGACATGGACATCACCAGAAATACAAATGTGAGTCTTCTGATCCTATCTCATTCCCTCCCATCTATTTTTTAAAAAAATGTTGAAAAGGATCACAAGTTTAGGGGGAAAACTCAGAAATTCTGTTGAAAAGTCTATTTACTTCTGTTGACCACATCTAAAAAGACAACAGAAGTCTGAACAAAAGGGAATACATATATTCAACAGAATTTAGGATAAATTTCTGATGACATCATCAGAAAGGGAATGTTTGACTTACAAAGAAAAGAGGATACATACGAAGGAAGATGATTGGACCTCCTGTCTAAAGGGGTCCACAAAGAAGAAAAGGTGTCATAGAACCGATAGTTTTCTCCAATCAAAGTGAAGATCAACACGTTCTTGAAGAAATAATTGGAGAAACTACAAATTGAAGGGATAAATTGAAAAGGCACAACCACGTTTACATGGTAAATAATCTCATTAATATCTTGATACCCACGATCCAACGGTTACATTCTGAGCCATCATATCACACGATCTAACGGTTATAAAGACATTTAATGAGCTCTTAACCACCATTACATGCCACGTTCTAAAAATCCCCTCAACTCCTTACACCCACAACACACTGCTGAAATACTTTTATATAACACACACTTAGCAGAAATTCAAAAATCACTCACCTTCTTCACAAAAACTTCAACCCTGAAAATCCCCTGTTTCTCACTTACAATTCAAAAATCCCTAAATTTCAAACCCTAACTCACAAAGATCAAAAATGGCAGAAGTAAACCTCAACATCCCAATTGTTCAACATGAAGTACCTTTTGTTGAAGAAGCAGAATTTCTACCAATGAGGGAAAACAATCTGCTGATGAATACAGAGCATTCAAAATATGATGAAAGATGTCAACTTCTGGTAGAATATCTCACAAAATGTCCGATCTCTGGAGCACTAACAAAAGGAAGAGAAGTACCAGAAAGGCTACTACAGCAATTTGTTCACACATTTAACGAAGTTGAAGAAAATCAGGTGTCTGCTCATGTATGGGGAAGTGTTTATGTAACATTAACCCCTGCAAGAGTAAGAGAATGGCTTGAACTGCCTATTCTTGACAGTTACACTAAAGCCCCAAGCAGAGAAGATTTAATAAACTTCGTCATTGGGCTTGGATACAAGAAAAGAGATGTCAACAAAATTAGAGCAATAAGAAGAAGTGAATTGCCAGCCATCTGGCAAGTGATGATGGAAGTGCTAAACAAATGTCTCACCTCAAAGATAGGTGGAACTGATCAAATCAGCCAAGCTATTTTGACAATCATGTTTGGACTCATAAATGGGTTCAAGATCGATTATGGGTCAGAAATTTTTAACCTTCTTAAAAGATCAATCATCACCAGAAATGGAAAAATAACCTCTCATCTGCCATATCCAAGGTTAATCTCAATTTTCATTTCTGAAGCATTCATTGAAAGAAATATGGAAATTCCAATCTTAGAAGATATCTGGAGATCAAAAACCTTGAAGGCATGGAGTTCCAATCATGGATGGGAATCAGACAAAGATGTCCCTATGTTGCCAGAAAGCATCTTATGCTTCATTGCACCAGACTCACAATACAGAATACAACATGAAAAACTTCTGACAAAATCAGATTCTCCAACAGAAGAGCCCAACAGAGAAGTTGTGAACTGTTCTTCATCAACAGAAAAAGGAGATGATGAGAAGTCCTCACCATCAGAAAAGGAGGGTGCAGAAGGAAAAAGAATTCAGGATATAGCTAACTTGGAGATAGCCAACTCACCAGAAAGCAAGAAAGAACATGCTGAAAGACAACAAATTTATGAAGCAGGAATTCATCATGAATTTGAAATTCATCAAGAACATTATGCAGAATCACATATTGCTGGAGAAACACATGCTGCTGAAATTGAAGCCACTGAAGTCATTCATTATGATGAATCTCAAATTGCTGGTACATCTCTTTTAAACACTGTTCTAGTTGAAACACAAAGAGAAGAAACAAAATCAGAAAGTTCAGTCAATGTTTCTTACAAAATAGAATACAGAACAACAAATGTTGATGAGGAGGTTACTAGTGCCATTAATCTCAACTCTAAATCAGAAAGTGAGGAAGATGATGAGATCCCAACAGATGGAGATCAGGAAACTGATCAAGGAAATCGGCTAAAGGTAATCTGATTACCTCAAAAACTCATGGAGAACCTGAAAAAGGTTCAAGGATATGAGGAAATCCAGAACTTGAATGTGTTTCAATTTTCTGGAGAGAAGATAGAGAATTTGGAATCTTCAAATACTCTTAACCTCAGAACAGCAGCAAATGTGTTTGCAGCTGGGATGTTAGAAGGAACATCTGTTGTTCCAATTATCCTTGAGAAACCTATGAACCAAGAAAGTTTAGAAACAGTACTGGAAAATGTTTACAAAATCTGCAAAAGAAATTCAGTGGAAGAAAAACTTGATATATTGTTGGCAGAAATACAAGGTCAAAAAGCTGATATGAAGACTCTGTCAGAATCAGTGGAGGCAATAAAGAAACAAACTGATGAAAACACTGAAGCACTAAAGTCTCTTCAAAAGATGAAAGAAAGGCACCAGAAACCAACATCTCTACATCAGAAATCCAAACAATTCTCACAGAAATAGAAAAGATCAAAGCACAAGTTGCAAATGTGATGGAATCAAGGCAGTCAAGAAGCGCAAACAGAGTTTTGGAAGAAGTTACCATGCTAAGGGCAAGCAATAACAGTATCAAAGATGCTCTTGAAAAGCTTTCAAAAGAATTGGTTGTAATTCAGACGAAGGCTCAAACTGAATTCACCAATATTCAGAAAAACATGACCTGCAACTTTAAACAAGTAAGAGAAATACAACAACTGGTGCAGAAGATGCAATTCAACATTGCAAGATTGGCCAAAGTGGATCCACAAGAACTTATTAAAGAAACCCATGCTGAAAGCTCACATCAAGAAACTTCAAAGTCAACTCCTCAACAATCATCAAGCACACCAATCACCAAAGTAGGAACCACAATGATGGGACCACCCCCAAATGTCTCAAAAGAAGAAATGCTACAAAGGTTAGCAACTGCAAAACCTCGAGTTATTAAAAATTTGAAATTGCTAGCATTTGCTCCAAATCCAACAGTGTCTGATGACTCAGCCATAAGTAAGTATATGAATATACAAACAATGAATGAATGGGAACAAGAAGGTGATTCATCAACAAAATCAAAGATTGTTAAGAGAAAAATCTCTGAAGCCAAGTCTGTGATGGTTAAAGATATTTCCAGGGATGTAATGATATTCCCTGAGAACAATCTGGTGAGCTATTATCTAACAAAAGAAGATGAAACACCAAGATCACTGTCTTCTACCAGACTGGCATTAAGAAAAGAAAGGATAAACAGAGGGTCAGGCAGCATTCACAAACAGAATGACAATCCAGTAAGGAGAATTTTAAAGGTGGATGAAATGAAAATTGCAACTGATGATGTTGGAGGAACTTATGTGCAAAACAGATACACACTTCAGAGAGAAAATGGGGAAGAACAAAAGGTGACTGATGAAGAAATAGTTGACAAATTGCATCCTTTAGACATTCTGTTTATAAAGGATCATTATGAAAAAGAGAAGAGAAATAATCAAGAGGTCAGAAGGGCATTATATGGCATATCAAAGGCTGGAATATTTCTATTTGAAAAAATAGCTTTCTCAGACTTTGATCTATGCATCAACTTTGAGCATGTACACAACAAAAAGGTGTATGTCAGATCACCAAAAACAAAAGTTCCTTCAGAAATATTGGAAGATGCAAGATCTGGAGACATCATTATGATGACAAGTAAAAATGAAGAACAGGAATATGGTGTCATCTTCAGAGATCATCATAATAACAAGGCTCTATTCAGAAGTGTTGACATCTGTAAGTACTCAAATCAAACTCTGAGGTATATCTTGAAAACCATGAACAGAAGACAAGAACATCTTCAGAAGATAGAGAAGAACTTGGAGGGAAAAAGAAAAGAAATTGAGCAAATGATTGAAGAATGGATCCAAGCAAGAGAATGGTACAAAGACATGTATATCAGCTACAACAAGTATATCTCCTACAAAAAGAAGGTGATAGATGGAGATGTGCACAAAAGAATGAAGCTAAATTGAAGAACATGTTCATCTGAATTTTCATCTCTTATATAATTTGTTTTTCAAAAAAATCAGTAACTGTTTTGTTTAAATTTTGCATGTATTATGTTTCCACTGTTTGGAAATTTTCTGTTTAAAAGGTAGTTCATTTTCTTACAATACTTAGGGGGAAACTGTTAGGAAACTTTATTTGTAAATATTGAAGAAAATTACAATCAACTTGATCTATGAAGAGATCACAGTCCTGAAGATCACGAACTAGAAAAAGAAGATCAGATGGGACAACTGGAATGCACAGAATCTACTTCAAAGAGTCACAAGTTGATCAAGAGCTGAATTGGATTATCAGAAAAGGTCACTTCTGATGGATCTGATGATATTTCTGATGAAATATCATCAGTTTCTGACGATTCTTATCATCAGGATTTTTCTGATGATTTGTTCATTAGAATTTCTGATGAAGTGGTTTATCAGAATTCTGATGAAATACCCCACTTGTCTGAAATTGGCTCTGTCCTGCCACACTTACCGAAGCAAGTTGACATTAATTGATATCATGATGAAAAAGACAACTTGAACGTTGGATTCAATGAATATGTCAATTGGGCACTTTTCGCAGGATTTATTGCATGAATAAACTATTGTTTATTCATGCACCCAGCCTTCTATAAATAGAAGGCTTAACCAGGAGAAGCAAAGTGAGTTTGAAGCTTATCATTCATACATACATCAAAACTCCATTGCCCTCTCACCCACAGAATTCAAGATTCATTTGTACTAGTAATAATCTTACAATCACCTTGTAAACCATTATGTTTCAAAGTGATATAAACTTGATAATTCTGTAGGTCTTGTTTCTTGAAAGTCTGATTTCCATTTCCGCACATCTTTTTCACATCTACTGAAATCACTTGCCATATTGAGTGAAAAGAAGTTGTTTTAAGGCCATACGGGGTCCAATAATCATCCACAAGGATCTAATTGTGAAGATAAGAAGATCCTATACGGATTTTGGAATTTGAATAGCGGGAGACGCTTTGAAACCTTACACTAGACGTGCTTAAGTCGATACACGAGGTAGAATGTTCATGAGGTTGAGGTGCTAGATATGCCAAGGCGACATATGAAGCAGAATTCGGAGGTTGTGTGTGTTAAATCAATCATACGAGTAGAATGTTTTCGAAAACTATGCATGGGTTCTTTAGAAATGTGTTTAATGGTTTTTGAAACTTTAAGTAATACTTTTGAAATCATACGATAGATGTATTAGGTAAATGTGTTTATAAATTGTTTTAAAATTATATGAGATGAATTTTGAAATTATGCGTAAGGTTTTTGAAAACATGGATAATGCTTTTTGAAAAAAAAGTTTTCAAACTATATGAAATATTTTAAAATCATGAAGGTTGTTTTTGAAAAGCATATATTATGTATGTTGTTATGAAAACCAGAATGTAATGATATGGGCATGAGATCGAAAAATACCCTTAGTTATCTAACCAAGTGTTTAAAGTGACATTTCGTGTAATCGTCTAAATTTGTCACTTATATTCTGTACTTTGTTTCTTAGGATGAAATGAGTACTTAAAATTTTCGATGAAATTATGAGCGATCACTTGAAAGGGAGAATCACAAGAGTAGTTTGTTTAAAGAACATAGTTCTTTGGTGTAGGTATCATAGGGGTATGCCATACACACATGTAACTACATTTCTACATCAGAATTATGAACAATGATTTATTTATAAACCCATCAGATTGTTCTAGAGTTCAAGAAAAACAAAAGAAACAAAAGCAACAGATACATAAGATTATTTCAAAGCAGCAGCATCTTCTACTCAGCCAAATGCTCATTCGTGGGTCAGATTTGCATTGACAAACTTTGGTCATTTGTTCCTGAAATAACCCGACTCGCCATAGATGTAGCAAGTACCAGGAGGAAAACGAGCTTGTGCTGGATCTGCTTGAAGTTGAACAGGGTTCTGAATAGCTTGGTTTACCACAGTGACTGAACGAAAAACTCTTGCCGTATGGCCAATAAGTCCACAGTAGAAACATGTTCGGCATTTGACACTGGGGTGGTGATGGAGGTTACACTGATTGCACAAAGGAGCAGTTCCCAAGTACGGCTTCTTGGCTGGTGATGCTGCCACCTGGCTAGGTCCTGCATGATTTGGTGCAATGGCTAGAGGATTCTTTGAAGCTTTACGCTTCTTTGATTTTCGTGAAGGCTTGGTTTCTGTTTCCTTTGGTGATTCTTGGGTAGCTTCATCCTTGAGACGAGACATGGCAACAACTAACTCAGCAGTCTTCTGGATTACTACACCTATTCGTTGGGCAAATTTGGTAGCCTGATAGTACATCTGAGTGTCGCTGCGATGAAGAGACATCCTAAAGGAAATGGAAGACATAGGAGGAAACAAGTGAAATGTTATCGGATAATCAAAACAGAATCACAACGCATGAAAATTATGATCATTTGTTTGTTACCTAAGGCAAACAGATGAGACGGTGACTAATCAAAGTAAATGAGTCATATTAATGTATCGCGAAGACATGCTTTAGCCTATAAGTGGACACTCACCCCAAGAGTTCCCAGGTAAGAGTGACTGGTCCGATTATGTGGATTTGTACGAACACTCTAGCCTTAGACAGAAAACTTGGGATACAGGCATCCACCCTTCCAGATTGCACGTGTTCACATTATAAGACCCAACTTTGACGAGATTTTGAAAACTTTGAAGCTTCAAAACCTTATAAAAAATAATCCTAGAACAGATGATTGGTTTTCAAAGTGGATTTGAAATTTGTGTTCTTGTTGTGGTTGTCGCCTAAGGATAGGTGACGGTATTGTTTTAAGATCTAAACACAAGAATCTTGTGTTAGGGTCCTAGGAAGGTTATAGACTAGGTCAAAGCATTACTAATAACTTAATTCCCTATAACCATGAGCTCTGATACCAACTCTTCCGTCACACCCCGACAGCGTAAAACAACAAATCGCGGCGGAATCATCGGGGAGTGTTGTAACATAATCATTGTTTCATAACACATGGAAATCGAAGTTTTGTCTTATTAAATTTCAAGAGGTTACATCGTTTTAAAAGCAAAGAAACATAACATAATTAACTAGTCTTGAATCTTTTCTTGTCACTAAAGCCCAAGTCCGCCTAAGTGTATCTTGATCAATCCTATGTGTCAGCTCCTGAAAACACATATGAAAATAGGTATGTCAGCATAAAAATGCCGGTGAGATACATAGGTTTTATTAAAATAGGATTCATGACTTGTAAGTTTAAAGAAAATGTTTAACAAAAGTTAGTCATGAACCTTGTAAAATGTTTTCTTTTATAAATCATAAAAAAAATTATAAGAAATCAGATGATATAAATGAAAGATGCATAGATAAGGAAATAACCAAGTAAAAATGAATTTGTATAAAATATGTTGTTTGTTATAACAATGTTTCATGAAGATATGATAATTGTGTAAAATGTAATATGTCTAACTTGAAATGGTTTAAATAACGCTACGATATGTAATATCATAAAAGCACTTATATATAGGAAGTACCAGTGGCGTATCCACCATGCTTTTATCATATTACACACGCCTCGTTATTTAAATCACTTACCCAAACAAACCATCAATGTAAAAATGTTCATGTATAACCAAATGTAATGTATAGTGAATAAAAGCATTTACTCAACCCTATAATAAAGAAATGTACCAAACAATGCATTTGATAAGTCATAATTTAAATCAAAAGTTATGTTTTGTAAAATCCATGCTTTATTGATACAAACATCTACGCGGTAATGTTCTAACGCCTACATTCAAGCCTTGCGACTGAAGAGACAAACCCTTAATAAGTTAAAGGTTTATCAAACTTATGAATATCGAATTCGGTCATTCCTTCCACCCAAACAAACCTAGGATTTCAGGAACGGGAGTTGTCAATTCCTATGGTACCACTACCTACTAACGAACGGCATGATCGGTGTTAATGAATGTATTTATGACCTGTTAAACAAACCAAATGTCATACCAAATGTAAGCATGTTATATGAAAATAATGTACTTAAATATGTTAAATGAACATACAAAGTAGAAATGTAAAACAATGTGTCCATATGCTGGGTGAGCATATGCAACAAAAGTATTTATGAAAATCAATGTGCTAGCATGCTAAATGAACATACATAGCAAAAACATAATGAAATCATGTACTATATGTGTACTAATGAACATAGCAAGTATCTGTTATAAAAGCATGAAAAACACGAAAGTAACAAGTAGGCACATGTGTTTCACCCCAAAATTTTTGAAAACAGTGAAAGAGGGGTCTATGTACTCACTTGAGGATGCTTAGAAGTCTTGAATAACAACCAAGCAAAGCTAGAGGGATCACGGAATCAAACGGCACCTAATATAGGTAACTATGTTAATAAACCGGACCTAAATCGAAAGATCGGATAGGATGAGGCTTCGTAAACCAAATGAGTTTTGGAGCTCATATGATATGGTTTAACAAAGCCTACATACTAAATCGAAACCTATCCTAAGTGCTTACGACCCATTACGACCCGTTTAGGTAGCTTACGCTACTTTAACGCGTCGTTCGCGTAAAACGCGTTCGGACCGCCTAACTAGTCCTATGACAAGTATTATATGCCTTAACATGTCTAATAATGTTACCTAATCAGTTTAGATGTAAAAAATTAGGTTATATATGCTTAAAATGAATTTATGCGTAGAAAGGGCATTTTGGACATTTTCCTAAGGCATATAAATTACGTATCATACAACTAACTAAACGAATTGACCATAAGGTATAAACTCGGAAGGTTATTCCCTAAACAACTATGGTCACAAAACATGCTCGGTCGGATCCTAATGATGGACTAAAGGGGTCAGGTTCGAAAGTCTAAGCGGTTGTTTAGACCGCTTATCTTATGACCCTATATAAGCACTAAACTAAAAGTGACGAGTCAAACATGTTAAAACATGTTTAACGAAGTTAGAAAACAGGTTTGATATCAAAACAAAGGGTTTTGATATCCAAGAATAGTTTGGTTGCAAAATACGCATAAACGCGTATTTTAACCGAAACTTTGACTCGTCACTATGCCTAAATAACGTGGTAATAAGTAGGTGTAATCACAAGGGACCATAACCATCGTGATTATGCTCACATTGCGAAGTTCAAACGAACTTCGTGTTGACCATTGACTGGTCAAAGCAGAAAGTCAAACACTGTTTGACTTTCATGCTTGAAATACATGAACGAGCATGAAGGAAACTTACAAAGGGTCCAAGCAATGAAGATTAGAACTCAAAAATTCTCAGATATGAAGCATCACAAGGAGAGCTTCAACTTAGAGAAGATGATTGAGTTCAAGTGTGAAGAAGATGAAGTGAAAATGGTGGGTGTATATAGATTTTCCACAACTGTTAGGATCGTTCCTCAATAATTGAGCTTCGATCTGGACCATACATGTAAGGCACATGGTTTTGGAATACTAGGGGTGCCCAAAACCATCACACGGCATTGAAAAAGTTACACTTAGGCCCCTGAAATTCAACCTGGGTGCCAAAATTGAAGTTTATGTCCAGATGAGGTTGTGGCGTCGCGCCACAGCAACACCATATAGTGGTGGCGCAGCGCCACCACCAACCAGTAATCAAAAACTTTGCTAAATTGTCAGGTTTGGTCCCTGCAACTTGTTTAGGCCTTTTTTTACGTGTTTAAACCCCGTTAACCCATTTTCAAGGCTCAATAATAAAGTTAAAGTATAGGTAACATGAAACATGCTCAAAAACATCTCGGATGTCGGTTCATTTGGTCGTACGATTGCGTTGTTTGGTTATTTACGACGAAACTCGAACATACGCGAAAAACGATCCAAATTACGCGACGAATGGAATTTTATCATACCAATCACTAAAATAAAATATTTTAATGATTACAAAAATTTTTGGATGGCCGGATATATTCAGAACGTAAGATATGCGCGAAAATGCAAACTTATGCACTTTTTGACGCTTTTAGTCCCTGTTTATCAAATAAGTTTATTTTTGCGCACCAAACACCTCTAAGCCTATTTCTAAGCTATGTAAAGGATATTTAGGGCATGTTTAACTTATGATCAAGTTCCAGAATGTTCGATACCATACGAATCAGCAGACTTTTGCAGTTTGACGCAAATAGTCCCTGCGATCGAATAAACTTGATTTCGACACACCAAACCCTCCAAAACTTATTTCTAAGTTATGTAAAGGTTATTTAAGGTATGTTAAGCCCATGTTACTGTTTTGGAGTGTTTGTCATGTTAAACTGATTACGTTTATGCATCAGTTCGCGTATAACTTTCCAGAAAGCGATTTAGAGCTCGAAATCGAATAAGAATAGATATGTGCAATTGATGCACATATTTATATAAATCCCAAGTACGAAACACAAAATTTCATTGATTTGGTATTTGTTTGATGGTCATAGAGACACAGATGTCACAGTTCTACAATTATTTAGAGTTCTGAAATGAACCCTAAAAATATGTGTGTGGGGGGGGGACGCTCGGGGGGGGGGGAGTGAAAGTGAACTAATTGTAACGTTATAATATCTTAGATCGGAGTATAATATCTAGCAACGTCGGATGGGTCATGTACTTGCTCAGCAAAACACTGGATGCTGAAAATCGGTTATCTTCAGACCACATGTTCCGATGGTGCCGAGTGCTGAAGATCCCAAAATTCAAGTACCAAAGAAACCTAAAAGTTACTCCAAGCAAGATTTTCAGAAAATTGAGTTAGATACCGAAGCATTTAGCATCATTGCTACGGCTCTGCCAAATGATATTTATGCTGGCATGTTACATTGTAACAGTGCAAAGGAGTTACGAGATGCATTGAAAGAGAAATTCGGTGGTACAGAGGAGGTTATTGAAAATAATAGAGAAGTTCTGAACCAACAGTATGAAACATTTTGTCATGTTGAAGTAGAGTCATTAACCCAACAGTTTGAGAGGTTTAGTTGTCTGATAAGTGAATTAAAACTGGTAAATGTTGAGTATGCTAATTCAACCTTGAATAGTAGATTTCTTAGATCACTACCAGAAAAATGGGACACTGTAGCCTTTGTAACCAGAAACTCTGTTGGTTTCAAGGGGATGAGTTTGACTCAGCTTCATGGTAGGCTTGTCATAAGAGAGAGCTTAACCAGAAAGAGAAGCTACAAGAGTCGGGAAACGTTGCTGATGACTATGCTTTTGGTAGCACAACACTTTTTGTTCAAGAAGAAACCTCTGGTGGTAGTAAGGATCAGAGTTATGATCATTTTATTGACATAACATCTGGTGGAGCATTTAACTTTGATTCTTACTCACCCAATTATGCTTTTGCTGCAAATGGGGAAAACCAAGTTTCTGACAACTTATCCTTTGAGTTAAATGATCTTCAACATTTTAACCTCACTAATTTGGAAGAGATGGATATATTGCACCAACTTGCATTGCTTAGTGTTAGAACTAGCAAATTTTCTAAGAGAACTGGCAGGAAATTTCCAGGGTTGCATGGGAATTTGAAAGTTGGGTTGGATAAATCAAAGATAAAGTGTTGTAAATGTAATAGACTATATCATTTTGCAAGAGAATGTAGGAGCCAAACAAGTGGTCCTATAGTTACACACCCAAGTCCGAAACCTCAAAACACTCAAAACACTGTTCATTATTCCTAATATACCCTTGCACCACACATGCAAATCACTGACCACTTTGTACACCTTGTAAACACTATTCCAGTTCAATATGTTCAAACCATTGTTCCTCAAACACAATATGTTCAAGCCCCAGCTCCTTAGGTTCAAGTGCAACCTTCACCACAAGCTACTGAAACATCTACTCAGGCAGAAACCAGTCAACAGAGCTTTTTCACACAAGGCTTTGTTGATTGGAGCAGCTTGCCTGATGAGTTGACTGATGAAAATTTTGCTCTAGTTGCTAATTTTGATAAGAAACCTGATGAATTTTATTTTATGGCATTAGAAACAATACAAGAAGGGGTTGAATATGAGGAAGTGGAGTCCAAATCTTAAGTGGTGTGTGATGATGCTGAAACATCTGTTTCAGAAGAAAATGTTGGTGAAGAGCTGATGGAACCTTTGTCAAACCCATGGGATTCCAGTGTATGTGAAGAAGAATGTGATTGTGCCATGATGGCTGCTGCTAAGGTATCACCTCAAGTCCTTTAAAAAATTGTGTTCAGACAAATGTATTATTACTTTTTCTAACATCAAAGAGGTGAATGAAAACCTTAAAAACAAGATCTTAAATAGTGAAATAAAATTTGAAAAACTTTTTAAAGAGTTAAAATCAAAATTGTTTGAAAAAGAAAGTGAAATCAGCAGCCTCAAACTTGAATCGAGCATAACCAAGGATCAACTCCAAACAATGGTAGAAAACGACCAAAGTTGTAAATAGGAGAATCAAGCATAACCAATGATCAACTCCAAACAATAGTAGAAAACGACCAGAGTTGCAAAAAGGAGCTTGAATCTACCCAAATCACTTGTGAAAAATGGGTAGAATCCTACAAATCCTATGAGTTGATGCTTGAAAAGTAGATCAAAAGCAATGTAAAATTTGGCATAGGCTTTATAAAAAATGACCAAGTTTCTTAAAACACTATTGTAAATGAATCTGGCTTAGTTGAAATCATTCCCACAAATTTGGCTGGTCAAGAAATAAAAGTCACAGATCCTAATGGTAAGAAAATTATTTTGAAAAAATCTAAAGGATCGTCAACTTTTAAGGAAATTGAGAAATACCAATTCAAATCTACATGGTCAGATGAGTGTGACATTATTGAAAATTTCAAGCCAATGGACTTCTCAACCATTGATGGTGTGAAAGCACCTAAAGTGAAAATCATATTTTTGAAAGACCTTCCAGCAGATGTTATAACATCTGTTTAAAAGGAGGCTGAAAAAGGAAAGAAGAAAGAGAAGATCAAAAACTTGCTTTGTGATTTTTGTGAAAAGAAGAATCACGTCACTAAAAATTGTTTTCTTCTAAAAGAATATGACATTAACAAGACAAGTGTGATTTTGCATGCACCTCATTGCACAATCTGTGGGAGGAAAAACCACAAAACTCAAGAGTGTGTTTATCTCAAGACTTTTGATGTCAAAAGAAAAGAGTATAAATCAAAAACACTTAAGAGTCCACAAAAAGCAACATCCAAAAGTCAAAATGCCTTTGTCCCTGTCAAAACATCTGTTACCAAACAGCTGAATGCAACCTTTGCTCCTAGAGAGGTTCAGGTAACAGATGCACCACCATCAAATAAATTTCCAAGAGGATATGGCCAACCATTGTATCAAAAAGTACCACATGGTTATGAGGCCTACAAAAGGCCTTCAAAACCAAAAATAAACAGGCATCCTCATGGTTACCATCATTTGACAAGAAATGGTCCATAGCAGATGTTTCAAAAATCTGCCCAAACCACTGACCATTCTCCTGGACTTGAGGCTGGAATGTCTTTGACCCCATCCAAAGCCATTTTGGCTTTGGACACTCAACAAAACTAACTTGTTACTTGATGTGCAGGAAGCTTCTGTATACTTAGATTGAATTTTATGGTATGTAGATAGTGGAGGCTCCAGGCACATGACAGGATGTAGAGACATTATCAAAGATTTCATAAAACATGGAGGGGTGATATATCTTTTGGTAACAATTCCAAAGGGAAGGTGTTGAGGTCAGGGACTATACAGGATGGGAAAATCAAGTTTGAACATCTCAATCTTATTAACAATCTTAAATTTAATCTTCTTAGTGTGTCTCAAATGAGTGACAAGGGCTATGGGCCATTCTTTACTAAGGATACTTGTAAGATTGTTGGGCCAGGAGTGGTTAAAAAGATTTAGGAAATCATAGCCGAGAGCAAAACACAACTTGTTGCTCAAAGGAGTGGCAATGTGTATGTGGTTGATATGTTGAAGAATAATCCAATGTCTGATGCCTATCTGTTCTCATCTGCCTCTACCAAAGAGACAGAACTATGGCATAGGAGACTTGGACACACAATTCTTAAAACAATCACCACTCTCTCAAAACAAGGCCTTGTAAGAGGCCTTCCACTAAAACTTTTCACCTATAATGAACATTGTGTTTCCTGTTTAAAAGGTAAACAACATAAAAGTTCATTCAAATCCATTGATGAGTCAAAAACAAGTCAGTGTTTACAATTGTTGCATATGGACTTGTTTGGCCCTGTAAAAATCATGAGTCTTAAAAAGAAGAGATATTGTCTTGTCATTGTTGAAGATTTTTTAAGGTTTACATGGACTTACTTTTTGCACTCCAAAGATGAGACTGCAGGTATTTTGCAGGACTTTGTAAAACAAGTTGAAAAGCAAATTGATCTGCTAGTAAAAGTCTTTAAGACTTTGAGACCAATAGGTCCCGGGTTCGATTCCCACAAGGGGGGTTTTTCCCATATTTAATGGGTTTCCTCCTGAATTGGTGTATAGGCATTATGCCTAGTGGAGATGGATATGATCGGGTGGTTCCGCTGGTGACACGATGATACTCCAGTGGTCCGTCAGTGATCCAAATTTGTCGTTCAAAAAAAAGTAAAAGTCTTTAGGAGTGACAATGGAACAGAGTTTAGAAATAAGGAGTTGGATGACTTCTGTGTGTCAAAAAGGATTGTAAGGCAGTACAACATCCTAGGAACACTAGAACAAAATGGGGTGGTTGAATGGAAAAACAGGACTCTGATTGAAGCTGCCAGAACAATGCTTGCAGATTCAGGTTTACCCTTAACATTTTGGACAGAGGCAATAAACACTGCTTGCTATGTGTAAAACAGAGTTTTAATCAACCCCATAAATCAAAAGACTGCTTATGAAACTCTGTTCAAGATCAAACCACTAATCTCATACTTCAAAATATTTGGCTGCCCATGCTTCATTTTAAATTTAAAAGATTAAATTTCAAAATTTGCAGCCAAAGTAGATTGTGGTTGTTTTCTAGGATACTCAACCACTACCAAGGCCTACAAAGTGTTTAACACAAGGACTAGGTGTGTGGAAGAGACCTTGAATGTAAAATTCAATGAACCTTCTTCATTAAAAATCCCAGCAAATCCTACGAAATTGTTTAACTTGGATAAATTTACATTTGAAGATGTGTCTGTCAAGACTAACCCTACATGTACACCACAATCTTCCCATCATGATCATGGATTTAACATTGTGATTCCACAATACAAAGTCACTTCCACCACCAGGGGAACAAATGTTCAAAACAGTTGTGAAAACTCTTCCACTGTTGCATTAACAGTTGTTGATCAAACCTCTGCCATCTCATCAAATCAAACCACTGTTGACAAAAGTCCATCATATGTGGATAAAAGTCAATCCATTTTCACACCCATTCCTCCCATACCTCCACCTCCACCTCTAACAGATGTTGGCTCTTCAAAATTGCCAACATATGTTAGCACAGATGATTCACATATGCAGCCTTCACCTCACAATGCCATTGTTCCATACAAGGGAGATCTAATCTTCCTTAAAAGTCATCCACCAGACCAAGTTATTGGCAACATCAATGAAGGGGTGATCACAAGAAGTAAATCCCAAAACATTTGTCTTTTTGCTGGTTTTCCATCACTCATACAACCTGTCAAGTACTAAGAGGCACTGAAAGATAACAGTTGAGTAGAAGCTATGCAATAAGAGCTCAAACAGTTCAAAAGACAAGAAGTATGGGAACTTGTACCATTGCTAAAGGATGTATGTCCAATTGGCACAAAATGGGTCTTCAAGAACAAGACAGATGAAAAAGGCATTGTTGTCAAAAACAAAGTCAGGCTTGTTGTTCAAGGCTTTAGACAAGAAGAGGGCATAGATTATGATGAAACCTTTGCCCCTGTAGCAAGACTTGAGGCCATCAGATTATTCTTAGCCTGTGCTGTTAACCACAACATCAACGTGTACCAAATGGATATCAAATGTACATTCCTTTATGGTAAGATTCAGGAAGAGGTATATGTGTGCCAACCTCCTGCTTTTGAAGATGATATTTATCCAGATCATCTCTACAAGCTCAACAAAGCTTTATATGGCTTGAAATGTGACATCTGTGTCACTACGACCATCAAACAAGTACCAAACCAATGGAATATTGTGTTTCATACTTGGGATTTGTATAAATATGTGTATCATTTTCACCTATCAATTCTTATTCGATTTCGAGCTTTAAATCGCTTTCTAGAAGGTTATACGTGAAATGATGCGTAAACGTAATTAGTTTAATGCAAAAAACACTCTGGAATAGTGGCATAGGCTTAACATACGTTAAATAACCTTTACATAACTTAGAAATACGTTTTGGAGGGTTTGGTGTGTCGAAATCAAGTTTATTCGATCGCAGGGACCATTTGCGTCAAACTGCAAAAGTCTACTGATTCGTGTAATAACGTACCTTCCGGAACTTGGTCATAAGTTAAACATACCCTAAATATCCTTCACATAGCTTAGAAATGGGCTTTGAGGGGTTCGGTGTGCAAAAATAAACTTTTTGGTCAAACAGGGACTAAAAGCGTCAAAAAGTGCATAAGTTTGCATTTTCACGCATATCTTACTTTCTGAACATATCCGGACATCTAAAAATTTTGTAATCATTAAAATATTTTATTTTAGTGATTGGCATGTTAAAATTCCATTCATCGCGTAATTTGGATCGTTTTTCGCGTCCGTTCGGGTTTCGTCGTAATTAACCGAACAACGCAACCGTACGACCAAACGAACCGACATCCGAGATGTTTTCAAGCCTATTTCATGTCTCCTATACTTTAACTTCATTTTAGAGCCTTGAAATGGGGTTAACGGGGCTTAAATACGTCAAAAATGCATCAAAAAACCAAGTTTTGGGCTTGCAGGGGCCATTTCTGTCAATCCGTCAAAGTTCCCACGCGGGGCACATAAGAATCAGTAAGAGTCTATGCGGGGCGCGACAGATGCCCAGATCAGAAACCATTTTTCTGCAATCAGCAGCTGGTTTCAGGGTTTTTGGACATGGTTTCTTCACACTTGGAGTTGGTTTTGGGCACCCATAGAATGCTAAATCAGTGGATAATACTTGTAAGGTCAAGATCAAAGCTCGTAATCCAAGAAACGATCTTAACGGTTGTCCGAAATCTATATATACCCACCTTGATTCATTTTATTCCTCACATTTATTCTCATTTCTGCTCTAAGTTGAAGCTCTCAAGCTTCATACCTGAGCAATTTGAGTTCAAATCTTCAAGGCTTGGACCTTTTGTAAGTTTCTTTCATACTTTTATGCGATTTTAAGCATGAAAGTCAAACAGTGTTAGGCTTTATTCTTTGACCATTTTATGGTAAACACAAAGTTCGTTTAAACTTTGCAACGTGAGCGTAATCACGAAGGTTATAGTCCCTTGTGACTATACCTACTCATTACCACGTTGATTAGGCATAGTGACGAGTCAAAGTTTCGGTTAAAATACTTGTTTATGCGTATTTTGCAACGAAGCTATTTTTGGGAATCAAAACGCCTTGTTTTGATATCAAACTTGTTTTCTAACTTCGTTAAACATGTTTTAACATGTTTATCTCGTCAATTTTAGTTTAGTGCTTATATAGGGTCGTAAGATAAGCAGTCTAAACAACCGCTTAGACTTTCGCACCTGATCCGTTTGGTCGATCATTAGGATCCGACCAAACACATTTTTTCACCATAGTTGTATAGGGAATAACCTTCCAAGGTTATACCTTATGGTCACTTCGTTTAGTTAGTTGTATGATAGGTAGTTTATATGCCTTAGGAAAATGACCAAAATGCCCTTTTTACGCATAATTTCATTTTAAGCATATGTAACCTAAATTTTTACATCTAAACTGATTAGGTAACATTATTAGACATGTTAAGGAATATAATACTTGTCATAGGACTAGTTAGGCTGTCCGAACGCGTTTTACGCGAACGACGCGTTAAAGTAGCGTGAGCTACCTAAACGGGTCGTAATGGGTCGTAAGCACTTAGGTTAGGTTTCGATTTAGTATGTCGGCTTTGTTAAACCATATCATATGAGTTCCAATACTCATTTGGTTTACGAAACCTCATCCTATCTGATCTTCCGATTTAGGTCCGGTTTATTAACATAGTTACCTATATTAGGTGCCGATTGATTCCGAAATCCTTCTAGCATTGCTTGGTTGTTATTCAAGACTTCTAAGCATTCTCAAGTGAGTACATAGACCCCTCTTTTACTATTTTCAAATATTTTGGGGTGAAACACATGTGCCTACTTGTTACCTTCGTGCTTTTCATGCTTTTATAACATATGCTTGCTATGTTCATATAGTACACGTATAGTACATGATTTCATCCCTGTTTTTGCTATGTATGTTTTATTAACATCCTAGCACATCGATTTCATACATTACATTTTGTTGCATATGTTCACTCAGCATATGGACACATTGATTTACATTAAACATTTCTACTTTGTATGTTCATTTAGCATATTTAGTACATTATTTTCATATAACATGCTTACATTTGGTATAACATTTGGTTTGTTTAACGAAACTAATACATTCATTAACACTGATCATGTCGCTCGGTAGTAAGTAGTGGTACCATAGGAATTGACAACTCCCATTCCTGAAATCCTAGGTTTGTTTGGGTGGAAGGAATAACTGAATCCGATATACATAATTTTGATAAACCTTTAACACGTTAAGGGTTTGTCTCCTCAGTCGCAAGGCTTGAATGTAGACGTAAAACATTACCACATAGATGTTTGTATCAATAAAGCATTAATCTTACAAAACATAGCTTTTGATTTAAACTATGATTTATTCAAATATATTGTTTTGTACATTTTACATATGGTTTGGGTAGATACATTTTATTTTCCATGCATAACATTTGCTTATACATGAACATTTTTTACATTAGTTTAAACAAGACATGTTGGTGGTTTGTTTGGGTAATTGATTTAAATAACGAGGCGTGTGTAATATGATAAAAGCACTGTGGATACGCCGCTGGTACTTCCTATATATAAGTGCTTTTATGATATTACATATTGTAGCGTTATTTAAACCATTTCAATTTAGACATATTACATTTTATACAAAGAATATAACTTCACAAAACATTGTTTTACAAACAACATATCTTATACAAATTCATTTTACTTGGTTATTTATTTAACCACACATCTCTCTTTTATATCATCTGATTTCTTATCGATTTTCGTATGATTTCTAAAAGAAAATAATTTTAAGGTTCATGACTACTTTTTGTTAAACATTCTTTTAACCTACAAGTCATGAATCCTGCATCAATAAAACCTATGTATCTCACATGCATTTTTATGCTGACGTACCTATTTTCACATGTGTTTTCAAGAGCTGATGCATAGGATTGATCAAGATACACTTAGGCGGACTTGGGCCTTAGTGACAATAAAAGATGCAAGACTAGTTAATTATGTTATGTTTCTAAGACGATGTAACCTCTTGAAATTTAATAAAACAAAATTTCAATTACCATGTGTTGTGAAACAATGATTCTGTTACTCCACTCCCCGACGATTCTGCCGCGATTTGTTGTTTTACGATGTCGGGGTGTGACAGAAGAGTTGGTATCAGAGCTCATGGTTATAGGGAATTAGGTTATTAGTAATGCTTTGACCTAGTCTATAACCTTCCTAGGACACTAACACAAGATTCTTGTGTTTAGATCTTAAAGCAATACCGTCACCTATCTTTAGGCGACAACCACAACAAGAACATAAATTTCAAATCCGCTTTAAAAACCAATCATCTATTCTAGGATGATTTATTATAAGGTTTTGAACCTTCAAAGTTTTCAAAATCTCGTCAAAGTTTGGGTCTTATAATGTGAACATGTGCAATCTGGAAGGGTGGGTGCCTGTATCCTGAGTTTTCTATCTAAGGCTAGAGTGTTCATACAAATCCACATAATCGGACTAGTCACTCTTACCTGGGAACTCTTGGAATGAGTGTCCACTTATAGGCTGAAGCATGTCTTCACAATACATTGATATGACCCGCTTACTTTGATTAGTCACCGTCTCATTTGTTTGCCTTAGGTAACAAACAAATGATCATAATTTTTATGCGTTATCATTCTATTTTTGATTATCCGATAACATTTCACTTGTTTCCTCCCATGTCTTCCATTTCCTTTAGGATGTCTCTTCATCGCAGCGACACTCAAATGTCCGAACGGGCTACCAAAATTACCCAACGAATAGGCGTAGTATTCTAGAAGACTGCTGAATTAGCTTTTGCTATGTCTCATCTCAAGAATGAAACCACCCAAGAAACACCAAAGGAAACAGAAGCCAAGCCTTCACGAAGATCAAGAAAGCGAAAAGCTTCAAAGAATCTTCCAGTGAATGCTCCAAATCAAGCGAGACATAGCCAGGTGGCAACACCCCCAGCCAAGAAGCCGTACAAGGGAACTGCTCCTTTGTGCAATCAATGCAACTGTCATCATCCAAATCAAATACCCTATCTCAACTGTACCCACTGTGGACGATGGGGACACTTGGTTAACACATGCCGGTTTGTTATCCAAAACAAAACTGTTGCAGATCCTACTGCTGCTCAAGCACCATACGAAGGAGCAGCCCCTTTGTGCAATCAGTGTAACCTCCATCACCATGCCAGTGTCAAATGCCGAAAATGTTTCAACTGTGGACTTTTTGGTCATACGGAAAGAGTCTGTCGTTCAGTCACTGTGTTAAACCAAGCTATTCAGAACCCTATTCAACTTCACGCAGATCCAGCACAAGCTCGTTTTCCTCCTGGTACTTGCTACAACTATGGCGAGACGAGTCATTTCAGGAACAAATGCCCAAAGATTGTCAATGCAAATCTGACCCATGAATGAGCATTTGGCTTATTAGAAGATGCTGCTGCTTTGAAATAATTTAAATCTTATGCTTTTGTTTCTTTTGTTTTTCTTGAACTCTGAAACAATCTGTTTGGTTTATAAATAAATCGTTGTTCACAATTCTGATGTACAATTGTAGTTACATATGTGTATGGCATACCCCTACGATACCTACACCAAAGAACTATGTTCTTTACAAAACAAACTACTCTTGTAGTTCTCACATTCATGTGATCGCTCACGATTTTCTCGAAAATTCTAAGTACTCGTTTCATTCTAAGAAACGAAGTACAGAAAATAAGTTACAAATTTGGACGAACACTCAAAGTACCACTTTAAATCCTTAGATATTTAAGGGTACTTTTCATAAGTCCTTTAATAATCTTATGTGATATGTTTATGTACATATCATCATATTCTGGTTTTCATAACAACATGCATACATATATTTTTAAAACGTCCTTCATGATTTCAAAAATATTTCATATGATTAAAAAAAAAACATTTTAACATAGTATATTTACTAAATATACCAAGTGCATAATTTCAAAAACATTATCCATGTTTTCAAAAACCTTATACATAATTTCGAAACCATCTCACATGATCTTAAAACATTTTATAAACATGTTTACCTAATACATCTACCGTATGATTTCAAAAGTATTACGTAAGGTTTCAAAAACATTAAACACATTTCTAAAGAACCCCATGCATAGTTTTCAAAAAAAAAAAAAACATTCTGCTCGTATGATTGACTTAACATACATAATACACAACCTCCAAATTCTGCTTCATATGTCGCCTTGGCATATCTAGCACCTTAACTTCATGAACACTTTACCTCATATATTGACCTAAGCATGTCTAGTGCAAGGTTTCGAAACATCTCTCACTTCGCAAATTCCAAAATCCATATAGGATCTTCCTATCTTCGTTATGAGATCCTTGAGGATGCTTAATGCTCAAATCGGAGTCCTTAATTGGATTCTTTGTACGCTTTAATACGTACACTATGATTCAAAAAGGACAAAGCCGAATTCCTATCTTCCTATCTTCATAGATAGATTCTTGAAGATGTTTAAAATACCAATTGAAGTCCATGGATTGGATTCCTGGTGTACTTTAAATACCCAAACCAATAACAAGTCGGTAAACAAAATCTATAACAAATTGATAACAAATTGAAGACCAAGTTAAACAATTATGTGATTACATGTTTATATGTTTATGTGTTTTTGTATGATCCAAATATTCGTTATCCAACTCCTCGTAAAATGTTTCATATCTTCATATGAGGGATTCACAGTAGGATATCCAAAGGTACTACCTTAAATCCTTAATGGGCTTCTACGTAATAGTTAAGACCCTTGGATTATAAAGTACTATTCCATAATTCAAAAGAGACCCCTTGGGTGGTCTAGTTAAAAAGATTGAATAGTTAACCTAGTTAATGATATCATGAGATGATGTAGCTGAAAAAACCCTTTAGTGGTCTATTTTAAAAGATTATTTGTTGATCTAACTAAAAAGGACCCTTTGGCAGTCTAGCCACAGTCATCGTAGGTTTATTCGTTTGATTTTCTTCCCCTACACATTATAAAATGCACTATGCGGACTGTGAAAGGAATTATGTAATTATGGATGTATACATAATTATGAAATTCAGTGCACATAAACCACAGTAAGATTTGTCATGTGTAAGAACCTATAGTGGCAAAAATAACGAAACGTAAATGATGTAATGGAGGTACAGTGGACGCACCGATGGCGCTTCGCATAATTATATAAGTGTCCCTCTTACATTGCAAGCATGACGTTGTTTAAGTTACTAGAAGTTCAGAACCTTAACCAATATTGTTATATCTTTTCGACTTCAAGTTTCAAGCTCACACAAAGTTTCCTGTGGTAACCTTCACAAGAAACATTCTCTCTAACCATTGTTCGAAACTCCAACTTCTTGCTAATTCGAACACTCTCTACATTTTACTACATCAAGGACATCGTTTTGAGGTTTTGTACAACCATACACAACACTCATCAGGATGGAATTAAATCTTCGAATCTAAACCCTTCCCAATTAGCAACCAATTGGTATAGATAACAAAAGCTTGCAAGAAATCCAAACGTGACCCAGAGATTTTAATTAGGGAACGGGGGATTGTTTGAAAGCAAAACATCCACATCTACTCTCACGAGTTTACTCTAAATAAATTTCGGGATGAAATTTCCTAAAGTAGGGGAGACTGTGACATCTGTGTCACTACGAACATCAAACAAATACCAAACCAATGAAATATTGTGTTTCATATTTGGGATTTGTATAAATATGTGTATCATTTTCACCTATCAATTCTTGTTCGATTTCGAGCTTTAAATCGCTTTCTAGAAGGTTATACGTGAACTGATGCGTAAACGTAATCAGTTTAATGCAACAAACACTCCAGAATAGTGACATAGGCTTAACATATGTTAAATTACCTTTACATAACTTAGAAATAAGTTTTGGAGGGTTTGGTGTGTCGAAATCAAGTTTATTCGATCGTAGGAACCATTTGCGTCAAACTGCAAAAGTCTACCGATTCGTGTAATAACGTACCTTCCGGAACTTGGTCATAAGTTAAACATACCCTAAATATCCTTCACATAGCTTAGAAATAGGCTTTGAGGGGTTCGGTGTGCAAAAATAAACTTTTTGGTCAAACAGGGACTAAAAGTGTCAAAAAGTGCATAAGTTTGCATTTTCGCGCATATCTTACGTTCTGAACATATCCGGACATCCAAAAATTTTTGTAATCATTAAAATATTTTATTTTAGTGATTGGCATGTTAAAATTCCATTCGTCGCGTAATTTGGATCGTTTTTCGTGTCCGTTCGAGTTTCGTCGTAATTAATCGAACAACGCAACCGTACGACCAAACGAACCGACATCCGAGATGTTTTCAACCATATTTCAGGTCTCCTATACTTTAACTTCATTGTAGAGCCTTGAAATGTGGTTAACGGGGCTTAAATACGTTGAAAATGCATCAAAAACCAAGTTTTGGGCTTGTAGGGGCCATTTCTGCCAATCTGTCAAAGTTCCCTCGCGGGGCGTGTAAGACTCAGTAAGAGTCTACGCGGGGCGTGACAGATGCCAAGATCATAAACCATTTTTCTGCAATCAGCAGCTGGTTTCAGGGTTTTTGGACATGGTTTCTTCACACTTGGAGCTGGTTTTGGGCACCTATAGAATGCTAAATCAGTGGGTAATACTTGTAAGGTCAAGATCAAAGCTCGTAATCCAAGAAACGATCTTAACAGTTGTCCAAAATCTATAAATACCCACCTTGATTCATTTCATTCCTCACATTTGTTCTCATTTCTGCTCTAAGTTGAAGCTCTCAAGCTTCATACCTGAGCAATTTGAGTTCAAATCTTCAAGGCTTGGACCTCTTGTAAGTTTCTTTCATACTTTTATGCGTTTTTAAGCACAAAAGTCAAACAGTGTTTGACTTTCTACTTTGACCAGTTTATGGTCAACACAAAGTTCGTTTGAAATTTGCAACGTGAGCGTAATCACGATGGTTATAGTCCCTTGTGACTATACCTGCTGATTACCACGTTGATTAGGCGTAGTGACGAGTCAAAGTTTCGGTCAAAATACGTGTTTACGCGTATTTTGCAGCGAAGCTGTTTTTGGATATCAAAACACCTTGTTTTGATATGAAACTTGTTTTCTAACTTCTTTAAACATGTTTTAACATGTTTAACTCGTCACTTTTAGTTTAGTGCTTATATAGGGTCGTAAGATAAGCGGTCTAAACAACCGCTTAGACTTTCGAACCCGACCCGTTTGATCGATCATTAGGATCCAACCAAACACATTTTGTGACCATAGTTGTATAGGGAATAATCTTCTGAGGTTATACCTTATGGTCACTTCGTTTAGTTAGTTGTAGGATAGGTAGTTTATATGCTTTAGGAAAATGACCAAAATGCCCTTTCTACGCATAATTTCCTTTTAAGCATATGTAACCAAAATTTTTACATCTAAACTGATTAGGAAACATTATTAGACATGTTAAGGCATATAATACTTGTCAGAGGACTAGTTAGGCGGTCCGAAAGCGTTTTACGCGAACGACGCGTTAAAGTAGCGTGAGCTACCTAAATGGGTCGTAATGGGTCGTAAGCACTTAGGTTTGGTTTCGATTTAGTATGTAGGCTTTGTTAAACCATATCATATGAGTTCCAATACTCTTTTGGTTTACGAAACCTCATCCTATCCGATCTTCCGATTTAGGTCCGGTTTATTAACATAGTTTCCTATATTAGGTGCCGTTTGATTCCGTGATCCCTCTAGCATTGCTTGGTTGTTATTCAAGACTTCTAAGCATTCTCAAGTGAGTACATAGACCCCACTTTTACTATTTTCAAATATTTTGGGGTGAAACACATGTGCCTACTTGTTACCTTCGTGTTTTTCATGATTTTCATGCTTTTATAACATATGCTTGCTATGTTCATATAGTACACGTATAGTACATGATTTCATCCCTGTTTTTGCTATGTATGTTTTATTAACATGCTAGCACATCGATTTCATATATTACATTTTGTTTCATATGTTCACTCAGCATATGGACACATTGATTTACATTAAACATTTATACTTTGTATGTTCATTTAGCATATTTAGTACATTATTTTCATATAACATGCTTACAATTGGTATAACATTTGGTTTGTTTAACGAAACTAATACATTCATTAACACAGATCATGCCGCTCGGTAGTAAGTAGTGGTACCATAGGAATTGACAACTCCCATTCCTGAAATCCTAGGTTTGTTTAGGTGGAAGGAATGACTGAATCCGATATACATAATTTTGATAAACCTTTAACTCGTTAAGAGTTTTTCTCCTCAGTCGCAAGGCTTGAATGTAGACGTAAATCATTACCGCATAGATGTTTGTATCAATAAAGCATTAATTTTACAAAACATAACTTTTGATTTATACTATGATTTATTCAAATACATTGTTTTGTACATTTTACATATGGTTTAAGTAGATACTTTTTATTTGCCATGCATAACATTTGATTATACATGAACATTTTTACATTAGTTTAAACAAGACATGTTGGTAGTTTGTTTGGGTAAGTGATTTAAATAACGAGGCGTGTGTAATATGATAAAAGCACGGTGGATACACCGCTCGTACTTCTTATATATAAGTGCTTTTATGATATTACATATCGTAGCGTTATTTAAACCATTTCAATTTAGACATATTACAGTTTATACAAAGAACATAACTTCACAAAACACTGTTTTACAAACAACATATCTTATACAAATTCATTTTACTTGGTTATTTATTTAACCACACATCTTTCTTTTATATCATCTAATTTCTTATCGATTTTCGTATGATTTATAAAAGAAAATATTTTTAAGGTTCATGACTACTTTTTGTTAAACATTCTTTTAACCTGCAAGTCATGAATCCTGCATCAATAAAACCTATGTATCTCACAGGCATTTTTATGCTGACGTACCTATTTTCACATGTGTTTTCAGGAGCTGATGCATAGGATTGATCAAGATACACTTAGGCGGACTTGGGCCTTAGTGACAATAAAAGATGCAAGACTAGTTAATTATGTTATGTTTCTTTGTTTCTAAGACGATGTAACCTCTTGAAATTTAATAAAACAAAATTTCAATTACCATGTGTTGTGAAACAATGATTCTGTTACTCCACTCCCCGATGATTCCGCCGCGATTTGTTGTTTTACGTGGTCGGGGTGTGACATGAAACAAGCACCAAGGGCCTCATATGAAACTCTTTCCACCTTTCTCTTTTCCATAGGCTTTACAAGGGTAAAATTGACAAAAACACTTTTTTTAATATGGAAAGGAAAGGATTTGATGATTGTCTAGATTTATGTGGATGACATCATTTTTGGATCCACATGTACCTCCATGTGTGAAGAGTTAAGAAAACTCATGACAGCAGAGTTTGAGATGAGTGCTATGGGTGAACTTCATTGCTTTCTTGGTCTCCAAGTTAAGCAATTGCAAAATGGTACATTCATTCATCAAAGCAAATATGTCAATGAACTTTTAACAAAATTTTATATGAATGATTGCAAACCATGTATTACACCCATGGCAACCACAAAGCTGGTCACTGTTGATGAGAAAGATGACTTGGTTGATCAAACACTGTATAGAAGCATGATTGGGTCTTTATTGTACCAAATTGCATCTAGGCCAGACATCATGTTTGCAACATGTGTCTGTGCAAGATCTCAGTCAGCACCTAGGAAGTCAAATCTTATAGCTGTGAAAAGAATATTCATATATATAAAAGGTGCTCCAACACTTGGTATCTGGTATCCTGCTAATGAGAATATTGAGCTTTCAAGTTATTTAGACATTGATTTTGCTAGTTGTAATGCCACAAAGAAGTCCATTTCAGGAAGGTGCCAATTTCTAAGCAATTGCTTAGTTTCTTGGCAAAGCAAAAAAGCAAGAAATTGTTTCAACTTCCATAGCAAAGGCAGAATACAATGCTGCTACAAGCTGCACATCCCAACGTTTGTGGCTTCAAAATCAATTGCTAGATTTTGGTGTAACTGCTCTAAAGACTCCTCTCATGTTGGATAGTCAAGTAGCTGAAAACATCATTAAAAATGCAGTCTCTCATTCCACCACCAAACACATTGACATCAGACATCACTTTGTGAGGGATAGCTATGAAAAAGGTTTGATTTCTTCGCATCATGTTCCAACTAAGGATCAGCTGGCAGATATGTTGATAAAAGCTTTAGACACATCCACCTTTGAAAGCTTGATCTCAAGGATTGGCATGCTAAACATGGATTAAAAGCAAAATTTTGTTTTCCATGAATAAAAATAATTAAAATGTTTTTAGAAAAATAAAAAATCCATCCTTAAAAATAGCTTTGATTGAATTTTTTTTTCAAGAATCCATAAAAGTCTGTTTCCATAACTAGTATTTTTACAACCTCTGTTTGGTTAAAAATTTATCCACTGCTGAAAGGTATCCTCTGTTTCCATTTACCACTGTTCATGTGCTCTGTTGATCAAACAGCTGTTGGTCCTAACCACCGATGTCTATCCACTGATAGACTAAAATCAGCCACTGCTCATTCCACTGTTCCCAACATCTCATTACACCCAACAGATGCTGGTACACCAGTTGTTTCAGCAGATGTTTCACAAACCACTACTGATACACCAGTTGTTTCAGCAGATGTCACCCATACCAATGCCATGATTCTTTTGCCTACACAACCAACTATTCAACCACCTCCCACACCACAAAGAATTCCTACACGTCCACCTTCACCAAAAAACAAATTTACACGCAAAAGAAAAACTTTTGTAGTGCAAGAAGATGATGAGGAGATAAATCACCAATACCCTTATCATCTGCCCCCATTCAAGCCACACCACTCTCATCATTTCCATTCAAATCCACATCACTTCCACCCATTGCACCACAACCATTAATCATCCTTTTGGCTGCTGAGTATCCTCTGGAAATTCACATAATCAAAGGTGAAATTGAATCATTTTATACAACAGAGGATGCATTTCAAAGATACTTGCCATATAGAAAGCCTAAAAACTTGGATGAAAATCTAAAGTTGAAAGCCCAACAGGCTGAGTACATTGGAAAAGAGAAGAGTAAAGGGATAGATGACAGGAAAGTTCAGGGTATCTTGTCACATGAACTTAGCAAAGTTAGCAAGATTGAAGACTATGATAAGGACTTGAGAAAATCCATGTTAGAGAAGCCAATCAATGTTGAGCTTGACAAGGAACTAAAATAGGATTACATTGAACATATCATGACACACAATTCATACAAAGCAACCAGAGCTTAATTCAAAGATTGGTCATCAGATGCTCTCAAGTAAGAGAATGAAAGAATTACAAAGCTGCTCAATGATCCTTCATTTAAACCAACTCCACCAGATTGGAAGAAAGGCAAACAGATTGATCCAAACAAGGCATTGAAGCTGAAAAGAATAAGAGCGGAGCTTGTTGCTGCAAGTTGCCAGATGGTCTGAAGCAAAGATAGTTGAGACCTACAAAAGACTGGAACAACTTAGAGCAAAAGATCCTTCAGTTCAACAAAAGCCAGTATATCCTCCAATAGAGGTGATCCCTCAACAGACCCAGACATCCAAAAAGATGCCCTCAACATCTGCTTTATCCGTAGCTGCCTTGAAACAAGTAAAAAGGCAAAAGCAGACTTCTGAGGCTGATGAGCAGATGTTTGAATACTTCAGAAAGGAGGGAATTAGATGCTAACTGAGGTATTACACAGATCATGCTGCTGACAAACTAAGAGAAACAGTTGCAAAGATTGTCAGCAGGCCATAATCACCCAACTCATCAACAATAACTCTTCAACCAAGAAAACCAACTAATCCAAAAATTCATAAGTGGAAGTCATCCTCAGAAACCCATGAATTGATTCTGCTCAGATCAGATGGTACTGTTCAAAAGCTAAAGATGGAGAATGCATATGGTCTGGATACATGTGATCTCTAAGATCTGTTGAACCTTGAACTTGAAAGGGATCTTACAGACATGGTCTCCATGAACTTTGAATTGCAATTCAAAGGGCAAATCAGGGAGATGTTGATGAGGAATAAAGATCAACAATAAAAGAAGTGTTTTGGCATCATCTGTCCTAGGGGGAGATTGTTGGATCATGTGGACCCCGCCAAAAGAACAGATGATTGCAAAGACAAAATGTTGTACAACAACTAATCAACAATAAAAAGTGCTTAGAAGATCTGCTCCCCTCAATGATAAGGCATCAACATTTGCTACTATCAAAGGTCTTCTAAAGCTAAAGTCTGCCAAAGAGAAAGTCTGTTTATCTTCTTTTATTGTTAATCTTAAACATTCACAACAATTCAAACTCAGATCCTAACATTTTATAATAAAAACTCTTGATAGATAACTGACAGTCAGTTGGTTACCGGACTGTTTCAATTGACGACTTAAAAGCCTTATGAGAAATCTCATCCAAAATCTTATCTGAAAAAATTTCAATTGTTCTTCAACGGCCTGTCATCAAAAATCCACACCCATTGATAATATATGAAAAGGCCCTGAAGGAAATATTATCTTAAATTGTGTCCTTGAAATCCTTTGATAATCACCGATGAATATTGTAGCAGCTTTTGGTTTTTTAATGTGCTACATGCTTTTGTGAGGGATCCATTTGAAATAACAGAAGAATATTAAGATTATTATATATAAATATATACATATATTTATAGAAAGGGTATCATACAATTGGCCTTAACGTACATTACGTACGCGATTTGAAATCGCACGTTCATAAATCTGGAAAATTGCATGGATGAAATCGCATGGGGGATGAAATCGCATGTTGTGTTATGGGGGTGAAATTGCATGGGGGAATGAAATCGCACGGATGAAATCGCATGGGGGTGTTTAAATCACAAATCGCACGTTGGTAAACAATCGGGTCCGCAATGTACATTAATCCATTTTGTACGTTAACCGGCCTCTATATATATAGAGGCCGGTTAACGTACAAAATGCCGTAATGTACGACGCGTACACGATTCAGCATCAACATGCGAAATTTGGTTTATAACGTGCGACTTTCATTTATATACACATGAAATTTCATTAGTATATATACACATATGATTTCATTAAAAATACAACCACTTTCATATATATAACATGCGACTTTCATATATACACACATGCAATTTTCAAACTTTTTGTAATATAACGTGTGATTTTACCATCGCGTACGCGTCGTACGTTAAGGCATATTGTACGACATATTTCTTTTTCTATATATATATGATGTGTGCAAAATGCAACATATAAATTACATCAATTGTGGCATAAAACTAACCCTTTTTTAGTACTAATGTTAGAAAAAGTGTGCTTTTGTCTTCCTTTTGTATTTTCAGGATTAAATGAGCTCAAATTAACAAAAGAAGCAAAAAGACATCAAAATCTAACATAAATACAAGAAAAGGGACAAGACGTGACATGCCCGACCCCACGACAGCATCTTCCCAAGCAAAACAAGATAACAGAAGACTGAACACGCCCCGTGCTCAGCCAGCACGGGGGCGTGCCCAAGTGTCAGCAGAAAAGACAAAGTGGTAGAAGCTTCTATTGCCCACCACGGGGCCGTGCTCAACGGACACGGAGCCGTGGTCAACTATAAGATTCGCACAATCTAAGCAAATCTTCATAGTACAAAGATTCTTCTGCACACGGGGTTGTGCTCAGCGGACACGGGGGCGTGGTCAACTAATAAGACAAGATGCATTAAATGAAGAAAGAGAAGGATGTGGACACGGGGCCGTGCCCGAGCTTCTGTTCAGCCTATAAATAGGAGTGCTTGGCTCAAGCTCAAACCATCCCTTGGCACACCACCTCTCTCACACTTCACCCACCACCCACCACCACCATAACACCATCATCCACCACCATCATCCATTGTCCATCGTAGAGTGTGTGAGTCGTCTCGGGATCCAAGATTGATAGTAAGAGTTCTTGACAATCAAGGCCATGGTTGCCTAAGTCTCTTACATCACTTGGTGAAGACAAAGTGTCTAGTGTAATACTTTTTATTTTTAATCTTTTCGCACTTTTTATTTGGTTTTGTATTAATGACTTTAATAACTAGTTTCTTATGTTGAAGGTGATCTTTCCTTATCGTTTGTCCGTGGTGTCTTGGCATTATTTTACTGTCTATATAAAATAAAAGATTTTCACCATTCATATCTCCACGGTCTATATGGAGATATGTTGGCTACCTGGTCGGGGGTTAAGGGAACGGTTTGGTAAAGGTCTTGCCATTGTTCAGCGTTTAGAGGTCCTGCAATGGACCTGGGTCAAATTTAGTAAGACCTCCTTCAATACTTAACGGTATTGGATGGCGGGGGTCCAAACTCTTTGACCCCCTCATAAGTTACCTACTATTAATACTATAACCCGGCTATTTAGAACTGTATCCCTGCTGACTCAGACTACTTAGTCGAGGGTAACGTCACCTCCAAAAGAGGGGCCTACCATAATTTGCATTAATAACTTAATTAATTATCTTTCAATAATCCACCCTTTTAGGATTGTATTCTTGCTGACTCAAACTATTGGGGTGAGGGTAACGTCACCTTCAAAAGAGGGGCCTACTACAATAACTAAGATAATCTCTTAAAAAGTGCAAAAGTGCGAAAATAATCAAAGGTTACACTAGATACGAGTCGGAACCAAGTGATTCATCTTGTCTATCTGTTTTTCTTTTTATTTTTATTTTCAGCATTTTTAGTTAGTTTTTATTTTTCTTAGCTTAAAACATTTTTCTAAACTTTTTTATTTGATTAGACGTTGAGGATAAACCGATACTAAAAGCTCTTGTGTCCTTGGACGACCTCGGTATCTTGTCAACACTATACTACGCTCGCGATGGGTGCACTTGCCCATATGTGTGTTTAGTGTTAGTAAAATATCGTGTTTTATAAATTTAAAACTTGACTAAAAAAATGTTAAAGGGGCTTAAAATATACACCTAATATATATAACACTTCACACGCATCAAGTTTTTGGCGCCGTTGCCGGGGACACAAGGATTTTAAGAAAGCTTAAAATTGACGGCCTAATCAGTTTTTCAAAACCTTTTTAAAACGCGCGCACATTTTTCTGCATTTTAGTTTAGTTCTGCATTTACAGTAACCTGTACACGGGGCCGTGTTCACTAAACACGGGGCCGTGCTGCACATTTTCATAAAAACACCCAGTAACAGTAGCTTGAACACGGGCCGTGGTCACTGAACACGCCCCGTGCTCAACTAGATCAGTCAATTTAATTAAAACGCCCAGATACAGATTCTGAACACGGGGCCGTGTCCACTGAACACGGGGCCGTGTCCACTGAACACGGGGCCGTGTCCAGCCTTTGTTTCCGTTTTTATTTTTGTTTTCTGATCTCGAGACTTGGTTGTGGTCTGCTGAGTGATTCTTATGGATCAATACTCAGGAGGTTACAACTACACCTATGAGGAGGATGATTATAGGAGTAATTATTGCACTAATTGTCGTAACACACACTCGGTTCAAAATAGTGACTCATATCAACCATCCAATTCATACACCTACTATGAGGAGCCCAGGTACGAGCCATCGACTTCATACACATCCTATGAAGACCAAAGGTATGAACCTCCTCCCTCATACTCATATTTTGATGAACCAAGGTATGAGCCTTCTTACTCATACTTTGAGGAACCAAGATATGAGCCACCACCTTCGTATGCTTACTATGAGGAACCATGGCGTGAACAACCCACCTCATATGAGTATTATGAAGAACAAAATTACGACCCTTATCCATCATATTCTTACAATGAAGAACAATGGTGTGAACCATCTACTTCATATGGGTATTATGAGGAACAAAGGATCGAACAACCGGATTCAAGCTTTGAAAATCCCGATTCTTTTTCTATAACCGAAGTGATCGATAGGATATTAGAACACATTAGCGTTATCGATCGTTGTATAAAAGAATCTCGCGCAAGGGAAGAGGAGACCCGCGCAAGACAAGAATTAAAAAAGGAAGAGATAACCGAAAGTGTAAAAATGGAAGAACAAATAAGTGAAAAACCGACACATGAGTTAAACAACGAAAAAGGTGAGTCCGACAACGTTAAAATTCAAGAAGAGTCTAATTTTAAAGAAATTAATCTCTTGTCACCTTCTTTTGAAAATCATTGTTTCGTACCCACTCATGCTTAGTTTTTAAAAGAGTTAAACACTAACACTAAAATTGACGAAACGGTAATTGTTAAGTTAACTGATGATCAAACCTCACTAATAAAAGAAGACCCATTTGAAATTAACATTACACCGGTTCCATGTTTCTTTCAAAATTCATTTATTAGTAATGTCACAATCGATAAAGATCTTTGTGTTAACATAATGCCTAACTACATTTTCGAAAAATTAAGTACTAGTGATTTTTCTCCACTTCAAATACCCATTTTTCTATCCAATCGGAAAGTAATAAAATCAATCGGTATAGTTGAGGATGTATTGGTTCAAACAAATCAAATGGTAATCCGGACCGACTTTGTCATCCTCGATGACGCTCCTCTAGTGTTGGTACGACCATTTGTAAAAACTCACGAAGCTTTGAAAAACCGGAAGTTCAACAATCTACCTCTTCAATTAGGGGCAATTAAAAGAAGTGTCGATCTTGAGCGGTCAATGAAATATCCTTTCGGCAATAATGACCCCCTAATTGAAGATGAAGATGAACCACCCGATACAAGTGAAGAGATTGACCACTTTGTTGAAGAAGAGGTCGCCATAGAACAAACTTTTAAAGTTCTTGATCAAAATGAGCAACCAAATAAGGAGTCTCCTAAAGACCCACCACTTGAGCTCAAAGAACTTCCAAAAGGTTTGGAATATGCTTTTCTAGACAAAGATGGTAATTTACCTGTAATTATTTCGTCTAAATTAGATAGCTTAGAAAAAGAAAAATTAATTAGTCTTTTGAAAAAACACAAAAACGCAATAGCTTGGAAACTTGTAGACATAAAAGGAATTAGTCCTTCCATGTGCACACACAAAATCTTAATGAACGATGACTACAAATCGGTAATACAACCACAACGTCGAGTGAATCCAAATGTTCAAGAAGTGGTTAAAAACGAAGTCATCAAATTACTTGACGCCGGACTTATCTATCCTATCTCCGATAGCCCTTGGGTAAGTCCCGTTCAAGTAGTTCCAAAGAAAGGAGGTATGACGGTAATAACTAACGAAAAGAATGAATTAATACCCATGAGAACCGTCACAGGATGGAGAGTATGTATAGATTATAGACGATTAAATGAAGCAACAAGAAAAGATCACTTTCCTTTACCCTTCATTGATCAAATGTTAGAAAGATTATCCGGTCATAAATTTTATTGTTTCTTGGATGGTTTTTCAGGTTACTTTCAAATCCCGATAGCACCCGAAGACCAAGAAAAGACAACTTTCACATGTCCCTATGGAACTTTTGCTTATCGACGCATGCCGTTTGGTCTATGTAATGCCCCCGCAACATTCCAACGTTGCATGGTAGCCATCTTCCATGATATGATAGAAAAAACAATGGAAGTCTTCATGGACGACTTTTCTATCTTTGGGGATTCATACGACCAATGCCTTGATAACCTTGAACGAATGCTATCCCGATGTGAGGAAACTAACCTCGCCCTTAATTGGGAAAAATGCCATTTCATGGTAACAGAGGGAATAGTACTCGGGCACAAGATCTCAAGCGAAGGAATGGAGGTGGATCGAGCCAAAATAGATACCATTTCTAGATTACCACCTCCATCCTCCGTAAGAGCTATCAGAAGTTTCCTAGGGCATGCCGGATTTTATAGACGGTTTATCAAAGACTTTTCAAAAATCTCAAGGCCTCTAACAAAATTACTTGAAAAAGATGCCCCTTTCATCTTTGACATGGATTGTAATCAAGCATTTCTAACCCTAAAGGAAATGTTAGTCAATGCACCTATCATGATAGCGCCTGATTGGAAATTTCCTTTCGAAATCATGTGTGATGCCAGTGACTTTGCAGTTGGAGCTGTCTTGGGACAAAGAAAAGAAAAGCATTTCCACCCAATTTATTATGCTAGTAAAACACTTAATGATGCACATGAAAATTACACAACAACTGAAAAAGAATTACTAGCTGTGGTATTTGCTTTTGATAAATTTCGTTCTTATCTTGTTCTTTCTAAAACTATAGTCTATACAGATCATGCAGCCATTCGATATCTCTTCAAAAAGCAAGATGCAAAACCACGTTTGATTCGGTGGATTCTACTCCTCCAAGAATTTGACATTGAAATCAAAGACAAAAGAGGAGCGGAAAACACCGCAGCAGATCATCATTCGCGCTTAGAAGACCCAGCTTTAGAAGCGACCAGGGACGAGCAAATTAATGAAAATTTTCCAACTGAGTCCCTGGAAATGGTGGAATACAAGGAAGAACCATGGTACGCCGACTATGCTAACTACCTAGCTAGCGGTATAGTCGCAAAAGGTTGGCCACATCATCAAAGAAAAAAATTCTTTGCCAATGTGAAACACTATTTTTGGGAAGATCCATATCTTTTCAAAATGTGTGCCGACCAACTCATCCGACGGTGCGTACATGGTAGCGAAGCACGAAGAATTCTTCGTCATTGTCATGAAGGTCCATATGGAGGGCATCATGGTGCCGCTAGTACCGCACGAAAGGTATTTGATTCAGGATTTTATTGGCCAACCATTTACAAAGACGCCCAAAGTCTTGTCAAGACATGTGATGCTTGCCAAAGAACAGGTAATATTTCTTCCAAAAACGAAATGCCACAAAATGTCATTCTTGTTTGTGAAATTTTTGATGTATGGGGACTCGACTTTATGGGACCTTTCCCACCATCAAAAGGAAACAAATATATACTTGTGGCAGTAGACTACTTGTCTAAATGGGCCGAGGCCGAGGCACTTCCAACGAATGATGGAAGAGTCGTGGTAAGATTTCTGAAGAAATTGTTCTCTCGTTTTGGCTCACCTAAAGCATTAATAAGTGATAGAGGTACCCATTTTTACAACCATCAACTTGAAAAAAAATTTAACAAGATATGGGGTCTATCATCGGGTCTCAACAGCATATCTCCCTCAAACGAACGGACAAGCCGAAGTGACTAATAGAGGTTTAAAACGAATACTCGAAAAAACCGTAGGGTTAAATAAAAAGGAATGGGCAGATAAATTAGATGACGCTTTATGGGCTTTTCGAACTGCTTATAAAACAACAATAGGTACAACCCCATATAAGCTAGTCTATGGAAAAAGTTGTCACTTACCAGTAGAAATTGCACACAAAGCCTACTGGGCAATAAAAAATGTAAACTTAGATTTAGAATTTGCTGGAAAAAATTGATTTTGTCAATTAAATGAATTAGACGAGCTTAGGAATTATGCATACTCAAACTCTGAAATTTATAAGGAAAGAATGAAAAATTTGTATGACAAACATATTAAACCTAATGAATTTCAAGTAGGAGATCTAGTTCTTTTGTTTAATTCACGACTTTGATTGTTTCGTGGTAAATTAAAGTCTAGGTGGTCAGGACCTTTTTCCATCACCCATATTTTCCCACACGGTGCAGTAGAAATTAAATCTCGAAATGGGCCTCCATTCAGAGTCAATGGTCAACGGCTGAAACTCTATCAAGGATTCATTGAGGATGAAGAGGAAGAGATCTCGTTTCAAACGGTGGAAGAATGAAAACATCAACATCATACCTGGTAAGTTACGAACGATTGGGACGACATCTAAAGCGGTAAGTTTTCTAACCAAAGCTTATGGGAAACAAGGGCACTCACACGAGCACTAAAAAAAAAAACTTTTCTCGGCACGAGGCCGTGTCCGCTGGACACGGGGCCGTGTTCGCGCTGCAGACGGGATATATCCCCTTTTTCATAACAGTTACAACATTCCACACGCCCCGTTTCCCCGAAAAAACTCTGGTTCCAGGCGATTTTTCACAGATTTCGACGTCTCCTATCACTCTAACAACATCAAGGTATGATTCTATCACTTTTAGTAGTTAGATTAGTTACTTGCATGTAGTTAAAACACCAAAAATTCGGGGAAAATCTAGGGTTCTTGAAGTTCATCCGGATCGAACCTCAAATTTGTGTTTAGATCTGTTTGCATTTAGTTAAATTAGTGTTAAGGGAAGTAAATACACTTGTATTGTTCTTAGATTCGCCCGATTTCTCACGAAAAACCCCAAACCCTTATTCTTGAACCGAAAAAGATAAAATTGAATGGGTAAACGGGATATTTTGGGAAAAACGGCACTTAGGGTTTCATTTTCAGGGGAAACCGCATCTAAAGGACCAAAAAATTTTCAAGTTTTCGAAACCGGGACGAAAAAAGGAATTTTTGTATAACAGACGCCTGGACACTGGGCCGTGTCCGCTGAACACGGGGTCGTGTCCAGCCCATTGATTGCAGTTTTGTCCGAAAATATTTGTGTTTCATGCTAACTTTTGGTGTATTCTTTCAGATGGCTAGGAAGTTCACAAGATTTAACGCCAATGAGCTCGATGCTAGGGCTAGATACGAGATACTTCAAACAAGGCCGGAGGAATACCCGAGGCAAGCATGTACGGAACTATTAACCATGGTGAATCAAATCGACCATTTCAACAACATTGTCACGGGGCCACTCAGAGTCGCTTTAACAACTCGACTCCGTTCCGTCCACGAATGCACTTTGGAATTCTATAGCACCTTCACATTCAACTCGAGGTGCGACCCATTCGACAATGATGGGGTAGCATTCCGATGTGGTGGAATGAGGTATTCGATCTCTATGGCACAATTTGGGTCGATTGTCGGGTTGTATGCAGAAGAGGATGCGAGAAACGAGGAAAATACGGGAGGAATGCGAGAGATAGGAGAGAACGAACGCCAAGCCATTTGGGCTCAGATTGGTGAAGGGTACTACAATCCGAGCAGCACTAAGAGTACGAAGCTGAGGGATCCGCTCTACAGATACATCCATAGGCTCCTCGGCTACTCTCTTAGCCAAAGGCATGATAGTAGTGGCGTCGTTGGGTTAAGAGATCTTGTTGTCCTCCACTGTATCCACACCCGCAGGCCGCTTGATGTTCCGTTCCTCATGCTCCGAAACATGCATCATAACCGCCTTGCAAGTGCACCGACCCCTATCTTCTTTGGGGGATGGGTGTACCGTCTCTTCAGGCACTTCACCCACATACCTAGGTCATTTGAGAGGAGCCCATGGTCGGGTAGGGTGGATATACACATATGCCGCTCAATGAACCTAATTTATGAGGCGGAAGACGGGACGGTAAGCTTTCAAAGGATGCAAGGTCATGCATGGAACCCGCAAGAAGCACTTGTCCTCCACGCTCCGCAACATCATCAGTACCAATACCAACCCCAGGGTGATCCGGGCCAATCATCCTCCTCGGGAGGCGGTTTTCCTAACTTTCAAAGTTTGCATGATTTGTGGCAGGAAAACCTTATGTGCACCAGGAACACCTATAACATGGCAAGCAACACGTACCACCGGGTTGGAGCTATCGAGAGAAACATATCCGATATCCAAGATGATATTGGATATATTCGGGACCACATTGCGGGCCATGGAGGGGATGATGATGATGAGGACATGGATTAGGCGGGAGGAGCGGAGGGAGAGGCGGTTGTTTGATGGTTCCCCAGGTTAACCCTTTTCTAATCTTGAACAATTGATGGCCTGCGTGCCAAGTGTTGAACAATTTACTTTCCCTAACTTCTTTTATTTTCTGCACTTATTTTTCTTTTAACTTTGACATGGATGTTGAATTTGGTAAAATTAGGATGTTTGCTATGGTATGGTATGGTGTTTATTGATTAAGCAGGTACATACAAGGCTTAGAGTACTAAATATTAGTACTACTAAAGCCGGGGCAGGAAAACCGAAGAAAGACACCTGTTTTTCAACCTCGCAGATTGTCCACACGGGGCCGTGTCCAGCCGACACGCCCCCGTGCCCACTTCCCTGAACCTGCTGTTTGTTTTAATTCTGAAGACCTTGACAGACACGGGTCGTGTTCAACCAACACGCCCCCGTGTTCACCTTCTGTATGTTTTCGTTACTGGCACCTGAGCACGGGGTCGTGTCCACTCAACACGGGGTCGTGCCCAGGTAACCAGTAACACAAAATTTTTGCTTTTTACACCTTTTTACACATTCAATCAACCTAAAAACTTATTTTTGGGACACATTGAGGACAATGTGTAATTTAAGTGTGGGGGAATGCTAAAACCTTGAATCTTGCAAGTCCTAAATACAAGCCTTACACAAAACTGTATTGGAACCGCTAATCAAAATTTTCATTTTTTTCAAAAAATTTTCATTTTTTTACTTGTCTAGGTTTAACTCGGGAAATTCAAGTTCTCAAAAAGGTTATATTTTTACGAATTTACAACCGACAGCGTCGTGATAAAAAGAACCAACATAAGAAAATTATGAAAAGGCATGGCAAACTTAGTTAAAATTTGATTATATATACTTGATCACATAAAAACCCATTCCTACAAAAGTGAGTTTTGAGCCTTTATTGAGCAAACAATTACATATCATTAGACTAAATGCTCATTTTTTCGTTTCTTGTGTGAATAGCCGCTTGGTTCTTACGACTCTAGAACTTGCCATGACGATACATTCCCGGTCCTTAGCAACTTAAACCCGAGTAAGTAAATCATGGAGGCATTAGGACTAACCATTTTTATTTCTACACCATTATTTTTTCTTTTTTTTTACCACCTACCCAAAATCCCCTAGTTAGCCTCTTTGAGCCTAAACCTTTTCGTTTCATAATCCAAACCAAACACCCTTTTTTCCCACCAAAACATTTTTCATTTTTAACCCTTTTGTTTTAGTAACAAGTTTGGTTTTTCGTATGACTTTTCAAAAAAAAAAATTGTGTTGATGATGAAGCAAAAGAAAATAAACAAACAAGTTCATCAAAAAAATAATTTTGTTTGAATAATAGCTTCATCAAAATAAAAGTTGCAAAAATAAAAAGTCTTACGAAAACCGACGCTTGTTACGCTTTTCGCCCTTTTCTACTAACCACTAACCACTAACCCAACCACGTACCTTTAATCCAAGCCTTACCCTTCACCCACAAAGTCCTCTTAATATTTACAAAGGTATATAAGTTAAAAAGGAGGAGGATTGATTGCCTCGCAAGCCTATGGTAGAAGTAAGTTCCATGCCGCTCTCGAGTGATCCACAAAAAAATACATTTTTCGGCCGAGTGTTGAGTGATCCCCGTGAGGTATGTGAACTTGTATATAAATAAAATTTTACAAAGGCATATTATGCCCTAATAAGTAATTTATCTTATGAAAAGTTTTAAATAAATCATGACGAATAGGATTGTAAATAAATAAAAATAAAACTAAATAAAGAATCTTGGAAATCCCGACACTCTATGATAAGCCCAAAAACCTTCTTTTCTACCCATTCCATTTGGGAGTGTAATAGCCACATATTAAAGAGTTTTGCTTGAGGACAAGCAAATATTCAAGTGTGGGGGTATTTGATGTGTGCAAAATGCAACATATAAATTACATCAATTGTGGCATAAAACTAACCTTTTTTTAGTAATAATGTTAGAAAAAGTGTGCTTTTGTCTTCCTTTTGTATTTTCAGGATTAAATGAGCTAAATTAACAAAAGAAGCAAAAAGACATCAAAATCTAACATAAATACAAGAAAAGGGACAAGACGTGACATGCCCGACCACACGACAGCATCTTCCCAAGCAAAACAAGATAACAAAAGACTGAACACGCCCCGTGCTCAGCCAACACGGGGGCGTGCCCAAGTGTCAGCAGAAAAGACAAAGTGGTAGAAGCTTCTATTGCCCACCACGGGGCCGTGCTCAGCGGACACGGAGCCGTGGTCAACTATAAGATTCGCACAATCAAAGCAAATCTTCATAGTACAAAGATTCTTCTGCACACGGGGTCGTGCTTAGCGGACACGGGGGCATGGTCAACTAATAAGACAAGCTGCATTAAATGAAGAAAGAGAAGGATGTGGACACGGGGTCGTGCCCACTGGACACGGGGCCATGCCCGAGCTTCTGTTCAGCCTATAAATAGGAGTGCTTGGCTCAAGCTCAAACCATCCCTTGGCACACCACCTCTCTCACACTTCACCCACCACCCACCACCACCATAACACCATCATCCACCACCATCATCCATTGTCCATCGTAGAGTGTCTCGGGATCCAAGATTGATAGTAAGAGTTCTTGACAATCAAGGCCATGGTTGCCTAAGTCTCTTACATCACTTGTTGAAGACAAAGTGTCTAGTGTAATACTTTTTATTTTTAATCTTTTCGCACTTTTTATTTGGTTTTGTATTAATGACTTTAATAACTAGTTTCTTATGTTGAAGGTGATCTTTCCTTATCGTTTGTCCGTGATGTCTTGGCATTATTTTACTGTCTATATAAAATAAAAGATTTTCACCATTCATATCTCCACGGTCTATATGGAGATATGTTGGCTACCTGGTCGGGGGTTAAGGGAACGGTTTGGTAAAGGTCTTGCCATTGTTCAGCGTTTAGAGGTCCTGCAATGGACCTGGGTCAAATTTAGTAGGACCTCCTTCAATACTTAACGGTATTGGATGGCGGGGGTCCAAACTCTTTGACCCCCTCATAAGTTAACTACTATTAATACTATAACCGGACTATTTAGGACTGTATCCCTGCTGACTCAGACTACTTAGTCGAGGGTAACGTCACCTCCAAAAGAGGGGCCTACCATAATTTGCATTAATAACTTAATTAATTATCATTCAATAATCCACTCTTTTAGGATTGTATCATTGCTGACTCAAACTACTGGGGTGAGGGTAACGTCACCTTCAAAAGAGAGGCCTACTACAATAACTTAGATAATCTCTTAAAAAGTGCAAAAGTGCGGAAATAATCAAAGGTTACACTAGATACGAGTCGGAACCAAGTGATTCATCTTGTCTATCTGTTTTTCTTTTTATTTTTATTTTCAGCATTTTTAGTTAGTTTTTATTTTTCTTAGCTTAAAACATTTTTCTAAACTTTTTGATTTGATTAGACGTTGAGGATAAACTGGTACTAAAAGCTCTTGTGTCCTTGGACGACCTCGGTATCTTGCCAACACTATACTACGCTCACGATGGGTGCACTTGCCCATATGTGTGTTTAGTGTTAGTAAAATATCGTGTTTTATAAATTTAAAACTTGACTAAAAAAAGTGTTAAAGGGGCTTAAAATATACACCTAATATATATAACACTTCACACGCATCAATATAGGATTAGGATCGTGTGAGAAGTACTAGTTTAATTGAGAAACTTGAAAACATTCTGGACCACACATTTTTTAAACAAAAATGCACAAATATATTGCAAAAAAAAACACGCATTTTTTTTACCAAATCGTAGAAATCTACCTTTATGTTATACCCAAACTGTACTTCATACCTTTCACTACGAAATCGGAAAAAACCAACCTTTATGTTCATGTTTTGCTACAGGTTCAACCTTTACCACTAACCTCATCCAAAAACTCAGTTAACTTACCACACATACTTTTCTTGTGAGGGTGTTATGGTCTTTTCCCAGACCTTTTATTTAATCAAACAAAAAAAATTAAAGAATTTATATATAATCAAATGAGTTCTACTATTAATTAAATTATAATAAATGATAATAATCTAGGTCAACGAGGATACCTTGACTGAGATTGCTGCATTTGGGTAAGATGTTAAAAATCAATTTTTTTGACGTTTTTTCTTATAAATACATGTAGAAGCTTTTTTAATAAAAAAATTAAAAAACTAAACATATAAAAAAAGTTAAAAGAGGTTAAAAATTTATTTTACAAAATTATTTTTTATTGAAATAACTTCTACATGTATTTATAATAAAAAAACGCCAATTTTTTTTTAAATATGATTCTTAATATGTCAAGTTAAATTTTTAAGATATAGTTAACATATTTAATCTATTGTTCCCCGGTGACCCATTTTTTTAGTGTTCCACAATAAACCTCACTATATATATTTATAGGGTAGTGTTTTAGAGTGAACACTATGTTTAGAGTGAACTATGTGAACTAATCTGGGCCATTGTATTACATCATCTAGAGTTTTTTAAATAATGACAAGATTAATTATAATGCTGTAGCTTCCCTTTACAATAACAACTGTTAGTGTATACACATAAGCACAGTCTCGGTAGTATTAGTTTATACAAGGTACACAACTGTTATTTTATACACATGTGTACAGTCTCGCTAACTATCAGTTTATACAAGGTACACAGCTGTTAGTTTATACACATGTGTACAGTCTCGCTAATTATCAATTTAAACAAGATACACAGCTGTTAGTTTATACACATGTGTATAGTCTTTCATACATCTGTGTATTATATTAAAAAATGGTTACATATGTGTATATTAACAACATATAGTATATTATTAATGCACACGAGTCGATTCATATAAAAATTATGAAATTAATGAAAATGAAACATATCACATGTATGCAAAAATAAATAATTTCATCACATATTCAAAAAAAGTTAATACCCAAAAATAATTACAATTTCATTCTCAAAGAAAATTTTTAATATTTATCGAAAATTATGAAAAGTTAAAAACAATATATTATGATATCTATATATACGGATAATAAAAGAAAAACAATATTCAAGTTAAAATTAAAACAAAATTTATGGATAAAAAAATGGTAGAGAAATAATTAAAAATGAAAGAGAGAGAGAAAGAGAGTTAAGAGATGAGAAAATTAAGCGATTTTAATTAAACATACTTGGCTAATGTAAATCTTGCCCTTTTAATTTAAAAATGATCAATGACTAAGATTAGTTCACTCAGTTCACTCTCAAGAAGTATATATATATATATATAGGCTAGGAGTTGGCTAAAAAGTCCAAATTTCTTAAAAAGTCATAAAACACCATAATGTCAACCATAAAATACACTAAAACCCAACAAATAACATTATGAAGATTACTAAAACATCATATATGTAGGTTTTGTTTTGTGATTTGGATGATATGGCTCTTATTCTGGAGTGACAAACATTATTGTGTTTTATGTTGAAAATCATTTTTGTCTAAAATTTTTTCGACGCTTTTCCTTATAAATACATGTAGAAACATTTTTAATAAAAAAAATCAAAAACTAAAAAAATATAAAGAAAATGTTTTAAAAACAGTTAAAAATATATCTTATAAAATTAACTTAACATGTTAAAAATCAATTTTTTAGTAAATTTTTTCAACGCTTTTCCTTATTAAAATGGGTAGAAACTATTTCCCTTAGCTATGTTTTTGTCCCATTGGGTTTCCTGGCAAGGTTTTTTATAACGCAACATGTCCAAACGTGTTAATTTGATAACCAAGGGGGAGTGTTTTATATATATATTATGGTTATCAACTTGTTCCCCAAAACTTCATCTTCTATATATAATCTTTGTATTGTATTGTAAAGATATATCTATTAATGAAATATCAATCTATTTCAAATGTTTTATATTGTTTTACTATTAGGCTAGTTATACAACAAAAATATAATATTTGTATTTAGTTTGGTATTTCCGTTCTCATTTTCTAATTTGTCGATGAAAGAAACTTTTTACTATTGATTTGTTGCTTTTGAACAAATTTAAGGACGTTAGAAAACATATTAGAATGAGTGTTTATATAAGTACTCCCCTTATTTCAGTTTTTACCGCTTGGACTCTCCCTTAAAGTTTTTAAATAAGTACTATCAAATCTTTTAATTTGTATTTTTTATTTAAGTTTTTAAACAATTCAAAAAAGATAATTAATTTAAGTAACCAAAACTTATCTAAAATGTTATACGAATTGAATTTATATCAATTATTCATTCCCGAAAAAGTCAAAAAGAGTACTAATATAGTTTTATTTGTTTTTCGTTAAACTTCAACTGTAATTTGTTTTGATTAAACACTTAAACTTCATTTATTTCTTTTGATATAATAATGATAGTCATCATCTTGATGACGTAGATGGCTTGGCTTGATTGATTAATCAGTCCATCACAACTGAGTCTACACATGCTTTTTTCACGTTAATAGCCATTTTGTTTTGGTTAAAATTCATATTTTAAATAAAGTCATCATCTTCCGTCGCCATCTGCAAATCTTAGGCTGGACGGTATGGTCCCGTCCTTCACCCGGCGCCGCCACCGTGTCACCGTCCCTCCACGCCGCCCCCCTCCGTCCCGTCCTCTGTTCGCCGTTTGCGATGGAGCAAACAGGTGGGCCCCCCTCTGCGACGCCCGTCCTCCCACGCCGCCCCCTCCGTCTTCATCCCGTCGCCGGCTTCATCTCCGTCACCATACCCACAAGCCTTAACCACCACCCACTGCTGACGCTCATTGCAGGTGGTGGTGGAAGATTATGACTCTAGATAGCGATGGTGGTCATAGGAGGTGGGGTGACATCAGGCACGGGAGGGGGATGGGTGGGATGGGATAGTGAGATAGATTGAGATTTAATTTACTCTTTATCAGTAAAAATAACACGTAAAACGCCCTTCTAATTAAAATTCATTTTCGAAGACCATGATGTTACGGAGTTGATTGTTATAATAATTAGGTTACCACGGGGATGAAAAAATTCAAATAGAAATTAATGAAGTAGAATCTTTATTTTGATCAAACCTCAGCTTTACTCTAGTCTTAAATTTCTAAAGTTTTTCGTTGAGTGATTTTATAACAGGGGTTTATAATGTGAAAAATTAAGTTGACAGGTATTTGAAAATTCATTCAGGTTTTTTTTTTTCTAACTCATGGTTAAGTTATTATTCAGGTCTTTTCGTGGATATGAAAATTTATTCCTTTTCTATTATAGCATACATATGGTCAACTGTTATATTCAATGAAAATTTATTCCTTTTCTATGGTTAAAAAAAAATTATTGCATATGGTTAAGTGTTATATTCAAGTCATTTCGTGTTAAATTTGAATACCCCTTATTTATTTATTTGATAAAAGTCTAAAACCGTACAAGTACAAGACGTGTTAGATGTTGATTTTTGGTATAATCCTCAAAGCAATAATATATTTATTAAAGTTGGCTTAGCTACACAACTTCTAACGCTATTAAAAATATATTTTATTAACTTTTTGAATAATTTGTTAATCATTTTACCATTATTATAGCTAACTAAGATAATATAGACATCATTTAACGGGCTCTATTGCGCCACCTTATCATCACGTCTACGTCACGTAGACATTGGGTTCCGTTGGCTCTTTTTCAATAACACTCATGCAATAGAATAAAATCCACTTATTAATAAATGAAAAAGAAAAAAACAAAGAAAAGGGTAAATTACACTTTTCATTCTTTATGTTTGTATCGGATTGCAATGTATAGCATTTAACTTTAATAATTATAGTCACAATCTTTTATTTGGAAAACTCAGTACAACTTTCGTCCTTTAGCACTAATAAAGTTAAAATTTTCAGTTAAATTGATTCACTTAAGAACAGTTTAGTCTTTGTGCTTAATTATTCATAGTATAAATAAAAGAAAATAAATTCAAATATAAATACCCTTTTCTCGTTCACTTTCTCTCTCTCACACACTTTGAACTCTCTCTCTCTCTCTCTTTAAACAAACAGCAGCCACCACCATCAAACCCACAACCACCCACCAACAACCCTGCTCCTTCTTACCAAGCCCCTACCCGGCTTTCCACCCCATTTTAGCCATCATTCTCTGGGCAGCAATCATCTGTCCACCCGCACCAACACCCAAACCCCTGTACTCAGACTTCTCAATGCTAAACCTATCCCCCATCACCCAAAGGCGGTGAAGTGGGCTCACCACCACCACTTATAGTCACACGCTGCTTATACGCTTCCTCTCCCGATATATTCATCTCTCTTCTCCTTACTCTCCCTCTCATCTTCCTCCTGTCGCCTCCTATCAATCTCCCTCTTCATCTCCGCCCTCTTCCCCTCCCTGTACTCCTCGTAATCGTTGGGTCTGGCGGGATCGTACTCCTCGGTCACCGACGATGTCACTCCCACAAGTGCCGATTGGAACGACGATGTGCTGACATCGGGTATCACCCGGGGGCTCTGGGGTTGCTTTGTTGGGGTTTAATTAGGGTTTTGGGGGTGGGATGTGTGAGGGCTTGCAGAGAGTAGGGGGAGCCATTTCAACCGAGCTGGACCAGACATTGGATGAGCAGGGATTGAGGGTTTTGGAGGGGGAATCCTCATCCGTGGATGTGGACGAAGGTGGAGGTAGGTCACCGTACAATCCACCCAGCATTGTATTGTTGCTTGATGATCAATCGAACAAAACATACACGAATTGTTTGTGATCTGAAGTTGGGATAACAATAGGATATGCAGATTCTTGAAGACTTAGAAATTAAGTGTTTCATATGATAAAAAGGAAGGGAGTGGTGGTGATGGTTGGCGGCAGATGGTGGTGGTGGTTGACAGCGGGGCGACGGTGGTGGTGAAAGAGAAAAAGGGTATTTACATTTGATATTATTTTCTTTTATTTGTACTATGAATAATTAAGTAGAAAGACTAAACTGCCCTTAAGTGAATTAATCTAACTGAAAATTTTAACCTTGTTAGTGCTAAAGGACGAAAGATGTACTGAGTTTTCCACATAAAGGATTGTGACTGCAATTATTGAAGTTAAAGACTATCCCTTGCAATCCGATACAAACATAAAGGACAAAAAGTGTAATTTACCCAAAAGAAAAAAAGAGAAATAATAAAACAAAAAGAGGTGATCGGTTGAAAACATAGGCCTCACCACTTTCTTTCAAAGGCGCTTCGTTTATGCTGGCGAGAGGTTAATGACGCCTAGACAATGGTGGGGGGGGGGCACTATTGGTTGTTATTTGCTGAGATGGAGGGGGACGCTATCTCATACCCACCAGCCTTAATAGGAGAATATTATAAAAAACACTATACTTTTTTTACATAAGTCATTCAACAATTTCATACTTTTGAATCCTTTTATAACACCCGCATCACAAGATAAGCTCTGGGAGTGTTACGCATTGGATATATACAGAACACAGAGTAACAAGAGCATTCACAACGAAAGTTTCAACTTTTATTTAAACATTTAATGAGTATTATGCATCTCTCATATTATATCAGTTTAACTATACTCGAGATCTAAATCTTCAACAGCCCTCTAGACCTCTATCTTTTCGTATGCTAGTATCAATGTCTTCAATTCCTGCAATCACATGGCACCTAGGATGTGTGCTCGAAAAATATTTGGGACACAATTTGAGTTCATGAACATAAATGATTTTATTCAAAATATGCATTTATCGACTATAACATCAATCAGATATAATAATGGCAAATAGATAAGAACAGAGTAAGCACAGTATGTTCACATAACCAGGCTATGTGTACAAACTCTACTGGCTAAATCAGATAAATACAATCAGCTCTCAGTCATCCTATCAATCATTTCCAAATATCACAGATGCAATAAATAGTCGATTCCATAGTTATTTCAGATAGAATAACACATCCTGTTTTATAAACGGTTCAGAGGAACTCACCTTGGTAGCTTGTAGTTCTCGAGCCTTAAGCTTCTTGTAAGTCTATATTCCTGGTTCTAAGCCTCTTGATTAACAGTAAGTTTATAGCTTCAAGTCTTCTTATAATTAAGCAACTACTATATCAGTGAATTTAAGCCTTCTGATTCTAACCCCTAATTTCACCGAATGTGATCCGTATTAATGTATAAATCCAACTCAAACCTTAAAGATAATCAAGAGATCAAAACCACAATGTATTTAACAAAGTATAGCCTTATTCAGGTAGCACTTTGGCATCCGTTGATTGGTTTCAGATCGATCGGACAGGGTATCATTTAAGTGATTAGGGTTTATTACACGAGAATACAGAGAAACATAGTAAAGAGGGATCAGAGGATCGATTCAGAAGATCGAAAGTGAATAAATATTTTTGTCCTAGGCCTGTGTAACACCTCGTAAAATCGCAACCAATGATGTGTTGACACGTGTACTAAACCCTAATGAAGTCAAACGTTAACTATAAAGGACTAATCTTGCGAAAAATCAAAAACTTTGAATGCGAAAGGACTAAAAGTGTTAACATGCTTAAACTAAGCCTCTGAATAACAATACACGGTATTCATAATTATAATTAAGCCACTCGTTGGTCGAAAGGAGCCGTTTGCATAATTATTTGAAAGTTTGCGCATCGAAGGATTAAAAGCATCAACATGTTAATTCTTACCTCTGAGTGACCTTTTAACAAACCAAGAGCTTCATGATGTTTGATCATACTCTCGGGAATGTCTAATATTGGCCATCTAAGGCTTTTATGCCAATAAGTAAAGTTACGCGCAAGTTTGCGAGTTAGAGGGGTTAAAAGCGTCAACATGTTTAATTATACCTCTGAATGACCTTTTAACGAACCCGAAGCATTATGACATGCAATCATACTCTCGAGAATGCTTAATATGGATTGCACAGGGCTTTGATGCTATTAAACGATAATACGCGCAAGTTTGTGCGTTAAAGGGACCAAAAGCGTCAACTTCTAAAACTACACCTTTAAATGACTATTTAAGCAAACTATAAACTCCGCGATGTTTGTTCATACCATCAGGGGTATTTAATACTGGCCATGTGAGACTTTTATGCCGTTTCGCGATAATGCACGCGAGTTCGCAAATTAAGGGGTTAAAAGTGGCAACGCGCGAAACTACATTTTAAGATGATCTTTTAAACAAACCGGGAACTCAGCAATGATCGACCGCACTCCCGGGTGTATCTGAGATTGGCCATTAGAAGTTTTCACACCTTATATTAATAATTCATATAAGAACATAAGTTTTGTGCCATATATGTCATTTTTGGAAGTTAATAATGAATTAAAATGAATCAGGGACCAAAGCTGCCAAAGCAGCAAACATGAGATCTGGGCCGGACCTCGGTCGCGGGCCGCGACCATCAGGCTTAAAGCCTACGCAGGCCGCGAGCTAAACAAACAGCAGCGACAACAACTTGTTTTCTTGTTGTTTGTTTTATTTCTTGAAGCCCACAACTTTATACAAACCATTTGATCAAACCTTGAGCTGTTGATTGTTTTTAGAAACCGGTTTTACACTTGTAATGATCTCAAAATGATTCTAAACACATGGCATCATTTAAACAAATCTCAAAATCTATAAATAGGCCTTAAATTCTCATTTGAACACTTGCATCATTCCATTCATTCTTGCTATCTCTCTTAAATCTGGAGGATCCTGAACATTTTGGAAGCTCCTCTAAGTTCTATTCAGTCCCTAGGACCATTTGTAAGTGTCCTTTCGTGACTAGTTTATTTTATTTGGCTTAAAAAGCCGAAAAGTCAAGCGTTTACGATATAAACGCTTTGACTTTTAGTTAGATCGTAAACGGTCAAGCCATTGTTCACAACTAACATGGCTACGTGATCGTAATTAGGTAGGTGTTAAACCCTCAAAAGGGCACCTCCTAAGAATCACGTTTGCTTGGTCAATTGACGGGTCAACGTAATATTGTTTTAAAAAGTCAACGGGTTAGTTTTTGAAATAAATGCGATATGAGTTTAGAAATGTTCTAAAATATGTTTTATCATTTAAACAACTTGGTAATAATTATTAGAACATGTGTAAACATGTTCGGCTCGTCAATTCCAGTTTTAGGGTCTGTTCGCAACCGAAAGTCGCGAAGTTTGACTTCTGCGTTGACTTTCGATTATGGATCGAATTAAATTAGTTTGTTACTGATTTTAGGTTCCATTATGATCGTAATATAATGTAGCATAACCCTATATGGTTATATTACACGATCATGCTAGAAAACTGAGTTATTGCATGTTTCCGTTATTATGCTTAATTTTGACTATTATGCCCTTATAGCTTAAAAATGAGATTTTTGAATATATGGTTATATAGATAACTTAGTTACTGATATATAAACATGTCAAAGTTATTTTGACATAATTTTCTGGTCTCAAATTAAAGATATGCAAGATATCGTAGAATTAAACTTTTTATTAATTAAACTACGCTTTTGTGCATAAATCATGTTTAGACCCAAATTTTGGCACCAAACTCATTACCCACTGTTATGATATGATTTTTAGGTTTTTTGGAATATTGGGTCAGATTATAAACTGACCATATCATGGAGTTCTTGTATAAATTCGATAAATGACGATAATGCCCTTTTTGTTAATAAAATGAGATTTACATATGATTAACATGCCAAACCTTTTCCTACTGATTTTATATGAAAAATAAAATATTTTAAACATTCAAGACTGATCAAAATCTCAGAATTTCATAAACATCGCAAATATCGTCAATTATCGATTTTTACGCTAATTAGGTGCATAGTATGGTTTAAAACCATATTTAACACCTAAGACTTGTTACCTACTGAGTTTATAAATAAATTTTAATACTTTTACAGTGAGTACAAGTCATGAACTCAGAATTCCAAATTTGTCCTTAAAAACATATGTGAAATGACCAAAATGCCCCTACGGTGCATAGTTTGGCCATAAATGGTAAACCACACATATCTATGATATCCTACTGATATAACATTATAAAATAAATGTTTTTACAGAATGCTTTAGACTAGAACATCAGTTTATGTTTAAACCTCTTTTATAAATCCTAAAATGACCAAAATGCCCTTACGGGACTTAACTTGGTTTTAAAATCTCTTTGGGCATAATTGTTGATATCCTACCGATATCATAACATATTTAAAGCATAATAACTTATGGAACTTGTACATGACTCATCCGGCTACCCGTTATGCATATACGCGTTCGGTACGGTTTATGTAACTGTTTGCATAAATTAACCGAAACGGGTCAAACCTTATCATTTTAACTTCAAATTCCAGAATGTAAGTTTACCCATATAATACAAGTCTCCATACTTGCGGGTCTAAATTACATTCCAATCCGGTCATCGCTTAATCTAGCGTTTCGTTCCGTAAACCTTTCTTTAAACTAACCGATCTAAGTTTGTAACTTAAATAAGACCCGTTAGTAATCTAATAGGTTAATAAAACCTTCGTTCCAGATTAGGAGCCCGGTAAAAGCTACCTGCACTTGTTTGAACAGATTATACGGCTGAGTTATCAAATTTCATATTTTAAGCTCAGGTAAATACTTTTAACTTAGTTTCCCTTATACGGGCTTGGGATACAGTAAATTATTACCGCTTGGTCGGGTGTGGAATATTTAATCGATTATTGGTTAATTCATTGACATAGCCCAATTATAATCTGTGTTGTTTGATATATAAACTTTTGGGGGTTAATATGACCGTGTCCTGGATATCCTCGGCTCATTTAAACGCAAATGGCCACGACCTAAGCACTGGGTGTAGGCATACACCTGACAGTTGCGATATGGTTTCTTTTCCCCAAAAAGGGAATTAAGATATAAGATATAACCACACGCGAGGATAACTCATTGTCGACTATATTAGTGGTGTGTCTATTAATCATGTCTCGGCTTCTATCCCAGGCCCTGAACGTACGACAGACATGTAAGTCTGATACAAGATTATTTTTATATAATTATCCCAAGTTATAAATGAATTTTCGTGCCTTGTGCACTTAAACCAGTTTTCATAAACATTTTCAAAAGAGTCGGTTAATTGTATTTACCAGTGTAAACTGATGTATTTTCAAAAGACTAAGTGACAGGTACTACTCATAATTGGCTGGAAGCTTCGGGGCATTAAGAAGAGGATCTTGCAAATCCGTAATGGCTTATGTCTGTTGAACATGTTGTGTATTTGATTTAGATCCGCCTGTGGATTTAATATTACAAGCTCAAGTGAAATTTTCATTTCAGTATTTTCTGACAAATGGGTTTGTAATAATATTTTATATTCCAAGACTTCCGTTGTGCTATTCTGTGTATGTTTGACTATGACGATATCAAACTACGTCACGATACTCCCCACCGGGCCCACCGGTAGTATGTGGAAATATCGGGGTGTGACAGGTTGGTATCAGAGCCAACGTTTGAGTGAATTAAACACTAGCCTTTAGTGTTTAATCTCAAATGACACAGTAGCTTGTTCCATAGACTTTCTGAGTCTTGACTTAACATAGGAATGCTCTCATCCCTATTAAGTAAACATTGTTTTCGATGTTATGTGTTTTGAATATATCGCCAGACGAAGAAGCCGTTGATGGAAATTCTCCACATTCGAAGCCTAGAAATGCCAAGCTTCGTACTGACGTGAGGTCGTAGTCTCACGCAAATTTAATCCAATTACAACTAACTAGCTAGTGGTAAGTGGGAATCTAACACAGGGAGTTAGTGGAATATGTGCTATCTCAATGTATGTCTAACTAACTAGGTTAATCTAAATTGCAAGAAATGTAAATTTCAATGTTTGGGTTGATTGGTTTTAATTAACTAGATTAAACTAAACTAGATTGCAATTCAAATGTTGGTTTTGAAAACAGATTAGGAACAAGCGACCATCCTAGATTTCAGGTTTTAATCTACACTAATGTTTATGCACAACTAGAAAGAACCACATAGACATGGCTCGTGTTTGATTATCTATTTGTGATGAAAGGGAACTAAGTACTCGGATTATAAAATGCGAGGTTGTTACCCGATGATCAATTGACAATTATCCAACCCTAATCCCTCCCATGATATCTCGATTGCCAACGACACCAAGAACGTATGATTTAGACTAACATCAAACAAGAATCAACACTTTATAAATAAACATTCAAACACCATAATAACTTTAAAAAAACATTCAAAGTCATTATTCTAGAAATTCAAGCACAAACAAAGTGTTTCAAAAGTAAACCTTACCTCTAGGATGATCACCATGAATTTAGCCAATCATCACTTGGTACATCATCATCACACAAGGATTAATGTTCATATGAATCGAAAACACAAACCAATTGTTTAGAACTAAGAAGAACCAGCCAAAATCGCCCCAAGAACTGCTTCAAAATGTCCCACAATGATTGCCAATGAAAAGACACCATAAAACACCTTAAAAGTGGTGAGTTACACTTTTTTCGCAGGCTCCACCGTAAGCTACGGTGGCCACCATAGCTTACGGTGGCTTAAAATGGCCTACGGTGGATTTAAACTGTCTTACGACATCAATTTTTGTCATAGTCTACCGTAAGCTACGCCCTCTACCGTAAGCTACGGTAGGCTTCAGCATGAAATTTTGTTTTCAGCATAACTTTTTCGTTTCAACTTCGTTTTCTTCACCGTTTTCGCCTACGTTCTCGTAATTTCGTCCTCTATAATGATATCCTCTTAATTCATCAATTCCAAAACATTATTTTTTCATTGATGCTCCAAATTCCTTCTCTTTTAAGCTCCATTTGTACCTGAAACACAAAGAACCGTAGTTACCTAATTCTAGACAATTACATGGATAAATACTGGGTTAAATTATCATTTATGTAGGATCATTCGACTGATCCGAATGAGTCGATTAGAGAAGTTTTGATCTATTTCAGGTGCGGAAAACAAGAAATAGACTTAGTAACAGCTTGATCTTCACTAATTTCACTGATTGTATTGATTTGACGTTATTTACAATCGATCTTCACACCGGCAGAGCTTCGGCATGGAATACATGGACTCTTCTCTAACTCCTATGTGATTTCGCTCATCCGGCTATATATAGATGGCATGATTTCGCTTATATGTACATGACATATAAACGAAATCACACATATGCCATAAAAGCGAAATTACATTTGACATAAAAACGAAATCTCCTATTTGACATAAAAACGAAATCATATGTTTGACAAATAAATGCTTTTGTCTCTTGTGTAATGATGTCATTGATGATGTCACTTTGATGATGTCATCATGACATCATGCTTGAACAATTTCGCAACGAACCCGAGACTCGACATAAGACGAAGACGACAGATGAATGCACCAACAGACTCCCCCTCAGATGTTGACGAGTCTTAAGTGTCGAGTCTTCGCATCTTCAGTCTTTATCAGTCTCTTTTCTTTCTTAGCATATACCAGGATCTTCTCTTTGGCTCTAACCTCGTCAGACTCCCCCTCTCATCATGCTGGGATCGCTGTCTGGAATTAGCTATCACCTAGAGATTACATCCTGGCTTTAACTCTATTTAGCTCAACTCCTGCACACATTTTCTCACCACCACATAAGTTTTTACTTAAAAACAATAAGAAAAACTTACTGGAAATAGTTACATCAAGTTCAAATTAATGACCCTGATTAACTAAACTTAATTTCTTTATCAAAATCAGTTTCTTCTTTTAAACACACACTCCCAAACCAGTTCATCTTGTTTAGCACTTGGAATTTTGAAAATCAGCTCATCAACATCAGTTGTCGAAAATCTTTTTGAATTTTTCAAAATTTATGCTAAAATACACTAAAATCTTTTTGGATTTTTGATATAACAGAAATGAAATGCAGTAAAGAAATATGTACAAACATATTTTTGTGAGTTTGCGTAAGAGGATCATATCAGTTTTTGTGACCAATCACTAGCACCGTTAAGCTTTAAACATTTTAAGTTCTAAACGATTCACATAGATTGACGATATTGTTATCCACTTAAACTCAATCTAAAAACTTTCAATCTACTTACCAATACTTTAAGGTATATTAAGATAGCACTAAGTTCTTATGGACCCCACGATCTCAGCATATCCCCTCATCATGCAATACACTGACTCAAGTAATGCCTTTAAACTTTTATCAACTGTGATTTGTGCTAAAATAAAGCAGAATGTTTAAACATTAACAATCAGGTCGATACTTCCGTATACGCAGAGAAAGTCCAATGTTTAAACAAAATAAGAAAAATAAAACAAGTTGAAATTGTTTAGGCTTTAACCACCAGGTCGATACTCCCGTATACGCAGAGGTGATCCAAAGCTTAAACGAAACACCAAAGAAAATAAAGCAGAACGTTTAGGCAACAACATCCAGGTCGATACTCACGTATACGCAGAGGATATCCGATGCTTAAACAAAATAAAGAAATAAAACAAGTTTAAATCTTTGCAAAATGAAATGCACAATCACAGCGACTTTTCAGCAAAGTTGTGAAAGTTCACAAACTTAACCAGTTTTATGTCTTTCGACAATCAGCGATTACCGAGTAGGCACACAGTCAAGAAGGACAAAACTAAGTACTATGCTTTCAATCATGTTTCCCACTAGAACTAGGCTTTTTGCTTTAGGTTTGTATCGTTTTCGCAAATCTACTAGTCTAGTTGAGCCTATCGTCACATCGTTAGTGAGACCGTTTATCACATTTTAACTTTACATTTCTTTAGCATGCTGTGACAGTCCAACTGATCTACTATCATTTCCTCTTTTTGACAACAAAACTCATTTTTCATTTTTCAATGTTTTTTACTTTTTCAAATTTTCAAATTTTTTTTTTAAATTTTTACTCCCCCTAAAATCAAAATATGTCTCAATTTTGATTTTCTGGGAAAATTTGAAAACCAACTGTACAAGAAATGTGACAACATGATGAGAATTTCTTCAGTTCTCCATTCACTTGGCTTGAACAATCAGAACTCCCCCTGACAACAAAACATTTTCACATAGTGATTTCAAAACACGTAAGTTTGTTTTAATCAAAATGGTTTTTCCGGAAAATAAGTTTTGTGTGTCTTTTCACAAATACGGGGATCTTTCATCACTTTGTTTTCTTCAATCACTTGTAAAAACTAACATTTTTAAGATCAATCCACAATCATCACTTGTAGAAAATCAAGTACAACTTAATGTCCCTGATTTACCACTTTTAAATCGAAATATCACAAATGTGAATTTCTCAAGAAAAATGCCGATTCATGTTCTACGCTTACCAACCTGGGAACTCCGGCAAGTCAGGTTTTTCATTTAAACAGATTCACCCAAGCCTGACTGACCTTGGGTGATTTTGAATTCTTGTTCAACAATGATGGAAAATTTTCATCATCCATTGTTAGACCAGAATTCCTAATTTTTACCTCAACAACTGGCTCCTCTGGCTTTGTCGAACCAGAATCATTGCCTGAATGTGGCTTGTCTGACTTTGATAAGCCAGATTCATCGCCGACATGTGGCTCCTTTGTTTCCGAAGAAACATATTCATTGCCACAAACTTTCTTCTTCTTCTTCTTTCCCTCTTTCGTCCTCAGATTTGTATCTGATGAATTCGTTTTGCTTGATTTGTCATTCTTTGGTGAGCAAGAAGATTTATCAAAACTTTTATCTGTTTTACCAGTTGTATCCGAGGACAAAATCCTTTCGAGATACTCTCTCTCCTTCTTCCTCTTTTTCCTCAGTCTGTCTTTTTGCCCCTGTGAAAGCTTCACTTTCTTTTCTTGAACTTTAGGTTCTTGAACCTTCTGTTCTTTGGGCTTGACATTGACTGGTTTCTTCACCTGCTTCTGAGATTCAGTCCTCGATCTTCTCATTGATCTCATTGAGCAATCTCTAGCAATATGACCAATGATGTTGCAGTTAAAACATCTTCTTGACTCAAATCTCCAACTCTGGCAGTTAACAGCAATGTGTCCTTGATAGCCACATCTGTAACACACTCTGTTATCGTACCAATCACCATTCTCAGTCCAAACATTCAGATCATAGCACTGTTTGGCTTGGTGATAATCCTTGCTCCTCTTGTTTGCTGGATTTGACTTTTGCGCACTGTGGTCAAACCTGCACCACTTATTACCAACAATTTTAGAGATTTCATTTTTTACTTTTTGTAATTTTTGATTGCGATTGGATGATTGATCTGATGAGCTTTTATTATCTTTTTGAACATTTTTAAAAATTTTCTCTTTTTGTTTTTGTTCCACTTTCTTTTTCAAAGGTTTTTGCATAGAGCATTCTCCCTTTTCAGTTGATTGTGGAACAGTTTCTTGAAACTTTTCTTTTAATTTCACAAATAAATTCTTTTTCTTCATTTTTTTCATTTTCATCATCAGATTTCTCATCACAATCTTCAACTTTGACTTTGTCAAAGTTTGTGACATTGTCACTTATTGGACCTACGGACTACCCGTCACACCCCACACTTACCCATTGCTTATCCTAAGCAACCTGTTCAAAAGTCATTCCCAAACTTACAAGCGATCAAAATAAACCAAGCAAATACATGTCGTCCTTTTACTAACCTATCACCACACCACAAGACACACCCCTCGCAATAACTCTCCTCTCGGTGACAAATAATACTAGCAAGATTGTGCTAGAACACTCAATGCAAATGTGTGACTGTGCGACAATAAGCTTGAATACAAATCAAGTCTCCGCCTATGCATTGCCTAACATGCTCGTAAATCAAAGGGACTTATGGGTTGTAAAGGGGCTATGTGTAAGGGTAGGAAGATGGTGGGAAACATATGCAAGTAGCTCATTGATTCGACCCGGTTTTATTTCTACTACTAACCAAAACAACCATCGACTATTTACACAACATCATCATCTTTTTCTCTTGTTTTTGATTTTCTTTCAACTATTTCTTTTATTTTTGTATTTTTCTCAGATTTTTCTCTTTTTTTTTTCATAAAACATAGAACTCAACAATATATACAAGAACATCAACAATCACAAACTAAACTCCTAAACCGGGTCGTCTCAATAGGTAAAGTTTTGTAAGAAGTAGGCTTGGGTCACAACCGAATGGCATAAGGCTCAAACATGGTTTACTAAAGACCAAACCCCCACCTCTCACAATACCAAGCTCATATATGTAACGTATGAGGTCCAACCCCCCAATCCCACACTCTCACACATCCAGACGAGGCTACCTAAAAGCCCTTATCATTTTCACAAGCATGCTAATTCTAGGATTTAATAAGCATCCATACACAAGTTCTATTAACACAAACCACACACCGCCACTCAACACAAAGAAATACTCGCTAATAGTCATATATGGCCCAAAAACTCACCAAGAAATGACTAGAAAGGGGTGTCGGTGTGTCATGTGGTACAATATCAAGTTTTCAAATTTCAACAATTTTCGCTTGGCTTAACATTTTTTAAATTTCTCAAAATTTTCCCCTCATCCCCACACTTGAGATACATTGTCCCAATGTATGGTTTTGAAAGGAATTGATCACTAAAACCCATTCAAACAAATTTTTTTTTAAACTAAAGTAAACAAACTAACTACCAAAATTTCAAAGCTAAAGAACATAACAAGACTAAGGAAAGAGTACATTGACCTGGTAAAGTTGACACAACAGATGTTGTAGACAATCCGACTTCTTATCACCCCCTTCACACAAATATCCACACATCTTCCCCACACTTGAATGTCGCCATGGCCCTGAAACATAGAAAAATAAAAACAACAAGATCAATATAAAACCCCGGGTTGCCTCCCGAGCAGCGCTAAGTTTCAAGTCTTCAGCCAGACCATGCCACCCCCATTTATGGTGGCTCAAAGAATCGGTTCCTATCACCTCCCCCACCGTAGCTTGTCATTGGTTGAAATGCATCCATTAAATGTCCATTCGGTGGATAGTCAACTACATACCTACTCGAACCTTCATACTTCTTTTCACACCCCGATGGTTTGTTTGTTTTTATTCTCTGATGCACACTTTTCATATGGTCACTAGACACTCTACCATTCTCTTCAATAGATTCATAACTAATCTCCCTAGTATGAACATCAAAGTACAACTTACGGTTCTTTTCGGTCATAGTAATGATCCCGTCTCTACAGTTGATTTGAGCACTTGCCGTATAAAGAAACGGTCGACCTAAAATTACCCTTTGTTGTGATGCCAATTTCGTAGAGGCATAATCCAGGACTAGAAAATCCACCGGATAGTCGAATTCTCCCAACCGAATCATAACATTCTTAACCATTCCCCGTGGACGCCTCCAACTTTCATCCGCCAAGTTCACCATGGTGTCTATATCTTGAAGCGGACCAAAGTCGTACATATCGTATAGATCGCCTGGTAGCACACTCATACTCGCCCCGTAGTCCAACAATGCTTGAGGAATTTTTAATTTTCCCACTTGAACAGGCACGAGTGGTGCTCCATGCTCTTTGTCCGTTTCAACCTCGGCATTCCTTCCTATACCTGCACTCACTTGACAAGAAGATGTTAGAAATGTTTCATTAAATTCACTATTAGGAACAGTACTTACCACATTGATATTAACACTTTTAATGTTTTTGGGGTTTGTCACCGTGTCACTTTGTAGTTGGCCTTTTGTGTCACACCCTCAAAATCCACCCGCGGAGTATTACCGCGAGGCGTGTGACGACCAGGATCTTAGCCACTAATTATTTTGAACCGTTTAATTATTATTACAAATAATGGTATAATTAGCGACCAATTTTAAATTTTTCCAAAACATAGTTTGAGTATGCAGCAGAAAGGAGAGAAGAACACATCGTAATTTAAAACCACAAGTTGTTCATATGAACTTACGAACCACGCACTCCATCCGATTGCAACGTCCGTCCAAAGTTGTACCGAGCAACCTGCAAAGCATTCAGAAGAGTGTCAACGTAACGTTGGCGAGTTCACGCGTTTACAGTTTTTCCAGTTTTAATTTCCAAAAACTTGCTTTAACCAGTTAATTTGTCTGTTTATACATGCCATGGGGAGCTACCCCATAAGTGAGCGACTAAACTGTTTTTCCAATACCGAATACCTACTTAACCGTACGTTTCCGCAGTGCCCCGTTTGTCAATGTTCTATCATCATTGACGGTTTACCTGAGTCTATTAGTTCACTCCCGTTCCCAGTAACAAGGGTCGGTGTGAGGCTGGTTACACCTAAATAGCGCTATTAACTAATAACCCGTTCGCCATGCCCCGGCGACTAATCGGTATTAAATGGTAGGGACTTAAGTGATAGAGTTTCGTTTAGTGTTGCTCGTTGCATTCCGTATAAACCGTAATTAACCAAGAGTTCCCAGTAACAAGGGAAGTAAGTAAGTTTGTTCCCAGTAACAAGGGAAGAAAAGTAAGTTTGTATCCCAGTAACAAGGGAAGAAAAGTAAGTTTGTATCCCAGTAACAAGGGAAGAAAAGTAAGTTTGTATCCCTCACAAGGGGATAGTGTTGTTACCCGTATCCCACACAACGAGCTAGAAATACCGTATCCCGCACAAGGAGATAGTAAGCAATCCCAAACCAGGAAAAGTGTTTCGTTCAATTTCCCAACCACCGGGAACGCATGCTTTAAGTAAAAAGTAGTGAACTCACCTTTGCTTTGCTCGGTAGTCAATTTACTTGTGTTTCGTTGGTCAACCTTACCCTATTATGGTTATTAATATTCGTTAGGTTCGTATGCAAGTAGTGTCACGTAAAATCATACACGTACCTAACACATAGCATGCATGTCATACAAGCATACACGGTATTGGGCCTATTCTAGCATGCAAACGGTTAAAAAGTAACAGTTAGACATTAATACTAACACACAGTCCAAAACATCAGTTAACACATAGTGCATAAGGCCCACCAATGTTATTGGGCCTGTCCAAATTGTATAAACAGTCGACCAGTAGTGGCATGTAGTAAAATTAAACACACATCACGTAGCACACATAGTTTGCATAACTGTACAGTAATGGTAACAATAACATATAGTCCAAAACGTATCATCTACTGTGTGCGGCCCAATAACCAAACCGGCCCACAAAACCAGTTCAGTCGGAAACGGGTGGTCTCGACTCGAGACTATGAGATCTCGAGTCGCAGCCACGAGATTCTGAGTCGCAACAGCTGGTCTCGAGTTGTGAAGTTTTTGAGTCGCAACCTTGAGTCGAGACCAGGAGATCTCGAGTCGCAACCAAATTGATCTCGAGTCCCCTGATATGCATGCCTGGTCTCGAGTAGTCACCGAGTGGTCTCGAGTCGAAATCTTAGGCGAATCCACTGGTCTCGACTCGCCACCACTGTGGGATCTTTCCAGAACCTTATTCATTTGTACGAACCAACCAAAATTCCTTAACATGTTTCTATCAATTGTACAATCACTAAAATGGATCAAATCAGCAACTTTTCAAATATTCATCACATATTCAAATAGTTAACATTATTTCTTCTTTTCGAATCCACATACAAAACAGTCAATACATTAATCATTTTAGGCATACATGCTTCTACCTCTTATTTCTTACCAAAATTTACCAATAAGTCGGCGCCAAGATAAAGACCACAAAAGATGCAACTAGAAATCTTATACAGACCAAGAATCACAAATTTATAGATTATCAAATTCCACAATCTATTACCCTAATCTTACTATCTTTGAAATCACTTAGCAACCATCAGACATATTTAGAGCAGTTGATATTTAAACATTCTGAATGCACTTTTTAAATTCCATTGACACTAAAATCCTACATATAGATACATGTTCACAGATTTGTTCAACTATACATCTTACTCCCTATGTTGACACAACAAGCAACTTCTAACAAATCTGCATTGGACTTGTAACCACTTCCATCTTTCAAATTAAACAACTAAAACAGGTCTCAAATAACAAGAATTTCTATTATTGATTTAAGACCACATCTTCTAACACTTCACAGTTAACAAATATGTATTTCGATTCATATTTCAATTCACCACTCAACAGATGTGTACAACTCAGAATCACAAGCTTGTCATTTGACCAAGAATCATGAAATGCAATTTATCGAAACAGTTATCCGAAACACACCTGCTGACCGAGCCGCTTTGTCATTCTCGTTGCAGGCGTCGACTCCTCGGGTCGGCGTTGTGCGTCTTACTGTTCCGTTTCTGCCACAGATTTATCACGGCCACTAGCACCACCTCTGCACTGCCACGAGTTTCCTGCACCGCCGCCACTCGCCGGAAATCATGGAGGTCGATGGAGGAACACAACCGCCGCCGCAGATGATGGCGCCGCTGCCGCCGTCTTAACTCTTTCTCTGATCACACTCTCTCTCATCGTCATCTCCTGTCTGTTAGAATGAAGTAGGTTGGGAGTGTGCACATGGGAATGGGACGAGGGAAGGGTGTTTCGGGGGATGCTCGTCGGACAGATACTGGGCACGAGTGTTTGGCCGGAACTCCGGCTCCGGTCACCGGAGTTTTCTGATCAATGGAGAGAAGAAGGGAGGGGAAGAAAGGGGAGTTGTCGGCTGATGTGTTTGTGTAGGGTTTCCATTTTTTTTTGAAAAACAAATGAGGGTGAAGTATAATGAAGTTATATAGGGTAGGTTTAGGTGAGTTGGTTGGGCTTGGGCTCGTGCGCGTGGATCCGAAAGATACCGTGTGTCTTATCTAACGAACTAGCCCGTTTAATTGATAATTAAATTTAACGAAAATTGTATATATATAAAGTGAATATGTTCGGCTCGGGTTAGTTGTTAAATGGTTGGTTCCTCTTGTCGCGAGTTATTATTATTTAGTAAACAACAACCACAACAACAATAATAATAATAATAATCATAATAATAATAATAATAATAATAAATTATGACCAAAATACCCTTCTCTTGACAATGAGAGTACGGGTTGTCACATTCTCCCCATGTTACAGGAATTTCGTCCTCGAAATTTAAGCAAAGATCATACGTTACGCTCTATATGTATACACAGACTCCACTACCATACGTAGATACAAGTAGTTTCACGAAAATCCACAGAACAAACATGTAAGCCACATAGCACATACAGTCACATAGCACGTAAAATCGCATAGCATTAGATTCACAGAGTTTGTACGTATTTATCATAGTGTGGACTTTCACCAAATAAATTATAACACAATGATGAAACCTCGCGAGAAAACTCGGAGCGTCACATTATCCCCAAGTTCAAGAAATTTCGTCCCGAAATTTAGCACGCAGCCACTGACAAACAAGCTAGTGTGTTTAAACATTTTCGTGGGGTGTCACATCATCCCCTTGTTGGTTTGAAATTTCTTCCTGAAATTTCAGTTGTAGCTTCAGTGCTAGAAGTAATGTTTGTAGACAATTTGGGATACGTGTGCATCAGCTGGTTTTCCCGTTCCCAGATAAACTCTGGGCCACGGCGTGAGTTCCAACGAACTCGGTTTGTTGGTTACACTACGCTAGAGGGTTTTGACTTCTCGGTCAGTGATCTCAATCGGTTCATAAATAAAGTGTAGCTGATCGTCAAAGGTTTGCTCCTTAAAGGAAATGATGAGTGTTTCATCTGACCGACACTTCTTCAGATTAGGCACGTGAAAGACGTGTACCGCACTCAGCTCTTCAGGCAGGTTTAGTATGCAAAGCTCCCTTACCGATCCTTTCGGAAATTTCGAACGGTCCAACATATCACGGATTAAGCTCGTCTCGTTAGTCATAACGTACCACACCCTTCCAGGGTGAAACTTTAAGTAGAATCCAGTCTCCGACTAGGAATTCTAGAGGTTTCCTACGCTTATCCGCGTAGCCTTTCTGACGGTCTGGAGTTGTCGTCATGTGTTGTTTGTTCTGGGCAATCCCACCCGTTGTGTCAAGTGCCAGTTCTGGGCCGGTAATTTGGCTTTCGCCCAACACAGAGGTGACCGGCATCTGCATTAGTGCAATGCCTCAAATGGTGCTGCCTGAATGATAGTGTGGTAGTAGTTGTTGGGAGGGAATTCTACAAAAGGGAGGTGTCACTAGTATCCAAGGACGATAACACATGTTCTCAGCATGCCTTTGGGTGTTAGGATGGTGTGGTTGGCCTGACCATCAGTTTGCGGGCTATAAGTGGTGCTCATGCCTAATCAGTGAGCCAAAAGTCTTTTATGCACAGCCTTGTGACGAATCGGATGCATAACGTGGGTTACGATCAGATATAAGAGAAGTTGGCGTCCCGTGCCTAGTATCTACTTTTATCTAGTAGATGGTTGCTAGTTCGAGAACTTGTCGGTTTCTTTGGTCGCGTGTCGTTACTAGTAGGCATTTCATCAATGCCCCGGACAGGATAGGATAAGATAGAAGCACCTCGTAGACCACCTTCTAATTGCTGGGATTGCGTATATTTGAGCATCTCCCTAATCTCAGGTGATACTCTTTTAAGTCAAATCGTGAGGGGTTGCGTATACTGTCGAGAAATGCGGGCGTTGCGACGTTAAAAAGTCGTATATTGAAAACTTGGCGCAAGGAGGTTTGCGTCGTAGAAGTACCAGGGTATAGCGTAGGAGTCGTCCTGGTTCCCATTGGTTTTCGGAATAGGTTCGGGCGTCGTTGAAAGAAACAAGTGTCGAATTTTGACAGGATGGAATAAATTCGAGTGTCGTAACTAGGTGTTAATCGTATCGAGTTCAAAGAACAGTGCTTGCGATACCCGTTACCCCCGGGGTATCCTTGGCTCGTTGCCCCAACGAGTAACATTCGTAGGAAGTAATTCGTCCAAACGGAGATTTGTGCAGAGTAGAGTAGGATAAGGATCATGAAATCCGTGAAACATAACGAGTAGCGAGATATTGCAAGAAGGATAGTCGCAATCAATGCGTTCAAACTTGAGGCAAAACATGAGGGCTTTGGGATCTGCAAATAAGGATTCATCTGATGTCGACGAGGTAGCGGGTCGTACACACGTTGTATGCAGTTAGAATTAAAGAACGTTGCTTGTCGATAAAGAGTGTTTCATCGATGTGGTTAGCACCATAAGAAGCGGCTAGAGAGGGATGGCCGTCGTGCGGGTTTGTAGGTTTTAGGATTTACAAAGATGTCTCGCAGGATGTGATTTCTCAAACGGGTAGGAAATCAAACTCGAGTGGAGGGTTCTAAGTCGTGCGAATGAGTTCGGAGTAGCGCTTGCATCGTGGAGGGGGGTTTCAATATGAAACTGCGAAAACAGGTTTTCGAGAAGGTATGATTGAAGTAACACGTTGTTGAATTTCAAGGGCTAAAAAGTTTGATGACTAAAGGTCGAGTTTGTTGAATTCACCAAACTAAAGGGAGATCTGGTCAAGGTTCCTGTATGAAGAAACGTGGATGTCGTGATAAGGAAACGATAGAAGTGGGAATACCATCTTGAGCAAGAATCGCGAATTCGAACAAAAGCTAGCGAAAGGCTCCACGGAATCAGAAAAGTCGTCAAGGAATGACGGTTCTGGCGAATGAAGGATAAGATAAGCATCTAGGTCACCGTAATCGTAGGTGGGTTGAATGGCTCGTATCTTCGTCTAGCCACGCCGATAAGAAAGATATCAATTTGCTGGGTTTTGGGGCATGCTAAGGTATAAGGTAGATCTTGAATAAGGATTAACCATGTAACAAGGAATTAGGGGAAATAACTTCGTGGTCGATGGAAAGGTGATACGATTGTTGGCACTGCAATGTGAAGCATACGTCACGCATGCTTTCCGTGTTTGAGACATGCAAACAGAAGCCTGAAAAGTGTAGACTTACCAGAATGCTTCAAGAATCCAGGTGATCAGTCGTGTGAGGGAACAAGTCTCACTACTTAAGTCGGGAAAGAAATACGCAAGTAAAAAGGATGCGAATGACGTCGTCGTTCTTTCTAATATCCCATGATATAGGGGTGGCTCCCCTTCGTCGATTCGTTCTCGTAACTTCTCTATGTGCTTCGTAGCAGGCCTTCCCTGGGCAGGTCTATCGAGTGGACGTCCCTCGCGTAGATTGGCAGTCCAGGGATGATATCAGGAAATACGTGGACGAGGGCTTGGAATAAATGGGTTCCCTGCCCTTAGTGTATTGTGGTTTCGAACCAGGTTTAGGAGGACTCGCTCCTGTTTAACACGTAACACGCTAGCCTAGCCTTCGTATGATCCACTGTGTTAAATACTAAATATACGCATACATACTAACACATATATGCTAATTATATACATACACACATGCGTATTTACACACATAAGTTATGCACAAGTAAATGTCGTTAGTCTACCGTTACCAGGTGAGCATCTGAGGTTGACGAACCTTGCAATCCGGAGTGTGGTGTCGTTGTGGTTTACACTAAAGAAAGGTTATAGTCTGGTTTCCATATAAAAATATTTTTATTTCCCAAGCGAAAAATATTTTATATTTAAAACCTAGTTCGCTATAACCAATGGCTCTGATACCAATCTGTCACACCCTCAAAATCCACCCGCGGAGTATTACCGCGAGGTGTGTGACGACCAGGATCTTAGCCACTAATTATTTTGAACCGTTTAATTATTATTACAAATAATGGTATAATTAGCGACCAATTTTAAATTTTTCCAAAACATAGTTTGAGTATGCAGCATAAAGGAGAGAAGAACACATCGTAATTTAAAACCACAAGTTGTTCATATGAACTTACGAACCACGCACTCCATCCGATTGCAACGTCCGTCCAAAGTTGTACCGAGCAACCTGCAAAGCATGCAGAAGAGTGTCAACGTAACGTTGGCGAGTTCACGCGTTTACAGTTTTTCCAGTTTTAATTTCCAAAAACTTGCTTTAACCAGTTAATTTGTCCGTTTATACATGCCATGGGGAGCTACCCCATAAGTGAGCGACTAAACTGTTTTTCCAATACCGAATACTTACTTAACCGTACGTTTCCGCAGTGCCCCGTTTGTCAATGTTCTATCATCATTGACGGTTTGTCTGAGTCTATTAGTTCACTCCCGTTCCCAGTAACAAGGGTCGGTGTGAGGCTGGTTACACCTAAATAGCGCTATTAACTAATAACCCGTTCGCCAGGCCCCGGTGACTAATCGGTATTAAATGGTAGGGACTTAAGTGATAGAGTTTCGTTTAGTGTTGCTCGTTGCATTCCGTATAAACCGTAATTAACCAAGAGTTCCCAGTAACAAGGGAAGTAAGTAAGTTTGTTCCCAGTAACAAGGGAAGAAAGTAGTAAGTTTGTATCCCAGTAACAAGGGAAGAAAAGTAAGTTTGTATCCCAGTAACAAGGGAAGAAAAGTAAATTTGTATCCCTCACAATGGGATAGTGTTGTTACCCGTATCCCACACAAGGAGCTATAAATACCGTATCCCGCACAAGGAGATTGTAAACAATCCCAAACCAGGAAAAGTGTTTCGTTCCGTTTCCCAACCACCGGGAACGCATGCTTTAAGTAAAAAGTAGTGAACTCACCTTTGCTTTGCTCGGTAGTCAATTTACTTGTGTTACGTTGGTCAACCTTACCCTATTATGGTTATTAATATTCGTTAGGTTCGTATGCAAGTAGTGTCACGTAAAATCATACACGTACCTAACACATAGCATGCATGTCATACAAGCATACACGGTATTGGGCCTATTCTAGCATGCAAACGGTTAAAAAGTAACAGTTTGACATTAATACTAACACACAGTCTAAGACATCAGTTAACACATAGTGCATAAGGCCCACCAATGTTATTGGGCCTGTCCAAATTGTATAAACAGTCGACCAGTAGTGGCATGTAGTAAAATTAAACACACATCACGTAGCACACATAGTTTGCATAACTGTACAGTAATGGTAACAATAACATATAGTCCAAAACGTATCATCTACTGTGTGCGGCCCAACAACCAAACCGGCCCACAAAACCAGTTCAGTCGGAACCGGGTGGTCTCGACTCGAGACTATGAGATCTCGAGTCGCAGCCACGAGATTCTGAGTCGCAACAGCTGGTCTCGAGTTGTGCAGTTTTTGAGTCGCAACCTTGAGTCGAGACCAGGAGATCTCGAGTCGCAACCAAATTGATCTCGAGTCCCCTGATATGCATGCCTGGTCTCGAGTAGTCACCGAGTGGTCTCGAGTCGAAATCTTAGGCGAATCCACTGGTCTCAACTCGCCACCACTGTGGGATCTTTCCCGAACCTTATTCATTTGTACGAACCAACCAAAATTCCTTAACATGTTTCTATCAATTGTACAATCACTAAAATGGATCAAATCAGCAACTTTTCAAATATTCATCACATATTCAAATAGTTAACATTATTTCTTCTTTTCGAATCCACATACAAAACAGTCAATACATTAATCATTCTAGGCATACATGCTTCTACCTCTTATTTCTTACCAAAATTTACCAATAAGTCGGCACCAAGATAAAGACCACAAAAGATGCAACTAGAAATCTTATACAGACCAAGAATCACAAATTTATAGATTATCAAATTCCACAATCTATTACCCTAATCTTACTATCTTCGAAATCACTTAGCAACCATCAGACATATTTAGAGCAGTTGATATTTAAACATTCTGAATGCACTTTTTAAATTCCATTTACACTAAAATCCTACATATAGATACATGTTCACAGATTTGTTCAACTATACATCTTACTCCCTATGTTGACACAACAAGCAACTTCTAACAAATCTGCATTGGACTTGTAACCACTTCCATCTTTCAAATTAAACAACTAAAACAGGTCTCAAATATCAAGAATTTCTATTATTGATTTAAGACCACATCTTCTAACACTTCACAGTTAACAAATATGTATTTCGATTCATATTTCAATTCACCACTCAACAGATGTGTACAAAACAGAATCACAAGCTTATCATTTGACCAAGAATCATGAAATCCAATTTATCGAAACAGTTATCCGAAACACACCTGCTGACCGAGCCGCTTTGTCATTCTCATTGCCGGCGTCGACTCCTCGGGTCGGCGTTGTGCGTCTTACTGTTCCGTTTCTGCCACAGATTTATCACGGCCACTAGCACCACCTCTGCACTGCCACGAGTTTCCTGCGCCGCCGCCACTCGCCGGAAATCATGGAGGTCGATGGAGGAACACAACCGCCGCCGCAGACGATGGCGCCGCTGCCGCCGTCTTAACTCTTTCTCTGATCACACTCTCTCTCATCGTCATCTCCTGTCTGTTAGAATGAAGTAGGTTGGGAGTGTGCGCATGGGAATGGGATGAGGGAAGGGGGTTTCGGGGGATGCTCGTCGGACAGATACTGGGCACGAGTGTTTGGCCGGAACTCCGGCTCCGGTCACCGGAGTTTTCTGATCAATGGAGAGAAGAAGGTAGGGGAAGAAAGGGGAGTTGTCGGCTGATGTGTTTGTGTAGGGTTTCCTTTTTTTTTTTGAAAAACAAATGAGGGTGAAGTATAATGAAGTTATATAGGGTAGGGTTTAGGTGAGTTGGTTGGGCTTGGGCTCGTGCGCGTGGATCCGAAAGATACCGTGTGTCTTATCTAACGAACTAGCCCGTTTAATTGATAATTAAATTTAACGAAAATTGTATATATATAAAGTGAATATGTTCGGCTTGGGTTAGTTGTTAAATGGTTGGTTCCTCTTGTCGCGAGTTATTATTATTTAGTAAACAACAACCACAACAACAACAATAATAATAATAATCATATTAATAATAATAATAAATTATGACCAAAATACCCTTCTCTCGACAATTAGAGTACGGGTTGTCACATTTTGTTTTCTTCAATATCGCCACATCACTTGCAAGTTGACTCATTTGGGTAGTCAACGACTGAATTGCTTTATCACGGATTTCGTCTTTTTGAATGCGAGCATCATCAAGCTGATTCCTTCGTTGCGTCTCAATTTGCATCGCCTTCAACATCTCCATTACATCGTTTCCACCCGAAGACCCACCATGCACTTGACCCGTTTGATATTTCCTTTGAAATCCTTGGTTTCCTTGGAAATTCGGGTTGGCTTGATTTGACGGATTCCTGTATCTAAAGTTTGGGTGATTTCGTAAACCGGGGTGGTAAGTATTGGAATTCATGTTGTAATTTCTACCACCCCCGCCTTGCCCTTGCAATGCATTCACCTCCTCATATTGCCTTTCCACTCCTTAGCAATTTTCAGTCGCATGCCCTATCTCATTACAAAGCGCACAAACATCATAAATTTGATTCGAAGTTTGAACATTACCATCATCTACCGCATGCACTTGAGTTCGGGTAATGGCCGGTCGTGCTCTCCTTGATGCTTGAGCTTTTCTTTTTGATGTGACAGCCATTTGCTCCAAAAATTCCCAATCATCATGCTCGTAATTCGTGCCAAAAGTGCCATTTGTGATAGACATTAAGTCACGAGCATCTTCGGAACATAACCCCTCATGAAAGGCATTCATCAACTCCCATAGCTCTATCCCATGATGAGGGCAATTCTTTATCATCATATTAAACCTCTCGAATCCTTCATGAAACATCTCACCCGATTGTTGTTGAAAATTTCTCAACCTTTTTTCTAGCATCATTTGTCTTTTGAGCGGTATAAAATTCATCCAAGAAGATTTGTTGCATTTCTGCCCATGTATAGATAGATGCCGAAGGTAGGGTGTAAAACCACTTTTTAGCCTTGTCTTCTAGGGAAAATTGGAATAACACCAATTTGACATCATAGGCCGAAAATCCTTGACCCCCAATAGTGTTGCAAATCGAATCATAAGCCTCCAAATGAAAATAAGGCTCCTCCGTCGCTAGACCCTTATATTTTGGCAAACTTTGTAACGAATTGGTTCGAACTTCGAACGTCCTCCCTTTTTTCATTTTGAGGGATAACTACTGGTAAAGGATTATGAGTGATTACCGGTCTAAAATGTGATTCTATACCTCTTGCATGCTCTCGAAGATGTCTTCTTGGCACCCCCATCCGAACTCTTGGATGTATAGGACCCATTGGTCTTTGAGCTTGTGGTCTTGGAGGCCAGAATTGTTGTGGAGGTGGTTGAAACCTTGGCCCCACATGAGGTTGTTGAACACGTATTTGCACTGGTGGACCTTGTGGTGGCAATTGTTGAGGTATAATTTGTTGTTGAGGAATCCTACCAACACTTGTGTCCTTTGATTTTGACCTTGACCTTGCACATAAGTATACTCTCCTTGGTCTCCATCACCTCTATACATATACCCCTCTTCATCATATCCCCCAAATTCTTCTTCATACCCATCATCATAACCATCTCCTCCTATACCGAAGATTGCATAAACGGAAGTGATGAATATTGGAAACCCGGTTGGTTCGGTGGTCGATACGTAGAGGTAGTATGGATGATAGTTGAACTTGGTGGAATTGGATAAGTAGTGGATGATTGACCGGAAGCTGGAAAAAAGTATGAAAATGGTGGAACCGTTGAGGAAGGGTTATAGGTGGGTGTAGGTTCGACTTGGGTAGTAATAAGTGATGTGGTGTTGGTTGGTGTAATGTCATGTGGTGGAGTAGAATTGGTAGTGGAATTTGGAATAGTGGTATTTGGTGAAGGTTGTGTTGATGTAAGAATGAAGGATGATGTTGTTTGACCCGTAGTGGGTGGTACTTGTGTTTCCTCCATGATGTTTCTTGGTGTAATGGGTGAAGTGGGTGAACCAACGATCTTGTTTTCTCGTAACAAAACTCTGTTTTGACGCAAAGTTCTTTCAATTTCCAGATCAAACGATAGCGGTGATGACTTGTGAGAGCCTCTAGTATGCATACACCTATAGTACCTGCACACTAAACACAACCAGCGTAAACCCGAAAATAACAAACAAAACTACTAAATTAACACACGTTGCACACTACTCCCCGGCAACGGCGCCAAAATTTAATGTGAGGTCGTAGTCTCACGCAAATTTAATCCAATTATAACTAATTAGCTAGTGGTAAGTGGGTATCGAACACAGGGAGTTAGTGGAATATGTGCTATCTCAATGTATGTCTAACTAACTAGGTTAATCTAAATTGCAAGAAATGTAAATTTCAATGTTTGGGTTGATTGGTTTTAATTAACTAGATTAAACTAAACTAGATTGCAATTCAAATGTTGGTTTTGAAAACAGATTAGGAACAAGCGACCATCCTAGATTTCAGGTTTTAATCTACACTAATGTTTATGCCCAACTAGAAAGAACCACATAGACATGGCTCGTGTTTGATTATCTATTTGTGATGAAAGGGAACTAAGTACTCGGATTATAAAATGCGAGGTTGTTACCCGATGATGAATTGACAATTATCCAACCCTAATCCCTCCCATGATATCTCGATTGCCAACGGCACCAAGAACGTATGGTTTAGACGAACATCAAACAAGAATCAACACTTTACAAATAAACATTCAAACACCATAATAACAGAAAAAAACATTCAAAGTCATTATTCTAGAAATTCAAGCACAAACAAAGTGTTTCAAAAGTAAACCTTACCTCTAGGATGATCACCACGAATTTAGCCACTCATGACTTGGTACATCATCATCACACAAGGATTAATGTTCATATGAATCAAAAACACAAACCAATTGTTTAGAATTGTTCAGAACTAAGAAGAACCAGCCAAAATCTCCCCAAGAACTGCTCCAAAACGTCCCACAATGATTGCCAATGAAAAGACACCATAAAACACCTTAAAAGTGGGGAGTTACACTTTTTTCGCAGGCTCCACCATAAGCTATGGTGGCCACCGTAGCTTAAGGTGGCTAAAAATGGCCTACGGTGGATTTAAACTGTCTTACGGCATCAATTTTTGTCAGAGTCTACCGTAAGCTACGCCCTCTACCGTAAGCTACGGTAGGCTTCAGCATGAAATTTTGTTTTCAGCATAACTTTTTCGTTTCAACTCCGTTTTCTTCACCGTTTTCGCCTACGTTCTTGTAATTTCGTCCTCTATAATGAAATCCTCTTAATTATTCAATTCCAAAACTTTTTTTTCATTGATGCTCCAAATTCCTTCCTTTTTAAGCTCCATTTGTACCGGAAACACAAACAACCGTAGTTACGTAATTCTAGAAAATTACATGGATAAATGCGGGGTTAAATTATCATTTATAACACTCAAGGGTTGTCCTATGGACTACCCGTCACGTACCACGGCAAGGAGAAGCTTGCAACCGGTTGGAGGAAAGACCTTTATGGACCGATTTCCAAAACCAGATTTATTGAAATTTTTAACCAGACTCCGGAGTCCATACCGAAGGTCTCTGAGGCTCAAATTTTGGAGTCTGTACCAATGGAGTCCATACTAGGAGAACCCTGAGGCTCCCATATTGAAGATGATACCAATAAATGCCATTGATTCTTATCTCCAAGTTTTGGAATTCTAAACTCGGACAATGCTTATTAAACTACAAATTTGTGATCCAATTTAATTTTTTTTTCAAATCATTAATCCTTGGATCCTACTTCTAGCAACAAATCCTGAACACGAATGCTTATTTAATTCACTAAAATCTTCAGTGTCACTATAGCATACGGCAAACAAAGAAGAGAAACAACCGGAATGAAGCAAGAAAGGCGTTAGAAAATCGATCTTTCATTATATTTCGTTTTTCCTCTAAATCCCTGTATGGGCATTTAATTATTATAGTCCCTTCGTGGACATTATATTTCAAAATAGTGCCTTCGTGGACACTGTACTTCAACATAGTCGCTTCGACGACATTATATTTCAACAAAGTCCCTTTGAGGACATTATGTTTCAAAATAGTCTCTTCGTGAGCATTATATTACAATATAGTCCCTTCATGGACATTATATTTCCATATAGTCCTTTCGTGGACATCATACACTGTTATAGTCTTTTCATGGACATGTCATTTCATTAAAAAAAATTTGTAGACATGTTATTCCATTAAAGTTCCCTGGCGAATATAATAATTCATCATAGTCCTTTCGAGGACATATCGTTTCACTATAGTCCCGATGTTGACATGTCTTATAGTCCCTAAACGGACTTATATTTTTCCCTTTCGTGCCCGCTTGGACAGGTATTGCTTCAAAGTCCCTATAAGGACCTATCGGTTCTATATAGTCCCAGTATGGACATTTGTTTTATATAATCCTTATATGAACATATCTTTCGATTTGAGTTCCTGTGAGGACATCTGTTCAGCAAATCCCTTTAGTGCGCACACTGTATCAATATAGTCCTTTTATGGACATGTTATTTTATTAAAATCCCTTTGGGGATATACTAATTCGAAATAGTCCCTTGTGGACATGAGATTTCACTATAGTCCTTTAGCGGATATGACATCTCATTATAGTCCCTTCATGGGCAAACTGTTTTAATATAGTCCCTATACGGACCTATGATATTTTATAGTCCTTATACGAACTTATATTTTTCCTTTTAAGTCCTCTGTGGACAAATATGATACTAAAAGTCCTGTTTAAGGAACTATTGTAAATTTCCTAATGATTAATGGGAAGCTTTGAAATTTTATATAGGTATTCATTTCGTCCTTTATCAAACCATAGTATCAATTTTATTCGAATTCTATCGATCTGCTAAATAATTTCAAAAGATCTTCTTAATGGTATAACCTAGCCAATATGTCAATACAGACATGCTATGATGGTAAAACCCTCTTAAGACAATTAATTTTTGTTAACATCTAAGAACATGTTAACACTCCTGGCAGTGTGACTTGAGAAACCACACCCGCCGTCAAGGTATTTGGACTATGTCCAAGCCTTAAAGCCTATATGATCGAATTAGATCATGGCAAGTATCATCAATGTGACGATCAAAATATAAACATCCGTTAGTGATGAAGTGCCTACGGGCTAAACTTGTTATCCAATAAGACAACGACAGTAGTGGTCTACGACCCCCTGTCTAAAAATGTTGGACTATGTCCAAGCCTCATAGTTTAAATGATCAATATGATCATGGCTAATATCATCTAATACGATTATCACATTATTTAACATCCTTTAGTGGTGTTTCGCCTACGGGCTATATACAATATTGTCCATTAGTAACATTGACAAATGTGACCGTTATGGTTTACTGTCCAAGGTGATGGGCAATACCCAAACCTTATAGTCTATAAGATCGATAAGATCATGACTAATATCCTCAATTACGATAATATATATATATATATATATATATATGTATGTATGTATAAACATCCATTAGTGATGTCCGTGGATTGGCCTATGTGACTAAACAAATTGCCTTACAAGCAATGACTGACGTAGTCTATGACTCTCTACCCAAGGGTGAAGAACTATGTTCAAACCTTAAATTCCCTGATCAATTAAGATTGCGACTTATAAATTAAAATGCCCTTGTGGCGAGGCCTTATGTGCCATATCTTATATGTCCTTTGCGACAACACCTTCGTGCCATATGGCTATTAATGTCCTTTGTGACAAGCCTATTTACTACATTTATATGTCTTTCATGACGAAATTATGTTTCATATTTTAAAAGTCCTAGTGACGAGCCGTAGAGCTATACAAAATTGTCAATATGACAAGTACAGTTTTAACATTGATCCTTGTCTAAAAGGTAATGGACTCGGCCAAAACCCTAGATGCCATTGATGGTGCTCTTGTGACCTAGGCAAAATGTAAATGATATACATACAAATAACATTCATTAGGAATGTTCATAACCTATTAGCCTATATGGTTTAATGATACCATGACTAGTGTATGATAGGTCGTCAGGATGATGACTAGCTATTGTTATGCAACTAAGCAATTGTTTAATTTGATGTTTAGTACCAAGCTTCGAGTATGGCAAACTCGGATCAAACAAACAATAGTCGCGATACTAATGATGCGACAAATGCTAATGATGCAACAAATGTGAACCTCAATATTAATGGAGTTAATCTCCAAGTTGTGACTGACGCAGCTGTAAGAAAGGTTATGAGAAAGGTCATGAAAAAGTTCAAAGAGTAGAATGCTGCTTGCTCTAAATCACATTCCTCTGCTCATGAGAAGAGCTTTGTTCATACTTCGAATGCGAAGAATAAACCAAATAAAATGATATATAGCAAGGAGCCCGTTCCACTAAAGGATGTACTTAAAAAGTACTTTGTCTCTTGCAAGTTAAGAGACTTCAATGGCGAAAAAGGGGCCATTGATTGCAGGAAATTGATGGATGAAATGGAAACCATTGTGTAAATCAGCGTTTGTGCTGATAAAGACATTTTGAGGTAAGTATCACAGTCATTCAAGGGCGATGCCCTTAGTTCGTGGAAACCATTAATAAAATCACAGGAAAGATACTCTTATACAATATGGGATGGTCCAGGTTTATGGACCTTATCAGAAAAACCTATTGTCCACGAGACGAAATAGAAAAGGTGGAATAAGAATTTTTTGACTCTCACCATGAAGGATCTAGACTGTCGACAGTATGTTACAAACTTTAATTAATTTTCTGGGATAGTGCCCTTTTCGGTTAACCCATAATCTAAGCGTAATGCACTATATATATTGGTGGTTTAGCATCAGAAATAAAAAGGCATATCAAGGCTTCAAAGCCTGCTTCTTATAAATCCACTATGGATCTATCTCAGCCACTCACACTAAATGGGTTAAGAAGTAAATTAGTCAAAACTGAGATTGACGGAAAAAGGAAAAGAGAGGAGGATAACTCCTAGAAATCTAAGAAAAAGGGTAAGTTTAAGCTTAATAAGAACCAACAAAAATCCAATAAGAAGCCTGTATGCAAGACCTGCAACAAATGGCACTAGGGACAATGTCAAACGTACCAAAGGCCAAAGAAATGTGGCATCTACGAAAGGACTGGTCATCGGTCCCATGAATGTAGAAACAAAAAGAATGCAGTCTGTTTCGGCTATGGCGTTAAGGGCCACATCAGGACTAACTGCCCTAAAACTGTCCTGGAAGGTATTGCTAAGTATAAAGAGAGATTAAGAGTGGAAGCGTCTAAAGTCTCCTAATGAATTCCAGAGGCAGTTCATATCAATAATGACATCAGGTACATTCCTTATCATTTATCAGTAATATTAATGCTAAGAGTTCTGTTTTGATTCAGGTACCAATAAGTCCTTCATAAATTGTAAGCTTAACAAACTATTAGAAGTTTTCTTATAAGAACTCCAGATATTAAGTAAAGGCAAAACTTACCAACGACAATCATCGGAACCATTTCTTCTATTCTTGTCGGAAAATCTTCATTCATATATCTAAAGTACTCTTTCTCCAGATAGAGTACGTCAATAATTGTTATTTTATTTTGTTATCTCATTGATTTATATCAACTGCGAATGCCAGACTATGCTTGATAAAAGCGCCATATGAGGATTGGCATATCCTAGTGTGTCCCATAGATTGCTTCCATGCCTGACCAATATGGATGTTTAATGCATAGAACCACTAAGATATCCCAATGGTCATATTGTACTAAAGTCAGCTAATGGTATTCAAAGAAGGTATCCAGTATAGAAAGGTCCAATTAAGTGTTACTACTTAAGGAATCCTTGCATTAGTAAGGAAAATGTATCATTTATATGGCACGAGTAACGATAGATTAACTGAAGCCTGAAATTTAAAATATCTCTGCCATCTCTATATATTTGATGGTCTTATCTGACGATCTACCCGGTTTACCTCCTAAGACTAGTAGAGTTAAGATTAACATCCCGCCTGGGGCTGCATTTGTTGTAAAAGCCACATATCGGTTAAGTATCGACAGTAATAAAAGGATTGAAACCCCAATAAAATGAGTATTAAGAGCAAGGTTCATAAAGCCTAGCTTATCATTCTGAGAGCTCCGGTATTATAATTTAAGAAAGACGATTCATTGTGCTTATGCATTGATTACCGCAACCCTATTTAAGGTAACGATTAAGAATCGCCATCAGCTGCCCAGGATCGTCGATTTGTTCGACTAACCATGAGGTTAGCTATTCTTTAAAGATTGGTTTAAGCAGTAGTTGGAATAACTATCTCGCCGTAAATAAGCTCTCCTATAACTAATAGTTAGTATATAAGTATCAACGCTGCTCCTTTGGAGACCTTGTATATAAAGCAATGTCAAACGTCCGTTTGTTAGACAGAAGTTTGGTAAGTTCAACTATCAGGACCTGAAATTACCCTAGAGACAACGGATAGGATCATACGAATCCGTGATCGTCTGAAAGTTGCCAGTAATCGGCAGAAAAATCAATATTTGATGAGAATCGCAAACCTCTTAAGTTCTCAATAAGGAACAGAGTTCAACGGAAAGTATCACCCTAGAAAGGTGTGCTGTATTTTAAAGTAGCGGGCAAATTAAACTCTGAATATATAGGACCATTCGAGGAGATCGAATAACGAAAAGATCAGTAGCCTATAAGCTAAAATCTACCTAGGGAGCTTGGTGGAATTCACAATGTGTTCCACACTTGTGATTTGAGGATATGTCTAGCTGATAAGTCGATAGTATTATCGCATTGATGTGTAGACGAACGAAAAACTTATGGTTTGTTGAGAAACCAGTGTCGAATAAGGATCGACAGGTTAAGAAGCTCCAAAAGAAAACATGTACCTATTATAAAGGTCAACGGGGGTGCCCGTAGAGGCCCCGAATATGCTATAAAGGTTAACTCCATTATACGACAAAGAGTACTTCCATCTTATTGAGAAAATCTCATGGTCTAGATTTCTTTTAAGGGGACGAGGATGTAACACCTCGTAAAATCACGACCAATGATGTGTTGACACGTATACTAAACCCTAATGAAGTCAAACGTTGACTATAAAAGACTAATCTTGCGAAAAATCGAAAACTTTGAATGCGAAAGGACTAAAAGTGTTAACATGCTTAAACTAAGCCTCTGAATAAGCCACTCGTTGGTCGAGAGGAGCCATTTGCATAATTATTTGAAAGTTTGCACGTCGAAGGATTAAAAGCGTCAACATGTTAATTCTTACCTCTGAGTGACCTTTTAACAAACCAAGAGCTTCATGATGTTCGATCATACTCTCGAGAATGTCTAATATTGGCCATCTAACGCTTTTATGCCAATAAGTGAAGTTACGCGCAAGTTTGCGAGTTAGAGGGGTTAAAAGCGTCAACATGTTTAATTATACCTCTGAATTACCTTTTAATGAACCCGAAGCATTATGACATGCAATCATACTCTCGAGAATGCTTAATATGGATTACACAGGGCTTTGATTCTATTAAACGATAATACACGCAAGTTTGTGCGTTAAAGGGACCAAAAGCGTCAACTTCTAAAACTACACCTTTAAATGACTATTTAAGCAAACTATAAACTCCGCGATGTCCGTTCATACCCTCAGGGGTATTTAATACTGACCATGTGAGACTTTTATGTCGTTTCGCGATAATACGCGCGAGTTCGTAAATTAAGGGGTTAAAAGTGGCAACGCGCGAAACTACACTTTAAGATGATCTTTTAAACAAACCGGGAACTCCGCAATGCTCGACCACACTCCCAAGTGTATCTGAGATTGGCCATTAGAAGTTTTCACACCTTATATTAATAATTCATATAAGAACATAAGTTTTGTGCCATATATGTCATTTTTGGAAGTTAATAATGAATTAAAATGAATCAGGGACCAAAGCTGCCAAAGCAGCAAACATGAGATCTGGGCCGGACCTCGGTCACTGGCCGCGACCGCCAGGCATAAAGCCTACGCGGGCCGCGAGCTAAACAAACAGCAGCGACAACAACTTGTTTTCTTGTTGTTTGTTTTATTTCTTGAAGCCTACAACTTTCTACAAACCATTTGATCAAACCTTGAGCTGTTGATTGTTTTTAGAAACCTGTTTTACACTTGTAGTGATCTCAAAATGATCCTAAACACATGGAATCATCTAAACGAATCTCAAAATCTATAAATAGACCTTAAATTCTCATTTAAACACTTGCATCATTCCATTCATTCTTGCTATCTCTCTCAAATCTAGAGGATCCTAAACATTTTGGAACCTCCTCTGAGTTCTATTCAGTCCCTAGGACCATTTGTAAGTGTCCATTCGTGACTAGTTTATTTTATTTGGCTTAAAAAGCCGAAAAGTCAAGCGTTTACGATAAACGCTTTGACTTTTAGTTAGACCGTAAACGCTCAAGCCATTGTTCACAACGAACATGGATACGTGATCGTAATTAGGTAGGTGTTAAACCCTCAAAAGGGTACCTCCTAAGAATCATGTTTGCTTGGTCAATTGACGGGTCAACGTAATATTGTTTTAAAAAGTCAACGGGTCAGTTTTTGAAATAATTGCGATATGCGTTTAGAAATGTTCTAAAATACGTTTTATCATTTAAACAAATTGGTAATAATTATTAGAACATGTGTAAACATGTTTGGCTCATCAATTCCAGTTTTAGGGTCGGTTCGCAACCGAAAGTCGTGAAGTTTGACTTCTGCGTCGACTTTCGATTATGGACCGAATTAGATTAGTTTGTTACTGATTTTAGGTTCCGTTATGATCGTAATATATTGTATCATAACCCTATAAGGTTATATTACACAATCACGCTAGAAAACTGAGTTATTGTATGTTTCGGTTATTATGCTTAATTTTGACTATTATGCCCTTATAGCTTAAAAATGAGATTTTTGAATATATGGTCATATAGATAACTTAGTTACTGATATATAAACATGTCAAAATTATTTTGACATAATTTTCTGGTCTCAAATTAAAGATATGCAAGATATCGTAGAATTGAACTTTTTAATTAAACTACGCTTTTGTGCATAAATCATGTTTAGACCCAAATTTTGGCACCAAACTCATTACTCACTGTTATGATATTATTTTTAGGGATTTTTTGGAAAATTGGGTCAGATTATAAACTGACCATATCATTGAGTTCTTGTATAAATTCGATATATGACGATAATGCCCTTTTTGTTAATAAAATGAGATTTACATATGATTAACATGCCAAACCTTTTCCTACTGATTTTATATGAAAAATAAAATATTTTAATCATTCAAGACTGATCAAAATCTCAAAACCTCATAAACATCGCAAATATCGTCAATTATCGATTTTTACGTTAATTAGGTGCATAGTATGGTTTAAAACCATATTTAACACCTAAGACTTGTTACCTACTGAGTTTATAAATAAATTTTAATACTTTTACAGTGAGTACAAGTCATGAACTCAGAATTCCAAATTTGTCCTTAAAAACATATGTGAAATGACCAAAATGCCCATACGGTGCATAGTTTGGCCATAAATGGTAAACCACATATATGTATGATATCCTACTGATATAACATTATAAAATAAATATTTTTACAAAATCCTTTAGAACAGAACATCAGTTTATGTTTAAACCTCTTTTATAAATCCTAAAATGACCAAAATGCCCTTACGGGACTTAACATGGTTTTAAAATCTCTTCGGGTATAATTGTTGATATCCTACAGATATCATAACATATTTAAAGCATAATAACTTATGGAACTTGTACATGACTCATCCGGCTACCCGTTATGCATATACGCGTTCGGTACGGTTTATGTAACTAGTTTGCATAAATTAACCGAAACGGGTCAAACCTTATCATTTTAACTTCAAATTCCAGAATGTAATTAGTTTACCCATATAATGCAAGTCTTTATACTTGTCGGGTATAAATTACATTCCAATCTGGTCGTCACTTAATCTAGCGTTTCGTACCGTAAACCTTTCTTTAAACTAACCGGTCTAAGTTTGTAACTTAAATAAGACCCGTTAGTAATCTAATAGGTTAATAAAACCTTCGTTCCAGATTAGGAGCCCGGTAAAAGCTACCTGCACATGTTTGAATAGATTATACGGCTGAGTTATCAAATTTCATATTTTAAGCTCAGGTAAATACTTTTAACATATTTTCTCTTATACGGGCTTGGGATACTGAAGGGGTAAGGTCCCAAAAACCTCACAATAAATACTTGGGGCCATACCACAACCTTGCTTTTCAACCCTTTAACCTTGCGCGGCCGCGCACTGGTCATACAAAAAAAGGATCAAGAAACAGACAACAGTCAACATTCACGCGCCCAAAGGAAATCACAAATCCTTGCGCCAGCCCCCATAAACAAAGGATGAAAATCCCGAAATAAACACTTCCGCTTAAATACCCAGACTTGGGATTTATTTATTCAGCTGTCTCCACATGATAAGGTGCCACACCAGATTACAGCAGTAATCTTCTAGAAGAAATACAATCGTGCACCACTAAGACGGTTATAACCGTCTAGACACGTGTCACTATCTCAGTCGTCCCCGAAATCATAACGAAAGCATGTAATTGGAGAATAAAACTCCACTTGGTCACTTTACACGTGGCAAATCCCCAGCCATCGATCTAAACCACGATCCGTGTGCTCTCACGTCGGATCAAGGAGCTGGACGGAAGGAAATGTAACCGCTTACGGGGTTAGCATCTTCCGTCAACTTTTCATTAACGGGTTTTCCCGCCCAAAGACTCCCGGCTATAAATATGGGAACTATTCAGGTATGAAATTCAAGTTACACACACTTCTCAAATACATCTTCTTCTTCATAACCCATACTTATTCTCACACCGGAGTCGGGTCAAGGAGAGAACCCTTTTCTCCCCTTGGCGAGACTAACGGTGCTTCTTTTTGTAGAGTTACTGGAGAAGGAGATCAGTTGTGACCGAATCAGGCGAGAGGAAACCCACCTTTTTATGCGGGTTAAACCCCCTGGATATCTCGGTTCCGACCATTTATCTAGTGTTTCTTCATTGGCGCCCACCGATTCCTCTGTCTTATCAGTTTTCATCTCGTTTCGATTCAGTTCTTTTCATTCTCTACTTTAACATGGCAGAAAATTCATCATCTCATCGGCAAATCGGTCCTCGACCGAACGTCGGAAACAATTTTCAAGTAGAAGGAATCCCAGAAGATGCCTCGGATGACAACGAGGTTCAATCCAATCGAGCAAATGACCCTGTCACTCCAGGAGTGTTACCAGCAAACCCTGCCCAATCAATTCTGCCACCAGGAGAAACTCCAATTTCCTGCTACGTTAGGTCTCAAGGGGCACCAAACGCAGTATACACACAGCTGTGTGCTCAGACTGCTCCCTTAATTCAGTCACGGAGACCAGGATCCCGTGCTAACGCTTCTCAACGGGAAGAGTCAACTTATGAGAATACAGAAGGTCATGCCAGATCCACATCAAAACATGAGTACACTCAGTCAGGAAGTTACCAAAGAGAACACCATGGTGAACCACACCCTCACCGAAGACAATCGGTTCATGATAGGTTGGGTTCCCAACGGAACACCCACACCGATGAATCCGATCCAACATACCGTTTAAGTGCAAACACCAGTGTATTCAATCGATTGAAGCCAAACTATAATAAATGCAGGCCTCGTGCGGTTTATAACCCTGAGGCAGAACACAACTATGATTTAATTTACCGCCCTGCAGAAGCAGCGGAAAATTCAAAATTCATCATGGAAATAGCTTTAGCTCCGCTTGAGAAAGCTAAGCTACCATCCAACATAGGTAAGTTTAATGGGCTGACGGACCCCGATGATCACTTGAGAGTGTTTACCAGCGCAGGTCTAGTTGGGGGTTGGACCCTCCCACTATGGTGCCATCTGTTCGTACAGACCTTGACTGGCCCAGCGCGAATCTGGTTCGATAACCTACCAATTGGACAGATCGAATCTTGGAAAGACCTGCGCGAAAAGTTTTTGACACATTTTAGCCAACAACGGCGTTCCATTCGCGATACATTGGACGTCATGAACATTTGGCGACGAGATGACGAAAGTCTGGAGGATTTCATCACCAGATACAATAAAGAGGTATTGGAGATTGGCGGAGTTCATGAGCAACTAATCCGCGCTCAATTCAAGTACGCGGTTAGATGCGATGACATGATTAAAGTCTTATCTGGAGCAGAGGGCCTTCCAAAAAGTTGGGAGAAGATAATGGCGGCGGCCAAGGTTTACGCGCAAACTGAAAAGAACCTTACCACAAATAGGCCACCGCCACCACATAATAGGCATGCAAACTTAAGCTCAATCGGCGAAAGAAGATTTAAGAAATCATGGAGTGAGTCTGGATCAGGAAGTCGTTCGTCTGAAGATGCTCGGCTACGATCAACAAACTCACCGCGCAAAGGGAGAACAGACAGGAGAATAGGGAGAGGCAGTGGACTCCCCTAATAAAGACCCCGGTGGAAGTGTTGAGTACTGAAGACTATCAATTCAAACCTCCGATCCCCATGAAAAATAAACGTGGACAAGATCCGGCACAATACTGCGAGTATCACAAAGACAACGGGCATACCACTAACAACTGCATCTCTCTACGCATAGAAATAGAGAAAGCCCTCAAGAGCGGCGAACTCACACATTTACTCCAAAATGTGCGCAAAGAGATAAAGCAGATTACCCAGGGAGAGGAGGGCCCAAGTAAAAGGGCAAAAACTTAAGAGGCAACTCTATGAATTTCCCGCAGGAGAACACGATCTATCAAGCAAAACGGAAATCTTAGAGAGTAAGTTAAGTTTCATATAAATATATCAACAAACTTTGTAAAAAGCCTCTGTGCTCTATCCTTAAATAAAATCGCAAAGTTTGTATTATTTCTATGTTTTTCTTACAAAGTGCATGCAATTTCTTTTAGTAAGCGCAAAAACATTATGGTAGTTACAAAACAAGCTTCATGAACGGTCAGTGATCATGTCACAAACGACCATACGTTCACACATGAGCTTTACACCAACTTTATTCGCCTTACTCAATAAAAGTAATCATACGCATGCAAAATATTGTAAAATGAAAAACAAACATATTATCCTTGGCGTACAAATACGTCTAAACAACTATCAAACACGGAAGTGTTTCAATTACTTGCGCAACAGCGCATCATCAAAGAAAGGGATACACATCCCAAATATTACAAAGGAAATTGTTCGATACAATTTCAATCTACGCTAAATCTTCACCCTCATCCGGAAAGACTTCTTTTAATTGCGCTATGTGATCGTCCGATTGCAGCGCCACGTTTATCAGGTCCATAACCGGAAGTTGATAGCCGTTAAATTCTTCTTTTAAAGCAACAAGCGTAGCATTAGTGTCTACGCCGTAGGTAGCAGATTTGCTGATATCCCAATCCACCTTCAAAGCGCTATTTACATGCTGAGAGCACTCAGCATATCCTTGGGCATACCCATCTTTACGCGTGGCAACAACTAACCGACCAACAGTTCTATCCAACTCTTCAAAATTTAGCACTGACTCAGCAACCTGCGGAAATAGGAAAGGGTAAATAACGAGAAAGCACATAAACAGTTCCACAACAAAAAAGGAACAAACAACTTACACAAGCAATTCCACGATCTTTTAACCACGCCATATCATTCTTCAAAGGTTCAAGCTCGCTCTCCGCCGTAGCCCGCGCCGTTTCAGAATTTTCCAATTTTTCTTCAGTTTCGGCCAAAAGGCGAGAGGTTTCAGCCTTTTCAGAATGCGCAAGCTCCAGATCCTTTTTAAGTTTTTCCTGACCAGAAAGCAAAGCAGTAAGTTCTTCTAACTCTTTATCTCTAAGAGCAAGAGTGGCGCAAGCTTGTACCTCTCGTTGCTCACTGCGCTCCCTATGGGAACGCGCTTCTTGTAAAGCAGCTTCTGCGTCAGCTTTCTCCTTCTTCAACTGTTCTACCTCCGCATCCTGGTTCTTCAGTTTTTCAACCTTAGCCTTGAGGTTATTAATGATATTACGGAGGTTTGCCTTCTCAGCATTATCTTTTTCACAAATTTTCCTCCAGGTTTTGCGTTCCTCGGAAAGGAGAGCAGATTCAGCTTCCGCTTTCCTCTTCCAACCAGCAACGGACCATTCCTCAGTCTTGCGCTCAGCTTCAAACTTGGCCTGATCAGCTTCCAATTTGGCCTTCAGCTGAGCCAAACGCTTCTTATCTTTGGCAAACTTCTTTTGAGACACCTTAAAGGTTTCCCGCTCCTTATGCATACTATACCACTCACGCACTATGCGGTGAGTGGTAGACACATGAGAGGCAGTTTCTTCAAGGTAAGTTTGATAAGTTTGTTCATAGGACCGGCCTTCTTGAAACTTGATCTCTCTAGGCGGAAGTATCCCCTGCAACCAATCTTGGCACACGCGCCAATCCGAGAAAGTATCACATTTCTTTAAATTCCAAACGGGGGCGTGAGGTTCAGAGGCATCTTTCTCCATATAAGTCCGATAGTAATAATCGCCCAAGGTTTCTTCTGGGCGAATTGGAGAATGTTTACCAACACCAGCAGATGAGCCTTGCCCCTCAACTGTCACCTTCTCAACATGCTTGGGCATAGCATCAGAAGGTTTAGGGGAAGAAGTTGAAGTTTTTTCAGCAGCTTGTTCTTTCCCCAGATCTTGAGCAACAGATTCAGGGGTTTGTTGATTACCAGCACCATCCATCACACCTGGATCAACAACCTTTTCAGTCTCTATAGCAATATCAGCAGACTTATCAAACTCAGCAGTCTTATCTACACCACCATCAACAACCTCCGTAGGCTCTAACTGGTCAAAAACAGGGGCACGCGAAGAAGTGGGTAGAAACTCTTCATTAACCACAGAGTGCAGCCCTGTGGGAACAGGGGAAACAGGAACCTCTGGGAAAGCAACAAAGTCTGTAAAGATTTAACACGCATAAAGGAAACAAGAAAAGGCAACACCTACCAGGAACAGATTCCGAAATAAAAGCATCTAGATTCCCTTTTCTGGTAATTTTTTTCCTCTGAATTTTCTTAGAAGGCTGACCCTCAGCATCAGTATCAGCTTACTTCCTTTTACCAGCTTTCCTATGCACCAAGTGTTCAGGGCTTGAATCCAAGTCAATGGGTTCATTTGGGTTGAACGGAGGGATATCAACAGAATCCCTCGGTTTAGGTTTCGGTTCCCGTACAGTTACTGCAGGAGTAAGACCCTCCAAAGAATCAGAAACCACCACATAATCACACCTGGGGTCAGAGGAACGGCGCGTACCTTTCTTCTCTCCAACATTTTTTGTCCTCAAAGTATGAGTTTTATCAGCTCCACTCTTCTTCGGCGCAGAGGTAGAAGTCACCGCGCGTTTTTTCCTTTCAGGGCCTATGCCCAAATTTGACAACTCACCTGCAAAAGCGCAAAAAGAGCAATTTACCCACAAGCACAAAAAGAAAAAACAGAAAAACAAATATAGCTCACCAGCACCAGCAGCAGGTTGAGCAGACAAATCCGCATCCCGCGGAAGAACAAAGTTCTTTACAATCCTATGGTACCAAAGCTCTTCTTCAGGTTTCTTCTTGATGGTACCCATCTTCCCGCCTTCCCTCTTAAAGGCAACAACATACAGCGAAACAACTGCAAGCAAAAGATAGCAAGTCAAAAAAAAAAAAAAGGGAAAAACCCCAAACTTACTATGACCATCCTCCGTATATACTGGCTTATCATCACGATCCATCTTCCAATTCAAGCTCATGCTGGCTCCGACAAGAGCTTTCTCCAGCAAGGCAATATTCGGAACGTCCTTTAGATCCTGGTACCAGTTCTCATCAACAGGGGTCTGAATCGTTTCAATCGGAACATCTTCTTTTCCACTTAAAACCATCCTCACCGGAATCACTCCAGCCTTGATAAAGAAGAATTTTTGTTTCCAATCGTGAAAGGATTTTGGGGGATGCTGTAGAATCTTCTTTGTAGACGCCCTCTGAACGAACGAGTAAAACCCTTGGGTACAGTGCATCTGGTGAAAAACCCTAAATCGGGAAACAGTTGGCTCAATATGCATTGTCCGACACACAACCATGCCAATAGGGTGAAGTTGGGAGATATGCAACTTATAGTACCCAAGGAATTCAAGAAAAAATTTAGTAACAGGCAAACGAAAGTTGCCTTCACAGAAAAAATCCCAAAAAAGGGTAATATACCCAGCCGGAGCATCTGCTGCAGTCTGCCCCTCTTCAGGTTACAGAGCACCCCAGTTCTCCGGAAATCTGAAATTCCGAACCAAACCATCAAAGGTCGCTCTAGGCCACTTTAATGATGGAAGTTCAGTCGACATTTCTTCAGAAAGATCTTCTTGATGTTCTCCGGTTGACATAAGAAGAAGGAATGATAAATCTTTTTCTTAGAAGAAAGGAACGGGGAAAGTTTCAACAAAACAATGATTACACAGAGGAGGTTACTCAAACGTTATATATACTCACCGCAATAAATAGCATCGGTAACCGCCACAACACCTTTTTCGGATATCACAGTTCTCCAAGCAGCAGAGAGAGTGAAAACCAAACGCGTTTACACGCGCGCGTGCAGGACACGAGCAGTAAAAAACAACTGACAGTGACAGGCTGTCACCCAGGTTCACTGTACCAGCCTCATTCAAAGTCAAAGATTTTCAAAAATCTTTACAATAATCAAAATGAATCTTCTTCTGGAAGTTTTCTTATTTTCGCGCCCAAAAGCTTTTCCTCTCATAAGTCCAGTGCTCTACTTATTTGCATAAGTACAACACTAGACTGGGGGACTTGAAGGGGTAAGGTCCCAAAAACCTCACAATAAATACTTGGGGCCATACCACAACCTTGCTTTTCAACCCTTTAACCTTGCGCGGCCGCGCACTGGTCATACAAAAAAAAGGATCAAGAAACAGACAACAGTCAACATTCACGCGCCCAAAGGAAATCACAAATTCTTGCGCCAGCCCCCATAAACAAAGGATGAAAATCCCGAAATAAACACTTCCGCTTAAATACCCAGACTTGGGATTTATTTATTCAGCTGTCTCCACATGATAAGGTGCCACACCAGATTACAGCAGTAATCTTCTAGAAGAAATATAATCGTGCACCACTAAGACGGTTATAACCGTCTGGACACGTGTCACTATCTCAGTCGTCCCCGAAATCATAACGAAAGCATGTAATTGGAGAATAAAACTCCACTTGGTCACTTTACACATGGCAAATCCCCAGCCATCGATCTAAACCACGATCCGTGTGCTCTCACGTCGGATCAAGGAGCTGGACGGAAGGAAATGTAACCGCTTACGGGGTTAGCATCTTCCGTCAACTTTTCATTAACGGGTTTTCCCGCCCAAAGACTCCCGGCTATAAATATGGGAACTATTCAGGTATGAAATTCAAGTTACACACACTTCTCAAATACATCTTCTTCTTCATAACCCATACTTATTCTCACACCGGAGTCGGGTCAAGGAGAGAACCCTTTTCTCCCCTTGGAGAGACTAACGGTGCTTCTTTTTTTGTAGAGTTACCGGAGAAGGAGATCAGTTGTGACCGAATCAGGCGAGAGGAAACCCACCTTTTTATGTGGATTCAAACCCCCTGGATATCTCGGTTCCGACCATTTATCTAGTGTTTCTTCAGATACGGTAAATTATTATCGCTTGGTCGGGCGTGGAATATTTAATCGATTATTGGTTAATTCATTGACATAACCCGTTTTTAATCTGTGTTGTTTCATATATAAACTTTTGGGGGTTAATATGACCGTGTCCTGGATATCATCGGCTCATTTAAATGCAAATGGCCATGACCTAAGCACGGGGTGTAGGCATACACCTGACAGTTGCGATATGGTTTCTTTTCCCCAAAAAGGGAATTAAGATATAAGATAGAACCACACGTGAGGATAACTCCTTGTCGGCTATATTAGTGGTGTGTTTATTAATCATGTCTCAGCTTCTATCCCGGGCCCTGAACGTACGAAAAACATATAAATCTGATACAAGATTATTTTATATAATTATCCCATGATATAAATGAATTTTTGTGCCTTGTGCACTTAAACCAATTTTCATAAACATTTTCAAAATAGTCGGTTAATTGTATTTACCAGTAGCTTGTTCCTTAGACTTTCTAAGTCTAGACTTAACATAGGAATGCTCTCATTCCTATTAAGTAAACATTGTTTTCGATGTTATGTGTTTTGAACATATCGCAAGGCGAAGAAGCCGTCGATGGAAATTCTCCACATTCAAAGCCTAGAAATGCCAAACTTCGTACCACAGCAAGGATAAGCGTGCAACCGGTTGGAGGAAAGACCTTTATGAATCTATTTCCAAAACCAAATTTATTGAAATTTTTAACCAGACTCTGGAGTCCATACCGAAGGTCCCTGAGGCTAAAATTTTGGAGTCTGTACCAATGGAGTCCATACTAGGAGAACCCTGAGGCTCCCATATTGAAGATGATACCAATAAATGCCATTGATCAATAAATTCTTATCTCGAAGTTTTGGAATTCCAAACTTGGACTACGCTTATTAAACTACAAATACGTGATCCAATTTTAAAAATTTTCAAATCATTAATCCTTGGATCCTACTCCTAGCAACAAATCCTGAACTGGAATGCTTATTTAATTCACTAAAATCTTCAGTGTCGCTATAGCATATGGCAAACAAAGAAGAGAAACAACCGGAATGAAGCAAGGAAGGAATTAGAAAATCGATCTTTCATTATATTTCGTTTTTCCTTTAAATCCCTGTATGGGCATTTAATTATTATAGTCCCTTCGTGGACATTATATTTCAAAATAGTCCCTTCGTGGACACTGTACTTTAACATAGTCCCTTCGAGGACATTTTATTTCAATAAAGTCCCTTTGAGGACATTATGTTTCAAAATAGTCTCTTCATGAGCATTATATTACAATATAGTCCCTTCATGGACGTTATATTTCCATATAGTCCTTTCGTGGACATCATACACTGTTATAGTATTTTCATGGACATGTCATTTCATTAAAAATATTTTGTAGACATGTTCTTTCATTAAAGTTCCCTGGCGAATATAATAATTCATCATAGTCCTTTCGAGGACATATCGTTTCATTATAGTCCCGATGTTGACATGTCTTATAGTCCCTAAACGGACTTATATTTTTCCCTTTCGTCCCCGCTTAGACAGGTATTGGTTCAAAGCCCCTATAAGGACCTATCTCTTCTATATAGTCCCAGTATGGACATTTGTTTATTATAATCCTTATACGAACATATCTTTCGATTTGAGTCCCTCTAAGGACATATGTTCAGCAAAGCCCTGTAGTGCGCACGTTGTATCAATATAGTCCTTTTATGGACATGTTATTTTATTAAAATCCCTTTGGGGATATACTAATTCGAAATAGTCAGTTGTGGACCTGAGATTTCACTATATTCCCTTAGCGGATATGACGTCTCATTATAGTCCCCTCATGGGCAAACTGTTTTAATATAGTCCCTATACGGACTTATGATATTTTATAGTCCTTATACGAACTTATATTTTTCCTTTTAAGTCCTCTGTAGACAAATATGATACTAAAAGTCCTGTTTAAGGCACTATTGTAACTTTCCTAATGATTTATGGGATGCATTGAAATTTTATATAGGTATTCATTTCGTCCTTTATCAAACCATAGTATCAATTTTATTCGAATTCTATCGATCTGCTAAATAATTTCTGGTGGATCTGAGTTTGGTTTTGATTGTATTTTTCGTTTGAATTATAATGAAGATGGATGAGCTGTGCAACGGAATTAAGATGGAAACAAACTTTGCATACAATCAAACGAGAGTATTGCTTTGATCAAAACACTTTTCACAAAGAACCGAAAGATTGAATTTAATTTCAACAACGATTACAATCTAATGCTTGATACAAACTCCACCTCAGCCAGAGCTCAGTGTTTGTTCGTGCAGAGAAGACGATTGTTGCAAAGAGCTAATAGAACAGTACAGAGCACTGTTCTATTTATAGGCACTAGCAAACCACTGAGCATCTAAGCTTACGTCACCATGAAAGTGACATCTAACCTCCTAACAAACTCTAACCTCTGATCTATACAAACACTGCTATATTAACTACTGCTATTACATTTCATTACATAAAAGACACTTAAAGAACTGCTGCATCCTTCCACTGCTGTGAACCCGGCAATGCTTGTCCGGATCAGCAGTACTTGACTCAAGGCAGTAGATTGAGCAGCAGAGCTTTAGTCTTCCATCAGCCTTTACTAGAGCAGCAGATTGACGGTCAGTGGCTTGTACGATCAGTAGGTAGGAGGTCAGCAGATGTTGAAACCACTTTCAAGGGGAGAGACTTGTATGTAACATCTTCTTATTCTGAATCCACTGCTCTGACCCAGTTTTGGCTTTTATTATCTGTTCCTCTGGTAGGGTTCAATCCCAACATTCTCCCCCTGGAACAGATAATGCCAAAATTCTTCATTATTGTGGAAGTTTATTGCCTCATCAACAGTTCCCTTATCTGACCTTTAAATTGTAGTTCAAAGTCTAGGGCATCTGTGTCATCATCATCCCTGCTAAGTGGAAGATCAAGGAGATCCTGCAAATCTTCAAGTCTCAGGCCAAGAGCTTGTTCCCTTGATATTTTCTTCACTTCTCCATCAGACCTGAGCAATGTCAATAGGTAGGCCTGTTTGTCAGTTTCCCACTTTTGTATTTTTGAGCCTGGTGGGTTTCTTGGGAGATTCTTATTTGCAGAGGTGTTTGCTGAGGCTGGCCTATTCATGACTGGCTGAGCAGTACTTGCAGATTGTTCCAATTCAAGATCTTCTTTTATCATTAATTTAATGCCTTCTTTTACAACAGCATTTCCAGCTTTTAGATCTTGAATTGTTTCAGCACCTGACTGGTTTTGACTCCTTCTTTTGTAGATGGCAACACCAGCTGGAGCAGTGGTTCTTTTGATTTGCAGCTTTGGTGGTCTTTTTGAGACCTCTGCTTTGGAATAGTCAGGCTTTTGTGGAACTTTTGGATCTTTCTTTCTAAGTTCTTCTAACCTTTTGTAGGTAGCCCTGACCCTATCTTCTCCCCACTTTGACATAGAATTCTTTGACCCATAATCAGCTGCTATCAGCTCCTCTTTCATTCTCTTCAACTCTAATGCCTTATCAGCTTCAAACTGTTTGAACTTTTCAGGAGGAGTCTGCTTGACCTTATTTTTTTATCATTTCTTGAATCCTGGCTGCCTCTTTTTCAAGCTCAGGAATGGTCCAGTTTTTGTACATATGTTTCTCCCCCTTGTATTTCCTGTAGGTCATGATGTTCTCAATGTAGTCTTTTCTCAAGGACTCATCTGCCCTTTCTGAGATTTGCTGACAAACGTTTTTGGCAAATTGCTCCATTGCTCTGACCTGTGTGAGTAGAAACTGATAGTTTTGCTGAAATTCTCTATCAGATTTCCCTTGTTTGTTTCTGATTGCAATATCCTCTGCTTGCTTGGCCTTGAGTTTCAAGTATTCTTCGATATTGTTAGGCCTGGGATATCCTTCAATTGATGGCAAACTCCTTTTAGCTGGGTTATCCTCATAGTAAAAGGATTTGATTTCTTCCCTAACTGCAATGAGTTCCAGAGGTAATGAGACACCAGCAGGAGGTAATGGTTTTAGAATTTGAGCTGAAGAGAGAGGTATGGGTTTTGGAATGGTGACAAGTGACAGGGATTTTGAAGATGTTGGTGGTGGTGAATAGTCATCATCTTTGAGGATTAGCCTTCTCCTTTTTATTTGAGGAGGGACTGATGATGTTTTGGGTGGAACAGTGGTGGTAGTTTGGGTGGCAGTGGTTTGTGATTGACTAACAGCTGTTGAAACAACTGGTGTTTCAACCACTGTTGTCATTACAACAGATGTTGTAACATCTGTTGTCTTCTGCTTTTTGGCAGGAGGTGATAGAGGTGATGATGGTGGTGGTAAAGCAGTGGTTGTGGTGTGTGTTGAAGTGATAACAGATGTTGAAACCTCTGAAGTACCAGCAGTAGTTGATACAACAGGAGTTACAACAGCTGTTTGAGTGAAGGTTTGATGCTGATGACTTTTGGATGGTGGTTTTGGAATATGCTTTGGAATTCTGGATGGGATGGACTTAGGTTTCCTTTTTGTCTTAGGATTTTTAGAATCCTTTGACCCAGAACAACCCTGCGCATACAGTTCCATGAAAGCTCTTTTCTCCTCATTCCATCTTGAAATATCCTTTGCCATTCTATCCCTTTTTACACTTGCTACACCTTCATCAAGTGCTTCTTGAGTAGCATCAACCTTTTTACTACCATCTGGCACATGAATTTTTCTGGTCATAGCATCCCTTTCAGGTTCAATGTACAGACCATCATCTATTCCCTTCTTCTTCCATTCCTGAATTTTCTCCCCCTTTTTGGCATTATCTTCTGGAAGTTGATCAATGAAAAGTACTGTTGGAGGAGCAGTGCCAGTGGTTTCCAATAAATGGGCCTTGATTGCCTTAATATCTGCTTGAGTGTTCTTGTACCTAGACTCCATTATGTTTCTCAGCTTTTGGACATGTAGTTCATGTTGCTGATCAGCCATTTCTTTTTGTTGTTGGAGAAAAGGTTTGAAGAGGTTCCAGAGCTCATTTGTAGCAGATGCTTGTGGAGGAGCAGGTGCTTGAGGTGGAATAACAGTCGTTTGCATCTTTTGTGTTTTCAACACCTGTTGTAGCATATTTTTAAGATCTGCAACAGATGTATCCAATTTTTCAATTCGTTCAGTCAAATCCTGATATTTTAAATCATCACCCAATTTAATGGGATCATCTGATTTCCCACTAACAGTGGTTTTATCAGTGGTTGAGGTAGGGAGTGTACTCCAAACACTAACCACTGATGCCCCTTTGTCTTGGTACTGGGGTCTTCTTCCTTCAACACTTGACAACCGTTTGATGTTGCCAGTGGGAAAAATAAATCCACTGGTGGTTGGCAGAGGTGCTATGTAAGGAATTGCCTCCAAGGAAGTCTTATTAATGTAACCACTGTCCAACTGTAAACCAGTGGGTTTAATAGTTGTAGTGGCTGCTTCACTTGGATTACCATCAAGAGTTACTTGTAACTCAATGGGTGTAACCTCCTCAGGTTGTGTTGGTGGGTTAGCAAGGATTGATACATCAGACCCAGTCATTTGTTGAGGTATATTCTCATTAATAGGTGATTGAGAAGGACTGGTTAGTGCCTGGTTCAAATCAATTGCATCCAACAGAAGTTTGGTTGGTGTGGGAATTGTGGATGTGATGGTTGGTGTAGAAAGAGGATTTGCCCCGGGAAGTGAGCTGTGGATGATGGAAACAAGTGCTTCCAGAGCATCATGATGTGGTTTCCCAATTTGTACAACCTGTTCTTTTTTTGAAGAAGTAGGAGGGGTTTCGGCTATGGGTTGAGATATTTTTACCAACTGCTGTGAGGAAGTAGCAGCAGTGGTTTCTTGTGACTTTTGTGTTGTCAGTGGCAGTAGCTCTGGTATCTCATCCTCCAGAGATGCCTTTTTGATGGGTTTGGGGGGGTTTTGTGTTTTTCTTTTTATTGGCATTTTGGTGATTTTAGGTGTGGGTTTCAAAGTAGTTGTTGTGCCACTTTGATCACCTTGAGCAGTAGGCTCAGCAGCAGATACCTGAGGAGCAGTGGTAGCTGCTAAGTTCTGCTTATGCACCTCTGCTTGTGTTTTGCAGGGTGTTAACATTCTTGTAAAAGTTTCAGCAGTTAAGCTGTTTATTTGAAAATACTCACCTTGGTTTATTGCAGCAATATCATCCTTACTGTATTTCTTTTCAAAATAATAACTTAAAAAACTGGGAAACAGTAAGAATGATTTTGTTTCAACATTATTAACCAGATCATTAAAGATTTCCCGAGAAAAATTAAAATTTTCTTCTTGAAGAATAGCATATCCCAGATTTTGAATCTTTAATGGTATTTCATTAAAAGAAGTGGTTTTGTTTGAAACACACATTAGGAGGGTATGGAATAAAAACCTAGTTGCAGAAGGAAAGAAACCTTTTTGTAAGGTAGCTTTCTTCATCATTGTGTCTGCATACCCTCTCTCAATGAAGTCAATTTTTAACTCGTTTTTAGGGAAAGAAATTTTACCTTCCTGATCATCGAGTTGAAAGACCTCTGAAATTGATTGTGATGTGATCTTGACGGTTTTACCCTTTAGGGAAGAGTTGATGGCTATTATAGTGTCACCTTGTTTTTCAAGGGTTGCATTTTTCCAGAACTCTCTTTAGGTTGTCAAGTATATTGGTGCATCGGCTGTTAACAAAGTTTTGTACTTTGATTTAGCCATTTTGGCGATGATGGAGTCGAAAGCATCTGTGGTGCCGAGTTTTGTGAGAAGACCCAGAAGATTGTGAGATGGTTTGTGTGGGATTTCAGTGGTATTGACCTTTTGAGAGGCCGCTTTCGACGATGATTTGGAAGTGGGTTTTGCAGATGGCTTCGATTTTGTCATTTTGGAGATGATGATCGAAGAAATTTGTGAAGGAATGTGAAGAAAAACTGCTTTGAGAAAAGAATTTTTGAGAATTCAATTCGACAGTAAAACCCTGTTTTTGGTGTGAAGTGGGGGTTTTATAGAGGAAAAAGTGAAAGCTGACGTGGCAGCGGTTACAAAAGTACTGACCACTATGTACTGCCCACATGCCAAACTCTGAAGAAATGACGGACAGTACTTTTATGAAAGTTACTGATGAAGGCAATGGTTACAACGGTATAATGAAAGCAGTGGATGATTTTCACTATCAGTGGATAGCATATCAGTGGATAAGACACTGCTTTTGAACAACAAAGTTTATAAATGAAATAAGTGGACAGAGGATGGCTTTCAGCAGTGGACAGACTTTGAAATAGAGCAGACTTTTGAACAATCAGTGGTTATGGCAGACTTTTAAGGATTTTAATGAAAATTTCATTTTTAGCTATTTTTAAGGATGGATTTTTGATTTTCTGAAAACATTTTACTGCCTTTATTCACAAAAAAACAAGATTTTGCTTGTTATTCCATGTTTAGCATGCCAATTCTAGAGACCAAGCTTTCAAAGGTGGCAGTATCCAATGCTTTTGTGAGCACATCTGCCAGCTGGTCTTTAGTTGGAACATGATGCAGAGAAATCAAACCTTTTTCATAGCAATCCCTCACAAAGTGATGTCTGATGTCGATATGTTTGGTGGTTGAGTGAGAAACTGGATTTTTAATGATATTTTCTGCTGCCTGGCTATCCAACATGAGTGGTGTCTTTAAGGCAGTGATACCAAAATCCAGCAGCTGATTTTGAAGCCACAGGAGTTGGGCTGTACAGCTTGCAGCAGCAATGTATTCAGCTTCAGCAGTGGATGTTGAAACAGCTGCTTGCTTTTTGCTTTGCCATGAAACTAAGCAATCACCTAGAAACTGGCACCCTCCTGATGTGGACTTCTTTGTGGTGTTACATCCAGCAAAGTCACTGTCTGAAAATCCTGAAAGCTTGATATTTCCATTAGCTGGATACCAGATACCAAGTGTGGGAGCACTTCTTATGTATCTGAAGATCCTTTTTACAGCAATAAGATTGGATTTTCTAGGGGCTGATTGACTTCTTGCACAAACACATGTTGCAAACATGATGTCTGGCCTAGATGCAGTTAGGTACAATAAAGACCCAATGATGCTTCTATATATAGTTTGGTCAATCAGCTCATCGTTTTCATCAGAGATGACAAGCTTATTTGTGGCCATGGGTGTGCTGCATGGTTTACAATCATTCATATCAAATTTGTTTAAAAGTTCTTTTGCATATTTGCTTTGATGAATGAAAGTTCCATTTTGCATTTGCTGAACTTGGAGACCAAGAAAGCATTGAAGCTCACCCATTGCACTCATTTCAAACTCAGCTGCCATGAGTTCCCTAAACTCTTCACACATTTTGTTGCATGTGCTTCCAAAAATAATGTCATCCACATAAATTTGGACAATCATTAAATCCTTTCCTCTCCATTTTAGAAACAGTGTTTTATCAATGGCACCTCTTTTGAAACCATTTGAGAGAAGGAAGGTGGAAAGAGTTTCATACCAGGCCCTTGGTGCTTGTTTCAGGCCATACAGGGCTTTGTTCAGCTTGTAGACATGATTTGGATAAAATGGATCCTCAAAACCTGGAGGTTGACAGACATACACCTCTTCTTGAATTGTACCATAGAGGAAAGCACTTTTGATATCCATTTGAAACACCTTCATGTTGTGGTTGACAGCAAAGGCCAGGAACAGTCTAATGGCTTCCAATCTTGCAACAGGGGCAAATGTTTCATCATAATCAATCCCCTCTTCCCGTCTGTAACCTTGAACCACAAGCCTGGCTTTATTCTTGACAACAATACCCCTTTCATCAGTTTTGTTCTTGAAGACCCACTTTGTGCCAATGGGACTAACCTCTTCTGGCAGTGGTACAAGCTCCCATACTTGTTATCTTTTAAACTGTTGGAGCTCCTCTTGCATGGCTTCTACCCAGCTGTTGTCTTTCAGTGCCTCTTGGTACTTGACTGGCTGATGGAGTGATAGAAAACCAGCAAAAAGACAAATGTTTTGGGTTTGGCTTCTTGTGAGCACCCCTTCATTTATGTTGCCAATGATTTGATCAGGTGGATGAGATCTCAAGAAGATTAAATCTCCTTGGTATGGTATGATGGCATTTGTTGGTGAAGGCTGCAGATGTGTATCATCTGAGCTAACCACTGCTGGGGACTTTGATGATCCAGCAGTGGCTTCAAAAGGTGGTGGAATGGGAGGTAATGAAGTGGACACATGCTGACTTTTATCCACTGTTTGGGGACTTTTGTCAGCAGTGTTTGAGGATGTGGAAGCAGTGGTTAGTGGGCTACTTTGGTCAACAACTGTTGAGGTAGCAGTGGTTGAGCTTTGACAGCTGTTTTGAACATCTGATGCTCTTCCCATTTTGGCAGACCTTTGAGGGATGCTGATCTCATACCCATAGTCTGGTGTTGAATCCTCTGATGGACCTGCACTGTTAGTCTTGACAACAGTATTTTCAAAAGTGAATTTATCAAGATCAAACAGATCTGCAGGATTTGCTGGAAATTTCATTGATGAAAGTTCATTGAACTTTACATTCAAAGTCTCCTCCACTCCCTTAGTCCGTGTATTAAACACTTTGTAGGCCTTGGCAGTGGTTGAGTATCCCAGATGATAACCACAATCAATTTTGGCTGCAAATTTTGAAATGGAATCTTTTAAGTTCAAAATAAAGCATGGGCAGCCAAACACTTTGAAGTATGAGATCAGTGGTTTGATTTTATACAGAATTTCATAAGCAGTCTTTTTGTGCCTGGGGTTTATTAAAACTCTGTTCTGGACATAGCAAGCAGTGTTTACTGCCTCTGCCCAGTAAGTTAATGGCAAACCTGAATCAGCAAGCATGGTTCTGGCAGCCTCAATCAAAGTTCTGTTCTTTCTTTCAACTACCCCATTTTGCTCTGGTGTTCTAGGGATGCTGTACTGCCTTACAATCCCTTTCTTCACACAGAAGGCATCCAACTCCTTATTTTTAAATTCTGTGCCATTGTCACTCCTGAAGCTTTTCACTGGAAGGTCAAATTGCTTTTCAACCTGTGTCACAAAGTCTTGCAATATGCCTGCAGTCTCATCTTTTGAGTGTAAAAAGAAAGTCCATGTAAACCTAGAAAAGTCATCAACAATAACCAAGCAATATCTTTTCTTTTTGAGACTCATGACTTGAACTGGGCCAAACAAATCCATGTGTAGCATTTGCAAACACTGGGTTGTTTTGGACTCTTCAATGGACTTATGAGAACTTTTATGCTGTTTTCCTTTTAAACAGGAAATGCAATGTTCAGGACATGAAAACAATTTTTGTGGTAGGCCTCTTACCAAACCATTTTTTGAAATTTCAGTGATTGTCTTAAGATTTGTGTGCCCCAGTCTTCTGTGCCAAAGTTCTGTCTCTTTGTTAGAGGCAGCTGAGAACAGACAGGCATCAGCTTTGGGACATTCTTTTGACATATCAACAACATAAACATTGCCACTTCTTTGAGCAACAAGTTTTGTTTGACCAGTTTTTATTATTGCTTTAATCTTTTTGACCATTTCTGGTCCAACAATCCTACAACACTCCTTTGTGAAGAATGACCCATACCCCTTGTCCCTCATTTGTGAAACACTCAGGAGGTTGAATTTTACACTGTCTATCAGATTGACATTTTCAAATTTTACATTTCCAGACTGTACTGTACCAGACCCCAGAACTTTTCCTTTACTGTTATTCCCAAAGGATATATCACCCCCTCCATGAATTTTGAAATCTTTGAGTAGGGCTTTACATCCAGTCATGTGCCTGGAGCCTCCACTATCAACATACCAAAGGCTATCTAAACAGGCAGAAGCTCCCTGCACATGAAGTAAAAGGATTAGTTCATTAGGGTTTCCAAAGCCAATAAGGCTTTGGATGGGGTCTCAACAGTGTCTGGGATGGATGCACATTGATGGACAGTGGTTAGGTCAGGGGTTTGGACAGTTTTAGTACTGTTTCTTGCAAACCACTGTTGGGGGTCTTGACCAATCACCTGTTGGTACCCAAAAGGATGCCTGTTCACTTTTGGTTTAGAGGGCCTTTTGTAGGCCTCATAAACGTGTGGAATCCTTTGGTAAGACTGTTTTTCCTTGCCTTTCCTGAACTGATTGGCAGGGGGTGCATCAGTAACCCGAACATCTCTTTTGACAGATGTTTGGTTCAACTGTTTTGTGACAGCTGTTTGAACTGGCACAAACAGTGGTTGGTTCTTGGTGAATTTAACAGATGATGTTGATGGACTCAAGGATGTTTTAGCAATGTACTCATTCTTTTTCACATCAAAGTTTTTGAGATACACACATGCTTGAGTTTTATGGTTTGTTTTACCACAAACAATGCAGCTTTCAGCTGGAACAATGACACTTGTTTTGTTCAAATCATAAGCTTTCAAATGGAAACAGTCTTTTGTTAGATGATTCTTTTTCTCACAGAATTCACAAAACAGGTTATTGATCTTTTCGGACTCCTTTGCAGCAGAGGTTTTAACCTCTGTTGGGATGTCCTTGAGAGGAATGACTTTAGCTTTTGGAGCTTTAACAACATCAGTTGATGTAAAGTCCATGGGCTTGAAATTTTCAAGAATATCACACTCATCAGACCATTTTGGTTTAAACTGATAATTTTCAAGCTCCTCAAAAGTAGAGGATCCCATTGGTCTGTCAAGTGTGATTTTGTTACCAAGTTTATTAGTGATTTTCACTTCTTGGCCATTCTTGTTTGTGGGGATGAACTCAGTTGTTACATCAGTGGTTTGAACAGATTTTTCAAAAGCAGTGTTTTCATCATCATGTTTTCTATAACCAACACCAAATTTTACATTGCTTTTTATCTGTTTTTCAAGCATAACCTCATACCCTTTGCATGATTCCACCCATTTTTCACAGGTGATCTAGGTGGACTCCAGCTCCTTTTTGGAAACTTGGTATTTTTCTACCATAGTTTGGAGTTGAGTTTTGGTTATGCTTTGCTCTTCTTTAAGACTGCTGATCTCTTTCTCTTTTTCAGTCAATTTGTTTTTAAGTTCTTTTAAAGAACTTTCAAATTTGACTTCATCAGTTAAATTTTTATTCCGAAGGTTTTCATTTACCTCTTTGATGTTAGCAAAAGCAATAATGCAATTGTCAGAACACAGTTTTTCAAGAACTTGAGGAGATACCTTGGCAGCAGCCATCATTGCACAATCACATTGATGATTTTCTTCATCATCAGCTCTTACTTCCTTCTCACCTGCTCTCTTTTCTTCCTCTTCTTCTTTGTCCTCTTTGGACCATGGGTCTGTCAGTGGTTCAATCAGGGTTTCTGAATTTTCTCCCAGCAGCAGTTCACCAGCAACTGCATTAACAACTGCTTCAGTCACCTCATCCACTGTTTCATCATTAGCTGTTCACCTTCAGTTTCAATCCCCTCTGGTATTGACTCTAATGCCATCAAACAAAATTCATCATTAGAAGGTTCATTAGAAGCATAGAGTGCAAAATTTTCATCACTAAGCTCATCAGGCATGCTGCTCCAGTCAACAAAGCCTTGAGTGAAAAAGCTTTGCTGATCTGGTTGTACCACTGCTGGAGCAGCTGTTTGAGGTGCAGGTTGCACTTGTGCCTGGGGGACAGGGGTTTGAACATATTGAATCTGTGGAACAGTGGTTTGGACATAATGCACAGGCACATGGGCAGCAGCATAATGAGCAGTGTTAACATGAGCTGTAGGGGTATATTGGGTATAGTGCACAGTGCTTTGATTTTGAGGTCTAGGGTTTGAGCTAGGATGAGTGATTATAGGACCAGTAGTTTGACTCCTGCATTCCCTAACGAAATGACCTAGCCTATTGCACTTGTAACACTTGATTTTCGATTTATCCAACCCAACCCTTAGATTCCCATGTAGCCCTGGGAACTTTTTCCTGTTATTTTGTAGAATTTGCTTGTTCTCACACTAAGCAAAGCCAGCTGATGCAAAATGTCCATCTCCTCTAAGTCAGTGGGATCAAAATGTTGCAAATCATTGAGTTTAAAGCACAAATTATCTGACATCTGGTTTTCAGTGTTTGCAGTGAAAGCATAATTTGCAGAGTGAGGATCAGGGTTGGTAAAGTTACCACCAGCTGTTATATCAATGAAATGATCATAACCATGTTCCTTACTACTGCTACCAGATTCTTCCTGACCCAGAAGAGTTGTGCTACCAAATGAGTAATCATCAGTAGCTTTTCCATACTCTTGCAGCTTCTTTTTCTGGTTCAACTCCCTTTCATAGGTCAGGAGTCTACCATGAAGTTGGGTCAGGGTTAGATCTTTGAACTCAACAGAGTTTCTAGTCACAAATGCAATTGTGTCCCATTTATCAGGTAGCGATCTAAGGAACCTGCTATTTTGAGTTGATTTTGGAAATTCAACCTTAACAAGCCTTAGCTCACCGATGAGACAACTAAAACGTTCAAATTGTTGGGTCAATGTTTCACCCTTAATGTGACAGAAGGTTTCATACTGCTGATTCAGAATTTCCCTATTGTTTTCAATAACTTCTTCGGTTCCCCCAAACTGTTCTTTCAACGCATCCCATAGCTCTTTGGCACTGTTACAATGTAACAGTCCAGCATAGATCTCATTTGGTAATGCAGATGCTATGATGCTAAATGCTTTGGCATCGAGTTCGAACTTTTAAAAATCAGTTTCAGTATAGTTTTCATAAGGTTTTGGTACGAACTTCTTTGGATCCTCAGCACTTGGCACCATAGGAACATGGGGACCAAAAACAACAGACCTCCAACATCCAGTGTTCTGTTGAGCAAGGATGTGTCCCATCCTTCTCTCCCAGATGTTGTATTCATTACGTTTAAGCATGGATGGTTTAAAAAGCGAGCCAACATTATTCTTATCATCTAGTGATTGTGACGTCATCCTGGTTGTTTTACAGACACTGATTAATCAACTTTAATGGTGATTAAACCTTGCTCTGTTTTTCAACAAAAACGAACAAACTATCGATATCAACGATTTTGAGCTGAACTATTTATGTCAAAATGATTGTTAAATCAAATTTGACTATCCTAGCTCCGATACCAATTGTTGGATCTGAGTTTGGTTTTGATTGTATTTTTCGTTTGAATTATAATGAAGATGGATGAGTTGTGCAGCGGAATTAAGATGGAAACAAACTTTGCATGCAATCAAACGAGAGTATTGCTTTGATCAAAACACTTTTCACAAAGAACCGAAAGATTGAATTTAATTTCAACAACGATTACAATGTAATGCTTGATACAAACTCCCCCTCAGCCAGAGCTCAGTGTTTGTTCGTGCAGAGAAGACGATTGTAGCAAAGAGCTAATAGAACAGTATAGAGCACTGTTCTATTTATAGGCACTAGCAAACCACTGAGCATCTAAGCTGACGTCACCATGAAAGTGACATCTAACCTCCTAACAAACTCTAACCTCTGATCTATACAAACACTGCTATATTAACTACTACTATTACATTTCATTACATAAAAGACACTTAAACAACTGCTGCATCCTTCCACTGCTGTGAACCCGGCAGTGCTTGTCCGGATCAGCAGTACTTGACTCAAGGCAGTAGATTGAGCAGCAGAGCTTTAGTCTTCCATCAGCCTTTACTAGAGCAGCAGATTGACGGTCAGTGGCTTGTACGATCAGTAGATAGGAGGTCAGCAGATGTTGAAACCACTTTCAAGGGGAGAGACTTGTATGTAACATCTGCTTATTCTGAATCCACTGCTCTGACCCAGTTTTGGCTTTTATTATCTGTTCCTCTGGTAGGGTTCAATCCCAACAATTTCAAAAGATCTTCTTAATGGTATAACCTAGCCAATATGTCAATACAGACATGCTATGATGGTAAAACCCTCTTAAGACAATTAATCTATACTATATTATAAAGCATTTCCCAAGGATACCAACCAAATTTAAGTAATTACAATATTTTATACGTATGGTACAATAACTTAATGAAGTAAGTAAAAGGGCAAAATGGTCTTTCTACATATTAAAATAGTAAATTAGTCTTCTTTATTTATCTTTGACGCCCCCTCAAACCTCTAAATGAATGCTGCAACTGAAGGGTCTCCCCTTAAATTGGGAGTTAAGGTTCAAAAACAAAATCCTTATTCAATCGAAACAGGCGGCTCTTTGTTTACCATGAATTGAACGAGTTTTACCCCTCTGGCCTTTTAGGACACGCATTATAAAGAGGAGACAGAAGAATACTAAGAGAGGGGAGCAGGCTAAGGGCTTTCAGACAGTTTCCATGATTTCAGTTTGTGCCGATTGTTTAATTTTGATCTTGAATTCATCCTCAGGTACCCCCATTTTTCATCAGATTACATAGTTTTTCTTAAATTAGGGTTTGCACGATTCAACCGATGGTGGAGACTGTTAAATTTTTTGAATAAAATCGTATCAACGTGACGCCGAAAGAACGTTTCTGAAATATGATTTGAAGTAGAAAGAGCTTCTGTCTACTCGTATTCAACCTGGTCGATGTTGGTTCTGTATGTTTTGTTTTGGTTTTTGATTGTTTTATATGTTTATTTTGTAGATATTGTTGTGTATATGTTTTAACACTTGATATGAAGGTAATTTGAGATAATTTATTGTATGTATTGTTCATGTTGTGAATCAGAAAAAGGTTGAGTTTTTTTTTGGTGGAGAGTTATAGACGAGAATGTCGACTAATCATAATGTTATTTTGAATCAGAATATTTTTGTTTTCAAATTTGGTGTAGTAACTGTCTAATAGCGAGTTCAATTCTACATTGCCATCTTATTTAAAAAGAAGATTGAGTTATCAGCTTTTCAAGCTAATGGGACTCTTAATTGTTGGTAACAGGCAAGGGATGGATGTTGCGAGGTATGCAATCGAGATAACGTGGCCAGTTTTTAAGATCCGGAAGGCTTGGAACCCGAAGAGCGTTCTGAAATCGACGAATCTCATGAAAGCTCTAAGTCGGGATCGTCAGCCACAGTTCTTGATCTATCTAATTACTAATAACTGTAATCAATTTGATGTAATTACTAATAAACTGTAACTAATTTGATGGCACCAGGCACCAACCTTATAGTTGCGGTCAAAACCCCAAATCATGATGGGCTCTAGGGCTACAAAGAGTGGCTTGTTAGGTACCTTCTATCTACTCTGGTCATTTCGTATATTACTTTTAGAAATTATTAACAATTGAAACACTATTTGGTTATTAGCTGGTTGGTCTCTGCGTGACCTAAGTGCTTCAAAGTGACTCACACGATTAGTTAAAATTTAAATGGGTCAATGGGATTAGTTAAAATTTAAACGGGTCAATGGGATTGATACTTGAAAGTAGCCGAATGTCTAAATAGCATAGAGAAGGTGGGCAAAAGCTGTTGGCTGGTCATCCTAACCCGTCCCCAAATGGCATGTTTCGACAACAACAGTTTAACTCTGGTATTAAAGGATCAATGATTCCCAAAGTCAAACACACTTTGATACTTAACTTTCTTACCCTTCTCATTCTATTTTGTATTTCCAAGTTTGGTTTTCATAAACATGTAGCTGAAAACTCTTCAAAACAATTTATTGTGGTACAATAAACGGCTTAATAATAAAAAGGTGTAGCGCTCCGATGTGTCCTATTTTATACCAACTTGTAATTGATATATAGATCCTGCATATCTTGAATTACTTGTCTTTGTTTCAAAGCCTGTTGAGAATATTTTCATTGCAGAGATGCAATTGGAAAGAAAGGAAGCTGAGTGAGCTGGTCAACCTTTAGATCTTTGATGTTTTAGTTGTTTGCTCAATGAGCGATTGGAGTATTTTTGATGGTTTATTGCTGCATTTAAGTGGCTTACTTCCTAGATTATGTTTGTACTAAATTTTGTATATATGTTTGTATGTGTATTTTATAACCATTCCGGTTTGGTTAGCCAGTCTTTGTGTAACATCATTCATAAGCTGAAACACATAATGCAGACTCTCAACTTTCCCGAACTACGTATTGGATCCACACTGTGTCGTTAACCTTTTTTGATGTTATGTTTAGTGTTAACCTTTTCTGATGTTACGCTTAATGTTAACCTTTTTTGATGTTATGTTTAGTGGTTATTTGAATTGAAGAAGACAGTGTAAAGGGTTGAAGAGGCTGAGGTTTCGCCTCAATACTACTGAAAAATTTAAACTTTTTCAAAAATATAATGGCCAAAAAGTGTTTTTTATTCCTTGATGTTTGTGGGATTAACTTTTTGATACACAGTAGTTGAATTTCGGTTTGCTATTTAAATTGTTTATGGATTAAAAAAATAGAATATGTTGGCTTGATCTTTGGTGAATATGACATCGTTATTTGTCAGTTGAGATTTAAGTCATCTTAATACATGTTAATTGTTTTTTAATGAGATGATAATAGCGAAAAGTGTATGATTTGAGTTGATGATCGGTAGTAGTTAAAAAGTGCTGAAAAATATTAATTGTATGCAAGTTAGTACTAGAATATGCAATAGTCCCACATCTTTATCTTTGACCCATGGTTTTTTATACAGGTCATGCTATGAAACATGGATTCATTTTTGTCCCATGGTTTCTATAAAGAAGGTCATGCTATCAAACTAACATGCATATTGGCAATAGTCTTCACCAACTACATTGTAAAAATCAACCTTGCATATAATTAGTTCACCACATCCACAAATAATGGTGAACTTCAGAAATTTAATACATTGGGGATAAACCAATAATATGACATTCAAATTGGTAAATTTATTTTTTATACCTAATTTGAGCTATAGGATGACAAAATATGATAATGAAATACTTTATATCCATTATTAGTTAAATACCACCAATCATTCATTGAATTTTGAAGTGTCCCCTTATTTATCAAGTTAAACATTGTCATCAACTTTCATCCTAACTCGAAAACATTAAGAAAAAAATAAAACAATAAACATAATTAATTTTGGTGAAATATAAAAATATCTAACGAAAACATGTACTGCGTTGCGAATTGTCTCCGCCACAGCATCGCGCGGGCTTTCCCACTAGTCTTTGTTAACATCTAAGAACATGTTAACACTCCTGGCAGTGTGACTTGAGAAATCACACCCGCCGTTAAGGTATTTGGACTATGTCCAAGCCTTAAAGCCTATATGATCGAATTAGATCATGGTAAGTATCATCAATTTGATGATCCAAATATAAACATCCATTAGTGATGAAGTGCCTACGGGCTAAACTTGTTGTCCAATAAGACAACGACAGTAGTGGTCTACGACCCCCTGTCTAAAAATGCTGGACTATGTCCAAGCCTCATAGTTTAAAAGATCAATATGATCATGGCTAATATCATCTAATACGATGATCACATTATTTAACATCCTTTAGTGATGTTTCGCCTACGGGCTATATCCTATATTGTCCATTAGTGGCATTGACAAATGTGACCGTTATGGTTTACCGTCCAAGGTGATGGGTGTTATGGGTCATTTTCTGAGTATACATATCCTGACTAATATCCCGCTTTTAATTGTTTATTTGTGACCAGGATACTGGACAGGGATATTGCTAACATCCTGGGCGATATCCTAAGCTTGAGTGAATTAAACACGTGCAGGTTAATGGCTGTAAGTTACTAACGGTCATCAGGACTTCTTCTCCTCAAGACTCGGGCGTATTTGTTATGAGGGAGCCGTTGAACCCGAAAGACTTGGTCCTCAACGTTCGAGTGGGAATATTCGCTAGATCCCGGAAGTTTAGGATAGTTTGTTACATTATCTTTACTATAAATAGATGGGGGCGGATCAGTTTAAGGCACACAATTTTTTCACTTACACTCTCGAACACTTTTACTCTCTAGCTCACCGCAAACACCACACTCAAACACTTGTATTCAAATTACGTTGTAACACATAGTTGATCTGCACCACATCCTGCACTGTATCCTGATATTTGAAGCAATAAGAAGAACAAGGCAGCTGCCATTGTCAGCTCCCGAGGTTTTATGCCGGCGATCTAGATTGATCAAGGGCTTTCCTCATACATCACGTGTCAACCTTTACTTTTTTGCTCATTGTTTGATCATAGATACAGCTCTATATCCTGAGCCGTATTCTGAAACTGTTTTCATTTCTAATTTTGTTAACACATTTTTCATATATATTTCTAGCACACTACCTCACTTAACTAATTTGATCACTTAATTGCTTAGGTAATTTTTGACCAAAACAATTTGGCGCCCACCGTGGGGCAAGTGGTGCTCTCTTTACTAAAAATTTTTTTGAAATCGTTAATCGGTTTTCTATTTTCAAAACTTTTTGCCACATTATTTACAATGGCCTCAAGATCAAACATGAGCTCTTCCACTATGTCTGCTACAACCTCTGCTACCACTGGTTCGGTGCTTCCACCGCCTCCTCCAAGGATGCCGTTTTCCTCACAATCTCAAGATGTTATCCCTACTCGGAGTGTCCAGGGATCTGCTCCCGTTTTAGCCTCTAATGATGAAATTTTGACTTTATTTGGAAGTGTGCAGGAACAAATGAGGCAGCAACAGGAGACTAACCAAATGCTGTTAAGAGAAATACAACTCTTAAAAGCTAGCTCGAGTAGACCCGCTGAAGAAACTGTCACTCCTATACAGCCCAGGGCTTTGAACTTCAGTTCCGCAGTTTACACTAAGGATAATAGGGGGAATATCGTTCCAAGCCATTCTCAGAATCATACCCCTGAGATACCCTCTTCGGTCAGGATGTCGACTGTGAGGAGTTCAGGATATGCTTCAGGATATGGCCAAAATCCTCAGAATGGTAATATGTCAAATAATAATATTCTTGCTACTAACAACAATGGCTCTTTGCAGGATGCAGGTATGACGTCAACATTTACCAGGGAGCTCCAGAAATTGAAGGACATGATATCCAGTTTGCCTGGAGTGGTCCAGCCAATTCCGGAAGTATCCCAAGACAGCCACAGGATATCTCGCTTTGCATATCCCATCTGTGATGCTGAAATCCCAAAAAGATTTCAGACTCCCAACATGAAGCTGTATGATGGGACTACGGATCCTGAAGAACATATTGCCCAGTATAGGGAAAGAATGGAGATTAACCCTATCCCTCCGGAGCTTAAGGAAGCATGCTTATGCAAGGGATTCGGTTCTACCCTGACAGGATCAGCCTTAAAATGGCTGTTAAACGTTCCTCCTCACTCAATTACTTCGTTTGCTCATTTGGTTAATTTATTTAACAGTCAATTTTCTTGTAGTCGGAGTTTTGAGAAACTAACCAGTGATCTTTACAGGATAACTCAAGGGCCTCAGGAATCCTTGAGGGATTATGTGAACAAATTCAGTCGAGAATCCTTGGATATCCCACATCTTGATGTTGCAACAGTTGTGCAAGCTTTTAAGATGGGATTGCAAAAGGATTCTCAGTTTTATCAGGATCTTGTAATGAATCCCTGCAGGAATCTCGACGAAGCTCGTAACAGGGCTTTGAGATATATCCGTCTGGAAGATGACAAGAAGATGCAGGAGAGGATGAATTCTACCTCAACCTATGAATCAACTAACAGGAAATCAGAAACCTCATATAAGCCATATCGCTCCAGGCCATATGGCAGAAATGATAACAAGAAAGTGAATGCTGTTGAAGACAAGGATCCTGAAGAATATCCTGACTTATCTGAATACTACTTTTCTGTTAATATACCTGAATTAATGTATGCTATGCAGGGCTTAGGGGATAAAGCTAGGTGGCCTCGAAAGAACCAGTAGAAAGCTGATTGGAAGGATAAATCCAAATGGTGTGCCTTCCACGAAGACTTCGGACATATGACCGAGGATTGCATTGCTTTGAGGAAAGAAATAAGTTACCTGTTAAGCAAGGGATATCTGAAGGACTTGCTGGGAAAAAAGAAGAATAAAGGGCAGGATCCCAAGAAGGATCCTGAACGAGCAACATCACCCCCAGCAGATGCCAAGATAATTAACTTTATTTCAGGAGGATCTGACATTTGTGGGACTTCGTATTCGGCGGCCAATAGACATGCAAAGGAAGCTAAGAGCGAGAGGGGAGACAGACCAGTCAGAATGACTACCCTCACAACTGATAAAGTGATCACTTTCGATAGTGATGACAGGGATACTGTTCAGGATCCTCACCATGATGCTTTAGTAATAACATTATATGTGGCTAACCATTTTGTACGCAGGATACTAGTAGACAACGGTAGTTCTGTCAATATAATTCAGCTGGAAACATTGAAAAGGATGAATGTATCTCCGATGGATATCACTTCGAAGTCCACTGTGCTCATTGGTTTCAGTGGAGAAGCTAGGAATACCGTGGGTGAGATAAAGTTACCGGTATATGTTGAAGGGGTCAACTCAATACAACGCTTCTGTGTGATGGACTCCTTATCCTACTATAACATCATACTGGGAAGACCATGGATTCACGATATGAAGGCTGTGCCATCAACATATCACCAATGCATCAAGATCCCTACCCCTTGGGGGGTTGTCAAGGTGGAAAGTGATCAACAGGAAGCGAAAGAATGCTACTCATCCTCGATGAAATCCTCAACTAAGCCTAGTACAGCATAGCAATTAAAGATGCGGGCCCAGGATATCGTGGAGGATTCGGAGCAGGATGTGAAGAAAATCATCCTGGATCAGGATAATCCTGATATCTCGGTGCTCGTAGGAACCAATATCCCTCAAGATATTGAAGAACAGTTAACTAACTTTTTGAAATGCAGGATGTCAATGTTTGCATGGAGGCATGAGGATATGACAGGCATATCCAAAGACATTATCACTAACAAGCTTGGAATTGACAAATCATTCAAGCATGTTCAACAAAAGAGAAGAAAATTTGCTCCTGAGCGAAATAAGATTATCCAAGAGGAAGTTGAAAGGTTGTTGAAGTCCAGGATGATCAGAGAAGTCAAGTTTCCAAGATGGCTAGCTAACGTAGTTGTGGTACAAAAGAAAAACGGGAAATGGAGAGTCTGTGCAGACTACACGGACTTGAACAAGGCTTGTCCTAAAGACCCATTTCCTCTCCCTCATATCGATGCAATGGTGGATGCTACTGCTGGACATGAAATGTTAACGTTCATGGACGCATCCTCAGGATTTCAACAGATTCAAATGGAGCCTTCGGATCAGGAGGATATTGCCTTCATGACACCAACAGGTATATATTGCTATACTGCTATGCCTTTTGGTTTGAAAAATGCAGGTGCAACATACCAGAGATTGGTAAACATGATGTTCAAAGATAAGCTGGGGGACACCATGGAGGTATATATTGACGATATGGTGGTAAAATCTAAAAGAGCTGAGGATCACCTCCGGGATATCAAGGGAGAATTTGATATCCTGGATCAATACAACATGAAGCTGAATCCTGCTAAGTGCCATTTCGGAGTGGGGGCAGGAAAGTTTCTTGGATATATGGTGACAAAAAGGGGGATAGAAGCAAGCCCGGAGCAGATTAAAGCTATCCTGGATATAAAATCACCCTCGAATATAAAGGACGTACAACGGTTGATAGGCCGAGTAGCAGCTTTGAATAGATTTATTTCAAGATCCTCGAAAAAATGCAAGGAATTCTATGATATCCTCAAGAAGAATAAGAAATTTGAATGGGGAGCAAAGCATGAAGCAGCCTTGCAGGATTTGAAGCGGTATCTCTCAACTGCACCTCTATTGATGAAGCCTGAAAATGGTGAACCACTATCCCTATACCTCGCTGTATCAGGGAATGCTGTAAGTGCTGTTCTTATAAAAGACCACGAAGGTCAACAATATCCTGTTTACTATGTTAGTAAAAGTTTGTTAGATGCTGAAACTAGGTATTCTCATTTAGAAAAATTGATATTAGCTCTAGTCATGGCATCGACAAAGCTTAGACATTATTTTGAGACACATAGGATCCATGTTAAAACGAATTATCCTGTCAAAAATGTTCTTAGGAAACCAGAGATGTCAGGCAGGATGGCCAAGTGGTCAGTAAAGTTAAGTGCTTATGATTTAGTGTATGAACCTAGAAATGCCATAAAGTCTCAGGCTTTAGCTGACTTTGTGGCTGATTTCAGTAGTGATATTCAGGATGAGGTAGATCTTGAAGTCCAACAGTTAGGAGAATCTTCAGGATCCTGGACATTATATACTGATGGTGCATCCAATATAAGAGGAGTAGGTTTAGGTATACTACTAAAATCGCCACAGGGGGACATATTACCCCAGGCCATTAGGTGTGAATTTCCTGCTACTAATAATGAGGCAGAATATGAAGCTTTAATTGCAGGATTAGAATTGGCTAAGAGTATGAGTATCAGGAATTTACGAGTGTATGTTGACTCTTTGTTAATTACTAACCATTTTAATGGATCCTATGCAGTTAAGGGTGAGAGATTGATCGAATACCTCGATATTCTCAAAAAATTAGCAGGATATTTCGATGTTTTTACACTTGAACAGGTACCAAGGGAGGATAATGCTGAAGCGGATGCCTTAGCAAATTTGGGATCATCGATCAGGATACCTGAAGGGACCCAAATACCAATATTACATGTCTTATATCCTGCAACGAATCTTCAGGATAAAGAAGTAGCGGGTATTCGGGATCCTGGAGCGGAATACCCTGAACAGGATCCTAAATCCTGGACGGCTCCAATTGTGAAATATCTCAAGGAAGGACACATCCCCGGAGATGAAAATCCTAAGGCATTTAGGATGAAGGTATCACGATTCACTATTATAAATAACGTTTTATACAAGAAATCTCTTGCAGGACCCTATTTGAGGTGCTTGGAGGATCATGAAGCCAAAGAAGTACTTCAGGATATACATGAAGGGGATTGTGGTAACCATACTGGGGGCAGGTCATTATTCTCAAAAGTATTAAGGACATGATATTATTAGCCGACAATGAGGAAAGATGCCGCAGAATATGCTCGAAGATGTGACGCATGTCAAAGACATAGTAACATATTACATCAGCCTGCTGAACCGCTGTATCCTATTGTTTTCCCTTGGCCGTTTATGAAGTGGGGTATGGATATAGTGGGAAAGCTTCCAAAAGCTCCAGGAGGAAAGGTTTTCATGTTGGCAATGATGGATTATTTCTCCAAGTGGGTTGAAGCAGAAGCATTTGTCCAAGTCAGGGATCAAGAAGTTGTATCCTTCATAAAGAGAAATATCCTGACCAGATTTGGAGTACCAGCCGAGATAATCTGTGATAATGGTTCTCAATTTATAAGTAAAAGAACTACTGACTTTTGCAAGAGTTGGGGGATCAAAATGATAACATCTACTCCGGTACATCCTCAAGCAAATGGACAAGCAGAATCCTCAAATAAGATAATTGTCAATAACTTAAAGAAGAGACTTGGAGCCAAAAAAGGAAGATGGGCAGAAGAATTACCCTTTATTTTGTGGGCTGATAGGACAACGGTAAAGAATGCAACAGGCCAAACCCCATTTTCCTTGGTATTTGGAGCAGAAGCAATGATTCCAACGGAGATGACATTACCTACTGCAAGTTCTACCTTACATGATCCTGAACAGAATCCTGAAGCCTTATGTCAGGATTTGGACACTATAGATGAAAAGAGAGATGCAGCTAGGCTAAGGATGGCAGCATATCAACAGAGAGTATCCAGGGCATATAACAAGAATATTAGGACCAGAAGATTTAAGGTTGGAGATTGGGTGTTAAGAAAGGCTTTTCAGAATACTACTAATCCAGCCGATGGCAAGTTAGCTCCAAAATGGGAAGGACCATATGAAGTTGAATCAGAAGCAGGGAAAGGAGCATATAGACTTAAGAATATGGAAGGGGATATGCTACCGAGGTCTTGGAATGCTATACACCTTAAGCTCTATTTCAAGTGAGTTTAGAATTTAATTTCTAACTCAGGATGGTATGAATTCTACCTTTTTTAAATATGTTTGGTTTAATTTGTTCTTTGTAACCCAATACTAACTTAAGCATCGGAGGGGTGTTAGCCAAGCTAACACCCACCTTAGTGTAAGGATGTTTTGCAGTATATGCTTAGGGATATAGCTCCAGGATGCTCACTCAGGATACTTCGGAAGATTAGAGGATTGGCCCCCTCTCTCACGTACAAGGGATCCTGATCCCTTCACAGGTTTAAAGGTATTCACCTTTCTTCCGAATTGGGTTTAAACACCCCGCCTGGAGCGCAAGTTATTCAGGGATAGTTCAAGGTGGCGGGACCAGTCCATGTAAAAGTGGCTGACAATTTCGTTACTGTTGGCTATATCCTGAATCCTAAAGGTATATGAGGATTGATCACCCTCTCTCGCGAAAGGGTATTTTCATACTCTCTAAGGTTTAAAGGTTTTCACATTTCTAAGTCTTGGAGTTTATACACTCCCGCCTGTAGCGCATGAAAAATTGGGATTTTCCCCAGGATACAAGGGATTGATCTCCAGTACATCCTTGGGTTTTACCCCTGTGACATGAAAAATTGCCTATACAATGGAAACTGACATTCAGAAGATTTCTAAGTATTTGAAGACATTGTACACAGGGGACATTCCTACCAAGGTGATGATGTAAAGCTCAATGGATAAGGCTTGGAACTAATGCACTAAGTACCTCGCACAGGGGACATCTTCATTGAAGAAGTGGCAAAGGGATTGAGGTTTGATAATAGGGTTATATCCTATTCCTGGTATGATATTTCCTTTGTAAACGTCGTCTAAGTTTTTAGTAACACTATGTTTTATAAAAGGTTAAATATCCTGATATATTCTAAAAATCCTTTTCAGGATATTTGATTAAGGTGTTTGAAACTAGTATTAGTTTGGAACTTTAATCATTTAAGTATTATCAAAAACCGGTTTTGGAAAAATAGATTGTTTTTCAAAAGGCTTTCTACAAAGTTGAACGAACATTCGGAGGTCCTATCTAATAAAAAGTTTTTATAACATATAGCTGAGCATATTGATCAGGATATAACAATATTAAAATTCTTGCAAAGCTAAGATTTGTACTTAGGAAAGACGGAAGATGATAGCAAGAAATATAAAAAGATAAAATTATTCTTGAAAGAATCAATACTGGTTGATAACCGAAGGTTTCATCCTGAAACCCAGGACCCATCCACCTTCGGCTATCAAATTGTTTCGATACAGAAATAAAAATTGTTCATAAAAACATAAAATTGTTCAAATAATTTAAAGGAAATAAGCTCTAGGGGGTAGTGCCTTCTTCGTCCATAATGATTTCAGCAGCATCCGTCTTGGGATCCACCTCAGCATCCTTCTCAACATTGGTTGCTTTTTCAACTGCTTTGGAAGATTCTTCGACAGCTGATTTGGAAGAAATGCCGCCGAGGTTCTTTAGCTTGGTCTCCCAGGCACCGACATCCCAAGAAGGGCATTCAAAGCCTAATGATTTGGCTTCATGGGCCATCTTCAACCTAGCTTGGAGGAGAGAAATGACGACGGAACTCTTGAGGCTTTCCCGGTAGCTGACCATATCCCGTTCATACTGCAAGTGGGCAGCTTCAAGATCGGTCTGGGCTTGAAGAGTGGCTTTGTTGAGAGCAGTTTGGTGTTCTTGAGTCATAGCTTTAAATTTCTGCTCGTAATGACGAGATTTGGCGGCTGCAATCATGCCTTGATCGGAGATTGTGATTTCAGCTTCCTTTAGCTTGGTTTCAAGCGTCTTGTTAAGCTTGCAGGATTCTTGTTATAGATGAACCAAACGCTCAAGACCCTACAAAGGTAAGAGGACAAGTATTAATGTTGATAAATTTTTGAAAATAGTGTAAGCCGCAGGATGTGATATGAGAATACTAATCTGGTTAAGAAAGGTAGTCATAAACCCGCTAGCTTCAATGAACCCGTGCTTCTCATAAGGAAATGTGTCAGAAATGACAGGGGAATCAGGCTCTTTCCTTTTGCGGGAACTTGAACTCCGGGGCTTGGTAGCCGGTGAAGGTTTGGGAATAATGATGGCTTTGGAACTGCTGGGTTTGGATGTGGCTGTGGTCTTGGGGCTAGGTTCTTTCTTGACCTGGATCTGATCAGAATAACTGTCCAATTCGTCGAGGTCAAAGACTTCAGGGATCTTGGCCGGTGCTGCATAGAGGGAAAAGTTTTACTCTTCATTTTATTATACTGTTTTGACTAATTATTTTGAAAGTAATCCTTACCAGACATTTCAGATGATGAGTATTGACTGGAACTCGGGACGTGTGTGGTGAAAGTTCTGTCTATTGCAGGTAACTGGTAAACAGTATTGATTCTTTCTTCTGACTCAGCGGTAGGGGGAGCGACTTCCTTGAAGTTCACTGCATAAAGATCAAAAGAAAGGATATTAATAGAAGATAAAAATCAAATGCTCTATGAGAATATTTATGACCCTACCGGTGGTTAACCACTCCACCGGAAGGTTGGCACCCTCAGCAATGGAGTCTCGTTTGACAAAGAAAAATTTGCGTTGCCATCCGTCTTCGTTTTTGGTGGCTTTAAGAATCAGGGGTTTGCTAGAGGTCGAGAAGAGTAAGAACCGGCTAGAGCCATGGGATCGGAGGCGATAAGCAATAGGCAAATCCTCGATGCGGAGGTCGGAGCAATGGAGGTTTTTGATTTGGTTAAGTACAATTAGTACTCTCCAAACCATGGGCATGGTTTGAGCAAAAGAGATACCGGTGGTTTGAAAGAATTGCATCATGAATTCGGGAAAAGGGTATCGAAGACCTAGCGAAAAAGGATATGCTGGAAAACAAACCCATTCAGTGGAAGAAACATCCGATCGGATTGACCGATCGAATGGTCTGAAGACCGTGTTCTCAGGGAAAGCGCCGGAGGCACTCAAAGCTGCAATGTCTGCGTTGTCAAAAGCACAGATCTCCTTTTCGGGATTTTTGAGGAGATTCTGCTGGATGAAGGTCTCGGCATCCATTACGAGTAAGGCGATGTAAATTGATAGAAAGTAAATCAGAAATGGAGAATTACCTGAAGGTTCTGTTGAAGATATCTGCTTTTCAAACAAGAAAAGAGAAGATATAGGGGCATTATGGATCTCCATTGAGCAAAAAGCGCGTTGGGAGTTACGATGTGATCTCGACCGTCGCTTTGTTTTAAATGCCTTGAGTTATGGGATAAGACTTTTGAAATATATCCGTTGGATTGGTATACCAACCGATATATTTGGGGACAATTGTTATGGGTCATTTTCTGAGTATACATATCCTGACTAATATCCCGCTTTTAATTGTTTATTTGTGACCAGGATACTGGACAGGGATATTGCTAACATCCTGGGCGATATCCTAAGCTTGAGTGAATTAAACACGTGCAGGTTAATGGCTGTAAGTTACTAACGGTCATCAGGACTTCTTCTCCTCAAGACTCGGGCGTATTTGTTATGAGGGAGCCGTTGAACCCGAAAGACTTGGTCCTCAACGTTCGAGTGGGAATATTCGCTGGATCCCGGAAGTTTAGGATAGTTTGTTACATTATCTTTACTATAAATAGATGGGGGCGGATCAGTTTAAGGCACACAATTTTTTCACTTACACTCTCAAACACTTTTACTCTCTAGCTCACCGCAAACACCACACTCAAACACTTGTATTCAAATTACGTTGTAACACATAGTTGATCCGCACCACATCCTGCACTGTATCCTGATATTTGAAGCAATAAGAAGAACAAGGCAGCTGCGATTGTCAGCTCCCGAGGTTTTATGCCGGCGATCTAGATTGATCAAGGGCTTTCCTCGTACATCACGTGTCAACCTTTACTTTTTTGCTCATTGTTTGATCATAGATACAGCTCTATATCCTGAGCCGTATTCTGAAACTGTTTTCATATCTAATTTTGTTAACACATTTTTCATACATATTTCTAGCACACTACCTCACTTAACTAATTTGATCACTTAATTGCTTAGGTAAATTTTGACCAAAACAATGGGCAATGCCCAAACCTTATAGTCTATAAGATCGATAAGATCATGACTAATATCCTCAATTATGATAATTATATATATATATAAATATATATATATATATATATATATATATATATATATATATATATATATATATATATATATATATATATATATATATAGGATAAAGATCCGTTAGGAACCACCTCTTATTGCGAGAACCGCGAGAACCAATGTGAACGCAACCAAAAATGCCTAAAAATAGCTAAAAATCACAATTTTTTTTTAATATTTTTTATAACAAAATCGCAACTTTTCGTAGCAAAAAAAAAAAAATATTTTTTTTTGGCTTCTAAAAGTAGCGATTTTAACATAAAAAATATTAAAAAAATCAAAAAAAAAATTTTAGATTTTTTTTAGAGTTTTTTAGTTTTTTTTTAGATTTTTTTAGGTTTTTTTGGGGTTTAGTTTTTAGCTTTTTAGCTGGGGGGGGGGGGGTTTAGGTTTTTGGGGGGTGGGGGAGGGGGGTTTAGGTTTTTGGGGTTGGGGGGGGGGGTGGTGGGGGGGGGGTTAGTTTTTTTTTTAGGTTTTTTGGGGGGTTTAGTTTTTAGCATTTAGCTTGGGGGGGGGGGTTAGCTTGGGGGGGGGGGTTAGGTTTTTTTTTGGGGGTGGGGGGGTTTAGGTTTTTTTTTGGGGGGGGGGGGGGTGGGGGTTAGGTTTTTTTTAGGTTTTTTTAGCTATTTTAGGTTGTGTTCACATTGGTTCTCGCGGTTCTCGCAATAAAGGTGGTTCTCGCATGAACCTTACCCTATATATATATATATATATATATATATATATGTATGTATGTATAAACATCCATTAGTGATGTCCGTTGATTGGCCTATGTGGCTAAACGAATTGCCTTACAAGCAATGACAGACGTAGTCTATGACTCTCTGCCCAAGGGTGAAGAACTATGTTTAAACCTTAAAGTCCCTGATCAATTAAGATTGCGACTTATAAATTAAAATGCCCTTATGGCGAGGCCTTATGTGCCATATATTATATGGCCTTTGTGACAAGGCCTTCGTGCCATATGGCTATTAATGTCCTTCGTGACAAGCCTATGTACTACATTTATATGTCTTTCATGATGAAATTATGTTTCATATTTTAAAAGTCCTAGTGATGAGCCGCAGAGCTATACAAAATTGTCAATATGACAAGTACAGTTTTAACATTGATCCTTGTCTAAAAGGTAATGGACTCGGTCCAAACCCTAGATGCCATTGATGGTCCTCTTGTGAACTAGGCAAAATGTAAATGATATACATACAAATAACATTCATTAGGAATGTTCATAACCTATTAGCCTATATGGTTTAATGATACCATGGCTAGTGTATGATAGGTCGTCAGGATGATGAGTAGCTATTGTTATGCAACTAAGCAATTGTTTAATTTGATGTTTAGTATCAAGCTTCGAGTATGGCAAACTCGGATCAAACAAACAATAGTCGCGATACTAATGATGCGACAAATGCTAATGATGCAACAAATGTGAACCTCAATATTAATGGAGTTAATCTCCAAGCCGTGATTGACGCAGCTGTAAGAAAGGTTATGAGAAAGGTCGTGAAAAAGTTCAAAGAGCAAAATGCTACTTGCTCTAAATCACATTCCTCTGCTTATGACAAGAGCTTTGTTCATACTTCGAATGTGAAGAATAAACCAAATAATATGATATATAGCGAGGAGCCCATTCCTCTAAAGGATGTACTTAAAAAGTACTTTGTCTCTTGCAAGTTAAGAGACTTCAATGGCTAAAAAGGGGCCATTGATTGCAGGAAATTGATGGATGAAGTGGAAACCATTGTGTAAATCAGCGTTCGTTCTGAGAAAGACATTTTGAGGTAAGTATCACAGTCATTCAAGGGCGATGCCCTTAGTTGGTGGAAACTAGTAATAAAATCACAGGAAAGATACTCTTATACAATATGGGATGGTCCAGGTTTATGGACCTTATCAGAAAAACCTATTGTCCGCGAAACGAAATAGAAAAGGTGGAATAAGAATTTTCTGACTCTCACCATGAAGGATCTAGACTGTCGACAGTATGTTACAAACTTTAATTCATTGTCTGGGATAGTGCCCTATTCGGTTAACCCATAATCTAAGCGTAATGCACTATATATATTGGTGGTTTAGCATCAGAAATAAAAAGGCATATTAAGGCTTCAAAGCCTGCTGTTAGTGCATTTATGTCTATCGCCTCCGTCATCTCAAATCGTAGCTGAAACTGTTAAATTCTAGGCTTTATGTTGTATCTAGTTAGTAAAAGGCAAGGTGGCATTATTGTAAATAAGGAGAACCTCCTTATATCCCTTGGCCGATAAATAGGAACCTAAGGTGTTAGGTTTAGAACTTTTGCAACTTTTGCCACATTTGCTAGTTGAAGAGTTTTGGAGCTAGAGAGAGAAACTAGAGAGAGAAAGTGGCAAGGTGATTCACGGTTCTTGTACGATTTCAGATTTATCAAAGAATCACAGATTATATTACATCTCGTGTGTTCGGTTAAGTTCGTGTACGGATTCCGCACGTCACACGTTCGGTTCGCAATCGTTTCGGAGTTAAAACCGGTCCCAACAAGTGGTATCAGAGCAGGTTCTCGGTTGCGAAGATCAAACGCACAGATTCGTACAAGATTTGATCAGATTCAGAGCCAAAATCATCCAGATTTGTCAAATTCTTCATATTTTTCATATCTTCATGTTTTTAACTGAAAATCGTCAAATTACACAGCTTTTTACGGTTAAAATGGGCTAAAATTTGGATATGTTGTGCGAAAACAATTGATCTATAAGCCTATAAATTTTCAGAACTTAATTCGAAGCCTGTTAAGAGAAATTTAGAAATTTGTGGTTCGAAGTTTGTTGAAACATGTTGAAAGTTGCTGCTGTTGTGCTTGATGTTCACCGGTCGGATGGCAATCCGATCGGATGACCATCCGACTCAAACTTTCACTCGACTCATTGCATTTCATTTAAAATGTTGACTATGTTGAGTTTTGATGTCCACCGATCGGATGACAATCCGATCGGATGACCATCCGACTCAAGTGCCATTCATTGCATCTCACCCGGTCGAATTACTTAGTCAACCTGCTCAGACTTAGTCAGTCAACTTTATCAGTAGTTCATGTGTATCATTAAAGGGACATTTAATCAGTTTGTCGGCCAATTCAATAAAGAATCATTTTGATCTGATCTATACATCTCGGTTAAATCAAACTAATTTGTTCTCTGAACAATCACATGGGTCATGTGCTTTGTGATAATAAAAATTGCATGTGATCGTGATAAAGTCTGTCGGCTACTGAATTCATTAAAGCAATTGAATATGACATGTGCTATTAAAGTTCACCGATCGGATAGCAATCCGATCGGATAACTATCCGACTCTAAGTACCATCACTTCATTTAAAAAGAGTTGACTTGTTTGACCTATCCGTTCGGATTACTATCCGATCAGATAACAATCTGAGGCACTGCATCATCACTAAAAAGTCTTTGACTTCAGTTGACCTATCCGTTCGGATTACTATCCGAGCGGACGGCATTCCGTGTTGACTTTAGTTGACCTATCCGAGCGGATTACCATCCGATCGGACGACAATCCGAGTCATAGCATTACACTTGTTCATGTCACTTAGTCAACATTAATCAGTTTTGTCAGCACCGCTTATCGAAACATGAAATCAATCGAGTTTAGAGTGAACATGCATGTGAGATATTAATTGAAAATTCTGTTTACATAGATTGTCGGGCATTAAATATTTCTGAATTGAGATTGCATGTGTTATACTGTCATTGCATGTGATGTTGGTTTGATTTTCAATATAGTGACATGTTGTTTGACCCAAGATAGTTAATCTGTTGCAGCCCATGTGATGTCCACGAAGTGTATAGGCTCAATCATATTTTGATACATATACATCTCGACCCAAGATTCGTTTAATCAATTTCAGTAGCATGTGAAGTCATTATTTGTTGCATGTGAATTGACATTGTGCATATTAAAAATTTGTGAAGTCATCGGATATTAAAGGATGTCGGCCATTTGATTGTTAAGTGCATGTACTAATTGTCGTTTTGTAGTTTGACTGTTTGCATGTGATATTATCTTGAAAGTTAAAGCTCATTCATTAAGGTCAAGAAGTCAACAAGTAACCCGATCGGACAACAGTTTTGTCGTTTAGTGTCATCATTAGAGTGGTATTTGTCAAAGAATCGGATAGCTTCAAGTTTCATCCGTTCGGACAGCAACCTCATCCGTTCGGACAACACCCCACCCGAACGGATAGCAATCTCATCCGAACGGACAGTAATCTCACCCGAACGGATACAATCTCACCCAATCGGATAGCTATCTCACCCGAACGGATACAATCTCATCCGAACGGATAGCAATCTCACCCGAACGGACAGCGTTGTCACGAGATTATTTTTACTGTTGACTTGTGTTGACTCACTCGATCGGATACCCGCCTGATTCATTTGTTTGATATAGTTTAAACTGATTGTGCTTGTTTGTTCGTGATTCAGGTAATCAAAAGGTGATTCAAGATTTACAAATTGTGAATCTCAAGAAACTGTTTGAAGATGTCGAGCAGCGGTGAAGAATTTTTTGATCATGATAGATGGTGGAGAAGAGATTACGCGAGATGGGAAATTGAAAATTTCAGAGAACCATTCAAAGAAGCCCAGAGAGCCAAAAGATGGAATGACGAATTGGAATGTTACATGGATCCACAGGGTAATCCAGTTGTTGACCCATCAAAGGTGGATTTTGATGCAGTAACAAATTTGTTTCCAAATCAGGGTACTTTCAACACAAGAAGGTTATCTGATAAAGGATATTTGCCAGATTTGGTGAACAAAATAAAAGAAATTTGTGAAGCAAGTCTACCAAAGGTGGTAGAAATGAAGAAGAGAAAAGAAGAAGAGTTGAAAAAGATGGTAGAAGAAGTGAAGATTACTGCAAAGCTTGCTGCTGAAGAAGAACAGGAAGTAGAAGAAGAGCAGAAGATTGAAAAACAACAGAAGATGGAAGAAGAAGAGAAGAAAGAAGAGGATCAGACAGGAGAACCGGTGCTGAAAGAGACCGAGGTAAATGAATCTTCTGATCTATCGAATATTGAAATTGTTGATAACAGTGAAAACAAGTGCAGGAATTGCACAGAAATGTGCAAAGCTTGTACTGAAAAAGATGATATCATAAAAACAAAAGATAATGAAACAAATAAAATTGAAAATGTTTTCATAATAAAATGTAAAGAAATGATTGAAAAAGAAGAAATTTTGAAACTAAAGGTTGAAAAGCTAACACAGAAATGTCATGGTCTTGAAGAAGAAAATAAGATTTTGAAAGAAATGTGTACAGCTAAATGTGTTGGTTGTGTGGAGAAAGATAATAAGTTTCAAGATTTTCAAAAGGAGTATGATAATTTGAAGTGGTCAAGTCAGAGAGTACACGAGGCTTATGATACTTTGAAGAAACAAGTTAAATGTTTTGATGAAAGATTGTGTGCAACTTTCACAACCAAAGAACTGTATGAGAGAAAGTTTAAAGAAAAGCAACTTGAATTAAACAAGTGTGTTGATGAAGTTGCTAATCTCAAACAAGTTCTGGCTGGAAAAGAAAAGATGGTTACCAAACTTCAAAGTTATTATAACTCTTTGTATATTCTTGAACGCATTTTCAACATCACACCAGATGACAAAGATACTGACAAGAATAAAAAAGGTATTGGTTCAAAATTTCATCAGGTACCACCACCATTGAGAAACAATTATACTTTTTATGATGAGGAAAAGGTGGCAAAAGGTCTGCACATAGTTGACCAATTACCTGAAAGTATCGATGTGACTTACACCAAATCTGATGAAGCTGATGATTCAGAGGTGGTAAGTAAGGTTGTTGAAAGTGTTTTGAAAGATGAGTCAAACAAAGGTAAGTCTGAATCACATAATGAAAATGAGGGAAATTTTCATGATGGCTATCTTAAACAGAAAAAATCCGAGAAAAATTTGAATGATGATTCAAAAGGATTGGTTTACACTATGATTGGATCAGACAAATTATTCTTAGATGTTGTATTCCCAATTCAGAATGTGATCTCAGAAAAGGTTGATAAAGTTTTCAAAATGGTTGAAATTGAGAAATCTGAAGTTTCAAAGTTTGCTGGTAAAGGTCATAAAACTTGTTATAACACACCTGGTTTTAAAAAGAAAAACATGAAGGCTGGGTTGGGTTATAAGAAGAAACAAGGTTGGAAAAGAAATGAAACTCCGAATTTTCAGGCAAATATGAGTTTTGTTTAAGGAAAAAGTTTTGAAGAACAGGAAAAACTCAAATTTAGACAACAGTCTAATGAAGAGTTTTGTGCTCAAAAGAAAAGGCAACAACCACATGTTAAAGATGTTTCAAAAAGAACATGTTTTAAGTGTGATCAATTAGGACAACTTGCACGAAAGTGTCCGAATCTAAAACCTGTGGATCTTGACAAAAAGAAGCCTGAAAATGTTGAGAAACAAAAATCTGAGGATGTGAAACAAAGGTCAACCAGATTTGATTGAAAACAAACTTGGAGGTACAACACAAACAAGTTTGCTTCGAATCAAACTTGGAAACCAAAACAGACTAGGTCTGATTAAAGACAAACACAGATTTTTCACACACCCAGATTCAGATCAACACAAAGTTGGAACACATCAGTTGATATGACAAAACCAAACCAATTTTGGAAACCAAAAGTTGTTGTTCAAAGTCAAAATAATCAAAACGAGTCACGATTTTACAAGAGAAGTGCTTCAAAAGGACAGAACTGGGTGGTTAAGAAACAAGTGACTTCTGTGAATGATGAAAAGGTTGAAGTCAAAGATGAAAAAGTTTTTGAGAAAACTGACAAAAATTTTCCAAAATTGAATGAAGCTTATTGTGTTGAAATGCCTAAGGTCAAGCAGACCTGGGCTAAATTGTTCAAGTAATTGAGTTTTTGAGAATGTGGAGGTGCTCATGAAGTTTGATTGTCAAGGAAGAGAATTGATGAGCAGCCTGGCACAGGAGGAGAAGGCTGCTGAAACCTGGTTTGGTTGAACAGGGAGTTTGTCAGTTTCTGTATATAAATAAACCATATTTCAAAACCCTAAAAATTGAAAAAATTTTAAAAAACCAAAAATATGTTTTTATTTTTGTCAAAATTTTGAAAAATTCAAAAATATGTAGCTTGAATACGCTGAAACCCTCACGGCTGAACAAACATGATTAATTTCACAAGATTGAAAAACGGTTTTCAAACTGTAAAATATCAATGTGTTGTAAATCATGGGGGTATGTTATATTTTCTGCAATACAGAGCATGTGAAGCAGAAAATGGATTGCGAGATAAAGCTATCAACATCGGGTTGTCAAATTTTCTTTAAATGTTTTGAATTTTAGGGGGAGTAAAAATTTCAGAAAATACGAAAACATTAGAAAAATTGAAAAAGCCAAAAACATGATAAAATTCGAAAATGAGTTTTGTGTAAAAAGAGGAAATGATAGTACATCAGTAGACAGTTACAGTATGCTAAAGAAATGTAATGATTATAAAGCATTAAACAGTCTCACTGATGATATGCCGATAGGTTTTTATACATTTAGTAAACTTTTTCGGGATATAAACTTAAATTCAAAGTTGCTTATCTCGTGGGGAACACTACTTGGATATATAGGTAACCCCTGAAATCTCGTTTGAAGGACCCCTCTTTCTGAGATACCAGGTCTTTATGCTTAGTGATATCTGGGGTATTATCCCGGGACTTCTGATTTTGCGGAAGCAATGGCCTAGTCCCCGTATAATACTTTCTGCTTGCTTGAAAATAGCATCGCCCTCAGCATAAAAAATGATGAAACATTGAAAAAAATATGTAAATCATGTACTGTTGAAGAAAATATCCTCTAAAGGGGACACACCAAAAGTCGAAGCCGTCATCTCTCTGCTGAACGGAAGTTCTGACCTGATCCCTCATGGTTCATCGCAATTTAACCCCTTACAGATATCATCTAGGTATACTCACCTGTAAGACTGAATATTGGGATCTGGATACGGGAGTATATTAAAGAGGTGGGACACATGAATGAGTTTAAGTTCTTAATACACCTAATTCGTATCCTGAATCAGTTGAAATTTGTGTGAAAATTTAAGTGGATCAGTATATCGACAATCTAAGTGAATTGTTTAATTCTTAATGTGTAACTAAGCTCAACGGTACTTGTGACTTGTCAAAAACTGATATGATCCTCTGACACATACTCAAACAAAAATATTGTTTGTAAATATGTTTGTACATATTTCTTTACTGCTTTGTGTTTCTGAAAATAAACAAGTTCATTAATTTGAAACTTGAAATTTTAAATTCAAAAATCAAAAACAGTTTGTGAAGTCTCCAAGGTCATTAAGTTGGACTTGGATGATTAACTGTGAGGGATTTGGATACTTAGATTGTTAAAATCTGTTGTAAAGAGTCAGTTTCCGATCCGGTTCGCTGAAACTGCCAAATCTTTGAAGATTGTTGATAGAGAGAGAATCAAGTATTTCTAGATATATTCATATTATTATATCTTAAATCCAGAATCTTGATTCAGAAAGTTTAAAAGAGCCAGGTCACAATTCCTGGACAATTGAATGTTCAAAATGTTTTTACTTATAAATGTTTGAGAAGTTGCAGATGTTGTACCAGACAATGATCCCGACAGCCGAGTCTAAGGGGGAGTCCGAAGACGAGCTCAACGCAAGAGGAAGCGTGGATTCAATGAGCCAGGAAACTATCCTGAAGGAGCTTGTATCCGGAAAGCCAGGTGTCGATCCCAAAGCACGAAAGCTTGACGAAAGGGGGAGCCTGAAGAAAGAGTCTACTGAAAGGAGGAGCAGCTGAAGCTGAAGACAGATCCACGGGGATTCTGTTCGAGCAAGAGGGAGTCTATGTTTCTAAAGACGTTAAAGCTTCAAGAAGACTCAGTGAGAGAGAGAAAGACCAGACGCTACGAGTCTGACTAAATGTTTGAGATTGACTGCGGCAATATCCAATGGGGAGTCTGTTAGTGCATTTATGTCTATCGCCTCCGTCATCTCAAATCGTAGCTGAAACTGTTAAATTCTAGGCTTTATGTTGTATCTAGTTAGTAAAAGGCAAGGTGGCATTATTGTAAATAAGGAGAACCTCCTTATATCCCTTGGCCTATAAATAGGAACCTAAGGTTTAGAACTTTTGCAACTTTTGCCACATTTGCTAGTTGAAGAGTTTTGGAGCTAGAGAGAGAAAGTGGCAAGGTGATTCACGGTTCTTGTACGATTTCAGATTTATCAAAGAATCACAGATTATATTACGTCTCGTGTGTTCGGTCAAGTTCGTGTACGGATTCCGCACGTCACACGTTCGGTTCGCAATCGTTTCGGAGTTAAAACCGGTCCCAACACCTGCTTCTTATAAATCCACTATGGATCTATCTCAGCACTCACACTAAACGGGTTAAGAAGTAAATCAGTCAAAACTGAGATTGACGGAAAAAGGAAAAGAGAGGAGGATAACTCCCAGAAATCTAAGAAAAAGGGTAAGTTTAAGTTAATAGGAACTAAAAAAATCCAATTAGAAGCCTGTATGCAAGACCTGCAACAAGAGGCACTGAGGACAGTGTCGAACGTACCAATGGCCAAAGCAATGTGGCATCTACGAAAGGACTGGTCATCGGTCCCATGAATGTAGAAACATAAAGAATGCAGTCTGTTTCGGCTGTAGCGTTAAGGGCCACATCAGGACTAACTACCCTAAAACTGTCCAGGAAGGTACAGCTAAGTATAGAGAGACTAAGAGTGGAAGCGCCTAACTTCTCCTAATGAATGCCAGAGGCAGTTCATATCAATAATGACATCAGGTACATTCCTTATCATTTATCAGTAATATTAATGCTAAGAGTTCTATTTTGATTCAGGTACCAATAAGTCCTTCATAAATTGTAAGCTTAGCAAACTATTAGAAGTTTTCTCATAAGAACTCCAGATATTAAGTATAAGGCAAAACTTACCAACGAAAATCATCGGAACCATTTCCTCTATTCTTGTCGGAAAATCTTCATTCATAAATCTATAGTACTCTTTCTCCAGATAGAGTACGGCAATATATGTTATTTTATTTTATTTTTTTATCTCATTGATTTCTATCAACTGCGAATGCCAGACTATGCTTGATAAAAGCGCCATATGAGGATTGGCGTATCCTAGTTTGTCCCATAGATTGCTTCCATGCCTGATCAGTATGGAGGTTTAATGCATGGAACCACTAAGATATCCTAATGGTCATATTGTACTAAAGTCAGCTAATGGTATCCAAATAAGGTATCCAGTATAGAAAGGTCTAATTAAGTGTTACTACTTAAGGCATCCTTGCATTCGTAAGGAAAATGTGTCATTTATATGGCACGGGTAACGATAGATTAACTGAAGCCTGAACTTTAAAATATCTCTGCCATCTCTATATATTTGATGGTCTTCTCTGAAGAACTACCAGGTTTACCTCCTAAGACTAGTAGAGTTAAGATTAGCATCCCGCCTGGGGCTGCATTTGTTGTAAAAGCTCCATATCGGTTAAGTACTACAGTAATAAAATGATTGAAACCCCAATCAAATGAGTATTAAGAGAAAGGTTCATAAAGCCTAGCTTATCATTCTAAGAGCTCCGGTATTATAATTTAAGAATGACGGTTCATTGCGCTTATGCATTGATTATCGCAACCCTAATTAAGATAACGATTAAGAATCGACATCAGCTGCCCAGGATCGTAGATTTGTTCGACTAACCATGAGGTTAGCTATTCTTTAAAGATTGGTTTAAGCAGTAGTTGGAATAACTATCTCACCTTAAATAAGCTCTCCTATAACTAATAGTTAGTATATAAGTATCAAGGCTGCTCCTTTGGAGACCTTGTATATAAAGCAATGTCAAACGTCTGTTTGTTGGACAGAAGTTTGGTAAGTTCAACTATCAGGACCTGAAATTACCCTGGAGACAACAGATAGGATCATACGAATCCGTGTTCATCTGAAAGTTGCCAGTAATCGGCAGAAAAAACAATATTTGATGAGAATCGCAAACCTCTTAAGTTCTCAATAAGGAACAGAGTTCAACGGAAAGTATCACTCTTGAAAGGTGTGCTGTATTTTAAAGTAGAAGGCAAATTAAACTCTGAATATATAGGACCATTCGAGAAGATCGAATAACGAAAAGATCAGTAGCCTATAAGCTAAAATCTACCTAGGGAACTTGGTGGAATTCACAATGTGTTTCACACTTGTGATTTGAGGATATGTCTAGCTGATAATTCGATAGTATTATCACATTGATGTGTAGACTAACGAAAAACTTATGGTTTGTTGAGAAACCAGTGTCGAATAAGGATCGACAGGTTAAGAAGCTCCAAAAGAAAACATGTACCTATTATAAAGGTCAACGGGGGTGCCCGTAGAGGCCCCGAATATGCTATAAAGGTTAAGTCCATTATGCGACAAAGTGTACTTCCATCTTATTGAGCAAATCTCGAGGTTGAGATTTCTTTTAAGGGGTTGAGGATGTAACACCTCGTAAAATCGTGACCAATGATGTGTTGACACGTGTACTAAACCCTAATGAAGTCAAATGTTGACTATAAAGGACTAATCTTGTGAAAAATCAAAAACTTTGAATGCGAAAGGACTAAAAGTGTTAACATGCTTAAACTAAGCTTCTGAATAAGCCACTCGTTGGTCGAGAGGAGTCGTTTGCATAATTATTTGAAAGTTTGCGCGTCGAAGGATTAAAAGCGTCAACATGTTAATTCTTACCTCTGAGTGACCTTTTAACAAACCAAGAGCTTCATGATGTTTGATCATACTCTCGGGAATGTCTAATATTGGCAATCTAAGGCTTTTATGCCAATAAGTGAAGTTACGCGCAAGTTTGCGAGTTAGAGGGGTTAAAAGCGTCAACATGTTTAATTATACCTCTGAATGACCTTTAACGAACCCGAAGCATTATGACATGCAATCATACTCTCGAGAATGCTTAATATGGATTGCACATTGTGACACCTGTGCCTCCACGGCCATCAAACAGATACCAAATCAATGAAATATTGTATTTCATACTTTGGATTTGTATAAATATGTGTATCATTTTCACATATCAATTCTTGTTCGATTTCGAGCTCTAAATCGCTTTCTTGGAAGTTATACGCGAACTGATGCGTAAACACAATCAGTTTAATGCAACAAACACTCCGGAATAGTGACATGGGCTTAACATATCTTAAATAACCTTTACATAACTTAGAAATAAGTTTTGAAGCCTTTGGTATGGCAAAATCAAGTTTATTCGCTTATAGGGACTAATTTCGACAAACTGTGAAAGTATGCCGATTCATACTGTAACGAACATTCCGGAACATGACCATAAGTTAAACATCCCTAAATATCCTTTACATAGCTTAGAAATAGGCTTTGAGGGGTTCGGTGTGCTAAAATAAACTTTTTGGTCATTCAGGGACTAAAAGCGTCAAAAAGTGCATAAGTTTGTATTTTCGCGCATATCTTACGTTCTGAATACATCCGGACATCCAAAAATTTATGTAATTATTAAAATATTTTACTTTAGTGATTGGCATGATAAAATTCCATTCGTCGCGCAATTTGGATCGTTTTTCGCGTCCGTTCGTGTTTCGTCGTAATTAACCGAATAACGTGATCAAACGACCAAACGAACCGACATCCGGCACATTTTCAAGCATGTTTCATCTCCCTTATGTTTAGGCCTCATTGTAGAGCCTTGAAAATGGCTTAACGGGCTTTAAACATGTCAAAATAGGCCTTTATCATGTGCAGGGACCATTTCGGCACTTTTTGAAACTTTTGCTGATCTGGTCAGCTATGGCGGGCCGCGTAAGACTCTTCTTGAGTCTATGCAGGGCGCGTAAGACCATTAGATCTGCAAAACCAGCTGAATTTAAACAGCAGCTGGGTTTCTTGATTTGCAAACGGCTTTTAAACATTCTATGGGCTATTTTGGGGCACCCTTGGTATTCAAAAACCATGGGCACACATGTACGGCTTAGATCGAAGCTCGGTTTTCGAGGAATGATCTTAACGGTTACCCAAAAACTATAAATACCCCCCCCCATGATTTCATTTGCAACTCATCTTGATCTGAATTCATTCTCTAAGTTGGAGTTCTTATACTTCATACTTGAGAATTTTGGATCAAATCTCCATAGCTTGGACCTCTTGTAAGCTTTTTTCGATCTTTTATGCGTTTTTAAGCGTGAAAGTCAAACAGTGTTTGACTTTCTGCTTTGACCAGTCAATGGTCAATACGAAGTTCGTTTGAACTTCGCAACGTGAGCGTAATCACGATAGTCATAGTCCTTTGTGACTATACCTACTGATTACCACGTTATTTAGGCGTAGTGACGAGTCGTAGTTTCGGTCAAAATGCATATTCTTGCGTATTTTGCAACCAAACTACTCTTCGGTATCAAGATCCTTTGTTTTGATACCAAACTTGTTTTCTAACTTCGTTAAACATGTTTAACTCGTCACTTTAGGTTCAGTGCTTATATAGGGTCGTAAGATAAGCGATATAAACAACCGCTTAGACTTTCAAACCTGAACCGTTTGGTCGATCATTAGGATCTGACCAAACATGTATTGTGACCATAGTTGTATAGGGGATAACCTTCCGAGGTTATATGTAACAACTCTCATCAAAAGTACTATTTAATATATTAATTAGTCAAAAAGGAAACCCTAATTGAGACACCCGAGTGATTCTGAACAAACCCTAAAATTTTCAGAATTTTCAGAATCAGGATTAGGGCCCCTAAAACTCAAGGGGGGATAAACCCTAGTGGACGATTATCCACTTAATTCGTTGTCAAGTTACTGAATTTCGAGTATGTCAACTCAGCTAAGCTAGTATCAGTCGTGGCTACCCTATAGCCTATTTTGATTCCATACGGACCGCAACAGTCTCAACCTTACGGTCCGTAAGCAGTCATACGGACCGCAACATTGACAAGCTTACGGTCCGTAAGCTAGCAAAATTTTACCTATAAATAGCAGGCTGTGGCACTCGATTTCTGAACATATTACGTCGAAATAATTCTCACAAATACACTGTGTTACGAACTGTTATTCCCAAATTACACCCCCGGGTATTGAAATTCTGCTACAAAACAGGGTATTAGCACAATCGCTGCTACGATTCATTTATCCGACGATCAAGATATCCAATGCATGTTTAAATGTCGCCCACATTAGGGTTATACTTTATCGTTCGTCATTAATTTGACGGATTGTCGTTAATTCGATAGGTAAAGTATTATACTTTATCGTTCGTTGATAATTCAACGGATCATCGTTAATTCGATGGGTAAAGTATTATACCTTGTCGTTCATTGTTAATTCAATGGATCATCGTTAATTCGATGGACAAAGTATTGCATTTTGACATTTATTGTGATAATTTGATCTCGTAAATTATCGTAATTGCTGGATTGATTACTAACCCAGTTTTGTGTGCATTATTTATATTAGGTTAACAAGGCTAAATCATAGATTAGACTCTGACCATATTAAATCAGCAATGTGAGTCATTCTCTCTTTTTATCAAATCTATTTACAAAATCATGTTTATTTCAAAGTTATAATTACGGGGATTAAGTCTTTGTAATCACCAAGTTACAGCCGGTATGTGGGGTTCTGTATACATTACTTGATAATCGTCACCATTGGGGCAGCCAATGGGGGATATGACCATAGTCACAGACACCATTGGACGAATGGGCCAATGGGTTGAGTGACAAATACTGTGGGTAGTTGGCTTGATATCAGAAACATTGTAATCGCTCTTAATACTGTAAATTATAACAAATGTGTCATTTTAGTAAATAGAATGATTCACTCAGTATTTTCCGCTGACAAAACCTTTTTCCAACATGTTTCAGGTGATCTGTTGTAAATCAGGAAAAGTGCTGGGGAGCATTTCAAGCTTAAAGATAGTGGCTCAATATAAACTAAAGAAATGATTTTGTAATATCACACTTTTATAGTAAAAATATACTATTGCAAATTATCGGGGTTTTATCCCGAATTGTGAAATAAAATAATCAGGGAAAAATTTTAGCTTTAAACGATCCTGTTTCCGCTGTTAAACTCAATTAAATCAATACCGCAGTATTTCTGTCCCGCGGCTCTTGAAACGGGTCAAACCGGGTCATGGGCCATGACAGAAAAAGGTGGTATCAGATCCACTGGGTTAAGCTGATACTTAATTTTTCCTGATTACAGCCACTGGGTTAAGCTAATTAAGTATTTAGAAATACTTAATTTTTCCTGATTACAGCCACTGGGTTAAGCTAATTAAGTATTTAGAAATACTTAATTTTTCCTGATTACTATTATGTGATTATTTGTATTATCAACTGATTATTTGATTATTTGGTAGTTACAGTATGGGTAAGAAAAAGCTGTCAAGCATCTATCTTAAATTAGATAAATCATCTAATGAGAAGGGAAGTTCATCCCAAACCAAATCCTCGAATCAGGCCGAAATTCCTGAAGAAGGAATATTCGTGCGAAAGGCACAATACGAGGAATCACTTTCTCCTCGAAGGAGGGAAATGATTATTAAGAAAAGTAAAGAGAAAATCCGAGAAAAGAGGATTAAACGGGAAACTCAGGAATTAATTGATAAATCACCTTGGGAAGATAAACTAGATGAGAAATGGGCTAATTTATATATGCTAGCCACCGTAGCAGAAAATATAAATCTTTAAAGTTTAGCACCCTACTTTCACAATCTAGAAACCTTGTGTGATAAATAAAATTTAAAACCTAAGTATGTTTATCAGTTATCTTTGTAATCAACTAATGCACTGTGTGTAATAAATTACATGGTTATTTATAAATTTTAACTTAGTATTTTATGCATTTTGCATATATGCTACATCAGCATGAGTGGGATATCTGAAGCTTTTCAGAACCTTAATCTTTACCCTGTAACTATCGAAGCTTCCAAGGAATATACTAGTTACTATCCCGATGTAGAACAACCAGTAGAATTCAAGGTTCCACCTTTGAGCAAGCCAAAACAAAAGAAGAGAACTTATGTAGGATGGAGAAAAATACGTAAGAAGAAGCCAGCTAAAAAACTTTCCAAAATAAACAATCCTTTGAAAAAGGGAAAAGAAATTATAACCGGAGAGAGTTCTAAACAACAGGAAATGGAAACTGGAGAAAAAGAGAAGGATAAGGAAATAGAAATACAGATGGAGGAAATTACTAAAGAAGTAGTAATGGAAGTTGGACAAGGGTCTATACCAGCTCAGAGAGAAATCGGAGAGAGCTCCAATCCAATCCAGGAAAGGACTTTTCAAGATGAGATAGACTTCCTATTGGCAAGCTGCGAAACAATTCAGCCTGTCAATAATAATAATAATAATAATATTTTTAATTATTCTCTTGGAAACCAACTCCCTATGAATTGGGAACCAGCAATTCCAAATCCAATAGTCCACTCCCAACCCATAGGAATGGACGAATGGTGGACGAACGATTGGCAATTTCAAAATATTGTCAACGATCCTTACTCTTTTCTTCCACAATTCGATCCAGAACCATTACCTAATCCACCAATGAGCAATGAAAACATGGCTGAACTTCGCCACTTTGGCGAAGAGTTGTTTGATATGGGGAATAGAATGAGGGAGATAGGTGGACAGATTGCTTGGAAGTATGACGAGAGGGAAATGCGTTTTTAGAACAGCAAGTAACGAGAGATAGTACAATGATAAAATGGTAGTTGTATAATAGTACTAATAAAGTTAGTCTGTAAATAACCAATAAAACCCTGTATGATATCTGTGAGTAATGATGCATGCTATGATAAGATATATATAAAATAAAATCGAAAGATCGATTATTTTGATTATATCTGTATTATACAATTTTCTGATTGTTTGTATATAATTATTATTTGTCAGTTACTAATAAAAATTTATATATATACGTTATCAGATGGCAAACAGTGATAATGAACCTATTAATGAAGTTAATCATTCTGAACAACATTCAAGAGATCAATATATGACTCGGCAAGATATCGAAAACATTGTCGCTCAAGGGATAGCCAATGCTATTCCAACATTCGTTGCTGCTATAAAGAATCCGATTGAACCGCAACAGATTGTTCCTAGTAAACAGATTACTGAAGATAACTTCAGTAATAGTGTAAGTGGAGGCAATAAGCATGACAATCATAATAAGGAACCACATCAAGCTCCATTACCCAAGAAAATGAAAACTGCAACGCCTGGTTGCACTTTCAAAGAATTCCTTGCTTGTAAACCCACTGAATTTGCAGGCAATGAAGGAGCAACTGCATCACTGCGTTGGTTAGAGAAAACCGAAGCAGTCATTGCAATAAGTAAATGTGGTAAAGATGATCAGGTCATGTATTCATCCAATCTGTTCAAAGAAGTAGCACTCGAGTGGTGGAACACTGTGTTACAATCAAAAGGAAGAGTAATAGCTTATGCTATGACTTGGGAAGAATTTAAGGGTTTGGTAGAAAGAAAATTCTGTCCAGAGTATGAAAAAGAACAGATGGCGAATAAGTTTCTAAATCATCGGATGATGGGTGTAGATTGTCGTGGGTATACCTCGACATTCTTTGAATATGCAAGAGTGGTACCAACACTGGCTTCGCCAGAACCGGTACTTATTTCTCGCTATATTTGGGGGCTAATTAGCGAAATCCGCAATATTGTTAAAGCTGCGAGACCTCGCACTATTGATGATGCGGTAGAATTAGCCAATACTCTAACTGATGAACTGGTGCGCACAAGAGATGAAGATAGGAAGAAGGCACTAGCTCAGAAAATTACCCAAGGATTTCGTGTGGGTAATAATAATAGCTTCAAGAGAAAAGGGACAGGGCAATCTCCAGGTCCGTCATTTTGCAGGAAATGCAAAAAGAAGCATTATGGAAGATGCGATACTACTTGCAATTTTTGCAAAGCTGTAGGACATCGTGAAAAGAACTGCAAAAAGAAAACAGTAATCTGTTTTAATTGTGGTGAAGCGGGGCATTATAAAATAGAATGTCCTAAATTGGTCAAACCAGTAGATAACAAACCCAAGACGACTGAAGGAACTACTAAGAAGAATGCCAGGGCATTTCAGCTGACCACTCAAGAAGCAGAACTTATTCCGGATGTGATAGCGGGTACGTTCTTAGTTCACAACGTCTATGCAAAAGTATTATTTGACTCTGGTGCAAACCAAAGTTTTATAAATACTTCATTCTGTCAAGCTCTTAGTTTACCTTTAACCAATACTAGGCAGATTTTTACTGTTGAAACCGCAGACGGAAATTCAGTTAAAATAGATAAAGTGTTGCAAGAAGGAAACATAGAACTTTTAGGACATAAATTCTCTGCAAGACTATTGCCGATGAATTTAGCTGAATTTGATGTTGTATTAGGAATGGATTGGTTAGTAGCCAACCATGCTAGAATCCTTTGTGATCAGAATTCCATAGAAATTCAATCACCTTCCGGAGAAGTGATTAGGATTACAGGAGATAAACCACGGAAACCCATGAAGTTCATATCAGTAATGAAAGTTGCTAATTATGAACGAAAACAAGGAATAGTGTATATGATTTCAGTAATCATTAGCACTAAGGGAAAAGATCTGAAGGAAATACCAGTAGTATCGGAATACTCTGATATATTTCCAGAAGATTTACCAGGACTACCTCCAGATAGGGAAGTAGAATTTAGAATTCATTTAATTCCAGGAACTACACCGATAACCAAGGCACCTTATCGGTTAGCACCCACAGAAATGTTAGAATTGAAAAAGCAATTAGATGAATTACTAAGTAAAGGATTCATACAACCTAGCTCATCCCCGTGGGGAGCGCCAGTGTTGTTTGTGAAGAAAAAGGATGGTTCAATGAGAATGTGTATCGATTATAGGGAATTGAATAAGGTTACAATTAAGAATCGATATCCATTACCTAGGATTGATGATCTTTTTGATCAACTACAGGGGGCTAGATATTTTTCTAAGATAGATTTACGCTCTGGATATCATCAATTGAAGGTACAAGAAGAAGACATACCTAAGACTGCTTTCAGAACTAGGTATGGTCATTACGAGTTTACAGTCATGCCCTTCGGGTTAACGAATGCACCTGCAGCATTCATGGACATGATGAATAGGATCTGTAAACCGTATTTGGATAAATTTGTAATTGTTTTCATAGACGATATACTTATTTATTCCAAAAGTCAAACAGAGCATTGTGAACATCTTCATGCACTCTTAACTTTGTTAAGAAAAGAAAAGTTGTACGCTAATTTCTCGAAGTGTGAATTTTGGCTAAAGGAAGTACAATTTTTAGGACACATGGTGAATCATGAAGGTATTCATGTAGATCCTGCTAAGATAGAGGCAATTACCAAATGGAAGGTTCCACAAACAGCAATGGAAATTAGAAGTTTTATAGGTTTAGCTGGGTATTATAGACGGTTTATTAAGGATTTTTCTAAGATAGCCGTACCATTAACTAAGTTAACCTGTAAAGCCACTAAGTTTGAATGGGGATCTAAACAGGAAGAAGCCTTTAGGATTTTGAAACAGAAACTAACCCATGCACCAATTTTAGCCTTACCAGAAGGAACTGAAGATTTTGAAGTATATTGTGATGCTTCAAAATTAGGATTTGGATGTGTGCTTATGCAACGCAAGAAGGTAATTGCGTACGCATCAAGACAGTTGAAAAAGCACGAAGAAAATTATACGACTCATGATTTAGAATTAGGAGCCGTAATTTTTGCCCTTAAGATTTGGAGACATTATCTGTACGGAAGTAAGTTTACTATCTATACAGATCATAAGAGTTTAAGATATATCTTTGGGCAAAAAGAGTTAAATATGAGGCAAAGGAGATGGATGGAAATTTTAAGTGATTACGACTGTGATATTCAGTATCACGAAGGAAAGGCGAATGTAGTTGCAGATGCCTTAAGTCGTAAGTATTATGAGAAACAACGACGGGTTCGTGCTCTCAGATTAAATCTACAAATAGATTTAATGGAACAATTGAAGAATGTTCAAACTACAACAATCAAGGATGATGCTGAAGGGATGAAAGGACGAATCAAGGAATTAGAACAAGGAGCAGATGGAATTTGGAGATTCCACAAAAGTAGAATTTGGGTACCTAAGCAGGAAGATTTAAGACCTAAGATTTTAGAAGAAGCTCATAAATCTAGGTACACTATGCACCCAGGAAACAATAAGATGTACCAAGATTTAAGGAAGAACTTCTGGTGGATAGGAATGAAAAAGGACATAGCCAGCTATGTTTCTAAATGTCTTACTTGTTCACAAGTTAAGGCAGAACATCAGAAACCTTCAGGACTACTACAACAGTTAGAGATGCCAGTATGGAAATGGGAACTTATAACAATGGATTTTGTTACTAAGTTACCTAAAACCAGAAAAGGTAATGATGCGATTTGGGTAATTGTGGATCGATTAACCAAATCAGCTCACTTTCTACCTATGAAAGAAACCTTTAGCATGGAAAGACTGGCTAAATTGTATGTAGATGAAGTTGTATCCTTACATGGAGTTCCACTCTCCATTGTTTCGGATAGAGATAGTCGTTTTACTTCCCATTTCTGGAAAAGTTTCCAGCAAGCTATGGGAACTCGACTAAATTTAAGCACTGCATATCATCCACAAACAGATGGACAAAGTGAAAGGACGATCCAAACTCTAGAAGACATGCTCCGAGCATGTGTAATAGACTTTGGTGGAAGTTGGGATGATCACTTACCATTAATTGAATTCTCCTATAACAATAGTTATCATTCAAGCATTGAAACTGCTCCATTCGAAGCACTGTATGGAAGAAAGTGCAGAACTCCCGTTTGTTGGGCAGAAATCGGAGAAAGTCAATTATCAGGACCTGAAATAGTGCAAGAAACAACTGATAAGATTACTCAAATCAAGGAAAGATTGAAGACGGCTCGAGATCGTCAGAAGAGTTATGCAGATAATAGAAGCAAGCCGTTAGAATTCCAAGTTGGAGACCGAGTACTGTTGAAAGTTTCTCCTTGGAAAGGAGTAGTCAGATTTGGAAAGAAAGGAAAGCTAAGTCCAAGGTACGTAGGACCATTTTCAGTGATCCAACGTATAGGACCAGTAGCTTATCGTTTACAATTACCAGAAGAATTATCTGGAGTACATAATGTATTTCATGTATCCAATCTCAAGAAATGCTTATCAGATGAATCTCTGGTAGTACCTCTTCGAGATATAGAGGTAAACGAAAAGTTGAAATTTGTTGAGAAACCTCTTCAAATTGAGGATCGAAAGATCAAGTTTCTCAAACACAAACGACTAGTTTTAGTCAAAGTCAAGTGGGATTCAAAGAGAGGAGCTGAATACACTTGGGAACTGGAATCAGAAATGAAGAAAAAGTATCCACACTTATTCCAGTAAATCTCGAGGACGAGATTTTTCTTAAGGTGGGTAGAATGTAACAACTCTCATCAAAAGTACTATTTAATATATTAATTAGTCAAAAAGGAAACCCTAATTGAGACACCCGAGTGATTCTGAACAAACCCTAAAATTTTCAGAATTTTCAGAATCAGGATTAGGGCCCCTAAAACTCAAGGGGGGATAAACCCTAGTGGACGATTATCCACTTAATTCGTTGTCAAGTTACTGAATTTTGAGTATGTCAACTCAGCTAAGCTAGTATCAGTCGTGGCTACCCTATAGCCTATTTTGATTCCATACGGACCGCAACAGTCTCAACCTTACGGTCCGTAAGCAGTCATACGGACCGCAACATTGACAAGCTTACGGTCCGTAAGCTAGCAAAATTTTACCTATAAATAGCAGGCTGTGGCACTCGATTTCTGAACATATTACGTCGAAATAATTCTCACAAATACACTGTGTTACGAACTGTTATTCCCAAATTACACCCCCGGGTATTGAAATTCTGCTACAAAACAGGGTATTAGCACAATCGCTGCTACGATTCATTTATCCGACGATCAAGATATCCAATGCATGTTTAAATGTCGCCCACATTAGGGTTATACTTTATCGTTCGTCATTAATTTGACGGATTGTCGTTAATTCGATAGGTAAAGTATTATACTTTATCGTTCGTTGATAATTCAACGGATCATCGTTAATTCGATGGGTAAAGTATTATACCTTGTCGTTCATTGTTAATTCAATGGATCATCGTTAATTCGATGGACAAAGTATTGCATTTTGACATTTATTGTGATAATTTGATCTCGTAAATTATCGTAATTGCTGGATTGATTACTAACCCAGTTTTGTGTGCATTATTTATATTAGGTTAACAAGGCTAAATCATAGATTAGACTCTGACCATATTAAATCAGCAATGTGAGTCATTCTCTCTTTTTATCAAATCTATTTACAAAATCATGTTTATTTCAAAGTTATAATTACGGGGATTAAGTCTTTGTAATCACCAAGTTACAGCCGGTATGTGGGGTTCTGTATACATTACTTGATAATCGTCACCATTGGGGCAGCCAATGGGGGATATGACCATAGTCACAGACACCATTGGACGAATGGGCCAATGGGTTGAGTGACAAATACTGTGGGTAGTTGGCTTGATATCAGAAACATTGTAATCGCTCTTAATACTGTAAATTATAACAAATGTGTCATTTTAGTAAATAGAATGATTCACTCAGTATTTTCCGCTGACAAAACCTTTTTCCAACATGTTTCAGGTGATCTGTTGTAAATCAGGAAAAGTGCTGGGGAGCATTTCAAGCTTAAAGATAGTGGCTCAATATAAACTAAAGAAATGATTTTGTAATATCACACTTTTATAGTAAAAATATACTATTGTAAATTATCGGGGTTTTATCCCGAATTGTGAAATAAAATAATCGGGGAAAAATTTTAGCTTTAAACGATCCTGTTTCCGCTGTTAAACTCAATTAAATCAATACCGCAGTATTTCTGTCCCGCGGCTCTTGAAACGGGTCAAACCGGGTCATGGGCCGTGACATTATACCTTATGGTCACTTCGTTTAAGTAATTGTATGATAGGTAATTTATATGCCTTAAGAAAATGACCAAAAATTCCCTTTTTACGCATAAATTCATTTTAAGCATATGTAACCTAATTTTTTACATCTAAACTGATTAGGCAACATTATTAGGCATGCTAAGGCATATAATACCTGTCACAGGACTAGTTAGGCGGTCCGAACGCATTTTACACGAACGACGCATTAAAGTAGCATAAGCTACCTAAACAAGTCGCAATGGGTCGTAAGAACTTAGGATAGGTTTCGATTTAGGATGTAGGCTTTGTTAAACCATATTACATGAGTTCCTATACTCATTTGGTTTACGAAACCTCGTTCTATCCGATCATCCGATTTAGGCCCGTTTATTAACGTAATTACCTATATTAGGTGCCGTTTGATTTCGTGATCTTTCTAGCTTTGCTTGGTTGTTATTCAAGACTTCTAAGCACCCTCAAGTGAGTACATAGTCACCTCTTTTACTGTTTTCAAATGTTTTGGGGTGATACACATGTGCCTACTTGTTATTTTCATGCTTTTCATGTTTTTATATCATACTTGCTATGTTCATTAGTACGCCTATAGTACATGATTTTATCCGTGTTTTTGCTAGGTATGTTCATTTGTTCCATACTTAGTACATTGTTTTACATCGCATTTCATGCTATGTATGTTCATTTGTTGCATACTTAGAACATTGTTTTACATCACATTTCATGCTATGTATGTTCATTTGTTGCATACTTAGTACATTGTTTTACATCACATTTCATGCTATGTATGTTCATTTATTGCATACTTAGTACATTGTTTTACATCAAATTTCATGCTATGTATGTTCATTTATTGCATACTTAGTACATTGTTTTACATCACATTTCATGCTATGTATGTCCATTTAGTGCATACTTAGTACATTGTTTTACATTGCATTTCTGTTGCATATGTTTACTCAGCATATGGACACATTGTTTTACATTTCTACTTTGTATGTTCATTTGTTGCATACTTAGTACATTATTTCATAAAACATGCTTACATTTTGGTATGGCATTTGGTTTGTTTAAATGGGACAAAAATACATTCGTTAACATTAATCACGCCGCTTGGTAGTAAGTAATGGTGCCATAGGAATTGACAACTCACGTTCCTGAAATCCTAGGTTTGTTTGGGTGGAAGGAATGACTGAATCCAATATACATAATTCAGATAAACCTTTAACTTCGTTTAAGGGTTTGTCGCCACAGTCGCAATGCTTGGATGTATGCATTTAACATTACCGCATAGATGTTTGTATCAGTAAGGCATGCATGGATTTTACAAAACATAACTTTTGATTTATTCAAATTCTTTATTTTGTGCATTTTTACATATGGCTTAAGTAGTCACTTCTTTTACTTACCATACATGACATTTGTTTACATATTACATGATTTACATTTGACAATAGACATGGTTTACACATGAACATTTGACAATTGGTTTAAACATGACATTTTTGGTGGTTTGTTTAGGTAAGTGTTTTAAGTAACGAGGCGTGTGTAATATGATAAAAGCATGGTGGATACGCCGCTGGTACTTCCTATATATATGTGCTTTTATGATATTACATACCGTAGCGTTATTTAAATCATTTCAAGTTGGACATATTACATTTTACACTTATATATCATATCTTCATGAAACATTGTTTTACAATCAACATATTTTATACAAACTCATTCTACTTGGTCATTTATTTATCTGTGCATCTTCTTTTATATCATCTGATTTCTTATCACTATTTATATGATTTATAAAAGAAAACATTTTACAAGGTTCATGACTAACTTTTGACAAACATTTTCTTTAAACTTACAAGTCATGAATCCTATTTTAATAAAACCTATGTATCTCACAGGCATTTTTATGCTGACGTACCTATTTTCACATGTGTTTTCAGGAGATGATGCATAGGATTGATCAATATACACTTAGGCGGACTTGGGCCTTAGTGACAATAAAAGAAGCAAGACTAGTTAATTATGTTGTGTATTTTTGTTTTTAAGACATTGTAACCTCTTTCAATTTAATAAAACAAAACTTCAATTTCCATGTGTTATGAAACAATGATTTTGTTACAACACTCCCCGACATTTCCGCCACGATTTGTTGTTTTATGTGGTCGGGGTGTGACACACAAGGCTTTGATGCTATTAAACGATAATACGAGCAAGTTTGTGCATTAAAGGGACCAAAAGCGTCTACTTCTAAAACTACGCCTTTAAATGACTATTTAAGCAAATTATAAAGTACGCGATGTTCGTTCATACCATCAGGGGTATTTAATACTGACCATGTGAGACTTTTATGCTGTTCGGCGATAATGCGCGCGAGTTCGTAAATTAAGGGGTTAAAAGTGGCAACGCGCGAAACTACACTTTAAGATGATCTTTTAGACAAACCGGGAACTCCGCAATGCTCGACCGCACTCCCGGGTGTATCTGAGATTGGCCATTAGAAGTTTTCACACCTTATATTAATAATTCATATAAGAACATTAGTTTTGTGCCATATATGTCATTTTTGGAAGTTAATAATGAATTAAAATGAATCAGCGACGAAAGCTGCCAAAGCAGCAAACATGATATCTGGGCCGGTCCTCGGTCGTGGGCCGCGACCCCCAGACTTAAAGCCTAGGCGGGCCGCGAGCTAAACAAACAGCAGCGACAACAACTTGTTTTCTTATTGTTTGTTTTATTTCTTGAAGCCCACAACTTTATACAAACCATTTGATCAAACCTTGAGCTGTTGATTGTTTTTAGAAACCTGTTTTACACTTGTAATGATCTCAAAATGATCCTAAACACATGGCATCATCTAAACAAATCTCAAAATCTATAAATAGGCCTTAAATTCTCATTTGAACACTTGCATCATTCCATTCATTCTTACTATCTCTCTCAAATCTGGAGGATCCTGAACATTTTGGAACCTCCTCTGAGTTCTATTCAGTCTCTAGGACCATTTGTAAGTGTCCTTTCATGACTAGTTTATTTTATTTGGCTTAAAAAGCCGAAAAGTCAAGCGTTTACGATAAACGCTTTGACTTTTAGTTAGACCGTAAACGGTCAAGCCATTGTTCACAATGAACATGGCTACGTGATCGTAATTAGGTAGGTGTTAAACCCTCAAAAGGGCACCTCCTAAAAATCACGTTTGCTTGGTCAATTGACGGGTCAACGTAATATTGTTTTAAAAAGTCAACGGGTCAGTTTTTGAAATAATTGCGATATGAGTTTAGAAATGTTCTAAAATACGTTTTATCATTTAAACAACTTGATAATAATTATTAGAACATGTGTAAACATGTTCGGCTCGTCAATTCCAGTTTTAGGGTCAGTTCGTAAACGAAAGTCGCGAAGTTTGACTTCTGCGTTGACTTTCGATTATGGACCGAATTAGATTAGTTTGTTACTGATTTTAGGTTCCATTATGATCGTAATATAATATAGCATAACCCTATAAGGTTATATTGCACGATCATGCTATAAAACTGAGTTATTGCATGTTTCCGTTATTATGCTTAATTTTGACTATTATGCCCTTATAGCTTAAAAATGAGATTTTTGAATATATGGTTATATAGATAACTTAGTTACTGATATATAAACATGTCAAAATTATTTTGACATAATTTTCTGGTCTCGAATTAAAGATATGCAAGATATCGTAGAATTGAACTTTTTATTAATTAAACTACGCTTTTGTGCATAAATCATGTTTAGACCCAAATTTTGGCACCAAACTCATTACCCACTGTTATGATATTATTTTTAGGGATTTTTGGAATATTGGGTCAGATTATAAACTGATCATATCATTGAGTTCTTGTATAAATTCGATAAATGACGATAATGCCCTTTTTGTTAATAAAATGAGATTTACATATGATTAACATGCCAAACCTTTTCCTACTGATTTTATATGAAAAATAAAATATTTTAAACATTCAAGACTGATAAAAATCTCAGAATTTCATAAACATCGCAAATATCGATTTTTACGCTAATTAGGTGCATAGTATGGCTTAAAACAATATTTAACACCTAAGACTTGTTACCTACTGAGTTAATAAAAAAATTTTAATACTTTTATAGTGAGTACAAGTCATGAACTCAGAATTCCAAATTTGTCTTTAAAAACATATGTGAAATGACCAAAATGCCCCTACGGTGCATAGTTTGGCCATAAATGGTAAACCACACATATATATGATATCCTACTGATAAAACATTATAAAATAAATATTTTTACAGAATGCTTTAGACCAGAACATCAGTTTATGTTTATACCTCTTTTATGAATCCTAAAATGACCAAAATGCCCTTACGGGACTTAACTTGGTTTTAAAATCTGTTTGGGCATAATTGGTGATATCATATCGATATCCTAACATATTTAAAGCATAATAACTTATGGAACTTGTACATGACTCATCCGGCTACCCATTACGCATATACGCCTTCGGTACGGTTTATGTAACTAATTTGCATAAATTAACCGAAACGGGTCAAACCTTATCATTTTAACTTCAAATTCCAGAATGTAATTAGTTTACCAATATAATACAAGTCTCCATACTTGTTGTGTCTAAATTACATTCCAATCCGGTCATCGCTTAATCTAGCGTTTCGTACCGTAAACCTTTCTTTAAACTAACCGGTCTAAGTTTGTAACTTAAATAAGACCCGTTAGTAATCTAATAGGTTAATAAAACCTTCGTTCCAGATTAGGAGCCCGGTAAAAGCTACCTGCACTTGTTTGAACAGATTATACGGCTGAGTTATCAAATTTCATATTTTAAGCTCAGGTAAATACTTTTAACTTATTTTCCCTTATACGGGCTTGGGATACGGTAAATTATTACCGCTTGGTCGGTTGTGGAATATTTAATCGATTATTGGTTAATTCATTGACATAACCCGTTTATAATATGTGTTGTCTGATATATAAACTTTTGGGGGTTAATATGACCGTGTCCTAGATATCCTCGGCTCATTTTAATTCAAATGGCCACGACCTAAGCACGGGGTGTAGGCATACACCTGACAGTTGAGATATGGTTTCTTTTCCCTAAAAAGGGAATTAAGATATAAATATAACCACACGTGAGGATAACTCCTTGTCGACTATATTAGTGGTGTGTCTATTAATCATGTCTCGGCTTCTATCCCGGGCCCTGAACGTACGACAAACATGTAAGTCTGATACAAAATTATTTTTATATAATTATCCCAAGTTATAAATGAATTTTCGTGCCTTGTGCACTTAAACCAATTTTCATAAACATTTTCAAAAGAGTCGGTTAATTGTATTTACTAGTGTAAACTGACGTATTTTCAAAAGACTAAGTGACAGGTACTACTCGTAATTGGCTGGAAGCTTCTGGGCATTAAGAAGAGGATCTTGCAAGTCCGTAATGCCTTATGTCTGTTGAACATGTTGTGTATTTGATTTAGATCCGCCTGTGGATTTAATATTACAAGCTCGAGTGAAATTTTCATTTCAGTATTTTCAGACAAATGGGTTTTTAATAATATTTTATATTCCAAGACTTCCGCTGTGCTATTCTGTGTATGTTTGACTATGACGATATCAAACTACGTCACGATACTCCCCACCGGGCCCACCGATAGTATGTGGAAATATCGGGGTGTGACAGGTTGGTATCAGAGCCAACGTTTGAGTGAATTAAACACTAGCCTTTAGTGTTTAATCTCAAATGACACAGTAGCTTGTTCCTTAGACTTTCTGAGTTTAGACTTAACATAGGAATGCTCTCATCCCTATTAAGTAAACATTGTTTTCGATGTTATGTGTTTTGAAAATATCGCCAGGCGAAGAAGCCGTTGATGGAAATTCTACACATTCGAAGCCTAGAAATGCCAAGCTTCGTACCACGGCAAGGATAAGCGTGCAACCGGTTGGAGGAAAGACCTTTATGGACCTATTTCCAAAACCAGATTTATTGAAATTTTTAACCAGACTCCGGAGTCCATACCGAAGGTCCCTGAGGCTAAAATTTTGGAGTCTGTACCAATGGAGTCCATACTAGGAGAACCCTGAGGCTCCCATATTAAAGATGATACCAATAAATGCCATTGATCAATAAATTCTTATCTCCAAGTTTTGGAATTCCAAACTTGGACTATGCTTATTAAACTACAAATCCGTGATCCAATTTAAAAAAAAAATTCAAATCATTAATCCTTGGATCCTACTCCTAGCAACAAATCCTGAACTGGAATGCTTATTTAATTCACTAAAATCTTCAGTGTCGCTATAGCATACAACAAACAAAGAAGAGAAACAACCGGAATGAAGCAAGGAAGGCATTAGAAAATCGATCTTTCATTATATTTCGTTTTTCCTTTAAATCCCTGTATGGGCATTTAATTATTATAATCCCTTCATGGACATTATACTTCAAAATAGTCCCTTCGCGGACACTGTACTTCAACATAGTCCCTTCGAGGACATTATATTTCAGTAAAGTCCCTTTGAGGACATTATGTTTCAAAATAGTCTCTTCGTGAGCATTATATTACAATATAGTCCATTCATGGACGTTATATTTCCATATAGTCCTTTCGTGGACATCATACACTGTTATAGTCTTTTCATGGACATGTCATTTCATTAAAAATATTTTGTAGACCTGGTATTTCATTAAAGTTCCCTGGTGAATATAATAATTCATCATAGTCCTTTCGAGGACATATCGTTTCATTATAGTCCCGATGTTGACATGTCTTATAGTCCCTAAACGGACTTATATTTTCCCCTTTCGTCCCCGCTTGGACAGGTATTGCTTCAAAGTCCCTATAAGGACCTATCTCTTCTATATAGTCCCAGTATGGACATTTGTTTATTATAATCCTTATATGAACATATCTTTCGATTTAAGTCCCTGTGAGGACACCTGTTCAGCAAAGCCCTTTAGTGCGCACCCTTTATCAATATAGTCCTTTTATGGACATGTTATTTTATTAAAATCCCTTTGGGGATATACTAATTCGAAATAGTCCCTTGTGGACATGAGATTTCACTATAGTCCCTTAGCGGATATGACATCTCATTATAGTCCCTTCATGGGCAAACTGTTTTAATATAGTCCCTATACGGGCTTATGATATTTTATAGTCCTTATACGAACTTATATTTTTCCTTTTAACTCCTCTGTGGACAAATATGATACTAAAAGTCCTGTTTAAGGCACTATTGTAAATTTCCTAATGATTTATGGGAAGCTTTGAAATTTTATATAGTTATTCATTTCGTCCTTTATCAAACCATAGTATCAATTTTACTCGAATTCTATCGATCAGCTAAATAATTTCAAAAGATCTTCTTAATGGTATAACCTAGCCAATATGTCAATACAGACATTCTATGATGGTAAAACCCTCTTAAGACAATTAATTTTTGTTAACATCTAAGAACATGTTAACACTCCTGGCAGTGTGACTTGAGAAACCACACCCGCCGTCAAGGTATTTAGACTATGTCCAAGCCTTAAAGCCTATATGATCGAGGGTGATGCCCTTAGTTGGTGGAAACAATTAATAAAATCACAGGAAAGACACTCTTATACAATATGGGATGGTCCAAGGTTATGGACCTTATCCGAAAAACCTATTGTCCGCAACACGAAATAGAAAAGGTGGAATAAGAATTTTCTGACTCTCACCATGAAGGATCTAGAGTGTCGACAGTATGTTACAAACTTTAATTCATTGTCTAGGATAGTGCCCTATTTGGTTAACCCAGAATCTAAGCGTAATGCACTATATATATTGGTGGTTTAGCATCAGAAATAAAAAGGCATATTAAGGCATCAAAGCCTGCTTCTTATAAATCCACTATGGATCTATCTCAGCCACTCACACTACATGGGTTAAGAAGTAAATCAGTCAAAACTGAGATTGACGGAAAAAGGAAAAGAGAAGAGGATAACTCCCAGAAATCTAAGAAAAAGGGTAAGTTTAAGCTTAATAAGAACCAACAAAAATCCAATAAGAAGACTGTATGTCAGACCTGCAACAAAAGGCACTAGGGACAGTGTCGAACGTACCAAAGGCCAAAGCAATGTGGCATCTACGAAATGACTGGTCATCGGTCCAATGAATGTAGAAACAAAAAGAATGCAGTCTGTTTTGGCTGTGGCGTTAAGGGCCACATCAGGTACATTCCTTATCATTTAACAGTAATTTTAATGCTAAGAGTTCTTTTTTGATTCAGATACCAATAAGTCCTTCATAAATTGGAAGCTTAACAAACTATTAGAAGTTTTCTTATAAGAACTCCAGATATTAAGTAAAGGCAAAACTTACCAACGAAAATCATCGGAACCATTTCTTCTATTCTTGTCGGAAAATCTTCATTCATAAATCTAAAGTACTCTTTCTCCAGATAGAGTACGACAATAATTGTTATTTTAATTTGTTATCTCATTGATTTCTATCAACTGCGAATGCCAGACTATGCTTGATAAAAGCACCATATGAGGATTGGCGTATACTAGTATGTCCCATAGATTGCTTCGATGCCTGGTCAGTATGGAGGTTTAATGCATAGAACCACTAAGATATTCCAATGGTCATATTGTACTAAACTCAGCTAATGGTATTCAAAGAAGGTATCCAGTATAGAAAGGTCCAATTAAGTGTTACTACCTAAGGCATCCTTGCATTCGTAAGGAAAATGTGTCATTTATATGGCACGTGTAACGATAGATTAACTGAAGCCTGAAATTTAAAAAATCTCTGCCATCTCTATATATTTGATGGTCTTCTCTGAAGATCTACCCGGTTTACCTCCTAAGACTAGTAGAGTTAAGATTAGCATCACGCCTGGGGCTACATTTGTTGTAAAAGCCACATATCGGTTAAGTACCGACAGTAATAAAAGGATTGAAACCCCAATTAAATGAGTATTAAGAGAAAGGTTCATAAAGCCTAGCTTATCATTCTGAGAGCTCCGGTGTTATAATTTAAGAAAGACGGTTCATTGTGCTTATGCATTGATTACCGCAACCCTATTTAAGGTAACGATTAAGAATCGCCATCAGCTGCCCAGGATCGTCGATTTGTTCGACTAACCATGAGGTTAGCTATTCTTTAAAGATTGGTTTAAGCAGTAGTTGGAATAACTATCTCACCGTAAATAAGCTCTCCTATAACTAATAGTTAGTATATAAGTATCAAGGCTGCTCCTTTGGAGACCTTGTATATAAAGCAATGTCAAACGTCCGTTTGTTGGACAGAAGTTTGGTAAGTTCAACTATCAGGACCTGAAATTACCCTGGAGACAACGGATAGGATCATACGAATCCATGATCGTCTGAAAGTTGCCAGTAATCGGCAGAAAAATCAATATTTGATGAGAATCGCAAACCTCTTAAGTTCTCAATAAGGAACAGAGTTCAACGGAAAGTGTCACCCTTGAAAGGTGTGCTGTATTTTAAAGTAGCAGGAAAATTAAACTCTGAATATATAGGACCATTCGAGGAGATCGAATAACGAAAAGATCAGTAGCCTATAAGCTTAAATCTACCGAGGGAGCTTGGTGGAATTCACAATGTGTTCCACACTTGTGATTTGAGGATATGTCTAGCTGATAAGTCGATAGTATTATCACATTGATGTGTAGACTAACGAAAAACTTATGGTTTGTTGAGAAACAAGTGTCGAATAAGGATCGACAGGTTAAGAAGCTCCAAAAGAAAACATGTACCTATTATAAAGGTCAACGGGGGTGCCCGTAGAGACCTGAATATGCTATAAAGGTTAAGTCCATTATACGACAAATAGTACTTCCATCTTATTGAGCAAATCTCGAGGTCGAGATTTCTTTAAGGGGGTAAGGATGTAACATCTCGTAAAATCGTAAACAATGAAGTGTTGACACGTGTACTAAAACCTAATGAAGTTAAACGTTGACTATAAAGGACTAATCTTGCGAAAAATCGAAAACTTTGAATGCGAAAGGACTAAAAGTGTTAACATGCTTAAACTAAGCCTCTGAATAAGCCACTCGTTGGTCGAGAGGAGCCGTTTGCATAATTATTTGAAAGTTTGCGCATCGAAGGATCAAAAGCATCAACATGTTAATACTTACCTCTGAGTGACCTTTTAACAAACCAAGAGCTTCATGATGTTTGATCATACTCTCGGGAATGTCTAATATTGGCCATCTAAGGCTTTTATGCCAATAAGTGAAGTTACGCGCAAGTTTGCGAGTTAGAGGGGTTAAAAGCGTCAACATGTTTAATTATACCTCTGAATGACCTTTTAACGAACCCGAAGCATTATGACATGCAATCATACTCTCGAGAATGCTTAATATGGATTGCACAGGGCTTTGATGCTATTAAACGATAATACGCGCAAGTTTGTGCGTTAAAGGGACCAAAAGCGTCAACTTCTAAAACTACACCTTTAAATGACTATTTAAGCAAACTATAAACTCCGTGATGTCCGTTCATACCCTCAGGGGTATTTAATACTGACCATGTGAGACTTTTATGCCATTTCACGATAATGCGCGCGAGTTCGTAAATTAAGGGGCTAAAATTGGCAACGCGCGAAACTACACTTTAAGATGATATTTTAAACAAACCGGGAACTCCGCAATGCTCGACCGCACTCCCGGGTGTATCTGAGATTGGCCATTAGAAGTTTTCACACCTTATATTAATAATTCGTATAAGAACATAAGTTTTGTGCCATATATGTCATTTTTGGAAGTTAAAAATGAATTAAAATGAATCAGGGACCAAAGCTACCAAAGCAGCAAACATGAGACCTGGGCCAGACCTCGGTCACGGGCCGCGACCGCCAGTCTTAAAGCCTACGCGGGCCGCGAGCTAAACAAACAGCAGCGACACCAACTTGTTTTCTTGTTGTTTGTTTTATTTCTTGAAGCCCAGAACTTTATACAAACCATTTGATCAAACCTTGAGCTGTGGATTGTTTTTAGAAACCTCTTTAACACTTGTAATGATCTCAAAATGATCCTAAACACATGGCATCATCTAAACAAATCTCAAAATCTATAAATAGGCCTTAAATTCTCATTTGCACACTTGCATCATTCCATTCATTCTTTCTATCTCTCACAAATCTAGAGGATCCTAAACATTTTAGAACCTCCTCTGAGTTCTATTCAGTCCCTAGGACCATTTATAAGTGTCCTTTCGTGACTAGTTTATTTTATTTGGCTTAAAAAGCTGAAAAGTCAAGCGTTTATGATAAACGCTTTGACTTTTAGTTAGACCGTAAACGGTCAAGCCATTGTTCACAACGAACATGGCTATGTGATCGTAATTAGGTAGGTGTTAAATCCTCAAAAAGGGCACCTCCTAAGAATCACATTTGCTTGGTCAATTGACGGGTCAACATAATATTGTTTTAAAAAGTCAACGGGTCAGTTTTTGAAATAATTGCAATATGAGTTTAGAAATGTTCTAAAATACGTTTTATCATTTAAACAAATTGCTAATAATTATTAGAACATGTGTAAACATGTTCGGCTCGCCAATTCCAGTTTTAGGGTCGGTTCGCAATCGAAAGTCGTGAAGTTTGACTTCTGCGTTGACTCTCGATTATGGACCGAATTAGATTAGTTTGTTACTGATTTTAGGTTCCGTTATGATCGTAATATAATGTAGCATAACCCTATAAGGTTATATTACACTATCATGCTAGAAAACTGAGTTATTGCATGTTTCCGTTATTATGCTTAATTTTGACTATTATGCCCTTATAGCTTAAAAATGAGATTTTTGAATATATGGTTATATAGATAACTTAGTTACTGATATATAAACATGTCAAAATTATTTTGACATAATTTTCTGGTTTCGAATTAAAGATATGCAAGATATCGTAGAATTGAACTTTTTATTAATTAAACTACGCTTTTGTGCATAAATCATGTTTAGACCCAAATTTTGGCACCAAACTCATTACCCACTGTTATGATATTATTTTTAGGGATTTTTGGAATATTGGGTCAGATTATAAACTGATCATATCATTGAGTTCTTGTATAAATTCGATAAATGACGATAATGCCCTTTTTGTTAATAAAATGAGATTTACATATGATTAACATGCCAAACCTTTTCCTACTGATTTTATATGAAAAATAAAATATTTTAAACATTCAAGACTGATAAAAATCTCAGAATTTCATAAACATCGCAAATATCGTCAATTATCGATTTTTACGCTAATTAGGTGCATAGTATGGCTTAAAACAATATTTAACACCTAAGACTTGTTACCTACTGAGTTAATAAATAAATTTTAATACTTTTATAGTGAGTACAAGTCATGAACTCAGAATTCCAAATTTGTCTTTAAAAACATATGTGAAATGACCAAAATGCCCCTACGGTGCATAGTTTGGCCATAAATGGTAAACCATACATATATATGATATCCTACTGATATAACATTATAAAATAAATATTTTTACAGAATGCTTTAGACCAGAACATCAGTTTATGTTTATACCTCTTTTATAAATCCTAAAATGACCAAAATGCCCTTAGGGACTTAACTTGGTTTTAAAATCTGTTTGGGCATAATTTTTGATATCATACCGATATCCTAACATATTTAAAGCATAATAACTTATGGAACTTGTACATGACTCATCCGGCTACCCATTATGCTTCTTTTCCCCAAAAGGGAATTAAGATATAAATATAACCACGCGTGAGGATAACTCCTTGTCAACTATATTAGTGGTGTGTCTATTAATCATGTCTCGGCTTCTATCCCGGGCCCTGAACGTACGACAAACATGTAAGTCTGATACACGATTATTTCTATATAATTATCCCAAGTTATAAATGAATTTTCATGCCTTGTGCACTTAAACCAATTTTCATAAACATTTTCAAAAGAGTCGGTTAATTGTATTTACCAGTGTAAACTGACGTATTTTCAAAAGACTATGTGACAGGTACTACTCGTAATTGGCTGGAAGCTTCTGGGCATTAAGAAGAGGATCTTGCAAGTCCGTAATGCCTTATGTCTGCTGAACATGTTGTGTATTTGATTTAGATCCGCCTGTGGATTTAATATTACAAGCTCGAGTGAAATTTTCATTTCAGTATTTTCAGACAAATGGGTTGTTAATAATATTTTATATTCCAAGACTTCCGCTGTGCTATTCTGTGTATGTTTGACTATGACGATATCAAACTACGTCATGATACTCCCCACCGGGCCCACCGATAATATGTGGAAATATCGGGGCGTGACAGGTTGGTATCAGAGCCAACGTTTGAGTGAATTAAACACTAGCCTTTAGTGTTTAATCTCAAATGACACAGTAGCTTGTTCCTTAGACTTTCTGAGTCTAGACTTAACATATGAATGCTCTCATCCCTATTAAGTAAACATTGTTTTCGATCTTATGTGTTTTGAAAATATAGCCAGACGAAGAAGCCGTTGATGGAAATTCTACACATTCGAAGCATAGAAATGCCAAGCTTCGTACCACGGCAAGGATAAGCGTGCAACCGGTTGGAGGAAAGACCTTTATGGACCTATTTCCAAAACCAGATTTATTGAAATTTTTAACCAGACTCCGGAGTCCATACCGAAGGTCCCTGAGGCTAAAATTTTGGAGTCTGTACCAATGGAGTCCATACTAGGAGAACCCTGAGGCTCCCATATTAAAGATGATACCAATAAATTCCATTGATCAATAAATTCTTATCTCCAAGTTTTGGAATTCCAAACTTGGACTATTCTTATTAAACTACAAATCCGTGATCCAATTTAAAAATTTTTTCAAATCATTAATCCTTGGATCCTACTCCTAGCAACAAATCCTGAACTGGAATGCTTATTTAATTCACTAAAATCTTCAGTGTCGCTATTGCATACAGCAAACAAATAAGAGAAACAACCGGAATGAAGCAAGGAAGGCATTAGAAAATCGATCTTTCATTATATTTCGTTTTTCCTTTAAATCCCTGTATGAGCATTTAATTATTATAATCCCTTCATGGATATTATATTTCAAAATAGTCCCTTCGCGGACACTGTACTTCAACATAATCCCTTCGAGGACATTATATTTCAATAAAGTCCCTTCGAGGACATTATATTTCAGTAAAGTCCCTTTGAGGACATTATGTTTCAAAATAGTCTCTTCGTGAGCATTATATTACAATATAGTCGCTTCATTGACGTTATATTTCCATATAGTCCTTTCGTGGACATCATACACTGTTATAGTCTTTTCATGGACATGTCATTTCATTAAAAATATTTTGTAGACCTGTTATTTCATTGAAGATCCCTGGAAAATATAATAATTCATCATAGTACTTTCGAGGACATATTGTTTCACTATAGTCCCGATGTTGACATGTCTTATAGTCCCTAAACGAACTTATATTTTCCCCTTTCGTCCCCGCTTGGACAGGTATTACTTCAAAGTCCCTATAAGGACCTATCTCTTCTATATAGTCCCAGTATGGACATTTGTTTATTATAATCCTTATATGAACATATCTTTCGATTTAAGTCCCTGTGAGGACATCTGTTCAGCAAAGCCCTTTAGTGCGCACCCTGTATCAATATAGTCCTTTTATGGACATGTTATTTTATTAAAATCCCTTTGGGGATATACTAATTCGAACTAGTCCCTTGTCGACATGAGATTTTCACTATAGTCCCTTAGCGGATATGACATCTCATTATAGTCCCTTCATGGGCAAACTGTTTTAATATAGTCCCTATACGGGCTTATGATATTTTATAGTCCTTATACGAACTTATATTTTTCCTTTTAACTCCTCTGTGTACAAATATGATACTAAAAGTCCTGTTTAAGGCACTATTGTAAATTTCCTAATGATTTATGGGAAGCTTTGAAATTTTATATAGTTATTCATTTCGTCCTTTATCAAACCATAGTATCAATTTTATTCGAATTCTATCGATCTGCTAAATAATTTCAAAAGATCTTCTTAATGGTATAACCTAGCCAATATGTCAATACAGACATTCTATGATGGTAAAACCCTCTAAAGACAATTAATTTTTGTTAACATCTAAGAACATGTTAACACTCCTGGCAGTGTGACTTGAGAAACCACACCCGCCGTCAAGGTATTTAGACTATGTCCAAGCCTTAAAGCCTATATGATCGAATTAGATCATGGCTAAAAATGATGGACTATGTCCAAGCCTCATAGTTTAAAAGATCAATATGATCATGGCTAATATCATCTAATACGTTGATCACATTATTTAACATCCTTTAGCGGTGTTTCGCCTACGGGCTATATACTATATTGTCCATTAGTGACGTTGACAAATGTGACCGTTATGGTTTACTGTCCAAGGTGTTGGGCAAAGCCCAAACCTTATAGTCTATAAGATCGATAAGATCATGACTAATATCCTCAATTACGATATATATATATATATATATATATATATATTATATATATATGTATAAACATCCATTAGTGATGTCCGTTGATTGGCCTATGTGGCTAAAAAAATTGCCTTACTAGCAATGACAGACGTAGTCTATGACTCTCTGCCCAAGGGTGAAGAACTATGTTCAAACCTTAAAGTCCCTGATCAATTAAGATTGCGACTTATAAATTAAAATGCCCTTGTGGCGAGGCCTTATGTGCCATATCTTATATGTCCTTTGCGACAAGGCCTTCGTGCCATATGGTTATTAATGTCCTTTGTGACAAGCCTATATACTACATTTATATGTCTTTCATGACGAAATTATGTTTCATATTTTAAAAGTCCTAGTGACGAGCCGAAGAGCTATACAAAATTCTCAATATAACAAGTACAATTTTAACATTGATCCTTGTCTAAAAGGTAATGGACTCGGCCCAAACCCTAGAGGCCATTGATGGTCCTCTTGTGACCTAGGCAAAATGTAAATGATATACATACAAATAACATTCATTAGGAATGTTCATAACCTATTAGCCTATATGGTTTAATGATACCATGGCTTTTGTATGATAGGTCGTCAGGATGATGACTAGCTATTGTTATGCAACTAAGCAATTGTTTAATTTGATGTTTAGTACCAAGCTTCGAGTATGGCAAAATCGGATCAAACAAATAACAGTCGCGATACTAATGATGCGACAAATGCTAATGATGCAACAAATGTGAACCTCAGTATTAATGGAGTTAATCTCCAAGCTGTGATTGACGCAGCTGTAAAAAAGGTTATGAGAAAGGTCATGAAAAAGTTCAAAGAGCAGAATGCTACTTGCTCTAAATCACATTCCTCTACTCATGAGAAGAGCTTTGTTCATACTTTGAATGCGAAGAATAAACCAAATAAGATGATATATAGCGAGGAGCCCGTTCCCCTAAAGGATGTACTTAAAAAGTACTTTATCTCTTGCAAGTTAAGAGACTTCAATGGCGAAAAAGGGGCCATTGATTGCAGGAAATTGATGGATGAAATGGAAAGCATTGTGTAAATCAGCATTTGTGCTGAGAAAGACATTTTGAGGTAAGTATCACAGTCATTCAAGGGTGATGCCCTTAGTTGGTGGAAACCATTAATAAAATCACAGGAAAGACACTCTTATACAATATGGGATGGTCCAAGTTTATGGACCTTATCCGAAAAACCTATTGTCCGCAACACGAAATAGAAAAGGTGGAATAAGAATTTTCTGACTCTCACCATGAAGAATCTAGACTGTCGACAGTATGTTACAAACTTTAATTCATTGTCTGGGATAGTGCCCTATTCGGTTAACCCAGAATCTAAGCGTAATGCACTATATATATTGGTGGTTTAGCATCAGAAATAAAAAGGCATATTAAGGCTTCAAAGCCTGCTTCTTATAAATCCACTATGGATCTATCTCAGCCACTCACACTAAATGGGTTAAGAAGTAAATCAATCAAAACTGAGATTGACGGAAAAAGGAAAAGAGAAGAGGATAACTCCCAGAAATCTAAGAAAAAGGGTAAGTTTAAGCTTAATAAGAACCCACAAAAATCCAATAAGAAGACTGTATGTGAGACATGCAACAAAAGGCGCTAGGGACAGTGTCGAACGTACCAAAGGCCAAAGCAATGTGGCATCTACGAAATGACTGGTCATCGGTCCAATGAATGTAGAAACAAAAAGAATGCAGTCTATTTTGGTTGTGGCGTTAAGGGCCACATCAGGTATATTCCTTATCATTTATCAGTAATTTTAATGCTAAGAGTTCTTTTTTGAATCAGATACCAATAAGTCCTTCATAAATTGCAAGCTTAACAAACTATTAGAATTTTTCTTATAAGAACTCCAGATATTAAGTAAAGGCAAAACTTACCAACGAAAATCATCGGAACCATTTCTACTATTCTTGTCGGAAAATCTTCATTCATAAATCTAAAGTACTCTTTCTCCAGATAGAGTATGACAATCAGGACCTGAAATTACCCTGGAGACAACGGATAGGATCATACGAATCCATGATCGTCTGAAAGTTGCTAGTAATTGGCAGAAAAATCAATATTTGATGAGAATCGCAAACCTCTTAAGTTCTTAATAAGGAACAGAGTTCAACGGAAAGTGTCACCCTAGAAAGGTGTGCTGTATTTTAAAGTAGCAGGAAAATTAAACTCTGAATATATAGGACCATTTGAGGAGATCGAATAACGAAAAGATCAGTAGCCTATAAGCTTAAATCTACCGAGGGAGCTTGGTGGAATTCACAATGTGTTCCACACTTGTGATTTGAGGATATGTCTAGCTGATAAGTCGATAGTATTATCACATTGATGTGTAGACTAACGAAAAACTTATGGTTTGTTGAGAAACCAGTGTCGAATAAGGATCGACAGGTTAAGAAGCTCCAAAAGAAAACATGTACCTATGATAAAGGTCAACGGGGGTGCCCGTAGAGACCCGAATATGCTATAAAGGTTAAGTCCATTATACGACAAAGAGTACTTCCATCTTATTGAGCAAATCTCGAGGTCAAGATTTCTTTTAAGGGGGTGAGGATGTAACATCTCGTAAAATCGCGACCAATGATGTGTTGACACGTGTACTAAACCCTAATGAAGTTAAACATTGTCTATAAGGGACTAATCTTGCGAAAAATAGAAAACTTTGAATGCGAAAGGACTAAAAGTGTTAACATGCTTAAACTAAGCCTCTGAATAAGCCACTCGTTGGTCGAGAGGAGGCGTTTGCATAATTATTTGAAAGTTTGCGCATCGAAGGATTAAAAGCGTCAACATGTTAATACTTACCTTTGAGTGACCTTTTAACAAACCAAGAGCTTCATGATGTTTGATCATACTCTCCGGAATGTCTAATATTGGCCATCTAAGGCTTTTATGCCAATAAGTGAAGTTACGCGCAAGTTTGCGAGTTAGAGGGGTTAAAAGCGTCAACATGTTTAATTATACCTCTGAATGACCTTTTAACGAACCCGAAGCATTATGACATGCAATCATACTCTCGAGAATGCTTAATATGGATTGCACAGGGCTTTGATGCTATTAAACGAAAATACGCGCAAGTTTGTGCGTTAAAGGGACCAAAAGCATCAACTTCTAAAACTACACCTTTAAATGACTATTTAAGCAAACTATAAACTCCGTGATCTCCGTTTATACCCTCAGGGGTATTTAATACTGACCATGTGAGACTTTTATGCCATCTCACGATAATGCGCGCGAGTTCGTAAATTAAGGGGCAAAAAGTGGCAACGCGCGAAACTACACATTAAGATGATCTTTTAAACAAACCGGGAACTCTGCAATGCTCGACCGCACTCCCGGGTGTATCTGAGATTGGCCATTAGAAGTTTTCACACTTTATATTAATAATTCATATAAGAACATAAGTTTTGTGCCATATATGTCATTTTTGGAAGTTAATAATGAATTAAAATGAATCAGGGACCAAAGCTACCAAAGCAGCAAACATGAGACCTGGGCCGGACCTCGGTCCTGGGCCGCGACCGCCAGGCTTAAAGCCTACGCGGGCCGCGAGCTAAACAAACAGCAGCGACAGCAACTTGTTTTCTTGTTGTTTGTTTTATATCTTGAAGCCCACAACTTTATACAAACCATTTGATCAAACCTTGAGCTGTGGATTGTTTTTAGAAACCTGTTTAACACTTGTAATGATCTCAAAATGATCCTAAACACATGGCATCATCTAAACAAATCTCAAAATCTATAAATAGGCCTTAAATTCTCATTTGCACACTTGCATCATTCCATTCATTCTTTCTATCTCTCACAAATCTAGAGGATCCTAAACATTTTAGAACCTCCTCTGAGTTCTATTCAGTCCCTAGGACCATTTATAAGTGTCCTTTCGTGACTATTTTATTTTATTTGGCTTAAAAAGCCGAAAAGTCAAGCGTTTATGATAAACGCTTTGACTTTTAGTTAGACCGTAAACGGTCAAGCCATTGTTCACAACGAACATGGCTATGTGATCGTAATTAGGTAGGTGTTAAATCCTCAAAAGGGCACCTCCTAAGAATCACGTTTGCTTGGTCAATTGACGGGTCAACGTAATATTGTTTTAAAAAGTCAATGGGTCAGTTTTTGAAATAATTGCGATATGAGTTTAGAAATGTTCTAAAATACGTTTTATCATTTAAACAAATTGTTAAAAATTTATTAGAACATGTGTAAACATGTTCGGCTCGCCAATTCCAGTTTTAGGGTCGGTTCGCAATCGAAAGTCGTGAAGTTTGACTTCTTCGTTGACTTTCGATTATGGACCGAATTAGATTAGTTTGTTACTGATTTTAGGTTCCGTTATGATCGTAATATAATGTAGCATAACCCTATAAGGTTATATTACACAATCATGCTAGAAAACTGAGTTATTGCATATTTTCGTTATTATGCTTAATTTTGACTATTATGCCCTTATAGATTAAAAATGAGATTTTTGAATATATGGTCATATAGAAAACTTAGTTACTGATATATAAACATGTCAAAATTATTTTGACATAATTTTATGGTCACAAATTAAAGATATGCAAGATATCGTAGAATTGAACTTTTTTATTAAACTACGCTTTTGTGCATAAATCATGTTTAGACACAAATTTTGGCACCAAACTCATTACCCACTGTTATGATATTATCTTCAGGGATTTTTGGAATATTGGGTCAGATTATAAACTGAGCATATCATTGCGTTTTTGTATAAATTCGATAAATGACAATAATGCACCTTTTGTTAATAAAATGAGATCTACATATAATTAACATACCAAACCTTTTCCTACTGATTTTATATGAAAAATAAAATATTTTAAACATTCAAGACTGATCAAAATCTTAGAATTTCGTAAACATCGCAAATATCGCCAATTATCGATTTTTACGCTAATTAGGTGCATAGTATGGTTTAAAACCATATTGAACAGCTAAGACTTGTTACCTACTGAGTTTATAAATAAATTTTAATATATTTACAGTAAGTACAAGTCATGAACTTAGACTTCCAAATTTGTCTTTAAAAACATATGTGAAATGATCGAAATGCCCCTACGGTGCATAGTTTGGCCATAAATGGTAAACCACACATATGTATGATATCCTACCGATATAACATTTTAAAATAAATATTTTTACAGAATGCTTTAGACCAGAACATCAGTTTATGTTCAAACCTCTTTTATAAATCCTAAAATGACCAAAATGCCCTTACGGGACTTAACTTGGTTTTAAAATCTCTTTGGGCATAATTGTTGATATCCTACCGATATCATAACATATTTAAAGCATAATAACTTATGGAACTTGTACATGACTCATCCGGCTACCCGTTATGCATATACGCGTTCAGTACGGTTTATGTAACTAGTTTGCATAAATTAACCGAAACAGGTCAAACCTTATCATTTTAACTTCAAATTACAGAATGTATTTAGTTTACCCATATAATACAAGTCTCCATACTTTTCGGGTCTAAATTACATTCCAATCCGGTCATCGCTTAATCTTGCATTTCGTACAGTAAACCTTTATTTAAACTAACCGGTCTAAGTTTGTAACTTAAATAAGACTCGTTAGTAATCTAATAGGTTAATAAAACCTTCGTTCCATATTAGGAACCCGGTAAAAGCTACCTGCACTTGTTTGAATAGATTATACGGCTGAGTGAATTTCATATTTTAAGCTCAGGTAAATACTTTTAACTTATTTTCCCTTATACGGGCTTCGGATACGGTAAATTATTACCGCTTGGTCGGGTGTGGAATATTTAATCGATTATTGGTTAATTCAATGACATAACCCGTTTTTAATCTGTGTTGTTTGAGATATAAACTTTTGGGGGTTAATATGACCGTCTCCTGGATATCCTCGGCTGATTTAAATGCAAATGGCCACGACCTAAGCATGGGGTGTATGCTTACACCTGACAGTTGCGATATGGTTTCTTTTCCCCAAAAAGGGAATTAAGATATAAGATATAACCACACGTAAGGATAACTCCTTGTGGACTATATTAGTGGTGTGTCTATTAATCATGTCTCGGCTTCTATCTCGGGCCCTGAACGTACGACAAACATGTAAGTCTTATACAAGATTATTTTTATATAATTATCCCAAGTTATAAATGAATTTTCGTGCCTTGTGCACTTAAACCAATTTTCATAAAGATTTTCAAAAGAGTCGGTTAATTGTATTTACCAGTGTAAACTGACGTATTTTCAAAAGACTAAGTGACAGGTACTACTCGTAATTGGCTGGAAGCTTCTGGGCGTTAAGTAGAGGATCATGCAAGTCCGTAATGCCTTATGTTTGTTGAACATGTTGTGTATTTGATTTAGCTCCGCCTGTGGATTTAATATTACAAGCTCGAGTGAAATTTTCATTTCAGTATTTTCTGGCAAATGGGTTTTTAAAAATATTTTATATTCCAAGACTTCCGTTGTGTTATTCTGTGTATGTTTGACTATGACGATATCAAACTACGTCACGATACTCCCCACCGGGCCCACCGGTAATATGTGGAAATATCGGGGTGTGACAGTATGGTCCTTATATAGGCTAGGTGGACCTCTCCTGCGCGTCGTGGGAGGAGACCTGGTTTCTTCTGCGTGTCGTCGGGAGGGTCGGCCTAGCAAAGACTGCCATGTGTCCTAGGTTGGTTAGACACGCGTCGTGACACGTGTCACTGGCCGCTTTTCGTCTAAACACACTTTTGTGCGGGTTGGATCATTGATCGCAGGTTTCCTTAACCGCTAAGTTTTCTGAGCACTTAGGGTTTTGATTACAGATTTATTCAGGACATTTTGGATTTTATTGACCAGAAGACTCATGTATTACACCTTTTATAAGAATAAAAAATATATAAGCGATGTTAGATAGAAAAAGAACATGTGTTGATACACGTGTTAAGTTCCAAATTTCGTTTTAACATTCTTTATTTTGTTACACCAGTTGTAAATTATTTTGTGAGAACATCTCAAGAATTCATCTAAAATTGGAAGATGAGATTGATTTGCTTCTACCTTTAGAAATTAAACATATCAATTAACTAACTTAGGTTTTTACAATAATTAGTTTTAAGTTTAACAATTACATATAACTGTATTCTCTTTTGAATCATTTACAGCTTATTCGGTTATTAGTTAAAACATCAAATATTCAATGATGCAGAATAGTTTTGTAATACTTGATACAAAGATTGAATTTATGAAAGAAAAACTTTATTCCAGATTATTTAAAAGAAAAAAATCATAGTTTTGTTCCAGGAGTTTGAATTGTTTATTTGAAAAGCTTAAAAGGGGGAAACTTCTGGACTCTTGAATGTACTTCAACTTATTTCATCAGTTAGAGAAGATGGTTTCACTGGGTTTTGACTTTCATCATCAGAAGATCTTACATAACCTAACAAGTACCAGTAATATACACCTTCAGTAATATACAGCTTCGACTCATTTATTTTTCAATTTTTTCATAACTTGTGTTCGTTAACTTGAAGAAAAAGCTATATACGCAGTTGTCCTTAGTTTCTCAACACTCCAATATCATTTTTTAGTAAACCTCAATTTACAACCCTGGGTTTGATGAAAAAATAAATTTTGACGCCCCTAAGGAACTTATGCCATTTACAACCTCAACATTTAAAATGCGCTACAATATACAACCATCTGTTAGTTGACTGGTATGTTATTGTTGACCAGAGAGGCAATGTTGTCTTTTCACATTCAACCTAACCCTATCTTCTATAAGAAGCCCCCACTTTGGTCTTCACAATAAAAAAACAACATCCACATTTCCCCCAAACCATAATCGGCGATCCTCTCCCCTCTGACGAGTTCTCCAGCGATAATCAACATAATACCACCACGATCACCTCCAGAACAATGCTGCTTCTTCTTTAGGGTTGATTTCAAGTTATATATTAGCATGTATGTATAGCATAAACATAACCACGACCACGATCACATCACGGCATCACAATGATCTCCACACCCAGCATCACCATGAACTGTTTAACTGTACCACACACCATAATTATCTATTTGTGTTTACATTGAACAGAATTAAGTGTTGTTTTGTAGTAGGGTTTAGGCTCTATGCTTCCCAAAAGAACTTTGACTAGATTTGAGGGAACAGGGACAATGAAGTAGAGGAAGATGAAGCTATGGAGTAGGTTAGCTTGATAATTTAGGTAATCTAGGTTAATCTCACTATCAAGAATATTAGATTAACCACTAATTATTTTGGTTTTTGTCATATATATATAGGATAAGGATTGGTTAGGAACCACCCTTTATTACGAGAACCAATGTGAACACAACCAAAAATTCCTAAAAATACCTAAAAACACACAAAAATTTTTTATTATTTTTTTATATAAAAATCGCTACTTTTAGTTTCTAAAAAAATTCGGGTAACAATTATGGATCCACATGTGCATATGTATCATTTATTTGACAAATTTCATAATACATTACCAGTATTAGACAATTGCACTTTTATTTACACTAGCATCAGTAATACAATACTATTTACATTACAAATATTAGAAATGCACATGTGCATCTATATGTATAAACAAGATATAACGTGTTTTTGGTACACTACTTTGAATACACTTTCATTTTCATCTATCATACCATCCATAATACACTACCATTACCTCCTACTATCCATAATACACTACCATTACCAATATGTATTTATGCACGTGTGTCACACCCTGGCTTTGCGGAAGCGTGGTTAATTTGGTGTGACTTCTTAATACCATAGCTTAACCATAACAAAGCTATATGAAATAAAACCATGCAAGATCATCCATTCGATTAAGTTTTAAAAACCAAATACAATAACATTGTCTTAACGGAAACACATCCTAGCGACATAAACATTGTTCAACAAACACAACATAACATAAGCATAGTTTAAGGACTGTGACTTGTCCAGGAAAGAGTCACATTCCCTAAACCCGGATGACCTCGTAACTAGTGCAGCGGGAAAACGTGTCATACCGCGCCAGATCCTTTAATTCCCTGAAATACATGTAAGTTGAAAAATCAACAATAATGTTGAGCGAGTTCATGTGTAGGTGAGTAAATAAACCTTTGTAAGTATAAAAATCCTGGTATGTAGCAAATAAGGGAATTGAGATCACCAATGGTTTGCAAGGCCATTGATATGTGTGAAGTGCAAGTAGGGAGACTCAAACCTAGCGGATTTATGCGTTGGGCACGAAGTCACCCCGAGGTCCGTTTCTAGTTTGGCCTGGGGCTGGGCTCGCTACACCCAGATAGATCTACCGCTCCTGTCCCTCGGTCCTACCATGAGGACTAATGGCCTCATGTTGCTCCTACCCACTCACATGATCTAAGTAGTAAACCTCCTTACGCTAACCATACCATGTATAAAGTACTTGTAATCAAAGTAACATGTATTTCACCCCCGTAGTTTAGAAAATTGAAAACAGTTAAGAGAAAAGGGGGACATGAACTCACAGTGGTGCGTCTCTACCAAGTATGTCTCCTGATCAAGCAGCTGTGTGACGACCTACACGTACTAATTCTATTAGACGGACGGCCGTTCCTTAGCTTTATGGTTTAAGTTTTTGGAAAATAGTTAGACAACTATTTCGTGTTTACATTTAGTAAATACTTGGTAATCATTTTCCTTCCCAAGGATGGGGGATTTAATACACGTGTGTTCGTATAATTTCGAAATATATAATTAAGTCTCACTTAAAATATATTTTATTTCTAACTCCAAAATATAAATATTCTTCTCAAAAATATTATATTTTCTATTACATAAATTTTCCCAAAATAATATCTTGACAAAAATACGCGTTAAGTCATATTTTCTTAAAATGCGTAAGTTACGTTTTAGAGATCGAGTGGTAATAATAATTACCGGTGTAACTTATATATTTATCGTAGAGGCGTTCGTATTATTTTGGATTCGTTAACATTCGATAATACTATTTTCACCCTAAAAATAATATTTATACACTTCACAAAATTATTGACAAGTGACGTGGTGAAAAATAAATATATTTATTAAATATATATTTATCGTGTTTTATTTTGTGAAATCCCACCTCCGATATTTTGTAAATAAAGTCGTGGCGAAATCTATATTTTGAAAACAAGTCGAGAAGTATTTCGCCAGAGTTTCCCCTTTAACTGGAGGTGGCCACGCTTTTAAGCGTATCATTTTCTTTTATAAATCAAACCAACATTCTTTTCATTCAATCAAAACAATGTCCAAAACAACAAACTAGTAAATAAATATGTCTATCGCATAAATCTCATGAACTTGTAGTTTTTCCAACACTATGATGTAAATCCCAATACTTTTAGCGGATCTTTATATAAATCAATCCGGTTTCGTAAAAACCCCGTTTTTAAAGAAATTCCATCTTTACAACTTCTCGTCATCTTTTTCAAAAATAGTTATTTTGTCGAAAGTGTGTGCTACACAAGTGTTTACACACCGTGTGTTCTAAAAATCATTCGTGTTAGTGTAAGATCCGTCTTTAGAAAACATGATTTCTTTGATACTTGGTTCTTTGAAAATACCGCTTGTAGATACGTAGATCTACTAGTTTTAAACACTATTTCACAAGCTAAATCGCTTTTACACAAGTTCATGATTCGTGTGTGGTAGAGTTTCATCCTTTAACCCTTGTTACTTCCAAAACAACCTTATGTCATGATCCATGATCATGACCAACCCGGGTTAAATGACGATCCGAGCTACCACAACATAGATCGGGTCCAAATAATCACACAAATCAATTACTACAAGATTTACACAACATATGAGCTTTTAACCATCATTACAAGTATTTTTAGTAAACTTTTGTGTGTCATTTTGTAAGATTACGAGTTTTAACCGTTACAAATCATATTAACCACTTCAAAATAGTTCGAGAGGGTGATTATAGCAACTTACTACTAGCTCGAGGCTAGGGAAGAATCTAAGCGCAAAATGAGAGGATAAAAGCAATAGAGTGAGGTCCTTCGCCTTCCGAATGCACCAAGCCTTCTTATCCGCGATCCTTAACGCTTGTATGGGCTTGGAAAGTGAAGATCAAAACCGAAAAATATGATGGATGTAGAGGGGGTGTTCGGCCGAAGCCTTTGAGAGAGAGAGAGAGAGAGAGTGTTTTGAGTGGTGAGATGTGATGAATGTTATGGAGTGTTAAACCTTGATCTTATAGGCAATTATCACCACCATTATCCAAGGGTTCTTGTGCTTTCTTGATATGGGACAAGAGAAAATAAAATAATCAAGTTTAGGACAAAAGATGTCCTCATGGGGACGGTTTGGTTAGAGTGGGGGGGGGGTCCCTAGTTCAAATCCAACCATCTAGTTAGTTAATAGTTAGGTTAATCTAGGTTAGTTAAGTGATTAACCCGGTTAATAGTGTGTTGTGCTTTATTGCGGGTGTTAGGGTATTCAGGGACCCTAACTGGCTCAGAAAAAGATAAATAATGTTATTAACAATATTTTCATGTTCCGGGTATAGTCCGGTTGTTCGGTTGGATAGTAACCCGTTAAAGCGTTAAACAAGCTTTAAAGTGTCGTTATTATTATTTTTAGTGACACAACTTATTCCTCCAAAGTGTCGGGAATATTTTCCTCGTGTCTTGGCACTTTATTAGTTAGCCAAATGCTGAATTTTTATGTTAAAGTGCTGAATTTTGTACTTAGAGTACGTTTTAGGCACATCCAGTCATTGTAACTTATTCCTAGAGACGCAGTTCTACAACCCTTGTATCCCTACACTCACCACTAGTGTAGTAAAATATTTCTGGTTCATACAGGCCTTAGAGGCAGTGTCTGCCTGATGCTGGCTTTATCAGCATGTTCAATAGGTTATCTGTTCATTGTGCTACTTTGCTTTTGGTGCATCATGTTTGTCACTAAGGTGCAGCATGTAAATAATGTAGTGACGGTAAGTAAAGTATGATGCAGGGATATGCATGTATCAGTATTCAAGTAGCAGTTTATTCACAAGTTCAAGCAAGCACAGTAATTAAGCAGTAATTAATTATTAATTAAGTCGTACGGATACCTGGTTTAGTGAGGGTTGTCACATTCTCCCCCCGTTAGAAAATTTTCGTCCCGAAATTTTAAGTTCTGCTTGTAGATGCAGGGTTCTTAGGAAAAAGGTGTGGGTATTTCTCTTTCATCCGGTCCTCACGCTCCCAGGTGTATTCAGGACCATGTCTGGCATTCCAACGAACTTTGACGAGCTTGACACTGCTCCGGCGGGTCTTGTTTACTTTCCAATCCGTAACCTCAACCGGTTCTTCAATGAAATGGAGCGTGTCGTCAACATGAATCTCCAACTTGGAATTCCAAGTGTTTCCGGTTTGGATCTGCATAGGCTTTCTGTCAGTGGCGAGCTGCTTCGATGCGTTTTCGGATCTGCGCAATCTTGTCTGTCGTCTCTTGAACGATTTCGGGACCAACAAGCTGTCTATCACCTGCGTCAGCCCAACATAGGGGTGATCGACACTTGCGTCCGTAAAGAGCTTCGAATGGCGCGGCACCAATACTGGTGTGGTAGCTGTTGTTGTATGAAAATTCGACCAGTGGCAAGTGCTTATCCCAGCTACCGCCCAAATCCATAACACACGCTCTCAGCATGTCTTCCAAAGTCTGTATCGTCCGCTCGCTTTGCCCGTCGGTCTGCGGGTGAAATGCGGTGCTCAGATTTAATTGTGAGCCAAAAGCTTCTTGGAAGGATTGCCATATCCTTGACTCAAACCTTCCATCTCTATCAGAGATGATCGAGAGAGGCACTCCATGACGTGCGACGATCTCTCTCATGTAAATTTCAGCCAATTTGCTCGTATCACCCTTCTCTCTGGTATGTAAGAAGTGTGCTGATTTTGTTAATCGATCCACTATTACCCAAATAGTGTCATGGCCTTTTGGCGTTCTTGGCAACTTTGTAATAAAATCCATTGAGATTTGTTCCCATTTCCACTTAGGAATCTCGGGTTGTTGCAGAAGTCCTGAAGGCTTCTGATATTCCGCTTTAACCTTAGCGCATGTTAAACATTTGCTCACATAAACAGCAACATCGCCTTTCATCCTAGGCCACCAATAATAATCTTTGAGATCCTGGTACATCTTATCCGCTCCAGGGTGGATAGAGTACCGCGACTTGTGAGCTTCATCGAAAATAACCTTCCTTAAACCACCAAACAGAGGAACCCAAATCCTTTTCTCAAAACATAACGTTCCTTCCTCGTTTGGTACCAGTAGCTTCTCCATCCCACGGAGATATTCTTCTTCAAGGTTTCCTTCCTTGAGAGCTTCTTTCTGCGCGGCACGAATGCGCAAGGAAAGATCGGTTCGGATAATCATTTCTAAAGCCCTAACCCTTATGGGCTTGATCCTTTCCTTTCGACTTAGGGCATCGGCGACCACATTCGCCTTCCCTGGATGATACTTTATCTCGCAGTCGTAATCGTTCAGCAACTCAACCCAACGTCTTTGCCTCATATTCAGCTCCTTCTGGTTGAATATGTGTTGTAGGCTCTTGTGATCTGTAAAAATTGTACACTTTGTACCATAAAGGTAGTGTCTCCAGATCTTTAATGCAAATACCACAGCGCCAAGTTCCAAATCATGTATGGTATAGTTCTTTTCGTGCACTTTCAATTGACGTGATGCGTACGCAATAACCTTTTGGCGTTGCATCAACACGCAACCCAATCTTTGACGCGAAGCGTCGCAGTATACTACAAAATCATCTGTACCTTCCGGTAGTGCTAAGATTGGCGCATTGCAGAGCTTATCCTTCAATATCTGGAACGCTTCTTCCTGTTTGATTCCCCAATCAAACTTCTTATCCTTCTGCGTGAGGAGCGTCAACGGTTGAGCGATTTTTGAAAAATCCTCAATGAATCTTCGATAGTAGCCAGCCAAACCCAAGAATTGTCGAATCTCGGTTGGCGTCTTTGGCGTTTCCCAATTCTTAATCGCTTCGATCTTGGTGGGATCCACGTGGATTCCATCTCCATTTACCACTTGCCCAAGGAATTGTACTTCTCATAGCCAAAACTCGCACTTAGAGAACTTGGCATACAGCTGTTCTTTCTTCAGCAGCTCCAAAATAGCTCTTCGATGTTGTTCGTGCTCAGCCTTTGTCCTTGAATAAATCAAGATGTCGTCGATGAACACAATCATGAACTTGTCCAAGTACGGCTTGCATACTCTATTCATCAAATCCATGAACACTGCAGGTGCGTTTGTTAACCCAAACGGCATAACTAGGAACTCGTAGTGCCCATAACGAGTTCTGAAGGCTGTCTTTGGGATACTCTCCTCTTGTATCCTTAACTGATGGTATCCAGATCGAAGATCGATCTTTGAATAAAAGCTTGAGCCTTGCAGTTGGTCAAACAGATCATCAATCCTTGGCAGAGGGTATCTATTCTTGATCGTCAGCTTGTTCAACTCCCGGTAGTCAATACACATATGAAAACTACCGTCCTTCTTCTTGACAAACAAAACTGGAGCTCCCCAAGGTGAGAAGCTTGGTCGGATAAATCCCTTGTCTAACAACTCTTGAAGTTGTGTCGACAGTTCCTGCATCTCAGACGGAGCAAGTCTATAAGGTGCCTTAGCCACAGGTGCGGCGCCTGGAACTAAGTCAATGCGGAACTCTACTTGTCTCTGAGGTGGCAGTCCAGGTAAGTCCTCTGGGAAGACTTCTGGATATTCCCTCACGACAGGGATGTCTTCTATTCTTGGCTCAGCAGCCTTCTTATCCACAATGTGTGCCAGGAAGGCAACACATCCCTTCTGCAAACACTTTCGCGCTTTCAGGCAGCTGATGATTCTTAACGGCGTATCACGCTTCTCCCCGTGAACCACAATTGTTTCGCCATCTTCGGTTGGGATACGAACGACCTTTTCGCGACAAACTATTTCAGCCTTGTTGCCTGATAACCAATCCATTCCTACCACCACGTCGAAGCTTCCCAACTGAACTGGTAGTAGATCCAAAGCGAACTCACGCTCTCCCAATTCGATCACACAACCTTTGATAACTTCATTGGCTTCTACTATCTTTCCATTAGCCAATTCGATTGAGTACGGAATATCTAATTTACTAGCGGCTAAACCAAGCATATTCTTAAACTCTAACGACACGAAGCTATAATCGGCGCCAGTATCAAATAAAACGGATGCATAGCGTTGGTTTACAGGGAACGTACCAGTGACAACATTGGGATCCTGGCGCGCCTCCCTCGCTTCAATATTAAACACTCTTCCACGGGCTTGGTTTAACTCTGGGCAGTTCCTCTTGTAATGCCCAAGATCACCACAGTTGAAGCATCCGGGTCTCTGCCCGTTTCCACCAGCTTGATTATTCCTTTGGTTATGATTCACAGCGCCCGCTTGATTAGCATTGTTGCCTCGATTCCCATTACCTCCATTGTTTCCTTGTGGGCGATTTCCATTCCCACCCCGGTTGTTATTTCTGTTTCCGAATCCTCCCTGGCCAGCAGTGGCCCAACAAGTGTCCTTCAAATGGCCCGACTTTCCACATGCTTCGCATACTTTCACACTACAATGGCCAGAATGGTGGCGTTGGCAGGTATTACACTTGGGCTGGGTGCCCATATATCCTTTTCCTTTCTTTCCACTACCAGCTGTAACCTGAGCTGGCGTGCCTGATCCTCCTTTCTTAACAACCACACTGGCGCCCTGCTTGAAGTTCGAGAACTTCCATTTGTGACCTCCTGATGACTCGACGTGAGTCTCTTTCTTTTTAGGCTCAGCATCATCGAACTTGTTCAGGCGAATAGCCTCCTCTGTGAGAGCTACGCTCAGATCAATTGCCTCAGTAATTGTCGCAGGCTTGGATGAGGTCACCATGCTTATGATTTGAGGAGCTAATCCCCAAATGAAATGTTCAATCCGCTTGAACTCCGGAGTGACCATGTAGGGTACCACATGCGATAAGTCATGGAACCTCTGAACGTATTCTGCGATCTTTGGACCTTCCATTTTCAAATGCCAGAACTCAGTTTCCAATCTTTGGATTTCCGCGCGAGAGCAGTACTTTTTGCGCATAAGTTCCTTCAGTTCGGTCCAGGTTAGCGCGTAGGCAGCAGCTTCACCAAGTGTCTGTACTTGCAAATTCCACCAAGAGAGGGCTCCATCCAAGAATAGCCCCGAGATATAGGTGACTTGCTGATCTAGTGCGCATTTTCTCATGCGAATAACAGATTCAGTTTTCTCAGCCCAACGAACAAAGGCGACAGCACCTCCTGTGCCATCAAAGTTGACCGGTTTGCAGTCTAGAAACTGCTTGTAGGTGCACCCTGCACACACATTGTAACATGTGAACGGCATTAGCATCTTTGCTATAGATATCCAATTAGGTCATGGTATGTCTAAATGTCTTAGTATTACCATGAGGTGGATTGTTGTTGCCATTGTTGTTTGAGTTGCTTCCGCTGGGTCCTCCTTGCGAGGCGGCGCATTGTGCGATGGCAGCAGCGATGACTTGTTGGAGTTCTGCCTCATTGGTAGGCATCGGCGTTTGACGTCTCGGCGGCATCTTCTAAAAGATGGGTTTACGTCGGTCAGGCCATAATAAAGATCCCATGTTATAATACGTACGCTTTATTATGATAGTAATAGTACATAACATCTCATGTTATAATCATATCAATCACACAACATCCCATGTTATAAATCATAAATAATCAATCAAAACATCACATATGATGAGAATACTGCGATTGCCATATATCGAGACCACATAGTAAGTGTACGGGTACATAATAGTGTCATACAACATCAGTCGACTAAGGGCTACATCACCCTAGTCCAAAAACTATATCAAATCAGTGTTAGTGCATCAAATACATGTCAACAAAAGTCAGAATCATAATGTAGTCTCCAAAAATGTTGTGCAGTCAAAAGCAATCGCCGTCTTCTCACCAGCGTCTACCCATACGGTACTGAAGAGCTCTACACGGATGGCGGTGGAGGAGGGGGAAAGTGAGTGTAAAACAAGCGACGCAAATGGAGCCAGTCCTCCTCCATGGCTCTCTGGGTACGCAAGAAAGAAGCAACCTGCTGCTCTAGGGCAAAAAGGTGTGCAACATAGTCTGATGGTAAAGGTCGAGAGGGCTGCAAAGGAGAGTGGGTCTGACCCTGGCACTGACACGGCGGCGGCTGGGCTCTCTCAAGCTCATGAATGCGTTGCGTGTGTGCCTCGTGTTGGGCGACAAAAGACATCAGAACGTCCTCAATAGTATACCCCATATGGAAAGAATGGTAGGGGTCGGTCGGTGGCATGGCAGGTGGTGATGACCAGAGAAACGGCTCACTGGTGGGATCAAAAGGTGCCACATGAAATGGAGAAACAGGGGGAAAAGTAGCAGACGGTGGTATAGCAGGGATAGATACCGGTCCATGTCCAAAACGGTGAGCCGAAGAACCCTCCAGCTCTAGTGACGCGACGCCGACCTGGAGAGGGTACTGAGCAAAAGAGAAATCAACATGACGGGTATCAGTGATCTGAGGGGGAATAGATGGAACCTCATCATCAACAGGAATCCACCCATGCTGGGCGTGCTCATCTCGTGGGTCAATCTGTGCATCAAAAAGTGCTCGATCAAACTGTACAGGCATAGGGTCAAGGTGGGGTGCAACAAGAGGGTCAACAGGTACATCAGCAATAAGTGGGGGATCAACATGATCAGCAGCAATGACATGATCGCCCTCCAACAACGGAGCATCCACTGGGTGATCATCAATAGGTGGGTCAGCAATGACAGGCTCAATAATAGGTGCGTCGGCATGAACTGGGTCGTGCTCAAACGCAGGGTCTAGAGCGGCTACCTGCTCAGGGGCCATGGCAGGCTCGGGGTCATCAAAGTCCATCCCAAAATCAAACTCGGGATCGATGGGATCAACTGGGTCTACTGGGTCGACTGGATCCTCCATAGGCTGATCCATGGGTATAAACTCTATATCCTGATCTGGGTCGAATCCTGGGGGAAAGACAGGATCGGAATCCTCCACATCATCGTGGTCGAAAGTAAAACTAGGAATAGGGGCAACAGAGGATGCCTGGTCGGGATCTGATCCATGTGAGAAGTGCTGCGCACTCTGAGTGTGTGAAGGTGCGGAGGCCACAGACTCGAAAGAGTCTGGGACCGGAGAGTGAGCGGGTGACTCCTCGGCGGGAGCATCTGCGATCATCAAGAGATCACCAGCAGCAAGAAGGGCCTCGCCCTGAACATCCTCCTCTAAGGGCTCTTCATCATACAGATCGACGTCGCCATCATCGTCGGCGTCGAGAAGCAAATCGTAAGCAGGATAAACAGCTAAGGGTATGGGAGCAGGGATCTCCACTAACGGTAGGTCCCCGGCCAAAGGGCCATCAGCGAGCTCATCAGCACCATCAGGTAAAGCAAAGGGCTGAAAGTCGTCCTCGTCCGTGCTAGTAACGTCGGATGTGTGGACCTCGTGCTCTGAAGACTCTAGGTCATCTGACACTATAGGTCTAGGTCCTGTGGTGTCTGAGTCACCTGTGCCAGAGGTGTCCATGGTGTCTGTAACATAAACACAAACATGCACAAACAGTCAATCATACAATCAAATAATCACATAAGTCACCAAGTAAGCATTCAAATAATTCTCCTAGTCCCACTAGCCTCCCAGTCTCCTAGACTGATACTCCTAGTCTCACTAGCCAAATTCTCCCAGCCTCTTAGAATGCTCTTCCTAGTCTCACTAGCCATCTTCCTCGATCTCTTAGATCGAGCCTCGGCCTCCCAGACCGAGCCTCGGCCTCCAAGACTGAGCCTATAAATAATAAATAAAATGTGCTCAACATTTGTTTGTAAAAACGTTTTGGATCTGGACTTAAGTGGTATGCAGTAAAAATGTTTTCGTGAGAGCCCTAGTGATCATAGTCTAGACTCGAGAAAGAATCCTAGTTCGCTATGATCAGAGCTCTGATACCAAGCTGTCACACCCTGGCTTTGCGGAAGCGTGGTTAATTTGGTGTGACTTCTTAATACCATAGCTTAACCATAACAAAGCTATATGAAAAAAAAACCATGCAAGATCATCCATTCGATTAAGTTTTAAAAACCAAATACAATAACATTGTCTTAACGGAAACACATCCTAGCGACATAAACATTGTTCAACAAACACAACATAACATAAGCATAGTTTAAGGACTGTGACTTGTCCAGGAAAGAGTCACATTCCCTAAACCCGGATGACCTCGTAACTAGTGCAGCGGGAAAACGTGTCATACCGCGCCAGATCCTTTAATTCCCTGAAATACATGTAAGTTGAAAAATCAACAATAATGTTGAGCGAGTTCATGTGTAGGTGAGTAAATAAACCTTTGTAAGTATAAAAATCCTGGTATGTAGCAAATAAGGGAATTGAGATCACCAATGGTTTGCAAGGCCATTGATATGTGTGAAGTGCAAGTAGGGAGACTCAAACCTAGCGGATTTATGCGTTCGGCACGAAGTCACCCCGAGGTCCGTTTCTAGTTTGGCCTGGGGCTGGGCTCGCTACACCCAGATAGATCTACCGCTCCTGTCCCTCGGTCCTACTATGAGGACTAATGGCCTCATGTTGCTCCTACCCACTCACATGATCTAAGTAGTAAACCTCCTTACGCTAACCATACCATGTATAAAGTACTTGTAATCAAAGTAACATGTATTTCACCCCCGTAGTTTAGAAAACTGAAAACAGTTGAGAGAAAAGGGGGACATGAACTCACAGTGGTGCGTCTCTACCAATTATGTCTCCTGATCAAGCAGCTGTGTGACGACCTACACGTACTAATTCTATTAGACGGACGGCCGTGCCTTAGCTTTATGGTTTAAGTTTTTGGGAAATAGTTAGACAACTATTTCGTGTTTACATTTAGTAAATACTTGGTAATCATTTTCCTTCCCAAGGATGGGGGATTTAATACATGTGTGTTCGTATAATTTCGAAATATATAATTAAGTCTCACTTAAAATATATTTTATTTCTAACTCCAAAATATAAATATTCTTCTCAAAAATATTATATTTTCGATTACATAAATTTTCCCAAAATAATATCTTAACAAAAATACGCGTTAAGTCATATTTTCTTAAAATGCGTAAGTTAAGTTTTAGAGATCGAGTGGTAATAATAATTACCGGTGTAACTTATATATTTATCGTAGAGGCGTTCGTATTATTTTGGATTCGTTAACATTCGATAATATTATTTTCACCGTAAAAATAATATTTATACACTTCACAAAATTATTGACAAGTGACGTTGTGAAAAATAAATATATTTATTAAATATATATTTATCGTGTTTTATTTTGTGAAATCCCACCTCCGATATTTTGTAAATAAAGTCGTGGCGAAATCTATATTTTGAAAACAAGTCAAGAAGTATTTCTAACACTTATAGTGAAAATAATTCTAAGTGTTAGGTTTTTACTAAAATTTCGCCAGAGTTTCCCCTGTAACTGGAGGTGGCCACGCTTTTAAGCGTATCATTTTCTTTTATAAATCAAACCAACATTCTTTTCATTCAATCAAAACAATGTCCAAAACAACAAACTAGTAAATAAATATGTCTATCGCATAAATCTCATGAACTTGTAGTTTTTCCAACACTATGATGTAAATCCCAATACTTTTAGCGGATCTTTATATAAATCAATCCGGTTTCGTAAAAACCCCGTTTTTAAAGAAATTCCATCTTTACAACTTCTCGTCATCTTTTTCAAAAATAGTTATTTTGTCGAAAGTGTGTGCTACACAAGTGTTTACACACTTGTGTGTTCTAAAAATCATTCGTGTTAGTGTAAGATCCGTCTTTAGAAAACATGATTTCTTTGATACTTGGTTCTTTGAAAATACCGCTTGTAGATACGTAGATCTACTAGTTTTAAACACTATTTCACAAGCTAAATCGCTTTTACACAAGTTCATGATTCGTGTGTGGTAGAGTTTCATCCTTTAACCCTTGTTACTTCCAAAACAACCTTATGTCATGATCCATGATCATGACCAACCCGGGTTAAATGACGATCCGAGCTACCACAACATAGATCGGGTCCAAATAATCACACAAATCAATTACTACAAGATTTACACAACATATGAGCTTTTAACCATCATTACAAGTATTTTTAGTAAACTTTTGTGTGTCATTTTGTAAGATTACGAGTTTTAACCGTTACAAATCATATTAACCACTTCAAAATAGTTCGAGAGGGTGATTATAGCAACTTACTACTAGCTCGAGGCTAGGGAAGAATCTAAGCGCAAAATGAGAGGATAAAAGCAATAGAGTGAGGTCCTTCGCCTTCCGAATGCACCAAGCCTTCTTATCCGCGATCCTTAACGCTTGTATGGGCTTGGAAAGTGAAGATCAAAACCGAAAAATATGATGGATGTAGAGGGGGTGTTCGGCCGAAGCCTTTGAGAGAGAGAGAGAGAGAGAGAGAGAGAGAGAGAGAGAGAGTGTTTTGAGTGGTGAGATGTGATGAATGTTATGGAGTGTTAAACCTTGATCTTATAGGCAATTATCACCACCATTATCCAAGGGTTCTTGTGCTTTCTTGATATGGGACAAGAGAAAATAAAATAATCAAGTTTAGGACAAAAGATGTCCTCATGGGGACGGTTTAGTTAGAGTGGGGGGGGGGGTCCCTAGTTCAAATCCAACCATCTAGTTAGTTAATAGTTAGGTTAATCTAGGTTAGTTAAGTGATTAACCCGGTTAATAGTGTGTTGTGCTTTATTGCGGGTGTTAGGGTATTCAGGGACCCTAATTGGCTCAGAAAAAGATAAGTAATGTTATTAACAATATTTTCATGTTCCGGGTATAGTCCGGTTGTTCGGTTGGATAGTAACCCGTTAAAGCGTTAAACAAGCTTTAAAGTGTCGTTATTATTATTTTTAGTGACACAACTTATTCCTCCAAAGTGTCGGGAATATTTTCCTCGTGTCTTGGCACTTTATTAGTTAGCCAAATGCTGAATTTTTATGTTAAAGTGCTGAATTTTGTACTTAGAGTACGTTTTAGGCACATCCAGTCATTGTAACTTATTCCTAGAGACGCAGTTCTACAACCCTTGTATCCCTACACTCACCACTAGTGTAGTAAAATATCATTGTAACTTATTCCTAGAGACGCAGTTCTACAACCCTTGTATCCCTACACTCACCACTAGTGTAGTAAAATATTTCTGGTTCATACAGGCCTTAGAGGCAGTGTCTGCCTGATGCTGGCTTTATCAGCATGTTCAATAGGTTATCCGTTCATTGTGCTACTGTGCTTTTGGTGCATCATGTTTGTCACTAAGGTTCAGCATGTAAATAATGTAGTGACGGTAAGTAAAGTATGATGCAGGGATATGCATGTATCAGTATTCAAGTAGCAGTTTATTCACAAGTTCAAGCAAGCACAGTAATTAAGAAGTAATTAATTATTAATTAAGTCGTACGGATACCTGGTTTAGTGAGGGTTGTCACAACGTGTGAATCAACACCCTCTATACCATACCAAACAACATATTACATCATAAAGTGACAAATATAACCAAACCATTAATCACTAGATATAACTAACCAAAAACATGTATATTGGCTTACTTCATCATTCAAAATCACAAACTTTTTGTACCAAAACACGATATATCACGTTCATACATATAGATGCACATATGCATTTTATAAATTGCTAATGTAAAAAGTAGTGTATTACGGATGGTATTGTAAATGAAAGTGCAATTGTCTATTATTGGTAATATATTATGAAAATTGTCAAAGAAATGATACATATGCACATGTGCATTGATAATTGTTACTAGGATTTTTTTTTTGTAACGAAAATAGCGATTTTAATTAAAAAGTAATAAAAAAATTTGTGTGTTTTTTAGTTATTTTTGTGTTCACATTGGTTCTCATGGTTCTCGCAATAAGAGTGGTTCTCAAATGAACCTACCCTACCCTATATATATATACGAGATCAGGAGAAAACGCCCTAAAGTGTGAGAACGGTGAGAACGGATTCTGGCCCAACACGTGGCACACGATATAGTGAAGGGCAGAGGGGCTTTTTTGTCCTTTTATATTCTTTTTTCAATGCGTCTCACAACACCGCTTCATTTTTTTGGCGTGTAAGATTTTTTTGGCGTTTAGTTAGATTCAACTACATGGCGTTTTATTGTTTTTTAGATCATGTGCATAGTAAATATTTTGGCATTTATGGCGTCCCCAAATTCAATAAAATAATTTAGTAATTATAACTTCTTTTCGTCCATGGCATTCCCAAATTCATTGTGCGTTTTTGTAAATTTCAACAGTTCATATATGTTATCAAGGTAAATTTCTTGGCGTTTATGGCGTTTGAAAATTCTTTAGTAATTTAAAAGAGTACAGCTAAGACGAAATCAAACAAAAACTAATTGTCTTCTATGGATGGTATTACATCAGAGATATAACCATCGCTTTGTTCATCACTCTCATCAGACTCATCATCATCATCATCTTGTTCATTAGCGTATAACGCCATAATCTCATTTCTTCTTTGTTGCATCCTGTACTTGAATGTATTCACAACGCTGGATCTTGCATCGTTCGAAGGTGCTAAATCACAAAGCTGTTCAAGAAGATGTAGTCTATCTATGTTCAGCACTTCGTCCATTGTCAATGAATAATCCACCCCGTGCTGATAGCTCACGTTCACCATTCTTGATTGTTCATCCAGAATCCAACTGGTAACTTTTTGTAGATCAGTATCGTCAACATCATCATCTTCTTGAAATTTTCTCTTTAATCTTCTTATTACCGTTCGAGTCCTTTCAGAATCGTAGGCCACCGGAATCCCAAGGGCTAGAATATCCATCTGAATGGCTTCATCCATACTAAGTATAGCCTTGATTATCTTGACTTTCACCTTTCTTATGTCAGAGAACTTTAGGACGAAATGTCCCTCTGACCTCTCAAACCTCCATGCAATAACATGAGTCATTTTTTTAAATTCTATGGCGTTTTAAACAATTTGTGGCGTGTTTAGTGAATGTAAGGAGTGTGAAGCTTTGTTTAGCTGTTGTACTTATATAATGAGCTTTTTTTGGCGCCAAGTAGATATATGTTTTTTGGCGGTAAAAAGCATCAGTAATTTTTTTTTATGCGTATTTTTGTGTATCAGTTGTTGTGCCATGTAGGATGCAGGCCTATAATGTGACAGGTAATTATGGCGTTTTGGAAAGATAAATAAATTCAATTATGATGGCGTGACTTTTAATATAATAAATGTTAATAATAAAGTTTTCCGTCGTTTCAGTTACTGTTTGCAGTTATTGTTTTGTTCAGCTTCATCTGTTAAGGCTGTAACACTTCCCATCTTTTCAGGGTTTGGCGTTTTGTTTTTAATCGCGTTTAGATAAAGATGGCACGTTGTGTTATACATTGCTTTAATGGCGTTTAGTCAATTATTGGCGTTTTTAATAATAATAATTTGTTAAAGTAATTTCATTATTAGTTTTGGCATTTTTTGGCGTTTTATATAGTAACAACGTGCTTTGCCAGTATCCGTTCTCACAGTTTTCATACTATTTAGGCGTTTGGTGTTTGTAGTTTTTGGGGTTTTATAAACATTTTTTTCCAGATATAATTTATTTTATTCGTGGAGAATTAGATAAAAAACAATAGAAAATGATCCCCTAAAAAATTAAAAATGCTAATCTATTTTTTTAATCCAAATCTTCACTTTCATCAGCCTCTTCTACTTGATTATTTTGTGCCTTGAACCTTTGAATACCTTAGTTAGATGCCGATTTTCCTACATAAAGCCCGTCTTTTAGACAAAGCTGATTAGTAGCATCCTGTATTTTGGTGTGATCTATTGTTGTTTGGTGACATGTTGTTGAAGATCAACGCCTGCTTGGATGCTAATATGATCATGGAGTCCAAAATAGCATTTACACTGGTATCGATCCCTTCATGCCATCAATATATCCATCAAAAACAAAGCTCACATAATGATATATCACTGTCATCAGTCTCTTTTTCTTGAATATTTGTCCATCTCATTCAGCAAAAGCTTATAGAGATATCCACCTCAGGCAAGGATCCATTCAATGAAACTTCATGCAGAACAATACTGAATATTGAAGAAATGAGTTTTGCCATAGGTGGTTTTATTAACTATTTTGTTGGCGTTTTAAAGTGAGTGGTTTCTAGGAAACATGGCGTTTGTTTTGGATGTGATCAATTGATTTTCCAGGTACGTTTCTCTTTATAGGATGATTTTGGCACGTAGATTAGGCGAGATTTTATGATAATAAATGCTAGTAATAAAGTAACCGTCCTTTCAGTTTCTGTGTGTATTTACTGTTTTGTTCAGCTTTATCAGTTAAGGGTGTTAGACGTCCCATCTTCCAAGTTTGGCGTTTTTATATTTAATTGCGTTTTTTGTAGACCAAGATGATAAAATACACTAAGAGAGAAAAAAATACATACGAAAAGTAGTTTTTATTATTTTTCGTTTTGTATTCAGTGACTTTTGTGGTTCTTTTTGGCGTTTTGAAACTAAGGAGAGAAATATAGTATTTTATTATCTGAAAAAAAAATTACACAAAAGAAAAAAAAACTCCTCAAGAGAAAGGACTTTTTCTGAGAAGTATCCATCACTTTCTTTGTCTTCTTCTTCGGAGTCTTCTTCTAGTCTCTCATCCAAGTCATCGCTTTCACTTTCATTGGCTTCTTGTTCTTGAAGATTTTGAAGCCTCCATTTGAACATGTCCTGCATCAACGACATTTTTATGTCCATGTATGTGTTCAAACATGTGGCGTTGTGTAACTCTTCCATGAACCCAACCCCCTGCTTGGTCATGATGTCTTCAAGCATGTAGTCTTCCTGCTCTCTGTTGTCACATATAATGGTCACCATGTATGTTTCTTCATTAAAACGGCATGATGTGATGAGTGGGTCCATTTTCCATCTACTTTGCTTGGTCCAAATTTCCTGGTTAATCTTCTTATTAGCTTATGTGTTTCATCACATTTGTTATCAAGAGGGATGCCAAGCGATAGGATACCCCTCTATACCTCTTCTTCCATTTTTAGAATTGCTTTGATTGTCTTAACGAACACCCTTCTTCTGTTGTCAAAACGTATGATGAATCTTCTGATTCTCAAGGTGTATCTCCATGAAACGATGGTTGCCATTTTTGTTGTTTTACTTAAATTGGCGTTTTGGCAAAAGATGTTTTTTAGAATGAAGGATGGAAGTGATTATGGAAGCGATGTTAACGTCGTTTATATATTGATTTTTTTGGCCCGTAATTGTAATTTACGAGGGAATTTATCCTAATAAATGTTAATAATTGAATTTCAGTTACTGTTTGTTTCTTCTACCTGTAAGTCTGCAACGCATTTTATCACTAAGCTTTGGCGTTTTGTATTAATGGCGTTTTATTCTCCTAATTTTGAAAGGTGTATTCTCATTTTAGTTTGGCGTCTTGAATTTGAGCTGTAAAAGACCATTTTACCCTTAATGAAGCGTGTCCACTTAATAAAATTGATGTTATTTACAAAAACGCCACCGCGCCAATCTAGTCCATATATTGTTTTGATCGGACGATCCATAAGCGTTGTCACTGTTCTCACACATTTTTCAGCGTTTTCCCTAAATCCTGACCCTATATATATGTGTGTGTGTGTGGGGGGGGGGGGTTATATAAATTTACAATATTGTGTAATACACATGGGATTATATATTAGTTTCGTGTTCCTTTCGTATGCCCGTGCTTTAATAATTGTTACTGGAATTTTTTTGGTAACGAAAATATCGATTTTAACTAAAAAATTATAAAAAAAATTTGTGTGTTTTTTAGGTATTTTTAGGTTTTTAAGGGGGGGGTTTAGTTTTTTTTTAGGTTTTTGGTGGTGTAGTGGGTTTATTTTGTTGTGTTCACATTGGTTCTTGCAATAAAGGTGGTTCTCGCATGAACCCTACCCTATATATATATATATATGTGTGTGTGTGTGTGTGTGCGCGCGAGTGTGTGTATTTCAATCGACCACGTAGTTGCACTTAGCCGGTGTCTATTTACACCAATCGACCACGTAGTTGTAACTGCAATCTATTTCAAGAAGCATCATTCTCTTAACCAAACCAAACGAAAAGCCCCCTGACCCTTCACCTGTCCAAGCCCATGACTCATTAGCGTCCTGTTGGTGCTTGCGTCTGTCGACTTCGTCTTGTATCGAGTCTTGTACATAGAATGATAGATCAGGGTGTGTCATACGAGAAAATATGAGATTTTAGAGTATGTTGAAGGTGATTTCGCTTGAAGGTGTTGATTCCGCTTGAAAAAGACTTATGCAGTCTCAAGCGAAATCATATGTTGTGATTTCGCTTGAACTGACACTCTGTCACATTCAAGTGAAATCAGGTCCCTATATATATGTGTCCAAGCGAAATCATTTGCATTGATTCCGGTCAGAGCAACGAAATGCTGCCGAAGTGTCGTTACGTTGTATAACGTCTTCTTATCAATAATATCGACAGTTAAAGTGTATATTGTGCTGAATTGATCTCAGAATGTTTGTTTCCGCCTTTCATTCTGAGTCGATCAGAAGAGTTTTACTCAGAATGAAAGGCGGAAACAAACATTCTGAGATCAATTCAGCACAATATACACTTTAATTGTCGATATTATTGATAAGAAGACGTTATACAACGTAACGACACTTCGGCAGCACTTCGTTGCTCTGACCGGAATCAATGCAAATGATTTCGCTTGGACACATATATACAGGGACCTGATTTCACTTGAATGTGACAGAGTGTCAGTTCAAGCGAAATCACAACATATGATTTCGCTTGAGACTGCACAAGTCTTTTTCAAGCGGAATCAACACCTTCAAGCGAAATCACCTTCAACATACTCTAAAATCTCTTATTTTCTCGTGTGACACACCCTGATCTATCATTCTATGTACAAGACTCGATACAAGACGAAGTCGACAGACGCAAGCACCAACAGACTCCCCCTCGAATGTTGACGAGTCTTAAAGTGTCGAGTCTTCACATCTTCAGTCTTCATCAGCCTCTAGCTTCTCTGAAGTATCTTGACACTGTAAAATATCCTCAAATCTTCTCTCTTCATTTTATCAGATCTCTTGATTCCTTAAGTTCATCAGCATCAGCAGTTTGCATGAACTTCAGGATCGAAACTTAGCTCTACAATCTTCAGACTCCCCATTTCAATAAGCTGGAATCGCAGCCTAGCTTGTTAGAATCACAGAGTCCTCAGGTATCGGAACCTGATTCTCTATCACTCAAATATCATGCACATTCTCTACCCAAATGTAAATTTTCTGATGACCACTTGTAAAAACAAATTCATCATCTAATAAACAATGATTTTACAATGTTAGTCTCTGATGAATCATTAACAGAAATAAGGACTTTTCTCATTTCATTTCAAAACATCTCAAACAATTTTACCCATACCATTTGTTCATCATGTCTAGCACTTGGAATTTTAAAAATCAGCTCTCCAACACCAGTTGTCGAAAATCTTTTTGACTTTTACAAAATTTATGCTAAAACACACCGAAAATCTTTTTGGATTTTGTAATGAAAAGAAATGCAGTAAAAAAATATTTACATACAATATTTTTGTGAGCTTGTGTAAGAGGATCATATCAATTTCTGAAACTAATCACCAACACCGTTAAGCTTTTATACATTTTAAGTTCTAAACGATTCACTTAGATTGTCAGTATACTGGTCCACTTAAATTTTCACACAAAGTTCAACTGCTTCGAGATACGATGTTAATTTCTTAAGCACTTAAACTTAATCGCGTGTCCCACCTCAGAATATACTCCCGTATGCATATCCCAATATTCAGTCTTACAGGTGAGTATACCACAGATGATATCTGTAAGGGGTTAATTGCGAAACCATGAGAGCTCAGGTCAGAACTTCCGTTCAGTAGAGAGATGACGGCTTGACTTTTGGTATGTCCCCTTTATAGGATCTTTTTTACAACAGCATTGATTAGCAATTTTATTGTCTTATCATTTTTGCTGAGGACGGCGCTATTTTTCAAGCAAGCAGAAAGTATTCTCCGGGGACTAGGCCATTGCTTCCGCAAAATCAGAAGTCCCAGGATAATACCCGAGATATCACTGAGCATAAAGACCTAGTATCTCAGAAAGAGGGACCTTTCAAACAAGATTTAAGGGGTTACCCATATATCCGAGAGATGTTTCCCCACGATATAAGCTAGTTTGAATTTAGGTTTATATCTCGTCACAATCTACTAAATGTGCAAAACCCTACTGGCACATCATCAGTGAGACCGTTTATCACTTTTTAACTTTTCATTTCTTTAGCGTGTTGTGATAGTCCACTGATGTACTATCATTTCCTCTTCTTTGACACAAAAACTCATTTTTCATTTTATCATGTTTTTGTCTTTTTCAAAATTTCAAATGTTTTTGGATTTTCTCAAAATTCTTACTCCCCCTAAAATGCAAACACATTTTAGGAAATTTGAAAATAAACTATACAATGAAATGACAACTGATATCGAATCACTTCAAATCGCCATTCACTTGGCATAAACAATCAGAACTCCCCCTCACAACAAACTATTTTCCCACTGATTTCAAAACACTTAAGTTTTTTTAATCAAATGGTTTTTTTGGAAAATAAGTTTTGTTGATTGATTTTACCATTTGTAAGTTAGGGGTTTGGTTCATCACACTGTCTTTCAAATACCACTTGTAAGTATGGTCCAATCAAGTTCAACCTAATGACCTTGATTAACCACTTGTAGGAAAAACAAGTACAACTTAATGTCCTTGATTTACCACTTGTAAGTGAAAACTTTCATCAACCACTTGTATGTTCATTTCACCAACCATAACCACTTGAAAAATATAACAATTTAAAATATCACCTGTAGATTTACCATCTTAACCATTTGTAAAACTACCAACCAAGAAAGATGAATGCCGATTCCTGCTCCACTCTTACCAACCTGGGAGCTCCGGCAAGTCCAGGATTTTACTGTTCGTAATATGTACCATCCCAGTCACAAACCAGGGATGGTTCAACTTTATCTTTCTTCGTCTTTTTCTCATAAAACTCCTTCACTCCTTTGACCTTCCTGTCAACCATTTTTCCAAAAATATTATGGACTTTGGAGATAAAAGCTCTTTCAATATCAAATTCTTTCTTTTCAGAGAAGAATTGATTTGAAATCTCAACTTTTCCAACTTTTTTTTTAAATTTTCAGCCCGGAGTGGTGGAAAATTCTCATCATCCACAGTCGGCACTGATTTTTCACCCTTTACTTCAACCTATGGCTCCTCTGACTTTGTGGAATCAGATTCATCGCCAGAAGATAGCTCCTCTAATTTTGATGAATCAGAATCATTGCTAGAACTATCAACCAATTTCTTAACAACCCATTTTTGGCTGTCAAGTTTTGCCTTTTTCTTGTAAAATCTGTTTGAACATTCACCAATCTCAAAAGTTGAATTTTTTAAAAGTTTAGATCTGTCAATTGGTGGTTCAAACACAACTTCTTTATCTTTCTGTTTACGAGAAACTCCCTGTTTTGATTTAATTGCCTTTGAACAATTCTTGGCGATATGACCAACATTGTTGCATTGGTAACAGGTTCTCGTTTCTTTCATTTGATCAGCAAACTTCATCTCTTCTTGCTTCTTCGCAAGAAATTCTTTGTTAGATTGCTTCCAGAATGGACTCTTTTGTTCCTCCTCGACAGATGTACCTACAAAAAATATCATTTTTGATTTAAAATCTCTAACATATGTTTCATTTTTATGGTTTTTTGATGGAATAAATCCTAATCCTTTTCTTTTGAAATTAATGTTATGGTTTGGCTTCTTTTGAAAACCAGAACCAGAACTGTAACCTTTTTTCTTGTTTAAGCGTTGTTGAACTCTTGAGGTGTAAGTTTTAGGTTTATCATTAAGATTTACCTCTTTTATTTCAGAAATATTAATTTCTGTTATTTTGAAAACCTTTTTGATCATGTCAGGTTTAACACCTCTTATTGGAAATTCCTCATCAAAATATAATTTGTCAGAATCATTCAAAGTATATGCAACTTTAAACGTTTCGTCATTCAAATTAGACTTTGATAACATGAATTCTTTATTGTAAACCCTTTTGCCCTGTTTATCGGATTGACTCGGAATGCTGGACTTAGACTTTGACTCTGACATAGACTCCGACTTTGACTCCTCGGATTCATCCTTATCCAACACCTGATCTACCACTTTCTTTATTAACTCGGACTCATGATCAGTGTCAGATGATGTAAACGTGACATCAATATTTTCTAGCAAATTAACTGAAGACTCGGACTCCCACTGTAAATTTGTTGCCTTTTCGACTCTTTCTGAATTTGGATTTCTCGGAGAATATCCATTTTCATGAGGGGGTGGACACTTGTTGTAACTGAAACCTTGTTTCTTACCAGATGTCTTTTCTTTAGAAGCCTTCTTCTTATCTTTCTTCTTTTCAGAAGTCTTTTCTTCAGAACCCTTCTGTTCTTCAGTTACTTCATCCTCTTCGAATGCCTTCATGCCTTCAATAGTTGGGTAAATCCTGTCAATGACATAAGAAGTACATGAGAAACTTTTCAACAAACGATTAACTCTTTCAGTCTCAATTCTTTGTGTTTCAAGTTTTTGTTCAAGTACTGCACACTTTTCAATGTAGTTGTTCACAACTTTCTGTTTTATCATAAATGCTCCCTGAAGTGTCTTCATGGCCGTTTCTTGTTCTTCACTTGTTTGATTGTATTGATTCATAGCTTTGTTCAGGACATCATAAGATTCCTTCAAACTGTTCAAGTTATAAATCAATGTGATGTTCTGTTTCTTTATTGCTTCACAATTTTCACAAATCATCGGACTCTTCTTTGCATCAACTCCTTCATCAACTTTGAACTTTTGAACTTCAACCTTTTTCCTTATTACTAGAACAGCTTCATCATCACTGCTGACCGGTGTTTTGATCCTTTTCTTTTTCTTTTTGACTTTTCATCTTCACTATCACTTTCTGCCATCATTTTGAAATGAGCTGCCAAACTTCTTACATGATACTCTCTATCATCATCACTATCTTCTTCAACTAGAGCGACATATGCTTTGTGATTTGAATCTTTGTTTGGATCATAATCATCCCAATTGAAATTTACCCAGCTAAAACCTTCAGGCAATTTTTCATCATCTTGGTTAATGAGGCATGCTTTGTTATCAGCTGAGATATGTTTGTCCCAACTGAAACCTTCTGTTGGCTTTTGATCATCCTGATTCACCATACAAGCTCTCTTTGAAAATTCTTCAATCACTTTTCTACCATGTGCCACTTGCGGTTCTTGTTGTTGTTGAGTAACTTGATGATAGATAGCCTTCCGATAGTAATCATTGTTGTTGTTGAACGGATTTTGTGCTCCACTTGCTTCGCGGTTTTTACACTCCCTCTTGAAGTGTCCTTTTTCCCTGCAACGAAAACAAGTAACTTTAGATTTATCAAAACCTAAAGTAGAAATATTAGCTTCACGTAAATCATCTCTTCCTGTGATTTGCTTAAATTTTTCAGCTCGTCTTAATACACTTGCCAAACACCATTTAATATCCATCAGTTCCATCTCTTCAGCATCAATTTGATCGTAATCCTCTTTTGTAAGCATTGGATTCCCAATCCGACCTGCAACAAAATTATCATATGATTCCAACACAGTTCCTAACAAAGACATGTGACTCTTAGCAATTTCTGCTGAATAATCCTCATCATTCTCCAGATTCAGTACAATATTGCACTGTAACTTCTTGCCATTCTTTGTTGTTGAAATGTTCGGATCAAATGATGGATATGATGAAAAACTTGTGTTGCTGTTTGATCCTTTGGATGAACTAGCAGATGAATCTTTTGCATTGAAAGCAGTTTGAATCTTCGGTGACATATTGGTGGATTTATCACTGTCTCCACCTTTGTAATAAAGTCCGGTGTCTTGTTCACCATCAAAATCTTTCATTCTTGAAATCTTTCTCTGTTCCGTCTCCTGAGCCTCAATCTTTTCGATGAACTTGCTTATTGTCAGATTGTTAAAACCTTTCTTGTTCCTCAACATCATGAGATATGTGCCCCAAGTCTCATATGGCAATGCATCAGCTAGTTTTTCGATCAATTCTTCATTAGTTTTCTCGATGCTCAATCTCTTCATGTTGGCTAACAAATTGCAATATAGTTCAATGATTTGCTTTGTATTTTCATTCTTCAATCCACGAAACAGATCAAACCCTTTCTTCAGAAGGGACTTTTTGTTTTTAACCATTTCTTCGCTTCCATGAAACTTCGATCTTAATGCTTTCAAGATTGAATAAGAAGTTCCATTGTGTTGCAATAGAACCAAGATGTCTTCTTTCACAGCTTGTTGTAATAGACTCAACATCATTTTCTCATCTTTGTATTTATTTCTTTCTACAGCACTCAGATCTTTAATAGCAATCTTTTCCTCGTCATCATTCATTGGTTGAACATATTTCGTCTCAACACATTCCCAAGCATCTAAGTAGTTTGCTTGTACCCAATTCTCAAAACGTCCTTCCCAACCCTTATACTCCTCGATGTTCATGAGTTTAGGCGGTTTTTGCATCGTCCCGTTTTCATTTTTCAACATCGTGTTCTGAGCAAGAGTAATCGGGGTAACTGGTGTCGCGAATGCGTTGTAGAATTCCTCGTCCATGTTTCGGTTTTTTCAATGTTCACAAAAATATTAGATCAAGCGGAAATACAAATCTCAAGCGAAATCCCTTTCTAGCAAAAACACTCTGTTCAAGCGAAATACCTACTCAAGTGAAATATCTGATTTCGCTTGAACACACAACTTTTCAAGCGAAATAAAGTCCTTGAAGTGAAATAACTGATTCAAGTGGAATCACTCAAACGAGATACACTTTGAAGCGGAATAGCCAAGATGAAGCGGAATCAGATCAAAATTTCAAGCGGAATAACCGGTTCCAAGCGGAATAACCGGTTCCAAGCGGAATCAACCCACTGATTCCGTATGAAGAGCTGCTGACATCATCATCTCGCGTTGTATTTCAAACGGAATTAAGAAAAATCTTAGTTTTAGATCGAATTTGATTCTGAAATTTTCAAGGCTTTGTTAAAACACTAATGCGCACATTCTGTGAGAATTTTAGCTGATTTTAACCGTGAAAAAATTTAAATTTTGAAAAAGAAGGTGTAGAGATCAGAATTTGCCGCTGAATTTGTAAGAACTCTTCTTCCTGAGCTCTGATACCACTTGTAGGATCGTTTTCAGACCCGAACGAGTCGATCAGAAGAGTTTTACTCAGAATGAAAGGCGGAAACAAACATTCTGAGATCAATTCAGCACAATATACACTTTAACTGTCGATATTATTGATAAGAAGACGTTATACAACGTAACGACACTTCGGCAGCACTTCGTTGCTCTGACCGAAATCAATGCAAATGATTTCGCTTGGACACATATATATAGGGACCTGATTTCACTTGAATGTGACAGAGTGTCAGTTCAAGCGAAATCACAACATATGATTTCGCTTGAGACTGCACAAGTCTTTTTCAAGCGGAATCAACACCTTCAAGCAAAATCACCTTCAACATACTCTAAAATCTCATATTTTCTCGTATGACACACCCTGATCTATCATTCTATGTACAAGACTCGATACAAGACGAAGTCGACAGACGCAAGCACCAACACGTCCGATAAAACGACGATAGTAATGCATTCAGTACATTCTTCTCATTCCAGAATCTCTTCACTTTTTTCCAGTTGTCTTTTTCATCGCCAAACCCAAGAGATCCCTTGCGTGGATTATATGGCACAATCCACAAGCTTCCATCATTTATCATTTCCGAACTGAATAAATTCGTCCAAGCTTCCTTTAGCTGGATATCCTTCAACCAAGGGTCAATCCAAAACCGAGTCTCCTTCCCATTACCAACCTTACTTTTTATGTATCTATGTATGCAAAAACCACCATTTTTTTCTTCTGGATTCCATCTGCACAATGGCATTTCAACATCCCGCAAGGACTTTTTGGTCGGGAGAAAGGACCACCCATTAACCAAATGGCTCAAACTATTCGCACACCAAAGGTGCCTATTTGCATACATTAGGGTTTATATACGCTGCGTATAGGGTTGCATAAAAATCAGTGTTTGACTGAGTTCAGTTCTGGTCTGGCTGCTCCAATACGTTGCGTATAGGCCTATACAAGGGTCAAAAGGACAATATGTTATAAATGTTTCTTAAAAAACCACCATTTATATACGCTGCATATAGACCTATACACAACGTTTATAAAGCGTTAAAAAGAAAATTTAACCCCTGGTTTGGGCTGCGTCTAGCCCCCAATCCAGGGGTAAAATGGTCTTTTTTACCAAACTTGCCCAAGATATACACCACATACAGGGCTATACGCGGCGTATAGTAAGAAAGACCATTTTACCTTTGGATTGGGGATACGCAGCCCAAACCAAGTTTTTTAGAAACATTTATACAATATTAATCGTTTTAGTAAAGTTTTATACAAAAAAAAGTTTTCTATTTTAAATAAATAAAAAAGTAAGTATTTCTTACAAACTTTTTTATACAACGTTAATCATTTATATATGATAAATATCGTATTGTATCGTATCGTATCGTATAGGTGTAGTATAGGTCATGTATTGACCTCATATAACCTTTTAAGTGTGATATCGTATCGTATAGTGTAGTATATGTCCTATATAGGTGTAGTATCGTATCATATAGTATAAGTCCCGTCTAAGCCTCGTATAGAACTATAGATGTAGTTTCCTAGGCATATACAAGACCTATAAGGGACCTATACGTGACTTCTACTACACTATATGATACGATATGATACGATATAATACGATACTATACGATACGATATAACACCCATATAGGCCTATAGGTGTAGTATAGGTCTTGTATAGTACAATAGGTGTGGTTTAGGTCCTGTGTAGGCCTATAGGCATATACAAGACCTATAGGGAACCTATACGAGACTTATGCTATACATTATACGATACGATACGTATGATACAATACGATATGATATGATGCAATACAATACGATAATATAGATACCATACAACACCCGTATAAGCCTATAGGTGTAGTATAGGTCCCTTATAGGCCTATTGGTGTGGTTTAGGTCCCGTATAGGCCTATAGGCACATACAAAACCTATAGGTAACCTATACGAGACTTATACTACACTATACGCTATATAACACTCGTATAGGCCTATAGGTGTAGTATATGTCTCGTATAGTACTATAGGTGTGGTTTAGGACCCGTGTAGGACTATAGGCATATACAAGACCTATAGGGAACTGTTTTGGTCAAAAATTACCGAAGCAATTAAGTGATCAAATTAGTTTTGTGAGGTAGGGTGCTAGTAATACTTCGTGAAAAATATGTTTGCTTGTTAGTTTGCAAAAACAGTTTCAGGATATAGCTCAGGATATCGAGCTATATCTATAATCAAACAATGAGCAGAAAGTAAAGGGGTGACACGAGATATACGAGGAAAGCCCTTGATCAATCTAGATCGCCGGCACAAAACCTCGCAAGCTGTCAATCACAGCTACCTTGTTCTTCTTATTACTTCAAACGCCAGGATACAGTGCAGGATATTGATCAGATCGCTAAGTGTTACAATGTTTTTTCAGAAAGTGTAAGTTACGATAGAGTAGAAGTGTTTGAGAGCAGTGAGTGTTGTGTCCTATTTGATCTGATATATCCGTCTATTTATAGCTAAGAAATGAAACAAAATCTCCTACAAATGGGGGATGCCATCGAATATTCCTTAGTGAACATTGGAGACCAAATAAAGCGGCTTCAACATCTTTCTTCGAACAACTTGGACCGAGTCTTCCGGGAAAAGGTCCTCATGAACGTTGCAAGCTTGGACTCGTACTCCTGCACATAATCCGTTAGTGATCCTCATGTTACCATCCAGGATGTTACCAATATCCTGAGTCAGCATCCTGAGAATGAACATTTATCATATAGCCAAGATATAATTCAAGATATTATCCAGGATATGGTCTCAGAATTTCACCCATAACAATTGTCCCCAAAAATGTTACCGTTAAGTATCCTGATACTAACGGTTACATTTTTTTACGAATAACGAGGCAATTAAGAGATAAGACCTTGATGTGACTGCTTGTAACCGTGCAGCCGATAATTACTCATTACCTCCCTATAACTTCTCATCCTCATCCTCATTTAACACTTACAGAAGAGAAAAAAGGTAAAAATTTTCTCTCTCATTTCCATCTTCTTCCTCCTATTCTGCTCAATATTCCGGCAACCATATGGCGAGGCAGACCAGATCCAGCTCCGGTGACTCCGCTCCTACATTTATCCACCAGAATATTCTCCAAGATCCGGAGAAAGAAATATGCTCCTTCGATAGTGCCCACTTGTCGGCTCTCAAAACCTCCGACATCTTCCCGAAAGGGGCGGTGTTCCGGCCGTTTGATCGGGAAATCCGGTAGGACATGGTTTCCGACGAGTGGTTGTGTTTTAATGATTTTCCCTTTACCTTAGGGTTGCAATTTCCTTTTCCAGATTTCATCACCGAGTTCTTTAACACCACAAAAATCTGTTTTAGTCAAACAATGCCGATGCTCTGGCGAGTCTTGCTTGTTCTTGATCAAATCAAGAACAACCATATCCCTGATCTTTCCATTCATGACCTCCCCTTAACATATCGGCTTAGATGCCATGGTTCTTGTCGATTCTTGTTTTATTCTACCTCCGGCGATCCGCTGATACTTCGTGCCACCAGGAATGATGAGGAATGGAAATCCAAATTTTTCTTTGTAAAAAGAGACTCAATCCCTGGTGGAACGGATTATCCGGTGCAGTGATTGAGAAAGGGTAGGATTTAGGGTTTTAGGATGATCCTGTCTTATACCCTGTTTCATATCTTGCACTAACCTTTTTTATTTTCTTGTACACAGCCGACTTCAGAAAGCTTGCACCTCCCTTAGCCGACTCACAGAAGAGAATCGACGCCATCAGACTCCTTCCAGAGGCTGAAAGAAGTTTCAATCCGTTTCCACCATCTCCAACTCCACTCTCCAGTTCAAGCATATCTGGTAAGGATCCTGCACAATATCCTGCATACATGTTTTTATTTGATATGTTTAGGAAATAGTTTTACTCCCTGTATGCAGACTCCAGCAAAGTTCCAATCCTCCTGGACCTTGATGAGCTTGATAGTTACCCCACTACAGTCAACGTCAAGAAAGAAACTCCTGCTACTACAAGCTCCAAACCGTTCCCGGCTCCTAAGCCCAACCCGAGAACTCGTGCTTCCACCGCCAAGAAGAGGAAAGGCTCCGAGGTCAGCACCCCAGGCTCTGAAGGGTTCTCTTACCAAGAACTCAGCTTCACTGACTCCTTGGAGCCGATGACATCCTTCCTCAATAAGGTAATATCCCGGTACTATATCCTGCACACATATCCTGATAGAATATCCTGACAAAATATCCTGACAGGATATCCTGGTTAGTGAATTTTGATTCATAACTGAATTTTGACTTGCAGGGTCTCTAGCATCTACTTCACCTCTACACCGATGCCTGCAGCACGGCCAAGTTTCAAGAGGCCAAGATCAAGCAGCTTGAGACCACCGTTGCTGACCAGGGTGTCATTGCTGAAGCCAAGTCCCGACACTACGAGGATAAGCTGAAAAAGGTCACTCAGGACGCCGAGGTAAAGCTGGCAGCCGTCCAAATGGAGCATGAGCAGGCCATGTTCTCTTTCCAGGAAGGGATCAAAAATTCAGATGTTGTCTCCCTGCTACAAGTTCGCATCAAGATGGCTTATGAGGCCAAGGAGACAGGTCTTGAGTGCCCAGCCTGGCCGGTTGATTCCTGGGTGGCAAAGTTGAAGGAGCTTGAAGGAAAAGCTATGCCATATCCTGCTGAGGCTGGTGAATCCTCTAAGTCAGCAGAGGTGGTGGACAAGGCTGGAGAAAATAAGGATGCTGGGACGGATGCTGGAGAGGATGCTGCTCAGGATGCTGAAGCTGAGAAGATGGAGAAGGATGGTGGTGATGCCGCTGTGTGAGGGCACTCAAGTGGGCGATGATGGATGTTGATGTTGATGCCTAGGCCGGAGCCCACTTTTTTAAATTTGAATGATGGTTGTAACCCCAAAACAATTTATTTTCCTTCACTTACTTTTCCTACACTTAGATACAATATGATGGCCAAAGGTGGAGGGATCCTGAGTTTCAGGACGAAGCCCTTGGTCATCAATGTTAGCATGCTTTTGAACAATCAACATTTGGAGGTGGATGGGTCTCGGTTTGAGATGAAACCTTCAACTATTATATAACTATGAATTTATTGTGCTTTTGGTGGATGGATCTCAGTTTGAGATGAAACCAAAAACACAAACTTTTGCCATGTTAATAATATAACTCTCTTTTGACCTTATCTTTGTTGTTATACTTTTAATGCATAAATTTTATTCTAAAAACAGTTTTCTTAAAACATTCTCGGGAACATATGCTGAGAGTATCCTGAGAGATATCTTGGTCAGGATACTGCCACATAACTTAAAAATTTAAGTAAAATAAGACAAAAAGGAAGGATCATACCAAAGCCTCTTAGAGGGTCGATTCCAATCTTCCATCTTAGGAATGTCCCCAATACACATTTAGAAACTTGAACCCATCTCTTGAATTGTATGGTGTATGTCCCCTGTGTTCAGTATTTTTAAAGACTCGGGAATGCAAACATAGTCATACTTTAGTTTTTCTGTGGATAAAGCCTGAATATCCTGGGGATAATCTCTTAATATCCTGGGGATAAACCCTTATTTTCATGCGCTACAGGCGGGAGTGTATAAGCTCCAAGACTTAGAAAGGTGAAAACCTTTAAACCTTAGAGAGTATGAAAATACCCTTTCGTGAGAGAGGCTTATCAATCCTCATATACCTTGAGGATCCAGGATATAGCCAATAGTAACGAAATTGTCAGCCACATTTACATGAACTGGTCCCACTACCTTGAACTATCCGTGGATAACTTGCGCTCCAGGCGGGGTGTTTAAACCCAATTCGTAAGAAAGACAAATACCTTTAAACCTGTGAAGGGATCAGGATCCCTTAAACATAAGAGAGGGGGCCAATCCTCTAATCTTTCGAAATATCCTGAGCGTGTATCCTGGAGCTATATCCTGAGGCATATTCTGCAAAACAATCTTAAACTAAGGTGGGTGTTAGCTTGGCTAAGAGCATTCTCATCCAATCCATCAAAATTTGTGAGGGTAAGTTTTTATATTGTAAAGAATAAAAAAAGTGGTTGTGAGTGGAGGAGAGAGAAACTGTTACTGTTCATCTGTATATTTGGGGGGACACTGTTCACCCAGTATAATTTTTTTAATATATATTGAAAGTGGTTGTGAGTGAAGGAAAGAGAAAAATGTGATGATAATATTATTTAATTGAAAATGAGAGAGAAAAAATATTTGTTTTTAGTGGAAATATATTGATATATGAGTTGTTTTTTAGTGGAATGTATGTATAATTTGATGGATTGGATGAGAATGCTCTAACACCCCTCTGATGCTAAAGTCCGTATTGGGTTTTAAAGAATAAATAATACAAAATATATTAGAAGAGATAGAACTCATACCATCCTGAGTTAGAAATTAAATTCTAAACTCGCTTGAAATAGCGCTTTAAGTGTATAGCATTCCAGGATCTTGGTAGCATATCCCCCTCCATACTCTTGAGTCGGTATGCTCCTTTCCCTGATTCTGATTCAACCTTATATGGTCCTTCCCACTTTGGAGCCAACTTTCCATCGGCAGCATTAGTAGTATTCTGAAAAGCCTTTCTTAACACCCAATCCCCAACTTGGAATCTTCTAGTCCTTATATTCTTGTTATATGCTTTTGATATCCTTTGTTGATATGCTGTCATCCTTAGCTTTGCTGCATCTCTTGTCTCGTCCACAGTATCCAACTCTTGGCACAAAGCTTCAGGATTCTGCTCAGGATCCCGGAGGTTAGATCTTGCTGTCGGTATCACCATTTCTGTTGGGATCACTGCTTCTGCTCCAAATACTAAGGAGAATGGAGTCTTGCCAGTTGCATTCTTAATTGTTGTTCTATCTGCCCACAAAACAAAGGGTAATTCTTCTGCCCATCTTCCTTTCTTAGCTCCTAGTCTCTTCTTCAGGTTGTTGACAATTATGTTGTTTGAGGATTCTGCTTGTCCATTTGCTTGAGGATGTACTGGAGTAGATGTGATCATTTTGATTCCCCAACTCTTGCAAAAGTCAGTAGTCCTCTTACTAATAAACTGAGAACCATTGTCACAAATTATCTCGGCTGGTACCCCAATCCTGGTTAGGATATTCCTTTTTATGAAGGATACTACTTCTTGGTCTCTAACTTGAACAAATGCTTCAGCTTCAACCCATTTAGAAAAATAATCTGTCATTGCCAGCATAAAGACTTTTCCTCCTGGAGCTTTTGGCAATTTTCCTACTATGTCCATCCCCCACTTCATGAATGGCCAAGGGGAAGCTATAGGATATAATGGTTCAGCTGGTTGATGTAATATATTGCTGTGCCTTTGACGTGCATCACATCTTCGAGCATATTATGCGGCATCTTTCTTCATCGTTGGCCAATAATATCATGTTCTTAATACCTTTAAAAATAATGATCTGCCCCCAGTATGGTTACCACAATCCCCTTCATGTATATCCTGAAGCACTTATTTAGTTTCAGGATCCTCCAAGCACCTCATGTATGCTCCTGCAAGAGATTTCTTATACAAAATATCATTTATAATAGTGAATCGTGATACCTTCATTCTAAAGGCCTTAGGATTTTCATCCTTTGGGATGTGTCCTTCTTTAAGATATCTTATGATTGAGGTCGTCCAGGATTTAGGATCCTCATCAGGATCTTGGCCGGGATCCTGAATGCAAGCTACCTCCTTGTCCTGTGACTTGAAAAGATCCAGCGCAGGATATAGGATGTGAAGTATTGGTATTTGAGTTCCTTCAGGTATCCTGACTGATGATCCTAGGTTTGCCAAGGCATCTGCTTCAGCATTATCTTCCCTTGGTACCTGTTCAAGTGTAAAAACATTGAAATATCCTGCAAATTTTTTGAGAATATCGAGATATTCGATTAACTTCTCACCTTTAACTGCATAGAATCCATTAAAATGATTAGTAATTAACAAGGAATCAACATATACTTGCAAACTCTTAATATTCATGTTCTTAGCCAACTCTAATCCTAGGATTAAAGTCTCATATTCTGCTTCATTGTTAGTGGCAGGAAATTCACATCTAATAGCCTGGGGTAATATGTCCCACTGTGGCGATTTTAGAAGTATACCCAATCCTACACCTCTAACATTAGATGCACCATCAGTATATAATGTCCAGGATTCTGAGGTTTCTCCTAGTTGCCGAACTTCTAGGTCTACTTCATTTTGAATATCACTACTGAAATCAGCCACAAAGTCAGCTAAAGCCTGAGACTTTATGGCATTTCTAGATTCATATACTAGATCATAGGCACTTAACTTTACCGATCACTTAGCCATTCTACCTGACATCTCAGGTTTCCTAAGCACATTTTTAACAGGATAATTGGTTTTAACATGAATCCTATGTGTTTCAAAGTAATGTCTAAGCTTTGTTGATGCCATAACTAGGGCTAATATTAGTTTTTTCTAAATGAGAATATCTAGTTTTAGCATCTAATAAACTTTTGCTAACATAATAGACAGGATTCTGCTGACCTTCATGATCCTTTACAAGGACAACACTTACTGCACTCCCTGATACTGCAAGATACAGGGATAATGGTTCACCATCCTCAAGCTTCATCAATAGAGGTGCGGTTGACAAATACTGCTTCAAATCCTGCAAGGCTGCTTCATGCTTCTCCCCCCATTCGAACTTCTTATTCTTCTTCAGGATATCATAAAATTCCTTGCATTTTTCCGAGGATCTTGAGATAAATCTGTTTAATGCTGCTACTCGCCCCGTCAGTCTTTGTACATCCTTCATGTTGGAAGGTGACTTGATATCCAAGATGGCTTTAATCTGTTCCTGGCTTGCTTCTATCCCTCTTTTAGTCACCATATATCCTAAAAACTTTCCTGCCCCCACTCCAAAATGGCATTTAGCAGGATTTAGCTTCATGTTATATTGATCCAGGATATCAAACGCTCCATCAATATCCTGGAGGTGATCCTCAGCCTTCTTAGATTTTACTACCATGTCATCGATGTACACCTCCATAGTGTCCCCCAGCTTGTCTTTGAACATCATGTTCACCAATCTTTGATAGGTTGCACCTGCATTTTTCAAACCAAAGGGCATAACAGTATAACAATAAATACCTGTTGGTGTTACGAAAGCAGTATCCTCCTGGTCTGAAGGTTCCATTTGGATCTGCCGGAATCCTGAGAATGCATTCGTGAAGGTTAACATCTCATGGCCGGCAGTAGCATCCACCATTGAGTCAATATGAGGAAGAGGAAATGGGTCTTTAGGACAAGCTTTATTCAAGTCTGTGTAATCTACACAAACTCTCCATTTCCCATTTTTCTTCTGCACCACAACTACATTTGCTAGCCATCTTGGAAACTTGACCTCTCTGATCATTTTGGATTTCAATAACCTCTCTACTTATTCCTGAATAATCATATTTCGCTCCGGAGCAAATTTCCTTCTCTTTTGTTGGACAGGCTTGAATGACCTATCAATACCGAGCTTATGAGTTATAATATCCTTGGAAATACCTGTCATATCCTCGTGCTTCCACGCGAATGTTGACATCCTGCATTTCAAAAAGTTAGTCAACTGATTCTCAATATCCTGAGGGATATTGGTTCCTACGAGCACCGAGATATCTGGATTATCCTGATCCAGGATAATTTTCTTCACATCCTGCTCTGAAGCCTCCACGATATCCTGGGCTCGCATCTTTAATTGCTATGCTGTACTAGGTTTGGTTGAGGATTTCATCGAGGATGAGTAACACTCCTTTGCTTCCTGCTGATCACTATCCACCTTGACAACCCCCCAAGGTGTAGGGATCTTGATGCATTGATGATAGGTTGACGGCACGGCTTTCATATCATGGATCCACGGCCTACCCAATATGATATTATAGCAGGATAGCGAGTCCATCACACAAAAGCGTTGCATTGAGTTGACCCCTTCAACATATACTGGTAACTTTATCTCTCCCACTATGTTCCTAGCCTCTCCACTGAACCCAAGAAGTACAGTGGACTTTGAAGTGATATCCATTGGAGATACATTCATCCTCTTCAACGTCTCTAGTTGGATTATGTTGACGGAGCTGCCATTATCCGCCAGTATCTTGCGTACAAAATGGTTAGCCACGTATAACGTTATTACCAGAGAATCATGGTGAGGATCCTGGACAGTGTCCCTGTCATCACTGTCGAAGGTGATCACTTTGTCAGTTGTGAGGGTCGTCATCCTGGTTGGCCTTTCTCCTCTTTCGGCCTTAGCCTCCTTTGCATGTATATTGGCCGCAGAATATGAAGTCCCATAAATGTCGGATCCTCCTGAAATAAAGTTAATTATCTTGGCGTCTGCAGGAGGTGATGCTGCTCGTTCAGGATCCTTCTTAGTATCTTGACCCTTATTCTTCTTTCTTCCCAGTAGATCCTTCAGATATCCCTTGCTCAAGAGATAACTTATTTATTTCCTCAGAGCAATGCAATCCCTAGTAACATGTCTGAAATCCTCATGGAAGGCACACCATTTGGACTTATCCTTCCAATCAGCTTTTTGTTGGTTTTTCCTAGGCCATCTTGCTTTGTCTCCTAAACCCTGCATAGCATACATCAGTTCAGGTATGTTAACAGAAAAACAATATTCAGATAATTTAGGATACTCCTCAGGATCCTCGTCTTCAACAACATTCACTTTCTTGCTGTCATTTCTGCTATATGGCTTGGAGCGATATGGTTTATACGAGGATTCTGATTTCCTGTTGGTTGACTCATAGGTTGTGGATGAATTCATCCTTTCTTGCATCTTTTTGTCATCCTCCAGTCGAATATATCTTAAAGCCCTGTTCCGAGCTTCATCTAGGTTCCTGCATGGGTTCATTATAAGATCCTTGTAAAATTGAGAATCTTTTTGCAACCCCATCTTGAAAGCTTGTACAGCTGTTACAATATCAAGATGTGGAATATCTAAGGATTCCCAGCTAAACTTGTTCACATAGTCTCTTAAGGATTCCTGAGGTCCTTGAGTTATCCTGTAGAGATCACTTGTTAGTTTTTCAAAACTCCCACTGCAAGAAAATTGACTATTAAATAAATTGACTAAGTGAGCAAATGATGTAATTGAATGAGGAGGAACGTTTAAAAGCCATTTTAAGGCTGATCCTGTTAAGGTAGAACCAAAACCCTTGCATAGGCATGCTTCCTTGAGATCTGGAGGGATAGGGTTGATCTCCATCCTTTCCCTATAATGGGCAATATGCTCCTCAGGATCCGTAGTTCCTTCATAGAGCTTCATGTTGGGGGTCTGAAATCTCTTTGGAATTTCAGCATCATAGATAGGATATGCAAACCGAGATATCTTGTGGCTATCCTGGGATACTTCTGGGATCGGCTGGACTATTCCAGGTACACTGGACATCATGTCCTTCAACTTTTGAAGCTCCCTGGAAAGTGCTGATGTCATACCTGCATCCTGCAAAGACCCAATACCATTAGTAGCAAGAGTATTATTATTATTATTATTAGATATGTTACCAGTCTGAGGATTTTGTCCATATCCTGAAGTATATTCTGAGCTTCTCACAGTTGACACCCTAATCGAAGAGGGTATCTCACGAATATGACTTTGGGAATGGCTAGGCACAATATTTCCCATGTTATCCCTAGTATATACTGCAGAACGGAAGTTCAAAGCCCTGGGTTGCAAGGGAGTGACAGTATCCTCAGCGGGCCTGCTTGAGCTGGATTTCAAGAGTTGTATTTCTCTCATCAGCATTTGGTTGGTCTCCTGCTGTTGCCTCATCTGTTCCTGTACACTACCAAACAAGGTTATAATTTCTTCATTAGAAGCTAAAACAGGAGCAGATCCCTAAACACTCCGAGTAGGTATAATATCCTGAGATTGTGAGGAGGCTTGTGTCCTTGGAGGAGGTGGTGGAAGCACCGAACCAATTGTAGCAGAGGTTGCAGCAGACACAGTGGAAGAGCTCATTTTTAAACTCGAGGCCATTGAAAATAATGTGGTAAAAAATTTTGAAAATAGAAAACCAAGTAATGATTCTGCAAAAGCTTTTAGTAGAAATAGTACCACTTGCCCCACGGTGGGCGCCAAATTGTTTTAGTCAAAAATTACCGAAGCAATTAAGTGATCAAATTAGTTTTGTGAGGTAGTGTGCTAGTAATACTTCGTGAAAAATATGTTGGCTTGTTAGATTGCAAAAACAGTTTCAGGATATAGCTCAGGATATCGAGCTATATCTATAATCAAACAATGAGTAGAAAGTAAAGGGGTGACACGAGATATACGAGGAAATCCCTTGATCAATCTAGATCACCGGCACAAAACCTCGGGAGCTGTCAATCGCAGTTGCCTTTTTCTTCTTATTACTTCAAACGTCAGGATACAATGCAGGATATTGATCAGATCGCTAAGTGTTACAATGTTTTTTCAGAAAGTGTGAGTTGCGAGAGAGTAGAATTGTTTGAGAGCAATGAGTGTTGTGTCCTATTTGATCTGATATATCCGTCTATTTATAGCTAAGAAATGAAACAAAATCTCCTACAAATGGGGGATGCCATCGAATATTCCTTAGTAAACGTTGGAGACCAAGTAAAGCGGCTTCAACGTCTTTCTTCGAACAACTTGGACCGAGTCTTCCGGGAAAAGGTCCTCATGAACGTTGCAAGCTTGGACTCGTACTCCTGCACATAATCCGTTAGTGATCCTCAGGATACCATCCAGGATGTTACCAATATCCTGAGTCAGCATCCTGAGAATGAACATTTATCCTATAGCCAAGATATAATTCAAGATATTATCCAGGATATGGTCTCAGAATTTCACCCATAACAGGAACCTATACGAGACTTATACTATACACTATACGATACGATGCAATACAATAAGATACGATACGATACCGCACAACACTCGTATAAGCCCATAGGTGTAGTATAGGTCCCGTATAGGCCTATAGGTGTGGTTTAGGTCCCGTATAGACCTATAGGCACATACAAAACCTATAGGGGAACCTATACGATACTTATGCTACACTATACGATACGATACGATACGATACGATACGATACGATACGATACGATACGATACTATATGAAACGATATAATGCACGTATAGGCCTATAGGTGTAGTAAAGGTCTCGTATAGTACTATAGTTGTGATTTAGGTCCCGTGTACGCCTATAGGCATATACAAGACCTATAGGGAACCTATACGAGACTTATACTATACACTATATATGATACGATGCATTACGACAATACTATAGGATACCATATAACACCTGTATAGGCTTATAGGTGTAGTATAGGTCCCGTATAAGCCTATAGGCATATACAAGACCTATACGAGACTTATACGAGGGTTATACGAGACTTATACTATACGATACGATACTTAAAAATGTTTTTGAAACTACTTGTTTTGGTCAAAAAATCTGATGAGGATATTGCAACCAAACTCTCTGTTACGGGGTATGATGCTTGAAATGTAGAACAATGACAAGGATCACTTCAATGTAAATTGCACAAATGACACAAGGATTTATACGGGGAAAAAGCCCTTGATCAAGAGTTGATCTCCGGCACAAAAAACCCCGGGTGATGGAAACTACCGATCACCAAGTTCAAATAAATCAATAAATGTTTACAACTTCGGATAGTAACGAGCTAGGTACAAGGATCACTATCGTGAAATGTGTAAAAGTGAGTGAAAATGAATGAATGTTCGTCGAGAGCTTCAAGTGTATGAGTATATGAGAGTGTGTGTAGCTGAAAAAATGACTAAGTGTTCTAATTCTAGCTCGTTACCCCTTTTAAAATAGAAGTTAACTACAATAACTAACTATCCGACTTTTGTGCCAAGCTCCCACGTTCTCCACAACGTCCATTTTTGGTCAATCGTGTGCGAAATGCCCGTGGAATATTCCTTAGTACCGTTGCCAAGACCAAGTCAAGCTCGTAACTCCTGCGAAGTAATACAAAACACAAACAAACAATCTTCAGTACGAGGATCCTTAAAGTGATCCATGATCCTGATCCTGAAGCTCTTCTGAGGATCACTATCTGTCACAGAAGTAAGGATCATTAATTAGGATAACGAATAAGGATCACTAATTGTTAGAAAATCCTCCCCTAACAATTGCCCCCAAAATATAAGGAGTAATATGTAAATTAAGCGAGTTATATTTTCTTGATCTTATCCGCAACTAACTAACGGAAATATAGCCGTTGATATCGAACTAGCCGTTGCAACCATGACGTCACAGAAGTGACAACCCTGCACGATCATGATTATAAATAGGAGATAGAGATAGGATCAGATGCATTTAAATCCGAAAGAAACTCCCTTTATATTCTCAGTCGAAGATCAATCAGGTATCTCTTTCTCCTCTTTATCCCTCTCTTACTCTGTTTTTCTCTCTTTATCACCATCACTTTGAGAATGATGCTCCGAAGCTCACCGGGAAAGGATCGCAAGAAGGATAGCCCTTTGAAGAGTCAAAAGATCATCAAAGACTCGGCGAATGAGAGGTGTTGCTTTAACGACGCACAAGTAGATAAAATCCGTCACTGTTTTCCGGCGAATGCCTTTTTCAAACCCTTCGATCCTACTATTCTGAGCGACTATGTTTCAGAAACATGGGTTGCCTTTCCAGTTACTCCATTTGCCAAAGGATACACCTATCCTTTCCCAGAACTTACACAATCCTTCTTTTCCCTTACCGGCATCTCTTACATCCAAGCCATACCGATGATTTGGAGGGTTTTGTACACCCTGGAGAGGATCATCGAACAGGAAGGCATTGATTTAGGCATGTCAGAGCTGACACAATTGTATGATCTTACCACCTTTGGTTCCCATCGTTATTTGTTCAAACGAAAACCCGGCGGAGAACACCCCCTTCTTAAAGTCACCAAGAATGACACAAATTGGAAACGTCGCTTCTTCTTTGTCAGGAGGTATACCATTCCAAATGGAAAGGATCTACCAAATACCTGGTCCACCCATGGTAGGCCAGAGGATCCTGAGAAGGATCACCAGGTAGTCTTGTTTTGGTATAAGGATTACTGACCCCTTTTGTCTTGTGTTATGCAGCTATTTCCGTCTCACACATCATCACATCACCTGCAACCAAGGATAGGCTTGCTGCTTTTTGGAAGCTTGATCCTGAAACAAGGACATTCAAGATAGACACCCAAGACTCACAGGAAGTATCCTCAGGTTCCATTACCATGTCAAGTAAGTATCCTACCTTTGGAATATTAAAATAAATAAGTAAATTGAAATAGGATAAGGATACTTATCTTGCTTTGAATGTGTAGGTGCCGGAAAATCTGCCAAGCCTGTATCCCAATTTAACACGGCTGACCTTGATGTTGTTCGATCCAGGAAGAGGAGGTCCACTACCAGTCCCAGCATCTCCATTCCCAAGGCACCCACTAAAGGAAAGGGTGGCAAAAAGAGAAAGACCTCCGATGGTGAGAATTTGCAGGGTCTGCCTCTGATCCGTCACCAATTCCTCGAGTACTTCAATGATGTAAGGATCACCGTATCTGCCTGTATATCCTACTGGCATATCCTGCTGATATATCCTGCTGATATATCCTGCTGATTTAAGGATCACTCGGTCCTGACCTTATCTTTCATCTCCTTTGCAGAAATTCGCTGAGATTGAGGATTATGTGGGGAATGTCGAGGAGCAGGACAAGAAGATTGTTGACCTCCAACAGGTTGCAGTGCTCAAGGACCTTGCAATTGCTGATCTTCAGAAGGAACTCCAAGACGCCAAGACTAAGACGGCTAAGCTTCTGATTGACCTTGACTATGAGAAGCATGATCTCATAGAAAATGCTAAGGTCTCTGCTGCCATCACAATGTATCAGACTAAATTGAAGATGGCCCATGAAGCTCAAGATCCTCACTTTGACAAAAGCAGCTGGGATGTTGAGGGCTGGAAAGCAAGGTTGGCCGATCTTGAGGATGACGAGGAAGAGGCTACTGAGGTCTTGGCGATTGAAGCAAGTGGCAGTGGGAAGGATCTGATGAAGGATACCACAGCTGGAGGAGAAGAGGATGCAGCAAAGGTGTAGGCTGCACAATTGGGCGATGATGGACATTCCTAGACGCAGCCGGAGCCCAATTTTTTAGTTTGATGGTAGTTTTTTGTGGTTGTGATGTTGAACAATTTAATGGGTTGTAATGAACAATATTTTCTAGGATTAAGGATCATGTATGATCCTTTGGACAATAGGCAGGATTGCAATTGGTGGAGGGATCCTCTGTTTGGGGGATGAAGCCATTGTGATCCTGCCGCCTTTATATTCCTGCACTATCTTTGAACTTATTATCATGGACACCCTTTACCTACCCCAGCGGACGGGCCACGTTTTGCTGGTAGATGCTCGGGTAGGTAATTTTGACAACCTTTTAAGGGTTAGTTTTTTGTTCATAAATAAAATCTTAACTTTTTGTCGCTTATCTTGTATTGTTATCCTCTTGACTTTTTAACTCTCCTTTGTTTTGATGCATATTTATTGAATAAACAATTTTGAACAAGTCAGATTAAAAATATTTAGGATATGATCCAAAATCAAGTATCCTATAGTTAAAGAACCCAAAAAGTAAAATATTTTGAAGATCACAAGTTTAGTTGTCAAATTTTTAGGGTTATTCAAATAAATAATGAATAGAATTAAAAATAGTTAAGGATCATGCCTGAGGATCCAAGTTAGGATCCTAACCATAATAAGGATAACTATAAGATAAACCTTAGAGAGAAGTAAGGATCAAGGATCCCTAGTTGCCTATCTTCAAGAACCTGAAATAGAGCATAACTTGGGACTAAGCCAATATAAGAAAAGAGTTAGCAACTGGGGACAAGCCCAAGGATAACTGGGGACAAGCCCAAGGATAACTGGGGACAAGCCCAAGGATAACTGGGGACAAGCCCAAGGATAACCGGGGACAAGCCCAAGGATCGTATGTAAACTGGAGTATGGCCCTAACTGGCGACTATCCAAACTTGGTGACATGAAAATGCCAAAACCTTAGCTAACGTGAAAACGTTAGGAACCTTAGCTAACGTGAAAACGTTAGAAACCTTAGGAACGGATGTATGGTACGTCTACCATTATACGTAGGATCCTAGGCATAGCCAGTACAATGGAATTATCAGCCCCTAAAACGAGTACTGGTCCCACTGCCTTGAACTATACCAGGATCATCATGCGCTATAGGCGGAACTGGGGTCAAGCCCAAATAACTAGGGTTAAACCTACGGAACGGATTGCTTCTGCGGATAACCGATGTTATGCTAAGGATACCTGAACTTTCAAAACTCAAACTCACGTGAGAGATGGATAAAGGATACATGATCCTTATCCTTATATGAGGAAATAAAGAAATAAAATAGTTAAAGTTTAGGATATTACCTAAGTAAGGATCACTGACACTTTAAGGATCCTTTAAGGATACCCCTATCGTGAGGATCATCTGTGCCATGAGGATCATGCTCACGTGAAATATTTCTTTAAGTGGACAGCATTCCAAGCTCTTGGTAGCAAATCACCTTCCATGGTTAGCAATCTATATGCCCCCTTTCCTGCTTCAGCTTCAATCAAGTAAGGACCTTCCCATTTTGGAGCTAATTTTCCATCAGCAGGATTGGTGGTATTCTGAAATGCTTTCCTTAATACCATATCTCCAACTTGAAACCTCCTGATCCTGACATTTTTGTTGTAAGCACCAGCCATTCTCTGTTGATAACTGGCCATCCTTATCCTAGCCATATCCCTGATTTCTTCAATAGTATCCAGGTCTTGAGCCAAGTTTTCATCATTTTCTTCAGGATCACGGGTACTTGTTCTAGCAGTTGGAACCACCATTTCTGTTGGGATCACTGATTCTGCCCCAAATACCAAGGAGAATGGTGTTTGACCAGTAGCATTCTTAGGGGTTGTCCTATCAGCCCAAAGCACATAGGGTAGTTCTTCTGCCCATTTCCCTTTCCTAGATCCAAGCTTCTTCTTCAAATTGTTGATGATGATCTTGTTGGATGATTCTGCTTGACCATTAGCTTGTGGGTGGACTGGTGTTGATGTTATCATCTTAATCCCCCAACTGTCACAAAAGTTAGTGGTTCTGCCCCCAATAAATTGGGAACCATTATCACATATAATCTCAGAAGGAATTCCAAATCTAGTTATAATATTTCTTTTAATGAAGGATATAACTTCCTTTTCTTTGACTTGGGCAAAAGCTTCAGCCTCTATCCACTTGGAGAAGTAATCAGTCATAGCTAGCATGAATACTTTTCCACCAGGTGCCTTAGGGAGCTTACCAACTATATCCATGCCCCATCTCATAAATGGCCAAGAGGAGGATATAGGATGCAATAATTCAGCTGGTTGATGAAGGATATTGTTGTGTCTCTGACAAGGATCACATCTCTTAGCATACTCCACAGCATCTCTCTTCATGGTTGGCCAGTAGTATCCTGTCCTCAGGATCCTTGAGAATAATGCCCTGCCCCCAGTGTGGTTTCCACAATCTCCTTCATGGAAGTCTTTTAAAACTTCTTGGATTTCAGGATCCTCAATGCATCTCAAGTATGGTCCTGCAAGAGATCGTCTATACAACATATTATTTAAAATTGTGAATTGAGATACCTTAGATTTGAAAGCCCTAGGGTTTTCTCCTGTAGGAATCTCTCCATGTTGTAGGTATCTCATAATTGGTGAGATCCATGATCCTGAATGGGATTGAGTATCCTCACTAGGGATAACTGCAGAATCATTTCCTATCTCCATAGCCACATGATCCTCGATACCCGGGGTCAGGATATGGATAATAGGGATCTTGATATCCTCCGGGATCTTCAAGGATGATCCTAAGTTAGCCAATGCATCAGCTTCTGTATTCTCTTCCCTTGGTACATGTGTCAAACTAAAGGAAACAAAAGAGAGTGCCAAACTTTTGACTACCTCTAAATATTTGGTTAGCTTTTCACCTTTAACAGCATAGGATCCATTAAAGTGGTTTGTAATTAACAATGAATCTACATGTACCTCAAGATACCTGATCCCCATATGCTTTGCAATTTGCAAACCAGCAATTAAGGCTTCATATTCAGCCTCATTGTTAGTGGTTTGGAACTCACAAGCTATAGAGTGGGGTATTATGTCCCCCTGTGGCGATTTTAGTAGTATTCCAAGCCCTGTGCCTTTGACATTTGAGGATCCATCAGTATAGAGTATCCAATGATCCTTAGTCTCTTCTAGCTGCTGGACTTCTAACTCAGCTTCTTTTTGTAAATCACTACTGAAATCAGCCACAAAGTCAGCTAATGCTTGGGATTTGATGGCTGTCCTAGGCTCATATCTTATATCATATGCACTTAGCTTCACTGCCCACTTAGCCATCCTTCCTGACATCTCTGGTTTCCTGAGGACATTCTTAATTGGGAAATTAGTTTTAACAATGATAACATGAGTTTCAAAATAATGTCTTAACTTAGTAGATGCCATAATTAATGCAAGAATAAGCTTTTCAAGGTGTGAATACCTGGATTCGGCATCAAGTAAACTTTTACTTACATAATAGACAGGATGTTGTGTACCTTCATGATCCTTAACAAGGACCGCACTTACTGCTTTTGAGGATACTGCAAGATACAAGGATAGCACATCGCCTTTTTCTGGTTTCATCAAGGCTGGGGCTGAGGATAGGTAATCTTTGAGGGCTCTTAAAGCATTTTCATGCTTCTCAGTCCACTCAAATTTCTTGTTCTTCCTTAGGATATCATAGAATTCTTTGCACTTCTCTGAGGATTTGGATATAAATCTGTTCAAAGCTGCTATCCTGCCTGTTAGCCTTTGAACATCCTTAGCATTGGCCGGAGATTTGATGTTCACTATTGCTTTGATTTGTTCCGGGCTAGCTTCAATGCCTCTCTTTGTCAGCATGTATCCTAAGAATTTACCTGCTTTAACACCAAAGTGACATTTTGAAGGATTAAGCTTCATATTATATTTATCAAGGATATTGAATGCTTCCTCCAAGTCTCTTAGGTGATCCTCAGCTTTTAAGGATTTTACCACCATATCATCTATGTAAACCTCCATAGTTTGTCCAATCTGATCCTTGAACATCATATTCACCAGCCTTTGATATGTTGCACCTGCATTTCTTAATCCGAACGGCATAGCAATATAGCAGTATATACCAGTTGGAGTCATGAAGGCTGTATCCTCTTGGTCGGATGGTTCCATTTGGATTTGTTGAAATCCAGATGAAGCATCCATAAAAGTTAACAGTTCATGACCCGCAGTTGCATCCACCATGGAGTCAATGTGGGGTAATGGGAAAGGATCCTTGGGACATGCCTTATTTAAATCGGTAAAATCGACACATACCCTCCACTTTCCGTTTTTCTTTTGAACAACAACCACATTGGCCAACCATCTTGGATACTTGACCTCTCTAATCATACCTGCCCGGAGCAATTTCTCTACCTCTTCCTGGATAATGGCATTCCTTTCCGGTGCAAACTTTCTTCTCCTTTGATGGATTGGTTTGAAGGACCTGTCAATGCCGAGTTTGTGAGTGATTACATCTTTGGATATACCAGTCATGTCTTCGTGTTTCCATGCAAAGGTAGTCTTTCTCCTTTTGAGGAAGGATACGAGGTCTTCTTTCATTTCGCCAAGGATCCCTTATCCGATATAGATTTTGGATTCAGGATCATCGGGATCCATGAGGATTTCTACCACATCCTGCTCTCTTACCTCCAAGACATCCCTTGGAGGATACCTTGATTGCTATTGCTCCCTTGACTTCGAGGCTGGTTTCATCGATGAAGTGTAGCAATTCTTAGCCTCCTGCTGATCACTATCAATCTTCACTATTCCCCAAGGACTAGGGAGCTTCACACATTGATGGTAGGTAGATGGAACTGCTTTCATATCGTGTATCCAGGGCCTGCCAAGGATAACATTGCAACAAGATAAACAGTCAATAACACAAAATTTTTGATAAGAGTGTAGGCCTTCGATATATATTGGGAGTTTAATGTCCCCCAAGGTATTCTTAGTTTCGCCACTAAATCCCACAAGCACGGAGGATCTTGGTATGATATCTGATTCAGGAATTCCCATCTTCTTTAGAACATCAAGCTGGATAATGTTCACTGAGCTTCCTCCGTCTATAAGGATTCTGCGGACAAAATGGTTAGAAATGAAAAGAGTAATAACTAAACCATCGTGATGAGGATCCTGGATATCAACACGATCATCCTCATCAAAGGTTATGACTTTTCCTTCGGAGACACTTGATGTTCGAACTGGTCTTTCTCCACTATCCATCTTAGTTTCCTTTGCATGCCTTTTTGCTGCTGAGAAGGATGTGCCACAAATGTCTGATCCTCCAGAAATAAAGTTTATTACTTGTGCATCTGCTGGAGGGGCCGGAGCTTTCTCAGGGATCCTTTCAGGATCCTGAGTCCTTGACTTTTTCCTACCCAACAACTCTTTCAGGTGTCCCTTGCTCAACAAGTATCCAATTTCCTTCCTTAGTGCAATGCATTCTTCTGTGAGATGCCCGAAATCTTCATGGTATGCACACCACTTTGATTTATCCTTAGTTGCAGCTGGCCTATCATTTTTTCTGGGCCATCTAGCTTTATCACCTAGATTCTGCATCGCAAGGATTAGTTCATTGTTATCAACAGAAAAACAATATTCAGAAATTGGAGGATAATCCTCATCATCCTCTTCTTGATCAACAGAATGCACGTTCTGGTTATCAGATCTGTTGTAGGATCTGAACTTGTTGTTCCTGAATGAGGATCCTTGCTTATCCTGCTTTGAGGATCCTGCTAACCTCTCCTGGATCCTCTTGTCATCCTCTAGCCGAATGAACCTAAGTGCTCGGGTTCTTACCTCATCTAAGTTCCTGCATGGTGTCATAACAAGATCAGCATAGAACGACGAATCCCTAAGCAATCCCATTTTAAAGGCCTCAACAGCCGTGGCTATATCTAAGTTGGGAATGTCTAAGGATTCTTTACTGAATTTGGTAATGTAATCCCTTAATGATTCATTATGACCCTGGGTTATCCTGTATAGATCACTAGTTAATCGTTCAAATTTTCTACTACAAGAAAACTGATTATTAAACAGGTTAACTAGATTAGCAAATGAGGTAATAGAGTGGGGGGGAAGACTTAGCAGCCATTTGAGAGCTGATCCAGTAAGAGTAGATCCGAATCCCTTGCACAGGCATGCTTCCTTTAACCTTTCTGGGATTGGATTGATCTCCATCCTCTCCCTGTATTGTGCTATGTGTTCTTCAGGATCCGTCGAACCATCATACAGCTTCATTGTTGGCACATGGAACCTCTTGGGTATCTCAGCATCACAGATTGGTGGTGCAAAACGAGATATCTTGTGGCTTCCATCTGCAATCTCTGGGATAGGTTTGACCACTCCCGGAACACTTGATATCATATCCTTTAGCTTTTGCAATTCTCTGGCCATGGCATGATTGATACCTGGATCCTGCATAAGACCGTGGTTAGTAGTATAAGAATTATTAAAAGTGTTACCTCCCATTGGATTCAAGTTAGGAAGAATGGATGTTAATCCATATTGTTGGGGTTCTGGAATGATCGAGGGACCAGTAGAAGCATTGGTCTGCATTGGAATAAAATCTCCATGATGGACATCTGAACTTCCTGTTTGCAAATTCCTCAAGGATCCTGGCATCTGGAAGGATCCCTGAAACTGGGACGATCCTGGAACAAAGGAGGATCCTTGAACCTGGGATGATCCTGGAACAAAGGAGGATCCTTGAACCTGGGATGATCCTGGAACAAAGGAGGATCCTTGAACCTGGGATGATCCTGGAACAAAGGAGGATCCTTGAACCTGGGATGATCCTGAGTATCCTCCTGAAGTCATGAAGGATCCCATATGCTGAGGATAGGATCCTGCTGGCTGGAAGTATGGACCTAATGCCTGGGTCACTGTTGTTGTTCCGTAGTGCACTCCTTTTGGTCCACCCACATATTGAACATCTGGAACCACTGATGGCTGAGAAGTAATCACCGGAGTATCAAAATTCAAAGATCTGGGTATCAGTGGGGAACGATCCTCTGCCGTTTTCTTCTGTTTCTTAATTTCGTCAATCTCCCAGAGGATCCTTTCGTTGGTCTTATCCTGCTCTTGTGCATGATTCCTCATCTGCAAAATCAAGGCATAGAGATCATTAGTAGTAGGATTCGTTGAAACAGAAGAAGTAGGTGGTTTTGAGAAAATGGGAGTTGGTTTCTTCGCAGCATTCTCAGTATTCTTCTGGGATCCAGAAGGTGGTGGAGGCAAAGGAGGAACGCCTTGTGAAGAAGTGAATGAGGGCATCAAGTTTGAAGCATTCTTCGCCGAGGAAGCCATTTGCTTGGTTGTAGTGAACTGCAATGAGCACGGCAATACGAATTTTTCTAAGAATGAAGCACCAATTGCCCCACGGTGGGCGCCAAACTGTTTTGGTCAAAAAAATCTGATGAGGATATTGCAACCAAACTCTCTGTTACGGGGTATGATGCTTGAAATGTAGAACAATGACAAGGATCACTTCAATGTAAATTGCACAAATGACACAAGGATTTATACGGGGAAAAAGCCCTTGATCAAGAGTTGATCTCCGGCACAAAAAACCCCGGGTGATGGAAACTACCGATCACCAAGTTCAAATAAATCAATAAATGTTTACAACTTCGGATAGTAACGAGCTAGGTACAAGGATCACTATCGTGAAATGTGTAAAAGTGAGTGAAAATGAATGAATGTTCGTCGAGAGCTTCAAGTGTACGAGTATATGAGAGTGTGTGTAGCTGAAAAAATGACTAAGTGTTCTAATTCTAGCTCGTTACCCCTTTTAAAATAGAAGTTAACTACAATAACTAACTATCCGACTTTTGTGCCAAGCTCCCACGTTCTCCACAACGTCCATTTTTGGTCAATCGTGTGCGAAATGCCCGTGGAATATTCCTTAGTACCGTTGCCAAGACCAAGTCAAGCTCGTAACTCCTGCGAAGTAATACAAAACACAAACAAACAATCGTCAGTACGAGGATCCTTAAAGTGATCCATGATCCTGATCCTGAAGCTCTTCTGAGGATCACTATCTGTCACAGAAGTAAGGATCATTAATTAGGATAACGAATAAGGATCACTAATTGTTAGAAAATCCTCCCCTAACACTACTTATTATAGAATTTTACTAAAACGATAAATAATGAATAAAATTATTTTCTAAAAAGCTACACCCTTTATATACGTTGCGTATAGGCCTATACGCAGCATATATAAAGGGTCAAAAAGAGAATTTTAATACAGGTGTGGGGTTAAAAAAACTACCCTCTATATATGCTGCGTATAGGCCTATACGCAGCGTATATAAAGGGTTAAAAAAACAATTTTACCCCTTTTTTTGGGTTGCGTATAACCCCCAATCCAGGGGTAAAGGTCTTTTTTACTATACGTCACGTATAGCCTTGTATGTGGTGTATATATGAGGCAAGTTTGGTAAAAAAAAGACAATTTTACCCCTGGATTGGGGGTTATAACATGGGTAAAATTGTCTTTTTGACCCTTTATATAAACTGCGTATTTTGACCCTTTATATACGCTGCGTATAGACCTATACGCAGCGTATATAAAGGGTTTTTTTAGAAACATGTATACAATATTAATCGTTTTTGTAAAGTTTTATAAAAAAAGTTTTCTGTTTTAAATAAATAGAAAAGTAAGTATTTCTTACAAACTTTTTTAAACAACATTAATCATTTTTATACGATTAATATCGTATTCTGTCGTATAGGTGTAGTATAGGTCACATATTGACCTCGTATAAGCCTATAAGTCTCGTATAGACCTACAGATGTAGTATCGTATTATATAGTGTTGTATAAGTCTCGTATAGGTCACGTATTGACCTCGTATAAGTCTAAAAGTTTGCTAAAACGATAAATAATGTTTAACAATGTTTCTTAAAAAACCACCCTTTATATACACTACTTTATGCCTATACGCGGTGTATATAAAGGGACAATTTCGCAAATCATATCAGAGATTCTCTTGGAAATTGAAAAAGATGGGAGTATACGCCACATATAGACCTATACGTGGCGTATATAAAGCTAGGGTTTAGTGTGCAAATAGACAGCTTGGTGTGCCAATATGAACACCCTAACCAATTTATGGCATGCATCCCCGAACGTTCTTCCAAAGGCTATAATTTTCTACCCTATACCTCCACACCCACCTCGCAATCTGCTACATTGACCAAAAGCAAAAGCAAATGTTCTAAATAAGTCGTCTGAAAAAAAATCAAATTCTAGATAAATTTTGGGTCAAATGACTTCCTTTAGAATCTAAGGTTATTTTTCTTCAAACATAAAAAAAAATGTATAAAAAATACAAAAGAAACGTAGGTATATCTAGAAAACTTGCATCAAACTATACTTGTTTTTGGTTTTGCAAATTTAAACCAGTATGAGAACATATCTCAATTACGAAATTTGAAGTTTATTTTATATTTATTAGACTATGTTGTAATTAAATTCTTTTTTTAGTAAAGTGCAATTTGCTTTTATGTGGTAGCGGCGGATTCATAATTTTTTTTGAGGGGACACAACAAATGGATTGGGGTAAATGAGTAGCGTCAAAACAAGTTGGGTCAAAATGGGTCGTTTAAAAACAGTTCACACATATCTAATTTACATATATGGTCTTGTTTGAACTTGTACAATTCTTTATTTATCTAAAATGACATTTATTATTAATCAAACGTATCAATAAACCAATAATAAGAAATTAAAGAACATTAATAAATCAATTGACTAATCCCACAACATAACATATTATTTATCTACTTAATATAATTGGTTACGATTAGTTCCTAATATGAAATGTTTAAGTTTAGGGTTTTTAAAACTCAAAGACGCTACTAAATGTACCCCCTCTTGTTACTTTTCATACCCCCTACTTTCCATAAAATTACATCTAAACTTATCATATTTACCCCTTTTAAATGTTATATTTTTTAAAAGTATTCTTTTTGTTACAAAACAAATTTAAAAGTGTAAAAATCTATTGTAGACGTGTTTTTTCAAATTTTTTGTTTGTTTTTTATATTAATTTAAAAAACATATTTTTTAAAGTGTTCACTTCGATTGAAAGTCCTAAACTGGTTTTAACTTACTTATAACATACTCCTTACACTAATTAAATTTGAAATTATATAGATTGTTAAAATATAGTTTGATAAAATTATTTTAGTACCTATTGTTTATTTGTTCACTTACATAGATGGTTTGAATGATTAATATGTGCTAGGGCTCTATAGGGTAGGGATCCGGTACATTAATCCAGAATTGTCAGAAGTGTGAGAAGTGTATTATAACACTATATATAACACCATATAAACACCGTATAACACTATGTAACATCATATAACACTATGTAACACCATATAACAATATATAACACTATACATCTATCATAGACATGCTATCAGACAAAATATACTATTATATTTGTTATATAGTGTTACATACTGTTATATGGTGTTATATGGTGTTACATAGTGTTATACGGTGTTTATATGGTGTTATATATAGTGTTATAATACACTTCTCACACTTCTGGATTAATGTACAGGATCCTCTATCGGGCTCTATAAACACTATTTTAAAAGAAAAAAACTTTATTACTTTTTAATAAATAAAAATTGTTAATTATTTTATAAACACATTTAAAGTGTTAAAAATTATAAAAGTAAGATCTTTAAAATATGAACTAGACGAGGGAAAAATATAATATAGACTTTTAAAAAAAAAAAAAAGAGAGTTCAATACTTTTTTTATTGTTTTTATAAAAAATGTTAGTATTTATTTATAAAGATGTTCAATAAAAAAGCATAATCAAAATACGATTTGAGAAAGTGTGTTTAAAAACAATATCCGAGAACTTTTAAAAAATATGTTTTTTAAATAAAAATTAAAAAACAATTTAAAAAAAAAACATCTGTAACCTTTTTTTACATATTTAAATTTGTTTTGTAACAAAGAGAATATTTTTTAAATTGATAATTTGTATAGAGGGTAAATATTACAAGTTTTAATGTGATTCTATGAAAGGGGTATAAAAAGTAATAAGAGAGGTTACATTTAGCCCTACCCAACTCAAAATAACCAGACCACCCACCCACCCATCTCTAGTCAACTCCCTTGCTGACCAACTCCCTCACCACCACCACCTCTATCTCTGGCCTGTTCCCAACATCACCTTCAAACACCAGCATCTAAGACCGTGGGTTATGGTTTGTGTAGGACCGGTTTCGGATCCGAACGAGTCGATCAGAGGCGTTCTCCTATGTTTCAGGTGCGGAATTACAAGAAACAAAGGTAGAAATAGCTTTAAAACACTGTTTGATTGATTGGATGACAATTACAGCTCAAATATCACACCGGCAGCACTTCGGCGTAGTTGTTAAGAGTCTGATAATGATTTCGCTCAAGAGGACCCTATATATAGGGTGATGGTTTCGCTTATGTGACAGACCACATAAGCGATACCCCATGTTAGTGATTTCGCTTATGTGTCATGTACACATAAGCGATACCCTCTTGTACACATGAGCGAAATCATCTCTAACTACCTATATAATTTTACATATTCTCGTACAACGTGCCCTGATCTATACAATGAAATCTAAGATTCGATACAAGACGAAGTCAACAGATGTAGTGCATCAACAAACTCCCCCTCAGATGTTGACGAGTCGCATCCAGCATCAACTGTATCTTCAGTTCTTCAGTCTTGATCTATCTATGGGCTTTTCCGAACTCTCCCCCTCAGATGTTCTCTTCAGACTCCCCCTCTCTATTTGCTGGTATTCCTTTGTTCTTCAGCACAATCTTCAGGATCTCTGTCTGTCTCTCTAAGACTTCAGATATCAAAACCTGGCTTTTCAAAATCAAGTCTAATTCTCTTGATCAGATCTCTTGATTCCTTAAGTTCATCAGCATCAGGTCAATATCTGGAAAAATCTTAACCCAAATATAAATTTCTAAATTTAACAAATTATATGCACCAATACTAACTCTCCCTCAAATTCACATCTCACTTTCATTTGATGAACCAATTGTAAGATTTCAAAAATAAATTTTTCATTTAAGATTTACTCCCTCTTTACAATAATGTCATCATGTTTAGCACTTGAAATTTTGAAAATCAGCTCTTCAACATCAGTTGTCAAAAATCTTTTTGGATTTTTCAAAACTTATGCTAAAACACACTAAAATCTTTTTGTAATTTTTGATTGTAAAGGAATGCAATAAAAAAATATTTACAAACAATATTTTTGTGAGTTTGTGCAAGAGGATCATATCAGTTTATGACAAATCACAAGTACCGTTGAGCTTAGTTACACATTAAGAATTAAACAATTCACTTAGATTGCCGATATACCGATCCACTTAAATTTTCACACAAATTTCAACTGATTCAGGATATGAGTTAGGTGTTTTAAGAACTTAAACTCATTCATGTGTCCCACCTCTTGAATATACTCCCGTATCCAGATCCCAATATTCAGTCTTACAGGTGAGTATACCACAGATGATATCTGTAAGGGGTTAATTTGCGAGGGCCGTGAGAGCTCAGGTCGATCTTTCGATACGCAGAGAGATGACGGCTTCGACTTTTGGTGGGTCCCCTTTAGAGGATCTTTTGAATTACAACAGCAATGACTATCAATTTTATTGTTTCATCAATTTGCTGAGGGCTGCGCTATATTTCAAGCATGCGGAAAGTATTCTCCGGGGACTAGGCCATTGCTTCCGCAAAATTAGAAGTCCCGGGATAATACCCCAGATATCACTGAGCATAAAGACCTAGTATCTCAGAATAAGGGACCTTTCAAACGAGATTTCAGGGGTTACCTATATATCCAAGTAGTGTTCCCCACAAAATAAGCAAGTTTGAAATTTAGTTTATATCCCGAAAAAGTTTACTAAATGTGTAAAAACCTATCGGCATATCATCAGTGAGACCGTTTAACACTATTTAAACATTACAATTCTTTAGCATACTGTGACCGTCTACTGATGTACTATCATTTCCTCTTCTAGACACAAAAACTCATTTTTGATTTTATCATGTTTTTGTCTTTTTCAAATTTTCTAATGTTTTTGGATTTTCTGAAATTTTCTACTCCCCCTAAAATGCAAACACATTAAAGAAAATATGAAAATAAACTATACAACAAACTTGACAACCGATATCGAATCGCATCAAATCGCCATCCACTTGGCATAAACAATCAGAACTCCCCCTTTCACAAAACTATTTTCTCATTATGATTTCAAAACACTTAAGTTTGTTTTAACCAAAATGATTTTTCCGGAAAATAAGTTTTGTTGATTTTAAACCATTTGTAGGTTCGGGGTGTGGTTCATCACATTGTTCATTCAATCACATATATGAGGATTACATCAAGTTCAAACTAATGACCTTGACGAATCACTTTGTACCTCTTGCAAAAATATTCACAACATTCAAGCCTATGTAGGAATAAACCTCTACACAAACCATTTTACCAATCAAGATGCCGATTCCTGCTTCACACTTACCAACCTGAAAGCTCCGGCAAGTCACACTTATCCTGAAAAAATTCAACTAATTTTAAAATTCAATCAAACAATCAATTTTCAAGAAAGATGCCGATTCCTGATCCACGATTACAAACTTGGGATCTCCGGCAAGTCCTGAGACTTACGGAAAACAAACTTCCACCCAAGTCTTCTCAGACTTGGTGGCTTCCAATTCCTGTTTAGTAGGGTTATATGTTGCCTTTTTAGTTGCATAATAATCTTTAACCCCTTTAACTTTCCCATCAACCATTTTTCCAAAAATTTTCTTAACATTTCCTTTCAGTGATGGAATTTCCACATCATCCACTGAACCTTTCTTTTCCACCTGTGGCTCATCTGATTTTGTGGAATCAGATTCATTGCCAGATTTTACATCAGATTCTTTAACAACCCATTTTTTATTGTCAAGATGAGCCTTATTTTTGTAAAATCTTTTAGAACTTTCACCAACTTCATTTTTTGAATTTTCAAAAATTTTGAAGTTTGTAGTTGGTGAAACATTCTTTTCAACCAGTTTTTCTTTGAGTTTATCGGATACTCCCTGTTTTCTGTTGTCTTTGTTTGGACAGTTGTGAGCAATGTGTCCAGCAACTTGGCATTGAAAACAGATCCTTGTATCTCTTTGCAGAAAATCTCTATCTGGATGAAACACTCCAGTCCCTGTTCTCTCCCTTTCAGCAAAGAATTCTTGATTTGTCTGTCTCCAAAATGAACTCTTCTGTTCTTCCTCTGCTGTTGTACCTAAAACAAATTTAGTAACTGTTTTAGAGAATTTTTCATTTTTACCATTTTCTGGAGGAATAAAACCTAAACCTTTCTTTTTGTAATTACGATTTTGGCTTGATTTCTTTTGAAATTCAGAACCAGAATTGTAATTCTTTTTCCCTTTTTTTTTGTTTAACCTTTGTTGTACTCTTGAAGTGTATTTTTTAGGTTTTTTATTAAGATGAAAATCTTTAATTTCAGAAATATTAATTTCTGTCATTATAAAAACCTTTTTGATCATGTCAAAACGAACACTTCTTATTGGAAACTCTTTGTCAAAGTATAATTTGTCCGAATCATTTAAAGTATAAGCAACTTCAAATGTTCCATCATCCAAATTAGCCTTTGATAATAAAAATTCTTTACTATAGGACCGTTTAACCGTTGGATTTGAACTGTTGACCGACGAACTTGAACCACCAGACTCAAACTTTGACTCAACCACCTCCTCAGTATCCAACACTTGATCAACCACCTTTTTGATTAACTCAGACTCATGATCAGTATCAGACGAGGTAAATGTGATATCAATATTTTCTGGTAAAACGTCAGTTTCCTCTGATTTTAACTTTATATTGACTGCTTTTTCGACTTGCTCCTCATTTGGTTTCCTAGGAGAATAACCTTCCCAGATAGGAGGCGGACACTTGTTATACTTAACAGTCGATTTCTTACCAGTCTCTTTCTTTTTCCTTTCATCTTCAAATGCTTCAAAACCTGCAACAGTAGGATAAACTCTATCAATCACATAGTCAGAACATGAATAACTAAGAAGTAACCTTCTGATTCTTTCGTTCTCAATCTTTTCATTTTCCAAATCCTGCTTCAGTTTTGCATTCTCTTCAATGTAATGATTGATTGCCTTTTGCTTTTGCATCAAAGTTGAATTAGTCATGGTTAACGCCTTTTCTCTTTCTGAATTTGTTGTTTGAAGACTAGTCACTGTTCTGTTCAAGACACTGTAAGATTCTTTCACATAATTGATGTCAGACAGCAACTTCTCTATCAATCTTTCTCTGTCAAACAACAACACATCTTTATCTTCACACTTCTTGCAAACTTCCGAACACTTCATGCAAGGCTTCTCAACCTCAACAATCTTCTCAACCTCTACAGTCTTCACCACTTCAATAACCTTTTCTTCAACAATTTCTTTTTCAACCTCAGTCACCTTTTCTTCTTCAACAACATTTTCATTCTTCAAATCTTGTTGTTGTTCTTTTTCAGCTCTTTTCTCCTTCAGCTTCTCCAATCGTTCTGCAAAATAGAAATGAAAACTTTCAGGAGATAAGTGACTTTTAGCGACATTAATATGTTTTTCTTCATCATTATCACTGCTGCTATCAACTGGTGTCTGATCAAACTGTGTAGATTTTTCAGACTCAGTATCTGAACAACCAGAATCAACTGGTGTTTGATCAAAAACAACTTCTTTTTCTGAACTATCATCATTTTGAACACTCTCATCAGAACTTTTCAAACTTTCTTCATCACTGTCAGAACTTTCATTAAATGCATCAGATTCTTCTTTCACACTATTCACTGTCTCACCAATAGATCTCATCCACGTAGCAAACAAATCTGGTTCTTTGACTATCTTTGCAATAAATGCTTTGAAACCACCTTTCTCATCCACAAACATATCCCAGCTAAACCCTTCAGGTAATTCTTCATCATTCTGATCTACCAAACATGCTGAGTTTTCAGAAGATATGTATTTGCTCCAGTTGAAATCTACCAAGCATCCTTTCTTCGAATCTTCAATCTTTCTACCATGAGCCGTTTGTGAATCTTGTGATTGACCAACTTGCTGATAGATGGCTTTCCGGTAGTAGTCTTCTTTTTCGAACGGATTCTGAGCACCACTCACTTCTCTGTTTTTGCACTCCCGTTTGAAATGACCTTTTTGCCTGCATCTGAAACAAGTAACTTTAGATTTGTCAAATCCTAAATTAGAAACACAAGCATCAAGAAAATCATTTCTTCCAGTGATTGTTTTGAACTTCTCAGCCCTTCGAAGAACACTAGCAAGACACCACTTAATATCCATGAGTTCCATTTCTTCGGCATCTATCTGATCATAATCCTCCTTTGTCAACATAGGATTTCCAATTCGACCAGCTACCAATCCCTCATAGGATACCAACACCGAACCAAGTAGAGCCATGTGATCCTTTGCTATGTCTTCTGAAAAACTTTTACCTTCTGGCAGATTGAGAGCTATATTGCACTGAATCACACAACCATTTCCCATCTTTGTGTTTTCTGATGAAGTCTTTGGATTAAAACTTGGATATGATGAGAAACTGCTACTGCTTTTGTTTGTGCTTTGATCAGTTTGTTCTGTAGCATTCTCAACACTATATGCAGTCTGAATCTTAGGACTTCTATCAGCTTCTGATGTAGGAACACTGCCTTTATAATACATCTTCACATCCTGTTGACCACTTGGATTATTCATCCTAGCGATCTTTTGCTGTTCCAGATCCTGACTTTCAATCTTTTCAATGAATTGAGATATCGATAAACCATCATAAACACCCGTATTTTTCAGTATCATCAAATACGTTCCCCACTCTTTCAGTGGTAAAGCATCAGCTAGCTTATCAACCCATTCCTCATTTTCCTTTGTGATGTCCATCATCGACATCGTTCTCACCAGATGACAGTACCTTTCAATTAACTTCTTCGTGTCTTCCCCAGGCAGACTTGTAAACAGATCAAATTCTTTTTTAAGTAACGACTTCTTGTTCTTAATCATATTTGCACTTCCTTCAACCTTTACTTTCAAAGCATCCCAAATCGACTTCGATGTTTTATCATGTTGAAGAAGTATGAATATGTCTTCTTTGATCGCCTGTTGTAACAAACTAATCATCATTTTTTCAGCCCGATACATCTCTCGTTCTTCATTGCTGAAATCTGAAATCTGTTTAATTGTTTGTAGCTCAGTTCTTGGTAATACGTACTTCTTCAAAATGCACTCCCATGATCTCAAATGATTAGCTTGAACCCAGTTTTCAAACCTATCTTTCCAACCATAATATTCCTCAATACCCATAAGCTTTGGCGGTTTCTGTGTAGTTCCCGTCTCATTCTCTAAGTTCACGGCTTGAGCAATTGAAGATTGACCCGTCGGTGTTGCAAATGCGTTGTAGAATTCAGTACTCATGATGACGTATCAAATTTTTCAACACTGTGTCTTAAAAGCGAAATCAGTTTGTAAGTTGTCACAAAAGCGAAACCCTAAAGTGACGTTTGAGCGAAACCCCAAGTTGTACGTTTGAGCGAAACCTCTGATTAGCCTTTTTAGCGAAACCCCAAATTACCACTAAAGCGAAACCTCAAATTACCACAAGAGCGAAATCTCAATTTACCCTAAGAGCGAAATCGCTGTGACACAAGAACGATACCCTGACCTCAAAAGCGAAACCCCTTCGAACCAGAATTTAGGCCATTTTACTTAGAATCTAAGTCTCAAACTTTCCAGGGTTTGTCTATGCAAGATTATCTATGTGCTGAACAATTTTGATCCAATTTTGACCGTGAAAACCCTCTGAATTAAGAAAAGTATGTGTAGAAGTGAGAAAAACCAATGAAAACCAGAAGAAAACAAGCTAATTTCAGCAGAACTCCTCCTCCTGAGCTCTGATACCACTTGTAGGACCGGTTTCGGATCCGAACGAGTCGATCAGAGGCGTTCTCCTATGTTTCAGGTGCGGAATTACAAGAAACAAAGGTAGAAATAGCTTTAAAACACTGTTTGATTGATTGGATGACAATTACAGCTCAAATATCACACCAGCAGCACTTCGGCGTAGTTGTTAAGAGTCTGATAATGATTTCGCTCAAGAGGACCCTATATATAGGGTGATGGTTTCGCTTATGTGACAGACCACATAAGCGATACCCCATGTTAGTGATTTCGCTTATGTGTCATGTACACATAAGCGATACCCTCTTGTACACATGAGCGAAATCATCTCTAACTACCTATATAATTTTACATATTCTCGTACAACGTGCCCTGATCTATACAATGAAATCTAAGATTCGATACAAGACGAAGTCAACAGATGTAGTGCATCAACAGTTTGGCGGGGGTTGGGCGGGGGTTGGGGCATTTGGTGACACGTGGCTTGAGGGGCAGACATGGGGCGACTCACATAAACAGGGTATGGTGGGGCGGGGGTTTGGGGCGTGGGTTTGGTGGGCTTCGCTGGGCTGACCGGTGGGCTGTTTGTTAAACAACAAATTTAATTTTTTTTAATATTTTTAATTAAAGAAAATTACATAAAAACCAATTCCTAATGTTTATATTTATTTTTTATCTCTTCTCTCATCTCCAACACTATTTGTAACTCGTCACCCTGTAGGTGATCAATCGGCTGGGATAGCAATTTCAAATCATCACGTCTTTGTCTCAGGGCATCTCTAGCGGCATCTCTAGCATCTCTAGCTTCTTTGCTCTTTCGTTGCTCGGCCCTTTGTTGTTGGAAGACGTTGAATGTATCTAACTTGGCTGAAATGTCATCCAACTGGTCGTTGTATATTCCCCTACGCAAGCCCGAACTCCCAGCTAAAGGCGATGCCGTATCAGATCTTGATTTTTGAGCACGCCTTTTTGAGACATCTCTTCCATACTCAGGCCGGTTTGGGCTTGGCGAATCATCCAAAAGGTCCTCAAACTCTTGATCTCGTGCATCAGATTGGGCTTGAGACGAGGCCCTTGACCTTTTGGAAGACGTGTTACTTTCGCTACCACTGGGGATATTCGACCACTTTGGATGGAACTTACAAATCTCCCAACAATGCATGAAACGGAAGTCGGTCCCCACATTTGTCTTGAATTGAACCAATGCATTCATCACAATGTCGGCTTCGGTTTCACCACTTTTTGGGTTTTGTTTTGCTTTATTTAAAAAACCACTATATTTTGTAAGTTGGCCGCTTATCTCGGTCCACTTCGAGGATAAGCTATCGTTTTCACGATAAAACTCTCTTCCCAATTCTTTATGGAATACTCTACTAACCCCTTGCCACAAATGGGTTCGATGTTGAGAATTTCCTATTTTTATAAAAACAAAATTTAATATATTACAAAGTTATATAAAAAAACCATTAATATAAACAAAGTTTAAGAATACCTAAAGTTGCATGTTGAGATTGTTGAAACCAACCCCTCGCCAATGCAAGTTCTTCAGGAACGGTCCATTTTAGTTGTTTTCGCTTAGCGGTTTCAAGTGCTTTATCCCCCTCGGTTTTTTTCTTATGGCTTCTCTTTTTGATGGGTTTCGATGCGGAAGGACCATCGTTGGGTGGTTGAGTTTCGGGGACAGTTTCGTTTTGTGAAAGGTCGATGGAGTTTGGTGAAAGGTTGATGGGCGTTTGTGTAAACGGGGTAGGTATCGCATCATCGGTGTGTGGGAAGTTAGTAAACAAACAATTCCCAAGATACGATTCATAACTTGCTTCTTGGGGCATAGAAGAGTGTATCAAAAATGGACGAGGCATTGGACGAATGGGTGGTGGGCTAGGATTATTTTCTTGGAATGCATACGGGTTGTTCGAGTCAAAAGGACGGTTATGAGGATGCATTTTTTCGTTTTGTAGAAGGAGAATTGAAGATGATTATAGAAGATATGGTTGAATGTGGTAAAAAAATGAAAGAAAAATGTGAGTTTTATAGTGGAAAAATAATATATATTTTTTTTAAGATAGCCGTTGGCCAACGGCTAGCCCAACGGTTACTTTAGTTTGTCCAGTGAGAGCCCGTCATGTCAGCTTGGCCAGACCGCCCCACGCCCGGCTTGAAACCCAAGCCCAAAGGGCCACGCCCAAACCCAAGCCCACCCGGGGTGGTGGCTTGGGCGTTTTCCCCCAACCCACGCCCAAACCCCCGCCCCATACCCCACGGTCTAACATCACCTCCTCACCCACACAACCACCCCTGCCACCACTTCCCAACAACACCATGAAGCACGTATTTTCGAATCTAGATATATGATGTTTCTAAATCTTTTTCCCTTGATTGTTAAATCAGTGCATCAAACGTGGGTGGCGGATGTGGGTGACGGTTGTGGAGGTGGTAACCGGTGGAGGTTGTGGTGAGGGTGGTTGTGAAGGTAGTGGAAGGTGATCATGGTTTTCTATAGAGAGAGTGAGAGGAGAGAGAGGAGAGAAAAGAGGGGAAAAGTGTGTATATATCTAAATTTTATGATTATGTTAGTAAATTGCAATTTGCTACGTTGGGGCAAAGATGTAATTTAACCATTTTTTTTTCGGTGAGTTAACAGGGAGATAACAACGGGAGGGACACAAAGAAAAAAGTTTATAAACCATATAGACTCAGATGACGACGAAAAATAAAAAGAGGGATAAATAGTGATATCACCATATAACCATACAGTCAGAAATTACACTACTCTTTTTTTTTTTTTTGCTTCAACTTTCCATGAGCGAAAATGATTTGTTTTTGCGTCAATTATAATGAGCTCATTTTCTACCAAATGGAGCTACAAGGACTAAATGGAACACATGTGTCTCAAGAAAGGTAAATATTTTTGTGTGGAGGTTACTGATTAATAGATTACCGACTTGTGTTAATCTTGATAAGAAAGGGGTTGATGTTCAATTAATTCTATAGGAATGAATGGTGTTTGAAGGTATTGTCATTTTCTCGTTTTTGTGGGTTGTTAATAGGAAAAAGAAAATGAAAAATTACAAGTTTTCTCTTTTATCTTTATACCACTTTTCAGGCGGTGTACTTTTTAACGAATGTTGACAAGCGGTGTCATTTACTAGGTATTTTGTTGCAAGTTTAGTCCTTTACCTAGGTATTGGGTGTAAAGGACACCCCACAATTAACAGGGTTGGGTGTAAAGGACTAAACTTGCAACAAAATACCTAGTAAAGGACACCGCCTGTCAACAATTAACAGGGTTTTTTAACTGAGTTGGGTGTAAAGGACTAAACTTGCAACAAAATACCTAGTAAAGAACACCGTCTGTCAACATTCGTTAAAAAGTACACCACCTGAAAAGTGGTATAAAGATAAACTACAAAACTTGTAATTTTTCCAAAAGAAAACTAGTCTAAACTCAATCCAGTGGTTAAAAAATCCGCTTACGTTTGTGTAACTATTCCTTTTCCCCAGCTAGGTTCTTGCTACTCCTGGTGTTTTAATATATCCGCCATTTCCCGAAAAAACAAAAAAATAAATAAATAAATTTTGTATCGTAACATTCAAGTATGATTTTTAAAAAATAAACTTGTGGATATGGTCGTACCTTTTGTATCGTAACATTCAAGTAATGAGTTTAAAAAAGAATATATAAAGGTTAAAACTTGTAGATATGGTCGTAAATGTATAACATCATTTGAGCCATCATGTTATCCCAAAAGTTGGAAATATCCTGTGGCTGTAAAACTTCCAACAAATATGTACTCTATAAATACCCTCACTTCACATAACATATCATGCACACAAAATCCTTTGTTTTTCAAGCTATTTCTTCCTAATACAGCAAAACCTAATAGCTTGAGCAGGATATTGAATCCACCATGTCATTTAAGGAAGATCCGCGGTCACCTTTGCAACCACCAACATATGGGAATCTAATCACTATCCTTAGCATCGATGGAGGTGGAGTACGAGGAATCATTCCGGGTGTGATCCTTGATTTTCTAGAAACCGAACTGCAGGTAAAATTTATGAGTTAATACAAGTTCTGTTTCCTTCTTTTTTTCATTTTTTTTTATAAAAAAACAAATTCAATGAGTATTCTTTTTAAATCTGAAAGAAATTAGATGGCGAGAATGCAAGACTTGCAGACTATTTTGATGTGATTTCCGGGACAAGCACTGGTGGCATTGTGACGGCTATGTTAACTACTCCGAATGAAGAGGGTCGTCCAGCCTTTGCGGCTAAGGATGTTAAAGAATTTTATCTTGAACACTGTCCTAAGATATTCCCACCCGATAAGTATGCATCATTAGTCAGTTTGTGAATTGTGACAACTTTAACTCTCAATACTAGTTTTATGATAATTTTTATGTCCCCAATTATGCCAACCTTGGAAGCATAATACCAGTAAAAACCATTGTTACATCTCTTTAAAGTTCAAGGTATCATACAAGTAAAACTATCATTAAAAATATAAAAATAGTACAGTTTATAAATAGATGATTACTTAATTAGTTAACAGCCCTTACTGTTTGCTTGTTTGTTTTGAATATTATCGAAATCGTGGATCATGATTTATTCCAAAAACATAACTTGTGTCATTTGACGTCTCACCTTTAATTCGCACTATATGTAGTCATCCTTTCGCTGCTGCTACAAATGTGATCAAAGCTTTATCGGGCCCAAAATACGATGGCCAATACCTACACGAGATTATTCGTGAAAAAACTACAGGATAGACGACTCCATGAAGCTGTAACAAATATTGTGATTCCAACTTTTGACATTAAATACCTGCAGCCTGTTATCTTCTCGAGCTACCAGGTATCTTCTGCACCAAAAAACCATCAAATTGTCTTTAGAAATCCAAACTGTCAAAACCACAATTAAGGAATTTAAGGTTTAAAGCACTGATGACTTTTAACATATATATATAGTGATATTCATGTTTGTTTGATCAGTTGAAGAATATCCCTAGCCTGGATGCCAAGATCTCGGATATATGCATTGGAACGTCGGCAGCCCCAACTTATCTTCCTTCCCATTCATTCCAAAACGAAGATTCGGAGGGAAAGTTACTTAGAGAATTCAATCTTATAGATGGTGCAGTGGTCGCTAACAATCCGGTAGGCCAGCTTACATTCTAAAAATGGTGATTAAATATGTGATGCAATCCAAAAACATGTCATAAAACATACAAGCTAAGCTGATTAAATGCATTTTTTTGTGTAGACATTGGCTGCGATAAGTGAAGTAAGTAAGGAAATAACCACAGGAAGTCCTGACTTTTTCCCAATAAAGCCACTGGAATATGGCCGTTTTCTCGTTTTGTCATTAGGCACAGGGTCTCAGAAATTTCAAGAGAAGTATGACGCTACAAAGTCTTCTAGTTGGGGCGTTTTAGGGTGGTTAGCCGGTGGTGGCTCTACTCCATTAGTGGATGTTTTCACTCAGGCTAGTGGTGACATGGTTGACTACCACATCTCTACCGTCTTCCAAGCCCTGCATTCAGCAGAAAATTATCTCCGAATTCAGGATGACACTCTAAGTGGTGACTTAGCTTCCATGGATTTAGCTACCAAAGAAAACTTAGAGAATCTCATGAAAGTGGGTGAGGAGTTGCTGAAAAAACCAGTAACCAGGGTGAATCTTGGCACGGGCCTATATGAGCCTTACCATCATACTACCAACGAGATGGCTCTAAAAAAGTAATTTTATCTTCAAATTATTTCGTTATTGCATTTTTCTGTTAACTAGAACTTGTTAAGTATTTTCATGATTTGACATTATTTTAAATATGATAGGTTTGCGGCAATACTTCACAAGGAGAAGTATGTACGAGAACTAAGATCTCCGAATACTAATATAGGAGGCATGAATCAAGTAAAGTCGATTGAAGACGAAACTACGCTTTCGGAAAGATCGTTAAAACTCTCGGAGCCAATTCATCACTCTCTTAGAGATTTGCATAAACTCGACATGAACTAAAATTTCCTTATTTTGTTTAACTAGCTTTTATTTGGTTTATTAAGTATTTAAACCAACAGTTGATATGTTTGGAGTAAAATCTTTACTTTTGGAGGAAAATAAACATATATAAATCAGATGTATACTTATCCTTATAGTCACGACCAATTTTTATGCATCTATTTACAAACAAAAAAAATGTTTTATTTGTTAAAATAAAGCTTAGCGAATGACTAGTTTGACATATGATATGGGATGACGGGGTCAATATGTAAAACTGAACACAACCTATATGTATTATATGTGTCAAATGTTGATTAGTTCTGTTTAGACATAATGAAAAACATGAAAACATACCTTTGATTGCATCAGTACAGGCCAGCAGAGAATCCAGATGGAGACGCAGCAACAGTGTTTGACATGATTGTCAGCTTGATCTGGTTCCTCCTTAGGGTGCAATCTAATGATGGTGATGAAGAAACCAAATAGGGTGTTCGGTTGAGGAGAGGAGGTCGATTGATGTTATGAGAGTAATTAGGTTATGTGTCTAACCCTAGAACCTCTACATAAGTCTCCTTATATATGCACCCAAGAGGAAACTCTAATTAGTTAATAAGGGTAACAAAGCCCATCAACAATTACCAACTAATTATTTAATAGGTTGTTATATATTTTGATCTATATAATTTAAATAATTATAATGGCTACTAGATTAAATATAACATAAAATATATTTAATCTTACATTCTCCCACTTAGCCGAGTAATCATTTACTATGGGTATTAGATAAGCCTGATCAGGAGTTAACACTCATTTTAGCCTTAAACAAGAACTATAGCAGAGAAATACAGCCGTTGAATCATTATGCGACTAAGGACCCCCATTAGTCATACTATAGCCTTAATTTAAAACCTAATCGTTATGATCAAAATACGCATAATCTCTTTGTTTGATTTGTAACTTTATTTGTCTATATGTCATTATACCAGTTTAACATATTCTTAGAGAGATACAAAATCAAACTGATGAGGAAAATTAACTAATAGTTAGTCATTCATAGTACGATATGCAATTGCGCACGGCCATCAATTAATATCCGTCTATGAGCTCTCTTAATAAGACTTATGGGTAATAGCCCTTCAGTTATAGGATCCTTAAACATATCATGAATGTATTCGATACAAAAACTTATTTTCCTCAATTATTTTATAAACGAATAATTAATTGTGTATCGAAATTTAATGCAGCACCTCTTGAATTGTTACTGTTCAAGGAGTCATGGTAGCTGACTTTATCACACTAAGTCTTCAAAATATTAATTATATGGAGTTAATAAACTTATGAGTCCACTGATAAATTTCCAACAACATTTTGTGACTATATTATGTCTTTATAACTTAGGTTGTTATTATCAGTTTATTATGACTCCTCCAGGAGATAGGTTTTGTCTGCTGACATAAGGATATACCTGAAATTACATTTTGTCATCTTTGAATATTACAAAGTTAGAGTAATCAACCGGTTTTAGTTCTCACTTTTTCTTTAAATTGTAGCCTCTTGTTTCTCTTAAAGATATTGTAATACTCCATTAGATGCTTCACATTAATCTAGACATATATAGTGTGTTGCAATGTGAGTAATATCTAAACGAGTATAGACTTGAAATTACATAAGGCTTCTAATTAATGAAGCGTAAATAAATAATCTCATTTATCCTATTATCCTCTAAAGGAAGAGTAGTGTTGTTTGTTACATATTGTAAGGACCCATTTAATGTTAAACTTATGGAACGAAACTAATGTCCCATTGGGTCTATCTCGGCATGTTGTGATATCTATCACGTAAGAGATATCACTGAGATCTATTATATCAAAGTTTGTGTTAACAATGCTTTGACTTATGTAACATATACCTGTCCAAGAATATCATCTATATAGACAAGTTTAATTTAGCTGCTCCCACTCATTTTGAGGTAGGTACATTAATCCACTTGATTGTTGATGAAAATAATTACGTTAAGATTTCATCACATTATGATGTTTGCATTAACCCATACATGGATTTTATTGGCTTATAGACAAAATGTTCTTTAACCTTCAGTTTGGAACTTTCAGGTTGTTTTATGAACATATAAATGTGTCAACCAATTGTTAGGGAAAATTGTTTTTAGTGTTCATCTAATGTAGCTTTAAACTATTATAAGCTACTAGAACAGTAATGATCCTCAAAGAAATTTTTTGTTAGATATGTAATAAAGATTCTTTAATAATTTATCTCTTCCTAAGTACAACCTTTGACAATCAATCAGGCTTCTTCGTGTCTTAACGCTTATATTAGGATTTGGCTTAGTTATGAACACTCTTAGGTAATTCAATCAAATCCCAAACGTTATACGAACATATAAAATCGGTTTTACTAGAAAACAGATTTATTCCATTCAGAAGATTGATTGGTGCTAATGGCTTAATCAGAAGAGATTGGATCAGTAAACTATTCCAAAATCCATTTCAACTTTTGTTAGGGAGGTTATGTAATCATCAAAGTTAGTAGGTTTTAAACCTAGATGACCTCCTGAGTTGATTATTGGGTTATAAAAAGTTTCAATTTTATGGATTAGCTCTTGGTTAGGTTGCTTTCATTTTCAGGATTCTAAGTTTGTAAGAGTTGGTGCAGTATGGTGTACAAGAAGTGTAATTGGAGTTAAATTCGGAGTGAAATTTAATGACACTCTTCCCCCCGCCTCTTGTATTCCTTGCAAGTCATGATAAGGATTTTTAATGCTCACACTGACCTTAGAAATCTTTATGAACTCAACATGCTTATGGTCAATATTTAGCGACCGAAAAATTCTAATAGAGAAAAAACAAATTAATGACGCTAGTCGTTGTGATTTCTCTTGTTGAGGATTATGTTAGTTTAGGTAAGAAATCTATGTATGCCCACAGTTAAGCAACAATAAAACTTTTGTAAGCGTAGCTTTAGATTTAAGGAGATAAGTTTTGATAGAACAGTGTCATAATGGAGCAGTGTCTTGTACAAGAGGTGTAAATTGAAGTAATATAAAGTTTTCACTCCCCCACCTCTTGCAACTATTGCAAGTTATTATTAAGACACTTAATGCTCCCACTGATCTTTAATATCTCTAGAATGCTACAAGAGAAGTTTCAATGAGCTACGTGACGTGGGAACCTATCACATATACGTTAGACTTTATTTGATTTCTTTAATGTCCAGATATCATAAGAAACTTTAGGGACATATTTAATAGAAATCTTATTAAGTGTATATATATATATATATATATATATATATATATATATATATGAATAGATTTCTTCTAAGACCGTGGGCCATATGCAACAAAATTTAGATACAAGTTGATAGTCTTTTAAATGATAAATGAATTATGTCGGAATATTCCATTTGGAATAAGTTCCACAAATGTCAATGAATGACTTATGATGGACCCATACTTATTCCTTAAGCCAAGTAATATTTAGGGCTGTAACGTCATGATTTAAAATCACTTAGAATGAGATTAGATAAAAAATCATCATCATTAACCATGTCATGATTTCTCATGAATTTTGGTTATAATGGATCAAATTTAGAAGTCTCATTTTAATGTCAAATTCTCATTTGCATGATAACAAAAGTTGTGAAAATGTAAGGTATCATCTAGTTTCATCTTAGTAATGTTTCTATCCAGATATTTAGAACAAATAAAATGAGAGTTTAAGGTAAGTGTGACTATATGTTGACTATGCAAACCTCACAAGCTTCGTAACATTTTCTAATTATGATACTATATTCTGACTAATCTTCAGAATATATATAAGGTATCGAAAAACGTTGTTAGAAGATTGTTTATTATGGTTCTTATAGTCTTAACATTTAATTTTGTCACTAACTCTCATGTTAGTTATTTGTTGACTGCTGGTAAGGAAACGTTTAGAACTAGAGTCAACTAATCATGTGTTAATTGGAATTATTAAAAAATTATCAGACTTAAATATCATTAGTAAGTGACTACCTAATTAACTTATCCAATTGTTCTTTTGAGTAATGGATAGTCTCGTTGCTTATGTCTAGTCTAATGGCATCATTATGCAGTGAGATTGTCCCTTGAAGAACCTTAGAGTTGGGATTTTGTACTTGTATTTTGACTATGGACCTTAGAATAATCCTCTTTTAGGGTATTAGTGGTTGTAAGGTGAATAACATCTTATTTTCCAGTTTCAAACATTTATTTCTCTGTACATATGTTGCTTATCAACACACTCATTATACTTTGGTACTTATAAGTGTTATAGTTGATTTATAAGGTATCAAAATTGTACAAATGTAAATCTTAGTATGTAATGTACTGAAAAATTGTACTTATTTCCATGCGTAAGCCCTTAACTTTATAGGTCATGGTATTGTACATTATAATGTATTCACATATACCACTTAACTTTATAGTTTAGAATTTTAAATGAAGGCAAGCATCTTAGAAATTCTTGTGATTATTCCACAATAATAGATTAGTCTTAGGAAAGACTTAATCTGGAATAACTTTAGTGATAGCAATTATGTTAGAGAGTTCTTGATTATCATAAGAGACATGATGTTCGATTTATCCTATTCATCATGCTCTAATTTTCTTCTGTAGTATCTTTATCAGAAGAGAGCAATAGGATTATCGTGTCTTAAGAGATAATCAAGGATTTAATTTAAGAGCTAATCTTGTAGAAACTTTAAGTAAAGCAAAACATTTTAGGTTTAAGAATTAGAGTGGGTGAGATATTGATTTATAGAAGAAATTTATAGTGAGTAAAGTTATGGGTACTTAAAAATTAAGGCAGACAAAATGATCATAAAAATTAATGAAGGATCATTAATATAAGGATCATTATGTGAAGAGGTTGTGATATGTCTATTAATAACATCAAAATAATAGACTTATTTAAAGTTCTACTTAAACGAAGACAAATTAGCTTTGGCCAGAAGTGTAATCATTTAAGCATGTGTGCAAAGTAATCGTGACAAATCAGCTTTGGCCAGAAATGAGACAATCACTTTAGTTATGCACTTGTTAAGTATGCTATACATGAAAGAATTAAATCAGCTTTGGCCAGATATTAAGACATTCACGTTTGTAATGCACGCTTAACATAGTTTTCATAATACTTGAACGATAAGTAGATGTATCAAATCAACTTTGGCCAGAAATGATACATCAGAAGCTCATTCAAGTAAAGCCATTTTGGTTTTGTAAAACATTATTTGATCCTGATTAATTAACTACGTATTTACAAAACCAATTATTTTTAGTTCACATTAACAACTTAATAAAGTAATGAGATTTCGAGTGAGCGACTTATTAGATTTCGAGTGAGGTCTCGAGTTAGATCTCGAGTTATAATGAGATTTCGAGTGAGATCTCGACTCAGTTATGAGATCTCAACTCAGTTATGAGATCTCGAGTGAGGTCTCGAGTGATGATCTTATGATCTCGATTCGGAACATCATGGTCTCGAGTCGGAACCTCATGGTCTCGAGTCAGAACCTCATGGTTTCGATTCGGAACCTCAGTCTCGAGTTATGAAGACTGAAACCTCGTGGTCTCGAGTCGCCACCTTATGGTCTCAAGTTGGAACCTCATGATCTCGAGTCGAAATCTTGGTCTCGAGTCATGGACCTTATGATCTCGAGTCGAGATCTTATGGTCTCGAGTCATAAAGACTGAAACCCTTATGATTTCGAGTCGAAACCACCTAATTTCGAAACTTATCCTCTAAAACTCGAAATCTACTGATTAAAAGCTGTTAGTTGTGATAAGTTTGAAATTCGAATTTTTAGGGATTATGGGATTTAGTTTCCTATTTTAATGCTAATCTAAATTTATCAAAATATTTCAAAATAATATCCATTTAATTTTTTTTTTATAACAGATTTCGAAATTTTAAAAGATAAAATTTAGATCAAAACTAGGAAAAACACCCAATAATCCTTAATTCATTCCCAAATAAGGGAATTTATTCGAATTTCGTTAAGAACATGAAGAACCCTAATATTAATAAAATCAAAATTTTGCAACCCGAAACCTGAATATTAAGGTTTTACCCATTTGATTTCGAGTCAATGATCAACCAATCAAAAACATAAGATCTGAAAAAATTAACTTATGATTCGAAACAGAAAATTTCAAAACAGGCTGTAAGGGTTTATTAGGCTTTGAAAAATTCTGTTTTCCAGATTTCAATCCCAGAATAATGGATACGAAAACATAACTGATTAATCAACATATGCTCTGATACCACATGTTGATCAGTTCTGTTTAGACATAATGGAAAACATCAAAACATACCTTTGATTGCATCAGTACAGGCCAGCAGAGAATCCAGATGGAGACGCAGCAACAGTGTTTGACATTATTGTCAGCTTGATCTGGTTCCTCTTTAGGGTGCAATCTAATGATGGTGATGAAGAAACCGAATAGGGTGTTCAGTTGAGGAGAGGAGGTCGATTGATGTTATGAGAGTAATTAGGTTATGTGTCTAACCCTAGAACCTCTACATAAGTCTCCTTATATATGCACCCAAGAGGAAACCCTAATTAGTTAATAAGGGTAATAAGGCCCATCAACAATTACCAACTAATTATTTAATAGGTTGTTATATATTTTGATCTATATAATGTAAATGATTATAATGGCTACTAGATTAAATATAACATAAAATATATTTAATCTTACATCAAAAGTATCAACTCTAACCTGCAACCCTAAAGTTATAGTGTTCGTGTTATCTTTGAGGTTGAGCCATTTACTATTCATTCATGAATATCAGTAATACCATGTGATTTAGTGACAATTTAAGCAACCAATGACCCTATCTCAAATGAACATTCTTTTTTTATTGGTGTCTTTTTAGTTTATTTCGTTGTTTATCTCTACCAGTTGTCGGTTAACAAACTTGAGCTTATATTTTATCTTATGATTAAAAGAATCAAATGGAAAACATTGGAGAACGTAGACGTGTCTAGGAACCGGATGTGTGCGAGATCAAATAATCAACAAAAAACAAGTACATAGATGCAGATGAAGAAAAATTACATTAGCCATCAGATATTCGATCTTCATATGTACATACATGCATGCAAACATAGGTTATGTTGGGTTTCAAGCTTCAATTACACTCAATACAAAATCACGAACACCAAACTTATTTTACTGCTTGAATACCCACACTTTATTCGTTCTCAAAGTTTAATATATATACAGCTCATGCAAACGTAAATAAAGGAAAACCTAACCAACTATGACCACTTCTCCATTACTTGACTCAACTCACAAACACTAACCCATGTTCTATTTAAAAAAATAAAAACATGTGACTAATCAACTAAAATTATCCAACCCATTTGACCTACGAAGCTCCATTTCTGACCCATATCCATGACCCGAACCGGAAACGTCAAGATTAATCCTACACTCACCCCCTTAATCTTGACCCGTTTCTCCATTCTTTCTTGCTCGATCACTTGCGTCATGCTAAACGAACTGCATAGAGCTGGTTTCTTGCTTAAACTTGCTTCATGCTTTAATCGGTTCACCCCCTTAATCGCTTCCCTCCTTTTTGTTCTCTTTCCCCGTACAGTTCTTCACCACCAAAAGTTCCTTTGACTTTTCAACATCAAAAACCAAACATCCTCGCACTCCTTATCTTCCTCTATGTCAGCCCCTCTTTTTCTTGCTTTTTTTTTAGAAAAAAAAACACATACAACACCCACACACAACAGTTTACTTCTAGGTTACACAACCCCAACACAAGTCACAAGTCACACGCTTCTCGAACAGTTGTCTTTTCCGCAACCGCACCACATAGGTCTTTCTCGACTCGAATCGCTAAACCACACAGGTGTTGTTCGCCACACAGATTACTTCGATCACACAGATCCACACTTCACCACTTTTCAATTCACACAGATCTCTTCAAACTTCTTACACAGATACTTGAATCACTAAGGTTCTCCTTTCTCACGGCTGCAACACACAGAGCAGGTATGTTTTGATCACACATATCCTCTTTTTCCTCATCTTCTACCGGCTCACTAAGAACCAATCGGTTCATCTCAGAACTCTTCTTCATACAGCTCACAAAGAACCCTTCTTCGATCACTAAGATCATCTTCTTCATTGTCTCTACGCGGTTCACTCAGAACCATACTCGGTTCACTAAAAACCTCTCCTTTTCAAGTCTCGATTTCTTCTCCACATTGCTCACTTAGAACCATGTTCAGTTCACACAGAACCTCCACTACTGTCTCAAAACTCAACACTTTCTGTTCTCTCTTCTCATTCTTGCAGTTTAGAGGACTGCTCCCTTCTTGATCACCCTGCTGTGAATTCTCTCTCTTATGCGTCTTCTTCAGCCCCTGCAGCCAAGGGGCTGCCTCTCTTACTCGAAACCGACTCTCAAAACCGCCCTCTCTTTTGTACTACGAACCAGGTATGAGCCTAGGGCTCTGATACCAATTGTTGGGTTTCAAGCTTCAATTACACTCAATACAAACTCATGAACACCAAACTTATGTTACTGCTTGAATACCCACACTTTATTCATTCTCAAAGTTTAATATATATATACAGCTCATCCAAACGTAAATAAAGGAAAACCTAACCAACTATGACCACTTCTCCATTACTTGACTCAACTCACAAACACTAACCCATGTTCTATTTAAAACACTAAAAACATCTGACTAATTAACTAAAATTATCCAACCCATTTGACCTACGAATTAAGCTCCATTTCTGACCCATATCCATGACCCGAACCGGAAACGTCAAGATTAATCCTACAGGTTAAGCCCCTTCCAAACATGAGTGAGCTCCTATAGGGTTGGTAATCTCACTATAAAAACACATACTAAAAATGACATTTGAAGAACCTATTTATACTAAAATACAAAGTACTCTCAAACTCAAAGTATCATCCAACATAAAGTGCTCTCAAACATAAAGAACACTTAAATCCCTAAATTTCTCTCAAAGCTACATTTCAGCAAAATTTAATCATTTGCGAGAACTAGGAAGTTCTCACAAATCGTTCAAGTATTCACAAATTATCGAATCTGTGCAACCTTAGGCAACAAATCGATTTGGAACTCAATCTACCTATCTGGCAGCAACCATTCTACCTCTTCTAGAGATACGTCTGGAAATTCGGCCACAATGGGCAAGTCATGGATCTTTCATTCTTGATCAACATAAATTCATACACTAAGAATGCATCACATCCCATTCTTAGGGGCTTCGTCCTTCAAGCAGAGTAATCATGCTCACTTGACGTGGGGGTCAATCACCAACTACCATGATCCTTTGACCATGAGGAATTTCTAATTCTAAAACTTCCTCGTCACAATCAAGTCGGGCTCGATTAGTTTCTAGCTAAATAAAATCCTACTATATTCAAAGGTAGTAATTCTAGTGACAATTCATGATCGTCAAGCTAAATAACAAAATCTTTAATCACCTATATTCATAAGTAGTAATTATATTGAGAATGCATGATCGTCAAGCTTAATAACAAAATCTTTAATCACATCACTTAGTTTGCTCTCATGTGCTTCCATAGTTTTAACAATAACATTTTTTTCTAATTTTTGAGACTTTCTATATAATCGGAGTTTAAAACTATTCAACAACAAAACTTTATTTGCGTACGTATCAAATAAAACATTCGCAGACACATTGTTTACAGGAAACATATTGATACGAACAGAGAATTTAGGAGGGAAATGAGAGAAGAAAAAGCTGAGAGAACGAGAGGAGCAATTTTTCATAACTTTTCATATCCCCAAATGACGCATACAACTGACTTAACAAACCCTCAAATTGACAATCGTAAAAATACACAATAGGTCCCTGTAGCTGTAGAAATAACTGTTAGGTCCTTATTCAAGCAACTAAAAAGAAAAAAAATAGGGTAAATTACATTTTTCGTCCTTTATGTTTCTATCAGATTACAATAGATGACCTTTAACTTCAATAATTATACAGTCACCCTCCTTTATTTGTAAAACACTTTACACCTTTCGTCCTTTACCATTAACCTAATTAAAATTTTCAGTTATGTCATAACACATTAGAGTAGTTTAGTCTTTTTACTGATTTAATTAAAAATAGTTTAATAAAAAAAACTAAATATATATTTAAACATAGATTTGAGATTGTGACAACTGTCAAAATTTCGGGTATCCGTACAATTATTAAACAATGATTAGTGCTTAATGACTGTGTTGAATTACAATTAATTACTTGAATTGCTTTCTGACTATTGCCATATATATTCATGTGCATCATATATTGCAAATGACATATCATTACTGCATACAAACTTTGTTGATTCGAATGATGCACGAAATACCGGCAGCACATTATTCAGACAAATCAGAAAAATGCTGACAAAGTTCAGTAAATAGATAGACATTGTATTGAGACACAGAATGAGCCAGAAACCAAGAGTTACACTAGTATAGTGTGTAGGAAAGTAAGGATCATAAAACTGCCTTCCTAGTGATAGTGTAAGTGCCGGAAAGTGCCTAAAACTCACAAAAACTGCAGAATTCTGCAGAAAATCAGCAAAATCAGCATTTAAACACACTAATATCATGTAGAAATATGGTTAAATGGTCCTGAATGCTTTCCTAAGTGTCGGGAATCGATACTGTCATAAAGGGGTACATAAAGCACACTAAACTGCATAGTTTAGCACCAAAACGAACCGGTAACCAACAGAACAACAGAACACTACCCGGAACACCAAATTTTCACTAGAAGCACTGTTTTAACATTTCCAAGCTAGTTATGATCCCCGAACATCATAACACACTATATAACTATCTAATAACTAAATCTCTAACTAAATACTTGATTTCTAACCATTAACTAACCAACTAGTTACAACCTAGACCTATACCCCCCCCCCCCCCCACCTTGAATCGGCCAACAAGGGCCCTACTAATATATTTTATTTGCATATTAAAATAGATCATGTTTGATCTTTACTAAACATAATATACATTGGTTAAACTAGTGTTGGCATGTTATAGAATAAACCATAAGTTCTAGCTTCTCGTTTTCACCACAAACACTTCACACACTTCTTCTCCTCTCCTCTCTTCTAACTTCGGCTGAACTTACCCCACAACAACATCATCATCATCATTCATCTTACATACATTCCACACATATACAAGGGTATTAGAAGGTGCACAAAGAAGCTAGGAGCTTTCGGAATTTGAAGAACCTTCACCATTTACTTTTATCCACTTCTTTTCTTCTCTTGATCATCCCTAGCCTTGAGCTAGTGGTAAGAACACTAAACTCTTCATTTTACATCTTGTTTAAGTGGTTAAAAGATGATACATGATGTTAATCTTGAAGAACACTAAGAATCAAGAGAATGAAACATGAACATAAGCTTAAAATCATAAGAAATCTTGATGTTTATGTGTTGTTATACTTGTTGATTGTTGTTTCCTTATGTAAATGATGTAGATCATCATATGATCTTGCTAGATCATGATTAAAAACATAATTTAGCAAGATGAGAGGATGAAGGTGTTAAAGATTAATAGATCATCCTCACATAAATCATGAACTTGAAAGAATATATTGTTTTCTTGTAAAATGATGATCAAAGTAAGATGTAAGTCTTGTAAATCTAAGATTTCAAGAATGATTTTTCAAGAAACCAAGTTAAAAATACAAAGTTTACTTACTCTTGGTTCTTAAAGAAATCAACCATGTTTTTAGAGGTTAAACATGTGTAGAAATATATATGTAACAAGAGAAATCCAAGAAGAAACATTTTTAGAAAATGTGATTATAAGTTGTAAAGAACTAACTTCTCTAAAAATGAAGATTTTAAATAATCAACCACACTTTGAAGGGTAACAAGACTTATAAATACACTAGTAAGTTACTACACATTTTTATAAATTTTCAAGTTCATGAAGTGGTAGTTTATGCTTGTTTTTGGCAAAATTGGTAAGTGTAGATTGGTTATTGATTGATTGTGTTGATTTACAAAAGAAAATGATATGCCTTGAAGGCATGGAAACCTCCATTTTTAGGGGAAACTATGGCAATTTTTTTCTAAAAATTAAACACTTAGAAAAATATTTTAAACGAATATTTACAAGTATATTTCAAACCATGGATTTTCACATAAAGTTTGCCAAAATTTTTGTTACAAAAATTATAAATATTGGAGGTTGGTTTTTATAAATAAAAGTGACTAAATATGTATTTAGGAAAATATATATTTAGATGTCACCATGTGTGTGATTATTTGTATATTATGTGTATTAGTTATATTATTTTAGGACTTCAAATAATATAACTAATCAAAATACCAAAAATTACAATCCAAAATATTACCAAAATTCCAAGGAATAAATATATAAAGAACACCCAATTTATTGGTGGAACCGAACAAAGGAATATAACTTACAAAATATTCCGGAAATATTATTCATAGGTATATTTTTGGTAAATGATATTTTGGACACCAAGGAAACAAAAATATGATTTTTACAATTATTACAAGATTATACCATATTTTTTACAAGAAGAAAATATATTATTTTTGGGCAAATAAAATATATATTTTCTTGGAATTAATAGAAGATGTATTATTTTTGGAAGAAATATATATTTTCTCAAACAAACATGAACTACATTATTTTTGGAAGAAAAATGGATTTATATATATTTTCTAAGTTGGAATTGGAAATATATTATTTTTGAGACTTATATGAAATTTATAAATATTTTTGCCAAGGGAAAAATTATAAATAATTTTTCTAGGTAATACTTCTTAAAATATATATTTTGGAATTATATATTGATGTATTTTTACTAGAGATATTAATTCAGAAAGGTTAATACAAAAATTAAGTATAAGAATACTTAATAAATACAAGAAAATACGTATTTTCGTGCGTATAACTACACTCCGGAATACGACGCCAATACATGGCAAAAATATACAAGTATAAGAATACAAATACAAATACACCAATCCTTGAGAAGGATATACATGCATAAATACTTGGAAAAGTATCAAGTTAAAATATATTTTTTTAACAATTATTCCAAAAATTTAATAAATTTAATTCAAGTTAAAATATTTATTATTTTAACAAATAATTATATAACTTGAAATAATATTGAAGACACAAAGAAACGTAACTCAAAGACACTAATTAAGACTAAGTCAAGGCACGACCCACTCGTCTAATTGATCATAGTACGTTGTAGGTAGTCGTGTACACCATGAGAAGCTTTGAGTTACAGTTGGTTTCGAAGAACGTAAAACCGTGAGTTCATGTCCCCCTTTTCTTTCAACTGTTTTCAGTTTTATAACTTCGGGGGTGAAGTACATGTTACAAACTGTTTACAAACGTTTATATTTGGTATGGTTAGCTAAGGAAGGGTACTGCTTGATCATGTGAGTGGTGGGTACAACACTTAAGACCATTAATCCTTGTTGTAGGACCGAGGGACATGAGTGATAGATCTATTTGGGTGTAGCGAGCCCACACCCATGTGGACCGAGGTTTGGCCCATGAGTTGACTATGTCTTATTGCCGGAGACAAAATTTGCTAGGTTTGAGCCTTCCTGCATCACGTCACACATTTTAGTGGCCTTGAAAACCATTAATGATCTGTTTTCCTTGTTGCTTTCATACCGGGATTTACAAACATACATACATACATACTTACTTATAATGATTTCAAGTTTTATTCAAGCTCACACACTAAACTCATGAACTCGCTCAACTTTTGTTAATGTTTTCAAACTACATGTATTTTAGGAAACTAAGTATGGAGCTGGCGGACGTTGGAAGTTTTCAAGGGTTGTTTGGAATAATAGATGTCATCCAGTGTCCAAGGGTTTGGATTGCGTATCTTATCCTGGGTGAGATACATAGTTCAAAGCACAGCTTTTATTAAGTGTCTTTTGTGAAGTCCTTGTGGAACTTAAAACCTGTTGGTATTGTATTCTGAACACAAAGTCTGTGTTTTGAGAGTTATAACAATGTTACATGTACTGTTTTAAAAACTTATCTTTGGATGAACATCTTGGTTTTTATCATATAGTTGTTTGTTATGGTTGAATGCAATGATATTAAACAAGTCACACATAATCACGCTTCCGCAAAAAGTCAAGGTGTGACAGTTTGGTATCAGAGCTTCGATTGTAGCGAACTAGGATTCCTTCTTGAGTCTAGTGTAACACCCCGCCCCGATTAGGGCTGACGTGTTACACAATTCGGTAATCAAAGATTATTAATAACTTAATTAAAACATAAATTCCATAGGTTTAAAAACAAAAATCCCCAAAATGACACAACGGTCTAACAAAAAAAACGTAAGTGCTTAAAATTATGAAATATAAAGTTTTATTAAACTCCTTGCTTCCAACTCTAGCCTTTTTATTATCACTCTTCACACATTCCCCCGATTTCCCTGAGTACCTGTTTAAGACATAGTAAAAGAAAACAACAAAAAGAAACGGTTGAGCCAAAAATTGCCCAGTAACGGAGAAACAATAGCACTTAACACATTAATAATAGGAGCAATACAATAGACACTTTAACGATGCAAACAGTACAATATGATGAATGATCACTGATGAATACCATAAAGGTATATTAGAAATACCCATGTGAGCCACTAATAATAAACACTAACACTTTGTACATTAGCTACAGTTCCAATGCACCATTATGTAGAGGGGATGTGGGCACTCACACCTATCCCACTACCACTAACACTTACACTTACACTCCTAGGATCGATCCATACGCCTCTCAATAATCAATAAGTGCAATCACTTAGCACACAATACAATATAGAGACGCCGTGGGCCTTTCGCACCGCCACGGATGGTGCACGTCAACTGTGCCTATGATGACGCCCTATGTCCCCATAGGTGGATATGCTCGGGTATTGAGGTCAATAAAACAATTCACTCAAGCCAAGGCAAATACACTAAGGCTATATCATATCTAGCCAATGATCAATAATAAATAATAAACTTGTGGGAACATGCGACAATGAGTGAAAAAAAATGTAACCTATCGTATGCGTAGTAAAAGCAATAATTCAATACGAGATGTGTAACAATAAATCATAGATCGGTGACGATGGATACTATAATATTATGAAGCGAGTAAACACTTTTCGCTACGAGTGACGGACCGAATATCCGTGCGCTATGAGAATAGAAAACAATATTATGCTAAAAGAAAGAGACCATAAAATCTGTACCTTATATAGCAAATAGGAACAATTGTAGATTCCAATTGCTGTAACCCTAGCGTCTCTTTTGAACCAAACATATATCAATTTTGGTCAAAGTTGTATAATTGTGTTTCGAAACTGTGATAGTTTATTTATACTTATATATGTATGTGCTGGTTGTTCGATAATAAAGTACTTAGATGATAGTCAACCATTATTTATGTCAAGTTTCATAAAAAACAAAACACCGGTTTTCTATGATTATATATCTTAGTTTATGAACTGTGAAAGTATATCAACTTGAGTTATATATCACACCCACATAATCATCTTGAGTTCAAATTTACTTATCACCATTAAATATTTAGATCTATACAGAACCCATTACTTCACTTATTGTTCAAAACAAAAACAAAAACAAACAAACTATCATTGTTTAATTATATTAATAATATAAGAAAAAAAAACAATCTAAAAATGGATTTATCACCAGGTATGGGGTCGTCAATACCGGTGATTGGAAAACAAAAATATTCATAGAAAAAGAACAAGGTTTACTTCACAGTCTTAGTTTGTTTGTTTGTTTTTTTTTTTAGATTCATCTCCACTTTTTTTTTTCAAAAATTCCAAATGTTGTGAACAAGAATGAATCATGAAAACAGGAAGTTATGACAAATTGATTTGTATCATCTACAATCATTAATGTAATAAGTTCATAGAGTAAGGACTTGGTGAAAAAGAGAAGTGGTTTAGTATCGATACCTTAGATCGAAAATAGACGGCTGGTGCGGTGAAGCAGGTTCAACAGAGATCTTTAGACGTCGAGTCCGTCGGTACGCAACGGTGGCTCAGAATTATCAGTATATAACCGGTATGAACGGAGATGATTAAAAGGATGTGACAGTGGTGGCTGACCAAAACAATAATGTGGGTCAATCATAGAGCTACTAATCGAGGAACAATGGAATGGAAAATAAAAGGCTTACGGATTGTTAAATCAATCCTAGTGGTGGTGCTCAGCGGCTTTGACTCGGCTCCAACTAGACCAACCTCCAGCGAGACGAACTGGCGAGATAGTTTCGACCTATCGGTTGGCGGCGGCGAACTCGTCTATAATCTTGAAGGTTAACAAGGGGTCGAACAACAGAGGAGGGATGTTTATATTCTTTTTTTAAGGGTTTGTAAGAAGTGCAAGGGCTTGAATGATATAGATTTAAAAGGATCATTCCCTCATTTGAAGGGGATACGAATTCCGCAATGTACGCAAAGAAGTTTTAGCAAGAAAGGAAGGCGCGTCATATTTGAACGGAAGTTGGGAAACATTATACGGAGGAGATGATAATTGTTTTGACAATTCCATAATAAACTGATTCATTTCTTTTAAAATAATATTCTTTCCATTTGTTTTTGTGAGTCACTAACGTACAACATGCAATTTCAATTGAATTTTATTAGGCTACTTAAAAAAAACTACTATTTTAATATTATAAAGGTTACAAGATCTGAATATGATTATCTTTCTCTTTTAATATAATTTATTATTCAACTTAATTGAAATAACTATTTTTAATATTTTAGGTTATAGGTGTCGTATAACTAGACACCAACTTTTGAAACATTTATTATATGACATAATAGTCGTAATACTTTTAACATTTATTATTTTAGGGTTATGAAAATTCGTATATTACACTAGACTACAATCATTAGGGCTCTCACAAAAATATTTTACAACATGTTTTCATTGCATACACGAAACGCCCAGATCCAGGGAAACAGACATTTTTACAAACGGAAAGACGAGAAACACGATTGCAAGGTTTACTTAGGTGGTCTAGTCTAGGAGACTAGGAAGGATAGAAATGTTTCATGAGGAATAACAAGGATACATAATATCATGATACATTGTCTTTGATTGCATGCTAAATAATAGTGGTTAATATATGTGCATATGTTATGATTGTTCTGTTACAGACACTATGTCTTCATCTGAGAGCGGATTGCCTGATACCAATGACCCTATGGCTGTAGTCTCAGATGACAAGATTGCCCCAGAGCCAGAGATCATTACATCCGATACTGAGAGCGACCCAGACATACTATCAGACGACGACGACGACGACTTTCAGCCGTTTGTGTTGCCTGACTTTGAAGATGACTTACCGCTTGCTGATGGCATTCCAGACGAGGATCCTTTTGTTGTTCCTATTCCAGTCCATGATCATCTCATCAGTGGGCATCCTGATGATGAGCCCATCGTGGCTCCGATCCTCGATCCTGTTCCTCTTGTGGCTATTCCGCCCGAGGATTGGCCTTTCGACGATTTGTTTGATGATGACATTGGTTTGTTTGTTGATGGTCCTCCTATTGACGCCCAGGGTGATGGAGAGATAGCTGAGGATGTCGTTGCTGTTCTACCCCCTGAGATTCCTGTCATTGAGTTATCCTCTGATTCTAGTTTGCACTCAGTCTCAGATTCCTTTGAATCTGTGGCGTCTTCAACTTTACGGACGGTCGGATTACAGCGTTACGCTACTGATTCTGATAATGATACTGCCATGTCAATTGCACCATCTCCTCCACATGACCCCGAGCTTGACCCTGAGCTGGATCTTGATCCTGTTGACCAGCCTGATGCCGTACTTGCTGACCCTGAGCCCATGCCTGATCATGATCCTCTTCCTTTTGGTTTACCAGACATTGTGCCCCTTATACCCGACCCAGATCCTGCACCTGTTGACCCTCCTTTGGTTGAGCCATTTCTTCCTCCACCCGCACCCGCTGATGTTGCTCCTTTTCCCCCTATGGAGTCCGATGTCCATCACATTGATTTGCCTATCGTCTTCCTTCAGGACATACCTGCACCCCGTCCAGGGGAAGGTACTTCTGGTCAGCACCCACGTGACGATCCTTTTGTTTCAGCAGCTTTTCCACAGATCCCTCAGTCTGCACCGTTTGCTCCATTTACTTCTTCACCACTTGATGAGCCATTCCGATGGTCCCCACCGTATTCCATACCGATCTCAGACCCCTACTATCCCTCACATTTTGTTGGCTATACACAGGATGAGTTACTTTATTCGCTTCAGCATTGATTTGAAGTTATGAGTCGCAGAGTTCTGGAGATTGAGTCGACACCGCGTCCCCTACCGTGTCCTTGCCAGCCTGCTTATGTTCCCCCTCGATCGTCATTGTCTCCTTTTGCACGTCCACCTGCTCCTCTTACTCCTTTCCCGGAGTTTGATGCTCGATTCCTCACCATCGAGCAGCAGGTCCGTTACTTGCTTCGTCATGTGAGCAAGCTCGAGGAGGAGCTCACACATGTTCTCAGTTTGATTTTCCTCCCTCCTCCTCCTCCGCCATCAGTACAGTAGGTTTTTGGTCTTATGCAGATGCATTACCTTTGATGAGAGAATAGCTATTGAGCTGAGCTTGTGAAGCCTTTTGGAGATCACTTTTGATTGTAAAACTTATATAGATTGGTAGACTTGTTGGACAAGGGTAGTGTGACCCTGTGTTCCTTTTGATATGATACACGTTGTAAAAGATGTAACAATACTTTGTGGTCGATGATTAATGAAAGCCCAATCGTCATGTTCTCATTAAACATGTAAATCAACAACGTGCTTGCTTGCTATGTTCTCATTAAACATGTTCCATTTACATGATTGTGCTATGATTGCGATGTTATATGATTGCTTGATAAGATGATTCATTATGTGTATGTACATACGACCTCTAGACAATTATATACATTTATTTAGCAAATAAGACCTGACCAATCCGATCTCCTTCTTAAAAGATGCCTCCTCAAGAGATCATTCGGCTGCCCATGACCGAGGTAGAATTACAAGCGTACATCACACGGGCCATTGCATGGTACGAGGTGCTTCGCTACAGGCACAGCGAAGGTACCTCAGGGAATAACCCACCTAACGGTAACGTTTAAGTCACCTAAGACACATTACAATACGTTTGAACAATTCCAAGTGTGCTTTGCTAATGTTTTTTTGTGATGATGTTGCTTGGGTACAGGCTATACCTACAAGCAGTTTTTGGACTGCAAGCCTCTGAACTTTGACGGCACTGGAGGTGCCGCAACTTTTGTGAGATGGATCGAGAATACAGATTCTGTTTTGCGAATGAGCAAATGTACTCCAGAGCAACAAGTCACGTACATTTCTAGACTGTTTCAAGATGGGGCTCTGTCATGGTGGAGCCTTCAGGTTCTGACTTTGGGCGAGGCTGTGGCGTATGCTTTGACATGGAATGAGCTAAAAGAGTTGATGTGTAGAGAATATTGTTCTCAGACGGAAATCCAGAAGCTGGAAATTAAATTCTGGAGCTTGAAGATGGAAGGTCCAAAGGTGGTGGAATATGTGCAGAAACTTCACGACTTGTCGCGAGTTGTTCCATATCTAGTGGAACCAGAGTTTAAGAGGATAGAATAATTCGTCTGGGGATTGGCGCCTCAGATTCTGAGCTTGATGACAGCATCAACACCTCCAACAACTATCGATGCGAGTAACTTAAGTGTGGCGCTCACTAAAGAAGCAATTAGACAAGAAAAACTTTCAACCCCTGAGGAGAAGAAGGAGACTCATGTGGAGTCATCTGGAAAGAACAAAAGGAAGCTCACTGAGTTCTAAAAGGGTGCTCGGGCGAATACACGCAACAAGGCCAAAAAGGGAAAAAGGTACATGGGTAAACTACCTAAGTGCGACAATTGTCGACATCATCATACCGGGCCATGCAGGTATGGAAAATGTGATAATTGCGGCAAAGTGGGGCATGCCAAGGAGACATGTTGGTACGGTGCTGGACACGGAAATGAAGGTCAAGATGGTAGTGGAAATCGCGGAGGAAACAACGACAACAACAACTACCAAGACGGAAATGGTGATGATCAAGGACGTGGTCGAAGTGTGCGGTGTGTTATATAATTTTGGATATATTTTTAGCCCTTTTTAACACTTTAGTCAAGTTTTAAATTTATAAAACACGATATTCTACTAACACTAAACACACATATGGGCAACTGCACACATCGTGAGCGTAGTACAGCGTTGGTAAGATACCGATGTTGTCCAAGGACACAAGTGCTTTTAGTACCGGTTTATCCTCAACGTCTAATCAAATCAAAATTTCAAAAAAAGGTTTTAACACGAAAATAAAAACTAAAAATGCTGAAAATAAAATAAAAACAAAAACAGATAGACAAGATGAATCACTTGGATCCGACTCGCCTTTAGTTTAACCTTTGATGTTTCCCGCACTTTTGCACTTTTTAAGAGATAATCTTAGTTATAGTAGTAGGCCCCTCTTTTGAAGGTGACGTTACCCTCAACCCAGTAGTTTGAGTCAGCAAGGATACAATCCTAAAGGGTTGGAATATTGAAAGATAATAAATTAAGTTATTAATGTGTAATGTGGTAGGCCCCTCTTTTGAAGGTGACGTTACCCTCGGCTAAGTGGTTTGAGTCAGCAGGGATACAATCCTAAATAGCCGGGTTAAAGTATTAATAGTAGTTTACATACGAGGGGATCAAGCCATTCGCACCCCCGCCATCCAATACCAGTGGGTATTGAAGGAGGTCCTAGTAAGCTTGACCCAAGTCCTTGCAGGATCTATACACTGAACAAGGCAAAAGCCTTACCAAACCATTCCCTTAACCCCCGACCAGGTAGCCAACATATCTCTATATAGAGCGTAGAGATATGAATGGAGTAAATATTTTATTTTATATAGACAGTAAAATAACGCCAAGACACCACGGACAAATGATAAGGAAGTTTCACCTTCAACATTAGAAACTACTTATTAAAGTCATTAATACAAAACCAAATAAAAAGTGCTAAAAGATTAAAAAACAAAAGTATTACACTAAATGCTTGTCTTCACCAAGTGATGTAAGAGACTTAGGCAAACATGGCCTTTGATTATCAAGAACTCTTACTATCAATCTTGGATCCCGAGACTACTACACACACTCTATGATAGATGATGGATGATGGTGATGGATGTGGGTGTTGTGATGGTGGTGGAGTGTGGAGTGTGGGTGAAGTGGGAGAGAGGTGGTTTGCCAAGGGATGCCTTTGAAGTGAACCAAGCACCCCTATTTATAGCCTGCACAGAAGCCCAGACACGGCCCCGTGTCTGGTAGGCACGACCCCGTGTCCATCCACTTTCTCTTTCTTCATTAATTGCAGTTTGTCTGTATTAGCTCCACACGCCCCCGTGTCCGCTGGGCACGGCCCCGTGTGCAGATACGTATCTGTACTATCAAGATTTGCTTGGATTCTGCGAATCTTAGCATTGAACACGGCCGTGTTGAGCTGGGCACGCCCCCGTGTTTGGAAATAGAAGCTTCTACAACTTTGTCTTTTCTGTAGACACTTGAGCACGCCCCCGTGTCCGCTAGGCACGGAGCGTGTTCAGCCTTCTGATCTCTTGTTTTTGCTTGGGAGGATGTTGTCGAGGGGTCGGGCATGCCACGTTTATTCCTTTTCTTGTAATTATGTTAGATTTTGCTGCATATTTGGTTCTTTTGTTCATTTACGCTCATTTAACCCTGAAAATACAAAAGGAAGACAAAAGCACACTTTTCCAACATTAGTACTAAAAAATGGTTAGTTTTATGCCTCATTTGATGTAATTTATATATTGCATTTTACACACATCAAATACCCCCACACTTGAATCTTTGCTTGTCCTCAAGTAAAACTCTTTTTAATGTGGCTTACACACCCAAATGGAATGGGCAGAAGAGAAGTTTTTTTGGGCTTGTCTTGAGTGTCAGGATTCCAAGATCTTTATTTAGGCTTTATTTTTATGTTATTTACAATCCTATTCGTTGTGATTTATTTAGAACGTTTCATAAGAAAAATTATTTATTTGGGCATAACATGCCTCTTTAAAATTCCATTTATATACATGTTCACATACCTCACGGGAGATCATTCAACACTCGGCCAAAGATGTATTTTTGTGAAACACTCGAGACCAGCATGGAACTTACTTCTACCATATGCTTGCCAAGCAATCAATCCTCCTCCTTTTCAACTAAAAACCTTTGTAAATATCAAGAGGACTTGGGGAAGGGTTAGGCTTGGGTTAAAGGTAGGTGGTTTTGGGTTAGTGGTTAGTAAAAAGGGCTAAAAGCGTAAAAAGCGTCGGTTGTCGTCAATCTTTTTTTTTTGACATTTATTCAAACTAAGCATATTCAAACAAGATTTTTGAGGAACTTGTTTGGTTATTGCAAAATTCTCTCTCTCTCACTATTTTTTTTGGCACAAGATAACCGAGCTTTTTACTAAAACAAAAGGGGTTTGAAAAGAAAAAGGTTTTGGTGGGTAAAGGGTGTTTGTTTTGTGGGTTTTGAAACGAAAAGGTTTAAGCTCAAAGGGGTTAACTAAGGGGATTTTGGGTAGGTGATAAAAAATTGAAAAATAATGGTGTTGAAAAGAAAAAGGGTTAGTCCTAATGCCTCCATCATTTACGTACTTGGGTTCAAGTTGGTAAGGACCGGGAATGTATCGTCATGGCAAGTTCTAGAGTCGTAAGAAACCAAGCGGCTATTCACACAAGAAACGAAAAATGAGCATTTAGTTTAAAGATGTATATTTGTATGCTCAATAAAGGCTCAAAACTCACTTTTTGTGGAAATGGGTTTATAATGTGATCAAGTATATATAATCAAATTTTAATTAGATTTGTCATGCCTTTTCAAAATCTTCTTATTTGGTTCTTTTTATCACGACGCTATCGGTTGTAAATTTGTAAAAATATAACCTTTTTAGAACTTGTTATTCCCGAATTAAACCAAGACAAGTAAAAAAAACGAATTTTTTTTAAAAAATTTGGGGTGATTAGCGGTTCAAATAGAGTTTTGTGTAAGGCTTGTAATTAGGATTTGCAAAATTCAAGGTTTTAGCATCCCCCCACACTTAAATTACACATTATGTGTCCCAAAAATAAGTTTTTCGATTGATTAAAATGTGTAAAAGTGGGTTAAGAACAAGATTTTATGTTACTGGGTTGCTAAACACGAGGTGCGGTGGGCTAAGCATGGCCCCGTGGTCAGACTCCCAGTATCAAATTTAAACAGAAGGTTGGGCACGGAGGCATGTTCAGTGAGCACGGCCCCGTGTCCAGTTACATGAACTGGGTGTTTTCTGCAGAACCTCAGGTACGGGGGCATGTTGGGGTGAGCACGGCCCCGTGCTGAACTTGCTGTAATGAAGAAAAATTGTCGGGAGGCTCTGTTTTTGTGCATGGGGTGTGGGTTCAAGTTTCCCTTAGTAACCTCCACCATTCCGAGTGTGTTTTATTTCTGAAAAGTAAAACTAAACTAGAAAACATAAAAGTTAATCTAAACTAAAACTAAGGATACTTCCGCGGAATGCTTCCGTGGTGCGCCACATTTATAAGGGTCCTTGGCTAGACCCGCCTTATCAGATGGTTCTGGCTCATCTTCAATTAGGGGGTCGTCATTGCCAATTGGATATTTCATTGATCGCTCAAGATCGACACATTTTTTGAAGGCCCCTAATTGAATGGGTAAGTTGTTTTGCTTCCGATTTTTCAAAGCTTTATGGGTTCTTACAAAAGGTCGTCCCAACACTAGCGGAGCGTCATCAAGGATGCCGAAGTCGGTTGGGATTACCATTTGATTTGTTTGGACTAACACATCTTCAACTACTCCCATTGATTTTATTGTTTTCCTATTAGATAGAAAAATGGGTATTTGAAGTGGAGAAAAATCACCAATACTTAATTTTTCGAAAATGTAGTTTGGCATTATATTAACACAAAGATCTTTATCAATTGTAATATTACTAATAAAGGAATTTTGAAAGAAACATAGAACCGGTGTAATGTTAATTTCAAATGGATCTTCTTTTATTAGCGTAGTTTGATCGTTTGTTAACTTAATGCTTACCGTTTCGTCAATTTTAGTGTTAGTGTTTAACTCTTTTAAAAACTTAGCATGAGTGGGTACTAAACAATGGTTTTCGAAAGAAGGTGACAAGAGATTAATTTCTTGAAAATTAGACTCTTCTTGAATTTTAACGTTATCGGACTCACCTTTTTCGTTGTTTAACTCACGTGTCGGGTTTTCACTTACTTGTTCTTCCATTTTTACCTCTTCGACTATATCTTCTTTATTACAAGTTAATTCTTCCCTTGCGCGGGATTCCTCTTCCCTTGCGCGGGCTTCTTTTATATAGCGCTCGATAGTTTTAAGGTGTTCTATTATCTTTTCGGCTACAGGTGAAATAGTTGGTGGTTCGTCAAATTGAGTTGAATAAGTATCCTCAAAGCTTGAAGTCGGAAGTTCGATCCTTGGTTCCTCATAATACTCATATGAGGTAGATGGTTCACACCATTGCTCCTCATTGTAAGTATATGATGAAAAAGGGTCGTAACTTTGTTCTTCATAATACTTATATGAGGTGGTTTGTTCACGCCCGGTTCCTCATAGTAAGCATATGAAGGGGAAGGCTCATATCTTGGTTCCTCATAGTATGACTATGAAGCCTCATACCTTGGTTCATCAAAATATGAGTATGAGGGAGAAGGTTCATACCTTGGCTCTTCATAGGGTGTGTATGAAGTTGATGGCTAGTACCTGGGCTCCTCATAGTGGTTGTATGTAGGGGATGGTTGAAATAAGTCACAATATTGCACCGAATGAGGGTTGCCACAAATAGTACAATATTCTTCCCAATAACCATCCTCCTCATAGTGGTAGTTGTAATCTCCTGAGTATTGATCCATAAGAATCACTCAGCAGACCACAACAGAGTCTTGGGACCAGAAAACAAGAATAAAAATGGAAACAGAGGCTGGACACGGCCCCGTGTTCAGTGAGCACGGCCCGTGTTCAGGTTCTGTATCTGGGCATTTTAATAAAAGTAACTGGTTTTGTGTAGCACGGGGGTGTGTTCAGCGAGCACGACCCCGTGTTCAGACTCTATACCTGGGAGTTTTTAAAAAAAAATGTGCAGCACGGCCCCGTGTTCAGTTTACTGTAAATGCAAAAACTAACTAAAATGCAGAAAAATACGCGCGGTTTAAAAAAGTTTTGAAAAACTGATTAGACCGTCGATTTTAAGCTTTCTTAAAATCCTTGTGTCCCTGGCAACGGCACCAAAAACTTGATGTGTGCGGTGTGTTATATAATTTTGTATATATTTTTAGCCCTTTTTTAACACTTTAGTCAAGTTTTAAATTTATAAAACACGATATTCTACTAACACTAAACACACATATGGGCAAGTGCACCCATTCGTGAGCGTAGTATAGCGTTGGTAAGATACCGAGGTCATCCAAGGACACAAGAGCTTTTAGTACCGGTTTATCCTCAACGTCTAATCAAATCAAAATTTTAAAAAAAGGTTTTAACATGAAAATAAAAACTAAAAATGCTGAAAATACAATAAAAATATTAACAGGTAGACAAGATGAATCACTTGGATCCGACTCGCCTTTAGTGTAACCTTTGATATTTCCCACACTTTTGCACTTTTTAAGAGATAATCTTAGTTATAGTAGTAGGCCCCTCTTTTGAAGGTGACGTTACCCTCAACCCAGTAGTTTGAGTCAGCAAGGATACAATCCTAAAGGGTTGGAATATTGAAAGATAATTAATTAAGTTATTAATGCGTAATGTGGTAGGCCCCTCTTTTGAAGGTGACGTTACCCTCGGCTAAGTGGTTTGAGTCAGCAGGGATACAATCCCAAATAGCCGAGTTAAAGTATTAATAGTAGTTTACATATGAGGGGATCAAGCCATTCACACCCCCGCCATCCAATACCAGTGGGTATTGCAGGAGGTCCTAGTAAGCTTGACCCAAGTCCTTGCAGGATCTATACACTGAACAAGGCAAGAACCTTACCAAACCATTCCCTTAACCCCCGACCAGGTAGCCAACATATCTCTATATAGACCGTAGAGATGTGAATGGTGTAAATCTTTTATTTTATATAGACAGTAAAATAACGCCAAGACACCACGGACAAATGACAAGGAAGTTTCACCTTCAACATAAGAAACTAGTTATTAAAGTCATTAATACAAAACCAAATAAAAAGTGCGAAAATATTAAAAAACAAAAGTATTACACTAAATGCTTGTCTTCACCAAGTGATGTAAGAGACTTAGGCAAACATGGCCTTTGATTGTCAAGAACTCTTACTATCAATCTTGGATCCTGAGACTACTACACACACACACTATGATGGATGATGGATGATGGTGGTGGATGTGGGTGTTGTGATGGTGGTGGAGTGTGGAGTGTGGGTGAAGTGGGAGAGAGGTGGTTTGCCAAGGGATGCCTTTGAAGTGAACCAAGCACCCCTATTTATAGCCTTCACAGAAGCCCAGACACGGCCCCGTGTCCGGTGGGCACGGCCCCGTGTCCATCCACTTTCTCTTTCTTCATTAATTGTAGTTTGTATGTATTATCTCCACACGCCCCTGTGTCCGCTGGGCACGGCCCCGTGTGCAGAAGCGTATCTGTACTATCAAGATTTGCTTGGATTCTGCGAATCTTAGATTTGACCACGGGCGTGTTGAGCTGGGCACGCCCCCGTGTTGGGAAATAGAAGCTTCTACAACTTTGTCTTTTCTGCAGACACTTGAGCACGCCCCCGTGTCCGCTGGGCACGGGGCGTGTTCAGCCTTCTGATCTCTTGTTTTTGCTTAGGCGGATGCTGTCGAGGGGTCGGGCATCCCACGTTTATTCCTTTTCTTGTAATTATGTTAGATTTTGCTGCATATTTGCTTCTTTTGTTCATTTACGCTCATTTAACCCTGAAAATACAAAAGGAAGACAAAAGCACACTTTTTCCAACGTTAGTACTAAAAAAGGGTTAGTTTTATGCCTCATTTGATGTAATTTATATGTTGCATTTTACACACACCAGTGGTCAAGGTTGTTTTGACTATGGCGACATAGGGCATTTCAGGAAGTATTGCCCTAAAAACAACCAGGCCAGTGGTAAGGTTTACTTGGGGACTAAGCCAAGATGTGATGAGTGCAAGTTTCACCATGAAGGACGATGTCTGAGGCCTAAGTGCGATAGGTGCGGAAAGGAAGGACACAACAAGGATGCCTGTTGGGCGAATTATCCTAGACAAGGAGGAAATGATGACGGCAACCAAGACGGAAACCATAGTGGTAGAGTTCCAGGCTACTACAAATGTGGGGACGTGGGGCACATTAGGAAAGATTACCCGAAGAAGAACCAAGACCGTGGAAGAGCGTACAACATCGGAGCTAGGGAAGCACGCTAGGATCCAAGCATGGTTACTGGTACATTCCCTATCAACCAACACTTTGCATCTGTGCTATTTGATACTGATGCCAACTATAGCTTCGTATCTCTAGAGTTTAAGGATATACTTGGGTTAGTTGCCAGTAAGTTAGATATCCCGTATTCGATAGAACTAGCTAATGGGAAGCTAGTAGAAGCAAACGAAGTAATTAGAGGCTATGTGATAGAGCTTGGAGAGCGTGAGTTTACGCTTGATCTGCTTCCAGTTGAGTTGGGAAGCTTCGACGTAGTGGTTGGAATGGATTGGTTATCGAGTAACCGAGCTGAGAACGTATGTCATGAGAAGATTATCCGCATCCCGATGACGAATGAAGAGACGATTGTGGTACACGAAGAAAAGCATGATACGTCTCTAAGGATTATCAGTTGTTTGAAGGCACGGAAGTTTTTGCGCAAAGGGTGTGTTGCCTTATTGGCTCACGTTGTGGATAAAGAAGCCGAAGAACCGAAGCTCGAAGATATCCCTGTGATGAGGGAATATCCTGAAGTCTTTCCCGAAACGTGCCAGGATTACCGCCTCAACGACAAGTCGAATTCAATATTGACTTGGTTCCAGGCGCCGCGCCTGTAGCCAAAGCGCCTTATCGACTTGCGCCTTCTGAGATGCACGAGTTTTCAACACAGCTTCAGGAGATTCTGGACAAGGGATTCATTAGACCAAGCTTCTCGCCCTGGGGAGCTCCAGTTCTGTTCGTCAAAAAGAAGGATGGTAGCTTTGAAATGTGCATCGACTACTAGGAGCTTAACAAGCTAACCATCAAGAAGTCGGTATCCCTTGTTGAGGATTACTAATTTATTCAGCCGGCTGCAAGGATCCAACTACTATTCCAAGATCGATCTTCCATCAGGTTATCGCCAGCTGCGGATTTAGGAAGAAAGTATATCGAAGAACAGTGAGTCGGCAGTCTGTTTTAAACATACGCTAATATTATGTTTTCTACACGATGCACAAAAGAGTTTTACACAAAATACAAGACTTTGGGAATCTAGGAGACATGTACTTAGGACCTCCGGGAGCATAGGTCGAAACTCATTAAAGGTTATCACTTAGGAACCACGTCTATTAACTCGGGCAAACACCATTAGTCTGTCGTATATGCTATTTTAGTTAACTAAACAAGTGAAGTACTCGAAATTCTTATATTGAAATTTCCACTTTTGCTTCTAGCGAGTAAAATTTTTGCATCTCTACTCCTCTTAATGGTAGTTGCATCACGACAATTTTCTTCATTAAAGCGAACACTCCTTTATCTCGATACTTGATCATTTCTTCATTATAGCGAATACTCATTGTTTCATTTCTTGGAAATTCATATGTTACGCATACACCATTTGTTATACATGTGGTTTCGTTTCGAATAAGCGCTTCATCAAAGTTCAATTATTATTTTGCTAAATCTAATTATTGATTTTTGATTCGAATGACCTACATTATTATAATTGTTAGCTCCTTTGCTATCAAGTCAACACACTTTCTTGAAACTTCTTTTCTTTCAAGTTCCATACATGGTTTATCCTTATAACCATGCCGAAATTCTTTTATTGATACATGTATATATTGTCAGATTTCGCTAAAACCAAGTTCAATTGCTTGAACTTGTCCATTTCGCATCTTCAATTCAAGACACCATATGATGTATTGAGAGCATCATATTCAAATTCATTTTTGCAAATGTTTCTTTTGTCCCGAGTCGTAGTAGACTTGTTTGGTCTACGGCTCCATTAAGTCATCTGTTAATTTCGACACATTGTGGTGATGTTTTCACTAAATTGAAGCTTGCACTAATCTTGTTTACGCATCTCATACACGGATTTAATTGTTTATTTATTGAGTTGCTTTAAATTCGTTCTGTTTCATTACGCTTTCAATTGAAAAATCCTATGATGTCGTTTGAATCAAATTTTCAGGTCTGCTTCATTACGCTTTCATTTGATCTCAAACACGGTGAACTTGTCCGGTCACCGTTATTATTTAATTATGTGATTCACTACGACACCTTGTGGTATCGGTACAAACTTGTAGCTTGTGCTAATCATGGTCAACCGTTTCATGCGAAACTACACATACTTTTGTTTGACTTGTCATTTAAACGTTCTTAATGCAACTACGAATTAAAACAATGATACACCAGATTCGATTGTATTTCATTTCGGTGTATTCTCGCAATTCAATAATGTCAACACACTAATTTTATTCATTTATTCGTTCGAAAGTGACAGATCACTTTCACGTCACAATTACATTTTGGCTTGCTAATTCTGAGTTCATCTAGCGGATGTTATTGTTTCTAGAACTCATTTGCATATTATAAACAATTGTTTGAAATTATATTGGTCGAAACTCCTCTTTTGTTGAACCCCTGTTGGCTAAGTTACACTAGGTTATACATCTATACGTCTCGTATCTTTTGATCTCGAATACGGAAACACAAACCTTTTAACCATTGGGTTCTTGTTGTTGTAATATGTCCATGGATTCACCTGATTCGAATAAGTTTTGATTCGGCTTCGTGGTTAAGCACTTTGATAATATTCATATCCATACACGCATAAGGTAACCTTAAGGACTTAATGTAGTTTAAATTTCGAGGACAAAATTTTCTTAACAGGGGGAGAATGTGACAACTGTCAAAATTCCGGGTATCCGTACAATTATTAAACAATGATTAGTGCTTAATGACTGTGCTGAATTACAATTAATTCCTTGAATTGCTTTCTTACTATTGCCATATATATACATGTGCATCATATATTTCAAATGACATATCATTACTGCAAACAAACTTTGTTGATTCGAATGATGCACGAAACACCGGCAACACAGTATTCAGACAAATCAGAAAAATGCTGACAAAGTTCAGTAAATAGACAGACATTGTATTGAGACACAGAATGAGCCAGAAACCAAGAGTTACACTAGTATAGTGTGTAGGAAAGTAAGGATCATAAAACTGCCTTCCTAGTGATAGTGTAAGTGTCGGAAAGTGCCTAAAACTCACAAAAACTGTAGAATTCTACAGAAAATCAGCAAAATCAGCATTTAAACACACTAATATCATGCAGAAATATGGTTAAATGGTCCTGAATGCTTTCCTAAGTGTCGGGAATCAAAACTGTCATAAAAGGGTACATAAAGCACACTAAACTGCATAGTTTAGCACCTTAATGAACCGGTAACCAAGCGAACAACCGGACACTACCCGAACACCAAATTTTCACTAGAAGCACTGTTTTAACATTTTCAAACTAGTTATGATACCCCGAACATTATAACACACTATATAACTATCTAATAACTAAATCTCTAACTAAATACTTGATTTCTAACCATTAACTAACCAACTAGTTACAACCTAGACCTATACCCCCCCCCCCCACCTATGAATCGGCCAACAAGGGCCCCACTAATAGATTTTATTTGCATATTAAAATAGATCATGTTTGATCTTTACTAAACATAATATACATTGGTTAAACTAGTGTTGGCATGTTATAACATAAACCATAAGTTCTAGCTTCTCATTTTCACCACAAACACATCACACACTTCTTATCCTCTCCTCTCTTCTACCTTCGGCCGAACTCACCCACAACAACATCATCATCATCATTCATCTTACATACATTCCACACATAAACAAGGGTGTTAGAAGGTGTACAAAGGAGCTAGGAGCTTTCGAAAGTTGAAGAACCTTCACCATTTGCTTTTATCCACTTCTTTACTTCTCTTGATGATCCCTAGCCTTGAGCTAGTGGTAAGAACACTAAACTCTTCATTTTACATCTTGTTTAAGTGGTTAAAAGATGATACATGATGTTAATCTTGAAGAACACTAAGAATCAAGAGAATGAAACATGAACATAAGCTTAAAATCATAAGAAATCTTGATGTTTATGTGTTGTTATACTTGTTGATTGTTGTTTCCCTATGTAAATGATGTAGATCATCATATGATCTTGCTAGATCATGATTAAAAACATAATTTAGCAAGATGAGAGGATGAAGGTCTTAAAGAATAATAGATCATCCTCACATAAATCATGAACTTGAAAGAATATATTGTTTACTTGTAAAATGATGATCAAAGTAAAATGTAAGTCTTGTAAATCTAAGATTTCAAGAATGATTTTTCAAGAAACAAAGTTAAAAATACAAAGTTTACTTAATCTTGGTTCTTAAAGAAATCAACCATGTTTTTAGATGTTAAATATGTGTAGAAATATATATGTAACAAGAGAAATCCAAGAAGAAACATTTTTAGAAAATGTGATTATAAGTTGTAAAGAACTAACTTCTCTAAAAATGAAGATTTTAAATAATCAACCACACTTTGAAGGGTAACAAGACTTACTAAATACACTAGTTCATGAAGTGGTAGTTTATGCTTGTTTTTGGCAAAATTGGTAAGTGTAGATTGGTTATTGATTGATTGTGTTGATTTACAAAAGAAAATGATATGCCTTGAAGGCATGGAAACCTCCATTTTTAGGGGAAACTATGGTAAAATTTTTCTAAAAATTAAACACTTAGAAAAATATTTTTAAACGAATATTTACAATTATATTTCAAACCATGGATTTTCACATAAAGTTTGCCAAAATTTTTGTTACAAAAATTATAAATATTGGAGGTTGGTTTTTAAAAATAAAAGTAACTAAATATGTATTTAGGAAAATATATATTTAGATGTCACCATGTGTGTGATTATTTGTATATTATGTGTTTTAGTTATATTATTTTAGGACTTGAAATAAGATAACTCATCAAAATACCAAAAATTACAATCCCAAATATTACCAAAATTCCAAGGAATACATATACAAAGAACACCCAATTTATTGGTGGAACCGAACAAAGGAATAAAACTTACAAAATATTCCGGAAATATTATTCATAGGTATATTTTTGGTAAATGATATTTTGGACACCAAGGAAAAAAATGATTTTTACAATTGTTACAGGATTATACCATATTTTTTACAAGAAGAAAATATATTATTTTTGGGAAAATAAAAATATATATTTTCTTGGAATTAATACAAGATGTATTATTTTTGGAAGAAATATATATTTTCTCAAACAAACATGAACTACATTATTTTTGGAAGAAAAATGGATTTATATATATTTTCTAAGTTGGAATTGGAAATATATTATTTTTTAGACTTGTATGAAATTTAAAAATATTTTTGCCAAGGGAAAAATTATAAATAATTTTTCTAGGTAATACTTCTTAAAATATATATTTTGGAAATATATATTGATGTATTTTTACTAGAGATATTATTCCGGAAAGGTTAATACAAAAATTAAGTATAAGAATACTTAATAAATACAAGAAAATACGTATTTTCGTACGTATAACTACACTCCGGAATACGACGCCAATACATGGCAAAAATATACAAGTATAAGAATACAAACACAAATACACCCATCCTTGGGAAGGATATACATGCATAAATACTTGGAAAAGTATCAAGTTAAAATATATTGTTTTAACAATTATTCCAAAAATTCAATAAATATAATTCAAGTTAAAATATTTATTATTTTAACAAATAATTAGATAACTTGAAATAATATTGAAGACACAAAGAAACGTAACTCAAAGACACTAATTAAGACTAAGGCAAGGCACGACCCGCTCATCTAATAGATCATAGTACGTTGTAGGTAGTCGTGTACACCAGGAGAAGCTTTGAGTTACAGTTGGTTTCGAAGAACCCAAACCGTGAGTTCATGTCCCCCTTTTCTTTTAACTGTTTTCAGTTTTATGACTTCCGGAGTGAAGTACATGTTACAAACTGTTTACAAACGTTTATATGTGGTATGGTTAGCTAAGGAAGGGTACTGCTTGATCATGTGAGTGGTGAGTACAATGCTTAAGACCATTAATCCTCGTTGTAGGACCGAGGGACATGACTGATAGATCTATTTGGGTGTAGCAAGCCCACACCCATGTGGACCGGGGTTTGGCCCTTGAGGTGACTATGTCTTATTGTCGGAGACAAAATTTGCTAGGTTTGAGCCTTCCTGCATCACGTCACACATATTAATGGCCTTGCAAACCATTAATGATCTGTTTTCCTTGTTGCTTTCATACCGGGATTTACAAACATACATACATACTTACTTATAATGATTTCAAGGTTTATTCGAGCTCACACACTAAACTCATGAACTCGCTCAACTTTTGTTGATGTTTTCACACTACATGTATTTCATGAAACTAAGTATGGATCTGGCAGGCGTTGGAAGTTTTCAAGGGTTGTTTGGAATAATAGATGACATCCAGTGTCCAAGGGTTTGGTTTGGATTGCGTATCTTATCCTGGGTGAGATACATAGTTCAAAGCCCATCTTTTATTAAGTGTCTTTTGTGAAGTCCTTGTGGAACTTAAAACCTGTTGGTATTGTATTCTGAACGCAAAGTCTGTGTTTTGAGAGTTATAACAATCTTACATGTACTGTTTTAAAAACTTATATTTGGATGAACATCTTGGTTTTTATCATATAGTTGTTTGTTATGGTTGAATGCAATGATATTAAACAAGTCACACATAATCACGCTTCCGCAAAAAGTCAGGGTGTGACAGAGATCACTCATCTCTCTCTCTCTAAACCCACCCTTTCTTCCCCAACCAAACCCACCACCACCTACCACCAATAATTCAGGGCTTCGTAGATACAACACTCGTTGGTTTCTAGATCTAAAACATTTTTAACTTACACACAACCATAAACCACCTTAACATTTCTCAACTTTGTCTTCCACCCAACAGTTAAAATCAAGAACCCGAGATTTCAAGTTAGTCCAAACCAGTCAACAATGGATGACATAAACAAGAACCCACACAACCAATCTTCATATCCACCTGCATTCTCTTCCACATCATGAACATCATGGTTTTCCGGCATTATTCACAGCCGCAAGTTAAACACTTCAACCACATTAGATATAGTTTAATGAAATTGAAGTTAATTATTAATTATTATTTTTATTATTATTCTTGTTCTGTTTTATGGTATTGTTTAATTTGAAGTTAACTTTTTGGGAATTTTGAAGTTTGGTTATTGAGATTGGATCTGTGTTTAAGTTTGATAGATTAAAGTTTTGAAATTTGTTTGATTTTTGGGTTCTTTTTCTTTCTTTTTGGTTTTAGGTTGATTTTTTCTGGTTTTGAAAGTTTAAAGATTGTTGCTGGTGATGATTTGATTTGTTTATTCTGTGGAAGTTTTTAAACAAAGAAGTAAAATTAGCAATCCTCTTCTTCTCCGCTCTTTCTATCGTCTCCTCTCGATCTTATGAACATCACAAAGCTGCAATAATCATTAAATTAAATACAGAGGGATTAATTGTTGGTGGTGGTGTTATTGGTTGGATGATGAAGGGGTGTTGTTCAGGGGGTGGCGGTTTGGATGGATGGAGGTGGCCCTAATCTGGTAAAATGGATTCAGAGACTATGCCGTCTTCGTTCAAACGAATTCAGACTTTGCGGCGTGGTGATTTGGATGGACGGGGGTGGTGGTGTGGCGGATCTGGATGGAGGCGCTTTGACTGATTGAGATAGAGAGGTTGGAGTTGTTTATTTACTTATATATATTTTAAATATAATAGTAAAAGTACTAATCTACCCTCATGTGTAAGGCAAATATCATATTTAACTGAAAATTTTAACCTGGTTAGTGCTAAAGAGGTAGGGTGTAATGAGTTTTACAAAAAAAAAAAAGACTGTGACTGTAATTATTGAAGTTAAAGGTCATCCATTGCAATCTGATTCAAACATAAAGGATGAAAAGTGTAATTTACCCTAATAAAATAGACCCCAAATTATTCATATCAAAACTCCCTCCCTAACTTCCTTGTCCTTAAGGTAGGAGCTCAAAATATGGAAACCTCAACTTTAACTCGTCCAAAACTCCCATGTAGCATCCTGAACAGTCTGATTTTTACACTACACTAACACCTTTATTGCTGTCTAACTTCCCCTCTTGACCAACGTGCGATCAATAATTGGTAATGGCTGCAAGTAGAAACGGAATCTTTGGGTATAGGAATGATTGTAGCAGGAGGCCCATTAGCACTTTTCAAGAGAGAAACATGAGATGTAGGATAAATGAGGACATCATCTGGTAGATCAAGCCTATAAGCAATAACCCCCACTTTTTCCACGACCAAAAAAGGTCCAAAATACTTTGGTGCTAATTTCGAATGCTTAATCATTCTCATGGAGTTATGCATATAAGGCTGCAAACGCGTGTATACCCAATCTGTTGGACCTACAAAATTACAAAAGATATTCAAAAGAGTAAATCACGATTTTGGCCCCTGTGGTTATATTACTTTTACCATTTTAGCCCAAAAAAGAATTTTTTTCACATTCGAGCCCCCAACGTCTTTTTTTCTAACTCTTTTGGCCCCTAACGTCTTTTTTTCTAACCCTTTTGGCCCCTAAAAGTAAATGGATGGGGTTAGTGTTAGGTGCCAAAAGGGTTAGAAAAAAAGACGTTGGGGGCTCAGATGTTAAAAGATTCCTTTTGGATTAAAACAGTAAAAGTAATATAACCACAGAGGCCAAAATCATAATTTACTCTATTTAAAAGCCAAACATGACCTCTTGATCAATAAAGAAATAGTTAATGAAGCATTCTCCTCCCAGAGATAGTGAATCTTGAACACTAATCAGAACATCTATTCAAGACATTCAATGATCTGTTTGAAGCCTTGGAACCACTGTTGAAGAAGAAGGAACCACTGTTCAAGGCCAAAGCTTTGTTAAAGCAAAATACCGATCATGAAGACCAAACATCTATTGTGGCAAAACATATGTTTGATACAAGCCAACAGTAGTTTGAAGAACAGAGGTTTGCTCAATGAAACAATACTTAGCTTAGAATAGACTTTTCATGTAATAGAACAGATGATTAGATCTCGGTAGATGTTTGCTAACATATGTAAAATCCATTCTGTTAGGAATGTTGGATGTCACTATTAGGGTGACGTCAACTGATTACAAACAAACCCTTTATGAAAAGATCATTCAATTCTGAGCTTTTAATAAAGCATTCCTCAACACCTGGGTAGTAGATTCCTTATCTCTCATGAAAAGATCCACATCCGTAGAAGTAGAATCTTTGGCAACATATAGAATATGTATGGGTGGACTTAAACCATACAAAGCCTCGTATTGAGTAATTTCCAAGTGAGGAATGATGAGTGGTATTATACCACCACTACTGGGCCAACGGCTCCATGACTATATAACGTATATAACCCTCCAAACATCTGTTAAGAACCTCTGTCTGCCCATGTGTTTGGGATGGAAGGTTGTGGACATAGTTAACTTCACACCTTCCAAAGTCATAAAGTTTTTCCAGAAATTACTCAGAAAAATGCTATCTCTATCTAAGGTTATGGTTACTGGGCAACTATGATGCTTAAAAACATTATCCAAGAACGCTTGAGCCACTATAGTTGCTGAAAAAGGATGACACGGGTGAATGAAATGACTATATTTAGTCAATCCGACCACAACAAAAAATATGGTATCCTTTCCCATGGATTTTGGTAGACCTCCAATAAAAATAAAATACATCGATATATCTGAAAATATAGATTTTGGAATTGGCAATGGTTAAATTAATCATGGAGAGGCCACATGTTCACTCTTAGCTCTTTTACAAATATCACATTCCCTTAACACTTGCATTATTGCCTTAGAGATCCCCTTCTAGTAAAACATCCCCTTAAGCCTTTGTGTAGTGGCATGATTGCCTGAATGGCCTCCCATAAGTGAGCCATGACATAGCTTAACAATGTCTAACCGCAATATGACAAGCTTCCCAACTACCACTCTATGTTTACAAGTTAATAAAGACCCATCCCACTTGAAATGACCCACCTCCTTTCCCTCTAGCAACTGCTACCAGATAGTTAACATTACTTGATCTTTTTGCCAACTTTCCTTAATTTAAGCCAACAAAACGGGTTCAAAAGACGCTACAGTCAAGTTGAAAAGAGATGCAATAGTGACTCTGGACAAAGCATCTGCAACCACATTCTCACTTCCCTATTTGTACAAAATTTCATAATCGTAACCCATCAATTTGGCGAGCTAAGTGTGTTGGAGTGGAGTTGTAACCTTCTGCCCCAATAAGAATTTTAAACTTTGTTGATTAGCACGTATAGTAAAACGGCCCATAATAAAATAATAGTGCCAATGTTTCACTACCATTAGGATTGCTAATAATTCTTTTTCATAAACTGAAATAGTTTGCTACTTTGATGCGAGAACCTTACTTATAAAGGCAATGGGATGCCTATCCTACATCAACACTGCACCCAAACCCATAGCAGGAGCATCAGTCTCAATAGTAAATGGTTTAGTATAATCTGGAAGGGCCAGGACAGGAGCGGAAGATAAGGTGTGTTTCAACTCCTTGAAAGCTATTTGTGCTTGGTTATTCCAACCTAATGCATCTTTATTAGGAAACAAAGTTAGGGGCCTTGCTTTGATTCCAAAAGATTTTATGAAACGCCTATAATATACCGCAAGTCCTAAGAAGCCTCTTAACTGCTTAAGATTCTTAGGTACTGGCCAACTTTTGATGGCCTCATTCTTTAAAGGATCGGTACTAACTCCTTCCCCGAAAATAATATTCCCCAGGTATTCCATAACTTGACCACTAAAGGTGCATTTACTTTCTTTTACAAACAGTTGGTGTTTCCTCAAAAGTAGAAAAACTTCAGTCAAGTGTTCTAAGTGCTGCTTATGATCTTTTCTGTACACAAGAATGACATCAAGAAAAACGAGAACACACTTCCTGGGTTGTGGTCGAAAAACATGCTTCATAAGAGCTTGGAATGTTGCTTGAGCGTTGGTAAGGCCAAAAGGCATCACCAGAAACTCATAATGTCCCTCATGTGTTCTAAAAGATATTTTAGCTATATCATCCGGACACATTCGAACTTGATGATACCGGAATCTAAGATCCAACTTAGAAAACACTGTTGATTGGCCCAACTCATCTAACAATTCCTCGAGCAACGGTTTAGGAAACTTGTTCTTGATAGTTGCATCATTACTTTTCTGTAATCCATACATATCCTCCATTGGGAATCTTTTTTCTTTACGAACACAGGTGGTTGTAACACCCTGAAAACGGGTTGGTAATCAAACCACGTTAATATGTATGAAGGGATAAAATACCGTTAGTGGTAAAAATTAACCCGGTGAATATTAGGATTTAGTCAATAAAGCTAATATTAAATAAAACGTGAACGAATGCTTTTAAGGAAATAAAGTTTATAAGAGGTCCGGGTTAACGGGACTTAAAATAAACTTAGTTATAATTTCCCCGAATCCACTAAAGTTAATTAGGGATGTTTAACCTAACTAACTAAAGGAAATGATATTGAAACAACAAGTTATAGCCTTCTATGATTAAAGTTACAAACTAGAGGGGCCAAAAGGGGAAGATTAGAAACTTAATTTTATTAAAATTAAAACACCACACACACACACTGGGTGTGTGCGTGTAATCGATCAAGAGCAGGAGCAAGAGCTCAAACCCTAGCTCACCCCAATTTATCAAATTGAAGTTCAAATCAAGACCCAAATCAACACATGAACACATAAAAATGATCACCTAGTCATGGGGATCACAAGGTATGTTGAATTTTGTTATTTGGTGATACTTTGAAATTATGATGAACAATCATAATCGAAATTCTCGAATGAATGATGAATCTATGAGCGTTGTTGTGATGAAATTCATGTTTAGAAACAAACCCTAGTTGAAAACTTGATGAATTAGTGTTAAAAACTAGGGATTTTATGATTACCCATATGTGTGCTAAGTGGGTCTTATGATAAAAGGATGAACACTTGAATTTGGGTGTTAAATGGATGAACATTGATGTTGTGATGCTAGTTATAGGTGTAGTTCATGTACACTAGACATAGAGGCATGATTTTGATATTAAAACTTGGTTAAAACAATGACCATAATTAGATAAAATATGCGTATAAAATCTCGCCTACAAGATTTTGTTAAAATGCCCGAATGAATATTGATAAGAAGAAATTATGAAAGAAATGCGTAATTGGCTAATTTGACTAATTACGTGAAATATGAGTTAAAACGGGTTCTAATCATAATGTTGATTTAACTTAATTGTGCCTATTGTGTGATTAAAGGTAGTTGACTTCTAAAAGTCAAACTAACCAATGATGAAGTCGAGTAGTAGTTTCGGCATGAAATCCGTAAAATGAAATAGTCATAAGAAATGATGACTAATCTAATCGTCTTACGGATTATGATAATAGTTTGACGCTAGACAAGCTAGGTGGAAGCTTGTGGAGGAAGCGGGTCAAACGGATCAAGTACGAAAAGAAAAGCGTGGCTGGGATGTGAGGTAAGTGAAACTTACACTTTTTGTAGAATACGTATATATATTCTATAAGTTATAAATATGATAGAGATAATATTCGATATATGGTTTCCGACACGTAATGATACGGGTCGGAATAAATATAAATGATAAAAACCATGTTTATGGTAAAAAGAGGCGAAACGGTAATTTAGTCATGTAATGACTAAGAAATTATGTGTTTTCGATAAGATTACTTTTAAGTGTAACTAATAATGAGAAAAAGGATAAAAATGGAAATTTAGTCAAGTGTCGACTAATGTAAATTGAACTTAAAAGGATAACATGGCGTAAGCCGAATGGGTTGAGCGTGTAAGAAAATAATTTATGAGAAAAAGGGATCTTGTGGTAAAATCCGAAATGGGTCGGATGTGTCAATTTGGAAATTAAAAATCATGTTTTTAATCTATGTAGATGTTTAGTCATATAGTCCAAACGGGTCAAATGGTGGTGATAACACCATTTGACAATATCGACTAATGATTGTTGCCAAGTCATATGTTAAAAGGAGCGAATACCAATTTGGATAATTGCGACGCCATAGAATGTCGGTTAATTAAAGCAAGGTATAAAACGGGTCTATATGTTGACTCGAGCCAGGTACGCATATTTAAGCTTTTACTTATACATTTTATTTTTGGTTAAATATTTAGCGAAAGTCCTTCGTCGTAAAATAAGGACTAGAGTTGACCAAAACGCCCTTGATGGGTAAATTGGGCAAACGACCCGTATGGGTTGCTTAGGAACTTGCAATATGGTTGTGGAATCATTAGATATGAATAAAAGCTATAGACATGCACATTCGTGGGTCAAATGTATAAAAATGGTCATTTGCGTGAAATGACCAATCGAAGGGTAAATTTGGGTTAATAGGTTAGATATGCTAAATCCACTATAAAATTAGTTGTGGTGGAATATAAGCAAACAGTATAGATATGGAATTACGATGTATGAAAAGAGAAGAGCTAGTTTTAGACTAAAATTGCTTAAATCGACTAAACGGGTCAAAATGGATTATGTGTATAGTTTGCGTACTAGTCGTATAATTCATAAAAAATTACAAACCCGAGCTCAGGATTTTGAGTTAAGTACTTTGATGTATATATTTTGGTTGTTTAAGAGACAAGTTGGTAGTTCTAAATACAAACGGGTTAGACGTGCAGAATTAAATACAAAGCCGAGGGCTTAAAATCTAGAAAATTATTTATCCGGGTGTCGGGTTTCAACTCCATGTGATGGAGAATCAAATTACGATCGCGTAGGAAAAAGAATCACGCGAATCAGACATCTAGATCAAAAGTTATGCAACTCGTAAGTTGTAACAAGTGATAAGTTTTGAGCTAGGAATCTGCAGCTTCAATTCAAAACACATTCTGTCGAAAGAGGGCCTTGGCGTCGCGCGACGCCCAAGGGGAAATACCGTCACATGCGGCGACGGGGTAAAAACTTGCAATTTTTGTTTATTTTGTTTGTTTGACCCATTTACCTTGTTGTGCTTGTTATTTAACTATCAAAACTAACTTTTAAGTTGGTTTTGATCATAGGTAAATGTCGAGAGTCCCGGATGAAGATCAAGCGACGAACAAGAACCGAACACACGTTAAATGAAGCTTTCGCATTTGATCTTGTTATGTTTCATACAAGTGGATTATGTAAACACTTTTAACCATGTTTTGGATGTTGTAAACATGTTTAAACATTCGTAATGTAAAAGTTCTTAATAAGTGGGATTTTATTATAAAATGCTTACTTTAATTATATATATTAATATAAAATTTGTATGGGTGTTACAGTGGTGCAACAAAGTCACTGCAACTCTCTGTAATCACGCTAGTTTCCATGAGTTCTCTGGTCATTTTTTCAATAATATCCTTCTGCATGCGTGATTATGTGATGTTTTGTTCATGCGTGATTATATGTGTTGTTCATGCGTGATTATGTGATGTTTGATCATGCATTTTTATGGTTTTGAGTTTTATAACATGTGTAATTTACGCGCCTACGCTTCACACGTTATGGGGTTCTTGTACATTAACTGGCCCATACACACACATATATGTAGAGGTTAGAAACTGGTATTTATGGCGAGAAACACGAGAACTAATGTGAACATAAACAAACTACTTAAAAAAAGCTTTAAAACACACATTTTTAAAATAAAAATTGTTTTATTTAAATCACAACTTTAAAAAGTTATGATTTTAAAGTAAAAAAATTAAATAAAAAGAATTTAATTAATTTTTTTAGCATTTAGTTTTGGGGTTTAGCTTTAGAGTTTAGTTTTTAGCATTTAGCTTAGGCGGAGGTGGAGTGGGTGGGGGTTTAGGTTTTTTTAGGTTTTTGTCAGGTGTGGGTTTAGATTTTTGGTGTGTGTGTGGGGAGGGGGGGTGGGTTAGGTGTTTTTTCAGGTTTTTAAGGGGTGGAAGGTGGGGGGTTAGATTTTTTGGGGGATGGGGTGGGGGGTAGGTTTTTGGTGCGGTATAGTTTTATTTTAGTGGGATGTGGAGTGAGGGTTTAGGTTTTTTGGGTGGTGGGTTCAATGTTTGTTTTGGGTTTATTTTGTTTGTGTTCACACTAGTTTTGTGATTCTCTCCTTAAAGCTAGTTTCCGCAGGAACTTTACCCTATATATATAGAGAGAGAGAGTAGGCTTCAATTCAAAACCGATAGGAGTGAGAAAGCTCGAAAACTCCTCCTTAATAAAGAGAATGAGGCTTTTAATTGAGGAGGGGGAAAACTGGAAAATATATATATATAAATTTTCAAACATTTCTATATTCTTCGTATGTTGTTATTTTTTTTAAAACATTACATCATAAGATCACAATTTTTCTACCTTTCATTCGAGTATACTATGCTAGAGCATATTTTCCGATACAAACAAAATATTTAACTTGCGATTCTATTTTTTAGGTTTTTGGGGGATTTAGGTTTCAGGTTTAATTTTTAGGTGTTTTTTTTTTTTTTGGGGGGGGGGGGGGGGGAGGGGGTAGGGGGTTTAGGTTTTGGGGGTGTGGGTGGGGGTGGGGGAGGGGAGTGACTGAATTATGTTATTGGTAGTGTTGCATATGTGTAATATAAATTTATTTTTTTTAATTTAAAAAAAAAGTTACTTTTTTATTTTAAAAATAATAGATTTACAACCAAAAAATATTAAAAAAATTATTTGGTACGTTTTTATGGTTTTTTCAGGAGTTACCAACAAAACTAACACTTGTATGACCAACAAAACAAGTGCATTGAAATAAATGATATACATGTGTTTTCATGTATAGGATTAGGATCATGTGAGAAGTAATAGGCTAATTGAGAAACTTGAGAAACGTTCTGAATCACACATTTTCCCTAAACAAAATGAATGCAAAAAAAGTAAAAAAATGCAAAAAAAATGGAAAAATAGGAGCTTTTTCTATTAGTTTTTTTTTATGGATTTATACAGATGTGTATATTGTTAATTTTTTAACTATACATATGTGTATATTTTCAATTTTTTAACTATACATATATTTATATGCATGTTTAAAATTGAAAAATAAGTGTTGTAAATCTTTGATTTAGGTGAAAGATTTACTTTTAACTTTAGGATTTAGCATTAGTATTTATGGTTTTGAAGCGGTATGGTCCCAAAAAAGCCGCGCAACCCTCCAGCAGGGTCGCGCGCGGGACCATACTCCTTATTTTAACAAATTTCTTATTAGCAACCTCGCGCGGGGCACAGCACCTTCTATTTTAACCTGCGCGAGGTCGGACAATATTAAGCTCCAACCACAACACTTAGCATTCTTAAAGAGCACCCAACCATCTATACCCCTGCGCGAGATAGTTACGTGCCCAGCAAGAATCGCGCAGGGAAGCAACGCCAGACTGTTTCAGATAGTACACAAGGTACAAGTAAAGAGCCAATCAGCGTCCTTCTGGCCCTGCTCAATCGTGCTCCACGATCGTCTGACACGCAGGAGACAAAAAGTACTTAAGGACGCCTACATGGCACCATTCACAGGGCAAAGACAACTGCCCCACGATCTCCACTTACCTGCTGATGGCAGAAGGGCGGCCAGGCCGACAACGGTGACACGTGGCTCCAATCACATTGCGCCAACTCCAGAAAGCTCTGAGAAGCCACTAACGGTCGACACCAGGGAGACAAGGAGCATATCCCCTATGTTGTCTCCTTCAGGCCCAAGGCCCATCAGCCCATATCCTCTTACACCTCTCCGGCTATAAATAGAGAACTCACTTCACAGGTTAAACATTCCATTCCCTCTACTCTCACTCTTAATACTCAATTATCTCTCCAAAGCAGTCGCTTATTCTCACGCCGGAGCTCGGTTAAGAGGGAAACCCCCATATTCCCCTCTTAACGAGTAACGGTGTTCTGTTTTGCAGGACTTAGACGATCATTACGAAGCTCAGAAAGCCATTAGAAGATTAACCACTATGGTAGGAACATAAACCAAACTGATTAGTCCCATAATTAGTTCAGTGTTTCTTCATTGGCGCCCACCGGTTTTCTACAAATCACTTCCATCTTCTTTTTCTGAGTATTCGTTGGTTTTTCTTCCTTCGATCATGGCTGGTCAAGGAATCATTCCTGAGTTTGTCGATTTCGGAGCAAACTCTAATGCAGCGTTAGGGGATGACAATCAAAACGTCCAACCCCAACACATTGAAGAAATTGGCGAAATCGAAGTAACCAATACTGGGGGACCGCGCGGGAGCATCACCCGCATCACTCAGACGGTAACCCCAAGAAACAACGGCGCTGGACCTTCAAACCCAGCTCCACCTCAGAATGTTTCGGCGTTATTAGGGCTACCAGAGGGCGAAACTCCAGCCTCATGGTACGCCAAAAATATTGCCACCATTAACGCGGCGTATTAATCTCTGATCGCACATCAAGCAGTCTTAACGGCAGAACCGTCCTTGGTTACCCCCCAGGGACAGAGTCAGGGGGCGCGCCAGATACCCCCACAGCAAAACATGCAAGGTAGAGCTAATAGACCTCCCCCTACCAGAAGATTAAGAGTGCATGACACGCGCGATACACGGGGAGAAACAGAAAGCTATTACGATTATCCGTCACACGTCCAAAGAGGCCCAGTTCATAGCCGGCTCACGCCGCGTAACATGAACAATGAATGGGAAGATACTGACCCGAACGATCCAACTTGGCAAGATGATGAGGGTTCGTCAGTCTTCAATCGCTTGCAAAGGAACCATGAATACTACAAACCAAGACAACACGTAGGGTACACCGAAGAGGCAGAGCAAGACTTTCGCCTCGCCTATCGACCAGCTGAGGCCATAGAGCATTCAAAGTTCATTCCAAAGATCGCGCTGGCGCCGCTTAAAAGAGAGAAGTTACCTCCGACAGTTGGAAAGTTTAACGGATTGACTGGTCCAGATGATCACGTCAGAGTTTTCACAAGCGTGGGTTGCATGGGTGGATGGAATATGCCCATGTGGTGCCATATGTTTATTCAAACGCTTACAGGGGCTGCTCGCGCCTGGTTCGATAGCCTTCCTCCGGGAAAGATCAAGTCATGGGTGGATTTCAGGACACAGTTTCTGAGTCACTTCAGTCAACAGAGACGTTACCAGCGCGACACAGCCGAGGTAGAGGACATCTGGCGCAGAGATAACGAGGGTTTGGAGGATTTCATCACTCGCTTCAACAAAGAGTGCTTGGAAATCGGTGGCGTAAGTGAACAACTCATGCGTTGCCACTTCAAGAAAGCCATTCGCTGTGATAGTCTCATCAGAACTATCACTGGGAAAGATGGGATGCCCAAAGAATGGGATAAGCTCATGGAAGCCGCAAACATAGTCGCGCAAACTGAAGAGTCACTCGCCGCAAACAAGAATTATTATGATTTTCTAAGGGGGGCCATTCGCGCGACAACAATAGACGAAACAAAGGCAAAAACCCTGGGTGGAAAGCCAACGACTCCAGCGGTTATGGCGAACGATCTCGTTATGAAGAGCGGTCTCGCTACAAAGAGGACGCACGAGACACTATTGATCGCATTGGTTATCGGAAAGCAGTCAGGGATGACAACCGAGAAAAGCACTAGACTCCGCTCATAAAAACACCGAAGGAGGTGCTGATGACGGAGAATCATTATTTCAAGACTCCAAGGCCTATGACAAACAAGAAGGGGCAAGACCCCAACCTGTACTGCGACTTCCATAAAGATACAGGGCACCTGACAGATGACTTACAGTTTACGTCAAGAGATCGAAAGAGCGCTAAAAAGCGGGAAGCTAAGCCACCTGGTGAAAAACGTGCGCAAAGAAACTCGGTAGATCCAACGCCATGAGGAGGGGAACCACAAGAAAGTCCGACGCCTAGAAACCCATATGGTCAATGGACCAAGATACAATGCAAAGGAGAAAGGCAAGCACCCTTATGAACCCTCATGGCAAGAGCAACAGGTCATTTTCCCGGTAGTGCGCGGCGGCCCTCGTGCCACTCGACCCGTCGTCATTACCGGCATTATCGGCCATTATGAAACAGAGTATGTCTTCATTGACCCAGGGAGTACGGCTGATATCATCTATGAGCAGTGTTTTAATCTGTTTGATGAGGATGACAAAGCGAGACTTGAGCCAGTTGATTATCCACTGTCTGGATTTTGCAACGAAATGGTCTTCCCGCTAGGCCAAATCAGTTTCCCCGTCACGCTCTCTGACGGTAAGCATTCAAGAACAACAAATGTAAACTTCATGGTGATGCATGTCAAGTCGAGGCATGATGTGTTAATTGGGAGAGAAACCCAAGGCGAACTGAACATGGTATCTTCCACGCCCCACTCAGCAATAGGGTTTCCAACCAAGACAGGGGTGGCGATTATCTATGCCAAGAAAGAAGTAATGTCCACAGAAGAGATGCGCCCAACAAAACCGGCGAAGGTTTCAACAACCGAGCCAGAGAAATGGGTGTTAAACCGCAAGTACCCAGAGCAAACGGTGACGATAGGCCATGCAATCTCACCAAACATCAGAATGCATCTCAAGCAACTCCTGTTCAAGAATACGGATATCTTCGCCTGGACTCCGGTCGACATGACTGGTGTTCCGCGCGACATTACCAAGCATTGTTTAAACACCTACCCCTCTGTTGAGCCGAAAGTCCAAAGAAGGCGCAGCTTAGGGGCAGACAAAACCAAAGCGATGAATGAGCAAGTATGCGAACTACTCAAAGCTGGTATCTTGCGAGAGGTACGTTATCAAAGTTGGGTCGCGAACCCAGTGATGGTAGAGAAGTCTAGTGGAGGATGGCGAATGTGCGTTGATTATACCGACCTCAACAAGGCGTGCCCTAAAGATTGTTACTCTTTGCCTGAGATCGACAAAAAGATAGACTCTCTCACGCCATATAGATGGAAATGCTTCTTGGATTGCTACAAGGGTTACCATCAGGTCCAAATGAAGCTTGAAGACGAAGACAAGACAGCTTTTCGAACCGATCTTGGGATATTTTGTTATACAAAGATGCCATTCGGCCTCAAAAACGCTGGCGCCACATATCAACGCCTGATGGATAAGACCTTCGCTGGCGATATTGGGAAGCATATCGAGGTTTACATCGACGATCTGGTGATCAAAAGTCCCGAAGAGGACCAAATGTTGAAAGACATCGAAAAAACATTCAACTCGTTGCGCAGCGTGAATATGAAATTGAATCCAGCCAAATGTTCTTTTGGTATGGAAGAAGGGAAATTCTTAGGCTTCATAGTCACAAACGCCGGATTTAAGGTGAATCCAGAAAAGGTCCAGGCAATAGAACGAATGCCATCACCACGAACAATCAAGGAGATGCAAAGGTTGGCCGGCCGCCTAGCCGCGATTAACCGTTTTCTGTCAAACCACGCCGCAAAGTCATATCCTTTTATCAGCACCTTGCGCAATTGTGTGAAGAAGCAGGAATTCAGATGGACGCCTGAAGCAGAGGCCGCTTTTCAACAGATGAAGAAGTGTTTGATCGAACTCATTACCATTACTGCGCCGTTCGAAAAAGAACCACTTGTGCTGTACTTATCTTCTTCGGATAAGGCAGTAGGGTCGGTACTACTTGTGGAGAGAAACGGAGTACAGACTCCAATTTATTACGTCAGTAGGGTGTTTACTGATACAGAAACAAGATACTCCATAATGGAGAAATTGGTGCTTGCGCTGCTACACGCCTCTCGGAGGCTGCGCAGATACTTTACAGGGCATGTGATCACCGTACTTACCAATTTCCACATTGGCACAATATTGCAAAAGCCAGAAACATCTGGTAGGCTAGCAAAGTGGGCGATCGAGCTGGGGGGCCACAACATTTTGTACAGGCCGCGCCCAGCCATCAAGGGTCAAGTCCTTGCAGACTTTATCACAGAAGTCCCAGCGGAAAAAATCAAAGATTGCGAGTTTGTCGAAACTCCAGTGAAGGACGTATCTGATGGGTTGTGGTTGCTGTACACCGATGGGGCCTCAAACGAGGACGGCGCTGGAGCAGGATTGCGCCTTGTGAGCCCTGAAAAACATGAATTTATGTACGCCATCACGTTGGATTTTAAGAACACCAACAACGAGGCGGAGTACGAGGTATTTCTGGCAGGCTTACGCCTCGCCATAAAAATGGGAGCTAAGAATCTTCAAGCGCACGTTGATTCACTTTTGATCGCCAGTCGAATCAACAGAATCTATGATGCAAAGGGCGAAGTTATGGCCTTATATTTGGATCAGGCGAAAGAACTGCTTCAGAAATTCAAGTCATACAAGGTAGTACACATCAATCGTTCCGAAAACAAACCTGCTGACGCTTTGAGCAAGCTTGCTTCAACCTCCTTTCAGCATTTCGCAAAAGATGTAAGGATCGAAGTACTCAAAAATCCTTCAGTATTGCTGCGCCAGGTAAATGTGATTGTAATAGGGCAGCCATCTTGGATGACCCCTATAATTCAGTATTTGCAAGAAGGAATACTCCCTGAGAGCAAGGCAGAGGCAAGAAAGATTCAAAACAAAGCTCTGCATTATGAGATGAATGGTGGTATCTTATACCGCAAGTCCTTCTTGGGGCCACTACTGCGTTGCGTGGACCCCCAAGATGCGAATTACTTGATCAGGGAGATCCACGAAGGGATCTGTGGCATCCATGCTGGACCACGCATGGTTGTCGCGAAGATTATGAACGCTGGATATTATTGGCCAGGGATGCACGTCGACGCCCTGAAGGAGCTGCGCAAATGCGACTCTTGTCAGCGACATTCTCTAAAAACCCTGCGCCCAAAGAACGATCTTATCCCTGTATCCACTGCTTGGCCTTTCCAACAGTGGGGAATTGATATGGTGGGACCCTTCCCGGACGCCCCTGGCGCCGTCAAGTTCATAATCGTGGGCGTCGATTATTTTACTAAGTGGGTGGAGGCCAAGGCTCTCGCCTCAACCACTGCAATGATGGTGCGCAAGTTTATTTGGGAACACATCATTTGCAGATTTGGTCTTCCACTCAAAATCGTCACAGACAACGGTACCAACTTTGCTTCTGAGGATCTTCTAAACTGGATGAAGGAAATGAAGATTGAGCATACCTTCTCCTCCGTTGCACACCCTCAAGGAAACGGTCAAGTGGAAAGCGTTAACAAAAGCATCGTCGAGGGGATAAAAGCCTGACTGGGCACAAAGAGAAGAGGCTGGGTAGACGAGCTCCCAAGCATCCTGTGGGCTCATCGAACCATGCCGAAGACAAGCACCGGCAAAACTCCTTTCAGCCTCGTATACGGCTCGGAGGTAGTTATCCCGGCAGAAGTTGGTCTCCCCTCACCGCGATTGGCAGCAGTCAACACGGTTGATAATGAAACAGAGCGCTGTCTCGATTTGGATCTCCTGGAAGAAAGACGCGAGATTGCACGTATTAAAGAAGCGAAATACAAGACACAACTGGAAAGGTACTACAATGCGAGAGTCCGCATTTGTACCTTCACTCCAGGGGAATACGTCTTCCGAGACAACGAAGCTTCAAATGCTGAACGCCCTGGAAAACTAGCACCCAAATGGGAAGGCCCATACTTGGTTCACGAAGTGCTAGGAAAGGGGGCATACAAATTGCGCACACTGGATGGACACATCATCCCACGCACGTGGAATGCGCAATAATTGCGCAAATGTTATATGTAGCTATTCCAGGCCCTGCGCCTTTGCTCACTCATGTTGGCCACGCGCATTTTTTCAATTTCCTATGTTGGCTAAACGCCCCTTATGTTACTTATCTGCAATGTACAATTGGCCTAAGCGCCTGTTTCTCAATTAATGAAAGCATACGACATGTTTTCTTTTAATGCTTCTCGAGTTACAAATGCATGTTAAACTTTTGATTAGCATGAAAACACTTCAGTGAATTACGAGCTCTTGAGTTACGCCTCTAAGGTACTCCGCGAACGTAGCGCGAGACCAGACAGTTATAACCACACAAGAGCCGCACCTACATTCATTCGCGCTAACTTAACCAAGGTTTCTAACAACAGTGCAATAATTGTAACGGAACAGAATAAACATGAGCATCATATTAAATTAAGCGCAAACGTGCATCGGTTACATAAAGCACATCATTCATTTACCCAAAGAAAGCGCGACCACGCAAGAACTTATGTTCAAAACCTAAACAAAAATTACAAGGCACAAAGCCTATCGACACTACCTATTCAAATCCATCACCACCACCATCGTCGTCATGCTTATTGCCTTCACCATCATCACCAGCTGGTTCCTCTTCATCCGACAGCTCAACGGTCTCTGGTGGGTCAAGGATAGTCTTTAACCGTTGACACCAATCATCATGCTTCAGCGCGTCAGTAACCAAATCCATCACAGGTATTGATAGATGGTCATAACCATGTTCAGCGCGAGCTAATTCCGCCTAAGCTTGATCAGTCACTGAGCAGTGACTAGTGTCGAACTCCTGTCCAAGCATCGCTGTAGCATGTTGCGCACATTCAAGATAGCCTCCACGATGACCAACCGCGCGGGAAGCATCTATAACGGCCGCAACAGCCTTATCCAGTTCTCCGGCATTTAGGATGGAGTTGGCCATCTACAACAAACGCAATACATAAGACAACAGGTTTTAATGAATTAAACCAAAGTAAAAAAAAATCATACCTGAACTAATCCTCTGCCGCGCAGCCACTCAGCCTCGGAGACCAAAGTATCAACAATACCTTGAGCTTCGGAGTAATTGTTTTGCGCCACATTGAGTGCAGTTGTGCTAATGTCTCGCACCTCTTCAGCTTTTTGTTTGGCCTCTTCAGCAGTGGCAGCCTTCACCTTCTCAGCCTCAAGGTCGATTTCCAAGGACTCGCTTTTGTCCACATGCTCTTGCAAGCGACGCTTTAACTCCGCAATCTCGGTGTCCTTAGCAATCAAATCCTTGTCCCTCCTTGACAGCTGCACCTTCACTTCAGCCAGCTCAACCTACAAAGGATAAAGGGGTCAGTTAATTCTGCCAACAAAGGCATAAACTGAAAGAGAGGTTTCTCGAACCTCGGTCCGCTCTTTAGCAGCTTGCGTAGCTTGCGCATCCTCAACCTTCGCTGACAGATCAGCAACTTTTCCTTCAAGCTCAGTAATCTTATTGCGAGGTGCGAACGCGCACTGGTTCTCCTTCTCACAGATTTTCTTCCATTCTGCCTTCTCCTTCGCCAGTAGATCCTCGGCAGCTCGGAGCTTGCCCCTCAGGCCCTCGCGTCCCCACTCCTCCGATTTCCGGTCAGCTTCGAACTTTGCCTTCTCCTCATTAAAAGCAGCTTTAGACTTTTCAAAGTCACTAGCACGCCTTAACATCTACTCGCGGTATTTTTCCCAATCGTCCCTCTCCCTAACCATCGTTCGCCACTCCCGAACAATTTCTTGGTTAGCAGCACGGGTGTTGGCCTCACCAACAACATAGGCATGATACAACCCGCTGTGGGTTCGCGCCCTTTGACGGTCAACCTCACCAGGCGGAATGGAATACAAAAGCCAATCGCGGCAAGGCGCGAACTCGAGAAAAGTATCCTTTTGCTTTAAACCCCATGGCGGTTGGTGTGGAGCGTCACCACGGCTCTCTTCCGTATACGACTTGTAATAAATATCCCCCAAAGTATCCCGGGGGCCTATTGGAGAGCGCGACAGCACGCCGTGTTTTCCCACACCCGCGCCTCCTACAGTAGAAATTCCAACAGACTTATCAACAGCGGTTTTTTCCTTCTCCTTCTCCTTAGTTTTCTCTCTTTCCTTCTCTCTTTCAGCAGCCTTTTTCTCCTTCTCCTGCTCAGCTCGCCTCTTCTTCTCCTCATCAGCTTTTTTCTTCTCCTCCTCAGCCTTCTTCCGTTGGTCTTCATCAGCTTTCTTCCTACGCTCCTCATCAGCTTTCTTCCTATCTTCCTCAGACTTACTCTTCTCCGTCGTAACAGCTTTCTCTTCTCGACCTCGACAACATGTTTTGCCTTATCAGACCCCACCACAGTTTTTAAAGGTTTAACGGTAACCTTAGGCCTCTTATGCGCCGGCTCTGTGGGATCTGTAAACATCACACCCTTCTCAGGGGTCTTCTTTTTGGCCTCTGAAGAAACTGTATGTTAAAAAGAGTGGAAGTAACAAAGAACAAAGAAACTAAAGAAAACTAACCAGGGGAAAATTTGTAAAGGGAGCGCAAGTTGCTCCGTTTCCCAATCAAGGGAACCTCACCAGCTTTGGGCGCAGTTGACCCACCTGCTGTGGTCTCGCTCCTACCCCTTTTCCTGACAATCAAACTTGCAGCAGGCTCCTCCTCGTCTTCTTCTTCCTCCTCTTCTTCTTCAACGTACGCAACAGAGGACGGAGTCGCGCCAGCATCTGGGTTGCGAGAACCCGCGCTACCTGAACTCTTTGAGCCACCAGCTCCTCCAGACTTCTTCTCGCCTATACGCGACAAACCTTCAAATGAATCACTGATAATAATGTAATCCTCCAAGTTACTTTGACGAAGGCGGAGAGTACCTTTGTCAGCAGCGCTAGCGGTTGCGTGACTACTCCCAGCTCCCTTGCTGGTCACCTCAGGATCCAGGGTGATAACCTTTTTCTTCCTCACAGGTTTTTTCTTCTTGTCTTCAGGGTTAATCCCCAAGTCGCGCAACACACCTGCAAAGATGTTAGACCACGAACTCAGTTCTCCATTTGAAGATCCCACAGACTCCTCGCTGGAAAGATAGACAATCTCTTTCCCAGCAGAAGTCACAGAGCGCAAGGGACGAGGGTTAGGTATATGCGCACCTTCGGTTGCAGTAGGCGGAGAGGAGAATGCACCAGCAACTGGGTACATGAAATTACCCTTAATCTGTTCATACCAATATTCTTCCCCAGCCTGGAGCGGGCGCACGCCCATGGAACCACCAAAGGTGGGAAAGGCAGCTTGATACAGATGCGCCTCTACACGTCAAATTACATACATAAAACACAAGTTACGAAACACGAAATCAACAAAACTAAGGAAATTACTAACCTCTATCGTCGAACATCAAAATAGGAACTTCCTCGCTGTCAGGCAGCCATTAATCGCTCATCCGCGCCGCCACCAAGACGTTCTCACCAAACACTCGGTTTGGGGTGGCAGTAAGCTTCTGGTACCAAGCTTCATTATTGGGAATCGCCAGATCCTCCTTCACAATCGGCTCAGACCAAGCGCGGAAGGTCATGGCGATGGGGATCACCTCATCCCGAATATAGAAAAACTTTGGTTTCCAGTCATGGAAGCTCTTAGGAGGGTTAAGGAGTATCTTCTTCGCAGCCCCTCGACTGGCAAACGAGAAGAACCCCATGTTCCGGATAAGCTGGTAGAATGCCCTGAACCTCTCAACCGTCGGCTCGACATCATGAGATCGACATAAAAACTCGAAGTGTCGAACCCTAACCATCCCAGGAGGACTCAACTGGGAGATATGAAATCCATAGAACTGCAAGATACGTGCCATGAAATTCGTCGCCGGCAACCGGAAGTTGCCCTGATGGAAGAAATATTCATACAACGTGATATACCCCGGTGGTGCGTCGGCGGCTATCTGGTTCTGACCAGGGTACTTGGCATCCCATTCCGGTGGAAACCAGAAACCACGTACTATCTGCTCAAAGAGGCCTAAGTCCCACCGGAGAACGGGAACAGGGCCTTCTTCTCCGGGAATATCCTCTTGATGTTCTTCAGCCATAGATGACAGAAGAAAGTTAGAATATTTCTTCAAGAAACTTGAAGACCTGCTACTATGTTCTTCAAAAGTTTGAAGATTCAAAGCAAATTCGAGAGCAAAATAGGAAAGAGAATGCAACAGAAGACGAAAAGTGATTTCTTCTCTCCATCTCATCGGATATATATACCCATCGCATTTAATGCGATGGGTAAACGTGCCGGGATCGCCGCGCACGTGACCAATCAGAATACGACATGTAAGGCGAGAATCCCGGAGTGACGGTTACCACGCGCGCGTGGAGCTCACTCTCCTGACGAGATGACCAACCGTCAGAGACAACTTGATGACAGCCGTGTAGGTGGTCAACTCAAACGTCACCATCAAGGACGTTTCCCACCAACTTGTCAGAGTTCAAATTTCGAGGGTTTCCCCGCCCAAAATTACTACAAAGTTCATGAAGAAGCTACTAGGATCGCGCAGCAGTAACAATGCCTCAATAACCCTGCGCGCTTACACCCAAAGGCAGTGAATCACCTGGAGCCAAGCTTGGCAGCCGCGCCATAGTAACCAACAAGAGCTTATACGCGCGCCGTCTACCCAATACAAGGAAGCATTTTCTACAACTTTATTTTTCTAAGTGCAGAGCTCCAACCACTTGCCACGCGCATGGTGCAGCACTGGACTGGGGGGACTTGAAGGGGTATGGTCCCAAAAAAGCCGCGCAACCCTCCAGCAGGGTCGCGCGCGGGACCATACTCCTTATTTCAACAAACTTCTTATTAGCAACCTCGCACGGGGCACAGCACCTTCTATTTTAACCTGCGCGAGGTCGGACAATATTAAGCTCCAACCACAACACTTAGCATTCTGGAAGAGCACCCAGCCATCTATACCCCTACGCGAGATAGTTACGTGCCCAGCAAGAATCGCGCAGGGAAGCAACGCCAGACTGTTTCAGATAGTACACAAGGTACAAGTAAAGAGCCAATCAGCGTCCTTCTGGCCCTGCTCAATAGTGCTCCACGATCGTCTGACACGCAGGAGACAAAAAGTACTTAAGGACGCCTACATGGCACCAATCACAGGGCAGAGACAACTGCCCCACGATCTCCACTTACCTGCTGATGGCAGAAGGGCGGCCAGGCCGACAACGGTGACACGTGGCTCCAATCACATTGCGCCAACTCCAGAAAGCTCTGAGAAGCCACTAACGGTCGACACCAGGGAGACAAGGAGCATATCCCCTATGTTGTCGCCTTCAGGCCCAAGGCCCATCAGCCCATATCCTCTTACACCTCTCCGGCTATAAATAGAGACCTCACTTCACAGGTTAAACATTCCATTCCCTCTACTCTCACTCTTAATACTCAATTATCTCTCCAAAGCAGTCGCTTATTCTCACGCCGGAGCCCGGTTAAGAGGGAAACCCCCATATTCCCCTCTTAACGAGTAACGGTGTTCTGTTTTGCAGGACTTAGACGATCATTACGAAGCTCAGAAAGCCATTAGAAGATTAACCACTATGGTAGGAACATAAACCAAACTGATTAGTCCCATAATTAGTTCAGTGTTTCTTCAGGTTTAATATTAGGTTTTAGCTTTAGGGTTTAGCATTAGTATTTTGGGTTTAGCTTTAGGGTTTAGCATTAGGGTTTGACATTAATATTTAGGGTTTAGCATTAGGGTTTAGCATTAGGGTTTGACATTAGTATTTACGGTTTAGCATTAGTGTTTTGCATTATGGTTTAGCTTTTGGGTTTAGCATTAGGGTTTATCTTTAGGGTTTAGCATTAGGGTTTAGCTTTAGCTTTAGCTTTAGAGTTTGCATTAGGGTTTAGATTTAGGGTTTAGCATTATGGTTTAACTTTAGGGTTTAGCATTAGGGTTTAGCTTTAGGGTTTAGGGTTTAGGTTTTAGGGTTTAGAGGGTTTTGGTTATTGTTCAATATACACATAGGTATAGTTATAAGATTGACAATATACACATATGTATAGTTTAAAGATTAACAATATACATATGTCTATAAATCCCTAAAAAAATAAGAACCTAATAGAAAACGCTCTGTTTCTTCCAAAAAAAAAATTCATTTTTTTTCATTTTTTTTGCTTAGGGAAAATGTGTGGTCCAGAATGCTTCTCAAGTTTCTCAAATAGGGTGTTATTCTCTTAAAATACATATATATATATATATATATATATATATAGAGAGAGAGAGAGAGAGAGAGAGAGAGAAAGTATAATGTACAAAAGTGATTAACGTACGTTAACGTACGCGACAGAATTATAACGTGCGTAATTATTATCCCATGCGTGATTATCAATTTTTTGTTCAACATAACTTGCGTAATTAAGATCCCATGCGTGATTAGGTCAAAAAAATTGATCCCATGCGTGATTAATGGCTCCAATGCGTGATTAACTGGCTCCCATGCGTGATTAACTGATCCATGCGTGATTTTTGGCCCTGATCCAAGGGTTACGCGCGTCGCGTACATTTTGTACGATAAGCCTTTTTGTATGTTAACCTTTCCCTATATATATATATATATGTGTGTGTGGGGGGGGGGATTCTAGAGTGAATACAAGTGTATTTGTGAACTGAGTGAACGATGATTTACATCATCAAATCGTAAAATACGTACACTAGTGTATTTTTATCATTAAATCGTTGCCATTGATTTACATTTGTGTATTGATAAAAATGGCAAGTATTAATTCACTAACGTTCACAATTAAGGGGGTTGTCCGCAAATGAACTAACCCTATATATATATATATATATATATATATGTGTGTGTGTGTGTGTGTGTGTGTGTGTGTGTGTGTGTGTGTGTGTGTATACACATAGGTAGAGGTTCCTGTAAAAAAGTGTTTTTTGTGAGAAAGATAAGAAAGAATCTACACCATTAAATCTTTGATCTAATGGTTGAGATCATAATGGCAAAATTATAAATAATGTTTACTATTAAACATATTAATTTTCTAGATTAAGGGTATATAGATAAATTTAACATTTTTTAATTAAGAAACTAACATTAATGCACATGTAACTTCCACCCGTCTTTTTTAAATGTCAATAACTTTAAAAAAAATTACACCATAATAACGAGCGTTTTTTTATCTTTAATATGAGTACCATATTGCTATACTTATATAGAGAAAAAAAATGTTTCGATCAGATGTTTAGTCCATGAATGGTGTTATATACTTACTGAATGGTGTTATATACTTACTGAATGATATTATATACTTGCTGAATGGTGTTATATACTTGCTGAATGGTGTTATATACTTACTTAATGGTGTTATATACTTGCTAAATAATGTTATATACTTGCTGAATGGTGTTTATATAGATCTTTTAAAAAAATCCAGTTCCTATAATTAAGGTGACGGTTATGGGAAGTTTTTAATTAATTGAATTAATGATAAAATTATTTGTTTACCCTTTTGAATTAATTTAGATTTAGGATACATGTCATATCCACAATATTTCTCACTTTTCTCACACTTTTAACCTTTTTTTACAATAACCTTACCCTATATACATATATATATAGGTGTGTGTGTGTATACGGGAATGATAGAGAGAAAACCCACTTGAGATACGAAAACTGAATAAAACCTTATGTAACAAACTTTTTTTTCTATAAAACTTATTTTAACATGTTAAGTGAAATAAAGTCTAATTAAGTTTAGAAAACGCTCACAATTAGATTTTATTTTCTTAGGCTACTTAGGCAAAATACACTTTTTAGTGGATTCTTCCCTCTCTATTAATTTCTCAATTAATTATATGAAAACACATATATCATTTAGTTCAATGCACTTGTTTTGTTGGTCATACAAGTGTCACTGCGACCATCAAACAAATACCAAACCAATGAAATATTGTATTTCATACTTTTGACTTGTATAAATATGTGTATCTTTCGCACATATCAACTCTTGTTCGATTTCAAGCTCTAAATCGCTTTCTGGAAGGTTATACGCGCGCTGATGCGTAAATATAACCAGTTTAATGCAACAAACACTCCGTAATAGTGACATATACTTAACATACCTTAAATAACCTTTACATAACTTAGAAATAAGTTTTGAAGGCTTTGGTATGGCAAAAACAAGTTAATTCGCTTACAGGGACTAAACTTGACAAACTGCGAATGTATGCCAATTTGAACTGTAACGAACATTCCGGAACATGACCATAAGTTAAACATACCATAAATATCCTTTACATAGCTTAGAAATAGGCTTTGAGGTGTTCGGTATGCTAAAATAAACTTTTGGGTCATTCAGGGACTAAAAGCGTCAAAAAGTGCACAAGTTTGCACTTTCGCGCATAACTTACGTTCTGAATACCTCCGGACATCCAAAAATTTATGTAAGCACTAAAATATTTTATTTTAGTGTTTGGCATAAGAAAAATCCATTCGTCACGCAATTTGGATCGTTTTTCGCGCTTGTGCGCATTCCGTCGTAATTAAGCGAACATCGCGTTCGTACGACCAAACGAACCGACATCCGGGATATTTTTGAGCATGTTTTGAGTTCCCAATACTTTAACATCATTTTAGAGCCTTGAAATGAGGTTAACGAGGCTTAAACGTGTCAAAAACACCTCAAAATGCATGTTTCTCAAGTTCAGGGACCAAAACAGCAATTCTGTAATAGATGGCCAGGCGGCCCGCGTAAACCTTGTGTGTATCCTTACGCGGCCCGCGTCAGAGTCTCAGACAGCAGAATGTGCAGAAACATCGAATCTGGTCTGTTCCACTTGTTGCACATGGTTTTGGGAAGTCTATGGGCTGGTATTGAGTGCACATGGTATTACAAAACCATGTGTGCACATGTATGGACAAGATCAAAGCACATTTTCCAAGAAACGATCCTAACGGTCCGGGAAATCCTATAAATACCCAACCCACCCCATGGCAAAACCCACAAGAATTTTGATTTGAGAAGCTCTAAGTTGGAACCATTGTTTCATACCTGAGCTACTTGAATCGAAATTAGCATTCGGGCACCCTTCGTAAGTATTCCTTCGTTCTTTTATTGCTTTTCGAGTCCGAAAGTCAAACTTTGTTTGACTTTCCGCGTTGACCAGTTTATGGTCAATGCGAAGTTCGTTTGAACTTCGCAACGTGATTGTAATCACGATGGTTATAGTCCCTTGTGACTATGCCTACTGATTACCACGTTGTCTAGGGTCGTAAGGGTAAGCGATCTAACAAATCGCTTATACCTTCGAACCCGACCCATTTTGGTCGATCATTAGGATCCGACCAAATACTTTAGGACCATAGCATATAGGGAATAACCTTCCGAGGTTATACCCTATGGTCACATCGTTTGAGTAGTTGTATGATAGGTAGTTTATATGCCTTAGGTAAATTACCAGAATACCCTTTTCATGTATAATTGGTAATTAAGCATATGTAACCTAAACTTTTGTCACATAACTGATTATGTAACATGTTTAGGCATATAACACTTGTCATAGGGCTAGTTAGACGTCTCGAACGCGCTTTGCGCGCACGACGCGTTAAAGTAGCGTAAGCTACCTTAATGGGTCGCGATGGGTCGAAAGCACTTAGGTTAGGTTTCATTGTAGTATGTAGGCTTTGTTAAACCATATTACACGGGTCTCCATACTCGTTTGGTTTACGAACCCTCATTCTATCCGATCCTCCGATCTAGGTCCGGTTTATTAATGTAGTTACCTATATTAGGTGCCGTTTGACATCCGTGATCTCTAGCATTGTTTGGTTGTTACTCAAGGACTACTGAGCAATCTCAAGTGAGTACATAGACCCCTCTTTTACTGTTTTCCAAACTGTTTTGGGGTGAAACACATGTGCCTACTTGTTACTTTCATGCTTTCCATGCTTTCACATCATATACCTGCTATGTTCGTTAGTACATTATAGTACATGATTTCATTGCACTTCATGCTATGTATGCCCATTGTGTGCGTACTTAGTACATCGCTTTACATTACATGCTATGTATGCCCATTGTGTGCGTACTTAGTACATCGTTCTACATTACATTTCATGCTATGTATGTCCATTGTGTGCATACTTAGTACATTGTTTTACATTGCATTTCTGTTGCATATGCTCATCCAGCATATGAACACATTATACTACATTTTGAACCGTTGTAACTATTTGACTATGAGAACCGTCATAACCCTTTGATTACATGAACCGTTTGTAACTGTTGAACCGTGTGAACCATTTGTATCTGTTGACATGATTTACATTTGACAATAGACATTTGACTATGCATAAACATTTCTACAATCGTTAAACATTACATCTTGGTGGTTTGGTTGGAGTAAGAGATTTAAGTAGCGAGGCGTGTGTAATATGATACAAGCATGGTGGATACGCCGCTGGTACTTCCTATATATAAGTGTTTGTATGGTATCACATATTGTAGCGTTATTTAAATCATTTCAATTTGAGACATATAACATTGTAAACAAATAACATACTTTTCACAAGACATTGATTTACAAACAACTTATCTTATACAAACTCCTTTTACATGGTTATTCATTTAACCATACATTATTCAGGTAACAAAATGTGAAAGCCAATTAGAAGCTAGCTGGAGAGCACTGAAGGCTTGGAAAAATGTGGCTATAAAAGTTACCTAAATAAAGACGTTGTTTTAAATTCAATAAAATAGGGTTTATCCCTATAAACATGTTTGTAATAGAAACTTGGGTTTTACCCATATGTTTATTAATATGAAAATGTGGTATTTTACTCTGATAAAATATTTCCTAACTACGGTCCTGATGAAATTTCCGCTGCCAAATAATGATAAACCATGATACCACCAAATCTGAGTTCGTGTCCGCCCGATCCCAGGAGATAGGGGTCGGGGGTTGCGACAGAAGGTGGTATCAGAGCCACAGCCACTAATTTCAGCCAAAGAAGTGTTCTGCTGACAATTAAATTATCAATTTTGTTAGGAAATAATCAATAAGACTATGTGCATACGTGTAGATTATTATTTTGTGTTATTTGACAATTTGTTAGTTTACAGCATGAGTGACCAAGGGCCTTCAGACGCTTAACGTCAGTTGTCCAGCTCACCTAGGAACGAAGGCACCTCTTCACAGCCTACCCTCTCAGGGTATTCGGCTGATACTGAAGACAGGATATTCGTGTTCAAGGCCCAATCTGAAGAGACATTCCCTCCCAAGAAGAGAGGATGGTTCAGTAGATGAGCGCATGAACGTAGGAAAAGGATAAAAAAGTTAAAACAGCAGCGAGCTTTAGCAGCCGCTAAGAGAGAAACGGATGCTCACACTCAGGATATGCTCAATAGGAGTCTAGCAAATTTTCATATCTTAGTAACTACAGCTGTCGACCCTAATCTAGAGCAACTCATAGCACCCCAGCGTTTGCCACTATTTCCCACACAACCCATGAAAGTTAAACTAAACCCAGCTGAGATTCCTAGGGTATCTGCACCCCCTCCTCCAAACTATGACCCATGGTTTGACGACCATAGGGATTACCAGCAACGTTACCCAATCCCCATAGAGGAGCCCATGCAAAACCTAGTAGGACCCTATCCCGATGTGGATCCCCTAGACCCATATTATGATAATGACCAATACATCAGGGAAATTCTAGAGAATCCATACCATCAGGAAGAACCGATGCCCCAGAACCCAGATCCCATACCAGCACCTGCACCACCCATGAGCACTGAGAATGTGCAAGAACTCCGAACCTTTGGTGAGGAGATTTTAGAAGGGAGTTAAAGGATGAGACAGATAGGGGAACGACTCGTTTGGAAATATGACAAGCGTAATATGGAGTTTTGGATGAACCCCTATCACTAATAATAATAATAATAATAATAATAATAATAATAATAATAATAATAATAATAATAATAATAATAATAATAATAATAATAATAATAAATATATGTGTGTATGTTTGAAAAAAAATAATAATATTTTACACATATATCATAATAATAATATATTATAGTATAGACCATCTTGTGGTTAGTGATGCATACTAGTATTGTACTTTAAATTCCAGTTGTATTTGTAATAAATATAGATGCCTAATATAAAATAGAGTAAGTCGCAATGTTAGACGATTTTGGATCAACATGCTTGTTGTGTGATTGTTGCATTGGATATTTTCATACGATATTAATACTTGGTAATTGTTTAAAAATCCAGATGGCCGACGCAGCAAATTAGGAAAACCAGAATGATGAAAATCAAATAAATAACAGTGAAATTCGACACATTGTAACCCAAGGAATTAGAGATGCTATGCCAGCTATTATCCAAAATGTTAGGGACGCGGAAAATAATAATAATAGTGGTAATGGAAGTAAGTGAACCCATACGGAACTTAGTCACAGCGTGCACAATGGACCCATTTTTCAAATGCCAATTCCAAAAAGAAGAAGAACCATGTCTTATGATTGTTCTTACAAAGAATTTTGGTCCTGTAAACCAATAGAATTCTCTAGCAATGAAGGGCCCATTGCAGCTCTACGCTGGATAGAAAAGACTGAGTCAGTCTTAAAAATAAGCAAGTGCGCAGAAGAAGATAAGATAATGTTGGCTTCCAATCTATTTAAAAATGCAGCGTTAGAATGGTGGAACACTATCCTCCAATCTAGAGGAAGTGACAGGGTTTATGGCATGGAATGGAACGAGTTTAAGGATACGATAGAAAGGAAATTTTTACTCCCAATGAAAAGGAACAGATAGCAAATAAATTCTTAAACTTAAGAATGACTGGAGTAGATAGTAAGGGTTACACTACTACATTCTTCGAATATGTTAGAATAGTGCCAACCCTAGCATCACCTGAACCAGTATTAATGTCCCGTTACATCTGGGGATTAATCAGTGAAATTAGGCATGTAGTCAAGGGAGCTAGACCACAAACCATAGAAGAAGCGGTAGAACTAGCTAATAACTTGACAGATGAACTGGTACGTACCCAAGAAGAAAACCAGAGGAAGAACCTAGCTCAAAAGCTTACCCAAGAATTTCGCTACGGTAATTACAACCGTGGGAAAATGTAGGTTCTACTTCTGCACCTTATTGCAAGTATTGCAAGAGGAAGCATTCTAGGAGATGCTCCATATACTGCATTTTTTGCAAAATATCTGGACACAATAAAGAAGACTGCAGGAAGAAACCCACCAATAAGATATGCTACAATTGTGGAGAGCAAGGTCATATCAAGGCAAACTGTCCAAAATTAGCTCGAGCAACAAACACCAGGACTACTAAGAATGCTAGAGCATTTGTTCTGACTGCAGAAGAAACCAAAATGATCCCGGACGTGATTGCCGGTACGTTTTTAGTTAATGATGTTTTTGCCAAAGTATTATTTGACTCTGGTGCGAACCAAAGTTTTATTAATGCTTCATTTTGCAAACTTTTCAATCAACCATTAACTAAACTCCAACAAGAATGTTTAGTAGAAACAGCCAATGGAGAAACCATTAAGATTACCGAAATCTTGCAGGGAGCAAGAATAGAATTTTTAAATCAAAAGTTTATTGCAAACCTTTTTTACAATGAATCTGGCAGGATTTGATGTTGTATTAGGAATGGATTGGTTAATAGCCAATAATGCCAGTATTTTATGTGATCAAAAGTCAATACAAGTAAATTCACCAAAAGGTGAAAAGATCACAATTAAAGGAGATAAGCCAACTAGATCCACAAAATTCATCTCTGTGATGAAAACAGCAAGTTATGCTAGGAAATGATCATTAGTGTATATGATTTCTATAATCATTAACACTAAAGGAAATGAATTAAAAGATATCCCTGTAGTATCTCAATTTTCAGATATATTTCCAGAAGAATGACCAGGACTACCGCCAGACAGGGAAGTCGAATTCAGAATTCATCTGCTACCAGGAATAGCACCAATTGCCAAAGCACCCTATCGTTTGGCACCTGCAGAAATGCAAGAGTTAAAGAAAAAACTGGATGAACTGTTAGAGAAAGGATTCATACAGCCAAGTTCATCGCCGTAGGGAGCACCAATATTGATTGTCAAAAAGAAGGACGGGTCAATGCGTATGTGCATTGATTACCGTGAATTGAACAAGGTCACGATTAAAAATCGGTATCCATTACCAAGAATCGATGATCTGTTTGACCAATTGCAAGGAGCTCGATTTTTCTCAAAAATCTATTTACGCTCAGGATATCATCAATTAAAGGTACAGGAAGAGGACATTCCTAAGACCGCATTTAGAACAAGGTATGGCCATTATGAATTTATTGTCATGCCATTTGGTTTAACCAATGCCCCAGCCGCATTTATGGACATGATGAACCGAATATGTAAACCATATTTGGATAAATTCATAATTGTCTTTATAGATGATATTCTCATTTATTCTAAGAGCAAAGAGGAACATGCAAAGCATTTGCACGCACTTCTAAGTTTATTAAGAAAAGAAAAGCTTTATGCAAAGTTAACAAAATGTGAATTCTGGTTAGAAGAAGTACAGTTCCTTAGACATTTAGTTAACCATGAAGGAATTCATGTGGATCCTACGAAGATTGATGCAATTACTAAATGGAAAACCCCTGAGTCACCAACCGAGGTTAAAAGTTTCCTAGGATTGGCTGGTTATTATAGAAGATTTATTCGAGATTTTTCTAGAATAGTCATTCCCTTAACAAAACTAACTTGTAAGTCTGTTAAGTTTGAATGGGGACCAAAACAAGAAGAAGCCTTTAGAATCCTTAAACAAAGATTAACCAACACACCCATATTAGCATTACCAGAAGGAACTGAAGAATTTGTAATTTATTGTGATGCTTCTAAATTAGGTTATGGATGTGTATTAATGCAACGTCAAAAGGTTATAGCCTACGCATCTAGACAACTTAAGAATGATGAAGAAAATTATACAACCCATGATTTGGAATTAGGAGCTATAATTTTTTCCCTGAAAATTTGGAGACATTATCTTTATGGTAGTAAGTTTACCATTTTCACCGATCATAAGAGTTTAAGATATGTTTTCGGGAAAAAAGAGTTAAATATGAGACAAAGACGCTGGATGGAGATATTAAGTGATTATGGTTGTAATATCCAGTATCATGCAGGAAAAGCTAACGTAGTAACCGATGCTTTAAGTCGAAAATATCACGAAAAACCAAAAAGAGTACGTTCTCTAAAACTAAATCTACAAGTAGATTTAAATGAACAGATTAGAAAAACACAAGAATCAGTAATCAAGGATGATACGGAGAAATTAAAAGGAATGATTATGGAATTAGAACAAGGAACAGATGGAATTTGGAGATTCCATAAGAAGAGGATGTAGATACCTAAACTAGGAAACCTACGCCACCGTATATTAGAAGAAGCCCATAAATCTAAGTATACAATGCATCCTGGAAGTGATAAGATGTATCAGGATTTAAGAAATAATTTTTGGTGGATAGGAATGAAAAAGGATATAGCAGCCTATGTTGCCAAGTGTTTAACTTGTTCACAGGTCAAAGCTGAACACCAGAAACCCTCAGGCTTGTTACAGCAATTGGAAATGCCTGTATGGAAATGAGAATTGATAACAATGGACTTTGTTACCAAATTACCCAAGACACGAAAAGGTAATGACACAATCTGGGTGATTGTAGATAGACTAACTAAATCTGCTCATTTCTTACCAATGAAAGAGACTTTCAGTATGGAATAACTAGCCAAGTTGTATGTAAATGAAATAGTTTCATTACATGGAATTCCTTTATCAATTGTTTCTGATAGAGATAGCCGTTTTACTTCTCATTTTTGGACAAGTTTCCAAAAAGAAATGGGAACCAAGCTAAATCTAAGCACTTCTTATCATCCTCAAACGGATGGACAAAGTGAAAGGACGATTCAGACAATAGAGGATATGCTTAGAGCTTGCGTAATTGATTTTGGAGGAAATTGGGACGATCACTTACCATTAATAGAATTTTCCTACAACACAGCTATCATACCAGTATCAATGCTGCACCATTCGAAGCACTTTATGGACGAAAGTGCCGGACCCCAGTCTGTTGGGTAGAAATTGGAGAAAAGCAACTATCTGGACCAGAAATAGTACAAGAAACAACAGACAAGATTATTCAAGTCAAGGAACGACTAAAGCAGCACACGATCGACAAAAGAATTATGTTGATAACAGGCGAAAACCATTGGAATTTCAGGTAGGAGACAAAGTCTTATTAAAAGTTTCTCCTTGGAAAGGAGTGGTAAGATTCATCAAAAGAGAAAAACTAAGCCCCAGGTATGTTGGGACCCTTTGAGATTATTAAAAGAATAGGACCAGTAGCTTATCAGCTACAACTGCCAGAGGAAATGGCAGGAATACATGACGTATTTCAAGTATGTAATCTCAAAAAGGGTTTAACCAACGAAACATTAATGGTACCTGTTAAAGACATAGAGATAAATGAAAAGCTCAAGTTCATAGAAAAGCCTCTACAAATCGAAGACCGAAAAGTCAAGAATCTCAAACACAAGAGATTAGTTCTAGTCAAAGTAAAATGGGATTCCAAAAGAGGACCAGAGTACACTTGGGAGCTTGAGTCAGAGATGCAGAGGAAATATCCACACCTATTCTAGTAGACCTCGAGGACGAGTTCTAAAATAAGATAGGGAGGATATAACAACCCTCCTAAATATTTCCGACACCCCTAATATATTCAAAATATCCCTAAAGGACCTAAAATACACCCAGTATACGAGATTTGGCCCTATATACCTTTAATTTTATAAAATAAAAATAAAAACAGTTTTTATTGTTTTATGGCGGGCCGCGAAGCCCTTAGCCAGCTTCGTCGCGGGTCGCGACAACTCCGCTACGCAGCCTCACCCGATGTTGCCACGTGTCGCAATCGTGTCGAGTCTAGAGTCCAAGTCAGCCAAGCTAGGGCCTACCCTAGCTGGCCTCACGGGCCGCGAAGCCCTTGGCTGAAGTTTACGCGGGGCGCGACAAGGTGTCGATCAGACCCTATAAGTAGAAGGCAACGGCCTTCAGTTTTCAATCGCTCACATTCACTCTCTCTCTCAAAATTTCTGCATAGTAGGCACTATACCCGGTCATAATACCCCCCTAAATAACGAAGTTCTGCCTCGTTGTAAGTATCATAACCCCCGGTTACGTATTAGATACGCTGCCCGATTAATCTAGTGCTCCGTAACGGCTGTCAAGGTTCTGCTCGACGTAGTCGTTGGAGTTCTGTCTCGGGGAGGGTATAACTAATGTAAATATTGGGTTATTATACTAACACACGTGCATTGTTTAATTAATAGATTATAACCAGGAAAACACCAAGGAAAGTCTAAAGTAGCAATGTGAGTAATCTCCTTTTTGTGAACTTTTTGCAAACTATTTTTACAAAACCTTAAATAAATTTATATATGGTTAGCAGTGATTGAGTCTTTGTAATTCTTCAATTACTGCCGGTATTATGGGGTTTTGTGTACATTACTTATTAACCTTCACAATTGGACAATGGGTTAGCCAATGTGTGATATGACAATAGCCACAGATCTGGTCGAGTGGCAAGTACTGAATGAGTAATTGTGTAGATATAAACATTGTAATTGCTCTCAATACTGTTAAAGGATAAAATGCTTTTTGATTAAATTGGGATTCACTCACCAGTATTTGCTACTGACAAATGTTTTAAAACGCGTTTTAGGTAACAAAATGTGAAAGCCAATTAAAAACCAGCTGGAGAGCACTGAAGGCTTGGAAAAATGTGGCTATAAAAGTTACCTAAATAAAGACGTTGTTTTAAATTCAATAAAATAGGGTTTATCCCTATAAACATGTTTATAATAGAAACTTGGGTTTTACCCATGTGTTTATTAATATGAAAATGTGGTATTTTACTCTGATAAAATATTTCCTAAGTACGGTCCTGTTGAAATTTCCGCTGCCAAATAATGATAAACCATGATACCACCAAATCTGAGTTCGCGTCCGCCCGATCCTAGGAGATAGGGGCCGGGGGTTGCGACACTGATTCATTGTTGATAACTTTTTCTTATAAAGAGGGTGATTTCTTGATTTGTTGTTATTAAAAATAGGAAAAAAGGTGAATTTGGAAGAGGCAAATTTCATTAATCAATTAAACAGAGTTTAAATTTTTACCATGAACATGACTGATGTATGGATTTCGATTTAGAGTCTGTAGGATTGAGAACAGGATGTGAGAGATTTGGGATGTTAATGGAGTAGGGTATTTGATTTTAAATGAAGCGGTTACATGAGTAGAAATTTCTTTATACGTCACGGTGTGACGGTCACATCGCTTAGTTTAACGAAGTGTCCGATATTGGTATTTGTACTTATAAGTTATATATAATATTTAGCCCATTTCGTTTTAGTATTCATGGTTTTGATACTCATTTGGGTTTCTTTTTAGTCCTATTTTTTTTACAAAAGTTCATAATTTAAAAGGAAAAGACAAATGTTTTTTGTTTAACTAATGAACTAATTGGACACCTAGGGTGATGTTGCCGAATTTTTGTTTCCTCGACATCGGTTTGTTACGCACCGGTATCGTACCAGTATTTGGTACAATTTACCACATTATATTTTATACAACTTCGTCATCATTAAAATTTATATCAGATTGCAGCTATGTATTAAGTTTTTTTAAAGAAGTTTACGAACACAACATATTAAAGAAAAATCAAGTTAAATTGGTTAAAAGCATATCAAAATAGTATTTGGTATAGTTTTCCACATTATATTTTGATACAACTCCGTCATAAATAAAATTTATATCGGATTGCAGATATGTATTAAGTTTTTTTAAAGAAGTTTACGAACACAACATATTAAAGAAAAATCAAATTAAATTGGTTAAAACATATCAAAATTTTGTTTATATTCGGAACTTTATAAAATAATAATCCATATATAAATAACCAAGTTTTTTGTGCATAACTACTTATACCTTGTGCTTTGAGAGTTTTCCAAAAAAAAAAAACTTGATTTTTTACTTTTAACCCAAAGGTTTTTAGCTTTTGTAATTTTAACCCTACATAATTTGTTTTTTTAACTTTAACCCAAAACTAAACTTGATTTTTTAATTTTAACCCAAAGGTTTTTAGCTTTTGCAATTTTAACCTTACATAATTTTTTTTTTAACTTTAACCCAAAACTTTTCATTATTTGCAATTTAAATTAACAACTTTTGTCACTTACACTTTTCATCTTTGGCAAATTTTCGTTTTACGTATAGTTCTAAATTTTTCGACTTAATACAACGCAACGTACGAGTGTAGTTCAACTTTTTTATGTTTTGTTTCAATTTTTGTAAGTTAACACGGCGCAACGTGCATGTGTGGTTCAACGTTTTTTACCTCTATTTTTTCATGTTTGACAAGTTCGTCGCAACACGCAGATCCTAGGTCGAGTCAGTGTTGGTGGTCGATGACGGTTGTGTGACATTAGTATTATTTGACACCGTTTTACGCCCCGACGCAACGCGAGGCGTGCTTTGGGGGTTTTCTAAAGAAAAATTAGTTATGCATATGGTTGGCGTGGCCTTGGCTTTGGGGGTTTTCAAAGAAAAATTGATTTTTTTACTTTTCACCACAAAATTTTCATAAATTACTTTTAACGCAAAACTATTTGTTTTTTTTACTTTTAACCCAAAACTTTTTATCTTTTGCAATCTATTATCACAACTTTTTTTTTTACTTTCAACTTTGGTCCTTTATAGTTTTCATTCTTTGCAAATTTTTCGTTTTATGCTTGGTTCTAAATTTTGTGACTTAACACATCGCAACGTGCGTCTTTGGTTTAACGTTTTTACGTTTCGTTCTAAATTTTGCGAGTTAACACGACACAACGTGCGTGTGTGGGTGAACTTTTTTACATCGTCTATTTTTTTCCCGTTTGACAGGTTTAACATAACATGTGGGTCTTAAATCAACTTAGTTATAACTAAAGAATCCCCGCAGCATTGCGGCGGGTCTCAATTCTAGTTAAATATAATTTATAAAAAAAGAATACAAAATTGTATTAAAACACAATGATAAGAAAACTATTATATTTGATCCCTTAGGTTTTGAATAATACTTTTATCGAAATGCATATATAAAAATGTCACAATATCATTCTGGAGTTTATTAAGGTGTTGTTTGTTTTTTCAAAGGTAAAATGTCTGCAGTATGCGGACCATATCTGCAAACGTCTGTAGCAGAAGAGGTGGACCAAACCTCTGCAGTCTGCAAGAAGAAGACTGTTTATTTTTTAACTTCTGTAAACTGCTGAAATAACACCAAATAATATAACAGAAATCATAAACTGAAAATTAAGATGAAAATTCAGATGAGAACTTTCGGATCTATGTGCAGGTAAACTATCTTATCTTGCATTTATTTAGTTTTTCTTTTTTTTTAAACATGGTAACTTAACTAATAAAATAATAACCACCCCAATACTCCACCAACCACCGTCGCACAACCACCCAACACACCATCGCACCACCACCCCAACACGCCACAACCTACTGCCGGACCACCATCCTCCGGCGAACACACCACTAGACCCTTCACTTCTAGCCCAACCGCTATCTCTAACATCAGTCATTCGTTACTCGTTTTCGAAAAGTTCTCAACGCTACCGTGAGCAACCAGAGTGACGACGGAAGCATCCTGGCCTTCTTTCTGATGAGAACTTCTGGCGGCATTTTTCGGATCTGCCCGCTGTGAAACCACCACCAGTGTTGAAGACGGCGGCGGCGGTGGGAGGAGGAGGAGAGGGGTGGAGGAGAGGTGTTGGGGTTTTGTTATGTCTGTGCTTTTGTGAGAAGAGGTTTGAAGTGTTTAGAAGTGGGAGGTCCACATCTGTTTGGGGAAGAGGACGCGCAGACCTTTTTAAATGAAATCTCTTTTGAAAAACAAACAATCTGCAAAACAAAAGGTCTGCGCGTGGTCTGCGCCGCGCAGACAAAAGAGGTCAGGAAGCTCTTCTTGGAAAAAAACAAACAACACCTAAGACATTATATTATACTATGCATACACAAAATGTCACGGAGTTTCTTAAGACATTATATTATACTATTAAAATAATGAAAATGGATAAGATTTAAAGAAACTAAATCGGGTGTATTTTTGATAATATATACATATGTGCTTTGATTACTTTTATATTGCCATTCACAACTCGGTTTTAGATAATACTTTTATTGAGATGCACATAAAAATAAGCATGTGATGTGCTAAAAGTGGTCTAATTAAACTAACTAATTTTAACCCTAAATTAGACACTCCAAGTTTTAAATTTATAAAAACAGACTCTCTAAAACCTAGACCACACCACTGGCAAATGTACCGGTCAATGCAGTATAGCCTAAGTAAGTCCGAGTATCGAACCCACGAGACTCTCTGATTACGCTAATTAGACTCTATCTAGACCTAGACTGATACAGACTCTAACTGTTTAATTGGTTGGGGGGTACGTAAAACTAAGGAAATCTATCGAACTAAACTAATAAACTAGAATTAAACTAATACGAACGAAGACTGAAAGGCTTTTCTTATATGGAGAACGAGACCACCTAGACAAGAATCCTGGATTGTTTTTAAAAGATTACCGATTAAGTTAAATGCATGAATTATGGAACCGGGATCATATGATACTAAACCTATTAAGATCCAACTAAGCCCCTCGACCATTCTCAAGGAGAAACTTGTGGAACTACATAGGCCATTAATCCTACCGGTTATTAGACGTCTTTCCAGTTGTCTAATTATTGTGTAAGTATCCTAATGTTGACCTACTCTTTTCCAATCATAGATCTAGGGTAGTTTGAGTTATTAAACTTGACTTGATAGACTAATAAGACCGACAGGTAAACTAAGACACGACCTTTTCCAAGGACTATCTAACGCAATTCGCCGGGTAAGTCCTACCAATAGCTCCTCACTTTCCAGGTATTAAGACTAGCAGAACACTAAAACCTAGCAAATTACTAACAATTACTTCTAGGGTTATCGGCCGATTCTCCCTAAAGAGTTAAGATTTCTTACGTGATATAGACACTCACCAAAATCCTAAACCCTAGTATGACTCAATGTTGTGATAAAGACAGTCACTAAGAATCATACGAAGCAATTGACAATAATAAACCAAATTAAAGTACGCATGTGCATCAAATCAATAAAGCAAACTCTGTACTAAACACAATCAATCCATAATATTCATGCAATTAACGATAACGGTAAAAACTTTATTCAATCCATTCAACTAAGTCTAGCCAAGCATCATAACTTTAAAAGCAAATAAACAAGGTTTTGAACGAGAATTCATTAGAATAAAACAAGAAGACAAGAAAATAAAAGAAACCGAATAGTAAAACCCGGTAGTTCCTTTTTCTCCAAGCTTCCCGCTCGATCCCGATGATTCCGTAGCCTTGAACCTGATGCTTCACAATTCGTCCCTTGCTCCTGCCTTGCGTCTGATATTCTGATCCCCCAGAAGCTGCCGCCTTCTCACCAATATTATATATTCCCCCCGTCTCTTCGTAATATATATCGCCTCCTATTCAAAGATGCCAAATACCTATTCATATATATGTATTAATTCATCACATTTGATGAATAATAATATATTTTGTCTTTTGTAATTTTGTGTTTTGAGTTTTGAGTTTTTTTTTTAAACATTAGGGCTTTTCTTTCTTTTTAGTTTTATAAGTTTATTTCTTATTTTTATAATTTTGTCATAAAAAGTTAAAAAGGCTTAATTTATTGTTAGTTTTTGTTTTACGTTTTTCTTGAATGTGGTCGTTGTTTGGTTGCTACTTAGCACAATGTTTGGTGGTCACATTTCGTTCCTTAGTTTTTTTTTTTCGTTCGGTTGCTATTTAACACGATATTTGGTAGTTTTTATATCACATGAGTCACTTCGTGTCAAAAATTTGTGTTTTTGTTTTACTTTTTTTTCCGGTTTTGTTCGTGGTTCGATTGCTACTTTGCACGGTTTTAAGCCCCCCCAGCCCTGCAACGCTCAAGGTTTTACGCCCCCACCCCGCAACGCGGGGATCATCACATCCTCGTGAATAGTAATATATTTTGTCTTTTATGGTTTTTTTTTTTGTAACTTTAGGGTTTTTCTTTCATTTTAGTTTTACAAGTTTATTTCTTATTTTTATAATTTTGTCATAAAAAGTTAAACAAGCTTAATTTTTTTATTAGTTTTTGTTTTACGTTTTTCTTGAATGCGGTCGTTGTTTGGTTGCTACTTAGCACAATGTTTAGTGGTCATATTTCGTTCCTTAGTTTTTTTTTTCGTTCGGTTGCTATTTAGCACGGTATTTGGTAGTTTTTATATCACATGAGTCACTTCGTGTCAAAAATTTGTGTTTTTGTTTTACTTTTTTCCGGTTTTGTTCGTGGTTCGATTGCTACTTTGCACGGTTTTATCCCCCCCCCCCCTCGCGGCCCCGTAACGCTCAAGGTTTTACGCCCCCACCCCGCAACGCGGGGATGCTTAAGACTAGTTTTAATTGTAGTCCAATTCCCTTTCATTGAACTAAACCTTTTTAGCAAATAGGGAACATGGTATGGGCCTGTGCTTGTGATTCTCGAATGGCCCAAACAACTAATAAAAGGGCCGGTCAACTTAACTAATTTTCGGTCAACACCCAAGTGGTCAAAATGCTATGGTTGGTCATCTCTACGAATCTCACCATCAAAATAATCGGATCCTTTATTTTTATTCTATCATGAATGAATTAATTCCAACTTTCATCCACTTTCCATTAGTAGTCCCCTATCTTTGCTAAACTCTTTTTAAACGGCTTTCAACTTTATGCACTTTAGTCCCTCGAGTTTATATAATAGAGATAAGTGGTCTCGACCCAATCATGAAAAATGGCTGCAATTTTTATTCACTCACTGGCGCCACCACACTGCCCAACTGGCTGGTCATTTAATTGTTACTTTTTTTCGCTCCATTTGCACCAACACCTGGCAAAACACAAAATAATATAATATAATACTAAAAGCTAAAAAGAATAAATAAAAACTATACAAAATTATACAATTTACATGGGACAAATATGTGTGTTTTAACCCACATCAAATATCCCCACACTTAACCTTTTTTCGTCCTCGAAAAAGAATTATGCAACGGAATCAAGTCTGGGTAAAGTAATATCCAAGTCTGGTTATTTGAGCGGAAGTATTAATCTCAGGATTTTCATCCTTTGCTAATGGGAGAAGGCGTAAGGATTTATGTTCTCCTTTGGGCGCGCGATTATAGATTGCTGATTTCTTTCTTCCTTTTGTATGACCAGTGCGCGGCCGCGCAAGGTTAAAAGGTGAAAAGGCAGGGTTATGGTATGGTCTCAAATGCTTATTATGAGGTTTTTGGGACCTTACCCCTTCAAGTCCCCCCAGTCTAGTGTTGTACTTATGCAAATAAGTGGAGCACTGGACTAATGAGAGGGAAATGCTTTTGGGCGCGAGAAATAAGAAATCTTCTTTGAGTTTGTTGAAGGAAGTGACAAAATGTGACTTTGTAATCATGCTCTGACGTGTAATGACGTCAGCTGGCAGTAAGAGTGGGTATTTTTCTCCTTTGTCTTGAGATTTGTAATGGCGCTTGTCAGTCTTCATTAATGAGGAAATGACCCTGGTTCCTGTAGCGCCGTTTGGATGTGATATAATTCTGACAATTAATGATGAGTAGGTTTCTCCTTTCCCGAAGTTGAGTTCTTTTATATATATGCATTGGGGTGCTTGTTTATCTCTTTAATTTGGAAAAAATGAAGGGAAAACGTACCGTTCGTTCCCGACGACTCTCAGATATCCTGAGGATTCGAGAAGCTGCTGAAGCTCTATTGCTACTCGCTGGTTCTCCGCCATTGACGGCTACCGGAGAGAACTCTATCCTTGCTGGTCCTTTTACGGTGGCTTGTTCTGATGATAAAGTTCTCCGGCATGGGAAGGTTGCTGATAATAGTATTGCTGTGCTGGATGTGGATGGTTTGATTGCTCGTTTTCCGACGATCAAAAGGAGTGAGTGTCGTCTCGTATATCGTTGCCGGAGGAAGTGTCGTAAGGTTCTGGTGACTGTTGTTGATAATGGTCCTACCGTTGAGTAGGTTAGATTTGGGATTTGTGTATTCCCCTTTTTTTTTGTGGTTTCTCGAAGATGTCTTGTTTTGAAAATCACTATTATGATTGTTGTTAATGGTTGTCGTTTGAACGCCCTGCTACTAGTTGAAACAAGGTTTCTTTTTGTTTTTGTGAATATTCTAGTCTTTGGAACTAAAATTTTGAAGATCATTGCCATGATCTTGTTTATGAAGTGTTTTGTTACACTTACTGATTATGTGTTGTATGATTTTACTTCTTGCATGTTTGGATTACAATATGTTGCATGTGTTTAATTGCTTCTTGATAGGTAAAGCGAATGAGAAATGGTACTGTGCTCATGTGTGAACGTTTGTCCAAAAGGCGTAACAGCTTGCCTGGTTTAGACTGTTCATGAGGTATACAGTGTGTTACCATTTTGTTTTCGCGTAAGCCCGAAGAATTTCATGCAATTTGTAACAAACAGAAACAAGTATGAAAATAATTTTTGTATTGATAAAGCGCAAGGCTTGTAATACAAGTGTAAACAGGAAATACATTGCCTGTGAATGTTTTGACCTACATGTAACACCTGCGCAGCTGCTGCGCGTTCCAGGTGCGTGGAACTAAAGTCCCATCAAGTCTTTTCAGAGTATACGCCCCTTTGCCTAAGACCTCGTTAATGACATATGGTCATTCCCATCTTGGCGCTAATTTGCCTGGTTTTTCAGCATTTGATGCTTCATTATCGCGCAAGACGAAATCACCTGGAACGAATGTGCATACGCGGACGCGCGCGTTGTAGTATTTTTCTAGTTTGGATTTATACCTTACTTCCGTTATGGCGGCGTTCTCGCGCCTTTCTTCCAGAAGGTCCAAATCCATTCTTCGCTCTTGTTCATTGTTCTGTTTTTCCATGGCTGTCATGCGCGGTGATGGTAAGCCGATCTTAGCTGGAATGACGGCCTCAGATCCATAGACTAGACTGAACGGAGTTTCGCCTGTGCTAGTCTTTGGCATTGTTCGATGTGCCCAAAGGATGCTGGGGAGTTCGTCGACCCACCCTCTGCGCGCTGTTCCTAGCCGTGCTTTTATGCCGTCGACGATCTGTTTGTTCACATTTTCTACTTGACCGTTTGCTTGAGTATAAAATTGCAACTCCGGTCTCTGTTGGAAATCCACAAGCAGCATGTGGAATGGAAGTGATCATGCTGAATTCTCTTTGTGACCTTCTCCCGAGCAGGCCATCATGACGTGATGTTGCTGGCATGACCATGAAATTGACTGTAACTGTTCGTGAATGTTCTCCATCTGACAAAGTCACCGGGAAAGCGATTTGCCCTAATGGGAATACAGCTTCATTGCAGAATCCGGTGAGGGGAAAATCGACCGGTTCTAGACGTGCTTTATCATCTGGGTCGAGTTGTTTAAAACACTGCTCGTATATGATGTCCATCGAACTTCCCGGATCTATAAACATATAGTCCGTCCGGTAATGTTCGAAGATACCGGTAATAATCACTGGTCGTTCTTCCTGAGGGCCCCCAGGAACAACAGGAAACACAACTTGCTGTTCCCTCCAATGTTGATCATAGTTTCGTTTATTTGGTCTTCGTGACGGACCTCCTTGAACCATGTGTATTTGTTCAGGTTTCTGATAGCTGCTATAGCTGGGTTGTATTTTAATGGTACGACTAGATTGGATGTCCCCCCGACGTGGTGTTGGTGGGTCCAATACTGTAGTGTTGATTTCTTCTCCAGATCTGACGTTTGGGAACTCAGATCTGGCGATTTGCATAACGATTGTGTCTAAAGCAGCTTGGCATCTGTTAAACCAATGTTCTGGGGATCCTTCTATTTGTAAATTGTTTCCGGCATTCGGTCGAGGACCGGGTTGCCGGTGAGATGATGAGTTTTCTGCCATGCTAAAAACAGAGTATGAGATGAACTGAATCGAAACGAGATGAAAACTAGAAAACAGAGGAATCGGTGGGCGCCAATGAAGAAACACTAGATAAATGGTCGGAACCGAGATATCTAGGGGGTTTGAATCCGCATAAAAAGGTTAGCTCTCACTCGATTTGATTCAGTTGCAGCTGATCTTCTTCTCCGAAGCTCTGCAAAAAAGAGCACCGTTAGCCTCGCCAAGGGGAGATGAGGGTTCTCTCCTTGACCCGACTCCGGTGTGAGAATAAGTATCGGTAATGAAGAAGAAGATGTGTTTGAATAGTATGAGTAGTCTGAATTCATACCTGGGTTGCTTCTCATATTTATAGCCATGAGTCGTTTGGGCGGGAAAACCCGTTAATGAAAAGTTAACGGAAGATGCTAACCCCGTAAGCGGTTACATTTCCTTCCGTTTAAGTTCTGTGATCCGACGTGAGAGCACACGGATCGTGGTCTTAATCGAAGGCTGGGGACTTGCCACGTGTAAAGTGATCAAGTGGAGATCACTCTCCAATTGCATGCCTTCGTTGTGATTTCAGGGGTGCTTGTGGTAATGACACGTGTCCAGACGGTTATAACCGTCTGGGTGGTGCACGATTGTATTCCTTCTGGAAGATTACTGCTGTAATCTGGTGTGACACCTTACCATGTGGAAACAAATGAATAAATCCCAAGTCTGGGTAAAGTAATATCCAAGTCTGGATATTTGAGCGGAAGTATTAATCTCAGGATTTTCATCCTTTGCTAATGGGAGAAGGCACAAGGATTTATGTTCTCCTTTGGGCGCGCGATTATAGATTGCTGATTTCTTTCTTCCTTTTGTATGACCAGTGCGCGGCCGCGCAAGGTTAAAAGGTGAAAAGGCAGGGTTATGGTATGGTCTCAAACGCTTATTATGAGGTTTTTGGGACCTTACCCCTTCACATATCATCTGATCTTATCATCTTTCAAATGATTTACAAGACAAAGCAAATTACAAGGTTCATGACTAAACATTTTCTCAAACATAAGTCATGAATTCTTTTTTCACAAAACCTATGTATCTCACAGGCATTTTTATGCTGACGTACCTATTTTCACATGTGTTTTCAGGAGATGATGCATAGGACTTATCAAGGCATACTTAGGCGGACCTGTGCCTTAGTGACTTAAAACGAGACTAGAACTAGTTACTTTATGTTATGTACTCTTTGGTTCTTGTTTAAAACAATGTAAACTTTCATGTATGATTAATAAAACGAAACGTCAATTGCCATGGATTTGAAACAATTAATTCTGTTACAACACTCCCCGACATTTCTGCCACGTTTTGTATGTTCTACGTGGTCGGGGTGTGACAGAAAAGATGGTATCAGAGCCAATGGTTATAGGGAATTAGGTTATTAGTAATGCTTTGACCTAGTCTATAACCTTCTTAGGACCCTAACGTGAGTTTACTTACGTTTAGTCATAAAACAATACCGTCACCTATCCTTAGGCGACGACCACAACAAGAACATAAATTTCAAAACCGCTTTGAAAACTAATCATCTGTTCTAGGAGGATTGATTACTAGGTTTTGAACCCTCTATTGTAAGGTTTTGAACCCTCTGTTATAAGGTTTTGACCCCTTTGAATTTTCAAAATCTCGTCTAGGTTTTGGGTTTTAAATAATGTGAACACGTGCAAACTGGAAGGGTGAATGCCTGTATTCTGGGTTTTCTGTCTAGGCAAGCACTTCGTATATATCTCATCAGACGCGAGACCAGTTGTGCTTACCTGGGAATTCTTGGGATGAGTGTTCACTTATAGGCGAGCATGTCTTCGCGATACATTATTTTTGACCTATTTACTTTGATTAATCACCGGGGTCGTTTGTTGCTTTGTAGTAATAAACAAATGACCACTATCCTTGCTTTCATCAGATTTGTTCATCTCATTCTTTTCGTCTAATTCTCTCACTCGTTTCATTTCATGTTTCCTCTTTTAGAATGCCTCCTCGACGCGAAAACCAGATAGCGACTGCCGAACTGGCAGAAATCATTGCACAGCAAATGGCTGCTCAATTCCCAAACCTCTTTTCTCAATGGAACCAAGCCAACAACAACAACAATGGTCCATGTAATTTCAAGAGTTTTAACTCGGCTAAACCACTCAAGTTTAGTGGTTCTGAGGGAGCGACTGGGCTTCTTCAATGGTTCGAGAGCATTGAGAATACTTTCCGCCACGTGCAGTGTCCTGACAATCGCAAGGTCGAGTTTTCTTCGAGTGTGTTCCAGAAGAGGGCCCTTACGTGGTGGAATGGGGTTATGAGAGATCGTGGTGCAGAAGTTGCTCTAGCACAGACATGGGCTGAACTCAGGGCCCTTATGATGAAGGAATTCTGTCCTCGTCACGAGATCAGGGCCTTGGAAAGGGAATTCGACAATTTGAAGCAAGATAGCGGTGAGCATCGAGCCTACATGGACCATTATGAGGAGTTAAGTCTGTTATGCCTAAACATGGTCACACCTTTGGATAAGGCAATCGAAAAGTACATTGATGGCCTCCCTGACTCAATACAAGACATTGTGACTGGTAGCAACCCTACTACTGTTAGGCAGGCCATTGAGCTATCTGCAACCTTGACTGAATCAAAGATCAGGAAAGGTAAACTTTTCCGAAAAGGTGACAAGAAACCGGTCGAAGAATCGAACCCAATCGAGGAATCAAAGACCATGGATGAACAGACTGGATCCTCTAAGAAGTCAAAGTAGCGAAAGGCTTCTCAAAACTTCGCCGTGGTCGCTCACAATGATCAAGCCGTCCCCAACCAACCAGCTCAACCCCCTGCCAGGAAACCCTACAATGGAACTGCACCCTTGTGCAACCAATGTGGCCTACATCATCATGCTGGTGTGAAGTGCCGCACATGCCAAGTTTGCGGACTTCTAGGTCATACAGCGAGAGTTTGCCCAACCGCAGCTGCACCAAATCAAGTTAACAAAAATCCTGCTCAAGCTCGTTTTCCACCGAGGTCTTGCTACAACTGTGGCGAGATGGGCCATTTTCGTAGGAATTGCCCAAAGCTTGCTAATGCAAATCTAGCGCAGGGATGAGTATCTGACCGACAGAAGATAACGCTGTTTAGAAAATAATCGAGCCTTGTGTATTATTTTCTTTTGTTATCACGATCTATGAAACAGTTGTGGTTATCATTGTTTATAAATAAATCTTTTTACATTTTAATATATTTATGTGATTGCATGTATAAACATATCCTTTACAATACCAACAATCAAGGAACCGTATTCCTTGAAGAACAGACTACCCCCAAAATTTCTTCCATTGTATGATCTCTTGCGTTTTCCACGAAAATCCTAAGTACCCGTTTCTTCCAAGAGAAACGAAGCACGAGGCGCCAAGATAATTGCAATCAATAACAAGATAATAACAATTAAACAATTATGTGGTTATGTGCTTATGTGTTCCCTTTTATGTGTCGTGTGATCCAGATTATGTTATTCAAATCCTCGTAGAATCTTACATATCCTTGTACAAGAGATTCATGGTAGGATACCCAAAAGGCACTATCTAAAATCCTTAATGGACTTCTACGTTGTAGATAAGTCCCTTGGATTATAAAGTACTGCTTCATAACTAGACCCCTTGAGTGGTCTAGTTAAACTGGATGATATAGTTGAAAGGACTCCTTGGTGGCCTAATTAAGAAAATCCTCTGTTGCTCTAATTAAAAGGACCCTATGGTAGTCTAGTCACCGACATCACAAGTTTGATATCCTTCCCCACAACATTACAAAACGAACTGTGCGGACTGTGCAAGGAATTACGTAATTATGGATGCATACATAATTATGGAATTTAGTGCACAGAAATCACAGCAAGTTCTATCATGTATCTAAGTTAACCCAATTCATTTCCAATTCTGATGAAGCATCCGTTGAGGAAAAATGAACTAGCTATTCATTTTTCACTTCTGAGGAATATCCGTTGAGGAAATGAATATCCGTTTATCCTTCATTTCCAACTCTGAGGAAGCAACCGTTGAAAATGACTCCGTTAGTTCATTTTCGTTTCTGAAGATTATCCGTTGAGGAAATGAATATCCGTTGTTAAATCCTTCATTTCCAACTCTGAGGAAGCAACCGTTGAAAATGACTCCGTTAGTTCATTTTCGTTTCTGAAGATTATCCGTTGAGGAAATGAATATCCGTTGTTAAATCTTTCATTTCCGTACCTGAGGAAGCAACCGTTGAAAATTACTCCGTTAGTTCATTTTCGTTTCTGAAGATTATCCGTTGAGGAAATGAATATCCGTTGATTATTCCTTCATTTCAAATTCTGTAGAATAACCGTTGAGGAAAATGACCCCGTTTGTTCATTTTCGTTCTGAAGAATATCCATTGAGAGAAATGAATATCCGTGGATTATTCCTTCATTCCCGTTTCTGACGAAGGACCCGTTGAGGAAGAATGAATCATCCATTCGTTTTCACTTCTGAAGAATATCCGTTGAGGGAAATGTATATCCGTTTAGTTAAAAATCCTTTATTCTCCATTTCCGAAGAACCCGTTGAAGAAAATGACTCCGTTCGTTCATTTTCGCTTCTGAAAAATATCCGTTGAGGAAAATAACAAAATTATGCTTTACCTATCTTTGATGGCTATTTAACACAAAGTCACAGACAGACTTCTACGAATAAATTTCGGGACGAAATTTCCTTAAGTAGGGGAGACTGTGACACCTGTGTCACTGCGACCATCAAACAAATACCAAACCAATGAAATATTGTATTTCATACTTTGGACTTGTATAAATATGTGTATCTTTTGCACATATCAACTCTTGTTCGATTTCAAGCTCTAAATCGCTTTCTGGAAGGTTATACGCGCGCTGATGCATAAATATAACCAGTTTAATGCAACAAACACTCCGGAATAGTGACATATACTTAACATACCTTAAATAACCTTTACATAACTTAGAAATTAGTTTTGAAGGCTTTGGTATGGCAAAAACAAGTTAATTCGCTTACAGGGACTAAACTTGACAAACTGCGAATGTATGCCAATTTAAACTGTAACGAACATTCCGGAACATGACCATAAGTTAAACATACCATAAATATCCTTTACATAGCTTAGAAATAGGCTTTGAGGTGTTCGGTATGCTAAAATAAACTTTTGGGTCATTCAGGGACTAAAAGCGTCAAAAAGTGCACAAGTTTGCACTTTCGCGCATAACTTACGTTCTGAATACCTCCGGACATCCAAAAATTTATGTAAGCACTAAAATAATTTATTTTAGTGTTTGGCATAAGAAAAATCCATTCGTCACGCAATTTGGATCGTTTTTCGCGCTTGTGCGCATTCCGTCGTAATTAAGCGAACATCGCGTTCGTACGACCAAACGAACCGACATCCGGGATATTTTTGAGCATGTTTTGAGTTCCCAATACTTTAACATCATTTTAGAGTCTTGAAATGAGGTTAACGAGGCTTAAACGTGTCAAAAACACCTCAAAATGCATGTTTCTCAAGTTCAGGGACCAAAACTGCAATTCTGTAATAGATGGCCAGGCGGCCCGCGTAAACCTTGTGTGTATCCTTACGCGGCCCGCGTCAGAGTCTCAGACAGCAGAATGTGCAGACACATCGAATCTGGTCCGTTCCACTTGTTGCACATGGTTTTGGGAAGTCTATGGGCTGGTATTGAGTGCACATGGTATTACAAAACCATGTGTGCACATGTATGGACAAGATCAAAGCACATTTTCCAAGAAACGATCCTAATGGTTCAGGAAATCCTATAAATACCCAACCCACCCCATTGCAAAACCCACAAGAATTTTGATTTGAGAAGCTCTAAGTTGGAACCATTGTTTCATACCTGAGCTACTTGAATCGAAATTAGCATTCGGGGACCCTTCGTAAGTATTCCTTCGTTCTTTTATTGCTTTTTGAGTCCGAAAGTCAAACTTTGTTTGACTTTCCGCGTTGACCAGTTTATGGTCAATGCGAAGTTCGTTTGAACTTCGCAACGTGATTGTAATCACGATGGTTATAGTCCCTTGTGACTATGCCTACTGATTACCATGTTGTCTAGGGTCGTAAGGGTAAGCGATCTAACAAATCGCTTATACCTTCGAACCCGACCCATTTTGGTCGATCATTAGGATCCGACCAAATACTTTAGGACCATAGCATATAGGGAATAACCTTCCGAGGTTATACCCTATGGTCACATCGTTTGAGTAGTTGTATGATAGGTAGTTTATATGCCTTAGGTAAATTACCAGAATACCCTTTTCATGTATAATTGGTAATTAAGCATATGTAACCTAAACTTTTGTCACATAACTGATTATGTAACATGTTTAGGCATATAACACTTGTCATAGGGCTAGTTAGACGTCTCGAACGCGCTTTGCGCGCACGACGCGTTAAAGTAGCGTAAGCTACCTTAATGGGTCGCGATGGGTCGAAAGCACTTAGGTTAGGTTTCATTGTAGTATGTAGGCTTTGTTAAACCATATTACACGGGTCTCCATACTCGTTTGGTTTACGAACCCTCATTCTATCCGATCCTCCGATCTAGGTCCGGTTTATTAATGTAGTTACCTATATTAGGTGCCGTTTGACATCCGTGATCTCTAGCATTGTTTGGTTGTTACTCAAGGACTACTGAGCAATCTCAAGTGAGTACATAGACCCCTCTTTTCCTGTTTTCCAAACTGTTTTGGGGTGAAACACATGTGCCTACTTGTTACTTTCATGTTTTCCATGCTTTCACATCATATACCTGCTATGTTCGTTAGTACATTATAGTACATGATTTCATTGCACTTCATGCTATGTATGCCCATTGTGTGCGTACTTAGTACATCGCTTTACATTACATGCTATGTATGCCCATTGTGTGCGTACTTAGTACATCGTTCTACATTACATTTCATGCTATGTATGTCCATTGTGTGCATACTTAGTACATTGTTTTACATTGCATTTCTGTTGCATATGCTCATCCAGCATATGAACACATTATACTACATTTTGAACCGTTGTAACTATTTGACTATGAGAACCGTCATAACCCTTTGATTACATGAACCGTTTGTAACTGTTGAACCGTGTGAACCATTTGTATCTGTTGACATGATTTACATTTGACAATAGACATTTGACTATGCATAAACATTTCTACAATCGTTAAACATTACATCTTGGTGGTTTGGTTGGAGTAAGTGATTTAAGTAACGAGGCGTGTGTAATATGATACAAGCATGGTGGATACGCCGCTGGTACTTCCTATATATAAGTGTTTGTATGGTATCATATATTGTAGCGTTATTTAAATCATTTCAATTTGAGACATATAACATTGTAAACAAATAACATACTTTTCACAAGACATTGATTTACAAACAACTTATCTTATACAAACTCCTTTTACATGGTTATTCATTTAACCATACATTATTCTCTTATTTATACATATCATCTGATCTTATCATCTTTCAAATGATTTACAAGACAAAGCAAATTACAAGGTTCATGACTAAACATTTTCTCAAACATAAGTCATGAATTCTGTTTTCACAAAACCTATGTATCTCACAGGCATTTTTATGCTAACGTACCTATTTTCACATGTGTTTTCAGGAGATGATGCATAGGACTTATCAAGGCATACTTAGGCGGACCTGTGCCTTAGTGACTTAAAACGAGACAAGAACTAGTTACTTTATGTTATGTACTCTTTGGTTCTTGTTTAAAACAATGTAAACTTTCATGTATGATCAATAAAACGAAACGTCAATTGCCATGGATTTGAAACAATTAATTCTGTTACAACACTCCCCGACGTTTCCGCCACATTTTGTATGTTCTACGTGGTCGGGGTGTGACATTAGCAATGATTGAGTCTTTGTAATTCTTCAATTACTGCCGGTATTATGGGGTTTTGTATACATTACTTGATAACCTTCACAATTGGACAATGGGTTAGCCAATGTGTGATATGACCATAGCCACAGATCCGGTCGAGTGGCAAGTATTGAATGAGTAATTGTGTAGATATAAACATTGTAATTGCTCTCAATATTGTTAAAGGATAAAATGCTTCTTGATTAAATTGGGATTCACTCACCAGTATTTCCCACTGACAAATGTTTTAAAACACGTTTCAGGTAACAAAATGTGAAAGCCAATTAGAAGCTAGCTGGAAAGCACTGAAGGCTTGGAAAAATGTGGCTATAAAAGTTACCTAAATAAAGACGTTGTTTTAAATTCAATAAAATAGGGTTTATCCCTATAAACATGTTTGTAATAGAAACTTGGGTTTTACCCATATGTTTATTAATATGAAAATGTGGTATTTTACTCTGATAAAATATTTCCTAACTACGGTCCTGATGAAATTTCCGCTGCCAAATAATGATAAACCATGATACCACCAAATCTGAGTTCGTGTCCGCCCGATCCCAGGAGATAGGGGTCGGGGGTTGTGACAGAAGGTGGTATCAGAGCCACAGCCACTAATTTCAGCCAAAGAAGTGTTCTGCTGACAATTAAATTATCAATTTTTTTAGGAAATAATCAATAAGACTATGTGCATACGTGTAGATTATTATTTTGTGTTATTTGACAATTTGTTAGTTTACAGCATGAGTGACCAAGGGCCTTCAGACCCTTAACGTCAGTTGTCCAGCTCACCTAGGAACGAAGGCACCTCTTCACAGCCTACCCTCTCAGGGTATTCGGCTGATACTGAAGACAGGATATTCGTGTTCAAGGCCCAATCTGAAGAGACATTCCCTCCCAAGAAGAGAGGATGGTTCAGCAGATGAGCGCATGAACGTAGGAAAAGGATAAAAAAGTTACAACAGCAGCGAGCTTTAGCAGCCGCTAAGAGAGAAACGGATGCTCACACAAAGGATATGCTCAATAGGAGTCTAGCAAATTTTCATATCTTAGTAACTACAGCTGTCGACCCTAATCTAGAGCAACTCATAGCACCCCAGCGTTTGCCACTATTTCCCACACAACCCATGGAAGTTGAACTAAACCCAGCTGAGATTCCTAGGGTATCTGCACCCTCTCCTCCAAACTATGACCCATGGTTTGACGACCATAGGGATTACCAGCAACGTTACCCAATCCCCATAGAGGAGCCCATGCAAAACCTAGTAGGACCCTATCCCGATGTGGATCCCCTAGACCCATATTATGATAATGACCAATACATCAGGGAAATTCTAGAGAATCCATACCATCAGGAAGAACCGATGCCCCAGAACCCAGATCCCATACCAGCACCTGCACCACCCATGAGCACTGAGAATGTGCAAGAACTCCGAACCTTTGGTGAGGAGATTTTAGAAGGGAGTTAAAGGATGAGACAGATAGGGGAACGACTCGTCTGGAAATATGACAAGCGTAATATGGAGTTTTGGATGAACCCCTATCACTAATAATAATAATAATAATAATAATAATAATAATAATAATAATAATAATAATAATAATAATAATAATAATAATAATAATAATAATAAATATATGTGTGTATGTTTGAAAAAAAATAATAATATTTTACACATATATCATAATAATAATATATTATAGTATAGACCATCTTGTGGTTAGTGATGCATACTAGTATTGTACTTTAAATTCCAGTTGTATTTGTAATAAATATAGATGCCTAATATAAAATAGAGTAAGTCGCAATGTTAGACGATTTTGGATCAACATGCTTGTTGTGTGATTGTTGCATTGGATATTTTCATACGATATTAATACTTGGTAATTGTTTAAAAATCCAGATGGCCGACGCAGCAAATTAGGAAAACCAGAATAATGAAAATCAAATAAATAACAGTGAAATTCGACACATTGTAACCCAAGGAATTAGAGATGCTATGCCAGCTATTATCCAAAATGTTAGGGACGCGGAAAATAATAATAAAAGTGGTAATGGAAGTAAGTGAACCCATACGGAACTTAGTCACAGCGTGCACAATGGACCCATTTTTCAAATGCCAATTCCAAAAAGAAGAAGAACCATGTCTTATGATTGTTCTTACAAAGAATTCTGGTCCTGTAAACCAATAGAATTCTCTAGCAATGAAGGGCCCATTGCAGCTCTACGCTGGATAGAAAAGACTGAGGCAGTCTTAAAAATAAGCAAGTGCGCAGAAGAAGATAAGATAATGTTTGCTTCCAATCTATTTAAAAATGCAGCGTTAGAATGGTGGAACACTATCCTCCAATCTAGAGGAAGTGACAGGGTTTATGGCATGGAATGGAACGAGTTTAAGGATACGATAGAAAGGAAATTTTGTCCTCCCAATGAAAAGGAACAGATAGCAAATAAATTCTTAAACTTAAGAATGACTGGAGTAGATAGTAAGGGTTACACTACTACATTCTTCGAATATGTTAGAATAGTGCCAACCCTAGCATCACCTGAACCAGTATTAATCTCCCGTTACATCTGGGGATTAATCAGTGAAATTAGGCATGTAGTCAAGGGAGCTAGACCACAAACCATAGAAGAAGCGGTAGAACTAGCTAATAACTTGACAGATGAACTGGTACGTACCCAAGAAGAAAACCAGAGGAAGAACCTAGCTCAAAAGCTTACCCAAGAATTTCGCTACGGTAATTACAACCGTGGGAAAAATGTAGGTTCTACTTCTGCACCTTATTGCAAGTATTGCAAGAGGAAGCATTCTAGGAGATGCTCCATATACTGCAATTTTTGAAAAATATCTGGACACAATAAAGAAGACTGCAGGAAGAAACCCACCAATAAGATATACTACAATTGTGGAGAGCAAGGTCATATCAAGGCAAACTATCCAAAATTAGCTCGAGCAACAAACACCAAGACTACTAAGAATGCTAGAGCATTTGTTCTGACTGCAGAAGAAACCAAAATGATCTCGGACGTGATTGCCGGTACGTTTTTAGTTAATGATGTTTTTGCCAAAGTATTATTTGACTCTGGTGCGAACCAAAGTTTTATTAATGCTTCATTTTGCAAACTTTTCAATCAACCATTAACTAAACTCCAACAAGAATGTTTAGTAGAAACAGCCAATGGAGAAACCATTAAGATTACCGAAATCTTGCAGGGAGCAAGAATAGAATTTTTAAATCAAAAGTTTATTGCAAACCTTTTTTAAAATGAATCTGGCAGGATTTGATGTTGTATTAGGAATGGATTGGTTAATAGCCAATAATGCCAGTATTTTATGTGATCAAAAGTCAATACAAGTAAATTCACCAAAAGGTGAAAAGATCACAATTAAAGGAGATAAGCCAACTAGATCCACAAAATTCATCTCTGTGATGAAAACAGCAAGTTATGCTAGGAAAGGATCATTAGTGTATATGATTTCTATAATCATTAACACTAAAGGAAATAAATTAAAAGATATCCCTGTAGTATCTCAATTTTCAGATATATTTCCAGAAGAATGACCAGGACTACCGCCAGACAGGGAAGTCGAATTCTGAATTCATCTGCTACCAGGAATAGCACCAATTGCCAAAGCACCCTATCGTTTGGCACCTGCAGAAATGCAAGAGTTAAAGAAAAAACTGGATGAACTGTTAGAGAAAGGATTCATACAGCCAAGTTCATCGCCGTAGGGAGCACCAATATTGTTTGTCAAAAAGAAGGACGGGTCAATGCGTATGTGCATTGATTACCGTGAATTGAACAAGGTCACGATTAAAAATCGGTATCCATTACCAAGAATCGATGATCTGTTTGACCAATTGCAAGGAGCTCGATTTTTCTCAAAAATCTATTTACGCTCAGGATATCATCAATTAAAGGTACAGGAAGAGGACATTCCTAAGACCGCATTTAGAACAAGGTATGGCCATTATGAATTTATTGTCATGCCATTTGGTTTAACCAATGCCCCAGCCGCATTTATGGACATGATGAACCGAATATGTAAACCATATTTGGATAAATTCATAATTGTCTTTATAGATGATATTCTCATTTATTCTAAGAGCAAAGAGGAACATGCAAAGCATTTGCACGCACTTCTAAGTTTATTAAGAAAAGAAAAGCTTTATGCAAAGTTAACAAAATGTGAATTCTGGTTAGAAGAAGTACAGTTCCTTAGACATTTAGTTAACCATGAAGGAATTCATGTGGATCCTACGAAGATTGATGCAATTACTAAATGGAAAACCCCTGAGTCACCAACCGAGGTTAAAAGTTTCCTAGGATTGGCTGGTTATTATAGAAGATTTATTCGAGATTTTTCTAGAATAGTCATTCCATTAACAAAACTAACTTGTAAGTCTGTTAAGTTTGAATGGGGACCAAAACAAGAAGAAGCCTTTAGAATCCTTAAACAAAGATTAACCAACACACCCATATTAGCATTACCAGAAGGAACTGAAGAATTTGTAATTTATTGTGATGCTTCTAAATTAGGTTATGGATGTGTATTAATGCAACGTCAAAAGGTTATAGCCTACGCATCTAGACAACTTAAGAATGATGAAGAAAATTATACAACCCATGATTTGGAATTAGGAGCTATAATTTTTTCCCTGAAAATTTGGAGACATTATCTTTATGGTAGTAAGTTTACCATTTTCACCGATCATAAGAGTTTAAGATATGTTTTCGGGAAAAAAGAGTTAAATATGAGACAAAGACGCTGGATGGAGATATTAAGTGATTATGGTTGTAATATCCAGTATCATGCAGGAAAAGCTAACGTAGTAACCGATGCTTTAAGTCGAAAATATCACGAAAAACCAAAAAGAGTACGTTCTCTAAAACTAAATCTACAAGTAGATTTAAATGAACAGATTAGAAAAACACAAGAATCAGTAATCAAGGATGATACGGAGAAATTAAAAGGAATGATTATGGAATTAGAACAAGGAACAGATGGAATTTGGAGATTCCATAAGAAGAGGATGTAGATACCTAAACTAACTAATTTTAACCCTAAATTAGACACTCTAAGTTTTAAATTTATAAAAACAGACTCTCTAAAACCTAGACCACCCCATCGGCAAGTGTACCGTGTGACAACCCGTGATTTACGGCTCCTAATTACGTGATTAGCAGATGATTAACGCAATAATAATTAGTGTTTACAGTGCAAATTAACTTAATTAGGCCTTGGGAGTGCCTAGGAACGTTTATTCGACTATACAGTGCGCGTATGGTGATTTACGGAAAATCTGCTGAATATCTAGCGACAACGAACGGATGCCGTACAAAATACTGACAACGCCGACAAGTATGAATGTTACACGAATATTTTATGTCTATGAAATAAATTTTGTGAATTTATTGGGCTTCCGTGCGACACAAATGCAACATGAACTAAAAAAAACGCGATAGCAGGAAACGCATCGGCAACAAAACGGAAGCGACGGAGACGCCTGTCACCTTCGAAACTTACATTTTACGCTATATTTAGCTCCGTAATTAATTTTAGTGACTACACTCGAAACCGGATCGAAAAAAACGGATTAAAGACGGCAACGATACAATTTTTCACGATTATTACCGTAATCGACGAACGGTTGTGCAAACAACGACTACCGACCGTGTTTTCGAGTATTTTAAATTTTTTACGTTAAACGGAGTTCTGGATTTGACAACGGGTCTCGTAGGAATTACGGGCCGCTTACGCACGAGATGGGCTTGTGGGCCCTGGGCCCAAGCCTAAACCTACACATAATATTTTAGATCTCTACTACAAGATGTTTCTTGTAGATCTTTCCAAAAATCCCTCCAAGATCTAAATAAAGCCTTGCAAAGTCTATGAAATCTTCCATAATCTTATCACATACTATAAAATCTATTCAAAATATTTTCACCAGATTTCACAAGATCTCCTCAATCTCTAAACCTCTATATTTGACCAGACCTCTCTTCTCTCTAAACTCCCAACATATACACAGACACAAGGTCTGCCTCCCTCTCTCGATCACACTCCAACACACATCTCTCGATCAAACTCCAACACACATCTCTCGGTCACCTCACCCTCCCTCCCTCTGATTTCAGTCCGACGAACAACCACAGGGAACCGGTGGCTGCCGGTGGTCCTTTCAGGCGAAGACACCACCCCTTCCTCTCCCGGTACCGGTGACCGGAGCCGCTTGCCGGCTCCTCTTTCTTCTCCGGTCGTGCACACACAGCCCCACCCCCCTCGGTTGAACAGTAACAACACCGCCACCATGGCGGCGGCGGCGACTCGACAGAGAGATAGAGAGAGAGAGGCTGATGAGAGAGAGAGATGTCGAAGAGAGAGAAACGGTGGCGCGTGGCGGCGCGTCACGGCGTGGCGTGGCGGAAATCGGTGTTACAGATTCGACGGGTTCTGTCCGGTAAACAGACTTTAACCGACATTTTCTTTTGATCTGTTTCGGTCCAGTTTTCGCGGCTCAGTCGGTTCGGGTTTTGGCTCGGGTTACAAACTTGGTTTTGGTTCTAAAGGTGATTCAGTTCGAGACGGGTTTTGGGTGACGTCTCGGTTCGGGATCGAGTCTCGGGTCAGACTCAGTCGGGTCAGACTCAGTCGGGTCAGGATTGAGGTCAGCGGGTTCGAGCTTTGGTTCATTGGGTTATTTTTCAACAGTTTCGGGTTGTGTGCGGTTCGGGTCTTTTGGGAGGCTCGGGTCAGATGTTAACTCGGTTCGGGTCGGAAAGCAAACTCGGTCAACATCCGGGTTCGGTCAACTGTGGTCAACGGATAGTTCGGGTCAGATTTCAGGTCCGGGGGTCGACTCGGTCAACTCACTGAGTCAACTCGGTCAGACTCGGTCAGCTCGGTTTTCGACACAAGAAGATGGTAAAGATTTTACGGCGCAATACATTTCATTATTCTTATAGTTTTATTTATTTCGTGAACGAGCTCGAACCGATACAAACTAGTGCTTAATTTACATTTTGCCGCTTTTACGAAAATTATACATATTGATATTGAGAATATTGTTGAGTTTGACAAAATATATCGACACGTGGTTGTCGGGGGCGTCCAAAAACAGAGGAAACTCTGCCCGTTTTTCGAGAAAATCCGTAAAAAGGAACGCGTTTTATTATAAAACAAACATCGAATTCAAATGATATTTTGGAAAGACGAATACAAGCATATAGTTTCTTTCGATAACACTTTACAACTTACAATAAATGACGAGTCGGAAATTTATTTACAACAAATAAATATAATTATTATATTTATTATAAACTTCGGAATTTCGACAACTCCTTTATAAAGTCAATATAATTATTTATATTGTTTCAAACGCCGAACACATACTCGTTTATAAAAATAAATATAGTTATATATTTATTTTCAAACACGACAATCCGACGATTCTTTCATGAATATGACATTTTATATTCGCGTCAAACGCCTAAATGGCATAGACATACACTTTGATAAATATCATACGAGACGTATATACGATACGAATTGGTTATACGTTATTTTCATACAAACTTTTGAACATACATGTACGATTTCTCGAGACAACTAACGCGATTATAACAATATATTTATATACTTTTATATAAATATTCATATATTTTAAACCTCTCGAGAACTAAGTCTTTACAAGACTTATTAAACTATTACCGACATTAGGCGAAACCTAACGAGTATAACTTAATCGTTACTATTAAGTTATCAATTTACCGTTGAATCGTTCGGTTAACGATTCGGTAGAGTTCAGACACGTAGTTTAGCTACGTTTATATTAGAAACTTATTAGATATTCCGTGTTAGGAATATTGTAGAATGCACGCTAGCGAGTCTCATTTTGGAAACGACATCACGGAGTCGTCATTAGCTAGCTTTGCATGGAAATTCAGGTGAGTTCATAACCCCCACTTTTTACTGTTTACATTTTTGTAAATGTTTTCGGGGTGGAAAGACATGCACGTTTTGCAAATACATACAAAGTTTTGAACAAACGCAAAACTCGTATTTCTAAATCATATTACGAAGTGATTTCGAGGAACACAAATGATTTACGAAAGGTTTATACTAAACATACCGGTTTTCAAACAAACGTATCTTTCGGAATATGCATACCCACGAATTCTAGTTTTCTAAACTACGGGTAAATACAAGAAGCACTCTTGGTGAGAACGAGTACCAAGTATGATGCGTTTTGAGGAAGGATCAGTCTTAGAGACTGAGGGAGGATCAGTCTTAGAGACTGGGGTAAAGTACATGTACAATGATTACAGACATTTTTATACATGGTATGGTTAGCGTAAGGAGGGTTACTACTTAGATCATGTGAGTGGGTAGGCGGGAACTGGAGGCCATTAATCCTCATTGTAGGACCGAGGGACGTAAGCGGTAGATCTATCTGGGTGTAGCGAGCCCAACCCCAGGCCCAGCAGAACGGACCTTGGGGTGACTTTGTGCCCAACGCAAAATCCGCTAAGTTTGAGTCTTCCTACTTGCACTTCACACATATCAATGGCCTTGCAAACCATTGATGATCTCTTTATTTCCTTATTTGCTACATACCAGGGACATATATACTTACAAAACTACTTGTTCACACAAATTAAATACCATGTTTTATACAATATTCAAAGCACAGGATTATGCGGGAATGGGGTCAAAGTCAGGGTGGGCATTGACGGTTATACGAACTTTACAAATACATGGTTTTTATGAACATACTGTGTTACAAACACAACGTTTCCATATAACTTGGCAAGAAAATGATTTTTAAATTCATTTTCTCAATACTATTTCAAAAACCGGTTACTCCAAAGATTTATTTCAAATCTTTTACAAACAAACTATGAACTCGCTCAACTTTATGTTGACTTTTTCGCATGTTTCTTTCTCAGGTTACAGTTCTAAGACAAGGCACGGTTGGAATAGGAGAACCATTGGAGATACGAGTACTTAGCAGACGTTCAGTTTCTAAAAGTCTTTGCTTATTTGCTTCCGCTGTGCAATGAAGATACCAGTCCAGTCACGCCAGCTCTAATAATTTCGGGGTGTGACAGATTGGTATCAGAGCTATAGGTTACAGCGAATTAGGTTTCTGTTGTGATACCTAGGCTCTAACCTCACTTTCCTCTGGGAACTTAGAATATTAAAACTTGAATACATACAGAACGCCTAGTACTCGAATATGGTCTCCAACCGTTGCCGAAAAGCAAACAGTCAAAATTTTGTTTTCAAACATACGCTATTGTGATGTTTTATGCACGGTACACAAAACATTTACATACAGTACACAACACTTTGAGAGTTTAGGAAACATGCATTTAAGGCCTTCGGAAAAGGAAGTTCAGTCTGAGAGGTTGGGAGGATAGACTAGTGGGACTAGGGGAAATTACTTGATTGCTTATTGGTGACTAACATGTTCATTCGGTTATATGATTGATTATTTGCGCATGTGTGTGTTTATTAAAGGTCATCACGTAGGAACCGCGAATATTAACTCGGGCACATATTATTATCCATATTGTCTATGATATTTTGACTTCCCGAGCAGGCAGCCTACGTATAACGAAACACTAGCGCACGAGAATACATGAAACTCAAATTTTACGTCAACGGATGTCGGGGTACATCACATTCTACGCGGCACACAACGCTAGTGCACAGGTATACGTGAAACTTAAGCTATACATCAACGGAGGTTGAAGTACGACACATACGACTATCGAGGCGAGGCCTTTGAGAAGGAACGATGACGCAAATTTAACGACGACGCTGGATCCCTGTCAGCAGGAGAACTAACGATCAGGAAACGACAACTTGTCATGCGATCCTGCAACGACACAAATCACGCCAGGGAGAAGACGATTGTCTCCGCATTTCCCCCCCCCCCCCCCCTTACAAAACTAGTGACGAATACGCTATGTTCGACATTCCATGGTAATGTCACCTAACAATTGGTCGTCACACGAAACCCCAGGTAAAGTCCTCAAATTTCTTTTATTGAAATTTCGAATTTCACACTTACTGAGTAGATTTTCGTATCTCTACTCCTCTTAATGGTCATTGTATCACGATCATTTCTTTACAAGTTACATACATGGTTTTTCGTTGTAACCATGCCTACAGTTTTCTTGTCAATACATATATTTATTGTCGGATTGAGCTAAAACCAAGTTCGATTGTTTGAACTTTTGCATTACACGTACTCAATTCAAGATACCATATGATGTATTGAAGACATCATATTCAAATTCGTTTTAACAATAGTTTCATTTGTTCCGAGTCGTAGTAGACTTGTTTGGTCTACGACTCCAATAAGTCATTTGTTGATTTCGACACCTTGTGGTGGTGTATTCATTAACTTGAAGCTTGTGCTAAACTCGTTTACACATCTCATACACGGATTTAATTATTGAATTGCTTCTTTTTCGATTGTAAAATGTTTTTCATTTACTCATAAAAGGCAAATTACAAATCATGGGTTGGTAGACGGGCAACAAGCTGCGCCGCCACCCCCTTTTGAATTGCAAATCCTACTCGGCTAAACACATAACTATGGCCTACAGACACTGTCGCATGCGCAGGTGCTGCCTTTTGAACCCGCTTCAAGAAACCGGACGCCACAGGGGCCAGACAACCAAAGGTATCGAACGCGAAAGGAAGGAAGGCATGTTGATTATCTATGCAGGCCTGCTCGTGCTTGGATATTTTCCCCGCCTCAGCCTTCCGCGTCGCTTGCCCTGAAACAAAACCACTGCCCCTGAAACCGGCAAGAGGCGACACCCCCGTAAGATCAATGCAAGCATGCTTACCCCTGGACCATCCAAAAACCAGCACATCGGCTGGTCGAAGGGAAGACCTCCCCTCCTTCGGGTCCGTTAGGAAATTAACCGGAGCCTCTTTTTTAGCAGCGATACCAGCTCGCTTGAGAACGTCAAACAACACATCTCTAACCAGATCGTGTCTGTACTTGAAGCCAGGAAGCTCTTTGCAGTGAAGGGCATGTTCCCCGAAGCTATCAAGACACACCTTCCGACAAACAGGGCACGGTTCATCCTCAGGGTACAACGGTATCATCAAACGATATTTGAGGACAGACCGATATTCTACTGCCGACATACATTGCCCCAAGCCTTAATACAATAGTGTGTTAAGACGATGGTACACAAATTCATTTTATATTCCGGTGTACCTACTAACGTTTCTTTCATTATCGATCGAAAGTCTTGCGATATTCATTGCTCCTTCCTCTTCGATCGAAACAGTAATTCTTTGGTGTTCCATCTTCAATTGAAAATTATTTGATGTTTGTTTGGAACAAACATTCATATTTACTTCAAACACGGTGGATTTGTTTGATCACCGCTGTTACTGAACTATTTAAACCACTATGACACCTTGTGGTGTCGGTATACACTTGTAGCTTGGGCTAATTATGATTGAGCGTTTTATGCAAAACACAGGTGATACTTGTTCGATCACCTCTATTATTAAATTGTTTCATTCATTGCGACACCTTGTGGCGTCGGTACGACTTGCAGCTTGCGCTGATTACGATCGAGCGTTTCATGCAAACTATTATATTTGAGGTTGTTGATTCTAAGTTCATCCAGTGGATGTTATTGCTTCTAGAACTCATTTACATGTTATAAACGTTCATATGGAATTCGATTGGTCGAAGTTCCTGTTCATTGTTGGATCCTTGTTGACTTGGTCACGTTAGTGACGGTATCTATACATCTTGTTTCCTTTAACATCAACTTTTGGAAACACATCCCTTTTAAACCGTTGGGTTCTTATTGTTGAGGAATGTCATGATTCGAATAAAGTCTTGTTTCGATTACGCGGTCATTCACTTTGTTATTATTCAGACTTACCTGCAAACAACACAATTCTGAGGAGATAACATAGTCTAAATTTCGAGCACGAAATTTCTGTAACAGGGGGAGAATGTGACAACCCGTGATTTACGGCTCCTAATTACGTGATTAGCAGATGATTAACGCAATAATAATTAGTGTTTACAGTGCAAATTAACTTAATTAGGCCTTGGGAGTGCCTAGGAACGTTTATTCGACTATACAGTGCGCGTATGGTGATTTACGGAAAATCTGCTGAATATCTAGCGACAACGAACGGATGCCGTACAAAATACTGACAACGCCGACAAGTATGAATGTTACACGAATATTTTATGTCTATGAAATAAATTTTGTGAATTTATTGGGCTTCCGTGCGACACAAATGCAACATGAACTAAAAAAAAACGCGATAGCAGGAAACGCATCGGCAACAAAACGGAAGCGACGGAGACGCCTGTCACCTTCGAAACTTACATTTTACGCTATATTTAGCTCCGTAATTAATTTTAGTGACTACAGTCGAAACCGGATCGAAAAAAAACGGATTAAAGACGGCAACGATACAATTTTTCACGATTATTACCGTAATCGACGAACGGTTGTGCAAACAACGACTACCGACCGTGTTTTCGAGTATTTTAAATTTTTGACGTTAAACGGAGTTCTGGATTTGACAACGGGTCTCGTAGGAATTACGGGCCGCTTACGCACGAGATGGGCTTGTGGGCCCTGGGCCCAAGCCTAAACCTACACATAATATTTTAGATCTCTACTACAAGATGTTTCTTGTAGATCTTTCCAAAAATCCCTCCAAGATCAAAATAAAGCCTTGCAAAGTCTACGAAATCTTCCATAATCTTATAACATACTATAAAATCTATTCAAAATATTTTCACCAGATTTCACAAGATCTCCTCAATCTCTAAACCTCTATATATGACCACACCTCTCTTCTCTCTAAACTCCCAACATATACACAGACACAAGGTCTGCCTCCCTCTCTCGATCACACTCCAACACACATCTCTCGGTCACCTCACCCTCCCTCCCTCTGATTTCAGTCCGACGAACAACCACAGGGAACCGGTGGCTGCCAGTGGTCCTTTCAGGCGAAGACACCACCCCCTTCCTCTCCCGGTACCGGTGACCGGAGCCGGTTGCCGGCTCCTCTTTCTTCTCCGGTCGTGCACACACAGCCCCACCCCCCCTCGGTTGAACAGTAACAACACCGCCACCATGGCGGCGGCGGCGACTCGACAGAGAGATAGAGAGAGAGAGGCTGATGAGAGAGAGAGATGTCGAAGAGAGAGAAACGGTGGCGCGTGGCGGCGCGTCACGGCGTGGCGTGGCGGAAATCGGTGTTACAGATTCGACGGGTTCTGTCCGGTAAACAGACTTTAACCGACATTTTCTTTTGATCTGTTTCGGTCCAGTTTTCGCGGCTCAGTCGGTTCGGGTTTTGGCTCGGGTTACAAACTTGGTTTTGGTTCTAAAGGTGATTCAGTTCGAGACGGGTTTTGGGTGACGTCTCGGTTCGGGTTCGAGTCTCGGGTCAGACTCAGTCGGGTCAGGATTGAGGTCAGCGGGTTCGAGCTTTGGTTCATTGGGTTATTTTTCAACAGTTTCGGGTTGAGTGCAGTTCGGGTCTCAGCCGCGGTTCGGGTCTTTTGGGAGGCTCGGGTCAGATGTTAACTCGGTTCGGGTCGGAAAGCAAACTCGGTCAACATCCGGGTTCGGTCAACTGTGGTCAACGGATAGTTCGGGTCAGATTTCAGGTCCGGGGGTCGACTCGGTCAACTCACTGAGTCAACTCGGTCAGACTCGGTCAGCTCGGTTTTCGACACAAGAAGATGGTAAAGATTTTACGGCGCAATACATTTCATTATTCTTATAGTTTTATTTATTTCGTGAACGAGCTCGAACCGATACAAACTAGTGCTTAATTTACATTTTGCCGCTTTTACGAAAATTATACATATTGATATTGAGAATATTGTTGAGTTTGACAAAATATATCGACACGTGGTTGTCGGGGGCGTCCAAAAAACAGAGGAAACTCTGCCCGTTTTTCGAGAAAATCCGTAAAAAGGAACGCGTTTTATTATAAAACAAACATCGGATTCAAATGATATTTTGGAAAGACGAATACAAGCATATAGTTTCTTTCGATAACACTTTACAACTTACAATAAATGACGAGTCGGAAATTTATTTACAACAAATAAATATAATTATTATATTTATTATAAACTTCGGAATTTCGACAACTCCTTTATAAAGTCAATATAATTATTTATATTGTTTCAAACGCCGAACACACACTCGTTTATAAAAATAAATATAGTTATATATTTATTTTCAAACACGACAATCCGACGATTCTTTCATGAATATGACATTTTATATTCGCGTCAAACGCCTAAATGGCATAGACATACACTTTGATAAATATCATACGAGACGTATATACGATACGAATTGGTTATACGTTATTTTCATACAAAGTTTTGAACATACATGTACGATTTCTCGAGACAACTAACGTGATTATAACAATATATTTATATACTTTTATATAAATATTCATATATTTTAAACCTCTCGAGAACTAAGTCTTTACAAGACTTATTAAACTATTACCGACATTAGGCGAAACCTAACGAGTATAACTTAATCGTTACTATTAAGTTATCAATTTACCGTTGAATCGTTCGGTTAACGATTCGGTAGAGCTCAGACACGTAGTTTAGCTACGTTTATATTAGAAACTTATTAGATATTCCGTGTTAGGAATATTGTAGAATGCACGCTAGCGAGTTTCATTTTGGAAACGACATCACGGAGTCGTCATTAGCTAGCTTTGCATGGAAATTCGGGTGAGTTCATAACCCCCACTTTTTACTGTTTACATTTTTGTAAATGTTTTCGGGGTGGAAAGACATGCACGTTTTGCAAAAACATACAAAGTTTTGAACAAACGCAAAACTCGTATTTCTAAATCATATTACGAAGTGATTTCGAGGAACACAAATGATTTACGAAAGGTTTATACTAAACATACCGGTTTTCAAACAAACGTATCTTTCGGAATATGCATACCCACGAATTCTAGTTTTCTAAACTACGGGTAAATACAAGAAGAACTCTTGGTGAGAACGAGTACCAAGTATGATGCGTTTTGAGGAAGGATCAGTCTTAGAGACTGAGGGAGGATCAGTCTTAGAGACTGGGGTAAAGTACATGTACAATGATTACAGACATTTTTATACATGGTATGGTTAGCGTAAGGAGGGTTACTACTTAGATCATGTGAGTGGGTAGGCAGGAACTGGAGGCCATTAATCCTCATTGTAGGACCGAGGGACGTAAGCGGTAGATCTATCTGGGTGTAGCGAGCCCAACCCCAGGCCCAGCAGAACGGACCTTGGGGTGACTTTGTGCCCAACGCAAAATCCGCTAGGTTTGAGTCTTCCTACTTGCACTTCACACATATCAATGGCCCTGCAAACCATTGATGATCTCTTTATTTCCTTATTTGCTACATACCAGGGACATATATACTTACGAAACTACTTGTTCATACAAATTAAATACCATGTTTTATACAATATTCAAAGCACAGGATTATGCGGGAATGGGGTCAAAGTCAGGGTGGGCATTGACGATTTTACGAACTTTACAAATACATGGTTTTTATGAACATACTGTGTTACAAACACAACGTTTCCATATTACTTGGCAAGAAAATGATTTTTAAATTCATTTTCTCAATACTATTTCAAAAACCGGTTACTCCAAAGATTTATTTCAAATCTTTTACAAACAAACTATGAACTCGCTCAACTTTATGTTGACTTTTTCGCATGTTTCTTTCTCAGGTTACAGTTCTAAGACAAGGCACGGTTGGAATAGGAGAACCATTGGAGATACGAGTACTTAGCAGGCGTTCAGTTTCTAGAAGTCTTTGCTTATTTGCTTCCGTTGTGCAATGAAGATACCAGTCCAGTCACGCCAGCTCTGATAATTTCGGGGTGTGACGTACCGGTCAATGCAGTATAGCCTAAGTAAGTCCGAGTATCGAACCCACGAGACTCTCTGATTATGCTAATTAGACTCTATCTAGACCGACACAGACTCTAACTATTTAAATGGTTGGGGGGGTACGTAAAACTAAGGAAATCTATCGAACTAAACTAATAAACTAGAATTAAACTAATACGAACGAAGACTGAAAGGCTTTTCTTATATGGAGAACGAGACCACCTAGACAAGAATCCTAGATTGTTTTTAAAAGATTACCGATTAAGTTAAATGCATGAATTATGGAACCGGGATCATATGATACAAACCTATTAAGATCCAACTAAGCCCCTCGACCCTTCTCAAGGAGAAACTTGTGGAGCTACCTAGGCCGTTAATCCTACCGGTTATTAGACGTCTTTCCAGTTGTCTAATTATTGTGTAAGTACCCTAATGTTGACCTACTATTTTCCAATCATAGATCTAGGGTAGTTTGAGTTATTAAACTTGACTTGATAAACTAATAAGACCGACAGGTAAACTAAGACACGACCTTTTCCAAGGACTATCTAAAGCAATTCGCCGGGTAAGAGCTACCAATAGCCCCTCACTTTCCAGGTATTAAGACTAGCAGAACACAAAACCTAGCAATTACTTCTAGGGTTATCGGCCGATTCTCCCTAAAGAGTTAAGATTTCTTACGTGATATAGACACTCACCAAAATCCTAAACCCTAGTATGACTCTATGTTGTGATAAAGACAATCACTAAGAATCATACGAAGCAATTGACAATAATAAACCAAATTAAAGTACGCATGTGCATCAAATCAATAAAACAAACTCTTTACTAAACACAATCAATCCATAATATTCATGCAATTAACGATAACGGTAAAAACTTTATTCAATCCATTCAACTAAGTCTAGGTGGCTTAAAAGTTTAGCCAAGCATCATAACTTTAAAAGCAAATAAACAAGGTTTTGAACGAGAATTCATTAGAATAAAACAAGAAGACAAGAAAATAAAAGAAACCGAATAGTAAAACCCGGTAGTTCCTTGTTCTCCAAGCTTCCCGCTCGATCCCGATGATTCCGTAGCCTTGAACCTGATGCTTCACAATTCGTCCCTTGCTCCTGCCTTGCGTCTGATATTCTGATCCCCCAGAAGCTGCCGCCTTCTCACCAATATTATATATTCCCCCTGTCTCTTCGTAATATATATGGCCTCCTATTCAAAGATGCCAAATACCTATTTTAATTGTGTTGGGATTGAACCCTATCAGAGGAACAGATAATTAAAGCCAAAACTGGATCAGAGCAGTGGATCCAGAATAAGCAGACGATTACAGTTAGTTCATGCAAATCTCTCCCCTTGAAAGTGGTTTTGTATCTGCTGACCTCCTATCTGCTGATCTTACTAAGTGCTGACCTACAACTGCTGCTTTGCATCTACTGACCAATGTCAAAGACTGATAGAAGACCAAAGCTCTGCTGACTCAATCTACTGCCTTGAGTCAAGTACTGCTGATCCGGACAGGCACTGCTGGGTTCACAGCAGTGGAAGGATGCAGCAGCTGTTTAAGTGTCTTTTATGTAAAGAAATGTAATAGCAGTAGTTAGTACATCAGAGTTTGTATAGATCAGAGGTTAGAGTTTTGTTAGGAGGTTAGATGTCACTTTCATGGTGACGTCAGCTAAGATGCTCAGTGGTTTGCAAGTGCCTATAAATAGTTCAGTACTTTGTACTGTTTTATTAGCTCTTTCACTACATCGTCTTCTTTGCACGAACAAACTACTGAGCTCTGGCTGAGGGGGAGTTTGCATTCATTCATCAATCATTGTAATCGTTGTTTAAACAAATTCAATCTTTCGATTCATTGTGTAAAGATGTTTGATTAAAGTATTACTCTCATTTGATTGTATGCAAAGTTTGTTTTCATCTTAATTCCGCTGCACAACTCTTTCATTTTCATCTTGATTTCAAACGAAAATACAATAAAAAAGAAACTCAGATCCAACAATTGGTATCAGAGCTTGGACAGTCAAATTTGATTTAACAATCATTTTGACGTAAATAGTTCAGCTCATAACAGTTGATACTGATCGTTTGTTCGTCCGTTGAAAAACAGAGCAAGGATTAATCACCATTAAAGTTGATTTCTCAGTGTCTGTAAAACAACAAGAATGACGTCACAATCTCAGGATGATAAAAACAACATCGGCTCACTTTTTAAACCACCTATGCTAAAAAGAAATGAGTACAACATCTGGCAGAGAAGGATGGGTCACATCCTTGCTCAACAAAGCACAGGTTGTTGGAGGTCTGTCATTTATGGTCCCCATGTTCCTTCAGTGCCAAGCGCTGAAGATGCTAAAAAGTTCGTTCCAAAACCAGTTGAAAATTATACCGAAACCGACTTTCAAAAGATCGAACTAGATGCTAAAGCTTTTAGCATCATAGCATCAGCGCTGCCCAATGAGATATATGCTGGACTGTTACACTGTAACAGTGCCAAAGAGTTATGGGACGCACTTAAGGAACAGTTTGGGGGAACTGAAGAAGTCATAGAAAACAATAGGGAAATTCTGAACCAACAGTATGAAACATTTTGCTACGTTAAAGGCGAATCACTAACGCAACAATTTGAGCGTTTCAGTTGTCTCATCAGTGAACTGAGGCTTGTTAACACCACTTTTACAAACTCAACTCAAAATAGCAGGTTCCTCAGGTCACTGCCAGAAAAATGGGACACCATAGCTTTTGTCACCTGAAACTCACCTGAATTCAAGGATCTGACCTTGACCCAACTCCATGGTCGACTCCTGACCTACGAAAGGGAGTTGAACCAGAAAAGGAGGTTACAAGAGTCAGGAAAAGTTACCGATGATTACACTTTCGGTAATACTGCTCTTCTGGGTCAAGAAGAATCTGGGAGCAGTGGTAAGGATTAGGGTTATGATCACTTCATTGACATAACTGCTGGTGCAAATTTTAACAACCCTGATCCTCACTCTGCAAGTTATGCATTCACTGCTAACGAAAACCAGATGTCAGATAATCTAAGCTTTGAACTCAATGATTTACAACATTTCGATCCCACTGACTTAGAGGAAATGGACATCCTACATCAACTGGCTTTGCTAAGTGTTAGAACTAGCAAATTTTACAAAAGAACAGGGCGAAAATTCCCAGGTTTGCATGGGAATCTAAGGGTTGGGTTGGATAAATCGAAAATCAAGGGCTACAAGTGTAATAGGTTGGGACATTTTGCTAGGGAATGTAGGAGTCAAACTACTGGTCCCATAATTACTCATCCTAGCTCAAATCCAAGACCTCAAAACCAAACCACTGTGCACTATGCCCAGTATACCCCAGCAGCTCAAGTGAACACTGCTCACTATGCTGCTGCCCCTGTGCCAGTACACTATGTCCAAACTACTGTTCCACAAATCCAATATGTTCAAACCCCTGCTCCACAGGTACAAGTGCAACCTGTTGCACCTCAAACCACTGCTCCAGCAGCAGTACAACCAGATCAACAAAGTTTTTTCACTCAAGGGTTTGTTGACTGGAGCAGTATGCCTGAAGATCTTAGTGATGAAAATTTTGCACTCTATGCTTCTAATGATTCTTCTCATGATGAATTTTGTTTGATGGCATTAGAGACAATACAGGAGGGGGTTGAAACTGAGGAGGAACAGCTGTGCTTTGAAGCAGTGGATGAGGTGACTGAAGCAGTGGTTACTGCTGTAGCTGGTGAACTACTGTTGGAAGAAAGTTCAGGTACCCTGATTGAACCATTGACAGATCCATGGTCCATAGAGGACAAAGAAGAAGAGAAAGAAGAAAAGGCTGGTGAAAAGAAGGTAAAAGCTGATGATGATGAAGATCATCAATGTGATTGTGCTATGATGGCAGCTGCCAAGGTATCTCCTCAAGTTCTTGAAAAACTGTGTTCTGACAATTGCATAATTGCTTTTGCTAACATCAAAGAGGTGAATGAAAACCTTCGGGATAAAATCTTGACTGATGAGGTTAAATTTGAAAAGTCTTTAAAAGAACTTAAAAACAAATTGACCGAAAAGGAAAAAGAGATCAGCTGTCTAAAAGAAGAGCAAAGCATTACCAAAACCCAACTTCAAACTATGGTAGAAAAATACCAAGTTTGCAAAAAGGAGTTGGAGTCCGCCCAGATTACTTGTGAAAGATGGGTGGAATCCTGCAAAGGATATGAGGTGATGCTTGCTAAACAGATTGAAAGCAACGTGAAATTTGGGGTTGGATATAGAAAATATGATGATGAACATGTTGCTTTTGAAAAATCTGTCCAAACAACTGATGAAGCCACTGAGCTCATCCCACAAACAAGAATGGCCAAGAAGTGAAAATCACTGACAAACTTGGTAACAAAATCACACTTGGCAGAACAAGGAGTTCCTCAACTTTTGAAGAACTTGAAAAATATCAGTTTAAACCTACTTGGTCTGACGAGTGTGATATTCTTGAAAATTTCAAGCCAATGGACTTTACATCAACTGATGGTGTTAAAGCTCCAAAAGCTAAAGTCATACCTCTCAAGGACATCCCAGCAGTGGTTAAAACCTCTGCTGCAAAGGAGTCTGAAAAGAGAAAGAAGAAAGAAAAAATTGACAACTTGTTTTGTGAATTCTGTGAGAAAAGGAATCATCTAACAAAAGATTGTTTCCACTTGAAAGCTTATGATTTAAACAGAACAAGTGTCATTGTTTCAGCAGAAAGTTGTATTGTTTGTGGTAAAACAAACCACAAAACTCAAGCATGTGTGTACCTCAAAAACTTTGATGTGAAAAAGAATGAGTACATGGCTAAAACATCCTTGAGTCCATCATCATCATCTGCCAAATTCACCAAGAAACAACCACTGTTTGTGCCAGTTTAAACAGCTGTTACAAAACAGCTGAACCAAACATCTGTCAAAAGAGATGTTCAGGTTACTGATGCACCCCCTGCCAATCAGTTCAGAAAAGGCAGAGAAAAACAGTCTTACCAAAGGATTCCTCACGTTTATGAGGCCTACAAAAGGCCCTCTAAACCCAAAGTGAACAAGCATCCTTTTGGTTACCAGCAGATGATTGGTCAGGACCCACAACAGTGGTTAGAGAAACACTGTCCTAAAACAGTTCAAACTCCTGACCTAACCACTGTCCATCATTCTGCCTCCATCCCAGACACTGTTGAGACCCCATCCAAAGCCTTGTTGGCTTTGGAGACCTTAATGAACTAATCCTTTTACTTCATGTGCAGGGAGCTTCTGCATGCTTTGATAGTCTTTGGTATGTAGATAGTGGAGGCTCCAGGCACATGACAGGATGTAAAGCCCTCCTCAAAGACTTTAAAATCCATGGTGGGGGTGATATATCCTTTGGGAATAATAGTAAAGGGAAAGTTCTGGGGTCTGGAACAGTGCAATCTGGAAATGTAAAATTTGAAAATGTCAATCTAATAGACAATCTAAAATTCAACCTTCTGAGTGTGTCCCAAATGAGTGACAAGGGATTTGGGTCATTCTTCACAAAAGACTGTTGTAGGATTGTTGGACCAGAAATGGTCAAAAAGATTGAAGCAATAATCAACTCTGGTCAAACTAAACTTGTTGCTCAAAGAAGTGGCAATGTTTATGTTGTTGACATGTCAAAAGAGTGTCCCAGAGCTGATGCCTGTCTGTTCTCAGCTGCCTCTAACAAAGAGACAGAACTTTGGCACAGAAGGCTGGGACACACAAATCTTAAGACAATCACAGAAATTTCAAAATATGGTTTGGTGAGAGGCCTACCACAAAAATTGTTTTCATGTCCTGAACATTGCATTTCCTGTTTAAAAGGAAAACAGCATAAAAGTTCTTACAAGTCCATTGAAGAGTCCAAAACAACCCAGTGTTTGCAAATGCTACACATGGATTTGTTTGGCCCAGTTCAAGTCATGAGCCTCAAAAAGAAAAGATATTGTTTGGTTATTGTTGATGACTTTTCTAGGTTCACATGGACTTTCTTTTTGCACTCAAAAGATGAAACTGCAGGCATTTTGCAAGACTTTGTAATACAGGTTGAAAAGCAATTTGACCTTCCAGTGAAAAGCTTCAGGAGTGACAATGGCACAGAATTCAAAAATAGGGAGTTGGATGCCTTCTGTGTGAAGAAAGGGATTGTAAGGCAGTACAGCATCCCAAGAACACCAGAGCAGAATGGGGTAGTGGAAAGGAAGAACAGAACTCTGATTGAGGCTGCCAGAACCATGCTTGCAGATTCAGGTTTGCCATTAACTTTCTGGGCAGAGGCAGTAAACACTGCTTGCTATGTTCAGAACAGAGTTTTAATAAACCCCAGGCACAAAAAGACTGCCTATGAAATTCTGTATAAAATTAAACCACTGATCTCATATTTCAAAGTGTTTGGCTGCCCATGCTTTATTTTGAACCTAAAAGATTCCATTTCAAAATTTGCAGCCAAAATTGATTGTGGTTATCATCTGGGATACTCAACCACTGCCAAGGCCTACAAAGTGTTCAATACACGGACCAAGGCAGTGGAAGAGACTTTGAATGTTAAGTTCAATGAACTCTCATCAATGAAAATCCCAGCAAATCCTGCAGATCTGTTTGATCTTGAAAAATTCACTTTTGAAAATACTGCTGTCAAGACTAACAGTGCAGGTCCATCAGAGGATACAACACCAGACTATGGGTATGAAATCATCATCCCTCAAAGGTCTGCCACAAAGGGAAAAGCACCAGCTGTTCAAAACAGTTGTCAAAGCTCAACCACTGCTACCTCAACAGTTGTTGACCAAAGTAGCCCATCAAGCACTGCTTCCACATCCTCAAACACTGCTGACAAAAGTCCTCAAACAGTGGATAAAAGTCAGCAGTTGTCCACTTCATTACCTCCTATACCACCACCTTTTGAAGCCACTACTGGATCATCAAAGTCCCCAGCAGTGGTTAGCTCAGATGATATACATTTGCAGCCTTCACCAACCAATGCCATCATACCATATCAAGGAGATTTAATCTTATTGAGATCTCATCCACCTGATCAAATCATTGGCAACATAAATGAAGGGGTACTCACAAGAAGTCAAACCCAAAACATTTATCTTTTTGCTGGTTTTCTATCACTCCATCAGCCAGTCAAGTACCAAGAGGCACTGAAAGACAACAGCTGGGTAGAAGCCATGCAAGAGGAACTCCAACAGTTTAAAAGACAACAAGTATGGGAGCTTGTACCACTGCCAGAAGAGGTTAGTCCCATTGGCACAAAGTGGGTCTTCAAGAACAAAACTGATGAAAGGGGTATTGTTGTCAAGAATAAAGCCAGGCTTGTGGTTCAAGGTTACAGACAGGAAGAGGGGATTGATTATGATGAAACATTTGCCCCTGTTGCAAGATTGGAAGCCATTAGACTGTTCCTGGCCTTTGCTGTCAACCACAATATGAAGGTGTTTCAAATGGATATCAAAAGTGCTTTCCTCTATGGTACAATTCAAGAAGAGGTGTATGTTTGTCAACCTCCAGGTTTTGAGGATCCATTTTATCCAGATCATGTCTACAGACTAAACAAAGCCTTGTATGGCTTGAAACAAGTACCAAGGGCCTGGTATGAAACTCTTTCCAATTTCCTACTCTCAAATGGTTTCAAAAGAGGTACCATTGATAAGACATTGTTTTTAAAATGGAGAGGGAAGGATTTAATGATTGTCCAGATTTATGTGGATGAAATTATTTTTGGAAGCACATGTAACTCAATGTGTGAAGAGTTTAGAGAACTCATGACAGCTGAGTTTGAAATGAGTGCTATGGGTGAGCTGCAATGCTTTCTTGGTCTCCAAGTACAGCAATTGCAAAATGGAACTTTCATTCATCAAACCAAATATGCTAAAGAACTTTTAACCAAATTTGATATGAATGATTGTAAACCATGCAGCACACCCATGGCAACAAATAAGCTGGTCATGTCTGATGAAAAGGATGAGCTGATTGACCAAACACTTTATAGAAGCATGATTGGGTCTTTGTTGTACCTAACTGCATCTAGACCAGACATCATGTTTGCAACATGTGTCTGTGCAAGAAGTCAATCAGCTCCCAGAAAATCAAATCTCATTGCTGTAAAAAGGATCTTCAGATACATAAAAGGTGCTCCCACACTTGGTATCTGGTATCCAGCTAATGGGAACATCAAGCTTTCAGGTTTCTCAGACAGTGACTTTGCTGGATGTCACACCATAAGGAAGTCCACATCAGGAGGGTGCCAGTTTCTAGGTGATTGCTTAGTTTCATGGCAAAGCAAAAAGCAAGCAGCTGTTTCAACATCCACTGCTGAAGCTGAATACATTGCTGCTGCAAGCTGTACAGCCCAACTCCTGTGGCTTCAAAATCAGTTACTGGATTTTGGTATCACTGCCTTAAAGACACCACTTATGTTGGACAGCCAGGCAGCAGAAAATATCATCAAAAATCCAGTTTCCCACTCAACCACCAAACACATCGACATCAGACATCACTTTGTGAGGGATTGCTATGAAAAAGGTTTGATTTCTCTGCATCATGTCCCAACTAAAGACCAGCTAGCTGATGTGCTCACAAAAGCACTTGATACAGCCACTTTTGAAAGTTTGGTCTCTAGGATTGGGATGCTGAACATGGAATAACAAGCAACATCTTGTTTTTCTATGAATAAAAGCAACAAAATGTTTTCAGAAAATCAAAACTCCATCCTTAAAAATAGCTAAAAATGAAAATTTTTCATTAAAAGTTCTTACAAGTCTGCCATTAACCACTGATGGTTCAAAAGTCTGCTCTACTTCAAAAGTCTGTCCACTGCTGAAAGTCAACCCCTGCTCTCTCATTATCTTGATAAACTCTGTTGTTCAAAAGCAGTGTCTTATCCACTGATATGCTATCCACTGATAGTGAAAATCATCCACTGCTTTCATACCACTGCCTTCATCAGTCACTTTCACAAAAGTACTGTCCTTCACTTTCACCAGGGGTTGTCACGTGGGCAGTACATATTGGTCAGACTTTTTGTAACGGCTGCCACCTCAGCCTTCACTTTCTTCCCTATAAAATCCCCCATTCACCACCAAAACAGGGTTTTACTGTCGAACTGAATTCTTAAAAATTCTCTTCTCAAAGCAGTTTTTCATCTCATTTCTTCACAAATTTCTTCGATCAATCATCCTCAAAATGACAAAATCAAAGAAATATACAAAACCCTCTTCCAAATCATCTTCGAAAACAGTCTCTCAAAAGGCTATCTCCACTGAAATCCCATATAAACCATCTCACAATCTCCTGGGTCTTCTCACAAAACCAGGAACCACCAACGTTTTCGATTCCATCATTGACATCATGGCAAAATCAAAGTACAAAACTTTGTTCACCGTCGATGCACCAATCTATTTGGCAACCCAAAGGGAGTTTTGGAAGAATGCAACCCTTGAAAAACAAGGAGACACTGCTACCACCATAAACTCTTCTATAAAGGGTAAAGCTGTCCAAATCACGCCACAATCCATTTCAGAGGTCTTTCAACTCGGTGATCAGGAAGGTAAAATTTCTTTCACTAAAAACGAGTTACAAACTGACTTCATTGAGAGAGGGTATGAAGCCACAATGATGAAGAAAATTACCTTAGAAAAAGGTTATTTTCCTTCTGTAACCAGATTTTTATTTCATACCCTCCTACTATGTGTTTCAAACAAAACCACTTCTTTCAATGAAATCCCTTTAAAGATTCAAAATCTGGGATATGCAATTCTTCAAGGAGAAAATTTCAACTATTCTCGGGAAATTTTAAAAGATTTGGTTAATAATGTTGAAACAAAATCATTCTTACTGTTTCCAAGGTTTTTAAGTTACTATTTTACAAAGAAATTCAGTAAGGATGATTTAGCTATAATAAACCAAGGTGATTCTACTCAGATAAACAGTTTAACAACTGAAACTTTTTCAAGAATGTTAGCACCTTGCAAAACACAAGCAGAGGTGCCTGAGCAGATTTTAGCAGTTACAACTGCTCCTCAGGTATCTGCTGCTGAGCCCACTGCTCAAGGTGATCAAAGCAACAGCACAACTGCTTTGAAACCCACACCTACTATCTCCAAAAAGCCAAAAAGAAAAACTCAAAAACCCACAAAACCCATCAAAAAGGCAACTCTGGAGGATGAGATACCAGAGCTCCTGCCTGTGACAACACAAATGTCACAAGAAACCAATGCTGCTACTTCCTCACAGCAGTTGGTACAAATATCTCAACCCATAACCACAACTCCTCCTGCTTCTTCACAAAAAGAACAGGTTGTACAAATAGGGTCTCCACATCATGATGCTCTGGAAACACTCGTTTCTATCATCCACAGCTCAATACCCGGGGCAACTCCACTTTCTACACCACCCTTCACATCCACAATTCGCCCACCAACTAAACTGCTGTTGGATGCAATTGATTTGAACCAGGCATTAACCAGTCCTTCTCAATCACCTATCAATGAGAATATACCTCAACCACTGACTGGGTCTGCTGTATCAATCTTTGCTAACCCACCAACACAACCTGAGGAGGTTAGACCCCTTGAGTTACAAGTAACTCTTGGTGGTAATCCAAGTGAAGCAGCCACTACAATTGTTACACCCACTGGGTTACATTTGGACAGTGGTTACATTAATAAGACTTCCTTGGAGGCAATTCCTTTGATAGCACCTCTGTCAACCACCAGTGGATTTATTTATCCTACTGGCAACATCAAAAGGTTGTCAAGTGTTGAAGGAAGAAGACCCCAGTACCAAGACAAAGGGGCATCAGTGGTTAATGTTTGGAGTATATTTCCTACATCAACTACTGATAAAACCACTGCTAGTGGGAAATCAGATGATCCCATTAAATTGGGTGATGATTTAAAGTACCAAAAATTGATGGATCGCATTGAAAAACTTGATAACTCTGTTGCAGAACTCAAAGATATGCTACAACAGGTGTTACAAGTACAAAAGGTACAATCAACTGCTATTCCACCTCAAGCACCTGCTCCACAAAGGGCACCTGCTACAAATGAGCTCTGGGATTTATTTCAACCTTTTCTCCATCAACAAGCAAAACTAGCAGATCAGCAACATGAAAAACATGTACAACAGCTGAGAAATGAAATGGAGTCAAGGTTCAAGAACACTCAGGCTGATTTAAAGGCTCTCAAAACTCAGATCTTGCACACCACTGGCAATGCTCCTCCAAAAGTCCGCTATATTTATCAACTCCCAGAAGATAATGCCAAAAAGGGGGAGAAAATTAAGGAGTGGAAAAAGAAGGGTATAGAGGATGGTCTCTATCTTGAACCAGAAAATTCAAACATGACCAAAAGGATCCCTTTGCCAGATGGCAGCAAGAAAATTGATGTGACAACAAATGCACTAGCAGAAGCAGTTGCAAGTGTAAAAAGGGATAGAGAGGCCAAAAGGAAAGCCAGGGTGGACAGAATGGATCATCCAGATCAGGGTACTTCTGGGTCAAAGGATCATGAAAATCCTGTTGAGAAAAAGAAGAAGCCTACTAGAAAAGTAAGGCAACCCAAATCCATTCCAACCAGAAATTCAAAGTCTGTTCAAAAACCACCATACAAAACAGCTGATGCAACAGGAGTTACAAAAACTACTGCTTGCCAAACAGTTGTTCCATCAACACACACCACTTCAACACACACAACATCCACTGCTTTACCATCATCACCACCAAAAACAACACCTGCTGAGATACAGCAGAAGACCGCAGATGTTATAACATCTGTTGTAATGACAACAGTGGTTGAAACACCAGTTGTTTCAACAGCTGTTAGTCAATCACAATCCACTGCCACTACATCTACCACCACTGTTCCATCCAAAACATCATCAGTCCTTCCTACAAAAAGGAGAAGGCTAATTTTAAAAGATGATGACACATCTCCATCACCAACATCTTCAAAATCCTTGTCACTTGTCACTATTCCAAAACCCATACCTCTCTCTTCAGCTCAAATTATACAATCACTACCTCCTGCTGGTGTCTCATTTCCTCTGGAACTCATTGCAGTCAGAGAAGAAATCAAATCTTTTTATTGTGAAGATGACCCAGCCAAAAGGAGTTTGCCATCAGTTGCAGAATATCCCAGGCCTAACAATATTGAAGAATACTTGAAACTCAAGGCCAAGCAAGCAGAGGATATTGCACTAAAAAACAGAAGAGGGAAATCTGATAGAGAATTTCAACAAAACTATCAGTTTTTACTCTCACAGGTCAATGCTATTGAGCGATTTGCTAAAAATGTATGTCAGCAAATTTCAGAAAGGGCAGATGAGTCCTTGAGAAAAGACTACATTGAAAACATCATGACCTACAAGAAATACAAGGGGGAGAAACACATGTACAAGAACTGGACCATTCCTGAGCTTGAAAAAGAAGCAGCCAGGATTCAAGACATGATAAAAAATAAGGTCAAGCAGACTCCTCCTGAAAAATTCAAACAATTTGAAGCTGAGAAGATGTTAGAGTTAAGGAGAATGAAAGAGGAGCTGATTGCAGCCGATTATGGGTCAAAGAACTCTGTGACAAAGTGGGGAGAAGATAGAGTCAGGGCCACCTACAAAAGGTTGGAAGAACTAAGAAAGAAAGACCCAAATGTTCCACAAAAGCCTGACTACTCCAAAGCAGAGGTCTCAAAAAGACCACCAAAGCTGCAAGTCAAAAGAACCACTGCTCCAGCTGGTGCTGCTATCTACAAAAGAAGGAGCAAAAACCAGTTTAGCATGGAAACAATTCAAGATCTATTAGCTGGAGATGCCATTGTAAAAGCAGGCACGGAAGTAATGATAAAAGAAGATCTTGAATTGGAAAAATCTGCAAGTGCTGCTCAGCCAGCTATGAACAGGCCAGCCTCACCAAATACTTCTGCAAATAAACATCTCCCAAGAAACCCACCAGGCTCAAAAATACAAAAGTGGGAAACTGACAAACAGACCTGCGTAGTGACTTTGCTCAGGTCTGGTGGAGAAGTGGAGAAAATATCAAGGGAATAAGCTCTTGGCCTGAGTCTTGAAGATTTGCAGGATCTCCTTGATCTTCCACTTAGCAGGGATGATGAAGATACAGATGCCCTAGACTTTGAATTACAATTTAAAGGTCAGATAAGGGAGCTGTTGATGAGGCAATAAAGAATTCCACAAATAATGAAGAGTTTTGGCATTATCTGTTCCAGGGGGAGATTGTTGGGATTGAACCCTATCAGAGGAACAGATAATTAAAGCCAAAACTGGATCAGAGCAGTGGATCCAGAATAAGCAGACGATTACAGTTAGTTCATGCAAATCTCTCCCCTTGAAAGTGGTTTTGTATCTGCTGACCTCCTATCTGCTGATCTTACTAAGTGCTGACCTACAACTGCTGCTTTGCATCTACTGACCAATGTCAAAGACTGATAGAAGACCAAAGCTCTGCTGACTCAATCTACTGCCTTGAGTCAAGTACTGCTGATCCGGACAGGCACTGCTGGGTTCACAGCAGTGGAAGGATGCAGCAGCTGTTTAAGTGTCTTTTATGTAAAGAAATGTAATAGCAGTAGTTAGTACATCAGAGTTTGTATAGATCAGAGGTTAGAGTTTTGTTAGGAGGTTAGATGTCCCTTTCATGGTGACGTCAGCTAAGATGCTCAGTGGTTTGCAAGTGCCTATAAATAGTTCAGTACTTTGTACTGTTCTATTAGCTCTTTCACTACATCGTCTTCTTTGCACGAACAAACTACTGAGCTCTGGCTGAGGGGGAGTTTGCATTCATTCATCAATCATTGTAATCGTTGTTGAAACAAATTCAATCTTTCGATTCATTGTGTAAAGATGTTTGATTAAAGTATTACTCTCATTTGATTGTATGCAAAGTTTGTTTTCATCTTAATTCCGCTGCACAACTCTTTCATTTTCATCTTGATTTCAAACGAAAATACAATCAAAAAGAAACTCAGATCCAACAAATTGTAGTCCAATTCCCTTTCATTGAACTAAACCTTTTTAGCAAATAGGGAACATGGTATGGGCCTGTGCTTGTGATTCTCGAATGGCCCAAACAACTAATAAAAGGGCCGGTCAACTTAACTAATTTTCGGTCAACACCCAAGTGGTCAAAATGCTATGGTTGGTCATCTCTACGAATCTCACCATCAAAACAATCGGATCCTTTATTTTTATTCTATCATGAATGAATTAATTCCAACTTTCATCCACTTTCCATTAGTAGTCCCCCATCTTTGCTAAACTCTTTTTAAACGGCTTTCAACTTTTTGCACTTTAGTCCCTCGAGTTTATATAATAGAGATAAGTGGTCTCGACCCAATCATGAAAAATGGCTGCAATTTTTATTCACTCACTGGCGCCACCACACTGCCCAACTGGCTGGTCATTTAATTGTTACTCTTTTTCGCTCCATTTGCACCAACACCTGGCAAAACACAAAATAATATAATATAATACTAAAAGCTAAAAAGAACAAATAAAAACTATACAAAATTATACAATTTACACGGGACAAATATGTGTGTTTTAACCCACATCAGCATGTCGCAACACTACACTCAGATTTATAAGAATAATGTTTTCACAAATCATGAAAAGAAAACAAAATATGTTCAAAATTAACTACGATAATATAATAAAAAAGTAAATTATATACTAGGGCTACAATTTCTTAAAGCATTATATTATACTATTAAAAAACAAGGGAAATGATCAAATAGGAAGTTTATTTTGGCTAGGAAGGTTAGGAAGCAATAGAATTATGACATGTGCCAAAATTTAAAATAAAGAGGAAGGGTATTTTAGTCAATCATATCCTTTCTTCTTCCTTCTTCTCTCAGAAACTTCAAAACCCACCATTTTCAAAACCCACCATCTTCAACTATTTCTTCACTTTCTATCTTAATAATCTCTACATTACAGTGCGATTTTCATCACCAATCAATGATTCAAACACCGATCAACGTGTTCTTCATTTTTTTTTGAAGAAAACCCAGTTTAATTTCATTCAAAAACTCGTTTTTTCCCGTGATTTTGAAGATAATCACTCGATCCGTTCGATTCGATCGCTCGTAAGTGTTTCTATCATTCAAATTTCGTCAATCGTTGAAGATATCGGCTTCGATCCATGTAAGAAATTCTTTAATTTCATTTTTACGATCTGGGTTTTTGATTTAGTCATTGCGTTTTACGATCTTGGCGGGGGTCCGGGGGCGGCAGCCCCTGGTAGCAGGGTCCAAGGGGCAGAGAAAAATTAATTTTCTGGAAATTTGCCTCTGGAAAACTGCATTCGTAGTTCAGACAATTCACAGAAAAATTCTCTAGAAAACTGTAAATTTTCTGTAAGTTTTATGCCATTGCGTTTTTAGAACTGCGTTCCTGGTTCAGACAATTCACAGACAACTATTGTCCTGGTTCAATGCGTTTTAGAGAGAACACTTTCTTTGGTGTTTTTATGACATTGCGTTTTAGAACTAAGACATTTTATGCGTTTTCTGGTAATTGCGTTTTAGAAAAACACATTTTTGAAGTGTTTTTAGTCATTGCGTTTTAGGTAAAACACATTTTTATGTGTTTTCAGTCCATTGCGTTTTAGAAAACAGACATTTTAAGTGTTTTCTGTCCATTGCGTTTTAGAAATAAGACATGTGTTTGTGTTTTTGGTGCATTTCGTTTTAGGTAAAACAAATTTTTATGTGTTTTCAGTCCATTGCGTTTTAGAAACTACACTTTCTTTTGAGTTTTTAAGCTACTACGTTTTAGAATTAAGACATTTCTTTGTGTTTTCTGGCCATTGCGTTTTACAAATAAGACATTTTTTTGTGTTTTTGGTGCATTGCGTTTTAGAAAAATGTCATTTTTAGGGTTTTTTTTCCATTGCGTTTTACGCAACTGAGTTTTCAAATTTTTTTTTCGAAAATATAGCAATAGTATACTCGTTTTAAAGATAAAAAAACGCTCGTTTTTTTGGTGCAATTTTTATAAAAAAAATAATGTCGTATGAAAGAGTTATTAACGTTTAAAAAATGAGGGGAATTGGAGGAGAGAGAAACTATTGCATTGGATTTACTAGAATACCCCTAAACAAACTCACGCGCCTCTTTTCTTTCCTTCAATTTCCCTGATTTAATCTTAGCACTTGATTAACTAAATGGATGGTCAAGATCACTTCCTAGCCTTCTTAGCCAAATAAACTTCCTAGTGTATCTCCACCCTAAAAAACAAAAGGGAAAACATGACCAAAAAACTAAACTATAAGATGACTTTGATAACATGTCTGTTTTCTTGAAGTTCAAATTGGTTAAAAAATAGCAATTTGGGTATTAGCGACCGGGTTTGTTGGACCGAATTTGAAACTCGAGTACATATTAGTTTTTGTTCCTGTGGCTCTAGATTCTAAAATCCAAGAGTCTTTGAAACTGCATAGTGTAATGAGCCAGTTGTTTGTGAAGACCAAGACCAAAAATGTTTATGTTCGAAAGCTGTTGTGCTGAATGGACTGCTTAATCCTACTATTGTTGTTTGCTTGATGATGGCTGATTAAAACCGTTGTTGGGCTTTAGATGGGTTTGGGGTAAAAGTAACCGTGTGGACCTAAGTTGTATCCGAGATCCAGGAAAGAGAGTTGTAGGTCTTATGCTTATGGGGTATTCCTATGTGACAAATTTTTAGTTGGGCCGGTAGCATGCAAGCCGTAATAGTAGATTTTAAAATGGCATTGTGGTTAGGGCTGTTCAAATTGCTCGGCGCTCGACGCTCGTTCGATGCTTGCTCGAAAAATGCTCGGAATTTGCTCGTTCGATTCAGCTCGATTGAAAAAATGCTCGGTTCGGATCGGTTCGGTTTGTAAACGAACCGAGCACGAGCAAAGGTGCGCTCAGTTCGGTTCTACTCGGTTGGCTCGATTTATTTTTTAATATATATATATATATATATACACATATATATTTGCGTGTGTGTATCATTTTTAATGAAATGACTAGAGACCAAGATCAACAGTGTTTGGTCCAAGATCCAAATAGAGCTCATTTAAGTAATTAGAATCAAAATCCAATACCAATAGTCAATTGTCCAATACTTAAACGTCCATTTGAGTAATTGAGTCAAAGTTTCAAATACTAAAATGTGAAGCGTCGATTAGTACTCAAGTCTCAACCCGCCATTCGATCCAGAAGTACAAGACTCTAATCAAAACCCCTCATTGGCCATCGTTATTCGTTTTCTCCATCGTTACTCGCCAAGTCGCAAGGGTTTTACTTCAATCGGTTCATTCAATTTCAAACTTCTGAGAGAACAAGGGTATGTTCAATCGGTCAAGGATTTATCTTCCCGCTTAGTTAATCATGATAGAACTAATTGAGTGTTTTTGTATTCCTTGTTATTTGTTAAATTTTACTTGTGTTCTATTGGACGAAACATCAGCGACGAAAAATGCACTTTATTCTAATAACTAGCACTCTCAACGTCATTTTCCTTGTTTGTTCTGCAACGCTCGATACTCGATCGACGTTCGTTCGAAAAATGCTCGGATCGAAAGGCGCTCGCTCGACTTTTGCTCGGTTGAAAACACGCTCGGTTCGGTTCGGATCGGTTTGTAAATGAACCGAGCACGAGCAAAGGTCTGATCGGTTCGGCTCGGCTCGTGAACAGCCCTAATTGTGGTAGACCCTTAAGGCCCACCATTTTCAATTCGAGACTACACTACACTTGGTGGTTCCATGCCACCATAGCATTTGTAGTCTCTTTACTATTTTGGCTAGAGGTAAAAAAAATGTAAAAAGAACAGATTTGGAAGTGGAACCGATTAAAAAGCCTAGAACAGGTATTGTTACGAATTGCATATTGAGGAACCGGTTATATACTGGTTCAATAACCTATGATTTGCTATAAGTTCCAACCCTGTTATACCCGAACTAGACAAAACCTGAAAATAAGAAAAGAAAAGAAAAATGAAATTGATCACTTTCCTCTAAAAAATCGGGTTTCATATTCAACCTAGTTCTACCTGTAAGACTATGAAAGACTTGATAATCATTATTGAATAAAGGTTACAAATAAAGATATATGAAACCCTAAATACCTAAAGTGGGCCCGTGTGCTCACACTAATAATATAGCCTAATACTCCCCCGCGGTCAAACCGGAAGGAAATGGAAGCAAAGACTGGAAAAACATAAAAAAATAGTCTTCAATCTCGGTCTAAAACATAAGCCAAAATTCCATAATCTTACAATATTCTTCAATCCATAATCTTCAATTATTCACAATTTGGAATGATCCCATCATCCCACATAATTGGTGTTATCTTTTTGAAGATCCATTCTTCATTGATTCTTGGTACATGTGATTAGAAACAGGAGACACTCGACGACTGTTATGGACTAATACCATTGCAAGGTATGGGACTTGTCCCACATCGGTTGTATGGGCAACTGATGTGGGGTTTATATACCAAATGGGCTCTCTCACCCATCAGACTAGTCTTTTGGGTTGTGTTCTCCTGTTTGGTATGTAACATTGGTATCAGAGCCAGAACTCGGAGTGGTGGCCCACGGAGTGGTGGCCTGGAGAGAGCCAGCTGTGACCAACGTGGCCGTGACCAACGAGGCTCGGAGTGGTGGCCCATAGAGTGGTGGCCTGGAAAGAGCCAGCCGTGACCAACATGGCCGTGACCAACGTGGCCGTGACCAACATGGCCGTGACCAACGAGGACGTTGGCCCTTAAGGAGGGTCGATTGTTATGGACTAATACCATTGCAAGGTATGGGACTTGTCCCACATCGGTTGTATGGGCAACTGATGTGGGGTTTATATACCAAATGGGCTCTCTCACCTATCAGACTAGTTTTTTGGGTTGTGTTCTCCTGTTTGGTATGTAACACACTCGACGACCGTAGTCGTGTGGTGGTGAATCAAGGCTAGCAGGCGATAGTCTCTTGGACCTGTAGATCAAGGGAGGAGATCCTAGATCTAAAAAGAAAGAAAGGCCGCTGACCTTGGTCAAGCGACGGTTTCTTAAATTAGTAGATCAAAAGATGAGATCCGTAGATCTAAGAAGAAAGAAAGGCCGGTAATCGTAGTCAAGCGGCGGTCTCTTAGATCCATAGATCAAGAGATGAGATACGTAGATCTAAAAAGAAAGAAAGGCCGGTGACCGTGGTCAAGCGGCGGTCTCTTGGATCCGTAGATCAAGAGACGAGATCCGTAGTTCTAAAAAGAAAAAAAAATCAATCAAACCGTAGTTTGAGGCTTTCAGATTGGAGGACGTGGACCCTGGTCCAGCTAAAACACTTCTAAATTTAAATTAAAAAAAAGGAAGTTGCCGATGCAATTTAGAAGCCATACTTCAGGAACAAACCATAAGAACCATGATGCATGAGTAAACATGGATGAAGATGATGACTATGGATGATGATGAATATGGATGTAATAGATAATTGTATATAATATGAAATTATATGTTATTATTGTCATGTATATGTAAGACCCTAAATCGTATTAGACAAAAAGTCGCAGCGGAAATTCGTGCCTTAAAATTTCTTTCATTACAAACGTCTTGACTTACTTGAAGGTTCGTTTTAATATGTATCTTTTACAAAAATAAGGCATAAGTCTTGTTTACTAATAATACATACTCAATTATTCCCGTACAATCTATCCTGTGACTCGGTCTTCGATCTCTATTCCTTGTGATAATCACCCGTGATCCGTATAACCTACACTCACACATTCATTCATAACATTAGCACACATTATATAAACAAGATTCATTCACACACACTTCATTTTACATCATTTTCCAAACTTTAAGCATTTCATCTGCGTATCCATTTCCTGGTGACGCTTCAATAATGTACCTGCATTACTTTTCATTCTCAAGGTACACCATTAATAATGTTAACACTCAACGTCTCTAAAACAGGCATACATACGTACTTACATACAAACATACATACACATCTACATCCATACATACCTTTCCTACAGCTTTACATACGTGCATACACTCATATATGTCTTTATGCATACATACATACATACACAACTACATACATACATACCTTTCCTACGTCTTTACATACATGCATACACTCGTACCTATCTTTATACATACATACATACCTTTCCTACGTCTTTACATACATGCATACACTCGTACCTATCTTTATACATACATACATTCATAACTACATACGTACCTGCCTTTCCTACATCTTTACATACATGCATACACTCGTACATCTCTTTATATATACATACATACATACATACATACATACATACATACATACCTACCTTTACAGACACGTACTAGATCACACGTACCTCTTACATACACATACATTATTTATTTGGAGCTTAGGTTTAGATTTATAGCCCATAAACATCTAAGGATTGATCAAAATCATGTTTAGAAAGTCCGCCGTAGTCCACGGATAACAAACCGAAGCCTACGACACATAAATCAACCTAAATCACAAATTTCAGACTTTTGGACTTGGGGAGGTCGACGGCGACGGCCCTAGGGCCCGTCGGCGACGGCCTGTAGTTTTTCCCGTCGGCCAAAACCGCGTAGACAGGTAAATAAGGCGTCTGAGAAAAACAGACTTTCCCTTGCTCGTCGGCGACGGCCTCCTTGCCCGTCGGCGACGGCCTCTCTAAAATGCATTTTCCTGCAGATCCGTTTCGACGTCCGAACGCACTAAAACGCGCATAACTTTCGAACCGTTTACCCGTTTAACCTCCCGTTTCTTCCTACATGCTTGTAAATTCACATTCTATCATATAAACTTAAAATCCCAAATCCAGATTAAAGAAAATTCTTATCTTACGCTCTATCGGCTTATTATCATTTCCTAATTATTTGACCCGTTATGGGTATTTGCGCATTAACTGGTCTAAGACTCGCAAGACCATACTTCCCACCTCCATACTTGTCCAGAACATTACACCAATCATATAGCTTGTTTCTAAACCACTTATTAAGATCGTTTGCCCAAAATACCCATCAAGGGCATTTTGGTCAACTTTAAATCCCATCCTTCACGACGTAAGACTACGACACATAATTGACCTCAACCATCATGTTTAGTTAATTAAATCACCATATAACTTAATCGAACATAAGAAGTGATTACAGAAATCACTTACCTTACGCGTCCGTACTCGTATCTAATTCCTTGCCTCTTCTTGACCCGTTAGCCTTTCTCGCTTGAGTCCGTCTTGACATGATTCCTATACTTTCATGTCACCATCACATTCTCGTTAGTATACCCAATTGTACCCTTAACGATCATACCAATCACATAATCCACACTTAACTTCCCTTAGTCATTTCTAACAAGCATACTACACAAAAATCAACTTCATATCCTTTCCAACTCATGTAATTCATCATGTAATCACAAATAACGCATATTAACATAACATGTACCAAACGACTTCCTATAATCCTACCTTTACGACAACGAGTCAAATCACGTTACTTATACTTAGTTGACTTTTGAGAGTCAACTATTTACCATATTTAATTATCGACTTATCATCATATACCCGTAACATCATAGTCGACTATACGGACGATATTATAAACATTTGATCATACACTTGGTGTGAGTACCACCTTCTAAGCATAACGTACAACTAGCTTATACATAAATCTTCTAAGTTCATATATAATTCATCAAATCCTACTACTAATCAACATATAACATTCACACATGAACATCAAACATATCACCACCACATTTCTCTCAATTCAACTTACAAGAATTCATCATATCCATCATAATTCATCAACAATCAACAAGAATTGAACATGGATGATCATTCAAGTCATCATCCTTACTTTAATAAGTGGGTTTCACCTCTAAACATCAAATTAACACAAACCATACATAACCTATGTTCTATATGATGATTCTAACACTTATACATGATCAATTTCACCTTAACTTACGGATTAGAACATAACCCACTTCACACATGATCACCAATCTTTGATTTAAGACATACCTTACGATCCCCTTGTGAAGGTGATCACTAATTCATGCTTGGTTGTGAATTTGGGCCTTGATTCATTCCTCAATTTGAAGCTTTTGATGAACTAGGGTTTGGGGCTCTTGAGAGCCCCTGATCGATCTATCCAGAACACACACGAAGGTGTGTGTGTGTGTGTGTGTGTGATCTTTTCCTTTTAATAACTAAACTTTCATTTGTTCCACTTTAGCCCCCTCGGGTTTACCTTTAAAGCATAACTAACACTACCCTCATCATTTAATACTTTTGACCATACCCTTAACTAGGTTAAATAACATAGTTATTTATTTCATGACATGTCAACTAAGAACATACGACAAATATTAACATTCAGATTTTGGGGCGTTACAAGTCTACCACCCTTAAACAAGGTTTCGTCCCTGAAACCTTTCTTACCTCTATTTAACACTAATTAATTCTTCTCTACGTCCCATCAACACTACCGCTAGCCCATCACAACGACTATCTTTCTTTCTTAAAGAACCCGTTCCGGAGTTCTTATTAGTGTCGCTTTCACTAATGACGCTAATTCCTAACAGCCTTCATAGCTAATGGTTCAATCATCATTCTATTACTCATATATCATATGCATCATATATCTTTTGTTTACTTGAAACCATTACAACATCCCATTACTAACATTCCCATTTGTTCATTTCAACATTCCTAATGTTTTCATCGACTATACGATCTTGCATCGTAATTTGCATATGCTCAGATATGTTTAACTCTAACTAATACGTCATAGTAATGGGTAACTATACATTCTCGATTCATAAACTATTCATATAATTGGCTTTTTCTTAACAAGTCCATACTTTTCATACCATACATTCACGTAACATTCTCATTTCCTTGACCGGTTAATAACGGGTCAATATACACACTTCCTCAATCTGTAATCCTACATACATTTGTATGATCCGTTCATAACGGATCTACTATCTTCTTCTCATTTCTTAAAAGATTACATTCTCTATATGCATTGTATAATATTTAACTCTTGCGTCGTCACCACAACAAAACTACTTGTACATAACCACACCTACATGCAAGTCCCTAACGTTAACCTTATTCCATAGTTTCTACAGTGACTTGTGTCTTGCATACTTCTACGCTACCTTTAGATCATTTCGTTCATTTCATATTACTATTGCTTTCACTTCATGCATTACTTAATTTACATATATAAATGTGTCATACCAGTTCATATCTATCCAACATAAGTTAAATATTTTTACTAACCTCTTTTTCATTTCCCAAACCAACGATCCGTAACTCAGATCGATCATTTTCCCCTCGATCACTAGCCATAACATGTTAGTTTTCATTCATCTGTGTAACGAGCTTCCGCTCGTGCACATCCTTTCACCAATTCAATTGGTTTCATCACATTAATAGTTCTAGCATTATCATTAATCAACATCGGCGGTTAGCATATGTCATATAGACATTCATTACACTAGGTGATTACCCACCTATATCTTTTCTACAATTTCCTACGTACCTACTATAACGTACCACACATTCTAACTCTTACATGCAATCCTTTCATTCTATTAATCATTTCGCCAACTGAAGTACACGTTCGTACTTCCTTCCATTCATGCTTACTTGCAAAGACCTTATTACATCGTTTCAATATTTCTTCCCAAGCTTACCATTCCCGCCCATACTCAAGTTATTGTCCGGGTCACAGCCCTTCATCATTCTGACTTCTAAGAGTCAATTACTAACACATCTAACACGTAACTTATACAAAACTCCGTCTATTATACTATCACCTTTTACTTAATACTTATTTCTATGACCCATTCGACTCAATCTTGGTCAAACTGTCGACATCTTCTTAGGCAGATTAATTTCATTCTTTTTATATTTTTGAATCCGTCTCACGGATTCAGACGCATCATTCATGCTTTTTCATTCCTTGAATCCGCCTTACGGATTCAAACATTATATTCATGCCTTCCTTCCTTCTATGACTTGAATCCATCTAATGGATTCAATCATAACATTCACATCTTTCATTCCTTACATGTGTTGAATCCGTTTCGCAGATTCAGACATATCATCTCTACATTTCCTTTCCTTGAATCCGTTTTACGGTTTCAAACATTCCATTCATGCCTTTCATCACTTGAATCCGTCTCACGGATTCAAACATTGCATTCATACCTTTCATCCTTGAATCTGTCTCACGGATTCAAACATATCATTCATATCTTATCGATCCGTACTTAATTACGGATTCCACATTCTTCATTCTTATCAGGCATGTTTTCATACTTTCATAGTACTCTCAATTCCCCGAGAGTCTTACTTCCCATTTCACCCACACGCCCGCCTGCTACCTAACTCTACCGGACATACCTGTAACAATCATCATGATCTCACGAACGTCATACGTTTCTCGTGTACTGGCCAGGTACACAATCCACATAGTAGTTTCGTGCCTTCATGTAATTGTCACCTTATGTCCGTAGACTTAGGTTTCGGCGCGTGTATCACTTTCAGTACTTCATTACTATACAATCATTGACGTTCATTTAAAATTTTCCTTCCCTTAATGAGTTCTTACCATTACAATGCCCACATATTAAATTCACGTACCTGGGGCTCATTTGCCTATTTGCCTCTTGACTGTTCTAGTCATTCATCCTAAACTGCATTCACGGATCATCCTCTTCCAACACTTATGCTTACCTTGCACATACAAAACCGTCAGTTTCTTTATACGTACACATAAGTACCTACTTACATTAGCCTTTACCTTTGGATCTTAACCGAGTCTTAGATTGTACGGATTTCTTATCTCAAGAGCACACAAGTTTGAGTTCAAGTACTTACCTTCTCTTACTTGATTCCCTCAAACCAGGGCTCTGATACCAACTTGTAAGACCCTAAATCGTATTAGACAAAAAGTCACAGCGGAAATTCGTGCCTTAAAATTTCTTTCATTACAAACGTCTTGACTTACTTGAAGGTTCGTTTTAACATGTATCTTTTACAAAAATAAGGCATAAGTCCTGTTTACTAATAATACATACTCAATTATTCCCGTACAATCTATCCTGTGACTCGGTCTTCGATCTCTATTCCTTGTGATAATCACCCGTGATCCGTATAACCTGCACTCACACATTCATTCATAACATTAGCACACATTATATAAACAAGATTCATTCACACACACTTCATTTTACATCATTTTCCAAATCCAGAGCATTTCATCTGCGTATCCATTTCCTGGTGAAGCTTCAATAATGTACCTGCATTACTTTTCATTCTCAAGGTACACCATTAATAATGTTAACACTCAACGTCTCTAAATCAGGCATACATACGTACTTACATACAAACATACATACACATCTACATCCATACATACCTTTCCTACAGCTTTACATACGTGCATACACTCATATATGTCTTTATGCATACATACATACACAACTACATACATACATACCTTTCCTACGTCTTTACATACATGCATACACTCGTACCTATCTTTATACATACATACATTCATAACTACATACGTACCTGCCTTTCCTACATCTTTACATACATGCATACACTCGTACATCTCTTTATATATACATACATACATACATACATACATACCTTTACAGACACGTACTAGATCACACGTACCTCTTACATACACATACATTATTTATATGGAGCTTAGGTTTAGATTTATAGCCCATAAACATCTAAGGATTGATCAAAATCATGTTTAGAAAGTCCGCCGTAGTCCACGGATAACAAACCGAAGCCTACGACACATAAATCAACCTAAATCACAAATTTCAGACTTTTGGACTTGGGGAGGTCGTCGGCGACGGCGCTAGGGCCCGTCGGCGACGGCCTGTAGTTTTTCCCGTCGGCCAAAACCCCGTAGACAGGTAAATAAGGCGTCTGAGAAAAACAGACTTTCCCTTGCCCGTCGGCGACGGCCTCTCTAAAATGCATTTTCCTGCAGATCCGTTTCGACGTCCGAACGCACTAAAACGCGCATAACTTTCGAACCGTTTACCCGTTTAACCTCCCGTTTCTTCCTACATGCTTGTAAATTCACATTCTATCATATAAACTTAAAATCCCAAATCCAGATTAAGGAAATTCTTATCTTACGCTCTATCGGCTTATTATCATTTCCTAATTATTTGACCCGTTATGGGTATTTGCGCATTAATTGGTCTAAGACTAGCAAGACCATACTTCCCACCTCCATACTTGTCCAGAACATTACACCAATCATATAGCTTGTTTCTAAACCACTTATTAAGATCGTTTGCCCAAAATACCCATAAGGGCATTTTGGTCAACTTCAAATCCCATCCTTCACGACGTAAGACTACGACACATAATTGACCTCAACCATCATGTTTAGTTAATTAAAACACCATATAACTTAATCGAACATAAGAAGTGATTACAGAAATCACTTACCTTACGCGTCCGTACTCGTATCCAATTCCTTGCCTCTTCTTGACCCGTTAGCCTTTCTCGCTTGAGTCCGTCTTGACATGATTCCTATACTTTCATGTCACCATCACATTCTCGTTAGTATACCCAATTGTACGCTTAACGATCATACCAATCACATAATCCACACTTAACTTCCCTTAGTCATTTCTAACAAGCATACTACACAAAAATCAACTTCATATCCTTTCCAACTCATGTAATTAATCATGTAATCACAAATAACGCATATTAACATAACATGTACCAATCGACTTCCTATAATCCTACCTTTACGACAACGAGTCAAATCACGTTACTTATACTTAGTTGACTTTTGAGAGTCAACTATTTACCATATTTAATTATCGACTTATCATCATATACCCGTAACATCATAGTCGACTATACGGACGATATTATAAACATTTGATCATACACTTGGTGTGAGTACCACCTTCTAAGCATAACGTACAACTAGCTTATACATAAATCTTCTAAGTTCATATATAATTCATCAAATCCTACTACTAATCAACATATAACATTCACACATGAACATCAAACATATCACCACCACATTTCTCTCAATTCAACTTACAAGAATTCATCATATCCATCATAATTCATCAACAATCAACAAGAATTGAACATGGATGATCATTCAAGTCATCATCCTTACTTTAATAAGTGGGTTTCACCTCTAAACATCAAATTAACACAAACCATACATAACCTATGTTCTATATGATGATTATAACACTTATACATGATCAATTTCACCTTAACTTACGGATTAGAACATAACCCACTTCACACATGATCACCAATCTTTGTTTTAAGACATACCTTACGATCCCCTTGTGAAGGTGATCACTAATTCATGCTCGGTTGTGAATTTGGGCCTTGATTCATTCCTCAATTTGAAGCTTTTGATGAACTAGGGTTTGGGGCTCTTGAGAGCCCCTGATCGATCTATCCAGAACACACACGAAGGTGTGTGTGTGTGTGTGTGTGATCTTTTCCTTTTAATAACTAAACTTTCATTTGTTCCACTTTAGCCCCCTCGGGTTTACCTTTAAAGCATAACTAACACTACCCTCATTATTTAATACTTTTGACCATACCCTTAACTAGGTTAAATAACCTAGTTATTTATTTCATGACATGTCAACTAAGAACATACGACAAATATTAACATTCAGATTTTGGGGCGTTACAGTATATCTCTCCTCAATATGAGGAGATTTCATTGTAACCTATATATATTCGTTTATGATTAATGAGAAGGCAAGGGTTTTGAATTCTCACATGGTATCAGAGCCGACTGGGCGTACACTGACGCCGACTGGGCGGGGTGTCCGGATACAAGGCGGTCTACCTCAGGTTATTGCGTCTACTTAGGCCCTATATTATCTCATGGTTGTCTAAACGTCAATCAGTTATTTCTCGGTCCATTGCGGAGGTAGAATATCGGGGGTCGCTAATGTGGTTGCGGAAATTTGTTGTCTTCGCAATCTTTTGCTGGAATTACACAGGCCAATAACCACCGCTAGTCTGGTATATTGTGATAATATCAGTGCGATCTATCTATCCGGAAACCCCGTTCAGCATCAACGTACAAAACACATAGAGCTGGATATTCATTTTGTTCGTGACCTGGTCCAACGTGGTTCTGTTCGGATCCTACACATCCCCACGCGTTTTCAAGTCGCTGACATATTCATGAAAGGTTTACCTAAAGTATTATTTGACGATTTTCGATCCAGTCTCAGCATTCGGCCTCCTCTAGCTTCGACTGCGGGGGTGTAATAGATAATTGTATATAATAGGAAATTATATGTTATTATTGTCATGTATATCTCTCCTCAATATGAGGAGATTTCATTGTAACCTATATATATTCGTTTATGATTAATGAGAAGGCAAGGGTTTTTAATTCTCACAGGATGCATGGAATGTATAAATCTCTAAGTCACTAATATGTATCCCACCACGTTGAATAAAAGGACGATTTTTTAGGAAAAATGCCTTGAATAGAACCGAGAAAGAGAGACTTTATTTAGGATCGAGGAACATAGAAATAACTGAAGAAAAATAAAACGAAGGTGGGACAGGGCGGCGGCGGCGGCGGTGGCGGCACGCTGCCAGTCTAGGGTTTGAACTCGGTGGTGACGACTAGGGCTTGTATTTTGTGTGGCGCAGCGGAAACACTGATACCATGTAAGACTTTGAAAAACTTGATGATCATTATTAAATAAAGGTTAAATATAAAGATAATATGAAATTCTAAATACCTAAAGTGGGCTCATGGGCTCACACTAATAATATAGTCTAAAACTACCAATGCCCAGTTATTGACTCGTTGACTGGATCCAGGATCGATTTAAACACAGGGTCAGTTTTGAAAAATAAAAAATAAAACCCAGTGTGATGCACCTCTAAATCGGGTTTATTTAATACCCGACTCTACCCACAAGTTATATATTAGTCCCAACCTCGTAATACCCAACCCTAACTGGTTACGACCAGATATGAAAATCATAACTTCATAGAACCAATCATTTTTCCTCTCCAAAAACCGGTTTCATACTCAACCCAACTCCATCAATACCTAGTTATTGACAAATTGACCGGTATCGGAATCGGTTTCAACTCTGAGCCGGTTTGAAAAAAAAACCCGGGTTTCGTGCACCTATAATTTTAGCCACTGACTCTGATTAAAATAATATCACAATTCACTTTTTTTGAACGGCAAATTAGGATCACTGACGGACCACTAGAGTATCATCGTGCCACCAGCAGAACCACCCGATCATATCCATAATGCATATACACCAATTCAGGAGGAAACCCAATAAATCTGGGAAAACCCCCTTAATATCACAATTCACTTGAGGCCCACGAACTACTTTTTAATGTTGTAGCCTCCCTAGTTGACTCAGCCTGCCCACCAATTTCATCAATATTTTTATCGACAATAATTAAACAATCCCTTATCAATTATGCGTATCAACTTTATCTTTGGAAACTTCATGAGCGGTACCAACTTCATCTTTGGAAACTTCATGAGTGGTACCAATTTGAATTTAAATTTTGTTTGCACATGGAAATATTGAGTTTTCCCAAGACTCTAGTTCCAAAAGTATTCCTACTGTTCCGGTGAATATTGTTGACCAACGTTTGTTGAAAATAAATCTAAGAGTTAAGTGTTATTTTTTTTTTCTTCAAATTTCAAATTTATATAATTTCCGTCGTTGACATTCTTGAAACATGTCAGTTCCATCCAAAAAAGCATGAGTTAACTGTCATTTTCGTCTCTGTGGTTTGTCTAATTATTCGATTTAACATTAGTTTTTTTTGGATGGAACTGGTATCTTTCAAGAATGTCAATGACGAAAATGATACAAAATTGAAATTTGGCCTGACATAATTGGAAAAACCATAGATACGGAAATGACAGTTAACTCTAAATCTAATGTAACACTAATGGAAGTCAATACATACCCATCTACACGTATTTTGATGAAGCACATGTTGGAGTAGATTTGATGTATTCCAAAAGTTCCATTGGCTTGAGAGTGGTCACCACCATTTGATGCTTTTGTGGGGGATAATAATTATCATTGTTTAATTTAATAGAGACTCTGATATTCGATATTCCAGATTTGTTGTTGTTGAGAAGTAGTTGTTTGTAGCAGCCGCAGGCGGCCAAAAAAGGAGAGAAGGTCATTTTTATGTGGTCACGGTGGAGGGTATCATTCAATCAGTTTAGAGTGTTTGAGTCATTCTCTACCTGAAGGGGTAAGGTCCCAAAAACCTCATATCAAGTACTTGTGACCATACCACAACTTTATCTCTTAACCCGCTTTTGACCTTGCGCGGCCGCGCAACTGGTCCCACAGAGAGAGCTTAAGAAAAAGATAGCAGGCCACACTTACGCGCTAAAAGGAAAATCATGAATCCTTGCGCCTTCCTCCATAACAGACAAAGGATGAGAATCCTAGTTTAACACCTCCGCTTAAATAATATCCAGACTTGGATATTATTTATTACACCGATACCACACGATAAGGAATCACACTGGATTATGGCAATAACCTTCTAGAAGACTCAATCGTGCACCACTAGACGGTTATAACCGTCTGGGACACGTGTCAACATCTCAGGGCTCCCTGAAATCACAATGATGGTATGGAATTGGAGAGAAACCACCACTTGCCCACGTTCCACGTGGCAATTCCCCAGCCATTGATCTAAACAGTAATCCGTGTGCTCCCACATCAGATCCAGAAGATTAACGGAAGGAAAAATAACCGCTTACGGGGTTAGCATCTTCCGTTAATATTTCAACAACGAGTTTTCCCGCCCAAACTCCCGGTTATAAATATGTGAGTAATTCAGGTATGAACTTCAAGTTACACTCACTTCATCAATACTTCTTCTTCTTCATAAACACATACTTATTCTCACGCCGGAGTCGGGTCACGGAGAAAACCTCCATTTTCCCCGTGATGAGGCTAACGGTGTTCTGTTTTGCAGTGTTCACCGGAGAAGAAGACTGGTCCCTTTGAATCAAACGAGAGAGAAACACCCTTTTATACAGAACCTAACCCCCTGGATAACTTGATTCCGGTCATTATCCAGTGTTTCTTCATTGGCGCCCACCGATTTCTCTGTTTCATCCGTTTTCTCTCGTTTTTTGATCTACCCTGTTGATTCCATTTGTACATGGAAGAAACTTCATCTTATCGGCAATCCGGCCCTCGGCCGAATTTCGTTAACAACGTCCAGGTTGAAGGTGTTGCAGAAGAAGCCTCAGATGATAACGAGGTACAATACAATCATCTGAACGAACCTATCACCCCAGGGGTACGGCCAGAGATCCCTGTAAACTCAATTCTGCCCCTAGGAGAAACCCCAATCTCCTGGTACGTCAGGTCTCAAGGGGCACTAAATGCAGTATACACACAATTGTGTGCACAAACTGTTCCCCAAACTCAATCACGAAGGCCAGGATCTCGTGCTCATGCTTCTCAACGTGATGGCCCATCCCACGTCCAGATCGAAGACACGGAGGTTTACTCTAGATTTCCATCGAGATACGAGTATACTCAATCAGAAAGTCGTCGAAGAGAGCATCGAGACGAGTCACACCCTCACCGGAGACCATCAGTTCACACCAGGTTGGGTTCTCAACGGAGCACCCACACCAGTGAATATGATCCAACGTACCGTGTAGGTGAAAGTGCCAGCGTGTTTAGTCGGTTACAACCGAATTACAACAAGTGTAAACCCCGTGCGGTTTACAATCCCGAGGCTGAGCACAATTATGATCTAATTTATCGTCCTGCGGAGGCGGCGGAAAATTCAAAATTTATTACCGAAATTGCTATGGCCCCGCTAGAGAAAGCAAAGCTACCGTCGAACGTGGGTAAGTTCAACGGAATGACAGACCCAGATGATCATTTACGAGTTTTCACAAGCGCAGGGCTGGTAGGAGGCTGGTGTCACGACCCCCGACCCACCCTGGACGGAATCGGGAGCCGCGAACAGCCAAGTGGTACCGGTGATTATTTTGAAAAATATTGCAGCGGAAATTTCATCAGGACCGTGAGTTAGGAAAAATATCAGAGTTTAGAAAACACCGGATTTTATTTATTAAATAGATGGGATAAACCTAATTACATAAAACAATATTTCATAATTTGATTTAATTAATAAAATAAGCCACTTCTTGAAGCCCTTCAGTGCGGGATCCAACTCTTACTCCAATCTACTGTAATTACCTGAAACGCGTTTTAAAAAGGTTTTGTCAGCAGGAAATACTGGTGAGTTCATTCATTTTGCTTAAAACGACGCATTTTTTATAATCTACAGTATTAAGAGAGATTACAATGTTTCTGATATCAACCAACTACCCACAGTATTTGTCACTCGACCCATTGGCCCTCCCGTTGTCCAATGGTGTCTGTGACTATGGTCATATCACCCCTTGGCTAACTCGTTGTCCAATGGTGAAGATTATCAAGTAATGTATATAAAACCCCACATACCGGCTGTAACTTGGTGATTACATAAACTTAATCACTGTAATTATAACTTTGAAAATAAACATGCTTTTGTAAACAAATTTGATAAAAAGAGAATGACTCACATTATAAGCATGCAGATTTATACGGGCAAAGTTTAGTCTACAGATAAGCCTTGATATATTGCAGATTTATACAGGCAGAGCTTAGCCTATTGATTAGCCTTGTAACCTAGTGCACACGAACTAGGTAAGTAACTAATACAGCAATTACGATAACTCACGAGATTAAAACCCTCACAACAAATGACAAAGTGCAATCACTTAAACATCCATCGGATTCACAATGAATGACAGAGTATTCCCCGAGTTCGGGTGGTACTCAAACATCCTGTCGGAATCACGACTAATGACAAAGGATAGCACTTAAACATCCGGTCGGATAGTTTCAATCGATCGGACATTGAATCGTAGCAGCGATCGAGTTAATACCCGGTATCATAGCAGAATTCGAGCTAGTGTGTGTTTTGTAGTAAACAGGCAATATCTCGAAGTGTAAGACGAATTTTAACGCCGTTCCAACTCCAGAAATCAAGTCCCAACATCCTCTATTTATACTGAGATTTTGACCCCCTCGCGTGACGCGAGGGGTCACCCTGGGGACGTCGCGTGGCGCGACGGGTCACATTTCATCATAAGGTTGCCACGTGTGTTTGTAGCCCAGCTGAGTCGACGGATCGAAGAAATTCGATTTAGACAGCAAGATATGTGGATAATCGTCGAGTAGGGAATACCCCCCCTGAGTTTTAGGGGCCCTGATCCTTATTCTGATTGTTCTGAAAATTTTAGGGTTTATGTAGGATTACTTAGGGGTCTTAACTAAGGTTTCCTTGTGAACAAAATATAATAATAAATAATAGTTTTGGTGAGAGTTGTTATGGTTTGGGACAAAAAAGGGAATAAAACGGTTAGAAAAGAGAATGGACCCACTTTGTAACTTTAGGGTTCTACTAGAAAATCTCCTGGTAGAATTTTGGGTATAACTTCTGAACTATAAAAAATATATAATGCACTCGTGTTAAGTATAGTACCCCTCATTCAACCTTGTCCCTATGTCACGAGACAGAACCCCAACGAACTTAGTCAGGTAGGGCCTTGACATGTGTTATGGGGCTCAGATCAATCGGACCGGGTAGCGGTGATCGGGAGTTAAAACACTTAAAACAAACTAGAGCCTTATTATTATTTAGGTGTAAATACAAAATAAAAATATGAATATCTATAGAGAAAGTGAGATCGAGATGTAAGAGTAATACTATTGAATTGTTCTATATTTATAGTAAAAGGGTATGAAGACACCTGTGAAAGTTGAAGTAGAAATTTTGAGTATTTGTCATCCATGCATGTATTTTGGATTTCCTATGGACACGTATAACTTTATATTTATTTGAGTCTTATCTTGACATGAATACAAAACTTTTTCAAACAACTTTCATTTGAAATTTTATTATTTTATTTTTCATTCGTAAGTTTTTAGATTTTATTATTATTATTATTTATATATTATAATTAATTTAACTGCTTCAGTTATTTGGCTCGTATAACTTTTAAAATATGGCGTTCTAGAAAATAATAAATATATCACCAGAACGAGAATAATCTTATCTACATTTGGGTCTAAGTTTCTTTAAAAATAGAGTAGGTTCAAAATACAATGTATTTTTATATTTTAATTATTATACGGTTCCTAGGCCCATCTAGGAACTTCATATTTCTAATAGTCGACTTACCCGTAATATACCTGTCTAATAATATAAGTTTTTATAGACTTTTATTTTATTAGAAAGGTCACCCATATACAAGCCAATTAATTTTAGTATAATATTTCAACCAACTATGTATAAAATAGTTTTTAAAACTATTTGAGTCGAATAATTATATTAAAAATAAAATAGTTACTAGTGGCTAATAAATTTAAACAACCCTAAAATTCTTTTATGGTAAAAATAGGAATGTTACAGCTGGACCCTACCATTATGGTGCCACCTTTTCGTCCAAACCCTTACAGGCGCTGCAAGAATCTGATTCGACAACTTGGCCATCGGAAAAATCACGTCACGGAAAGATTTGCGCGAGAAGTTTCTGGTCCATTTCAGCCAACAAAGGCGATCCATCTGCGACACAGCGGATGTGATGAACATCTGGTGTCCTGATGATGAAAGTCTAGAAGACTTCATCACCCGATATAACAAAGAGGTACTCGAGATCGGGGACGTCCATGAGCAGTTGATTCGCGCTCAATTTAAATACGCAGTTAGATGCGACGATATGATAAAAGTCCTATCTGGGACGGAAGTGTCACACCCTGTCTTTTGCGGAAGCGTACGATGTGTGACTAGTTTGTTATCATTGCATTCAATCATAATAGACAACTACATGATCAAAACGATGTTCATCCATTCATGAAAAATTTGAGTATTACAAATACTCGTTATTCAAGTTTTAAAAACACAACTTACAATTCAACAAAGTGGATGACATCTAAACTTGAAGTCTACTTCTAGCTATGACACTTGCGCCCAAGATCCATCCTGTCACCTGAAATACATGTAATTTTGGAAAACATCAACATAACGTTGAGCGAGTTCATGCGTTTTTGTATTTCACGTTTGTATACTTTGTATGAAAACATAGTGTGTCTCATGTATAATTCAAGTTTTTCTTGAGTACCCCACGTACTCAAGTATAATTCCCGTTTTCTTGAATACCCCACGTACTCAAGTATCATTCAAGTTTTCTTGAGTACCCCATGTATTAAATGATTGTCTATACAAGGACATTAAGGTACGTGAGGACATAGGGAGCATTAGTATATTCTCCTTCAAGGCATGTGAGGACATAGGGAGCATTAGTATTTTCTCCCTCAAGGCATGTGAGGACATAGGGAGCATTAGTGTTTTCTCCCTCAAGGCATGTGAGAACATAGGGAGCATTAGTATTTTCTCCTTTAACTGTGTCGATTACCCTCGACTGTGTCGATTAACCTCGACTGCGTCAATTTCCCTCGACTGTGTCGATTTCCCTCGACTGTGTCGATTACCCTCGACTGTGTCGATTAACCTCGACTGTGTCGATTTCCCTCGACTGGGACACCGAAGCACTCATGAGGTCACATAAGGACCATGAGTGGGGCTCGGCCGTACCCGTTAGATCTAACCCTCGTCCCTAATTAAGTATTAATGGCATCTCAATATCTAGTTTAAGCTCACATGATCTAGTATTTTCTAGGCATTTCTTAAAGTACATCGTACTCGGTACTCATTCTCATCAAGAGTACTTCTCGTATTTTTTTGTATTCTCAAATCATATTGCACTCGGTACTCGTTCTCACCAAGAGTGCTTCTTGTATTTTTACCATTTGTAAAAATTGTAATATGTGTAACATGTATTTCACCCCCGAGAGTTATAAAACCAAAAACAGTTAAAGAAAAGGGGGAGCATGAACTCACAACTTTGCGTTCCTTGCGTCGTAAACTTCACCGGATTTGCTTAGCTAGCGTCGTGACCTAAACGTGTTTTATTAACGTTAGTCACTAGACTTGTGTCGCACAAGTACAAGTCACTATCTTTTGTGTACGTATTCTTGTGTTAAAAATAAGTTATATTTTTTTAACTAAGTGTCTTACTTATATTATTTTCTCAAAAATAAATATAAGTATTTTGTATTTTGCACTTTGCACCCGAATTATGTATTTTGTCTAAGTATGTGATACACTCTAATTTACACATATTTTAGTTCCCCGTTTTACCCCTATTTTATGCGTTTTTGGCCGTAAAACCGTCGTTCGGATACTTATTTATCTACATTTGTGTTTACAGGCCTAAAACTGCATTCCAGACAAGATGATAGCAAAAACGAGGACTTTCCGGACAAAACGACAAAGCTGCGGACTTTCTGTTAAGGATTCTGAACTGGGCCTGTGGAACGACCGTTCCACCTGATGCACGGTCGTGCATCTCCGACAACGCTGATCATCTCGGCAATGAACGATCGGTGCAGCTGGGCGTTCCAGGGAAACAAGCAATTTGGTGAAGAACGGTCGTTCCATCTGAGGAACGACCGTGCGTCTCCGGTGAATCAACAGAGTCTCGGAACTGAACGGTAGGTGCGACTTGGCGTGCAACATGAAGCCCGGAACTGAACGACCGTTCCACACAAAGAACGGTCGTGCCATTTCAGATCTGGTCAACGATCCTATGACGTATGCGGTATGGTGACCCATGTCCAATAATTGAATAAAGTGAACGGTCGTTCCACAGGGAGAACGACCGTGCAACAGCAAAAAGTATAAAAACACAGCAGAAACATTCTGCTCGATATTCTGGATTTTTGGAGAGCTCTCAGGCGATTTTCAGGCTCCGGAGGCATTAGCTTTCACCCGGATTCAAGCCACATTGTCTCGTTTAGCTCGATTACTACCCGGATCCTTAGTCTAGTACTTGTTTATGGTTTGATTTTCTAATCTTTCCAAGTTTTTGTTAATCTTTCAAGTACTTAGATTATGATTTATGTATTATTGTAGCCTTTGGGCAAAAACACAACAATCCCTTGCTAGATTATAACCATTAGTTTGTTAAACTTTGTTTGTAATGACATTTGAAGTATTTTCTATGTTAATCTTTGATGATTAGTTTGCAACCATGTTATTGATATTGAACTCTTGATTATAAGTAATTATGTTGGATGATTGGTGCTTGGTTAGTTAAGATAGTTGAAAAATGAAGCTTAATTAATCTTGTATTAGTAAACTTTGAATTTGGTTAACTAGTTTAACTTGGTTTAAATGTATGCATCATGATACTAGAAATGGTTAGTGATTTAATAAAATGTAATTATTGTTAATCAAGAGAGCTTGCCGTCACGTAAGGGCCTAAACGGGTTAGATGGTGTCGTTATAAATTCTTGCCATGATTTGTTAGCTTAGTTAGTAGTTTAGGCTAAAATTGCTATCTTAGTGAATTATTGTGTAAGATTTGTAAAATGAACTCGGTTGTGATTTAATCTAGATTATGCTTATCTCGGTGGTTGCATTGTGTTTATCGGTGTCGCTTTCCTTGTTTAAGTGAGGTTAGAATAATCCTAACGGCTGCCTAACTTATTTTTAAGAGATTTTCATAGACATTTATCAATTGCACGTTAAAGAACAATTTTAGGTGGTTAAAGTGTGTTTATCGTTTTAGCTTTCCGAATGATTGTCATGTTAGGATTCCCGAAAGGGATACTAATTGTCTTAAATTGGAAAATTGACCGAATGCTTCTAGTGCCAAAACTGACTTAGTTGACATGCTGTGGTTGTGTATTTAGCAAGGCTTTTTATCTATATTCTATTATGTTTTTATTATGTATTTGGTTATGTTTACTTTAGTTTAGTTTAAAATCACAAAACCTATGTTTTTACCGGTAGTTTAGTGACAAAGGTCTAGTACTAATTCTCCGCCCATTTCCTTGGATCGATACTTGGTTCTTACCGATACTTTATTACATATATATGACGGGGTACACTTGCCTCTTTCGTGTGTGTTTTGATGTAAAAGTAATAATCACTTTTATAAATTTAAAACCCAATCGTGTGTAATTCATTGCAAAATATTATGTATATATACGCACACGTCAAGTTTTTGGCGCCGTTGCCGGGGAGATGGCGAGTTTTAGGAACGACCCGAGTCATTGTGTTATCGGTGTATATACTTGTTAATATTTGTGAATACTTTCTTGATTCTTTATTTGTTCATTTATTTGTTCATATTTCTTGTTTTGATTCGATTTATTCGTTTTCCAAGTCATATTTTGTAAACCTGTGTATTTTTGTTTCATTTATTTATTCGATCCAGATTTATTTATTTGTTTATTCTTTGAGTTTTCGGCTTCGGGTATCATTTTTACTTTAGCCGATTCATTTATTTATTGTGTTGAATTTTTATAAAATTTCGGGCAATTTTTCGGATTTTTATAAAATTTTCAGCCCATTTATAATAACTTTCTGCTTCTATTCAGCTGAAAAAAAAAAGCATAATAATTATATAGTAATAAAATATTCATTGTGTGAAATTTTCGTTTGCAGGTTAATGTCCTCAACTCCCGCGCCTAATATTGCTGAGCCGGTTGACGAACCAGCGCATAATCTTAGGAGAAGTAGGAGGCTGCGAGAAAGGGCACGTGTTATTGCACAACGGATTCCAAACGCGATTGACGACCCGGTGATACTTTCTGAAAGCGAAAACTCAGGGGACGAAATCATGGCGGACGATAATCAACCTTTGAATGAGACGAATCAGCCCGGACGAGAGGGCTTGGTGCCCAGTATTATTAGACCCACTATTGATGCACCTTCATTTGAAATAAAATCTAGTATTATTAACATGGTGCAGAATTCAGTGCAGTTCGACGGGCGTGAACACGAGGATCCTGGGAGACACATTGCGGCTTTCCTCCATGTTTGCTCCACATTCAAGATTAGGGATGTTTCGGAGGACGCAATTCGGTTGAGGTTGTTTCCGTTTTCATTGCGTGAAAAAGCCAGAGCTTGGCTTATGTCACTCCCAGCCGGGTCCATCAGGACCTGGAATCAGTTGGCGAAGCAGTTTATGCATAAATACTTTCCACCTGAGAAAACGAACAAGCTACGAAACCGAATTGTATCTTTTCACCAGGACGAGGGTGAGTCATTGCATACAGCTTGGGAGAGATTCAAGGATTTATTGATTGATGTGCCACATCACGGTTACTCCAAGAGACAGCTGGTTTTAACGTTCTATCAGGGGCTCAGTTACAACACACAGGAGCGATTAGACGTGAACGCGGGAGGCGATCTCGGAACTAAGACGCCAAATGAAGCGTATGATATTATTGAGAAAGCCGCGTTGAAATCCAGCTCGCGTCGGGAAGGCGATAGAGGTCGGGCTACATCATCATCATCTCGCCCAGGAGCTCACGCTGTGGACGATTACACAGCCATTACTGCGCAAATCTCGGCTCTGGCGACGAAATTCGATAAATCCCAAACAGCCGCGCAAGTTGGCCCTGGATGTGACCAGTGTGGAGTGTCACATGTGCCAGGTACGTGTGAGCAGGGTGTTATGTTTACCGGTCACGAAGAGGTGAACTACATGGGCAATCAAAACAGGCCCCAAAATAACCCCTACAGCAACACGTACAATCCAGGGTGGAGAAATCACCCAAACTTTGGGTGGAAATCTGGTTCTGGGAACCAGAACGCGCCCGGTTTTGCTCAACATGCTCCCGCGCCACAACAATCTCACGGTCAATCCTTTCAGCCTCAATATCATAATCAAGGCTCAGGAAGCAGTTCACAGCCGCACGCCTCTCAAAGCAACGCAAAGCTAGAGGAAATGATGGCACAACTGCTGAACAACTCCAATAGTGCTAATCAAATGGCTGAAAAGCGATATCAGCAGCATGAGGAGCGGTTCTTGGTCAATGAAGGAGAAATGCGGAGTCAAAAGGCTTCCATTCAGAATGTCGAGAATCAAGTGGGCCAGTTAGCAAAAATGTTGTCGGAGAGACCCCCGGGTGGTCTTCCGGGCAACACGGAGCAGAATCCGAAGGGGCGTGGTAATGGCCCGCACACGTAAAGTGTGGGGACATGAGTCTTGCTATCGACTCGCCGACAAAAATTTAGCATGAGTCTTGCTATCGACTCGCCGACAAAAATTTAGCATGAGTCTTGCTATCGACTCGCCGAAAAAAATTTAGCATGAGTCTACGCTGCTGACTCGCCGACAAAAATGCAGCAGGAGCGTCTTTGGCGCTATAAGGGCAAAATTGTCCTTTTATTTGTTTTGGTAGTTTTAGCGTAATTTAGGTTAGTTAGGTAGTTTTCGTTTGTTTGTTTAGTTTCCGTACGTGCCGGGCGAAGGTTCTGTATTGTAATATTGTTAGAACAGTTGGTGTGTCGAAAAAACGGCGAAAAACGGCCGAAACGGGTGCTGGAAATAGCTTCTGCAGAAATCTGCATCTGCAGCTGATGCACGATCGTTCTTCGGGGTCGCACGACCGTGCGATTCCGAGCAAGACAGAACGGCAGATCGCACCCTCGGTGCATTTCCGAGAACAGGCTGTGGGTTTTGAACGACCTCGGTGACGCACGATCGTTCCATTCCGGGGAACGACCGTGCCACAGGCTGAGGGCAATTTGGTCATTTTGCACACTATATATACCATTATCTGCTGCAAAATCCATCATTCGCGAACCCTAGCCGCTGCAGACCGTTCCAGGGCGATTTTTCACCATATCGCACGATTTTTTTCGCACGATCAAACACCCAACTTCGCACGGTACGTCTCTAGTGTTAGATTTCTTGTTTTCTTTCTTTCTAGTGTAGTTTTCTTCCGATTTTTCAAGGAATTTTTAGGGTTCTCTTCATAAACAAATCGAAACCCTAACCCTTGTTAAATCGAAGTATCGTGAACACCCGGTTGATTTGCAGACCCCTGTTGACCCAATACTTGTTGAAATTTTGCGAAATCTGATTGTTCTAAGTTCATGGGGGTCGAAGTCTGCAGATTCGGAGTTGCACGGTCGTTCTCCGCGTGGAACGGTCGTGCCTCGCCGGCTATTCACGATATCGACTGGTTTGGCATGTTAGTTCTCGGTGACGCACGACCGTGCGTCCCGGAGAACGACCGTGCCATATGCCCAGTACAGTTGGACAATAGCTTCATAATTGGCTGCTAGCTTGTTTTCAACTCATTTTTCTCCTGTTTCTGTCTTCCTAACAACATTCCCCATTACAGATGGATCACCCTTTCCTGCAATTTGACCCCAACATGGAGAAAGAAGTGTTATGCATCGCGAAGCGCGATGAATTGTGGGCAAGACGGGAACAATTTAGTGAACCCCGATGGTTGGACTGGGAGGTCATGAGGGAATTAAATCAATATGACCGATTAGACGAAATGATGAGTCGCCCACTTTCAAATCTGGTTGGTTGCAACCGACCCGTGTACCAAGAGTTGACTATTGAATTCTTCGCCTCGTATCAGTATGAAAAGCCGGTTGCACGTACAGAACCTGATTTTCGCTACAGGAATCGGGTCACCTTCAGGTTGTGTGAGCGATGGCATACATGGTCGGTGGGTCGTTTGGGACGGAGGCTTGGAATTTATACGCGGGAGGACATGGATGATCCCGACATCTTCAATGATCGGTTCAACTTCCCGAATGATGCGGCGCGGGATGCATTCTGGGCACGTAACGCTATTGGAGGCCCCTACAACCCACGGATGTCTAAAGCTTCGCGACTCCGAGACCCTCTGGTGCGAGTGATGCACCATATTTTCAGCCATTCTATTTGCGGACGCATGGACAGTCAAGGTAACTGTCCAACACCTGATTTGCTCTTTCTTTATGCGTTGGTTGACAAAGCACCGATCAACTTCGCCGCGCGAATGGCTGAGTACTTTGTCAAGTGTTCAGGGCGGACCCACAATAGTGAGATCCACGGCGGTCAGTACGTGACCGAGATCGCGTACAATGAGCGATATATGACGCCGGGGGTGCTTAGAGGTCTCACTTTGATCACTGAGGGGGTGCATGTTGATATCCGGTCTTTGAAGTTTATGGGGGTTATTGCTGAGTTGGAGAGGGGAGATAGGTTGAGGGGATTGAATGGCGAGGTCTGGGACCCGTTACCTCCAGCAGCAGCAGATGAGGATGAGGAGATGGATGATCAGGAGCATCCAGAGCAGCACGAGCCACAGCCACCGACACCACCACACTCGCCGCAGCATCATGCATTTCATCAGCATGAGGATTGGCCCACTTTCTACCAGCAGTTCCAGGATATGCGTGTTACGCAGGAGCAGCATGGTACCTACTTCAGCGAGATCAGATCTAGCCAGGACCAGATCCGGGCTAGCCAGGCAGAGATTAGGACCAGCCAGGCAGAGATTAGGGCCACACATGACCAGCTTCGGCAGCGCCAGGACACTCTATACCAGGGGGTGTCTGCGGGGTTTTCTTATTTGTTCGGGGAGATGCATCACGCATACCCTAACTATTTTCAGCACCTGCCGGAGTTCCCACCGTGGAACCCCCCTGGCTATGGCGATCAGGGCCCATCTGGCACGAGGCATGATGACGATGATGATGATGAGTAGTTTGCGGTAGTGGTAGCATTTGGTGGTGTTTTATGTTTCAGTACTTTACTTTTATTTGGGTGTTTATTTTGACTTTTATTTAAAACACCCCGGATATGTATTTTCAAACAATTTCCTTTCTGTTTTGTTTGGATGTTAGTATTTATGTACATTATGGTTGTTTGGTTTTTCTTTTTCTGTTATATTTTGGGTGTACACGACATACTTGCAGATTTTATCTATCGGATCTTGGACCGGAGCACGTACCAGTTAGAGCTTCGGAAGTCTCGTGGCACCAACATCATCTTGAAGGGAGTATTTTTTATCCCTTTCTCTATATTTCGGGTCTCGCATTGGGGACAATGCGAAGTTCAAGTGTGGGGAGGGGGTTAACTTTGTTAACTTAGCTTTGTTTGTCCTCTTATAAAAAAAAAAAAAAACAGAAAATCAGAAAAATCATTTATAAATACGTGTGTTTTGTATATATGTTGGTAAATAAACCGGTTGGTTATGTTTTAGAAAGCATCGGACTTGATAAAAACTGACAACCAAAATATTTTTGAAAAAGGAAACCGGAAAGCGTGACAAACAAAGAAAGACTTACATGATAGTTTTCACACTTTTACCCATTCCTTCCGTTACGTGAGCATATTTGAGCTTAGACTGTTATATATTTGTTCATTTCGGATATAGGAGTGAGCCGGATGTTTTGTGCAATTTAGAACTTGTCACTAGTATGCTTGTTAAGACCATGAACGTGCGGATTTGTGTAAACGTGATAGAGGCACTTAGATTACCCCTTTGTTGTGTACCTTGTTCTTTGTGTTGTGTTTCCCGTTCACCTTATATTACCCTTTAGGATTAACCATGTCGAGCCTTCCTGTTCACCTTTGTTTACCCACATTATCGCCTACTTAACCAAATTTAGCCTTTTTATGTTTTTAAACCTTTTTAGTGTTGAAACTCGGTTAAAATAATAGTTTAACTAGCTTGTTAGTGTTTTTATTTCATTGTAAAGTTTGTAAAAAAAAAAAAAAAAAACAGAAAATAAAACACCCTAAAATAGGGTGAAGTTGATAGAAATCGAGCAATTTTGAATGCTTAAATGTTAAAAATCTTGTTGATTAGCTCGATTGCGCTTTAGTCGCCTTTTTAAGGCATTTGTATGTAAAGTTGTATTGTTTATTGCTAGTTAAACGCTACTACCGAGTTTTAACCGTTTTCGCCATTTTAAATGTCCACTTCCATACCCTTCGCCCAAGCCTAACGTTACAACCCGTAAAGACCTCTTGATTTACACTTATTTGCATGTTAGTTGGTGGAGACGAGATCTTATGACAAGCTTATGATATTGCACATTTCATTGACTAGGCGTTGAGTGTTTACGCATACACATTTTATGTATGATTCATAAATAAAACCGAGTGTGTGTGAACATTGTGAGTTGGGTGAAGATTAACATGTGAGTCAATTAAATGTTTAGTCTCGGCTTTTTGGTTGTCGCTTTTTAAACTTGCATATGCTTGTTGGGTTTGAATCTTTTGATGTTGTCTTTCGACAAACCGGCTAACCGTTTATATATTAGTTTTCAATAAAATAGTGTGTAAATTATCATTCTTGTTTGTTTATGTCTTTTATTGCTTTTTAGTTTAGCTTGCTTGAGGACAAGCAAGGTGTAAGTGTGGGGAGATTTGATACACTCTAATTTACACATATTTTAGTTCCCCGTTTTACCCCTATTTTATGCGTTTTTGGCCGTAAAACCGTCGTTCGGATACTTATTTATCTACATTTGTGTTTACAGGCCTAAAACTGCATTCCAGACAAGATGATAGCAAAAACGAGGACTTTCCGGACAAAACGACAAAGCTGCGGACTTTCTGTTAAGGATTCTGAACTGGGCCTGTGGAACGACCGTTCCACCTGATGCACGGTCGTGCATCTCCGACAACGCTGATCATCTCGGCAATGAACGATCGGTGCGGCTGGGCGTTCCAGGGAAACAAGCGATTTGGTGAAGAACGGTCGTTCCATCTGAGGAACGACCGTGCGTCTCCGGTGAATCAATAGAGTCTCGGAACTGAACGGTAGGTGCGACTTGGCGTGCAACATGAAGCCCGGAACTGAACGACCGTTCCACACAAAGAACGGACGTGCCATTTCAGATCTGGTCAACGATCCGATGATATATGCGGTATGGTGACCCATGTCCAATAATTGAATAAAGTGAACGGTCGTTCCACAGGGAGAACGACCGTGCAACAGCAAAAAGTATAAAAACACAGCAGAAACATTCTGCTCGATATTCTGGATTTTTGGAGAGCTCTCAGGCGATTTTCAGGCTCCGGATGCATTAGCTTTCACCCGGATTCAAGCCACATTGTCTCGTTTAGCTCGATTACTACCCGGATCCTTAGTCTAGTACTTGTTTATGGTTTGATTTTCTAATCTTTCCAAGTTTTTGTTAATCTTTCAAGTACTTAGATTATGATTTATGTATTATTGTAGCCTTTGGGCAAAAACACATCCCTTGCTAGATTATAACCATTAGTTTGTTAAACTTTGTTTGTAATAACATTTGAAGTATTTTCTATGTTAATCTTTGATGATTAGTTTGCAACCTTGTTATTGATATTGAACTCTTGATTATAAGTAATTATGTTGGATGATTGGTGCTTGGTTAGTTAAGATAGTTGAAAAATGAAGCTTAATTAATCTTGTATTAGTAAACTTTGAATTTGGTTAACTAGTTTAACTTGGTTTAAATGTATGCATCATGATACTAGAAATGGTTAGTGATTTAATAAAATGTAATTATTGTTAATCAAGAGAGCTTGCCGTCACGTAAGGGCCTAAACGGGTTAGATGGTGTCGTTATAAATTCTTGCCATGATTTGTTAGCTTAGTTAGTAGTTTAGGCCAAAATTGCTATCTTAGTGAATTATTGTGTAAGATTTGTAAAATGAACTCGGTTGTGATTTAATCTAGATTATGCTTATCTCGGTGGTTGCATTGTGTTTATCGGTGTCGCTTTCCTTGTTTAAGTGAGGTTAGAATAATCCTAACGGCTGCCTAACTTATTTTTAAGAGATTTTCATAGACATTTATCAATTGCACGTTAAAGAACAATTTTAGGTGGTTAAAGTGTGTTTATCGTTTTAGCTTTCCGAATGATTGTCATGTTAGGATTCCCGAAAGGGATACTAATTGTCTTAAATTGGAAAATTGACCGAATGCTTCTAGTGCCAAAACTGACTTAGTTGACATGCTGTGGTTGTGTATTTAGCAAGGCTTTTTATCTATATTCTATTATGTTTTTATTATGTATTTGGTTATGTTTACTTTAGTTTAGTTTAAAATCACAAAACCTATGTTTTTACCGGTAGTTTAGTGACAAAGGTCTAGTACTAATTCTCCGCCCATTTCCTTGGATCGATACTTGGTTCTTACCGATACTTTATTACATATATATGACGGGGTACACTTGCCTCTTTCGTGTGTGTTTTGATGTAAAAGTAATAATCACTTTTATAAATTTAAAACCCAATCGTGTGTAATTCATTGCAAAATATTATGTATATATACGCACACGTCAGTATGTTGTATGTGTATTTTTCAAGTTCTAATACACTATCATGCATAATACATACTACACACACTTAGCACAAAATTTGGTGATCAAAATATACATATATTTTTCCTCAAAAATATACTTACTTAATATTTATTTCTTTGACATATAACACATTAGATCGTTCTCAAATAACATACTCGACATTTAGACACGCAAATTACAACTTATGTCATTTCAACTTAAATATCCAAAAATGGACTGTTTTCGAGCATTTTAATAAAATAGTTAACTTATTCCAAAAATTTCTAAATTTTTACAGAATATCTTAAACGATCCAAATATTATTGCGTAAAAATATTGGGGTCCAGTTCATTGCCAATATTTTATAAAAAAATCATTTTCCGGACTGCAATCAGATTCAATACTTTCTGACTGCAGTCCACGGAATAATTCATTAAAAATTCTTTGTAAGTCGGATTGACGAAATTCCAGTGGGACAATTACTACGACATCAGTGTCCATCTACAATACCATTTCATGACCTAGTTCTACTCAGGTTTCAAGTTATGATTAAAAATATAACACCCATTTACTGCTGTAAAAACTCAGCTTGAGCTGCTGTTACAAATCGGATCTTTAAAAATAGTAAACGAAGTTCAAAAATTATGATTCCAGTGCCATTAGAACCGTATTTCATAATACATAAATCTAGGCTTCAGAAAACACATTTTTCGTTTCATTAAAGTTCTGTTACAGCCAACTGAAATTGCCTGTAATCACTAAACAGCCCCTGTTTTTCAGCTTTTATCATTCTACCGCGAGTTATATTGGTTTCGTTAACATGTCTAGTGATTAGCAACGACCTTTAACATCAATATTAACAAGTAATTCATCAAGCAATCAACAAGAATAAAAAACAACTTCATTTCATTATGAGTTCATCTTAGTTCATCATCTTGTTACTTTTTATTCAAGACTTCTTTACAATATTCATTAGAGTTCCTATCATTTTGATCATTAAACATTATTAACCACTTAAATAACAAGTAAAACACAAGGATCTAAGTTCTTACCACTAGCACAAGGCTAGGGGAGTTCGAGTGTAGAAAAGTGGTGGTTAATAGCGAATAGAGAAGGTCCTTCTACTTCCGAGAGCACCAAGCTTCGTTATTCACCTTCTTACACCTTGAGACACACTTGGAAGGCTTGATCAAGAATCGAAAATGGTGGGAGTATGGTGGTGATGTTGAGCCGTGAACAAGGAGACAAGAGGAAGAAGATGTGGTGTTGTTTGAAGTTGTGAAGTAGGTTATGAAAGTCTTGTGGGTTATAAAGAACAAGTTCCCAACATGTTGTTATCTAGTGGTTTTTGTGTTTCATGGACCACCAACATATCAAATTAAATAATGAGATAAAATCTTAAGTGGGGTCTCATGGTTGTAACCGGTTTTGAAGGGGGGGGGGGGTGTTAGTTTGATTTCAATTCCTAGTTACCCAATCTAGTTACTTATAAAGAGTTTAATTTAGGGGTTAATTGTGTTTTAGTGTTTTAAGTAGTAATACGATGGGTAGTGCTCATAACTAGCTTCGTAACACAAGAACAATGCTTCTAATAATATTTTTATGTTTCGGGTAAAATCCGGTTGTTGGGTTAATTACCGATTCGTTAAAGTGCTTAATTTATCCGTAAAGTGTCTTTCATAACACTTTTTGTGTCACAATTAATTCCCGACACTTAGGGAAGTATTCTGGATGATAAAACGACATTTTTGCATGATATTTATATGTCTAAAAGCTGATTAGAGCTGATCCTATTAAAATTCTGCACTTAAAGTGCGTTTCGAGTGCTTTTTAGTGCGTATTTTAGCTTCCGGAATGCCTATATTAAAACCCTTGTATGTACTCTTGGGTTTTAGTGCATTCTTGACGTTGGACCTACACCTAGGCTCCAATTCTAATGTCTGACAGCTTTCTGTAGTTCTGTTGACACGATGTGTCTTACCGGTGAGTTTACTAATATTTTTGACGCAACGCTATCATAAGGTAATTCTTGTAGCATATATCATGCATGAATTCACTTGTATGGAATTCAGAAATTTATTTGTCTGGTAAACTAGATCATGTACAGTCATTAAAGCACAAATTACTGTTCATCTAGTGTACGGAATGTACGGAAAAGTGACGGTTGTCACAGTCTCCCCCCGTTAAAAGAATTTCGTCCCGAAATTCAAGCGATGCCATCGGTCGCAGGGGAGTTGTGAAACGAATATGGTCACTTATATTCGAAACACGTCTTCGTTTTCTCATGCCATGTATTTTATCTTACTCAAGAAAATCAATCATGGTTTTTCTGTATCTCGTGGACTCTTGGTCCGTAACCTTAACAGGTTTCTATAGTATTGCGGACTCTTGGTCCAAAACCTCAACAGGTTTCTATCGTTTGTCCTTGACGTGAATCTTATTTGTGGGAACAACGACTGTTCCTTGAGTCATACTCCTCTAGACACATGAATGCGTCGCGATCACTACTGATCTTATCTGGGAGCTTCATCTTGTGAACAATGGTTCTGATCCCTACACCGGGGATTCAACCTTTTCGTTTTCCAAATCACACTATGCCTTCTCTAGGTGAGGCTCTCGTTTTAGCCACACTTCTTATCTCAAAATCTTACGATTTCCGTCGCTTATCGGCGTAATTTTTCTGTATCTTACGGGCTGTCTCAATATGATCACATATCTGAATGACCTTGCCTCTAGATTCTCCCGAACTAACGCGGGTCAGTAGATTGTTTATCTCCGGTCTCCGTTCAACATGACGGGGATTAACTTATTACGTTCCATCTAAAGCTTCACATGAAGCGGTTTAGACGGCGGTGTGATAAATACTGTTGTAGGAAGACTCCACTAAGGGTAAGTGAGTGTTCCAACTTTTTATCAAAGTTTATCACACACGCACGTATCGTGTTCATACAGTTTGCATCGTTCAACAGCTCAGTTCATATTTGAGTTCTTACGATCATCGGTGTGCTGCAATCCTTGTGATCATTAAAGATCATGCAGCGTTTCCTCTCAGGTAATGACATCCAGTTTGCGGCGCGCAATTACTGCATCTATCTCAAGGTCTCTTCTCATGATTCCTTAATCAATATGCCGCGTATGCAATGTCGTGGTCTCGTTGCATCGACGTACAATCGAGATTTTGTCGAGAGGTGTCACATCATTGCAACTCTAGCTCTTTAGCTCTGTAACACCTCGAAAATTTACGTCCTTTGATGTGTTGACACGTGTCATAGGTTTGAACGTGTGAAAGAATGTTCTTGAAGGACTAAAGTTGACGAACAATGAAACTGTGTAAATATAAGGGTTCAAAGTGTCAACAATGAGTAAATATACTTTACAATAACCCTACATGATGTTTATAACCTTAAACGAATGGATCATGGATCATACGAAGCGAATTGTGAAAGAAAGTGAGAGATTACAAACTACAGGGGTTAAATGTGTCAACATGTTAAGATATACCTCTGAGTGACCTTTTAGCAAACCCGAAGCCTTGTAACGATTAATTATGCTCACTAGAATACACCATAAAAATTTCACCAAGTTTCGTTACCGTATGAGAAAGTTATGATAAAATTCGTGTGTGAGGGTTAGAATCGTCAACATTGAAAATTAGGGCTTTTCGGGTGATCACAAAGTTACCCGAGGACTTGACAAAGACGGTATAAGCCTTAAAGCCCCCATATGTCAAATATAAAGTCTTAAAATGCAAGAATTACAGTGAAAGCGACGTTTAGAAGGATCAGGGACTAAAATGCAATTAAAAGAAACTTGTTTGGCTGGTCTTCAACACCCTCGCGTAGCGCGAGCATGAACATCCCGGCAGTCGCGCTACGCGACTGCCTTGTCTGATCAGAATTGTTTGCACAGCTGTATGTTGACGTTTTAACCGACTTAAACCTCAGGATTTCGATTCTATGGGCTGCCTAAAGTGGTTTATAGCCTATAGAAGACACATGTTCACATCTTGGATCATCCTAGACTTCTTTGGCAACAATCTATGATGATTAAACTTACTATATAAGGCTCATGTTGAAACATGCAACCACACTTCAACTTCTGATCATTTGAGGAGCACAACAGCAGCCACAAGACCTTCCTAATCATCCATTAGACACGTGTAAGTACCCTTGACCCTTCTTAATCAAGTTTTGATTAGTTTATAGCTTAAAAGTCAAACCGTCGTAACTACGGTTTAAATTAACGATAAAACACAAACGGTCCAGTGTTTTGTCGAAATGAAAGTTGTTATGAGTTGGTAATTATGTGGGCAATTAACCCTTAAAAGGGTACTCACTGATTCCCATCCTAGCTAGGTCGTTTGTCGAGTCAACGGTAATTAGAAAAAGTCAACAGAACCGTTAAACATGTAATTAGCGATATAGAAGGCGTGTAACCTGTTTTATCATTCTTATAACTTGGTAATAAGTGTACGGACTTGTCTAAACTTGTTTGATTCGACAACTTTCTGTTTTGAACCGATTCGGAGCCGAAAGTCACATAGTTTGACTTTCTGCTTTGACCTCGATTCTGACCTGGTTTTGATAGGTTTAGACATGCCTTAAAGTTCCATTAGGACTTTGTAACATGTTAGTATAAACCTCTGTGGTTTTTACCTTGATTGTCCAATTCGTTGCACGTTTCCGTTAAATTGCCAAATGTTGACCATATTGCCCTTATGATCATAAAACGAGATTTTTGAAGATATGAAAGTACAATAATCTTTGTTACTGATTATAAAACATGTCCCTAAAATTTCACATCAAACAGAGGTCTAGATTAGGAGTTATGCTTAATGACGTAATTATAACGTTTCTTAGTAATTAAACGGCGTCATTAGCGTAAAACCTATCTAAACCCAATTTTTGACACCAAACCTTTTACCCACTGATGTGATATAATATTTTGGGATTTTTGAAGATTTTTAATTATTTTTAAACTGATCATAAGCTAGGATTATCGCCTTGATTCGGTTAAATACCGAATATACCCTTTTCGGTTATAAAATGAGTTTTACAAATCCTTTTGATGCCAATCCAATTGCTACTGATTTTAAATAATAATTGAAGTGTTTTGAACCTGTTTAACTGATCAGAAAAACCCAGAATCCTATTTTAACCCGAATGTCGCTTAAAACGGCTTTATACGCATAGTTTGGGTTTAAAATTATTTTGGCATATAAGACTTATAACCAAATGTTATAACCTGTTAAAATAAATTATTTTACTGATTTAATCAGACCCGAATCACAGAATCTTAATTGATCCCTTTTATAATCTTTAAAATGACCAAAATACCCCTACGGGGCTTAATATGAGATTAAACTCGTTATGGGCATAATGGAAGATATCCTACTGATATCACAACATATTTAAGGCATGTTAACTTAGGAAACCTGTTTAGGACTCTTATGGTTACCCGTTACGCTTCATGCGCGTTCGGTTCAGTTTATGTAACTAGTTTACATAAATTAGCCGAAACGGGTCAAACCTTATCGGTTTTATCTCAAAATCCAGAATGTGTATAATATACCCATATTAAACAAGTCTTCAAACTTGTCGGGTCTAAATCACATTCTATCCGGTCTTCGCTTAATCGTGCGTACGAACCGTATCTTTAAAACTAACCGGTCTAAGCTTAAGCTTAACTAAAGACCGTTAGGATTCTAATAGGTTATTATAAACCTTCGTTCCAGATTAGGAGAACTGGTAAAAGATACTTGCACTCGCTGATTTTGATTTATACTTGCTCAGGTAAATACTCTTAACTTATTTTCCCTATACGGGCTTGGGGTACGGTATATAAAATACCGCTTGGTCGGGCATTCGACCTTAATCGTTTTGGGGGTTAAGTATTATCGAGATGACCGTTTAAATTGTTTTGTTTACTTAAAGCCTTTGGGGGGGTTAATGACCATGTCCCGGATATCCCTGGCATCATTTTACGAAATGGCCACGACATTAGCACACAGGTGTAGGCGTACACCTGTCAGTGTCTCATATACATAATGTGGTGTGTCTATTGATCTTTAACCCGGCACGAACCGGGCTACTGAACGCATAAGAAACATGTAAATCTTTTACGAGTATTATATTCTAATAATTATCCCAAGTTATAAAATATTATTTGTGCCTTGTGCCTTAAATGCATTTTCTTAAACTCTTTTCAAAATGAGTCGGTTGATTGTATTTACCAGTGTAAACTGACGTATTTTCTCAAAAAGGTTAAGTGCAGGTACTACGCGTAATAGGCTGGCTTTGCTCCTAGCATCCACAATAAGTCTCGCAAGCTTGGATGTATTAGACTGTTGAACAATGTTTCCTTTTGTTTTTGATCTACCTGTGGATTTATATTCAACTATTTGTGATACTTAATATTACAATATTGTTTGGTTGAAATGAATCTATACTTTGCTTCCGCTGTGCATTTAAATATTGTGTTGTTTGACTATTGTGTTGCCAACCACATCACGATACTCCCCCACCGGGCCCACCGGTGACACGTGGAAAATCGGGGTGTGACAGGTTGGTATCAGAGCCAACACTGAGTGAATTAAACACTAGCCTTTTGTGTTTAATCTCAGTTACACAATGCACATTCCTAATTCTTCGAGTCTAGACAAAGAACTTAGGAATAATCCAAAATGTTTTTATTTTAAATTAAATGTTGTCCTTTATTTTTCCTTGTTATTACCTTGTTTATATTAACCGGTTTGAGAATGCCGCCAAGATTCAGACGAGGAGATCGAGGAAAAGGGCCAATCAGCGCCCATAACGACCACGAGGCCGGGCCTTCGCGCCGGCGAACTCCTTCTTCTACAAGGAGTGCAGATCCGCAAGAACCGTGGAGGATTTATGAGGAGCCTTCCAGACGATCGACGTCGTATAGCTCAACGCCTCCATATCATCACTCCTATGGGCCTCATTCCGAGAATGAGCCCCACAACCCGCAACCTTCATACATACCCCTACAGCGATCATCATCGCACCGTTCCTTCGACGATCCTACTCCTGTCTTTCGGGGCCAGTTTAACCCGGCGGAATACCTACCCGACAAAGGGGGTTTTAACCCACTAGGACCGGAGGATCATTTTTCAGGTGATCAAGCGATGGACATGGACGAGGACACAGATCCCGTCGAGCCTGCAACCGGAACCCCGAACCATCCTGTGGAGATCTCTGATGGTTCGTCTTTTCACGGAACACCATACCAAGGTCCGGATAGTCATCAGGCACGGTTCGAACGATGTGAGTGGTACTTTACGGCATCTTACCATTCATCGCCTCACCAGCAGCCGCACCAGCAGCAGCAAGATCCCTCTGGGGATCCACGTTTCGAGGCAGTCACGCCACCGCCTCCACCGCCGCCAGTTCATCTAGCACCTCCAGATCCACCAAGACGTAGGAGGACTGGCGCACGGATGACAGCACGAGCAGGGGATTTTCATTTCAGCACCCCTCAACACTCAAGTGGCAGCCACTACCCGCCACTATATGAAGAGCCACAGGAGGATGGACCTTCAGTTCCAGTTTCAGAGGTGAATTCGGCACCTATTGCGCCGTCACCATCGGGTTTTGGCAACCCTATCCCTGCTTATACTGCTCCGGCAGCTTACAACCCATACGGACCGCCAGCATACCATAACTATAACTATGCTGAGGATCCTTACCAAGTGGCAGCAAACTACAATGCCTTTCACCCAGAAGGACCTTATGGAACACCTTGGGGAATAGGACACCCAGCTCGAGGGTATCAAGTACCTGTTCAGCCACCACTACAGCACCAGCCACCACGGTTTTCTCCACCAGAGCAGGAGGATATCCGTGAAAGAATGGGGAAAGTTGAGCGAGATTTACAAAGGGAACGTAGGAAGAATCAGGGATTCATGAGTGGTTTGGCAAGTTTGCTAAAGGGAAAGAAGAAACGGGATCGTTAAATCCCAATATGTATTATTGTATTTCCTTGTTTAAATTAAGTCCCTGCGTGGACATTTATTTATTTATGTGTGTATGTAGTCCCTGCGTGGACATCTACCTTTGTACTTAGTCCCTACGTGGACTTGTCTCTATTAGTCCCTACCTGGACATTTAATTTTGCAAACAGTCCCTGCGAGGATTTGTATTGCCAGTATAGCTCCTGCGTGGGCAAGTGTTTATATGAAAAGTCCCGTTTAGGGCAAAGTGTACTACTTTTAAGTTTTAATGGAATGTAAGTTTATAAATTTCATCTTTGCTATGTTATGCATAATTAAATTATATATGAAATAAATAAATCGGAATCATTCTTTTAAAATCCATCTGCCTATTTTAATTTTTAATTAAGGATCTTAAAGATATAACCTAGCCTGCATGTCATTTTAAGACCTGGCCAAGATGGTAAAACTCGTTAAAAAGATTCAAATCACAGTTAACATCTGAAAACATGTTAACACTCCTGGCAGACATGATTCGTTAAAATCACACGTGTTATTATTATATATGGATCTTTTCAAAGATTCCAAACCCAACTAAATGATCTCTGAATCATGGGTTAAATCATTAATATATATGATCAGTTCTGTTTACCATCAATTGGTAATAGAATGCCTACGGGCCCTTCTCATTTTCATATGAGACAAAAGACAGTAATAGTCTGTGACCCTGTCTGATAAAGGTAATGAACTTTGTTCAAACCTTCATGCTTTGATTCTCTGAAATCATAGCTTATGATCTAAATTGTCCCTGTGACTAGGCCTTATGTGCTAATAAAACTGTTATTGTTTTATAATTAGGATAAATTATATTTGAAATCCTAAATAAATGTGAGTAATAAATTAACCATATATGGTCTATGTTTACCACGGTTAATAAAATTGCCATAAAAGGCAATTCTATAATAAACTCACCAATAAATTATTGTCGATATGTAACAGTTCAAGCTACATGGCAGACTCAAATGAGCTCAACAGTCACCCAGGGAGAGAGCATGATAATGCCCGAGTAAATGTAGCGGGTGCAGAATTACAGGCAATGATAGATAATGCCGTAAATCGAGCTATGGATAGGCAGCTCCATGAATCCAGTGGTACCCGTGCAAGGACCCAATCTGCACCACACTCTAGAACACCCTCCTGGACCCACACTGCCCACAACAGTAATTCTCACCACTCATCAAACCAGAGGAGTGCTCCATCCCAAAGAGTCGTTCAGAATCAAGAACCCCGTAATAAGGGTTGCTCCTATAAGTACTTCGTATCGTGCAAATCCAGGGATTTCACTGGGGAAAAAGGAGCAGTAGATTTCATGACTTGGTTGGACGAGATGGATACGGTTGTGGATATCAGTGGTTGCAATAATAGAGATATTGTGAAATTCGTGTCTCAGTCTTTTAAGGGAGAAGCTTTGGCTTGGTGGAGATCTTTGATCCAAGCTACGGGGAAAGTCCCATTGTACAATATGACCTGGGAACAGTTCATGGCACTGATCAAGGAAAACTACTGCCCTCAGCATGAGGTTGAGAAAATTGAAGCTGACTTCTTGTCGCTGATCATGAGAAACCTAGACTGTCAGGCCTACCTTACCAGTTTCAACACCTTGTCAAGGTTGGTTCCATATTTGGTAACTCCGGAACCCAAACGTATAGCCCGATTCATTGGGGGTTTGGCCCCGGAGATCAAGGCAAGTGTAAAGGCCTCCAGACAAGCTACTTTTCGGTCTACAGCGGACATATCATTGTCTCTTACCTTGGATGAGGTCAGGCTGAAATCGCAGAGGAACACTGATACCGAAAAGAGGAAGCGTGAGGATGACAACTCACGACGTTCAGACAAGAAGCAGAAGGGAAACAATGACCATAAGAAGGGGTCAGGATTTAGGAAGGATGGTCAGCAGTCGGGTGAAAAACCCAGATGTAAAACCTGCAAGAGGCAGCACTTTGGGAAGTGCAGGTTTGAATCGAATTCGAATTCACAATCAAAAGCTTTTGCATGTGGGTTGTGCAAGTCCAAGGAACACAAGACCTTGGATTGCAAAAAGATAAAGGATGCGACCTACTACGGTTGTAATGAAAAGGGGCACATCAAGACCAATTGCCCAAAATACGCCAAGAAGCCTGAAGAGGCTAAGAAGACCAATGCTATGATCTTCAGGATGGATGCTAAGGAAGCCGTCAAGGACGACAATGTGATAACAGGTACCTTTCTCGTAAATGATGTTTATGCGAGAGTGTTATTTGATTTAGGCGCTGATAAGTCGTTCGTAGATAATAAGTTTTGTGAATTGTTAAAATTACCTGTTAAGACCTTAAGGGTGAAGTATGAGGTGGAACTAGCAGATGGCACTTTAGAAACCGCCTCAACCTTATTAGATGGATGTTTTATATCCATTAAGAACCACTCTTTTCCTTTGTCCCTACTTCCTTTAAAACTAGCCGGTTTTGACATAGTTTTAGGCATGGACTAGTTATCTCATAACCAGGCCCAGATTGTCTGCAATAAGAAGCAAGTGATGCTCAAGACTCCATCTGGTGAATCACTTACTATCTAGGGAGATACCCAGTATGGGCTGCCTGAGCGAATGTCTCTGCTCAAGAACTCTAAATGTTTGAAGAAGGGTTGTGTCATCTACATGGAACAAGTGATTATTGAAGAGCCGAAGCCCAAGATTGGGGAAATCCCCGTCATTTCTGAATACCCTGAAGTTTTTCCTGAAGAACTACCTGGTTTGCCACCAGATAGACAAGTAGAATTCAGAATCGACATTATTCCTGGATCAGCACCAGTAGTAAGGGCGCCTTATAGGTTGGCACCAACGGAGATGAAGGAATTGAGAACGCAGCTAGATGATTTGCTAGCAAAAGGTTTCATCAAACCTAGTTCGTCTCCTTGGGGAGCACCAGTTTTATTTGTCAAGAAAAAGGATGGATCGATGCGTCTGTGCATCGACTACCGTGAACTTAATAAGGTCACTATCAAGAATAGGTATCCTTTGCCCAGAATCGACGATCTGTTCGATCAACTGCAAGGGGCAAGTTTCTTCTCTAAGATTGACTTAAGGTCAGGCTATCACCAACTGAAGGTTAGAGATGGAGACGTACACAAGACTGCATTTAGGACTCGTTATGGTCATTACGAGTTCCTAGTGATCCCTTTCGGGCTCACTAATGCACCGGCCGCGTTCATGGATCTCATGAATCGCGTTTTCAAGCCGCACTTAGATAAATTCGTCATCGTTTTCATTGATGATATCCTCATCTACTCAAAGAACCAAGATGACCACGAGAAGCATCTTCACTGCATTCTGGAACTACTTCATAAAGAAAAACTCTATGCCAAGTTCTCGAAGTGTGAATTCTGGCTTCGAGAAGTCCAATTTCTTGGACATGTTGTTAGTGAGCGTGGTATCCAGGTAGATCCCGCTAAAGTAGAAGCTGTTATGAATTGGCATGAGCCAAAGACGCCTACAGAAATTCGTAGCTTCCTAGGTTTGGCAGGATACTATAGGCGATTCATTGAAAACTTCTCAAGGATTGCTGCACCCCTGACTTCGCTGACGTGTAAGAAGATTAAGTTTGACTGGGGTCCTAAGCAGCAGGAATCCTTCGTTATTCTGAAACAAAAGTTGAGCAATGCTCCAGTACTGACATTGCCTGAAGGAATAGAGGAGTTTGTAGTTTATTGTGATGCATCACACACCGGGATGGGATGTGTGCTTATGCAGAAGGGCAAAGTCATTGCCTATGCTTCACGCCAGTTAAAGGTGCACGAAAAGAATTACACCACCCATGACTTGGAGTTGGGTGCCGTTGTATTCGCACTAAAACTTTGGAGGCACTACTTATATGGAATCAAATGTGTGATCTATTCTGATCACAAGAGCCTTCAACATCTGTTCAATCAGAAGGACTTGAACATGAGGCAACACAGTTGGATGGAAACTCTGAATGATTACGATTGTGAAATAAGATACCATCCCGGCAAGGCGAATGTAGTCGCCGATGCCTTGAGTCGGAAGGAAAGGGTGAAACCCATCCGAATCAACGCCAAACGCATGGAAATAAGGAATAATTTGATTGAAAGGTTGTTAGCTGCACAGAAGGAAGCTGTGTTGGAAGCTAACTATCCTAACGAGAAGCTAGGGGTAACTGAGGAGCAGTTGACACTTAGCAAGGACGGAATACTAAGATTGAATGGACGAATATGGGTTCCAATTTATGGAGGACTTCGAGATGTTATCCTTCAGGAAGCCCATAGTTCCAAATACTCCGTTCATCCTGGAGCTGATAAAATGTACCAGGATCTAAGGGCAAATTATTGGTGGATAGGCTTGAAGAAGTCTGTAGCTACCTATGTAGCTAAATGCTTGATATGTGCGCAAGTCAAAGCCGAACATCAAAAACCGTCAGGTTTGCTACAACAGCCTGAACTTCCTACGTGGAAATGGGAGATGGTGACGATTGATTTCATCACCAAGCTGCCAAAGACAAGGAAAGGAAATGATACTATATGGGTGATCGTTGATAGACTGACTAAGTCAGCTCATTTCTTACCCATCAAGGAGACTTATAGCTCCGACATGTTGGCCCAGTTATACGTTGATAAGATTGTAGCCTTACATGGCATACCTGTGTCTATTATCTCTGACCGAGATACTAGATACACGTCACATTTTTGGAAAAGCTTCCAACAATCTTTGGGCACGCGTTTGAATTTCAGTACGGCTTACCATCCTCAGACAGACGGTCAGAGTGAGCGTACTATTCAAACGTTGGAAGACATGCTTCGTGCATGTGTGATTGATTTGGGTGGTAGTTGGGATAACCACCTACCACTAATTGAGTTCTCCTACAACAATAGCTACCACACCAGTATAAAGGCTGCGCCTTTCGAGGCCTTATACGGTAGAAAGTGTAGAACGCCCGTTTGTTGGGCGGAAGTTGGAGATGTCCAATTATCAGGACCAGAGATAGTGTTCGAAACAACGGACAAGATTGTCCAGATTCGTGACCGTCTCAAAGCTGCCCGAGATAGGCAGAAGAGTTACGCTGATCCAAAGCGTAAAGCTTTTAACTTCGAGGTAGGTGATAAAGTTTTGCTTAAAGTATCACCCTGGAAGGGAGTGATGCGGTTTGGTAAGAAAGGCAAGCTAAGCCCGAGATACATAGGACTTTTCGAGGTTATCGAACGTGTCGGGTCAGTTGCCTATAAGCTAAACTTACCAGAAGAGCTCAGTGGAATTCACAATGTATTTCACATCTGCAATCTGAAAAAGTGTTTCGCTGATGAATCACTGGTCATACCACATTCAGATGTGCATATAGATGAGAGCTTGAAATTTGTGGAAAAACCATTGTCGATCGAGGATCGACAGGTTAAGAAGCTTCGAAGGAAGCATGTACCGATTGTAAAGGTCAAATGGGATGCCCGTAGAGGTCCCGAGTATACGTGGGAGGTTGAGTCCACGATGAAAGAAAAGTACCCTTATCTATTTCAGTAAATCTCGAGGTCGAGATTTCTTTTAAGGGGGTGAGGATGTAACACCTCGAAAATTTACGTCCTTTGATGTGTTGACACGTGTCATAGGTTTGAACGTGTGAAAGAATGTTCTTGAAGGACTAAAGTTGACGAACAATGAAACTGTGTAAATATAAGGGTTCAAAGTGTCAACAATGAGTAAATATACTTTACAATAACCCTACATGATGTTTATAACCTTAAACGAATGGATCATGGATCATACGAAGCGAATTATGAAAGAAAGTGAGAGATTACAAACTACAGGGGTTAAATGTGTCAACATGTTAAGATATACCTCTGAGTGACCTTTTCGCAAACCCGAAGCCTTGTAACGATTAATTATGCTCACTAGAATACACCATAAAAATTTCACCAAGTTTCGTTACCGTATGAGAAAGTTATGATAAAATTCGTGTGTGAGGGTTAGAATCGTCAACATTGAAAATTAGGGCTTTTCGGGTGATCACAAAGTTACCCGAAGACTTGACAAAGACGGTATAAGCCTTAAAGCCCCCATATGTCAAATATAAAGTCTTAAAATGCAAGAATTACAGTGAAAGCGATGTTTAGAAGGATCAGGGACTAAAATGCAATTAAAAGAAACTTGTTTGGCTGGTCTTCAACACCCTCGCGTAGCGCGAGCATGAACATCCCGGCAGTCGCGCTACGCGACTGCCTTGTCTGATCAGAATTGTTTGCACAGCTGTATGTTGATGTTTTAACCGACTTAAACCTCAGGATTTCGATTCTATGGGCTGCCTAAAGTGGTTTATAGCCTATAGAAGACACATGTTCACATCTTGGATTATCCTAGACTTCTTTGGCAACAATCTATGATGATTAAACTTACTATATAAGGCTCATGTTGAAACATGCAACCACACTTCAACTTCTGATCATTTGAGGAGCACAACAGCAGCCACAAGACCTTCCTAATCATCCATTAGACACGTGTAAGTACCCTTGACCCTTCTTAATCAAGTTTTGATTAGTTTATAGCTTAAAAGTCGAACCGTCGTAACTACGGTTTGACTTAACGATAAAACACAAACGGTCCAGTGTTTTGTCGAAATGAAAGTTGTTATAAGTTGGTAATTATGTGGGCAATTAACCCTTAAAAGGGTACTCACTGATTCCCATCCTAGCTAGGTCGTTTGTCGAGTCAACGGTAATTAGAAAAAGTCAACAGAACCATTAAACATGTAATTAGCGATATAGAAGGCGTGTAACCTATTTTATCATTCTTATAACTTGGTAATAAGTGTACGGACTTGTCTAAACTTGTTTGATTCGACAACTTTCTGTTTTGAACCCATTCGGAGCCGAAAGTCACATAGTTTGACTTTCTGCTTTGACCTCGATTCTGACCCGGTTTTGATAGGTTTAGACATGCCTTAAAGTTCCATTAGGATTTTGTAACATGTTAGTATAAACCTCTGTGGTTTTTACCTTGATTGTCCAATTCGTTGCACGTTTTCGTTAAATTGCCAAATGTTGACCATATTGCCCTTATGATCATAAAACGAGATTTTTGAAGATATGAAAGTACAATAATCTTTGTTACTGATTATAAAACATTTCCCTAAAATTTCACATCAAACAGAGGTCTAGATTAGGAGTTATGCTTAATGACGTAATTATAACGTTTCTTAGTAATTAAACGGCGTCATTAGCGTAAAACCTATCTAAACCCAATTTTTGACACCAAACCTTTTACCCACTGATGTGATATAATATTTTAGGATTTTTGAAGATTTTTAATTATTTTTAAACTGATCATAAGCTAGGATTATCGCCTTGATTCGGTTAAATACCGAATATACCCTTTTCGGTAATAAAATGAGTTTTACAAATCCTTTTGATGCCAATCCAATTGCTACTGATTTTAAATAATAATTGAAGTGTTTTGAACCTGTTTAACTGATCAGAAAAACCCAGAATCCTATTTTAACCCGAATGTCGCTTAAAACGGCTTTATACGCATAGTTTGGGTTTAAAATTATTTTGGCATATAAGACTTATAACCAAATGTTATAACCTGTGAAAATAAATTATTTTACTGATTTAATCAGACCCGAATCACAGAATCTTAATTGATCCCTTTTATAATCTTTAAAATGACCAAAATACCCCTACGGGGCTTAATATGAGATTAAACTCGTTATGGGCATAATGGAAGATATCCTACTGATATCACAACATATTTAAGGCATGTTAACTTAGGAAACCTGTTTAGGACTCTTATGGTTACCCGTTACGCTTCATGCGCGTTCGGTTCAGTTTATGTAACTAGTTTACATAAATTAGCCGAAACGGGTCAAACCTTATCGGTTTTATCTCAAAATCCAGAATGTGTATAATATACCCATATTAAGCAAGTCTTCAAACTTGTCGGGTCTAAATCACATTCTATCCGGTCTTCGCTTAATCGTGCGTACGAACCGTATCTTTAAAACTAACCGGTCTAAGCTTAAGCTTAACTAAAGACCGTTAGGATTCTAATAGGTTATTATAAACCTTCGTTCCAGATTAGGAGAACCGGTAAAAGATACTTGCACTCGCTGATTTTGATTTATACTTGCTCAGGTAAATACTCTTAACTTATTTTCCCTATACGGGCTTGGGGTACGGTATATAAAATACCGCTTGGTCGGGCATTCGACCTTAATCATTTTGGGGGTTAAGTATTATCGAGATGACCGTTTAAATTGTTTTGTTTACTTAAAGCCTTTGGGGGGTTAATGACCATGTCCCAGATATCCCTGCCATCATTTTACGAAATGGCCACGACCTTAGCACACAGGTGTAGGCGTACACCTGTCAGTGTCTCATATACATAATGTGGTGTGTCTATTGATCTTTAACCCGGCACGAACCGGGCTACTGAACGCATAAGAAACATGTAAATCTTTTACGAGTATTATATTCTAATAATTATCCCAAGTTATAAAATATTATTTGTGCCTTGTGCCTTAAATGCATTTTCTTAAACTCTTTTCAAAATGAGTCGGTTGATTGTATTTACCAGTGTAAACTGACGTATTTTCTCAAAAAGGTTAAGTGCAGGTACTACGCGTAATAGGCTGGCTTTGCTCCTAGCATCCACAATAAGTCTCGCAAGCTGGGATGTATTAGACTGTTGAACAATGTTTCCTTTTGTTTTTGATCTACCTGTGGATTTATATTCAACTATTTGTGATACTTAATATTACAATATTGTTTGGTTGAAATGAATCTATACTTTGCTTCCGCTATGCATTTAAATATTGTGTTGTTTGACTATTGTGTTGCCAACCACGTCACGATACTCCCCCACCGGGCCCACCGGTGACACATGGAAAATCGGGGTGTGACAAGCTCTTAGTTGCAGGGTTGTCATGAATTTCGTTCTCGCTTCGCGAATTTGAAATCCTCTTTTTGTCATCATAGCACATAACTGTTCTTTTCTTTAAGAGTTGCAAGGTAAATTGAAGTTGTTGCTCACGACCTTCTTTGGTCGTTGGCCATGTAAGAATGTAGTCAATAGGTATATGGCTTATCCAGGTATGGCTTAAATGTTCGATTCATGAGGTCCATGAATATCGTCAATGCATGTGTTAAGCCAATTGGTACGACTAGGAACCCGTAATGCTCGAAGCGAGTCCTAAAGGCCGTTTCAGGGATATTTCCTTCTTGTATTCACAGTGGAGGACATCCTGTCCTCAAGTTGATCCTTGAGTGGCAACTAGGATCTTACGATTTGTCTGTTCATGTCATCAGTCCTTGGCAAAGGATTCTGGTTCCCAATTCTCTAGAATTTATGCAAAGTGGAGTCTACCACTTTCTCCTTGTGTCCTTAACTAAGGGCGTCATGTCCCTAATATTCTCTGTCTAGCAGCTCTTGCAGTTATATCGGAGGCTCATGCCTCACGGACGAAGCTAGTCGGTAAGGCGTCATTCGGCACTGGTGCCGCTCCTGACACGAGATTTACCTTAAACCTCTCTTGTCGCTGCGGAGGTATTCCTGCAGGTCTTCAGAAAAGGCTCCTGGAACTTCTTCCATCACGGGAATGTTCTCAGGCTCTATACTTGGACATTCAATCCATGCTGACTACCATATTATGACTTCGCAAGTCAATGGTAACAGAAGGTTTCGGCCTTCTGAGTTCCTAAATGCAATCCTTAATCGCTTCGTCTGTTTAAACTAGCCTTATATACGCCCATTTCTAAGGAATACGGAACGTCTATTTTACTAGGCCAAGCAGTTTCCTAAGTTCTAAGCATGCAAGGTTAAAGTTGATGCCAGTATTAATTAAAAGTAGATGCATTAGGTTGGTTAATAGGGAACGTACCCGTAACCGCATCTGGATCCTGGCGTGCTTCATGAGTTTCGATCGTGAAAACCCTTCCTTGCTTGGTTCTTCCTAGGAGAATCTTTCCTAAAGTGCCCTGCTTCACCACATTTGTAGCAACCTGGTACTCTCTTATTTCTTCCATTTGGGTCTTTCGCCCAACAGGCATTCTTGCTATGCCCTTCCTTTCCACACTTTCCACACTTAGGCCTCAGACATCGACCTTCATGGTGAAAATTGCATTCCCCGCACCTCGGCTTAGTCCCCGAGTAAATTTTTCCACCGGTCTTAATAGTGGCTCCATCAGTTTTCCGGTCATGCGGCGGTTTCACTTTCTTTCTTTGGTTTGCTTTAGAGTTTCCGTAGCTGACTCGTGTGCCCACCTTTAGGTTCGAAGACTTCCTTTTCTTATTGCCTGATGACTCCACATGAGTCTCTTTCTTGTTATCCTCAGATTCCGAAAATTTTCCAGCACGTAGAGCTTCTTCAGTAAGCGTAACGCTTAAATCGATAGCCTCAGCGATAGTTGGAGGCCTTGAGGTAGTAACCAACCTCCTGATCTGAGGTGCAAGTCCCTAAATGAATCGTTCAATCCTTTTGAATTCCGGTTTGACTAAGTAGGGGACGACCCTAGACAAGTCGTGAAATCGCTGGACATATTCAGAAATCTTCGGTCCGTCCATTTTCAAATTCTAGAACTCCACCTCAAGCTTCTGGATTTCAGCCCTAGAACAGTATTTCTTTTCCATCATTTCCTTGAGCTCATCCCAGCTCAGCGCATAAGCAGCATCTGCACCCAGGGTCTGAACCTGAAGGTTCCACCAGGAGAGTGCGCCATCTACGAATAACCCTGAGATATAGTTAACACTCTGTTGGGGCGAACAGTTACTCATACTTAGAATGGAGTCAGTCTTTTCTGACCAACGAACAAATGCAACGGCACCTCCTGTGCCATCAAAATTTAATGGCTTGCAGTCCAGGAATTGTTTATAGGTGCAGCCAGTTGGAGGGTTATTTCTGGTAGTGCCACCGCTGTGCTCAGAGCGGAGGGCTTCATGTCATGCAATTGCCTGTGCAATACGTTCTTGAAGCTCAGCTTCTGTCCTTGGCAACGTACCGGTGTTTGTGTCTCGTCTGGGCGTCATTCCTTTTCTGTACAAAGGTATGAAGTAGGTTAGACAATATTCCATAATTGTCTATGAGGTACATAACATCTTAAGCCATCATGTAATCTCCCAATTTCACATGTGTATATATAATCAATGTATGAGCGAGGAAACAATTACTGAGCCTTCACATAGGCTTGCCAACCTGGGTTATTGTTTGTAATAAAATGAACTCGAGGTTACATCGCCTCGGTCATTTAGGTTTCAGTTATTTCCTGCTATATTAGCTTTATTGATGTGTATATTTTCCCTCAGATGGGGTTTTTCGTGTAGAGGTGATAGAAAGTGTAACGTCGCTGAATCTTTCAGAACGTCATCCATCTTTACTCGTTTAACTATCGTTTTTCCCAAACGTCTCGTATACAGGTAGAAGTGTCAGTCGCGAAGTAGGCTAAGACAGGCTTCCTACTTTATAATGCGCTAAAGCACGGATCTATGTATTGTCCTACCAGATGAAGGTGTGAATACCTATAGATTAAGTTTGGAGGGATGGTGATCTTTAACTTGACCCGCAGAGTCCACCAGGATTTCTGTGCACTACAAGTCGTTATTACGTGGGCCCCCGTAATAATAAATTGTCTTGCACAGTTACCCCAATTTTCTCTCGTCCAAGCAGATGATCAATCAAGGAGGGGACACTACTGTCCTTATACCTCTGTCATGGAAAGGACCATTGCAGTGGTCCACACGCTAACACTCGTTGTTGTTACGCGCGAATAGGCACGATGATTAGATGAAGTAGGAATAGAGAGAATTCTTAGTAGTTGGAGGGGCACCTTCAAGATGAATACTTCATCTTCCTTTTCTGGTCAAGTATGTCGTCAATCTTGCTTCACATAAGTCGCAGGGATCTCGTCCCCTTGATTAAGAATTTGTTCAAGGTTGCCGCCTCTGCCTCGTCATCATCACCGTAGTTAGGCACCTTCACGATCGAGAGGGAAGAGCAGCCATCTCCTACGGAAGCAAGCTCAGCATCTTGTTTGGTAATCACTCCCAGCCATGAGCTTTGCAAAGGACGCGAGGTCGGTAGCTTCATCGTGCGAGTTACGTACAGTAATAGGAGTCAGAGTCGAAAGTATCTTATTCACGTCAATAATCATTCCGTACACTTATTTGTATGTATGTATATCAATAACATATATGCTACTTAGCATAATCAAGCAATTTAATGCATTATATCACGTATAACTCTCGTTTTTGGGGGGTCATTTGGTTTTTGGCAAGTCTAACTCGTGTAGACTATGCTTTGGTTGGCACCTTATTTTAAAGGTATTCCTCACTAATGTCCTTGCCTTGTCTCTTTTTGAAAAGTGTCTGACTCGTGGATCTTGGCGCTTTCGTGAATGCAATGAAAACCTTTTTGTAAAATGTTTTCGTGAGAGAACTCTAGTGATTTTAGTCTAGACTCGAGAAAGAATCCTAGTTCACTACAATCGAAGCTCTGATACCAAACTGTCACACCCTGTCTTTTGCGGAAGCGTACGATGTGTGACTAGTTTGTTATCATTGCATTCAATCATAATAGACAACTACATGATCAAAACGATGTTCATCCATTCATGAAAAATTTGAGTATTACAAATACTCGTTATTTAAGTTTTAAAAACACAACCTTCTTCTAGGTTACAATTCAACAAAAGTGGATGACATCTAAACTTGAAGTCTACTTCTAGCTATGACACTTGCGCCCAAGATCCATCCTGTCACCTGAAATACATGTAATTTTGGAAAACATCAACATAAAGTTGAGCGAGTTCATGCGTTTTTGTATTTCACGTTTATATACTTTGTATGAAAACATAGTGTGTGTCATGTATAATTCAAGTTTTTCTTGAGTACCCCACATACTCAAGTATAATTCCCGTTTTCTTGAGTACCCCACGTACTCAAATATCATTCAAGTTTTCTTGAGTACCCCATGTATTAAATAATTGTCTATATAAGGACATTAAGGCACGTGAGGACATAGGGAGCATTAGTATATTCTCCTTCAAGGCATGTGAGGACATAGGGAGCATTAGTATTTTCTCCCTCAAGGCATGTGAGGACATAGGGAGCATTAGTGTTTTCTCCCTCAAGGCATGTGAGAACATAGGGAGCATTAGTATTTTCTCCTTTAACTGTGTCGATTACCCTCGACTGTGTCGATTAACCTCGACTGTGTCGATTTCCCTCGACTGGGACACCGAAGCACTCATGAGGTCACATAAGGACCATGAGTGGGGCTCGGCCGTACCCGTTAGATCTAACCCTCGTCCCTAATTAAGTATTAATGGCATCTCAATATCTAGTTTAAGCTCACATGATCTAGTATTTTCTAGGCATTTCTTAAAGTACATCGTACTCGGTACTCATTCTCATCAAGAGTACTTCTCGTATTTTTTTGTATTCTCAAATCATATTGCACTCGGTACTCGTTCTCACCAAGAGTGCTTCTTGTATTTTTACCATTTGTAAAAATTGTAATATGTGTAACATGTATTTCACCCCCGAGAGTTATAAAACCAAAAATAGTTAAAGAAAAGGGGGAGCATGAACTCACAACTTTGCGTTCCTTGTGTCGTAAACTTCACCGGATTTGCTTAGCTAGCGTCGTGACCTAAACGTGTTTTATTAACGTTAGTCACTAGACTTGTGTCGCACAAGTACAAGTCACTATCTTTTGTGTACGTATTCTTGTGTTAAAAATAAGTTATATCTTTTAACTAAGTATCTTACTTATATTATTTTCTCAAAAATAAATATAAGTATTTTGTATTTTGCACTTTGCACCCGAATTATGTATTTTTTCTAAGTATGTTGTATGTGTCTTTTCAAGTTCTAATACACTATCATGCATAATACATACTACACACACTTAGCACAAAATTTGGTGATCAAAATATACATATATTTTTCCTCAGAAATATACTTACTTAATATTTATTTCTTTGACATATAACACATTAGATCGTTCTCAAATAACATACTCGACATTTAGACACGCAAATTACAACTTATGTCATTTCAACTTAAATATCCAAAACTGGACTGTTTTCGAGCATTTTAATAAAATAGATAACTTATTCCAAAAATTTCTAAATTTTTACAGAATATCTTAAACGATCCAAATATTATTGTGTAAAAATATCGGGGTCCAGTTCATTGCCAATATTTTATAAAAAATCATTTTCCGGACTGCAATCGGATTCATTACTTTCTGACTGCAGTCCACGGAATAATTCATTAAAAATTCTTTGTAAGTCGGATTGACGAAATTCCAGTGGGACAATTACTATGACATCAGTGTCCATCTACAGTACCAATTTCATGACCTAGTTCTACTCAGGTTTCAAGTTATGATTAAAAATATAACACCTATTTACTGCTGTAAAAACTCAGCTTGAGCTGCTGTTACAAATCAGATCTTTAAAAATAGTAAACGAAGTCCAAAAATTATGATTCCAGTCCCATTAGAACCGTATTTCATAATACATAAATCTAGGCTTCAGAAAATACATTTTTCGTTTCATTAAAGTTCTGTTACAGCCAACTGAAGTTGGCCCCCTGTTTTTCAGCTTTTATCATTCTACCGCGAGTTATATTGGTTCCGTTAACATGTCTAGTGATTAGCAACGACCTTTAACATCAATATTAACAAGTAATTCATCAAGTAATCAACAAGAATAAAAAACAACTTCATTTCATTATGAGTTCATCTTAGTTCATCATCTTGTTACTTTTTATTCAAGACTTCTTTACAAGATTCATTAGAGTTCCTATCATTTTGATCATTAAACATTATTAACCACTTAAATAACAAGTAAAACACAAGGATCTAAGTTCTTACCACTAGCACAAGGCTAGGGGAGTTCGAGTGTAGAAAAATGGTGGTTAATAGCGAATAGAGAAGGTCCTTCCACTTCCGAGAGCACCAAGCTTCGTTATTCACCTTCTTACACCTTGAGACACACTTGGAAGGCTTGATCAAGAATCGAAAATGGTGGGAGTATGGTGGTGATGTTGAGCCGTGAACAAGGAGACAAGAGGAAGAAGATGTGGTGTTGTTTGAAGTTGTGAAGTAGGGTATGAAAGTCTTGTGGGTTATAAAGAACAAGTTCCCAACATGTTGTTATCTAGTGGTTTTTGTGTTTCATGGACCACCAACATATCAAATTAAATAATGAGATAAAATCTCAAGTGGGGTCTCATGGTTGTAACCGGTTTTGAAGGGGGGGGGGGGGTGTTAGTTTGATTTCAATTCCTAGTTACCCAATCTAGTTACTTATAAAGAGTTTAATTTAGGGGTTAATTGTGTTTTAGTGTTTTAAGTAGTAATATGACGGGTAGTGCTCATAACTAGCTTCGTAACACTAGAACAATGCTTCTAATAATATTTTTATGTTTCGGGTAAAATCCGGTTGTTGGGTTAATTACCGATTCGTTAAAGTGCTTAATTTATCCGTAAAGTGTCTTTCATAACACTTTTTGTATCACAATTAATTCCCGACACTTAGGGAAGTATTCTGGATGATAAAACGACATTTTTGCATGATATTTATATGTCTAAAAGCTGATTAGAGCTGATCCTATTAAAATTCTGCACTTAAAGTGCGTTTCGGGTGCTTTTTAGTGCGTATTTTAGCTTCCGGAATGCCTATATTAAAACCCTTGTATGTACTCTTGGGTTTTAGTGCATTCTTGACGTTGGACCTACACCTAGGCTCCAATTCTAATGTCTGACTGCTTTCTGCAGTTCTGTTGACACGATGGGTCTTACCGGTGAGTTTACTAATATTTTTGACGCAACGCTATCATAAGGTAATTCTTGTAGCATATATCATGCATGAATTCACTTGTATGGAATTCAGAAATTTATTTGTCGGGTAAACTAGATCATGTACAGTCATTAAAGCACAAATTACTGTTCATCTAGTGTACGGAATGTACGGAAAAGTGACGGTTGTCACAGGAAAGACTTCCGAAGAGCTGGGAAAAAGTGATGGCAGCGGCAAAGGTCTACGCCCAAACAGAAAAGAATCTCACTACCAACAGGCCCCCACCACCGTACAACCGACCCTCAGATTTAGGCTCAAGTGGCGGAAAGAGATTTAAGAAAGGGTGGCGCGATTCTAGCTCACGGAACTATTCATCAGAGGATGCTCGAGCCACAATCAATAAACTTGTCGCGCAGAGAGAAGCCAAACAAGAGAACATGGAGAGACAATGGACTCCCTTAACTAAAGCTCCTGCGGAAGTTTTAAGCACGGAGGATTATCAGTTTAAGCCTCCGCCACCCATGAAAAACAAGCGTGAATAGGACCCAGCTCAGTATTGTGATTGCCATAAGGACAGTGGTCATACCACCAACAATTGCATCTCCTTGCGCACCGAGATAGAAAAAGCCCTTAAAAGTGGTGAGCTCACTCACCTACTACAAAACGTGCGCAAGGACATAAAACAAATCACCCGGGGCAAAGAAGGCCCGAGCAAGAAAGCGAAAACTTAAACTCTATGATCTCCTCGCAGAATGGAACAGACTCTACAGTTATCAAGTTTAAAGCAGGAAATAGAGTGTAAGTTAAGTTCCGTGTATTTATTCTAATAGACTTTGTACCGGCCTCTGCGCCTTATCCCGAAATAAACAACAAAGTTTCTATTATTCCTGTGTTTTTCTTACAAAGTGCATGCAATTTCTTTTGGTAAGCGCAAAAACATTATGGTAAATATAATACAAGTCTCATAAACAGTCAAGTGATTACATCACACAAGACCACACGTTCACACATGAGCTTTACACCAACTTCATTCGCCTTACCTCATCAAAGTAATTGTACCCATGCAAAATATTGTAAACTAAACACATACATCATACTATTATTGGCGCACAAATACGCCTTAAAAAACTATCAAACACGGCAGTGTTTTCAAAATAAGTTACTTGCGCACAATGATATCATGCCATGTCAAGTCTCCATTTCACTCCCCATTTTGCACTCAATCACTGGTAATGATTCAAACACTTAGAGAGTGGTAAAGAATTTAAAAAAAAAAAATGTGATTGGTTGAAAGGGGTTAGGACCCACCATTAAACCCCCTCTCTCCTCCTTCCCTCCTCTTCCCCGTAGCGGTGAGTATACACCGAAATCACCACTCCCCACTCACCGATTTGAAGCCGGCGATCATTCACCGCTCGGCAAACAAACTCCCCGAACCAACTCCCCGACATCATACCGAGTACCCACAGATATCATGGTCGTATAAAATTGAAAAGGGATAAAGAAGAAAGTAGAGATTATAACAAAACACAACTCCATATATATGATATACACAACCATATATGTCGCCAATACAGTGCAAGATATCTTTTAATCAGTATTCAGTAGAATACTAAACACAAAATAACATCTAAATTACAAGATTAAACACCACATTTCTAATATCAAGTTCTATAAAAAGAATAAATAAAATCTCTTATTTTTTTATGGGAAAAGTGCATATAAGTTAACCCGGTATTCTGAAGAAAACCTATAACCCAAATCAATGAACATCTACATGATCAAATCAAGTCGTTTAGATGATATAATGAAATGGAATAATTAAGTTTTATGTTTCACGAGTATTTGCTCCTTTGACTAAATTGATAAATTGACTAATATTAACGTTCCAAATAAGTTATCTGCAAAGTCAACATTTTCTAGATAACATGTGGTTCAAATGATTTGCTTCATGACCAGTATTCACACTGACCTCATTTTCTTGTCTACACTTCAAGCTTATCATGATATTCCGTCTCAAACCAATCTATATATATGATAAAAATTCAACTGAATGAACATTGATTAAAAAGTCAAAATTTAACTTAGTGAACAGTGATCTAAAAAGTAAACTGAATGATCAGTGATCTATATATGATAAAAATTCAACAGAATGAACAGTGATCTAAAAAGTAAACTGAATGATCAGTGATCCATATATGATAAAAATTCAACCAACTGAATGAACAGTGATTAAAAAGTCAAAATTCAACTTAATGATCAGTGATCTAAAAAGTAAACTGAATGATCAGTGATCTAGGGTATATTAGATTATGGGTATGGGGGGGGGGGGGGGGGGAGTTGTGGCGTGGGTTGGGGACAACCGCCCAAGTCAACACCCTCGGTGGGCTTGGGTTTCGGCGTGGCTCCTTGGACGGGGGTTTCAGCCCGGGTGTTGGGCTGGTCTATCAAGATGACATGGCGGGATCTCATTGGCCAAAACAAGTAGCCGTTTGGGCTAGCCGTTGGCCAACAGCTATGTGTTTAAAAACAATTATTTTTTCACTATAAATACACACACTTCTATTCATTTTTTTACCACAACTACTCCACCTCTTCTATAACATCTCTATCTTATTTTAAAAAAAAAATTCTCATCCAACCATAATACGAAAAATGATAAAAATTCAACGGAATGAACAGTGATTAAAAAGTTAAAATTTAACTTAATGAACAGTGATCTAAAAAGTAAACTGATCCGCCCAAGTCACCACCCCCGGTGGGCTTGGGTTTCGGCGTGGCTCCTTGGACGGGGGTTTCAGCCCGGGTGTTGGGCTGGTCTATCAAGATGACATGGCGGAATCTCATTGGCCAAAACAAGTAGCCGTTTGGGCTAGCCGTTGGCCAACAGCTATGTGTTTAAAATTATTTTTTCACTATAAATACACACACTTCTATTCATTTTTTTACCACAACTACTCCACCTCTTCTATAACATCTCTATCTTATTTTAAAAAAGAAATTCTCATCTAACCACAATACGAAAAATGAATCCTCATAATCGTGGTTTTGACCCGAACAATCCGTGGGCATTTCAAGAAACACCTAGCCCAGCATCCAATAATCCAATTGCATCCTTTTTAATACACTCAACTATGTCGGATATGGCTGGTTACGCATCGTTTATCTCGAATCGTTCGAAGAATGATGTCGGTCGAAAACACCAATGCCTTTCGCGCAACGCGCGTCATTGAAAAACACTAGTTAAACTAAAATCCAAACCGAACCAAAACCTTTAAAATATAACAAAGAGTAAACTGCAATTTTACCACCTAAGGTTAGGGGTCATTGGCATGTCTACCCCCCCTAAGGAAATAATTTCAATTTTAACCCCCACTGTTTGCTCTTATGTCGCACTTTTACCCCCCGGCGTCAAAATGGGTTAACAGTCAACATTATAACCTGATGGTCAAAGGGTATAATTGTCATTTTGCTCTTATGTCAAGCTTCTTTGATACAACAACCACAGCCGCTATCTTCAGATCAGTGGAAATGCCGGTCTTTTGTTGGATAATCCGCTATATCATCCGCCACACCAAAGGTATAATCGGCCAATGTTAGTTAATCAGGGTCAGATTTAGTCATTATCATGTTATAAAAAGGGTTTAGGGTCTGATTTGATTCACTGTTGGTTTTTTTTACAGTTGACCTGACGATGAGCTGTTGGTTTTTTTACAGTTGACCTGACGATGAGCTTATCAAGCTCATCTTTGGTGGTCCACCTTGTGGTCTCTGTGTTTGGGAGGCCTGTCCTCAACTTCCATCTACCACCGGAGAGTTGAGCGGATGGATGTTTACTCTACTAGTTATGTAGCTTATGTGTAATATGTAGGTTAACTTAACTTAATCGAACCTTTTGTGTAATATGTAGGTTAACCTAACTTAACTTATTTAGCTTTTGTTGACATTATGTTTGATAAAAATTAGGAGCACACTCATGTGCATTTGCAGGTTGTAGGCATAAGTGTGCTTAATCAGTTTGGGCATAACACACACTGGTTGATCACAGTTTGGGCATAAGTGTGCTTAATCAGATGCATAGAACACACCCTGGTTGATCATGTCTACCATAGGTTGATCATGTGCTTAATCAGTGTGCTTAATCATGTGCATTTGCAGGTTGTAAATAACACATAACAATAGACTGAAGTAAATAACACATAGCATAGCAATAGCATAGCAGATTGTAGGTTGGTACTTACTATGATAACTTGCTATGCTACTTCAGGTTGATCATGTGCATGTGCTTAATCAGTGTGCTTAAGTTCTAAAATGACACTGGAATGTGAGTTCTGTATGTGCATGGTTGATCACAGTTGCTTAATCAGTGTGCTTAAGTTCTAAAATGCTACTTCAGGTTGATCATGTGCATGGTTGATCACAGTTGCTGTATGTGCATAAGTTCTAATCAGTTCTCTGGATGTGAGTTACAATGTCTGAATGTGGTTGTTACTGCAGAAGGTTGTCTGAATAAGTTACATTTTTGGTTCATATTTGAACACCTTATAGAAATAACTGATATTTGATATAAATGTGAACTAAGTGTATCAATATATCTACAGCAAGTATCGGAGTGTGATTTGTTCACATTGAACCTGCAGTTCTTATAACAGATGCATATAACAGGTTTAGAATTAGTAATTTACCAGTTTTGGAGTCTTTGCTTGTTAGGTTTCAGATTTTTGAACAGGTATGATTGTTAGGTTTCAGATTACGTGTTCAAAAATCAGAATTAGGTTTCAGATCAAAGAACAGGTTCAGATTTTGTATTATAGAATCATAGAATAGGTATTTGATTTTGGCGAGAAGGGTTTTGGAAGTTGCAGGGGGTAATGTTATGTCTTAACACAAAGTACAGGGGGTAATAACAAAGGAAAAATTAGTAATTTACCAGTGGGGGGTAATTGTGCGACTTAACAGGAATGTTGGGGGGTAAAATGTAAGGGTAATATAGTCATTTCAACTTAGAGTTAACAGTTCTGTTACCCATTTTGACACCGGGGGGTAAAAGTGCGACATAAGAGCAAACAGTGGGGGTTAAAATTGCAATTATTTCCTTAGGGGGGGTAGACATGCCAATGACCCCTAACCTCAGGGGGTAAAATTACAGTTTACTCTAAAAAATTAAATATTTCGTTTTCTGTTCAGTTTAAACCGAACCCAAATTTTGGTTCCAAAAAATATGATTCGCCTCAAAATGAGGAAATCAATTAACAAATGATGATTTTTTAACCAAACCAAAAATCGAATAGTTATCAAATTCGGTTTCTAGCTTGATTTTGAACAAGGTTTTTAGTTTCATTTAAAAAAACTAGAGTAAATTACAATCGGTGTCATTTACGTTTGCATCAAATTACAACTGGTGTCCTTTAACTAAAGAAATTACAGGCTCTGTTCTTTATGTTACCAGTTTTTAACATGTTATGTCCTTTAGAACTAAACTAGTTAAGTTTTTTTTGTTAAGTCTTACAATGTGCCTCTCACTTGAGAGCAACATGGTCTTTTCATCCCAATTTTATATTAAAAAACGAAATAAATAAATCTCTTTTATCCCCTCCATTTTTTCAAACCAATAAAAAAAATGAATAAATAATATTTTGGAATTAATCTTTGTTCTTTTATCAAACCAATCAAAAGAACTGACTATGATGATGTTGGAAGCTTACCATAAATTTCATCGATGTTGTTTTGTTCTAGTGCTTGTCGTATGTAGAAGGCACCCATTGCAAGGTTTGATTCACGTTCCTTTTTTTCTGTAGTTTTTTTATCGAAGTTTTGAGAGATATAGACAATAGCTATGATTTTTGAGATGAATATGAACAATCAGATTTTATCAGATCCAAGGGGGAAATCGAAATTCACGTTAAATTGAGATAAAAGACCATGTTGCCCTCAAGTGAGAGGCACATGGTAAGACTTAACCAAAAATCTTAACTTGGTTTGTGCTAAATGACATAACATGCTAAGAACTGGTAACATAAAGGACAGAACCTGTAATTACTTTAGTTAAAGGATACCGATTATAATTTGATACAAACATAAAGGACACAGGTTGTAATTTACTCAAAAATTCTAAAAATAACGTGCCCTTAGAGGGTAGGTTGTGTAAACATTTAAAGGGTTATTAGATTTTATCACCCCTAACTATTAGTTATTGGTCGCTGCCACCCCCAACTATGACTTTGATGTCTGTCACCCCCAACTTAACACTTAGTGTGTTTTGTCACCGCGTTGTTAACTGATCACTAACTTTTGATTCTGTTACTACACTTTTTGGGGTGTCATATGGATCTTGGGAAGGTTTTAGGGATCTTAAAGCATTCTCATCCAATCCATCAAATTATACATACATCCCACTAAAAAACAACTCCTATATCAATATATTTTCACTAAAAACAAATACTTTTTCTCTCTCATTTTTAATTAAATAATATTATCATTATATTTTTCTCTCTCCTTCACTTACAACCACTTTCAATATATATTAAAAAAAATATACTGGTGAACAGTGTCCCCCCAAATATACAGATGAACAGTAGCATTTTCTCTTTCCTTCACTCACAACCATTTTTTATACCCTTTATAATATAAAAACTACCCCTCACATATTTTGATGGTTTGGATGAGAATGCTCTTAGGACACCCCCAAAAGTATAGTAACAAAATCAAAAGTTAGTGATCTGGTGGCAGAACACACTATGTGTTAAGTTGGGGGTGGCATGCATCAAAGTGATAGTTGGGGGTGACAGCGGCCAATGACCAATAGTTAAGGGTTATAAAATCCAATAACCCACATTTAAATAATGATATTTAGAGAAGAAATAATAACGTTCAAACTTATGGAAATGGTCATTTACAAATAATTTGTGCCCCTCGTGTTGTCCCAAAAGTAGAAATCTCTAAATGCTAGGAAACTTCCAACAAATAGTTAACAATTATGTACTCTATAAATATCCCCACATCACACAGAGCATCTAATCCACACACAATCCATTATTTTTTTCTAACTATTTCTTTCTACTACAACAAAATCTAGCTAGTAACTCGACCATTAGATTGAATCCACGATGTCATATATGGAAGGACCGCGGTCACCTTTGCAACCACCAACATATGGGAATCTAATCACTATACTCAGCATCGACGGAGGTGGAGTACGAGGAATCATTCCGGGTGTGATCCTTAATTTTCTAGAAACTGAACTACAGGTATAGTTTATAAGTATGGCTGCATACAAGTTCGTTTTCTTCGCTTCATTCTTGATAGTAAACTCATTTGTAGATCTTAAAATACAACAGAAGTTAGATGGTGAGAATGCAAGACTTGCAGACTATTTTGATGTGATTGCTGGGACAAGCACAGGTGGTATTGTGACGGCTATGTTAACCACTCCTAATGAAGAGGGTCGTCCAGTGTTTACGGCAAAGGACGTTGTAGATTTTTATGTTGAACATTGTCCTAAAATCTTCCCACATGAATCACACTATAGGTATGCATTATATATTGGTCAATTTGTGACAACCTTTTGTTATATATAGGTAAATTGGATTTAAATTATCTCAACTTTCTCAATTTGACCGACAATATTCATAACTCAGTTATTTGCCGATAATAATCCGAACTGGTTCACTTTTTGTCGATAATAATCTGCATTAAAAATAGCTTAACGGAGTTAAGTTTTTTATTCCAAATTACAAACCGATGTTTTAGGCTTTTGATAAGAACGAGTATACGAGTTGATTGATGTAAAATTTACCTCGAAATACTACCCCAAACGACGAAAACGGTGTTTCAATTCAGTCGTTTAAACTTTCAATTAACAAAAATCAAGCCGTTTGGAGAACCATTTCGAGGTAAGTTTTACATAAATCAACTCGCATTCGCGTTCTGATCAAAATCCCTAAAACATCGTTTGTAATTCGGAAAAAAAACTTAACTCCGTTAAGCTATTTTTAACGGCGAACTATTATCGATCAAAAGTGGACCGGTTTGGATTATTATTGACAAATAACTGAGTTGCGATTATTATCGACCAAATTGAGAAAGTTAAGATTATTTAAATTCAATTCACCTTTTATATATATATATATATATATATATATATATATATATATATATATATATATTATTCACCAGCCCTTGTTTAGGCTCTTTAATAAATATTATATTATATAAAAAAAAAACTATATTTTACAAACACTAAAATCCGTAGATATATCACTATTTCAGTTATGTTTTATTCTATTCCCTTTTTTTCTATATCTTTTAAAACTTATATGACAAATCTCGTTTTATAGCAAATCAAAATATTGTAATTTCCGTCAACCTCTAACAATCTTATCCTATCAACTTTTTATTCATATAAGTCACTTTTCATTGTGGAAGAAAAATGTAATAGAACCATTGTTCTACAATGGTTTCTCTAGTTGATTATAAACTAATGTGTTTGTTTTTAAAATTCTTAAATTAATCATGAATCATGACTATGTTCAAAAAAGACGGCAATGAAAACAATTGAACTGACTCGTGAACTACTACGTAAATTTAAGTGTACTTTAATCTTTGATAAAGATTAAGATGTCTAATTGTGTTTTTATGATGTGTATATAACTACTAAACATGAACATAAACCATTTTTAAATATAAACGGTTTTATTATACAATCCGGCACTGAAAAAATACATATAATTTGTTTATAGCAACATACTATAGGCTCTTTTATATTAAAAATCTAACAACTTATTAAAAATGTTAAGCTAAAAGATTATAGGCTCTTTAGAAAATTAGTAAAAAACTTCAAAGTTATTAGATACTGATTTAATAAGCAACCGAATTTAAAGTCTAATTTTAAATATTTATAAGTAACATGGTTCTATTTCCTCAGAATGAGTGAAATTTTCAAAAGCTTATAGTCGTCAATTTTAAGCAAAAATACATTATATTACCTTAAAATTGAGCTAAGTGAAATTTAGAAACTTATAATTATAATACTTCTGTTCAGTCTCTATATTATTTTTGATGTAGTTTTTTGCCAAGTGAAATTTCGAAACATATAATTATAATACTTCTGTTCAGTCTCTATATTATTTTGATTTGGTTTTTTGCTAAGTGAAATTTCGAAACATATAATTATAATACTTCTGTTCATTCTCTATATTATTTTGAGGTAGTTTTTTTATTCTACAATCCATATTTCAGTTTAGTCCCAACTCTTAAAATGCTTAAGATCAACTAGAGAAAAATTACAAAAAAAATAATATGTAAACGGTTATTCATAAGTTTTATCATCATATATTGATATTGTTTATACTGCTTTAATCATCTTTTCCTTCTATAATTGTATGATTTATCTATCTGCAGAAGTTCTTCGGATTTACATAAGGAGCATCGTCATCGTCATCTACTTGGAAAATGTTATTTTTTATTTCTTTTTTGTATGGTTAAAGTTTTTGAGTTCTATATTCTTACAAATTTATTCGTTCAAAAGTTCTATGAGGTTAAAAGAATGCGAAATAGATGGTTTCAGGTTTGTTTGGAATCAGGTTCAATCACCTTAACATCGTCAAATAAGTATCCATTTAATGTTTTATGGGGTTATATTAGTTATCTTAACCGAGTTACATTAACTTATGTATAGTGGTGGATCCTAGCAAAAAAGCTATCAAAGCTTTATCAGGCCCAAAACATGATGGCATACACCTTCACCATATTCTTCAAGAAAAACTACAAGAAAGACGACTCCATGAAGCAGTAACGAATGTCGTGATTCCAACATTTGACATCAAATATCTACAGCCTGTGATCTTCTCGAGTTACCAGGTATATTTTGCACCTAAATAGAGGAATTTAAGGTTGAAGAAAACAATTGATGACTATAACATAATGACATTCATGTTTGTTTGATCAGTTGAAGACAATCCCTAGCCTTAATGCCAAGTTCTCCGATATATGCATTGGAACGTCGGCGGCCCCAACCTTTCTTCCTTCTCATTCATTCCAAACCAAAGATTCAGGAGGGAAGACCCTTAGAGAATTCAATCTTATCGATGGTGCAGTGGTCGCCAACAATCCGGTAGGTTGATCTTTCTTTAATAATCGTGAGAACCTGTTACAAGAAATTAACGGGACCTACCAACACACAAACTTATATTCAAATGAATGTGTAATGAACATTCAAATACATGCTATAAAACATAAAAGTTAAACTAGTTATATATTGTTTTCTTGTAGACTTTGGTTGCAATAAGTGAAATAACAAAGGAAATAACCACAGGAAGTCCTGACTTTTTCCCGATTAGGCCAATGGAATATGGTCGGTTATTAGTATTGTCAATAGGCACAGGGTCTCAAAAATTTCAAGAGAAGTATGATGCTACAAAGTCTTCTAGTTGGGGCGTTTTAGGGTGGTTGGCTGGTGGTGGCTCGACTCCATTGGTTGACATTTTTACTCAAGCTAGTGGTGACATGGTTGATTACCATGTCTCTACCGTCTTCCAAGCCCTCCATTCAACAGAAAATTATCTTCGAATTCAGGTGCATTATATATATTTAGTTTAAGGGTGTCAATTATGTCGGATTGACAGTTTGAATGAATTTGCGTTTGCATGTTCTCTACTAGCAAACTTAAACTAATCAAAGTACATTATTAAAATATGGTTAATTATGTTTCAGGATGACACTCTAAGTGGTGAGTTAGCTACCTTGGATTTGGCAACCCAAGAAAACTTAGAGAATCTAGTAGAAGTGGGTGAGGAGTTGTTGAAAAAACCAGTCACTAGGGTGAATCTAGGCACGGGTATATGCGAGCCTTACCATCATACTACCAACGAGATGGCTTTAAGAAAGTATGCTTATTTCAATTTATTTCAATATTATGTTTAGCTTTTCTTAATTAGAAGTATTTATTTTTATTTCTTTTTCAAAATTCCATTTAACTTTTTATTATATACAATAGGTTAGCGACAATTCTTCACAATGAGAAGAATGTTCGGGAACTAAGATCGCCTAACACTAACCGAGGAGGCATTAAACAAGGGACGTTAAACGAAGATCGAACTACACTTTCGCAACATATGCCAAAACTTTCGCAGCCAATTCATCACTCCTTTCAAGATTTACACAAACTTAATATGAACTAAGATTTCCATTTACATACAACGAAGTTTTATCAATGCTATCAAGCTTTAAATTTGTCGATATTGTGTTTATAGTAAAATCTTTATACATTTGAACAAAAAAATGTGTGGATTACATATATACTTATCTTTACTCCTAGCATTCTTTATTGCTTAATTTGATACACTAGGGATTATAGGCAATTCCATTCCCATACCTGAAATCCTTAATCTCTACACATCCTTAAAGTACAAGGGTTTATTAGTTATTAGTATAAAGTTAGTTATATGGCGGTTAAAAGGTAGTTATATGGCGGTTACAAAGTTCGGGGACTGAAGGTGTAAAACTGAAAGATTATAACCGCTTCACTAAAGGAAAAGACATGTCTCCTTAGAGACATGTCTGTTCGCGATCGGCAGCCACAAGAAGGAAAGGGACGTGACTCTTGACTCTAGGGACGCACCTCTTCACAATCATTCGCATCCACAAGATCAAGGGACGCACTTATTCGCGAAGAGACACGTCTATTGGATCGCACCCATTAGACACTATAAATAGGCATTAGATTTCAAATTGTATTACATCCCTGTACTTATTTCAGAATTCTATTCTATTGTATTCAAACTCTCATTTTATATATTCAAGTTATTCGATTGTCTAGAGATCAAGATCCATTTTGGGGCCAACAATTGGTATCAGAGCATCAGCCACTAGGCATCGCAGGGAATTCCCGATCAGATTTGAGAGTTTGTTGAATTCAAGGGAATTGAATTTACCGGTACAGTGGTTCGTATTAGTGGCCAGGAAATTTAAAGAATCAAGAAAGTAAGGGCTGTGAGGATTAGAAGTTAACAATCACATTAGGGTTCGTGAGTGTATCAAACCGAGTATAGGAGTGCAAAACAAGGGTTGTTGTGTTTTTCGTTTGGAGTGTTGTCATCGAAATTGAAGACCAGCAAATCACAAGGGAATTGTGATTATGATAAGTTAAGAACAGCATTCGAGTGATTCGACGAAAAGCGGTGATCGTTATTTAGAAAGAAACCTGTAATTTTGTTCGTGATGAACCGAATGAATGTCGAGTGAAGCGATAGAAGGCTCACGAAGGAACAAAGTACTATGCAAAGAAACACGGTGGTGCAGCGAATGCAGAAAAGGGAAAAGTGATGTAGTGAATGCAGGAAACAAGAAGAGAAATTGTTTTAGTAAGTGCAGAAAAAAAAGTGCAGTGAATGCAGAGGAAAAATGAAGTAGTGAATGTTGGGAAATACATGCAGTGAATGCAAAATTTGAGGTAGTGCGTACAAAAACAAGTGCTGTGAAATCAGGAAATTAATGCAGTTGATGCAGGGAAAAATTATTGTCCCGTGAGAAAAAAATAGGTAGTTGATTTGTGAGGAGTCCAAGGAAAGAATAATTGTTTGATGCGAAGATAACTTGTGAAAGGTGTAATAAAACAATCCAGTGAGTGGATCATGAAAAAGTGAAGAATCCGTGAGGGAAGCAATCAATGAGGAAGAACCCGTTATGAGAAACAACCGTGATGACGAGATTAAATCTGTGATAGACCAAGAAGAAAGCACGCGTGTGAAGGAAACAAGTAATCCTGTGACTGGGTGAGAAGAAGGAATTGTTGTGTGATACAAACGCAAGAGATCTGAGTAAGTTAGAATGTCTAAAATCTATGCGATATGGATTCAAGTCATGTGATATCATGGTGGGCAAGTTGATCAAGACCGTTGGAGTTCGTGTTGAGACAACTACACAAGAGGAGGTCCATGTGATACAAATCAAGTACGGTCAAGACAAGTGTGAAGCAAAATGTTCGTGTGAAGCAATTTCATGTGAAGCAAGTTCGTGAAGAGCAAGGATTGGTGAATAAGGGGTTGTTTGGTAGCCTCTTAATGACCATTCAGATGCTACCTCTTAATGGTTTAAAACCTCTGAATGAATAAGAGGTAACCTCAAGTCTGAATTGTTAAGAGGTAACATCTGAATGGTAAATCATCACATGTCACATTCTTCTACCTTCTCATTGGTAAAATTCTTAATGGTTCCATTAAGCGGTAGCCTCTTAATGACCATTCAGAGGCTACCAAACAGCCCCTAAGAAGATTCCATGTGAAGTGTTGAATACAGAAGAGATTTGAGAAGATAAAACTGCTTGGAGTTCAAGATCTGCAACAACTCAAGGATGTTCAAGATTAGGGGGGTGAATGAAATCCTTAATCTCTACACATCCTTAAAGTACAAGGGTTTATTAGTTATTAGTATAAAGTTAGTTATATGGCGGTTAAAAGGTAGTTATATGGCGGTTACAAAGTTCGGGGACTGAAGGTGTAAAACTGAAAGATTATAACCGCTTCACTAAAGGAAAAGACATGTCTCCTTAGAGACATGTCTGTTCGCGATCGGCAGCCACAAGAAGGAAAGGAACGTGACTCTTGACTCTAGGGACACACCTCTTCACAATCATTCGCATCCACAAGATCAAGGGACACACTTATTCGCGAAGAGACACGTCTATTGGATCGCACCCATTAGACACTATAAATAGGCATTAGATTTCAAATTGTATTACATCCCTGTACTTATTTCAGAATTCTATTCTATTGTATTCAAACTCTCATTTTATATATTCAAGTTATTCGATTGTCTAGAGATCAAGATCCATTTTGGGGCCAACAATACCCAATAATAAAATGTATCTCATATATGTTGGTAATAAAAAAAATGGGTTCCTATTATTGACCGTTTTAAATCCAAGCTTAGTTCTTGGAAGGCTTCAACCCTTTCATTTGGAGGTAGACTCACACTTGTTAAGGCGGTGCTTGGGTCGTTTCCGGTTTACTTTCTCTGCATGTTTAAAGCCCTTCGTAAATTCATTGAAGCCATGGAAAAGGTGAGGCGAAAATTCCTTTTGAGTGGGGGTGATAATCATAATAAAATTAATTGGGTGGCTTGGATTAAGGTGATGATACCTTTTAAATTTGGAGGGCTTGGTGTGGGTAGTCTTAGAATAATGAACTTGGCACCTCTTTGGAAATAGTGATGGAGTTGGAAGACGGAAAGAGATGCCCTTTGGTATAAATGCATAAGTGCCATCAATAATGTTAATAGTGGCGAGGATGGCAAAATGGCTTTAAAAACTTCTATGGTCCTTTGCATAATATTTGCAACATTAATGAGGATAACATTGACTTGGGTATCTAGCCTAAGTCAATGTTTGCTAGGTCGGTGGGTCGGGGAAATCACACAAGGTTTTGTAAAGATGCTTGGGTATGTAGATACCCATTAAAAGACATTTTTCAAGGCTCTTTGATCTTGAATATGCTAAATCATGCTTGGTGGAGGAGAGGGTTGTTTGTGTGATTGCACTTTTGTTATCATGGAAATGTCAAAAAAAATAAGTGATATTGAGAATGAAGAGATGCAAGATCTTCAGGATATTTTGTGTATGTTCCCGTTTCGTAGTGATTTAGACAAGTGGTTATGGAAGCTGTACACCACAAAGGGTTTCTCGATTCAATTAGCTAGAAAGCACATGGATCAAGTTTGTTATGGGTCGGTAAGTAGTGTATGTGAATGGATAAAATGGCTGCAAATTTTGGTCAAATGCTTCATATGGATTCTGATGCAAAACCGGGTTCCGGTTGTTTCAAATCTGCTTACACGAAGCGTTGTGGTGAATTTCGGGTGTTATGTAGACTGTCCGGGAGTTGCTAAATTAGTGGATCATGCTTTTTTTCTTTTTTGAACGGCAAGGAACGACGTGCCAACCACCGTGACACCGGGTCCACCTACTACCTAATTCTACCGAACATACCTGTAACAATTATCACGGTTTCACGAACGTCATATGATTCTTGCGTACTGGCCAGGTGTGCAATCCACATACTAGTTTAGTGCCTTCGAGTAATCATCACCTTATGTCCGAAGAATTAGGCTTCGGCACGTGCAACAAATTTTAAAACTTTTTCACTATATTCTCATTGTCTTTCATTTAAAATCTTCCTTCGCTCGACAGGTTTTACCATTACATGTACTCACATATTGAATTTACGTACCTGGAGTCAATTTGTCTTATTACATGCCTTGGTGTCGGTTCTAGACCGCACTCGCGGATCATCCTCTTCAAACAATCATGCTTACCTTACACATAACATATTGTTAGTTTTCTTTATATGCATACTCAAGTACATACTTATATTCGCTTCTACCTTTAGATCTTGATCGAGTCTTGGATTGTACGGGTTCCTAGTCACAAGAGCACACGGGTTTGATGATGTGTGTAAAATGCAACATATAAATTACATCAAATGAGGCATAAAACTAACCCTTTTTTAGTACTAATATTGGAAAAAGAGTGTTTTTGTCTTCCTTTTGTATTTTCAGGATTAAATGAGCTCAAAAACGCAAAAGAAGCAAAAAGACAGCTAAATCCAACATAAATACAAGGAAAGGAACATTAGTGGACTGCCCGAACCCTCAACGGCACCTTCCAAAGCAAAATAGAGAAAACAGAAGACTGAACACGCCCCGTGCTCAGCCAGCACGGGGCCGTGCCCAAGAAGCAGCAGAAAAGACAAACCTATAGAAGCTTCTATTGCCCATCACGGGGCCGTGCTCAGCGGACACGGGGGCGTGTCGAAAGTACAGCAGGCGCATTTATTGTAATTGCGAATTACAATTAATGAGGAGAGAGAGTGTCAGACGGACACGGGGCCGTGCCCAGCGGACACGGGGCCGTGTCCAGCTCTCTGTTCAGCCTATAAATAGGAGTGCTTGGATTCATTTCATCTCATCCCTTGGCACACCACCTCTCTCACACTTCATCCACCACCCACCACCATCACAACACCATCATCCACCACCATCATCCATTGTCCATCGTAGAGTGTGTGAGTCGTCTCGGGATCCAAGATTGATCGTAAGAGTTCTTGACAATCAAGGCCATGTTTGCCTAAGTCTCTTACATCACTTGGTGAAGACAAAGTGTCTAGTATAATACTTTTTATTTCTAATCTTTTGCACTTTTTATTTGGTTTTGTATTAATGACTTTAATAACTAGTTACTTATGTTGAAGGTGATCTTTCCTTATCGTTTGTCCGTGGTGTCTTGGCATTATTTTACTGTCTATATAAAATAAAGGATTTTCACCATTCATATCTCCACGGTCTATATGGAGATATGTTGGCTATCTGGTAGGGGGTTAAGGGAACGGTTTGGTAAAGGTCTTGCCATTGTTCAGCGTTTAGAGGTCCTGCAATGGACCTGGGTCAAATTTAGTAGGACCTCCTTCAATACTTCACGGTATTGGATGGCGGGGCTCCAAACTCTTTGATCCCCTCATAAGTTAACTACTATTAATACTATAACCCGGCTATTTAGGACTGTATCCCTGCTGACTCAGACTACTTAGCCGAGGGTAACGTCACCGCCAAAAGCGGGGCCTACCACAATACTGCATTAATAACTTAATTCATTATCTTCCAATAATCCACCCTTTTAGGATTGTATCCCTGCTGACTCAAACTACTGGGGTGAGGGTAACGTCACCTTCAAAAGAGGGGCCTACTACAATAACTAAGATAATCTCTTAATTATGTGCAAAAGTGCGGAAATAATCAAAGGTTATACTAGATACGAGTCGGAACCAAGTGATTCATCTTGTCTATCTGTTTTTATTTTTATTTTCATTTTCAGCATTTTAGTTAGTTTTATTTTTCTTAGTTTAAAACATTTTTTTCTAAACTTTTATTTTGGTTAGACGTTGAGGATAAACCGGTACTAAAAGCTCTTGTGTCCTTGGACGACCTCGGTATCTTACCAACGCTATACTACACTCAACGATGGGTGCACTTGCCCATATGTGTGTTTAGTGTTAGTGAAATATCGTGTTTTATAAATTTAAAACTTGGCTAAAATAAGTGTTAAAAAGGGCTTAAAATATACACCTAATTTATACGACACTTCGCACGCATCAAGTTTTTGGTGCCGTTGCCGGGGACACAAGGATTTTAAGAAAGTTAGGAATCGACGGCCTAATCAGTTTTTCAAAACCTTTTCAAAACGCGCGCACATTTTTCTACATTTTAGTTTAGTTTGCATTTACAGTAGCCTGAACACGGGGCCGTGCTCATTGAACACGCCCCCGTGCTGCATATTTTTAGTTAGATACCCAGATACAGAGTCTGAACACGGGGCCGTGCTCGCTAAACACGCCCCCGTGCTCAACGTGACCAGTAACTTTAATTAAAACGCCCAGATACAGATCCTGTACACGGGGCCGTGTTCACCAGACACGGGGCCGTGTCCAGCCTTCTGTTTCAATCTTTGTTTCATTTTCTGGTCCCGAGACTCAGTTGTGGTCTGCTGAGTGATTCTTATGGATCAATACTCAGGAGGTTACAACTACACCTATGATGAGGATGATTATAGGGGTAATTATTGCACAAATTGTCGGAATACACGTTCGATTCAAAATAATCACTCGTATCAACCATCCAATTCATACACTTACTATGAGGAGCCCAGGTACGAGCCATCAACTTCATACACATCCTATGAAGACCAAAGGTATGAACCTCCTCCCTCATACTCATATTTTGATGAACCAAGGTATGAGCCTTCTTACTCATACTTTGAGGAACCAAGATATGAGCCACCACCTTCATATGCTTATTATGAGGAACCTTGGCGTGAACAACCCACCTCATATGAGTATTATGAAGAACAAAATTACGAACCTTATCCATCATATGCTTACAACGAAGGACAATGGTGTGAACCATCAACTTCATATGGGTATTATGAGGAACAAAGGGCCGAACAACCGGATTCAAGCTTAGAAAATAATGATTCTTTTTCTATAACCGAAGTGACCGATAGGATATTAGAACACATTAGAGTTATCGATCGATGTATAAAAGAAGCTCGCGCAAGGGAAGAGGAGTCCCGCGCAAGAGAAGAATTAAAAAGGGAAGAGATAACTAAAAATGAAAAAATGGAAGAACAAATAAGTGAAAAACCGACACATGAGTTAAACAACGAAAAAGGTGAGTCCAATAACGTTAAAATACAAGAAGAGTCTAATTTTGAAGAAATTAATCTCTTGACACCTTCTTTCGAAAATCATTGTTTAGTACCCACTCATGCTAAGTTTTTAAAAGAGTTAAACACTAACACTAAAATTGACGAAACGGTAAGTGTTAAGTTAACTAATGATCAAACTTCGCTAATAAAAGAAGACCCATTTGAAATTAACATTACACCGGTTCCATGTTTCTTTCAAAATTCGTTTATTAGTAATGTCACAATCGATAAAGATCTTTGTGTTAACATAATGCCTAACTACATTTTCGAAAAATTAAGTATTAGTGATTTTTCTCCACTTCAAATACCCATTTTTCTATCCAATCGGAAAGTAATAAAATCAATCGGTATAGTTGAAGATGTTTTGGTTCAAACAAATCAAATGGTAATCCCAACCGACTTTGTCATCCTCGATGACGCTCCTCTAGTGTTGGGACGACCATTTGTAAAAACTCACGAAGCTTTGAAAAACCGGAAGTTCAACAATTTACCTCTTCAATTAGGGGCATTTAAAAGAAGTGTCGATCTCGAACGGTCAATGAAATATCCATTCGGCAATAATGACCCCCTAATTGAAGATGAAGATGAACCACCCGATACAAGTGAAGAGATTGACCACTTTGTTGAAGAAGAGGTCGCCATAGAACAAACTTTTAAAGTTCTTGATCGAAACGAGCAACCAAATAAGGAGTCTCCTAAAGACCCACCACTTGAGCTCAAAGAACTTCCAAAAGGTTTGGAATATGCTTTTCTAGACAAAGATGGTAAGTTACCTGTAATTATTTCGTCTAAATTAGATAACTTAGAAAAAGAAAAACTAATCAATCTTTTGAAAAAACACAAAAATGCAATAGCTTGGAAACTTGTTGACATAAAAGGAATTAGTCCTTCTATGTGCACACACAAAATTTTGATGAATGATGACTACAAATCGGTCATACAACCACAACGTCGCGTAAATCCAAACGTTCAAGAAGTGGTTAAAAACGAAGTCATCAAATTACTTGACGCCGGACTTATCTATCCTATTTCCGATAGTCCTTGGGTAAGTCCCGTCCAAGTAGTTCCAAAGAAAGGAGGTATGACGGTAATTACTAACGAAAAGAATGAATTAATACCAACAAGAACCGTCACAGGATGGAGAGTATGTATAGATTATAGACGATTAAATGAAGCAACAAGAAAGGATCATTTTCCTTTACCCTTCATTGATCAAATGTTAGAAAGATTATCCGGTCATAAATTTTACTGTTTCTTGGATGGTTTTTCAGGTTACTTTCAAATCCCGATAGCACTCGAGGACCAAGAAAAGACAACTTTCACATGTCCCTATGGAACTTTTGCTTATCGACGCATGCCGTTTGGTCTATGTAATGCCCCCGCAACATTCCAACGTTGCATGGTAGCCATTTTCCATGACATGATAGAAAGGACAATGGAAGTCTTCATGGACGACTTTTCTATCTTTGGGGATTCATACGACCAATGCCTCGATAACCTTGAACGAATGCTATCCCGATGTGAGGAAACTAACCTCGCCCTTAATTGGGAAAAATGCCATTTCATGGTAACGGAGGGAATAGTACTCGGTCACAAGATCTCAAGCGAAGGAATGGAGGTGGATCGAGCCAAAATAGATACCATTTCTAGGTTACCTCCTCCATCCTCCGTAAGAGCTATTAGAAGTTTCCTAGGGCATGCCGGATTTTATAGGCGGTTTATCAAAGACTTTTCAAAAATCTCAAGGCCTCTAACAAAATTACTTGAAAAAGATGCTCCTTTCATCTTTGACAAGGATTGCAATCAAGCATTTCTAACACTAAAGGAAATGCTAGTCAATGCGCCTATCATGATAGCACCTGATTGGAAGTTTCCTTTCGAAATCATGTGTGATGCTAGTGACTTTGCAGTTGGAGCTGTCTTGGGACAAAGAAAGGAAAAGCATTTCCACCCAATATATTATGCTAGTAAAACACTTAACGATGCACAAGAAAATTACACAACAACTGAAAAAGAGTTACTAGCTGTGGTATTTGCTTTTGATAAATTTCGTTCTTATCTTGTTCTTTCTAAAACTATAGTCTATACAGACCATGCAGCCATTCGATATCTCTTTAAGAAGCAAGACGCAAAACCACGTTTGATTAGGTGGATTCTACTCCTCCAAGAATTTGACATTGAAATCAAGGACAAAAGAGGAGCAGAAAATACCGCAGCAGATCATCTTTCGCGCTTAGAAGACCCAGCTTTGGAGGCAACCAGGGACGAGCAAATCAACGAAAAATTTCCAACTGAATCCCTGGAAATGGTGGAATTTAAGGAAGAACCATGGTACGCCGACTTTGCTAACTACCTAGCTAGCGGAATAGTCACAAAAGGATGGCCACATCATCAAAGAAAAAAATTCTTTGCCAATGTGAAACACTACTTTTGGGAAGATCCATATCTTTTCAAAATGTGTGCCGACCAACTTGTCAGACGATGCGTACATGGTAGTGAAGCACGAAGAATTCTCCGCCATTGTCACGAAGGTCCATACGGAGGACATCATGGTGCTGCCAGTACCGCACGAAAGGTATTTGATTCAGGATTTTATTGGCCAACCATTTACAAAGATGCTCAAAATCTTGTAAAGACATGTGATGCTTGCCAAAGAACAGGTAATATTTCTTCCAAAAACGAAATGCCACAAAATGGCATTCTTGTTTGTGAAATTTTTGATGTATGGGGACTCGACTTTATGGGACCTTTCCCACCATCGAAAGGAAACAAATACATACTTGTGGCAGTAGATTACTTGTCTAAATGGGCCGAGGCCGAGGCACTTCCAACAAATGATGGAAGAGTAGTGGTAAGATTTCTGAAAAAAATTATTCTCTCGTTTTAGCACACCTAAAGCTTTAATAAGTGATAGAGGTACCCATTTTTGTAACCATCAACTTGAAAATTTTTTAACAAGATATGGGGTCTATCACCGGGTTTCGACAGCTTATCACCCTCAAACAAACGGACAAGCCGAAGTGACTAATAGAGGGTTAAAACGAATACTCGAAAAAACCGTAGGATTAAATAGAAAGGAATGGGCTGATAAATTAGATGATGCTTTATGGGCTTTTCGAACTGCTTATAAAACAACGATAGGAACGGCCCCATATAAGCTAGTCTATGGAAAAAGTTGTCACTTGCCAGTAGAAATTGCACACAAAGCCTACTGGGCAATCAAAAATGTAAACTTAGATCTAGAATTTGCTGGTAAAAATCGATTTTGTCAAATAAATGAATTAGACGAGCTTAGGAATTATGCATACTCAAACTCCGAGATTTATTAGGAAAGAATGAAAAATTGGCATGACAAACATATTAAACCTAATGAATTTCGGGTAGGAGATTTAGTTCTTTTGTTTAATTCACGACTTCGATTGTTTTCTGGTAAATTAAAGTCTAGGTGGTCAGGACCTTTTTCCGTCACCCATATTTTTCCACACGGTGCAGTAGAAATTAAACCTCGAAATGGGCCACCATTTAAAGTCAATGGCCAACGGCTGAAACTCTATCAAGGATTCATTGAGGATGAGGAAGAAGAGATCTCGCTTCAAACAGTGGAAGAATAAAACATCATGCCTGGTAAGTTACGAACGATTGAGACGACAAAATAAAGCGGTAAGTTTTCTAAACCATAGCTTATGGGAAAAAGGGGCACTCACACGCGCACTTAAAAAAAAAAAAAAAAAAAAAGAGAGCTCGGCACGAGGCCGTGTCCGCTAGACACGGGGCCGTGTTCGCGCTGCAGACGGGATAAAACCCCTTTTTCAAAACAGTTTCTTCATTCCACACGCCCCGTTTCCCCACAAAAGCTCTGGTTCCAGGCGATTTTTCGCGAAATTCCAACGTCTCTTACCGATCTAACAACGTCAAGGTATGATTCTATCACTCTTAGTAGTTAGATTAGTTACTTGCATGTAGTTATACACCACAAATTTGGGGAAAAATCTAGGGTTCTTGATGTTCATCCGGATCGAACCTAAAATTTTTGCCTAAATCTGCTTGCATTTAGTTAGATTAGTGTTAGGGGAAGTAAATAAACTTAGATTGTTCATAGATTCACCCGATTTCTTACAAAAACCCCAAAACCCTTGTTCTTGAACCGTAAAAGACAAAATTGATAAGGTAAACGGGATATTTTGGGAAAAACGGTGTTTAGGGTTTCATTTTCGGGGGAAACCGCACCTATTGGACCAAAAATTTTCAAGTTTTTGAAACCGGGTCGAAAATTGAAGTTTTTGAGTAACAGACCCTGGACACGGGGCCGTGTTCGCTGGACACGTGGTCGTGTCCAGCCCACTGTTTGCAGTTTTGTCCGAAAACATTTCTGTTTCGTGCTAATCTTTGGTATATTCTTTCAGATGGCAAATTTCACAAGGTTCAATGCAAGTGAGCTTGATGCAAGGGCAAGGTATGAGGTTCTCCAAACAAGACCCGAAGAGTACCCCAGGAGAGCTTGCACGGAACTGTTAACCTTGGTAAACCAGCTGAACCGATTCAACAACATCGTTACGGGACCACTAGCTGTTGCATTAAACACTAGGCTTCAATCAGTACATCAATGTACCATGGAGTTCTACAGTACCTTCAACTTCGACTCAAGGTGTGACCCATTTGACAATACGGGGGCTGTATTTCGATGTGGAGGAACAATGTACTCGATCTCCATAGCACAGTTTGGAGCCATAATAGGTCTATATCAAGAAGAGGAATCGGGAAACGAAGAAAATACCGGGGGATTACGAGACTTGGAGGTGAATGAAAGACAAGCCGCATGGGCTCAAATCGGTGAAGGAATCTACGACCCTCGTAGCACCAAGAGTACAAAGCTGAGGGATCCGCTCTATCGCTACATTCACAGGATCCTCACCTACTCTCTAAACCAACGACACGACAGTAGTGGTGTTGTAGGGTTGAAAGATTTGGTTGTCCTCCACTGTATCCACAACCAAAAGCCTCTTGATGTTCCGTATCTCCTGTTGAAAAACATGCATCTCAACCGCCTTGCTCGAGCTCCAACGCCTATCTTCTACGGAGGATGGGTGTACCGTCTTTTTAAGCATTACACGCGAATTCCAAGAGCCTTTGAAAGAAGCCCATGGTCGGGACGAGTTGACTACCACATTTGCCGAGCCATGAACTTACTCTATGAGGCGGAAGACGGAACAGTGAGTTTCCAAAGAACGCAAGGCTATGCATGGAACCCACAGGAGGCCCTAGTTCTTCACGCACCACCTCCCCACCACCAGTATCCACCCCATGGTGATCCGGGTCAATCCTCCTCACAAGGAGGCGGTTTTCCTAATTTTCAAAGCTTACATGATCTTATGCAGGAAAACCTCATGTGTACCAGGAATGCCTACAACCTCGCCAACAACACATACCAACGGGTCGGAGCTATTGAACGCAACATCAACGATATACGAGACGATATCAGCAGTATCCAGGAGTATATGGCGGGGCATGGGGATGGAGGTGATGATAGCGATGAAGATATGGATTAGAGGGTTTGGAGGAGCAGGAGCGGGTTGATGGCGAGCCCACAGGTTTAAGTCCCTTTATCTATCGAACGATTGGTGGCCTGCGTGCCAGAAGTTGAACAATTTACTTTCCTTAAACACTTTTATTTTCCGTTTTATTTTTCTTTTACTTTATGCTTGGAACAATTAACTGTGGTAATGTAGGATGTTTGTATTGCTTGGTGTGGTATTAAGTGTTGAAACAGGTACAAACCAAGGCTTGGGGTGCTAAGCCTCAGCACTTATAGGGCCAGGGTGGAAAAACCGGAGGAAGAAACCTGTTTTTCAGGCTTTCAGACTGTCCACACGGGGACGTGTCCAGCCAACACGCCCCCGTGCTCACCTCCCAGACCTGCTGTTTGGCTTCTATTCGGCAGAATTTTGTCAGACACGTGGCCGTGTTCAGTGGACACGGGGCCATGTCCACCTTCTGTAAGTTCTTGTTACTGGCACCTGAACACGGGGTCGTGCCCTCTCAACACGGGGCCGTGTTCAGCGCCCAGTAACACAAATTTTTTGCTTTTTAAACACTATTTTACACATCTAATCAACCTAAAAATTTATTTTTGGGACACATTGAGGACAATGTGTAATTTAAGTGTGGGGGGGATGCTAAAACCTTGAATTTTGCAAGTCCTAAGTACAAGCCTTACACAAAACTCTATTGGAACCGCTAATCACCCCAAATTTTTTTCAAAAATTTCATTTTTTTTACTTGTCTAGGTTTAACTCGGGAAATTCAAGTTCTCAAAAAGGTTATATTTTTACAAATTTACAACCGATAGCGTAGTGATAAAAAGAACCAAAAGTGAGTTTTGAGCCTTTAATTGAGCACACAATTTCATATCATTTGACTAAATGCTCATTTTTTGTTTCTTGTGTGAATAGCCGCTTGGTTCTTACGACTCTAGAACTTGCCATGACAATACATTCCCGGTCCTTATCAACTTAAACCCGAGTAAGTAAATGATGGAGGCATTAGGACTAACCCTTTTCATTTCTACACCATTATTTTTCTTTTTCCTTTACCACCTACCCAAAAATCCCCCTAGTTAGCCCCTTTGAGCCTAAACCTTTTCGTTTCATCACCCAAACAAAAACCCTTTCATCCACCAAAACCTTTTTCATTTTTAACCCTTTATTTTAGTAACAAGTTCGGTTCTTCGTGAAAAAAAAAATTGTGATAATGATGAAGCAAAAAGAATATAAACAAACAAGTTAATCAAAAATAACTTAGTTTGAATAAAAGCTTCATCAAAATAAGTTGCAAAAATACGAAAACCGACACTTGTTACGCTTTTAGCCCTTTTTCTACTAACCACTAACCCAACCACCTACCTTTAACCCTAGCCAACCCTTAACCCACAAAGTCCTCTTGATATCTACAAAGGTATAAAAGTTAAAAAGGAGGAGGATTGATTTCTTGGCATGCCTATGGTAGGAATAAGTTCCGTGCCGCTCTCGAGTGATTCACTAAAAATACACCTTCGGCCGAGTGTGAGTGATTTCCCCGCGAGGTATGTGAACTTGTATATAAATAGAATTTTAAAAAGGCATGTTATGCCCAAATAAGTAATTTCTTTTATGAACAGTTCTAAATAAATCATTACGAATAGGAGTGTAAATAAATATAAATAAAACCCAAAAAGATCTTGGAAATCCCGACACTCTACGACAAGCCCAAAACCTTCTCTTCTACCTATTCCATTTGGGAGTGCAAGCCACATATTAAAGAGTTTTGCTTGAGGACAAGCAAAAGTTCAAGTGTGGGGGTATTTGATGTGTGTAAAATGCAACATATAAATTACATCAAATGAGGCATAAAACTAACCCTTTTTAGTACTAATATTGGAAAAAGAGTGTTTTTGTCTTCCTTTTGCATTTTCAGGATTAAATGAGCTCAAAAACGCAAAAGAAGCAAAAAGACAGCTAAATCCAACATAAATACAAGGAAATGAACATTAGTGGACTGCCCGAACCCTCAACGGCACCTTCCAAAGCAAAATAGAGAAAACAGAAGACTGAACACGCCCCGTGCTCAGCCAGCACGGGGCCGTGCCCAAGAAGCAGCAGAAAAGACAAACCTATAGAAGCTTCTATTGCCCATCACGGGGCCGTGCTCAGCGGACACGGGGGCGTGTCGAAAGTACAGCAGGCGCATTTATTATAATTGCGAATTACAATTAATGAGGAGAGAGAGTGTCAGACGGACACGGGGCCGTGCCCAGCGGACACGGGGCCGTGTCCAGCTCTCTGTTCAGCCTATAAATAGGAGTGCTTGGATTCATTTCATCTCATCCCTTGGCACACCACCTCTCTCACACTTCATCCACCACCCACCACCATCACAACACCATTATCCACCACCATCATCCATTGTCCATCGTAGAGTGTGTGAGTCGTCTCGGGATCCAAGATTGATCGTAAGAGTTCTTGACAATCAAGGCCATGTTTGCCTAAGTCTCTTACATCACTTGGTGAAGACAAAGTGTCTAGTATAATAATTTTTATTTCTAATCTTTTGCACTTTTTATTTGGTTTTGTATTAATGACTTTAATAACTAGTTACTTATGTTGAAGGTGATCTTTCCTTATCGTTTGTCCATGGTGTCTTGGCATTATTTTACTGTCTATATAAAATAAAGGATTTTCACCATTCATATCTCCACGGTCTATATGGAGATATGTTGGCTACCTGGTAGGGGGTTAAGGGAACGGTTTGGTAAAGGTCTTGCCATTGTTCAGCGTTTAGAGGTCCTGCAATGGACCTGGGTCAAATTTAGTAGGACCTCCTTCAATACTTCACGGTATTGGATGGTGGGGGTCCAAACTCTTTGATCCCCTCATAAGTTAACTACTATTAATACTATAACCCGGCTATTTAGGACTGTATCCCTGCTGACTCAGACTACTTAGCCGAGGGTAACGTCACCGCCAAAAGCGGGGCCTACCACAATACTGCATTAATAACTTAATTCATTATCTTCCAATAATCCACCCTTTTAGGATTGTATCCCTGCTGACTCAAACTACTGGGGTGAGGGTAACGTCACCTTCAAAAGAGGGGCCTACTACAATAACTAAGATAATCTCTTAATTATGTGCAAAAGTGCGGAAATAATCAAAGGTTATACTAGATACGAGTCGGAACCAAGTGATTCATCTTGTCTATCTGTTTTTATTTTTATTTTTATTTTCAGCATTTTAGTTAGTTTTATTTTTCTTAGTTTAAAACATTTTTTTTTAAACTTTTATTTTGGTTAGGCGTTGAGGATAAACCGGTACTAAAAGCTCTCGTGTCCTTGGACGACCTCGGTATCTTACCAACGCTATACTACACTCAACGATGGGTGCACTTGCCCATATGTGTGTTTAGTGTTAGTGAAATATCGTGTTTTATAAATTTAAAACTTGGCTAAAATAAGTGTTAAAAAGGGCTTAAAATATACACCTAATTTATACGACACTTCGCACGCATCATTTGAGTTCAAGTATTTACCTCCTTATACTTGATTTCTCTTATACCAGGGCTCTGATACCAACTTGTTACGCCCTAACACGTAATGTCTTAAATACGACGCAGCGGAAAAAGAGGCTTAAAAATTTCTTTCTTTATTAGACGCATTACTTACATAAGGGCGTAAATACAAAATGTCAAACATTTACTAGAAGGGATTTACAACATTCACATTGAATTAACGCTTCAAAGCAATACATAATTCAAACTATGTGACCGTTCCTTCCGTACAATCCTTGCTCTTTGACTCGATCTACGCCCGCTTATCTTCGTTAGTGGTAGAAGAAATCCATATAGTACCTATGGACATCACATACAACTTAACCATTAGTCATTGACAACATTATACAACATTATTCTCATATAATTAAAAATGGTATAACATTCGACAGTATAAACTTTGATTCATTCGACCATCCTCACGAATTCTCGTGTTCCGAGTTCGGCTTCTATTCCACAAGAATCCGACGTTCTCATTCCTGCATTACATTCCAATCTCAAGGCATACTATTAATAGCTTAAATACTCAAATGTATTAGAATCATGCATACATATATACTTACATACACCCCTACATACGTACATACATTCATACATCCCTACAGGGTCAGGATTTAGAGAAAACGCTAGAAAGTGTGAGAACGGTGAGAACGCTTATTGATCGTCCGATCAAAACAATCTATAGACTAGATTGGCGCGATGGCATTTTTGTAAATAACATCAATTTTATTACGTGGACGTGCTTCATTAAGGGTAAAAAAGTAAAAAATTATTCCTCACATAAAACGCCGTTGAAAAATAAAACGCCAAATAAATACAAAAAGCCAATTTTATCACTGCGTACTTTTTTCTGTGTTTTTATTTAAGCTCTTTGGCTACAAAAACGCCAAAAATATGAAACGCCATTATATATAACGCCAAAGCTTACATCCGGATAAATGTTAATTACATTTTTTGTTATAAAAAATAACATCCCGCCTAAACTATGCGCCAAAAAAATTCTATAAATAGAAACTTCTCACCACCTTCCGTTTATCACACCAAAAAAACACAAAAAAAACACACAGTGGTTGCTAAAAAAATTTACAACTCAATGTAAAACGCCAAAAAACACAACGACAACAAACATCTTTTCTTTGATCCTCAGTAATGTTCTGCATGAAGCTTCATTTAATGATTTGTTACGTGAGTGTAGTAAGATTTTGCTGCATGAGATGGACAAAATTGAAAAAAGATGGACTGATGACACCCATATGTCATACTGTCATCTTTGTTCCTGAAGAAGGTTTGGATGATAAGAAGAGATCTATACCAGTGTAAATGCTACTTTGGCCTCAATGAATATAATGAAGACCACAGGCAGATAGCATCCACCCACAGGGGGTAGATCTTTGTCTCCAACATCTACAAAGACACTTCAACACATGAACAAAGAAAATAAACAACGCCAAACCCAAAACGCCATTTATTTGTCACATTTCTTGTAGTTTCAAAAGAAAAAAGAGACTGATAACACTGAAGATTTAAAATCATAAATTGCTTCTACTTTGTTTTTTTTTTTATTTTCTTCATCTATTGTTTGTTTTGTAATGTCAGTTAATAAACAACAAAAGAATATTAATGCTATAATGAAAAATATAATAAAACACCAAAATTAGCAAATACGTGTAAAACGCCATAATGCCATAAAAATGTGACAACCGTCACTTTTCCGTACATTCCGTACACGATATGAACAGTAATTTGTGCTTAAATGACTGTGCATGATCTGGTTTACCAGACAAATAAATTTCTGAATTCCATACAAGTGAATTCATGTATGATATATGCTACAAGAATTACGTTATGATAGCGTTGCGTAAAAAATATTAGTAAACTCACCGGTAAGACACATCGTGTCAACAGAACTGCAGAAAGCAGTCAGACATTAGAATTGGAGCCTAGGTGTAGGTCCAACGTCAAGAATGCATTAAAACCCAAGAGTACATACAAGGGTATTAATATAGGCATTCCGGAAGCTAAATTACGCACTAATTAGCACCCGAGACGCATTTTAAGCGCATAATTTATTTAAATTCAGCTATAATCAGCAATACGACACTGTAATATTATGCAGAAATGATGATTTATCATCCAGAATACTTTCCTAAGTGTCGGGAATTGAAAGTATCACAAAAGATACTTGAAAGACACTAAACGGTGCAATTAAGCACTTAAACGAACCGATATTTAAGCAAACAACCGGACTTTACCCGGGACACAAAAATATTGCTAGAAGCAATGTTTTTATTTTTTTTTCTAAGCTAGTTAGGGTCCCCGAACACCCTAACACATTATATAATTAATAACACACCATAACACCTAAATCTAACACTTAGCATCTAACTAGTTTAAGTAACTAGCAATTAGAATCCAACCAAGACCCCAACCCCCTTAACCATACGGTTATAACATGTCCCCCCACCTTGTGATTTCTTTTGTTAAAATAATGAAGCTTGTCTCCCCTTATTTGACATATTACACAATGGAGAATAAGGAATTAGTAGTTTATAAGTTGGACTAGAAGGTTGTAACCTCATAACTTCACATTTATCTTCATGTTCTCAACATCACAACCTCCTCCTCCCACTCCCTCCTCTCGGCTGAACCATCACCCACACACCACCACCATTTTCTTGCAAGCTCCATCCATTCCAAGTGTACTTCTAGGGGTTAGAAGGCATACAACGAAGCTTGGTGTTCTCGGAAGTGGAAGGACCTTCTCTATTCGCTTTTATCCACCACATTTACGTCTTGATTCTTCCCTAGCCTTGAGCTAGTTGTAAGTGCTTCTAAACACTCTCTTAATAAGAGATTTATCGGATAAAAATAAAGAACATACAAGATCAAATCTAAAAGTCTTGAAGAAAGATGAATATGTTGGTTAAAGAGTATCAAATGGTAAAACATGATAAACCTGAGTTATATGAGCTATAACCTGCTGTAAATAACTTATGACCTGTTACTAATCGTTATTAGAAAGTGCAGTGATCGTATATGTGTGTTTTAGTAACATATGAACTATAAACAGCATGCTGAGTTGTATTTATAGCCAACTTTAACAGGCTGTAACAGGACTTTAATAAAACCAAAAATGTATTTTCTGAAGTCTAGGTTCATGTATTATGAGATACGGTTCTAATGGCACCGGAATCATAATTTTTGGACTCCGTTTACTATTTTTAAAGTGTCTTTTCGTAACAGCAGCTAGAGCTGCATTTTTGCTGCTGAAAATGTGCGTCCTGTTTTCTGTCATAACTTGTATTCTGTGTGGAGTCTGATCATGAAATTTATACTGTAGTTGGTCACTGTTGTATTTGTGATTCTCCCACTGGAATTTCGTAAATCGGACTCACGATGAATTTTTAATGAATTATTTCGTAAACTGCAATCAGAAAGCGACAAATCTGATTGCAGTCCGGAAAATAAATTCTTATAAAATATTGGTAATGAACTGGAGCCCGATATTTTTACACAATAATTTTTGGATCGTTTAAGACGTTCTGTAAAAATTTGGGAATTTTTGGAATAAGATAACTATTTTATTAAAATGCCCGAAAACAGCCCAATCTTGTATATTTAAACTGAAAGGATATAAGTATGTATATTTGTGAGGAAAAATATATATTTATTGATCGCCACATTTTGTGCTAAGTGTATGTAGTATGTATTATACTTGATAGTGTATTAGGACTTAAGAATACACTAAATACTCATGAGAAGTGAAAACACAAAAATACACATACACCATACTTAGGCAAAATACATAATTCGGGTGCAAAGTGCATAATACAAGAAACTTATAATTATTTTCGAGAAAATAATATAAGTAAAACACATAGTTAAAAATATAAGTTATTTTTAACACAAGAATACGTACACAAGAGATAGTGACTGTACTTGTGCGATACAAGTCTAGTAACTCACGTTAAGAAAACACGTATAGGTCACGACGCTAGATAAGCAAATCCGGTGAAGTTTACGATTTTTACAAATATTACAATTTTTACAATTTTTGGTTTTATAACTCTCGGGGGTGAAATACATGTTACACATATTACAATTTTTACAAATGGTAAAAAAAAAAATACAAGAAACACTCTTGGTGAGAACGAGTACCGAGTGCAATATGATTTGAGAATACAAAAGAATACGAGAAGCACTCGTGGTGAGTGCAATATGATGAGCTTTAAGAAATGCCTAGAAAATACTAGATCATGTGAGCTTAAACTAGATATCGAGATGCCATTATTACTTAATTAGGGACGAGGGTTAGATCTAACGGGTACGGCCGAGCCCCACTCATGGTCCCTATGTGACCACTTGAGTGCTTCGGTGTCCCAGTCGAGGGAAATCGACACAGTCGAGGTTAATCGACACAGTCGAGGTTAATCGACACAGTCGACGGTAATCGACACAGTCAAGGGAAATTGACGCAGTCGAGGTTAATCGACACAGTCGAGGGTAATTGACACAGTTAAAGGAGAAAATACTAATGCTCCCTATGTCCTCACATGCCTTGAGGGAGAAAATACTAATGCTCCCTATGTCCTCACATGCCTTGAAGGAGAATATACTAATGCTCCCTATGTCCTCACGTGCCTTAATGTCCTTGTATAAACAATCATTTAAAACGTGGGGTACACAAGAAAACTTGAATGATACTTGAGTACGTGGGGTACTCAAGAAAACGGGAATTATACTTGAGTACGTGGGGTACTCAAGAAAGACTTGAATTATACAGGACACATACTATGTTTTCATACAAAGTATAAAAACGTGAAATACAAAAACGCATGAACTCGCTCAACTTTATGTTGATGTTTTCCAAAATTACATGTATTTCAGGTGACAGGATGGATCTTGGGCGCAAGTGTCGTAACTAGAAGTAGACTACAAGTTTAGATGTCATCCACTTTTGTTGAATTGTAACCTTGTCTAAGGTCGTGTTTTGAAAACTTAAATAACAAGTGTTTGTAATACTCAAATTTTCATGAATGGATGAACATCGTTTTGATCATGTAGTTGTTTATTACTATTGAATGCAATGATAACAAGCTAGTCACACATCATACGCTTCCGCAAAAGACAGGGTGTGACAGTTTGGTATCAGAGCTTCGATTGTAGTGAACTAGGATTCCTTCTCGATTCTAGACTACAATCACTAGAATTCTCTCACGAAAACATTTTTACAAAAAGGTTTTCATTGCATTCACATAAGCGCCAAGATCCACAAGTCAGACACTTTTCAAAAAGTGACAAGGCAAGGACATTAGTGAGGAATACCCTTAAAATAAGGTGCCAACCAAAGCATAGTCTACACGAGTTAGACTTGCCAAAAACAAAATGACCCCCCAAAAACGAGAGTTATACGTGATATAATGCATTAAATTGCTTGATTATGCTAAGTAGCATATATGTTATTAATATACATACATACAAATAAGTGTACGGAATGATTATTGACGTGAATAAAATACTTTCGACTCCGACTCCTATTACTGTACGTGACTCGCACGATGAAGCTATCGACCTCGCTTCCTTTGCAAAGCTCATAGCTGGGAGTGATCACCAAACAAGATTCTGAGCTTGCTTCCGTAGGAAATGGCTGCTCTTCCCTCTCGATCGTGAAGGTGCCTAACTACGGTGATGATGACGAGGCAGAGGCGGCAACCTTGAACAAATTCTTGATCAACGGGACGAGATCCCTGCGACTTATGTGAAACAAGATTGACGACATACTTGACCAGAGAAGGAAGATGAAGTATTCGTCATGAAGGTGCCCCTCCAACTACTGGGAATCCTCTTTATTCCTACTTCATCTAATCATCGTGCCTATTCGCGCGTAACAACAACGAGTGTTAGCGCATGGACCACTGCAATGGTCCTTTCCATGACAGAGGTATAAGGACAGTAGTGTCCCCTCCTTGATTGATCATCTGCTTGGACGAGAGAAAACTGGGGTAACTGTGCAAGACAATTTATTATTACGGGGGCCCACGTAATAACGACTTGTAGTGCACAAAAATCCTGGTGGACTCTGCGGGCCGAGCTAATGAAAACCACACAAAATTTATCTATAGGTGTCCTCACCTTGATCTGGTAGAACAACACATAGATCAGTGCTTTAGCACGTTAGAAAGTAGGAAGCCTGGCTTAGCCTACTTCGTGACTGACACTTCTACCTGCATACGAGACGTTTGAGAAAACGATATTTAAGCAAGAGAGGTGGAATGACATTCAGGAAGAATCAGTGATGATACACTCTCTACCACCTCGACACGAACAACCCCATCTAAGGGAAAATATACGCACCAGTAAAGCTAAAGACCTAAGAAAACCAATGTAGCAGGAAATGACTGAAACTTGAATGACCAAGGCGATGTAGCCTCGAGTTCATTTCAAACAATAAACCAAGTTGGCAAGCCTATGTGAAGGCTCAATAACTGTTTCCTCGCTTATACACTGATTATATATACGTGTGAAATTGGGTGATTACATAATGGCTTATGGTGCTATATACCTCATAGACAATTATGGAATATTGTCTAACCTACTTCATGCCTTTGTGCAGAAGAGAATGCCGCCCAGGCAAGACACAAACACCAGTACGTTGCCAAGAACAGAAGCTGAGCTTCAAGAGCGAATCTCACAGGCGATTGCTCGACATGAAGCCCTCCGCTCTCAACACAACGGTGGCACTACCGAAAATAACCCTCCGACTGGCTGCACCTATAAACAATTCCTGGACTGCAAGCCATTAAATTTTGATGGCACAGGAGGTGCCGTTGCATTTGTTCGTTGGGCAGAAAAGACTGACTCCATTCTAAGAATGAGTAACTGTTCGCCCCAATAGAGTGTTACCTATATCTCAGGGTTATTCGTAGATGGCGCACTCTCCTGGTGGAACCTTCAGGTTCAAACCCTTGGTGCGGATGCTGCTTATGCACTAAGCTGGGACGAGCTCAAGGAAATGATGGAAAAGAAATACTGTTCTAGGGCTGAAATCCAGAAGCTTGAGGTGGAGTTCTGGAACTTGAAAATGGACGGACCGAAGATTCCTGAATACGTCCAACGATTTCACGACTTGTCTAGGGTCGTCCCCTACTTAGTCAAACCGGAATTCAAAAGGGTTGAACGATTCATTTGGGGACTTGCACCTCAGATCAGGAGCTTGGTTACTACCTCAAGGCCTCCAACTATCGCGGAGGCTATCGATTTAAGCGTTATGCTTACTGAAGAAGCTCTACGTGCTGGAAATTTTTTGGAATCTGAGGATAACAAGGAAGAGACTCATGTGGAGTCATCAGGAAATAAGAAAAGGAAGTCTTCGAACCTAAAGGTGGGCACACGAGTCAGCTACGGAAACTCTAAAGCAAACAAAAGAAAGAAGGTGAAACCACCGCATGATAGGAAAATTGATAGAGCCACTAATAAGGCCGGTGGTAGAATATACTCGGGGACTAAACCGAAGTGCGGAGAATGCAATTTTCACCATGAAGGTCGATGTCCGAGGCCTAAGTGCGGAAAGTGTGGAAAAGAAGGGCACAGCAAGGTTGCCTGTTGGGCAAAGGACCCAGATGGGAGAAATAAGAGAATACCAGGTTGCTACAGATGTGGTGAAGCAGGGCACTTTAGGAAAGATTGCCCTAAGAAGAAGCAAACAAGGAAGGGTTTTCACGATTGAAACTCGTGAAGCACGCCAGGATCCAGGTGCGGTTACGGGTACGTTCCCTATTAACCAACCTAATGCATCTACTTTAAATTAATACTGGCATCAACTTTAGCCTTGCATGCTTAGAACTTAAGAAACTGCTTGGTCTAGTTTCAAGTGAAATAGACGCCCCGTATTCTTCAGAAATGGGCATATAGGAGGCTAGTTTAAACAGTCGAAGTGATTTAGGATTGTATTTAGGGACTCAGAAGGCCAGAACCTTCTGTTACCATTGACTCGCGAAGTCATAATATGATAGTCAGCATGGATCAGAAATCCAAGTATACAGCTGAAGTCGTTCGATATGAGAAAATCAGACGCATCCCTCTTGTGGATGATGAAACCCAACTTTCCTTCAATAGGTGCAAGGATGCTAGACCCCATAAGGCGGCAGATCTACGACATCCCTCATTGGTCGAAGAGGCATAGAAACGCCTCCGAGTAGACTGCAGAGCCTGAGAACATCCCCGTGACGGAAGAAGTCCCAGTAGCCTTTTCGGAAGACTTGCCAGGAACGCCTCTCCGTGGCGACGAGAGGAGTTCAGGATAAATCGCGTGCCAGGAGCAGTACCAGTGACGAATGACGCCTTACCGACTAGCTTCGTCCATGAAGCATAAGCTTCGATAACTGCAAGAGCTGCTAGACAAAGGAATTAAGGACATGACATCCTTAGTTAAGGACATGAGGGGAAAGCTGACAATTTCCCATTTTACAATAAATTCCAAGGATTTGAGAATCAGAGTCCTTTGCCATGGGCAGATAACACGAATAGACAAATCGTAAGGTTCCAGTTACCACTCAAGGATCGATTTGAGGACAAGATATCCTCCACAGTGAATACAAGAAGGAAATATCCCTAAAACGACCGTTAGGACTTGCTTCGAGCATTACGAGTTCCTTGTCGTACCATTTGGCTTAACACATGCATCGACAATATTCATGGGCCTCATGAATCGAACGTGTAAGCCATGCCTGGATAAATTACGATCATACTTATTGACTACATGCTTATATGGCCAACGACCAAGGAAGGTCGTAAGCCACAGCTGCAATTTTAACTTGCAACCCCTAGGGGAAGAACAACTATGTGCTGAGATGACGAAAAGCGAATTTCGAATTCGTGAAATGAGAATTTTAAGATGCATGGTGCATAAGAACGAGATTCATGCCAACCCTGCAACCCAGAGCTAAGGAGTTAGAGTTGCAATTAAGTGACGCTTCTCGACAAAGTCTCGATTGTACGTCGATGCAACGAGACCACAACATTGCATACGCGGCACATTGATTAAGAGGTCATGAGAAGAAACCTTGATCTAAATACAGCAATTACGCGCCGCAACTTGACGTCATTACCTGAAAGAGAACGTTGCACGATCTTTATTGATCACAAGGGTTGCAGCACACCGATGATCGTAAGAACTCGAATATTAACTGAGCTGCTGAGCGATGCAGACTGTATGAACACGATACGTGCTTGTGTGATAAACTTTGATAAAAAGTCGGAACACTCACTTGCCCTTAGTAGAGTTTTCCTACAACAGTACCGCTTCGTGCGAAGCTTCAGATGGAACATAGTAAATCGATCCCCGTCGTGTTGATCAGAGACCGGGAATAAACAATCTACTGGCCCGAGTTGGCCCAGGAAAACTAGAGGCAAGATCGTTCGGATATGTGACCATATCAGGACAGCCCGCAGAATACAGAAAGATTACGCTGATGAGCGGCAGAAATCGTAAGAATATGAGACAAGAAGTATGACTAAAATGAGAGCCTCGCCTAGAGAAGGCGTAGTGTGAGTTGGAAAAACGAAAAGGTTGAATCCCCGGTGTAGGGATCAGAACCATTGTTCACAAGATGAAACTCCCAGAAAAAGATCAGTAGTGATCGCGACACATTCATGTGTCTAATCGTTAGAGGAGTCTGACTCAAGGAGCAGTCGTTGTTCCCACAAATAAGATTCACGTCAATGACAAACGACAAGAATTACTATAGAAACCTGTTGAGATTTTGGACCAAGAGTCCGCAATACTATAGAAACCTGTTGAGGTTTTGGACAAAGAGTCCGTGATACTATAGAAACCTATTGAGGTTATGGACCAAGAGTCCACAAGATACAGAAAAGACATGATTGATCTACTTGAGCATGATGGAATTCATGACATGACCCAGAGATTTCATGGGAACATAAAGACAAATCATGAATCTAAGTGACCATATTGGTTTCACAACTCCCCTGCAACCGATGGCATCGCTTGAATTTCGGGACGAAATTCTTTTAACGGGGGGAGACTATGACAACCGTCACTTTTCCGTACATTCCGTACACGAAATGAACAGTAATTTGTGCTTAAATGACTGTGCATGATCTGGTTTACCAGACAAATAAATTTCTGAATTCCATACAAGTGAATTCATGCATGATATATGCTACAAGAATTACGTTATGATAGCGTTGCGTCAAAAATATTAGTAAACTCACCGGTAAGACACATCGTGTCAACAGAACTGCAGAAAGCAGTCAGACATTAGAATTGGAGCCTAGGTGTAGGACCAACGTCAAGAATGCATTAAAACCCAAGAGTACATACAAGGGTTTTAATATAGGCATTCCGGAAGCTAAATTACGCACTAATTAGCACCCGAGACGCATTTTAAGCGCAAAATTTATTTAAATTCAGCTATAATCAGCAATATTACACTGTAATATTATGCAGAAATGATGATTTATCATCCAGAATACTTCCCTAAGTGTCGCGAATTGAAAGTGTCACAAAAGATACTTGAAAGACACTAAACGGTGCAATTAAGCACTTAAACGAACCGATATTTAACCAAACAACCGGACTTTACCCGGGACACAAAAATATTTCTAGAAGCAATGTTTTTATTTTTTTTTCTAAGCTAGTTAGGGTCCCCGAACACCCTAACACATTATATAATTAATAACACACCATAACACCTAAATCTAACACTTAGCATCTAACTAGTTTAAGTAACTAGCAATTAGAATCCAACCAAGACCCCAACCCCCTTAACCATACGGTTATAACATGTCCCCCCACCTTGTGATTTCTTTTGTTAAAATAATGAAGCTTGTCTCCCCTTATTTGACATATTACACAATGGAGAATAAGGAATTAGTAGTTTATAAGTTGGACTAGAAGGTTGTAATCTCATAACTTCACATTTATCTTCATCTTCTCAACATCACAACCTCCTCCTCCCACTCCCTCCTCTCGGCTGAACCATCACCCACACACCACCACCATTTTCTTGCAAGCTCCATCCATTCCAAGTGTACTTCTAGGGGTTAGAAGGCATACAACGAAGCTTGGTGTTCTCGGAAGTGGAAGGACCTTCTCTATTCGCTTTTATGCACCACATTTATGTCTTGATTCTTCCCTAGCCTTGAGCTAGTTGTAAGTGCTTCTAAACACTCTTTTTTTCATATTTGAAGTGGTTAATAAGAGATTTATCGGATAAAAATCAAGAACATACAAGATCAAATCTAAAAGTCTTGAAGAAAGATGAATATGTTGGTTAAAGAGTATCAAATGGTAAAACATGATAAACCTGAGTTATATGAGCTATAACCTGCTGTAAATAACTTATGACCTGTTACTAATCGTTATTAGAAAGTGCGGTGATCGTATATGTGTGTTTTAGTAACATATGAACTATAAACAGCATGCTGAGTTGTATTTTCAGCCAACTTTAACAGGCTGTAACAGGACTTTAATAAAACGAAAAATGTATTTTCTGAAGTCTTGGTTCATGTATTATGAAATACGGTTCTAATGGCACTGGAATCATAATTTTTGGACTCCGTTTACTATTTTTAAAGTGTCTTTTCGTAACAGCAGCTAGAGCTGCATTTTTGCTGTTGAAAATGTGCGTCCTGTTTTCTGTCATAACTTGTATTCTGTGTGGAGTCTGATCTTGAAATTTATACTGTAGTTGGTCACTGTTGTATTTGTGATTCTCCCACTGGAATTTTGTAAATCGGACTCACGATGAATTTTTAATGAATTATTTCGTTAACTGCAATCAGAAAGCGACAAATCTGATTGCAGTCCGGAAAATAAATTCTTATAAAATATTGGTAATGAACTGGACCCCGATATTTTTACACAATAATATTTGATCGTTTATGACGTTCTGTAAAAATTTGGGAATTTTTGGAATAAGATAACTATTTTATTAAAATGCCCGAAAACAGCCCAATCTTGTATATTTAAACTGAAAGGATATAAGTATGTATATTTGTGAGGAAAAATATATATTTATTGATCGCCACATTTTGTGCTAAGTGTATGTAGTATGTATTATTATACTTGATAGTGTATTAGGACTTAAGAATACACTAAATACTCATGAGAAGTGAAAACACAAAAATACACATACACCATACTTAGGCAAAATACATAATTCGGGTGCAAAGTGCATAAAAAAAGAAACTTATAATTATTTTCGAGAAAATAATATAAGTAAAACACTTAGTTAAAAATATAAGTTATTTTTAACACAAGAATACGTACACAAGAGATAGTGACTGTACTTGTGCGATACAAGTCTAGTGACTAACGTTAAGAAAACACGTATAGGTCACGACGCTTGATAAGCAAATCCGGTGAAGTTTACGACGCAGGAACGCAAAGTTGTGAGTTCATGCTCCCCCTTTTCTCTTAACTGTTTTTTGTTTTATAACTCTCGGGGGTGAAATACATGTTACACATATTACAATTTTTATAAATGGTAAAAAAAATACGAGAAGCACTCTTGGTGAGAACGAGTACCGAGTGCAATATGATTTGAGAATACAAAAGAATACGAGAAGCACTCGTGGTGAGTGCAATATGATGAGCTTTAAGAAATGCCTAGAAAATACTAGATCATGTGAGCTTAAACTAGATATCGAGATGCCAGTATTACTTAATTATGGACGAGGGTTAGATCTAACGGGTACGGCCGAGCCCCACTCATGGTCCTTATGTGACCACTTGAGTGCTTCGGTGTCCCAGTCGAGGGAAATCGACACAGTCGAGGTTAATCGACACAGTCAAGGGAAATTGACGCAGTCGAGGTTAATCGACACAGTCGAGGGTAATCGACACAGTTAAAGGAGAAACTACTAATGCTCCCTATGTCCTCACATGCCTTGAGGGAGAAAATACTAATGCTCCTTATGTCCTCACATGCCTTGAAAGAGAATATACTAATGCTCCTTATGTCCTCACGTGCCTTAATGTCCTTGTATAAACAATCATTTAAAACGTGGGGTACACAAGAAAACTTGAATGATACTTGAGTACGTGGGGTACTCAAGAAAACGGGAATTATACTTGAGTACGTGGGGTACTCAAGAAAGACTTGAATTATACAGGACACATACTATGTTTTCATACAAAGTATAAAAACGTGAAATACAAAAACGCATGAACTCGCTCAACTTTATGTTGATGTTTTCCAAAATTACATGTATTTCAAGTGACCGGATGGATCTTGGGCGCAAGTGTCGTAACTAGAAGTAGACTACAAGTTTAGATGTCATCCACTTTTGTTGAATTGTAACCTTGTCTAAGGTCGTGTTTTGAAAACTTAAATAACAAGTGTTTGTAATACTCAAATTTTCATGAATGGATGAACATCGTTTTGATCATGTAGTTGTTTATTACGATTGAATGCAATGATAACAAGCTAGTCACACATCATACACTTCCGCAAAAGACAGGGTGTGACAAAAAACGCCCCCAAAAAACTACCAAACTATAATAAAATTAATTTGAACAACTAATATTATAAAAAAATCGTGAAACAATGTGCAAAGAATATAAAACAAAAGAAGTCCAATAGTTATCTAACCGTCATTGGAAAACAAAACGCCATAATTACAGCCGTCAAAAGATTTGACGTGTTACACCATTAAAACAGTTGAGTCTGAAAACAAAACACGGTAAACTGCAAAAAACAGTAAAATGAAACGACGTAAAACATAATTACTAACATTTATTATATTAAATTTATTTATCTTTTTTCAAAACGCCATAATTACATGTCATACGCGGAAAAAAAAGTCAATGTAAAAGAAGACCATGAGAACCCAAGCTCAAACACGCCAAAAAGACTAAAACTCCACATATTCTCCAAAACGCCAAAAAATTTAAAAATGGCTAAGGTTATTGATTGGAGGTTTGAAAGGAAAGAGAAACGATTCATCATAAAGTTCTCTGACAGGAGAAAGATAAAGGTAAGAACAATAAAAGCCATGATGGGAATGAATGAAAATGTTCAGAAGGATATCCTGGCCCTTGGGGTTCCAATAGACAATGATTGTGAAAGAACGAGAACTGTAATAAAAAGACAGGAGAGAAAGTTTCCAGCAGAAGATGATGAAGATGATGCGATGATATTGAAGATACTCATATACCAAAACTTAGCAGTTGGGTATTGCATGAGGAAGAAGGAACACTTGAAGTGACTTATAAAAACGGGGTGCAATATTCAAGGCCAATGGAAGAAATGTTGAAGACAGGGTTGCTATCTATCATTGAACAACTCTGTGATTTAACACCTTCAAACGATCCAAAATCCAAGGATGCAGTGATATTCAAGAATAGGCTGCCGCAAAGAAGAGACGAGCTAATGGCGTTATACGCAAAAATGAAATTTGATGATGAAGAATCTGAAGAAAGTGATGAACAAAGCGATGGGTACATCTCTGATGTAATCCCACCTACGGAAGACTATTAGTTTATTTTGATTTTTGTATTATTGTAGTTTTAAAAAATATTAATCTATGGTAATGAATTATTAACAAAAAGATACAAAACGCCAAAAATGACATGGAAAAATCCATAACGCCAAAAAATTAACTATGTGACACAAAAAGAATAAATTCAACGAGAATAAATCTGAGAAAAAACAGTAAAACGCAAAATAATTAATAAATCCACATAACGCCAAAATTATCTTGCACGCTTAAAATAAAGAAGCATGTCAAACACGAAAATCGTGAAAGGGGAAGAATACTAAAAAGACAAAAAAACCCCTCGGACCCTGATCATGCCCCGCGCCACGTGTTAGGCCAGGATGCGTTCTCACCGTTCTCACACTTTTTGCCGTTTTCTCCTGATCCCGTTTCCATCCCTACATACATGCATACATTCATACATACCTTCATACATATATACCTACATATATACATATGCACCTACATACATACATACATTCAACCTACCTACATGATTACGTAGAAGTTCTTGCATACTACTTACATACAATTCTTGCTTACTTATTTGCATTAATTATCATACTCATACACTACTTACATGGGGCTTAGACTTGGTTTTATAACCCATAAACATCAAGGGAACAATCAAAATCAAGTTTGGGAAGCCCGCCGTAGATCACGGTTAGTGTACCGAAGCTTACGATACACCGAACAACTTAAATAAACAAAATTTCAGCATTTGGAACATGGGAATGGCGTCGGCGACGGCCCTACAGGGCGTTTGTAGGATCGAGTAACGACCAAAACGAGTCTTTCAGAAGAGTTCTAGACCAACACGAGAGGCGGAATCAGACGTTTCGGTGTTGGTTCAGCTTGATTTGCACTAGAAAGTAGTTTAACCGTCTTGTTTATTGATATGACACGTTTACAGACCTGTAGACACTTCAGCAGAGCTTCGCTGCTGGAATGGGAGAAGTTCCAAATGAAATGACTAACCTCCCTATTTATAAAGTTTCTTATTCCCCTTGAAAGTGCCATGTCTATTTTGTGGGGAATAGACATTTCGTGGGAAATGATCTCTAAAACTCTATTTTCCTGAACTACGTGATTCGATCTAACTATTTTATTACAAGACTCGATACAAGACGAAGTCGACAGACGTATGAACCAACAGACTCCCCCTCGGATGTTGACGAGTCTTAAGTGTCGAGTCTTCAACGTATTCAGTCTTTATCAGTCTGATCGCTCTCTGAAGAATCTGACAGTGTAGGCATCCTCAAACTTTATCTCTTTCTCCTCCTCTTCAGCATCAACATACTCCCCTCGAACAATCTCATTTACCCTCGGATTATGATTGCAATATGACTTTCACAGGATCAGGATTGTATCCTGGCTCTATACTCAGACTTTAGAATCCAAGCTATCCTGCACATCCTCTACCTCACAATAAATTTCACAAATTTAACATTTGACAAATTTATATATCCAAACTCCTCCTCAAATTTATCCAGAATGATTTAACAATGTTAATAAATGATGAACCACTTGTAAGTAATTATTCAAACTTTTTAGTTTAATTTTGACTCCCCCCTTAAAACATGCTCATCATGTTTAGCGCTTGGAATTTTGAAAATTAGCTCTTCAACACCAGTTGTCAAAAATCTTTTTGGATTTTTCAAAATTTATGCCAAAACACACTTAAAATTTTTTTTATTTTTGAAAAGAAATGAAATGCAATAAAGAAATATTTACAGACAATATTTTTGCGAGTTTGTGTAAGAGGATCATATCAGTTTTTGACAAGTCACAAGTACCGTTGAGCTTAGTTACACAATAAGGATTAAACAATTCACTTAGATTGTCGATATACTGATCCACTTAAATTTTCACACAAATTTCAACTGATTCATGATATGAATTAGGTGAATTAAGAACTTAAACTCATTCATGTGTCCCACCTCTTGAATATACTCCCGTATCCAGATCCCAATATTCAGTCTTACAGGTGAGTATACCACAGATGATATCTGTAAGGGGTTAAATGCGAAGAACCGTGAGAGCTCAGCTCAGAACTTCCGTTCAGCAGAGAGATGACGACTTCGACTTTTGGTGGGTCCCCTTTAGAGGATCTTTTTTTACAACAACACATGATTAACATTTTTCAATGTTTCATCATTTTTTGTACTAAGGGCAGGCTTTTATTTCAAGCATGCATAAAGTATTCTCCGGGGACTAGGCCATTGCTTTCGCAAAATCAGAAGTCCCGGGATAATACCCCAGATATCACTGAGCATAAAGACCTAGTATCTCAGAAAAAGGGATCTTTCAAACGAAATTTCAGGGGTTACCTATATATCCAAGTAGTGTTCCCCACAAAATAAGCAAGTTTGAATTTAAGTTTATATCCCGAAAAAGCTTACTAAATGTGTAAAAACCTATCGGCATATCATCAGTGAGACCGTTTAACGCTATTTAAACATTACATTTCTTTAGCATACTGTAACTGTCTGCTGATGTACTATCATTTCCTCTTTTTCACAACAAACTCATTTTTGTATTTTATCATGTTTTTGCATTTTTCAAATTTTCAAATGTTTTTGGATTTTGCTGAAAAATTCTTACTCCCCCTAAAATTCAAAATCATTTAAGGAAGTTTGAAAACAAACTGTACAAGTAACGTGACAACTGATATCGAATCACTTCAATTTGCCATCCACTTGGCATAAACAATCAGAACTCCCCCTTACAACAAACTATTTTCTCATTATGATTTCAAAACACTTAAGTTTGTTTTAACCAAAATGATTTTTCCGGAAAATAAGTTTTGCTGATTTTACCACTTGTAGGTTAGGGGTTCATCACATTGTTTTTCTCAACCATTTGACAAATATAACAATTTTGAATTTTAACAACAATATCACTTGTAGAAAATCAAGTACAACTTAATGTCCCTGATTTACCACATTGAAAGACGAAATATCACAAAAGTGAATTTCTCAAGAAAGATGCCGATTCCTGCTCCACATTTACCAACCTGGGAGCTCCGGCAAGTCAGGGTTTTACTTGTGAAAAACTTCCATCCAAGCCTGACTAAACTTGGATGTGACCTTCTCAACTTCACTAGGGGTTGGGCTGTAAGTTGCCTTCTTTGATTCGTAAAATTCTTTTACCCCTTTGGCCTTTCCCTCGACCATTTTCCCAAAAATCTTTTTAACATTCCCATTAAATGCTTTCTCGACATCAAATTCTTTCTTCTCAGAATAGAATTGATCCGAGATTTCAAACTTTCCAACCTTTGATTTAAAATTCTCAGCCCTCAATGGTGGAAAATGAACATCATCCATTGGAGGCACTGAGTTTTCATCATTTTTAACAACTTGTGGCTCTTCTGACTTTGTGGAGTCAGATTCATCGCCAGATTTTACATCTGATTTCTTAACAACCCAAGCTTGGTTGTCAAGGTTTCCCCTTTTCTTGTAAAATGTTTTCGAACACTCACCAACTTCATATGTTGAATTTTTAAACAATTTAAACATTTCAGTTGGTGGTTCAGTTTTATCAACAACTATTTCTTTGAGTTTTTCTGAGACTCCCTGTTTTGTGTTGGTTGCTTTAGGACAGTTCCAAGCTATGTGACCAACTTCTTGACACCTGTAACAGGTTCTAGTCTCTTTTCTCTGATGAGCTTCAGTTTTCTTCTTTTCAGCAAGAAATTCCTGGTTTGACTGTTTCCAGAATGAGTTCTTTGCTTCTTCTTCACAATTTGTCCCTGAAACAAATTTTGTATTTGTTTTAGAAATTTTCTCATTTTTATGATTTTCAGGTGGAATAAATCCTAATCCTTTTCTTTTGAAATTACCGTTATGGTTTGGCTTCTTTTGAAAACCAGAACCAGAACTGTAACCTTTTTTCTTGTTCAATCTTTGTTGAACTCTTGAAGTGTACTTTTTAGGTTTTTCAGAAAGATTTAAATCTTTTATTTCAGAAATATTAATTTCTGTTAATTTGGAAACCTTTTTAATCTTTTCAATTTGAACACTTCTTATTGGAAATTCTTTATCAAAATATAATTTGTCAGAATCATTCAAAGTATATGCAACTTCAAATGTTTCGTCATTCAAATTAGATTTTGACAACAAAAATTCTTTACTATACACCCGTTTTCCCGACGACTTTGAACTCCTGACAGACGAACTCGAACTCCTGGACTCGGACATTGACTCGGACTCCTCATCCTTATCTAACACCTGATCGACCATCCTTTTTATTAACTCAGACTCATGATCTGTGTCAGACGCTGTGAACGTGATGTCAATATTGTCTGGTAATACATCTGTTATCTCAGACTCCAACTTTATATTGACTACCTTTTTTACTTGTTCATCATTCGGTTTTCTAGACGAATACCCTTCCCAAATTGGAGGCGGACACTTGTTATAATAGACACTCTGTTTCTTACCAGTATCCTTTTTCTTCGGCTTCTTTTCGTCAAAAGCTTCAAGACCTGCAACAGTTGGATAAATTCTATCAATTAAGTAATCAGAACTTGAATAACTTTTCACTAATCGTCTGATTCTTTCATTTTCAACTTTCTCAATTTCCAACTCCTGCTTCAACCTAGCACACTCTTCAATGTAGTGATTGATCTCCTTTTGTTTGGACATCATTGTTGCATTCACCATTTTCAAAGCATCTTCTCTTTCAGAGTTTGTCTTCTGCAAACTATTCACAGTTTTGTTCAAAACATCGTACGACTCTTTCACATTCTTGACATCAAACAACAACTTCTCTTTTAATTTTTCAAGCTCACTAAACCTTTCATCTTTATCTTCACATTGTTTGCAAGGTTCCAAACATGTAAGCCAAGGTTTTGTGACTTCAACAATCTTTTCAATCTCCACAATCTTCTCAACAATCTTAACTTTTGCATCTTTTCAATCTCCACAATCGAGTAACGACCAAAACGAGTCTTTCAGAAGAGTTCTAAACCAAAACGAGAGGCGCAATCAGACGTTTCGGTGTCGGTTCAGCTTGATTTGCACTAGAAAGTAGTTTAACCGTCTTGTTTATTGATATGACACGTTTACAGACCTGTAGACACTTCAGCAGAGCTTCGCTGCTTGAATGGGAGAAGTTCCAAATGAAATGACTAACCTCCCTATTTATAAAGTTTCTTATTCCCCTTGAAAGTGCCATGTCTATTTCATGGGGAATAGACATTTCGTGGGAAATGATCTCTAAAACTCTATTTTCCTGAACTACGTGACTCGATCTAACTATTTTATTACAAGACTCGATACAAGACGAAGTCGACAGACATATGCATCAACAGCGTCGGCGACGCCTCTTTGTTTTCGCGTAGCCAGAAACCTCCGTAGACAATAAAATAGGGCTGCAGCAAAAACTGGAATGTACACATGGTGTCGGCGACGCCCCCTCTAAAGCTGGTTTTTCTGCAGCTTTGTTCCGTAGTCCGTTAACGCTAAAACTTGCGTAACTTTTTAACCGTTTACCCGTTTAACCTCCCGTTTCTTCCCACATGATCGTAATTTGATATTCTATCATGTAAACTTAAAATCCAACATCCGGGTTAAGGAAATTCTTAACTTATATGCTTTCGACTTATTATTCATTTACTAATTATTCGACTCATTCATGTTTTCATCAAACAACTCATTTGTTTTAGCCCAAAACTTACATGAACGTTATAACTATAATACTTTTACGTTATCCGAAGTTTCGTACTTGGAGTTTACGCACCCAATACCTGGTATGCGTTAAACTCATTCATTTCGTTCAATTATACGAAATTAAACTTTGTTAATACAATTTCCATTCATAAAATCGTTTATCCATTAGTCATAAGTTACAACCAAGTCTTTTGACTATTAAACCGCATCTCCGTTTCTTGGTTTGCGTACTTATATGCAATTCTACCCATTACCCGGTTATAATATCTTAGCCGTTACTTAGGCATCATTCCGTTATAACAAAAAGACCTCATTTTGACCCGTTTAGTCTACTTAGCGAAAATCATCTATTTCATACAACCAAATCCATACTTGACTGCAATCATCATGCTTAATTAACTAGAACGCTACCTTACTTAAACAAACTAAGAAGTGATTCCGGAAATCACTTACCTTATGCATCCGTGTTTGTATCCGCTTCCTTGCCTCATCTTGACCCGTTAGCCTCTCGTGCTTAAGTCCATGCTAATGTGATTCCATCCTTCCATGCCATCATATCCATAACATCATTAGTATTTATGTTTGTCCATATCAACATTCATTTCTAAATCTTAATTACATTGGCTTCCGTTAGTCAATCATTAGCTAACATGCATAAAATACCATTACATTGTTTCACAATCACGAAATTTAATCACTCATCATACGTAACACATCATTATCCTAACACATGACACACGATTATTCCTGAACCTTATAGTAGCATTCATAAGTCGAACCATACCATTCACATATCTGTTGACTTTTTAGAAAGTCAACGGTCAAGCATACAATTTCCAACTCAAGAACATATTCCATATTGATGTAGTGGACCATACTAACGACATCCTATACATTTCGTAATCATATTCTAGGACACATACAACCATATAATTACTTGTCTACGTATATACACACATATACATAACCCATTCCATTCATACTAGTATTTCTATAACTCCACAACTAACACTATAACACATATTAAGCTAGCCTTATGCTATTCCAACAATACTCCTTCATAGGAATCTCATATGCTTCACATATACTTCTAGTTCACAACTAGTGGATCAAACAACCACATGGTGTGCATCACATCATTTAAACACATAGTACAAGCCACTAGTGCACACTTCTACCCGGGCATGAAATCAACAAAAATCTCCATATGGAATCAATCTAACACGTCTTCCTCATGTAGGTTTACTAACAATCATATAACTTCCACCATCTATCCATATTCATCCATTGTTATCATGTAATTTTACATACTAATGTATACTAGGCATTTCCTCAAACACTTGGCGTGCGTACCACACATAAGGCACAATGTACAACTCTTTTCATGCTCATCTTCCTAACTCTTGTTTTCACTTGTCATTAACAAGTAAATAAATTCACATTACTTCATACCATACTCAATCTAACTAATAAGAATCAATCACATATAACATATTGCATCAAAACTTGCATAAAGATTTGACATGGGTAGTATACCCATGTCGCCACCCTACCCATAACAAGTGGGTTTTCCCCAAAACATCAAATCTCTCAAAATCGTTCATAACCCATGTTCCACTTAGTGATTCTAACACACCTTAATGTTTATTTTTATAAAATTTCAAAATTGAACACATACCCTTTTGCTATCAACATCATCAAATCGAAATCTATAACTTACCATATGCTTGTTACGATAGGATGATGAAGAATTTCACCCCATGCAGGGGATTGAGCTCAAATCTATCTTCAGTTTATGAATTCTTGATTGAATAAGAGAAACCCTTTTTTCCTTCTCCATGAGTGTCGACCCACACACCAAAAACCAACACTCATAACTTGATGTTTCTATTTAGTAGAAACTATAACTCATTTTCCCACTTTTGGTCCTTCTTGTTTATTATTTTGTCACCAATGTCTCTAAGTTTCATTACCTATTTATTTGACTAACTATTTAACTAAGTTAAATAGCTTGGTTATTTTATTTCATACCATTACACAAGGAAACGTACCAGTGAACTAAAATTCAAGTTTTGGGGCGTTACAAGTCTACCCTCCTTAAATGAGGTTTCGTCCCCGAAACCTTTCTCATTTTTACTAAACTAATTCTATTCTTACTTTTAAATCAATTCATCCGAGAAGTTTTCTACAACACGAAAACGCTTGTGACTCCTTTCTAACCAGTCCATACTTTCCATACCATGCTTTCACATAACATTCTCATTTCCTTGACCCGTTAGTAACGGGTCAATATACATACTTCTTTAAACTTGTACTTACACATACATTCGTATGATCTTTTAATAACGGATCTAATACCTTAATCCCATCTCTTAAGATTACATTCCATACATAAATTATATAACATTTAATTCTTGTTTTGTTATGGCTGCAAAACTACTATTTCATACTTAAACATTCGTGCTTAACTCCAAAGTTAAACATCGTTCTACTTTCCTACAGTTACTTATATCATGCATACCTCTACGTTAGCCTCAAATCATCTCATTTCGCATGTCGTTTTCAATCTACCGATTCATACCTATCCAAAATGAGTTAAACATTTTACTTGCCTCGATTTCATTGCATAAATCAACGACCCATAACCAGATCGATCCGCTTCTTCACGGGTACTCACCGTATCAGGCCAGATTTCATTCATCCATGTACTGAGCTTCCGCTCGTGTACATCCTATCACCAATTCGATTGGTTTCATCACATCAAGGGTTCTATCATTATCATCTACAAAATTGGCGGTTAGCACATTTCATTCAAACATTCATTCTACTAGGTGATTACTCACCTATAATTCTTCTACAATTTCCTACGTACATGCTATAACATATCACACATTCCATTTCTTACATGCAATTCTTCTATTTTGGTTAGTTATTTCGTCAACTTTTTGCAGTTTGATTTCTCAAGGTCAAACTGAAATTTCTTACTTATCGTAGATATATTGAAGTACACATTCGTACTTCTTTCCACTCATGCTTCCTTGCAAAAATCTTTAATACATCATTTCAGTATTTCTTACTAAACCTACCCTTCCCGTCCATATTTAAGTTATTGTCCAGGTCGTAGCCCGTTATTCATTCTGACTCCCAAGAGTCAATTACTAACACACCTGACACGTAACTTATACAAAACTTCTTTCTTTTAACTAAAATTTAGGTTTGCGTGCCAATTACGGTCATTCTTTTATTATGCTATTACCATTTACTTTATACTTACTTAATGACCCGTTTGTCTCAATCACGGTCAAACTACCAACACCTTCTTATGTAGGTTAATTTCATCTTTTTTTTTATATTTTAAATCCGTCTTGCGGATTCAAACGCATCATTCGCACTTTTCACTCTTTCTATGCTTTGGATCCATTTCGCGGATTCAAACATATCATTCATACCTTTCATTCCTTCTATGTTTTGAATCTGTCTCGCGGGTTCAAACATATAATTCATACCTTCCATTGCTTCTATGTTTTGAATCCGTTGTGCGGGTTCAAACATATCATTCATACTTTCCATTGCTTCTATGTTTTGAATCCGTCCCTCATTGGTTTCAACATATCATTCATACTTTCCACTGCTTTTATGTTTTGAATCTGTCGCACGGGTTCAAACATATCATTCATACTTTCCATTGCTTCTAGTTTTGAACCCGTCTTGCGGGTTCAAACATATCATTCATACTTTCCATTGCTTCTATGTTTTGAATCCGTCTGGCGGATTCAAACATATCATTCATACTTTTCTTTTGTATTTGGTACTTTCAATTTTGTTGAGATTTTTACTACTCACTTCACTCTCATGTCCACCTACTACCTAATTCTACCGAAAATACGCATTACATCCAGAAAAATCAGGTATCTTTCCTGATTCACTTGCGAGTTAGTTGTTTATAAAATACGGGTTTACTTAGAAGTTACGTGTGTCGCGAAATAAATTAGTAGCATGATATTCGATTACATATTTTGTTAGAATAAAACCCAATCCCCGAAACCAAACATTTTAACGTGTTATTTTGTAAAAATTTACTAGGAATCAAAACCGCTACTTTATAAACCCAAACCGAACCCACCCCCTTCAGCCAAAAAATGAACCAACCCAACCCACCCCTTTCCCTTTTGTGCGAAACAAGCAGCCCAACCCACCCTCTTTTCCCCTTGCGGCCCTTTCAGCCCAACTCACCCACCCCCTCTATTTCAATATATATGTATTTTATTTGTTTTGCATGAGAAAAACATAGATAAACCAAACCCTACTCCTGGTTGTGAGCGACAGCAGAAGAGAACCAACAGCCCTCCTTCGCAAGTCATTCGTTTCGATCGTACCTCCTTTCTCTAGTTTCTTCCTCTCCGCTCCAAGGTTAGTATGCTTGTTAGTTTACGATTCATGATGTTGGTGTGTACAAGGCTGTGTTTCGAGTAGTTTTTGGTAGACCTGTTGGATTGCACAATTAATTTCAGATGATATGTATTGCTTGGAATATTAAATGATCTGCATGTATACATGAACATAAAAGCTGCGTTTTGCGATGATCATGATGTTTTATATCTAGGGTTTGTGTGATTCTTGATGTGCTAAGTGATAATTGATGGGTTAATCTGCTGTTAGTCAATATTAACAAGGGTCATGATCGTTTAAATGCGTTTTAGTATCATTTAGATGAAAAACAGATTGCTGTGTAGTATAAACAGCCAACTTCAGTTGGCTGTAAATGGGTCGTTTTATATCGAAAAACTGATTTTATGAAGTCTAAATCATACGTTTTCGAAAAACGCTTCAAATGGCGCTGGAATCACATTTTTCTGAGGTAGTTTGCTATTTTTAAAGAACCGTTTTACACGGAAGCAAAAGCTATGTTTTTTCTGCAGAAAATCATGTTACGCTTTTCCTTATAACTTGTAAACTGGAAAGAGTTAGGCTGTGAATTTCGTACGGTAGCTGGGCACGGATGTTGCCAAAAATCCCCAACTAGAATTTCACCAATCAGGCTAACGATAATTTTTAAATGAATTGTTCCGTGGACTACAGTCAGAAAGTGACGAATCTGACTGCAGCCTAGTAAATGATTTTTATTAAATAATCGGTAATGATTTAGGTCTTGAGATTTTTACACAAGGTGATGTGGACCACTTAGAACGTCCTGTAAATTATTTAGAATTTTAGGAATAAGATAACTATTTTATAAAAATACCCGAAAACACCCCAGTTCTGGACGTTACAGCTGAAATGAAATAAGTTGTTATATGTGTATCTAAATGATGTTTATGCTATCTGAGAATGGTCAAACTTGTTTAATGCCAACGAAAGTGTTATTTGAATTATTGTGTGCTTCGATCACGTGTAATTATATGTGAAATATGTATATATACGTAAATTGTCAAAGTGACTACACGGTACGTGTTAGATACGTGAATGAACTTTGTGCCTTACTTGAACACACTAATAAACTAAGTGGTAATTGTAATAGGACGTGATTTGTGACAACCATCATAATTCCATGTATCCGTACAATTTATTAATGATAATTAAAGTGCTTGATGACTGTGCTAAATCATTTAACTGCTTTCTGATTTCTGTGTTATACTTACATGTGCTTGTTAACGTACTAGTAGTGTACGGAAAAGTCACTAAATAGTCCGGTATGCTTTCCTCAGTGTTGAAAAATAAAAAAATGTCACTAAAAATATTATAAAAGACACCTTACGGATTAATTAAGCACTTTAACGGAACAACACCCAACCGAACAACCGGACTTTACCCGGAGCACCAAAATAATGCTAGAAGCATTGTTTTTATTTTTCTGAGCTAGTTAGGGTCCCCGAACACCCTAACACACCATATATTTAATAACACACCATAATGCACTAACTAAGCACTTGATTTCTAACTAAATTAACTAACCACCCATTGCAAATCAACTAAGCCAACCCCCCCCATAACCGGTTCTAGTAGTGGCCCCACCCACTTGATTTTCCTTCATTTGTTTAATGGATTTGTAATGTACTAGAGGGACATATGGACTAATGGATCTAGGAGTGTTGAGAGTTCTTTATAAAGACCCACTAGATAACCATGCTCATCACTTTCACCTTCACATCAACACTTCAAAACTCTCTCCCTCCTCCTCTTGATCGGCAGAGAACAACCACCACCATACCACCACCCTCACTTCATTTTCCAAGCAATCTACATACATCCAAGGGTGTTAGAGATCATACAACGAGGCTCGGTGTGTTCGGAAGCTCAAGGACCCCTCTCATCTTCTTTTATCCACCACTTTTCTACACTTGAACTCCCCTAGCCTTGAGCTAGTGGTAAGAACTTAGATCTTTGCTTTTTACATCTTGTTTAAGTGGTTAATAATGTTTAATGATCAAAATGATAAGAACTCTAATGAATCTTGTGAAGAAGTATTGAACATAAACTAGTTGGTGATAAAAGTATGGTTAAAAGATGAAGAAATTGTGATATTCATGTGTTGTGATGATTGTTGGTTGTTGTTACTTATGTAGTTGATGGATCATCATATGGTCTTGCTAAATCATGATTAAAAACATGATCTAGCAAGATGAGAAAGTTAGAAATGTGTAGGATGATGGAATCATCCACACATAAAATATGAACTTGAATAAATAAATGTTTTCTTGTAAAAATAAAGATCAAAGTAGGTTACAATCTTGTAGATCTAAAGATCCATGAGTGGTTTCTCAAAAGAACCAAGTGAAAAATATAAGTTTCATTAAATATTGGACCTTTCAAAAACTAATCACATTTTTGGTGGATAAACAAGTGTAGAAACACTTGTGTAACTAGAAACTTTCATGAAGAAATATTTTTAGAAAATATGGTGGAAGTTGTAAACACTTAAAGTCTTTAAAAATAAAGTTTTTAAAGAACTAATCACATTTTAAAAGGTAACAAGACTTACTAAGTATGCTAGTAAGTTACTACATATTTTTATAAATTTTCAAGTTCGTAAGTTTATAGTTTATGCTTGTTTTTGACAAGTTTGGTAAATAGAGATTGTATGTTGATGATTGAGAATTGTTTGAATGAAATTTTGAAAAGAAAATGACATGCTAGAAAACATGGACACCTCCATTTACAAAGGAAACTCTGGCGAAATTTTCTAAAAATCCCAACACTTAGAAGATATTTTTCTAAAAACAAACGTTATGAGTGTATTTTATAACTTGCTTTTCGAATATAAACTTCGCCATAATTTTTGTAACAAAACACCAAGTATCGGAGGTTGACTTTCATAAATAAATTTTGATAAACATATATTTAAAATATATATATTGTATACTAAAACTCTTGTGTGAATATTCGTTTATTTTACCGTTATATTATTTTAGGGTAAAATAATATAGATATCTTAACAAAGTGCGTTGACGTTTAAATTGTGTGATATGTGATAAAAGTAATGGGTAGGTAAACCATACGTGTTGTGCTTGAGAAATTGATTGTTATCTGTACCTTATTAGGACGTGCTTGATTTCCTGATTATTAGAGTAACTAATCTAACCGAGCAAACCGAGGTGAGTTCACACTTTTCTATAAAGCATGGTAATTCCCGGTGGGAATGGGAACGGGTTCAGGAATATGGATTCCTCGTCCTTTGGGACGTGTTCAGGAATAAGAATTCCTCGTTCTGTTGGGACGGAATTAGACTTAAGACTTACTGGACTAGAACTCCATCAGCGAAGTCCCTCCCTTTATATCGACTTAATCGCCGAGGCTATGGCGAGCGGGTCATTAGTTAATAGCGCTATTTGGTTTAACAAACCTCACACCGTGCCAGTCGGACGGGCGTGTACTAATGGACTATGGCACATCGGTGATGATAGACACCGACGCTAGGGCACAAGTAATTTTCGTTAGTAGTCGATATGATAAACGAGTCTGGTAGTTTAAATAATGGGGTAGCCCCCACGGCCGGAGTGTCGGGCTGGATAGCCAGGGAAGGTGGACATGGGATGGTTAACTGATAAACGTTTTCGAACTATGGGGTAACCCCCACTGCTGGATAGCTGATTAAGATTAAACTACGTTTTTGGAAACAACTCTAAAATGGACAACCAACCGTGAACTCACTCAACTTTGTTGTTGACTCGTTGTTACATGCTTTGCAGGTCGCTCGATGCTATGGGGCTTGCACATGGAGGTGGTCGTTGTGGGATGCGAACTGTTATGTCCTGTACTCAATAAATAAACTTTATGAACTTATGAAACTTATGTTTTGGGTCTTTAAACTTATGAACTACGAACTTATGTTATGGTTTAACGTCTTATGCTTCCGCTGTTTAAAGTGAACTTGGTTAACTTCCTTTTGGTCACCAATTGTATTGTGGTTGGTTTTATTTACTTAAATACGTTGTTTAATATGATTGGTGGCTCGATCCTGGTCATGTCACGCCTCCAAGCGGTGATACTCCGCATGGTGGAATTTGGGGGTGTGACATGATTGACCTACCTTGACTCCTAACCATTTTAAGAGACCAACCGAGCAATCGAAGGTGAGTTCAGACTTTTCTTCAAAGCATGGGATTCCCGGTGGTTTGGGAATGGGTTAAACAACAACTATCCCCCTTGGGTGGGAAGAAACCTGCGTATTCTCCTTGGGTAGAATACATACTACCGCCCTCCTAGGTGAAGGACGACAACCATTATAATACATGTCTTAAGCATACTAGACAACAACTCTATCTTAAAGTCCCCCATATTTTATATCGACTTAATCGCTGGGCCAATGGCTAATGGGTTATTAGTTAAGTAGCGCTATTAAGTTTGACAAGCCTCACACCGTGACGCAGAGGACGGGCGTGGACTAATATACTTGGGCACTTAGTCAATGGTGATAGACATTGAATCGGGGCACTCAACATAACTTAAGTCAATAGTCGATATGGTAACGGGTCTAGTGGTTTAAAACAGCGGGGTAGCTCCCCGTGGCATGTTTTTAAAAAGAACAAGGAACTTAACAACTTATGGTTTTTGGAACAGCATTAAAACAGACAACCAACTGTGAACTCGCCAACTTTTTTGTTGACACCCTACTACATGCTTTGTAGGTCGTTAGGTACATAGCTGGAGCTTGCACGAGGAGTGGACATTGTGGCAAGGAACCAATTGTTGGGTTTCCAATAATAACCTTTATGATTTTTAAATTGCTTAATGGGTTTTAAACATTATGCTTCCGCTAACATTTAAACTTAGTTTTGAGATTTCGTTTTCAGTAACAATAAACATTTGATGGTGATGGTTTTACTTTATTTTACCTATAGTTCAGTATGATTAGTGGTATGATCCTGGTCCGTCACGTGCCTCGCGGTGATACTCCGCTTGTGGATTTTGAAGGTGTGACAATACATGTAACAATTATCACGGTTTCAAAAACGTCATATGCTACTTGCATACTGGCCAGGTGCGCAATCCACATACTAGTTTAGTGCCTTCGAGTAATCATCACCTTATGTCCGAAGAATTAGGCTTCGGCATGTGTAACAAATTTTAAATTTTTTTCACTATATTCTCATTGTCTTTCATTTAAAATCTTCCTTCACTCGACAGGTTTTACCAATACATGTACTCACATATTGAATTTACGTACCTGGAGTCAATTTGTCTTATTACATGCCTTGGTGTCGGTTCTAGACCGCACTCACGGATCATCCTCTCCAAACAATCATGCTTACCTTACACATAACATACTGTTAGTTTTCTTTATATGCATACTCAAGTACATACTTACATTCGCTTCTACCTTTAGATCTTGATCGAGTCTTGGATTGTACGGGTTCCTGGTCACAAGAGCACACGCGTTTGAGTTCAAGTATTTACCTCCTTATACATGACTTCTCTCAAACCAGGGCTCTTATACCAACTTGTTACGCCCTAACACGTAATATCTTAAATACGACGCAACGGAAAAAGAGCCTTAAAATTTCTTTCTTTTTTAGACGCATTACTTACATAAGGGCGTAAATACAATATGTCAAACATTTACTAGAAGGGATTTAAAACATTCACATTGAATTAACACTTCAAAGCAATACATAATTCAAAGTATGTGACCGTTCCTTCCGTACAATCCTTGCTCTTTGACTCGATCTACGCCTACTTATCTTCGTTAGTGGTAGAAGAAATCCATGTAGTACCTATGGACATCACATAAAACTTAACCATTAGTCATTGACAACATCATACAACATTATTCTCATATAATTAAAAATGGTATAACATTCGACAGTATAAACTTTGATTCATTCGACCATCCTCTCGAATTCTTTTGTTCCGAGTTCGGCTTCTATTCCATAAGAATCTGATGTTCTCATTCCTGCATTACATTACATTCCAATCTCAAGGCATACTATTAATAACTTTAATACTCAAATGTAATAGAATCATGCATACATATATACTTACATACTTACATACACCCCTACATACGTACATACATTCCTACATCCCTACATACATGCATACAATCATACGTACCTTCATACGTATATACCTATATACATACATACGCACCTACATACATACATACATTCAACCTACCTACATGATTACGTAGAAGTTCTTGCATACTACTTACATACAATTCTTGCTTACTTATTTGCATTTACTTATCATACTCATACACTACTTACATGGGGCTTAGACTTGGTTTTATAACCCATAAACCTCAAGGGAACAATCAAAATCAAGTTTGGGAAGCCCGCCATAGATCACGGTTAGTGTACCGAAGCTTATGGTACACCGAATAACTTAAATAAACAAAATTTCAGCATTTGGAACATGGGAAGGGCGTCGGCGACGCCTCTTTGTTTTCGCGTAGCCAGAAACCTCCATAGACAGTAAAATTAGGCGTCGGAAAAAACTGGAATTTACACATGGCGTCGGCGACGACCCTACAGGGCGTCGGCGACGCCCCCTCTAAAGCTGGTTTTTCTACAGCTTTGTTCCGTCGTCTGTTAACGCTAAAACTTGTGTAACTTTTAAACCATTTACCCGTTTAACCTTCCGTTTCTTCCCACATGATCGTAATTTGATATTCTATCATGTAAACTTAAAATCTAACATCCGGGTTAAGGAAATTCTTCACTTATACGCTTTCGACTTATTATTCATTTACGAATTATTCGACCCATTCATGTTTTCATTAAATAACTCATTTGTTTTAGCCCAAAACTTACATGAACATTATAACTATAATACTTTTACGTTATCCGGAGTTTCCTACTTGGAGTTTACGCACCCGATACCTGGTATGCGTTAAACTCATTCATTTCATTCAATTATACGAAATTAAACTTTGTTAATACAATTTCCATTCATAAAATCGTTTATCCATTAGTCATAACTTACAACCAAGTCTTTTGACTATTAAACCGCATCTCCATTTCTCGATTAGCGTACTTATATGCAATTCTACCCATTACCCAGTAATAATATCGTAGCCGTAACTTAGGCATCATTCCGTTATAACAAAAAAGACCTCATTTTGACCCGTTTAGTCTACTTAGCGAAAATCATCGATTTCATACAACAAATTCCATACTTGACTTCAATCATCATGATTTATTAACTAGAACGCTACCTTACTTAAACAAACTAAGAAGTGATTCCGGAAATCACTTACCTTATGCATCCGTGTTCGTATCCGCTTCCTTGCCTCATCTTGACCCGTTAGCCTCCCGTGCTTAACTTCATGCTAATGTGATTCCATCCTTCCATGCCATCATATCCATAACATAGTTAGTATTTATGTTTGTCCATATCAACATTCATTTCTAACTCTTAATTACATTGGCTTCCGTTAGTCAATCATTCGCTAACATGCATAAAATACCATTACATTGTTTCACATTCACGAAATTTAATCACTCATCATATGTAACACATCATTATCTTAACACATGACACACGATTATTCCTAAACCTTATAGTAGCATTCATAAGTCGAACCATACCATTCGCATATCCGTTGACTTTTCAGAAAGTCAACGGTCAAGCATACAAGTTCCAACTCAATAACATATGTCCATATTGATGTAGTGGACCATACTAACGACATCCTATACATTTCGTAATCATATTCTAGGACACATACAACCATATAATTACTTGTCTACGTACACACACACATATACAGAACCCATTCCATTCATACTAGTATTTCTATAAGTCCACAACTAACACTATAACACATATTAAGCTAGCCTTATACTCTTCCAACAATACTCCTTTTTAGGGATCTCATATGCTTCACATATACTTCTCGTTCACAACTAGTGGATCAAACAACCACATGGTGTGCATCACATCATTTAAACACATAGTACAAGCCACTAGTGAACACTTCTACCCGGGCATGAAATCAACAAAAATCTCCATATGGAATCAATCAAACACGTCTTCCTCATGTAAGTTTACTAACAATCACATAACTTCCACCATCTATCCATATTAATCCATTGTTATCATGTAATTTTACATACTAACTTATATTAGGCATTTCCTCAAATACTTGGCATGCGTACCACAAATAAGGCACAATGTACAACTCTTTTCATGCTCATCTTCCTAACTCTTGTTTTCACTTGTCATTAACAACTAAATAAAATCACATTACTTCATACCATACTCAATCTAACTAACAAGAATCAATCACATATAACATAATACATCAAAACTTGCATAAAGATTTGACATTGTTAGTATACCCATGTCGCCACCCTAACCATAACAAGTGGGTTTTCCCCAAAATATCAAATCTCTCAAAATCGTTCATAATCCATGTTCTACTTAGTGATTCTAACACACCTTCATGTTTATTTTTATAAAATTTCAAGATTGAACACATACCCTTTTGCTATCAACATCATCAAGTCGAAATCTATAACTTACCATATGCTTGCTAGGATAGGATGATGAAGAATTTCACCCCATGCAGGGGATTGAGCTCAAATCTATCTTCAATTTATGAATTCTTGATTGAATTAGAGAAAGCCTTTCTTCCTTCTCCATGAGTGTCGACCCACACACCAAAAACCAACACTCACAACATGATGTTTCTATTTAGTAGTAACTATAACTCATTTTCCCACTTTTGGTCCTTCTTGTTTATTATTTTTTCACCAATGTCTCTAAGTTTCATTACCTATTTATTTGACTAAGTATTTAACTAAGTTAAATAGCTTGGTTATTTTATTTCATACCATTACACAAGGAAACGTACTAGTGAACTAAAATTAAAGTTTTAGGGCGTTACATGATCACCCTTTGAAGAAAGCACTGTTTTGCTACATCAGTGTTTAAGCAACAAGAGTGGAAAGCTACATCAGTGTTTATGTGTCAGTTGTTTATTGTATCAGTGTTTTGTATGTATCAGTGGTTAGAGGTTGTTTATCTGTTAGATGTCACTGTCTAGGTGATGTCAGCATTTGATGCTCAGTGGTTAGGATTGTACTATAAATAGAACAGTACCTGTACTGTTCTATTTGCTCTTTTTCACCATCATCTTGTACGAACTAACTGTGAGCTCAGGCTGAGGGGGAGTTTAGTGTTGCATGCATGCATAGTTGATCTTTGTAGTTGTAACAATCTTTCGACTAATGAAATCATGTTTGCTGAAAACTATTCTTCTATGATTGTGTTATAAAGTTTACTTTTCATTTCCGCTGCACATCATTCTCTTTTTCATCTTTCATTTTAGTTAAACAACACAATCAACAGAAACTCAGATCCTAACAATTGGTATTAGAGCCTAGGATAGTCAAATTCGATCTAACAATCAATTTGACATAAAAGTTCAGCTCAAATCCTTTGATACTTAAGTTGTTCGTATCAGTTAAAAAACAGAGTAAAAGGTAATCACGAACAAAGTTGATTATTCGAAAACTTTTGTAAAATCAACCAAGATGATGTCACAATCACACGACCCTCACAACACCGGAACACTATTCAAGCCATTTATGCTTGTCAGATCCGAGTACAATATCTGGCAACGTAGGATGGGCCATGTGTTAGCTCTGCAAAACACCGGCTGCTGGAAGTCAGTCATCTTTGGACCACACGTTCCAATGGTGCCTGGTACTGAAGATCCCAAAGGCTTCATGCCTAAAAGCCTTGAAAATTACTCAGAACAAGATTTTCAAAAAAATTGAATTAAATGCAATGGCTTTTAGCATAGTAGCTCTAGCTCTTCCAAATGACATTTATGCTGGACTGTTACACTGTAACAGTGCCAAAGAGCTGTGGGATGCATTAAAAGAGCAGTTTTGTGGAACAGAAGAGGTTATCGAAAATAACAGGGAGGTTTTGAATCAACAGTATGAGACGTTTTGTCATATCAAAGGAGAATTACTAACCTAACAGTTTGAACCCTTTAGTTGTCTCATTAGTGAACTTAAACTTGTTAATGTTGAATTTGCAAAATCAACTCTAAATAGTAGGTTTCTAAGATCGCTACCTGACAAATGGGACACAATTGCTTTTGTGACTAGAAACTCTGTTGGATTCAAAGAATTAAGTCTGACCCAACTTCATGGTTGACTCCTCACTTATGAGAGAGAGTTGAACCAGGAAAATAAGTTACAGGAATCTGGGATGGTTACTGATGATTACACCTTTGGTAACACAACACTTCTGGGTCAAGAAGAATCTGGTAGTAGTAAGGATTAGAGTTATGATCATTACATTGACATAATTGCTGGTGGAGCTTTTAACAACTCTGATTCTTACTCACCCAACTATACTTTTACAGCAAGTGGAGAAAACCAGAATTCTTATAACTTATCCTTTGAACTCAATGATCTCCAGCATTTTAATACCACTGATCTAGAGGAAATGGACATATTGCATTAACTGGCACTGTTAAGTGTAAGAACCAGCAAGTTTTATAAGAGAACAGGAAGAAAATTTCCAGGGTTACATGGGAATCTAAAAGTGGGGTTGGATAAATCAACACTAAAGTGCTACAAGTGTAACAGGCTAGGACATTTTGCTAGAGAATGTAGAAGCCAAAATAGTGGACCAATCATAACACATCCTAGCCCTAGACCTCAAAACACACAAAACACTGTGCACTATTCCCAATATACCCCTGCTGCTCATGTAAACACTGCTCATTATGCACACCCTGTAACAACTGTTCCAGTGCAATATGTTCAAGCCCCTGTTCCACAAATTCAGTATATCCAAGCCCCAGTCTCTCAGGCCCAAGTGCAACAACCTGCACCACAACATGCTGCACAAACATCTGCTCCAGTAGAGGCCATTCAGCAAAGCTTCTTTACCCAAGGCTTTGTTGATTGGAGTAGCATGCCTGATGAGTTATCTGATTAAAATTTTGCTCTATTTGCTAAGAATGATTCCCCTTGTGATGAATTTTGTTTTGCAGCATTAGAGTCAATTCCAGAAGGGCTAGAAACTGAAGAAGAAGAATCCAGTGCTGAAACAGTGGATGAAATTGTTGAAGTAGTGGCTAGTGAATAGCTGTTAGAGAAGGAACCATAACCACTGTTAGAACCTCTTGCTGACCCATGGTGTAAAGAAGAAGTGAAGGAGAACACCAGTGCTTGTGAAAATGTCTGTGATTGTGCCATGATGGCTGCAGCTAAGGTATCACCTCAGGTCTTGAAAAACCTATTTTCAGACAAATGCATCATAGCATTTGCAAATATTAAAGAGGTGAATGAAAACCTTAGGGATACAATTTTAAAAGATGAAGTACAATTTGGAAAGTCTGTTAAAGAACTGAAAAATAAATTGTTTGAAAAAGATAATGAGATCTGCAATCTCAAACATGAACACAACATAACCAAGGATCAACTCCAAGTCTTGATAGAAAAATATCAAGCCTGCAAAAAGGAGTTGGAATCCACCCAAATCACTTGTGAAAAATGGGTGGAATCCTACAAAGGTTATGAGCTGATGTTAGAAAAACAGATCAAAAGCAATGTAAAATTTGGGATAGTTTTAGGAAAAATGACCAAGTTGAAAACACTTCTGTAAATGAGTCTGGGTCTGTTGAGATAATCCCAACAAACAAGGATGGTCAAGAAATTAAAATATCTGATAAAAATGGTAACAAAATCATTTTAGAAAAACTAGAGGGGTCATCAACCTTTGAGGAGACTGAAAAATATCAATTCAAACCCACCTGGTCAGATGAGTGTGTCATCCTTGAGAATTTCAAACCCATGGATTTTTCCACAGTTGAAGGTGTGAAAGCACCTAAGGCCAAGGTCATTCCTCTTAAGGACATCCCAACAGTGGTTCAAAACTCTGTTGCAAAGGAAGTTGAAAAGAGGAAGAAAAGAGAAAAAGTTAAAAATTTGTTTTGTGGCTTTTATGAAAAGAAAAATCATTCCACAAAGGATTGTTTTCACTTAAAAGCTTATGATATTAACAAAACAAGCATAATTTAGCCTGCACAAAGTTGCACCATCTGTGGAAAAACCAATCATCTTACTCATGAGTGTGTGTACCTCAAAACTTTTGAGGTTAAAAGAAAAGAGTACACATCAAAAACACCTGTGAGTTCATCAAAACAACCCATCTTGAAACAACTGTCATTTGTGCCTGTCAAAACAGCTGTTACAAAACAGTTGAACAAAAACTCTGTTCCCAGAGATGTTCAAGTAACAGATGCACCTCCTGCCAACCAATTCCAAAGAGGAAGAGGTCAACCTCCATACCAAAGGGTCCCACATGTTTTTGAGGCTTACAAAAAGCCTTCTAAACCAAAAGTGAACAGGCATCCTTTTGGATTTCAACACTAACAGGAAATGGTCCACAACAGTGGTTAGAGAAACATGGTTCAAAAGCTGTTCAAACCCCTGAGCTAACCACTGTCCATGTTCCTGGACTTGAGATTGACTCTATTGTAACCCCATCAAAAGCCTTATTGGTTTTGGAGACCCTCTTGAACTAATTGTATACTTGATGTGCTGGGAACTTCTTCATGCTTAGATAGTCTTTGGTATGTATATAGTAGAGCTCTAGGCACATGACAGGATGTAGAGCCCTACTCAAAGAATTCAAAAATCATGGAGGGAGTGATATATCTTTTGGTAACAATTCTAAGGGAAAGGTGTTGGGGTCTGTAACAGTTCAGTCAGGAAAAATCAAGTTTAAAAATGTCAATCTTATTGATAATCTAAAGTTCAACCTCCTTAGTGTCTCACAAATGAGTGACAAAGGCTTTGGGTCATTCTTTACTAAGGAGAATTGCAAGATTGTTGGTCCAGAAATGGTAAAAAAGATTGAAGAAATAATAGCCAATGGAAAAACTTAACTTGTTGCTCAAAGGAGTGGCAATGTATAGGTAGTTGATTTGTTAAAAGAGAGCTCAATGACTGATGTCTGTCTGTTCTCAGCTGCCTCTAACAAAGAGACAGAATTATGGCACAGAATAATGGGGCACACAAATCTCAAGACAATAACTACTTTATCAAAACAAGGCCTTGTAAGAGGTCTTCCACAAAATATGTTCACTTGTTCTGAGCATTGTGTTTCCTGCTTAAAAGGTAAACAACAAAAAAGCTCATACAAGTCCATTGAAGAGTCCAAAACAACCAAGTGTTTGCAAATGTTGCACATGGATTTGTTTGGCCCAGTAAAAATCATGAGCTTGAAAAAGAAAAGATATTGTTTGGTTATTGTAGATGATTTTTCTAGGTTTACATGGACTTACTTTTTACATTCTAAATATGAGACTGCAGGCATTTTGCAAGACTTTGTCAAACAGATTGAAAAGCAATTTGACTTGCCAGTAAAAATCTTTAGGAGTGACAATGGAACAGAGTTTAGAAACAAGGAGTTGCATGAGTTCTGTGTGTCAAAAGGGATTGTAAGGCAGTACAACATCCCAAGAACACTAGAGCAAAATGGGGTGGTTGAAAGGAAAAACAGAACTTTGATTGAAGCTGCCAGAACATTGCTTGCAGATTCAGGTTTTCCCTTAACTTTTTGGGCCTAGGCTGTAAACACTGCTTGCTATGTGCAGAACAGAGTTTTGATCAACCCCAGGCATCAAAAGACTGCCTATGAAACTCTGTTCAAAATCAAACCACTGATCTCATATTTCAAAATCTTTGGCTACCCATGTTTTATCTTAAACCTAAAAGATTCAATTTCAAAATTTGCAGCCAAAGTAGATTATGGTTATCACTTGGGATACTCAACCACTGCCAAGGCCTACAAAGTGTTTAACACAAGGACTAGGTGTGTGGAAGAGACTTTGAATGTAAAGTTCAATGAACTTTCATCACTGAAAATCCTAGCAAACCCTGCTGAATTGTTTGATCTTGATAAATTTGCTTTTGAAGATGTGTCTATCAAGACTAACCCTGCAGGTACACCACAATCTCCAGCACAAGACTATGGATATGAAGTTGTAATTCCACAACACAAATTCACATCCACCACCAGAGCAGCAGATGTTCAAAACAGCTGTCAAAGCTCAACCATTGCTGCATCAACAGTTGTTGATCAAAGTAGCCCTTCAACCTCTGCCACAACATCATCTACAACCACTGTTGATAAACATCAACCAATAGTGGATAAAAATCAACATTGTGCCACACCCATTCCTCCTATCCTACCACCTCCATTTCAAACAAATGTTGGATCATCAAAGTTACCAACAGATGTTAGCTCAAATGATTCCCATCTGCACCCTTCACCCTTTAATGCCATTGTTCCATACAAGGGAGATCTAATCTTCCTGAAGTCTCATCCACCAGATCAAATCATTGGCAACATCAATGAAGGGGTTCTCACCAGAAGTTAATACCAAAACATTTGTCTTTTTGCTGGCTTTCTATCACTCCATCAACCAGTCAAGTACCAAGAGGCACTTAAAGACAACAGTTGGGTAGAAGCTATGCAAGAAGAGCTCCAACAGTTTAAAAGACAACATGTATAGGAACTTGTACCACTGCCAGAGGGTGTAGGTCCTATTGGTACAAAGTGGGTCTTCAAAAACAAAACTGATGAAAGGGGCATTGTTGTCAAGAATAAAGCTAGGCTTGTGGTTCAAGGCTTCAGACAGGAAGAGGGCATTGACTATGATGAAACTTTTACCCCTGTAGCAAGATTGGAAGCTATCAGACTGTTCTTAGCCTTTGCTGTCAACCACAACATCAAGGTCTTTCAGATGGATATCAAATGTGCATTCCTCTATGGTAAGATTCAGGAAGAGGTATATGTTTGTCAACCTCCTGGTTTTGAGGATCCATTTAATCCAAATCATGTCTACAAGCTAAACAAAGCTTTGTATGGCCTGAAACAAGCACCAAGGGCCTGGTATGAAACTCTTTCCACTTTTCTAATCTCTATTGGTTTCACAACAGGTAAAATTGATAAAACATTGTTTTTAAAATGGAGAGGAAAAGATTTGATGATTGTCCAAATTTATGTGGATAACATCATTTTTTGAAGCACATGTAATAAAATGTGTGAAGAGTTCAGAAAACTCATGACAGTTTAGTTTGAGATGAGTGCAATGTTTGAACTACAATGCTTTCTTGGTCTCCAAGTTAAGCAACTGCAAAGTGGCACTTTCATTCATCAAAGTAAATATGCAAAAGAAATATTAACCAAATTTGAGATGAATGATTGCAAACCATGTAGTCCAACCATGGCAACCACAAAGCTGGTCATGTCTTATGAAAATGATGATTTGGTTGATCAAACATTATATAGAAGCATGATTGGGTCTTTATTGTACCTAACTGTATCTAAGCCAAACATCATGTTTGCAACATGTGTTTGTGCAAGATCCCAATCAGCACCTAGGAAGTCTAACCTCATTGCTGTAAAAAGGATATTCAGATACATAAAAAGTGCTCCCACACTTGGTATCTGGTACCCTGCTAATGGGAATGTTAAGCTTTCAGGGTTTTCAGATAGTGACTTTGCTAGATGCAACACAACCAGGAAGTCTACATCAGGGGGGTGCCAATTTCTAGGTGATTGCTTAGTATATTGGCAAAGCAAAAAGCAAGCAACTGTTTCTACATCCACTGCTGAAGCAGAATACATTACTGCTGCAAGCTGTACAGCCCAACTGTTGTGGCTTCAAAATCAACTGCTGGATTTTGGTATAACTGCTTTAAAGACACCTCTCATGTTTGACAATCAAGCAGCTGAAAATATCATCAAAAATCCAGTCTCTCATTCAACCACCAAGCATATTGACATCAGACATCACTTTGTGAGGGATTGCTATGAAAAAAGTTTGATTTCTTTGCATCATGTTCCATCTAAGGATCAGCTAGCAGATGTGCTAACAAAAGCATTAGACACATCCACCTTTGAAAGCTTGATCTCTAGAATTGGCATGCTTAACATGGAATGACAAGCAAAATCTTGTTTTTCTATGAATAAAAAGCATTAAAATGTTTTAAGAAAATCAAAAATTCTTCCTTAAAAATAGTTAAAATGAAACTTTTCATTAATCCTTAAAAGTCTGTCATATCCACTGATTGGTTCAAACATCTGATTGTTGAAAATTACCCACTGCTGAAAGACAACCTCTCTTTCTTCATCTTTCTTGTTGACCACTATTGACCAAACATCAGTGCTTCGACCACTGATGTCTATCCACTGATAGTTAAAATCAGGCACTGTTTTCATTTTTCACTGCTGCCAACCACCGATAGTGTCCATCAGTGGTTTCCAAACAACTGTCTCTCACTTTTCCATCAGAGATTGCCATGTGGACAGTTCTTAGCCGTCCGATCTTTGAAACCGCTGCCACGTCAGCGTTCATTTTTTCACTCACATAAAACCCTGATAAAACCCCAAATAGAGTTTTCACTGCCATATCGAATTCAAAAATTCTTCCAAAGCGGTTTCCATCTCATATTCATCCCTTCTCTTCCATTCGCGATTTTTCACAATCACCATGGCTCTCTTCATCAAACACCCACACAACTACCTTTGTACACTTGAAAAAACAAGCAAAAACAAGCAAAAACAAAGATTGCCATTCCATTATCGTGCCCTTTCATCATCAAAGTACAAAACCTTGTTGACTTGCAATGCTCCCATTTACCAAGATACCTTACTAGATTTCTGGGCACATGCCAAACTCGAAATTCAAGATAAAAATCCATGGGCAATCTCATCAGAAGTAGGTGGAATTTTGGTCCCAATTCCACCACAGACCATCTCAGAAGTATTTCAGATGAATGACCAAGCAGGTAAAACTTCTTTTCCTAAGGATGAGTTTCAAATTGATTTGATCAAAAGAGGGTATGTAGGACAATTAACAAAAGCAACCATGCAAAAGGGAGAATTTCCACCTCCCATGAAATTCCTGTTTCATACCTTGCTCACCTGTGTATCTAATAAAACAACTGCTTTTAATGAAATTCCTTTGAAAATACAATACTTGGGGTATGCTATCATGTCTAAAACTGATTTCAATTACTCCCAAGAAAGTTTCAATGATTTGGTCAAAAATGTGATAAATATCAAAGAAAAGAAGCCACAGGCTTTCTTATTGTTTCCTAGGTTTTTGAGTTATTACTTGCAACAGAAAATACCAAAAGAAAATGCACAAGTACTTGTACAAGGTGCACCTTTTCAAATAAAAAGCTTGTCTGCTGAAACTTTTACTCGCCTCATGGCTAAAGAGTCAAAAGATTTCAAAACACATGCAGGGGAGTCTGAGCAAATTTTGGATGAGTCCACATCTGCTACTCAGACTTCAGCTGCTGGGCCCACTGCTCTTGGTGAGCACAGCAACACAACCACTGTTGTGCAACCCCTAGCAAAAACCTCCAAAAAGACCAAAAAGAAATCCATAAAGCCCACCAAACCCACCAAAAAGAGTCTTCTGGAAGATGAGATCCCAGAAGTTAACCCCAGTGACAACACAAATGTCACCAACAACCACTGTTGCTACTTCCTCACAACAAATGGAAAGATCTCCACCTAAAGCCTCAACTCCTCATGCTTCCTCACAAAAGTAACATGTTATAAGCACAGGGACAGCTCATCATGAAGTATTATACTCACTTGAGAATATGCTTAACAACCCTTCTCCCTGGGCAAATTCTCTTTCAACACCTATCCCTTCATCTCAACTTCCACCATCCCTTGTACCTCTGTTTGATGCCATTGAGCTTCATACTAAAAACAGCCCCTCTCAATCACAAAGTAAAGAGAGTACAACTTCAACAATGGCTGTGTCTGAATCACCTCAATTGGTTATCCCACAAACAGTTGAGGAGGTTACACCACTGGAATTTCATGAAATTCCTGTTGGTAGTTCAAGTGGAGCAGCTACTACAGATGTTGAATCCACTTATCTACATCTGGATAGTAGTTTCATAAGTAAGACTCCCTTGAATGCAACCACTACTGATGCTATCAAGGTATCCACTGATGTGTTCAAGCTAACCACTGGTGAGATTTCCAAGGTAACCACTGCAGAGGGAAGTCCCAGTACCAAGAAAAAGGGGCATCAGTTGATGAACCATTGGAGACTCCTCCTGGTTCAAAAGCAGATACAACCACCACTGGTGGGAAATCAGCTGATCCCATTCATTTGGGTGATGGTTTAAAATACCAAGATTTGATGGAAAGGCTCTCTACCATAGAAACCAATGTTGCAAAAATGAATGAATCAATTCAGTTCTTGGTTCAAGCTTCCAAAAGTTAGCCAATACCACAACAATACTCCCAAGAGCTCTGGAATTTAGTTCAGCCCATTATCACTGCTCAAAGGGAACTTATAGAAATTCAACACGATAATCAAATGGCAGTGATCAGAAATATGGTTAATGCAAGGTACAAAGATACTCAGGCTGAAATCAAGGCTATCAAAGAGGCCTTAACAAAAATGACTGGCACTGCCCCTGGACCTATCTACAGAGATGATGATGATCAAGATGATGCCAAAAAGGGGGAGAAACATGATATGAAGAAGTTTGGCAGACCTACTCCAAGGCAAAAGCCAACTCAAAAGCCAGAGTCTTAGAAGAAGTCTTCTGCAACCACTGATGAAACATCTGCCAAAGAAAAGAAAAAGGGAATTGATGAAACCCTAAACATTTAAGCAGATGAAGTGGCTACAAACAAAAAGACTGTTCAAAATCAAAATGAAACAAAGGAAAGGCAGTGGAAAAAGGAACAAAAGGCAATGAAGGATTGGGAAATAAAAACAAAGGATCTTGGCACTTCCAACAGGAAGAAATCTTTCAAACACAATAAACCACCACTTGCCACATTCTCAAAACCAAAACCACAAACCAAACACCTGAAAAACAAACCACTGCTGGTTCAGAAAAAATATCTAAACCAACACCACCACCACAAAACCAACCTTCTAAAAGGCACAAAACAAAACCATCCTCACCAAAACCATCCTCACCAATGCCATCCACCAATGCAACAAATGTTGATACTTCAACAGATGTTAAAACAGTAGCGGTTGAGACACCAATTGTTTCAACAGTTGTTAGTTAATCCACCACTTTCCAATTTCCTTCCCATCAATCTTCATTCCTATTTCCAACTCTCCAACAAAAACTTCTTCTCCTAAAAATGTTTACACAAGAAAAAGAAAGTTTCAAGTGAATAATGATGATATCCCTGCACCTACTCCTTTATCATCTTCACCTTTCATTCAAACCAACCCTGAACCATTCAATCCTCCACCATCACCAACATCAAACCCACTTGTTCAACCAAGAACACTTGAAGGGGAAGATCATTCAAGAGCCATTCCATTAGCAGTAAATTATCCTCTGGAATTGCATGCACTAAAAGGAGAAATGAGGCAATTCTATACAGAGGATGATCCTTCAAAAAGAACGTTCCCATCCCTTCATGGTTTCAGAACTCCAAAGAACATGGATGATTATCTGAAACTCAAAGCCAAGCGAGCTGAATACATTGCTAAGCTTGAAGGTAAAGGGCAAGGTGACAACAACATCTCAAGTTGAATGAAGCATGGGCTTAGTAAGGCCAGGAAACTAGAAGACTATGCAAGAGACTTAAGCAAAGAGATGTCAAACATGCCACCAAATGCTGATCTGCAAAAGAAGCTGAGGAAAGATCTCTTAGAGCTTATTATGAAAGACAAATTCTATCCTGCCAAGGTAGAACAATTTAAAGACTGGCCACTCACAGCCCTCAAAGCAGAAGTTAACAGAATTGAAAGAGTAAAGAATGATCCTAAGATGAAGAGATCTGCACCAAACTGGAACAAGTTAAAGAAATTCAGCGCATAACTCACTTTAGAATACAAGAGGAAGAGAGCTGAGTTGGTTGCAGCTAAATATGGAACAGCAAAGGCCATATCAAAATGTCTAGGCAGTACATTGATCTTACCTATGATAAGCTGGAGAAACTAAGAGAAACAGATCCTACAGCACCAAAGAAACCAGCATACAAAAGCAAAACCACTGATGAGCCAAAGCAGCAGGCCCTCTCTCTAAAAACACTATTCACATCAACTGACTTATCCACCCATGTCTTAGAACAAAGAAAAATACAGAAGCAGATAGATGAGGAAGATGCACAGAGAGAAACTGAAATTATGAAACAGGCCATCAAGGATCAGATCGTGTTTGGCTTTGATGATGCCTCATTAAAGCTTCAAGCTCAACATGCTGAAACAGTGCAAAGGGTGACAAGCAGACCTCCATCACTAAACTCTCATCAAATAAAGTCTCTCCTAAGAAATCCATTAAACTAAAAAATACTAAAGTGGAAGTCTGATAGAAAGACCCATGTATTGACTCTACTCAAGTCCAATGGAAGAGTTGAACACATTTCAATGGAGGAAGCATTAGGTCTGGATGCAGCTGTCCTCCTAGATCTTTTAGACCTTCAACTCTGCAGGGATGCGGATGATGAAGACTCCATGAACATTGAATTACAATTCAAAGGGCAAATAAGGGAGAAGTTAATGAGAGAATAAAGATCAAGAATAAAGAAGTGTTTTGGAATCATCTGTTCTAGGGGGAGATTGTTGGCCCATGTAATCAAGCCCAGAAGAACAAATGATATGGAAAGCCAAAATTGGTTCTCAATAGTTGATCACAATAAGCAATGCATGACCTAAGTTCTCTCCAATGACAGTGTTTCTATCAGCTGATGATTCTAAGTACTGATCTCCACAACAACTGTAATTTAAAGAACTGCTGAAGTATAAAGACTGAAGTCCTAACAACTGTTGTTACTCAAGTACTGATGAAGACTAAAGCACTGCTGACTCAAGACCTGATCACCCTTTGAAGAAAGCACTGATCTGCTACATCATTGTTTAAGCAACAACAGTGGAAAGCTACATCAGTGTTTATGTGTCAGTTGTTTATTGTATCAGTGTTTTGTATGTACCAGTGGTTAGAGGTTGTTAGTCTGTTAGATGTCACTGTCTAGGTGACGTCAGCATTAGATGCTTAGTGGTTAGGATTGTACTATAAATAGAACAGTACATGTACTGTTCTATTAGCTCTTTTTCACAATCATCTTGTACGAACTAACTATGAGCTCAGGCTAAGGGGGAGTTTAGTGTTGCATGCATGCATAGTTGATCTTTGTAATTGATACAATCTTTCGACTAATGAAATCATGTTTGCTGAAAACTATTCTTCTAGGATTGTGTTATAAAGTTTACTTTTCATTTTCGCTGCACATCATTCTCTGTTTCATCTTTCATTTTAGTTAAACAACACAATCAAAAGAAACTCATATCCTAATAAGAAGGCACGATAGTGGAATAATCGGTAAAACCTCGCCTCCCATCTAAGACGAACAATGGCCACCCGTATTCGCCCTTCACCTAGATGTCGTAGAAAATAATGGGGAAAGTGGGAGTCCAACCTGGGTCACAAGGATCACCAAGTTTTTTCCCAACCACTCCACCACTACCTTATTGGCGGAGAATGCTTTTCTTGAATGTCCATCTGCCAAAGATCTGTGGAGAAAGGTTTCTATGTAAGTCGAGTGGGATTTCATAGGTTTTACGAGCCTGGCCCAAATGTTATATCAAACTTTAGAAGAGGATGGTGTCATCAGAATAATGATGTTTATTATGTATACAACAATTTGGTTGTTGTGGAAGGAGAGGAATGGCAAAAATTTTCGAACACGCAAAAACTCGGCTGATAAGGTGCAGGATGAGATAATCTCCACGCTGTTTTGTTGGATCAAACACAAATCTAAACACTGAGATTGGTGCTGGTCTAATTAGAGGGCGAACCCACTTAGCTTAATTTTCTATATGTTTTGTTCCTGTTGTTTTTCTTTTTTGTATAACTAGGGCTGTAGTCACCCGCACGTTGCGTAGGAACGCGGTTGGAATTCAGAACATATCGCACACCATGACAACTAATGAATAAATTCGTAAAATTAAATAAAATCTGAATGTGTTGTGCTATTTGTGTCGTAATTCGGCTTTAAAGATCAAAAAATAAGAAAAGGTAAAACAATACAGTAAATAACAGAGATAAATAAAGGTAAACGGAAAAGAAAACAATAGGAACTTGGTCAGTTTTGGTGCACTCTTAGCAAAGAAAAAGAAAAGTTCAAAAATACGTCTAAAAGAGTATCGGCGCGTGCACTAAAAACACTATACTATAAAATATACCTTCGGTATACTCATTATAGCAAAGAAAAAGAATAATTAAAAATATATCCAAGATGGTATTAATGTGTTTGTTAAAAAAAATAAAGTAAAAGGAAAAAACTCAAAAAAAAAAAAGAAAAGAAAAGAAAATAGGTGCAAGTTAGCAAAAAGCTCATAGCTCACATTAGCATGAGCACACAAGTGATTTACGTGACCTAAAACGTAGACGACGTTGAATTTATACCAACTTAAAAAGTATATCAAAAATGGTATTAACGTTTATGTTAAAAAAACCAAAGTAAAAGGGAAAAGAAACTCAAAAGAAAGAAAGAAAATAAGTGCAAGTTAGCAAAAAGCTAATGGTTGACATTAGCATGAGCACACAAGTGACTTATGTGACCTAAAACGTAGACGACGTTGGATTTATGAAACAGGCCATCAAGGATCAGATCGTGTTTGGCTTGGATGATGCCTCATTAAAGCTTCAAGCTCAACTTGCTGAAACAGTGCAAAGGCTGACAAGCAGACCTCCATCACCAAACTCTCATCAAATAAAGTCTCTCCCAAAAAATACATTGAACTAAAAAAATACTAAAGTGGTAGTCTGATAGAAAGACCCATGTATTGACTCTGCTCAAGTCCAATGGAAGAGATGAACACATTTCAATGGAGGATGCATTAGGTTTGGATGCAGCTGCCTTCCTAGATCTTTTAGACCTTCCACTCTGCAGGGATGCGGATGATGAAGACTCCATGAACATTGAATTATAATTCAAAGGGCAAATAAGGGAGAAGTTAATGACAGAATAAAGATCAAGAATAAAGAAGTGTTTTGGAATCGTCTGTTCTAGGGGGAGATTGTTGGCCCATGTAATCAAGCCCAGAAGAACAGATGATATGGAAAGCCAAAATTGGTTCTCAATAGTTGATCACAATAAGCAATGCATCACCTAAGTTCTCTCCAATGACAGTGTTTCTATCAGCTGATGATTCTAAGTACTGATCTCCACAACAACTGTAATTCAAAGAACTGCTGAAGTATAAAAACTGAAATTCTAACAACTGCTGTTACTCAAGTACTGATGAAGACTAAAGCACTGCTGACTCAAGGCTTGATCACCCTTTGAAGAAAGCACTGATCTGCTACATCTGTGTTTAAGAAACAACAGTGGAAAGCTACATCAGTGTTTATGTGTCAGTTGTTTATTGTATCAGTGTTTTGTATGTATCAGTGGTTAGATGTTGTTAGTCTGTTAGATGTCACTGTCTAGGTGACGTCAGCATTAGATGCTTAGTGGTTAGGATTATACTATAAATAGAACAGTACCTGTACTGTTCTATTAGCTCTTTTTCACAATCATCTTGTACGAACTAACTGTGAGCTCAAGCTAAGGGGGAGTTTAGTGTTGCATGCATGCATAGTTGATCTTTGTAATTGATACAATCTTTCGACAAATGAAATCATATTTGCTGAAAACTATTCTTCTATGATTGTGTTATAAAGTTTACTTTTCATTTCAGTTGCACATCATTCTCTGTTTCATCTTTCATTTTAGTTAAACAACACAATCAAAAGAAACTCATATCCTAATAACAAGGCACGATAGTGGAATAATCGGTAAAACCTCGCCTCCCATCTAAGACGAACAATGGCCACCCGTATTCGCCCTTCACCTGGATGTCGTAGAAAATAATGGGGAGAGTGGGAGTCGAACCTGGGTCACAAGGATCACCAAGTTTTTTCCCAACCACTCCACCACTACCTCATTGGCGGAGCATGCTTTTCTTGAATGTCCATCTGGCAAAGATCTGTGGAGAAAGGTTTCTATGTAGGTCGAGTGGGATTTCATAGGTTTTACGAGCCTGGCCCAAATGTTATATCAAACTTTAGAAGAGGATGGTGTCATCAGAATAATGATGTTTATTATGTCATCAGAAATATGGTTAATGCAAGGTACAAAGATACTCAGGCTAAAATCAAGGCTATCAAAGAGGCCTTAACAAAAATGACTGGCACTGCCCCTGGACCTATCTACAGAGATGATGATGATCAAGATGATGCCAAAAAGGGGGAGAAACATGATATGAAGAAGTTTGGCAGACCTACTCCAAGGCAAAAGCCAACTCAAAAGCCAACTAAAAAGCCAGAGTCTTAGAAGAAGTCTTCTGCAACCACTGATGAAACATCTGCCAAAGAAAAGAAAAAGGGAATTGATGAAACCCTAAACATTTAAGCAGATGAAGCGGCTACAAACAAAAAGGCTGTTCAAAATCAAAATGAAACAAAGGAAAGGCAGTGGAAAAAGGAACAAAAGGCAATGAAGGATTGGGAAATAAAAACAAAGGATCTTGGCACTTCCAACAGGAAGAAATCTTTCAAACACAATAAACCACCACTTGCCACATTCTCAAAACCAAAACCACAAACCAAACACCTGAAAAACAAACCACTGCTGGTTCAGAAAAAATATCTAAACCAACACCACCACCACAAAACCAACCTTCTAAAAGGCACAAAACAAAACCATCCTCACCAAAACCATCCTCACCAATGCCATCCACCAATGCAACAAATGTTGATACTTCAACAGATGTTAAAACAGTAGCGGTTGAGACACCAATTGTTTCAACAGTTGTTAGTTAATCCACCACTTTCCAATTTCCTTCCCATCAATCTTCATTCCTATTTCCAACTCTCCAACAAAAACTTCTTCTCCTAAAAATGTTTACACAAGAAAAAGAAAGTTTCAAGTGAATGATGATGATATCCCTGCACCTACTCCTTTATCATCTTCACCTTTCATTCAAACCAACCCTGAACCATTCAATCCTCCACCATCACCAACATCAAACCCACTTGTTCAACCAAGAACACTTGAAGGGGAAGATCCTTCAAGAGCCATTCCATTAGCAGTAAATTATCCTCTGGAATTGCATGCACTAAAAGGAGAAATGAGGCAATTCTATACAGAGGATGATCCTTCAAAAAGAACGTTCCCATCCCTTCATGGTTTCAGAACTCCAAAGAACATGGATGATTATCTGAAACTCAAAGCCAAGCGAGCTGAATACATTGCTAAGCTTGAAGGTAAAGGGCAAGGTGACAACAACATCTCAAGTTGAATGAAGCATGGGCTTAGTAAGGCCAGGAAACTAGAAGATTATGCAAGAGACTTCAGCAAAGAGTTGTCAAACCTGCCACCAAATGCTGATCTGCAAAAGAAGCTGAGGAAAGATCTCTTAGAGCTTATTATGAAAGACAAATTCTATCCTGCCAAGGTAGAACAATTTAAAGACTGGCCACTCACAGCCCTCAAAGCAGAAGTTAACAGAATTGAAAGAGTAAAGAATGATCCTAAGATGAAGAGATCTGCACCAAACTGGAACAAGTTAAAGAAATTCAGCGCATAACTCACTTTAGAATACAAGAGGAAGAGAGCTGAGTTGGTTGCAGCTAAATATGGAACAGCAAAGGCCATATCAAAATGTCTAGGCAGTACATTGATCTTACCTATGATAAGCTGGAGAAACTAAGAGAAACAGATCCTACAGCACCAAAGAAACCAGCATACAAAAGCAAAACCACTAATGAGCCAAAGCAGCAGGCCCTCTCTCTAAAAACACTATTCACATCAACTGACTTATCCACCCATGTCTTAGAACAAAGAAAAATACAGAAGCAGATAGATGAGGAAGATGCACAGAGAGAAACTGAAATTATGAAACAAGCCATCAAGGATCAGATCGTGTTTGGCTTTGATGATGCCTCATTAAAGCTTCAAGCTCAACTTGCTGAAACAGTGCAAAGGGTGACAAGTAGACCTCCATCACCAAACTCTCATCAAATAAAGTCTCTCCTAAGAAATCCATTAAACTAAAAAATACTAAAGTGGAAGTCTGATAGAAAGACCCATGTATTGACTCTACTCAAGTCCAATGGAAGAGTTGAACACATTTCAATGGAGGAAGCATTAGGTCTGGATGCAGCTGTCCTCCTAGATCTTTTAGACCTTCAACTCTGCAGGGATGCGGATGATGAAGACTCCATGAACATTGAATTACAATTCAAAGGGCAAATAAGGGAGAAGTTAATGAGAGAATAAAGATCAAGAATAAAGAAGTGTTTTGGAATCATCTGTTCTAGGGGGAGATTATTGGCCCATGTAATCAAGCCCAGAAGAACAAATGATATGGAAAGCCAAAATTGGTTCTCAATAGTTGATCACAATAAGCAATGCATAACCTAAGTTCTCTCCAATGACAGTGTTTCTATCAGCTGATGATTCTAAGTACTGATCTCCACAACAAATGTAATTTAAAGAACTGCTGAAGTATAAAGACTGAAGTCCTAACAACTGTTGTTACTCAAGTACTGATGAAGACTAAAGCACTGCTGACTCAAGACCTGATCACCCTTTGAAGAAAGCACTGATCTGCTACATCATTGTTTAAGCAACAACAGTGGAAAGCTACATCAGTGTTTATGTGTCAATTGTTTATTGTATCAGTGTTTTGTATGTACCAGTGGTTAGAGGTTGTTAGTCTGTTAGATGTCACTGTCTAGGTGACGTCAGAATTAGATGCTTAGTGGTTAGGATTGTACTATAAATAGAACAGTACATGTACTGTTCTATTAGCTCTTTTTCACAATCATCTTGTACGAACTAACTATGAGCTCAGGCTAAGGGGGAGTTTAGTGTTGCGTGCATGCATAGTTGATCTTTGTAATTGATACAATCTTTCGACTAATGAAATCATGTTTGCTGAAAACTATTCTTCTAGGATTGTGTTATAAAGTTTACTTTTCATTTTCGCTGCACATCATTCTCTGTTTCATCTTTCATTTTAGTTAAACAACACAATCAAAAGAAACTCATATCCTAATAAGAAGGCACGATAGTGGAATAATCGGTAAAACCTCGCCTCCCATCTAAGACGAACAATGGCCACCCGTATTCGCCCTTCACCTAGATGTCGTAGAAAATAATGGGGAAAGTGGGAGTCCAACCTGGGTCACAAGGATCACCAAGTTTTTTCCCAACCACTCCACCACTACCTTATTGGCGGAGAATGCTTTTCTTGAATGTCCATCTGCCAAAGATCTGTGGAGAAAGGTTTCTATGTAAGTCGAGTGGGATTTCATAGGTTTTACGAGCCTGGCCCAAATGTTATATCAAACTTTAGAAGAGGATGGTGTCATCAGAATAATGATGTTTATTATGTATACAACAATTTGGTTGTTGTGGAAGGAGAGGAATGGAAAAAATTTTCGAACACGCAAAAACTCGGCTGATAAGGTGCAGGATGAGATAATCTCCACGCTGTTTTGTTGGATCAAACACAAATCTAAACACTGAGATTGGTGCTGGTCTAATTAGAGGGCGAACCCACTTAGCTTAATTTTCTATATGTTTTGTTCCTGTTGTTTTTCTTTTTTGTATAACTAGGGCCGTAGTCACCCGCACGTTGCGTAGGAACGCGGTTGGAATTCAGAACATATCGCACACCATGACAACTAATGAATAAATTCGTAAAATTAAATAAAATCTGAATGTGTTGTGCTATTTGTGTCGTAATTCGGCTTTAAAGATCAAAAAATAAGAAAAGGTAAAACAATACAGTAAATAACATAGATAAATAAAGGTAAACGGAAAAGAAAACAATAGGAACTTGGTCAGTTTTGGTGCACTCTTAGCAAAGAAAAAGAAAAGTTCAAAAATACGTCTAAAAGAGTATCGGCGCGTGCACTAAAAACACTATACTATAAAATATACCTTCGGTATACTCATTATAGCAAAGAAAAAGAATAATTAAAAATATATCCAGAATGGTATTAATGTGTTTGTTAAAAAAAATAAAGTAAAAGGAAAAAACTCAAAAAAAAAAAGAAAAAGAAAAGAAAATAGGTGCAAGTTAGCAAAAAGCTCATAGCTCACATTAGCATGAGCACACAAGTGATTTACGTGACCTAAAACGTAGACGACGTTGAATTTATACCAACTTAAAAAGTATATCCAAAATGGCATTAACGTTTATGTTAAAAAAACCAAAGTAAAAGGGAAAAGAAACTCAAAAGAAAGAAAGAAAATAAGTGCAAGTTAGCAAAAAGCTAATGGTTGACATTAGCATGAGCACACAAGTGACTTATGTGACCTAAAACGTAGACGACGTTGGATTTATGAAACAGGCCATCAAGGATCAGATCGTGTTTGGCTTGGATGATGCCTCATTAAAGCTTCAAGCTCAACTTGCTGAAACAGTGCAAAGGCTGACAAGCAGAGCTCCATCACCAAACTCTCATCAAATAAAGTCTCTCCCAAAAAATCCATTGAACTAAAAAAATACTAAAGTGGTAGTCTGATAGAAAGACCCATGTATTGACTCTGCTCAAGTCCAATGGAAGAGATGAACACATTTCAATGGAGGATGCATTAGGTTTGGATGCAGCTGCCTTCCTAGATCTTTTAGACCTTCAACTCTGCAGGGATGCGGATGATGAAGACTCCATGAACATTGAATTATAATTCAAAGGGCAAATAAGGGAGAAGTTAATGACAGAATAAAGATCAAGAATAAAGAAGTGTTTTGGAATCGTCTGTTCTAGGGGGAGATTGTTGGCCCATGTAATCAAGCCCAGAAGAACAGATGATATGGAAAGCCAAAATTGGTTCTCAATAGTTGATCACAATAAGCATTGCATGACCTAAGTTCTCTCCAATGACAGTGTTTCTATCAGCTGATGATTCTAAGTACTGATCTCCACAACAACTGTAATTCAAAGAACTGCTAAAGTATAAAAACTGAAATTCTAACAACTGCTGTTACTCAAGTACTGATGAAGACTAAAGCACTGCTGACTCAAGGCTTGATCACCCTTTGAAGAAAGCACTGATCTGCTACATCTGTGTTTAAGAAACAACAGTGGAAAGCTACATCAGTGTTTATGTGTCAGTTGTTTATTGTATCAGTGTTTTGTATGTACCAGTGGTTAGAGGTTGTTAGTCTGTTAGATGTCACTGTCTAGGTGACGTCAGCATTAGATGCTTAGTGGTTAGGATTATACTATAAATAGAACAGTACCTGTGCTGTTCTATTAGCTCTTTTTCACAATCATCTTGTACGAACTAACTGTGAGCTCAAGCTAAGGGGGAGTTTAGTGTTGCATGCATGCATAGTTGATCTTTGTAATTGATACAATCTTTCGACAAATGAAATCATATTTGCTGAAAACTATTCTTCTATGATTGTGTTATAAAGTTTACTTTTCATTTCAGTTGCACATCATTCTCTGTTTCATCTTTCATTTTAGTTAAACAACACAATCAAAAGAAACTCATATCCTAATAAGAAGGCACGATAGTGGAATAATCGGTAAAACCTCGCCTCCCATCTAAGACGAACAATGGCCACCCGTATTCGCCCTTCACCTGGATGTCGTAGAAAATAATGGGGAGAGTGGGAGTCGAACCTGGGTCACAAGGATCACCAAGTTTTTTTCTCAACCACTCCACCACTACCTCATTGGCGGAGCATGCTTTTCTTGAATGTCCATCTGCCAAAGATCTGTGGAGAAAGGTTTCTATGTAGGTCGAGTGGGATTTCATAGGTTTTACGAGCCTGGCCCAAATGTTATATCAAACTTTAGAAGAGGATGTTGTCATCAGAATAATGATGTTTATTATGTATACAACAATTTGGTTGTTGTGGAAGGAGAGGAATGGCAAAAATTTTCGAACACGCAAAAACTCGGTTGATAAGGTGCAAGATGAGATAATCTCCACGCTGTTTTGTTGGATCAAACACAAATCTAAACATTGAGAATGGTGCTGGTCTAATTAAAGGGCGGACCCACTTAGCTGCAATTAATTTTCTATATGTTTTGTTCCTGTTGTTTTTCTTTTTTGTATAACTAGGGTCGTAGTCACCCGCGCGTTGCGCAGGAACACGGTTGGAATTCAGAACATATCGCACACCATGACAACTAATGAACAAATTCGTAAAATTAAATAAACTCTGAATGTGTTGTGCTATTTGTGTCATAATTCGGCTTTAAAGATCAAAAAAATAAGAAAAGGTAAAACAATACAGTAAATAACCGAGATAAATAAAGGTAAACGGAAAAGAAAACAATAGGAACTTGGTCAGTTTTGATGCACTCTTAGCAAAGAAAAAGAAAAGTTCAAAAATACGTCTAAAAGAGTATCGGCGCGTGCACTAAAAACACTATACTATAAAATATACCTTCGGTGTACTCATTATAGCAAAGAAAAAGAATAATTAAAAGTATATATCCCAAATGGTATTAATGTGTTTGTTAAAAAAAAATAAAGTAAAAGGAAAAAAACTCAAAAAATAAAAGAAAAGAAAATAGGTGCAAGTTAGCAAAAAGCTCAAAGCTCACATTAGCATGAGCACACAAGTGACTTACGTGACCTAAAACGTAGACAACGTTGAATTTATACCAACTTAAAAAATATATCCAAAATGGTATTAACGTGTATGTTAAAAAAACCAAAGTAAAAGGGAAAAGAAACTCAAAAGAAAGAAAGAAAATAAGTGCAAGTTAGCAAAAAGCTAATGGTTGACATTAGCATGAGCACACAAGTGACTTATGTGACCTAAAACGTAGACGACGTTCGATTTATACCAATTTTTTTAAGTTTAGGAGGTTTATGGTAACTTTATTAAAGTTTAGAAGTAGAAAAATAATTTAGTTAAAGTAAAAGAAGAAAATACAACGATTAAACTATATGGGGTGCAAATGAAAAGTTACACTAAATGACGAAATAGACTAAATTTCAAAAAAAAATTATTTATCTTCTCTTCTTTTATATTATATATAATATTCCGATGTTTTGCTGGCTCCTTTTCTTTGCAATAAAAGTGGCGTTCTAAAATAAAAGGCTATTTGTTATACAATAACAAGAATTAACACAAGATTAGTGCTAAAACTTTAAGAACTCTAGAAATGTTATAAGAGCAAGAAGAAGAGAGTTGTATAACTTATGAAAGTGTATACATGAGGTGCATTTTCTCTTCTACCTTGAGCTAGTATTTATACTACAAAAGATTAACTATTTGGTAGACAAGGTTAACTATTTGGTAGACAAGATTAACTGTCACACCCCCAAAATACCACCTAGGGAGTGTCCCTGATAGGCGTGTGACGTACTGACAATGAGCCACTAATTACATTGAACCCACATAAGTTTCAAGACAACGTTCTCAATCATAATTAAAATACCATCACAAGTTTGTACGAAGACCAATATGTTCAGCGGAAGCAAATAATAATCCATAGTTAAATTATTCAAAAACCAATGTGTAGTAGTAAACAAATAATCACATGAGTCCCTTTAGTCGACCCATGAACACTCCTGCTCCTCCAGACAGCAAGTTTCCAAATCCAAGATACCTAACGACCTGCGAGCATGCAACAAGTGTATCAGACAAAGCTGGCAAGTTCACAGTTTTAACAAAACGTTAGTTACCAAGTATTTAGTCCAGTTTGTTTAACAAATACGAAAGCAATGTTGATAATATCTCGATACTGAACAAGACGGCTCCTGATGTATGTTTTGCCCATTCCCCAGTGCTCCTATCAAAGCACTGGGCCCGACTGGGTCATTAGTTCACACCCGCCCTCTCTCAGGAACGGGGTGAGGGTGCCAAACCTAAGTAGCGCTACCAACTAATACCCCGCTACCACCCACGATAGCAAAATATGGGACTTAAGAGATAGAGAGTGACAATATTATCCAACATCCCAGTTTTACCTAAAAGACTTATCCCTTCCCAGGATACCCACTGACTGTCCCAAACCACCGGGACGCATGCTCAAAGTAGTGAACTCACCTTGGGTTTGCTCGGTATGGTTAGCTACTTGTTCACACTTAAACAATCACAGCCTATGGTATTCACGTATGCGATATTAGTTTACATTCATAAGGTACACGTATAATTAGCAGTTTGCACTTCACACAGAAATCACATAGCTCATTCAAATCCACAGTTCGCATATATGTTCAGTAACAATGTTTAACACTTATGTGTACTATACAAGTTGCATGAACCAATTTATGTTTCTAAATCACAAGTACCCCTCATTAACAGGAAACCCCTGTTGATGCATTAATGTCTATCGCCTCCGTCAATTCAAACCGTAGCTGAAACTGTAGAAATCTAGGATTTTATTGTAATATTTAGATAGAATTAGCAAGGTGGCATTTTGGTAATTAATGAGAAATCTCATTAATTCCAAGGCCTATAAATAGGAGCTTTAGTTGTAAAGTGTAAGACTTTTGCTCATTTGGTGATTTAGGAGATTCAAGTCTAGAGAGAGAAAGTCTAGAGAGAGAAAGTACTCTCTACGTGATTCTTGTATTGTACACGTCATATATTTCAATAGATTCACAGTTCTAGTACGTTATTGTGTGTTTGGTCACGTACGTTCACGGATTCCGCACGTCGAACGTCCGTTAAGCAATCGAACGGTGTCAAAACCGGTCCTACAAGTGGTATCAGAGCTAGGAGCTCGATTGCACTGATCAAACACATTGATTCGTACCAGATTTCAGCGATTCAGATCCAAATTTCATCTATTTCTTCATTTTTTTTCACGTTTATCACGTTCGTACTGTTATTCGTCAAATTGAACGAGATTTTACGGTCTGAATCGGCTGAATTTTTGATATATTGTGCGAAAACACCTGATCTATAACCCTACCAAGTTTCAGATCCAAACTCCTAGCCGTTTAGGAGAAATCGAAGATTTTCGGTTCGTTTTTGCATCAAAATTCAGGTCCGCTTTTACGGACAGTCGTAGGTCCGCTTGTGATATCAGGTAGATCCACTCTAAGAGGTCCGCTCATAGTGACATTAAGAGGTCCGCTCTAAGAGGTCCGCTCATAGTGACATTATTTTGAGGTCCGCTCATAGGTGTAATAATAGGTCTGCTTATTAGTCAAATCAGTGGTTCACTCATTAGATTCGCTCATTAGGTCCGCTTATCTGTCATCACTGTGGTTTCGGTTCTTCGGTTCAATAAGATTGCGTTGATTGTTGGTCACACACATCGAAATTGTAAACTCATTTAAGTGGTTGTCAGTCAATTAAAACCCACGAGAATTTGTCGGATTTTAAAAAAAAATTGTTTGGAATTTGTGAATTGTCGGTCATTAAACAAATGTGATTGAGATAAGATCATACATTGTGCGGTTCAATGAGAGATTTATGTGATATACCAGTGCTTTGATTAAATGAGCTGAACGGTCAAATGATGTTGTGGTATGAAGTAAAGTTGTCGGCTACTTTTATGTGATGGCCCAATGAGAATAAATCAAATACAAATGATGTCGGCCATTAAATGTTTAAGTGTGGATTCTTTGAAATCGATTTGTATATGAATTGAAAGTCAGCACATGTGAGATTTGAAGGCCCAATCAGATGTTGTTGCTTGATATAATGATGTTAGATTAGTGGATCATGAGGCCCAATCATTATTGAGTATTAATAGGCCTAACTTTGTCCATTGATCAATCGGCTCATTTGTTTAGTGATTTCACTTGAACAACATTGAATCGAATTCGCGAATCTTTGACAACGAGTCTTAGATTGATTTCACAAACACACGTTTACATATTCAGTTTGTTTAAAACTGATTGTTTATTTGTTTGTTTGCAGGCGACCTGAGGTGATTTGACAAGCATTGTATACCCATCCAAACGAATTCTTCACGCGATCCATTGTTACTAAATTGTTGTCACTAAATCGGATATCTATCTGATTTAGTGGGTTGATACAGTGATTGAATTGATTTCAGTTTGTGATTTGAAAATCTATTGTTGAATTTTTTTTAAAAAAATAACTAAACATGGATTGTGAGTCGTATCGTGTTCAGGGTCCAGCAGATATTGCACATAAGAAATTTGATAGTTTTACGGGTATCAATGGAGAGTCTATAAAAGAATTATTTGATAGATACTGCCATCTAGTTTTGGAAATGGGAAAATTAGGGATAACCAAGTCTAATAAGGAGTGGGTTGACAAAGTGGCAAATATTTTACCACGTGATGTGTGGGGAACGTATTTGTTAACCTTGAAGGATAGATATTTAGACTTGAATTTGAGCGCGTTCATTGAGAAGATTGAAGCTCAAGAACTTGAGTTCCAAAAGACTAGAAAAATGAAATCTGAAGAAAATGATCAGGTGGTAAAGAAGCTAGTTGAAGAAATTTCAGCTTTGAAGGTTGAGAAGAAAGCTGATGATGAACAGATTCTGGAGTTGAGATTGAACTGTGAAAATCTGAAATCTGAAAATGCCAAACTCTTAAGGGATTTAGAGAGTTTGTCATTAGAAAACGAAAATCTTAAAAAATCAGAAAATGTTTTGAAAAATCAAAAACAAAATTTAGAAAATGAAAAAGTAAAAATGGAAAAAGAATTTCAAAGTCAAATAAAAATTCTTGAAGATGGGAGAGATGTGTTTAGCAAAAACAACATCGAAAAGCAAAAAATGATAAATTCTCATCTTCAGAAGATTATTGAACTTGAAAAAGAAGGTGAGCAAGCTCGAAAGAAAATCAACGAGCTTGAAAATAAATTGAAAGGTTTTGTGACTTCATCTGAGTTCCACTGTCCAAAACCGATCAATTCCGTTTCAATAAGTGACAATGTCACAAACTTTGACAAAGTCAAAGTTGAAGATTGTGATGAGAAAACTGATGATGAAATTGAGAAAAGAAAAATATTTTTGAAATTAAAAGAAAAATTTAAAGAAACCGTTTTACATTCGACTGAAATAGGTGAATGCTCAAAGCAAAAACCTGTTAAGAAGAATGTAGAACAAAAACAAAATGTAAAAAATTTGAAAAATTTTCAAAACAACAATAAAAGCTCATCAGTTCGATCATCCAATCGCAATGAAAATTTACAAAAATTGAAAAACCAAAACTCACAAAAAGTTGGTAATAAGTGGTGCAGGTTTGACCACAGTGCTCAAACGTCAAATCAAGCTTATAGGAGAAGTCATGAATACTACAAATCAAATCAGTGCTATGATTTGAGTGCTTGGATTGATAGAGGAGATTGGTATGATAACAGGGTGTGTTACAACTGTGGTTTTCAAGGACACATTGCTGTTAACTGCCAGAGACAGAGATTTGAGACAAGAAGTTGTTATGATTGCCAAATCAAAGGTCACATTGCCAGAGATTGCCCAATGAAATCAATGGGATGATCAAGGGCTGAATCTCAGAAAAAGGTGACAAAATCAGTAAAAGTCGATGAAAAGCCCAGAGCACAGAAAAAACAAGAAGTGAAAGAACCGAAAGTGAAACTCTCACAAGGGCAGAAAGATCGATTGAGAAAGAAAAGGAAGAAAGCACGAGAGTATCTCGAAAGGATTTTGTCCTCGGGTACAACAAATAAGAGTGCTGATGAATCGCTTCACTCGACAACAAAGTCAAGTAAACCGAATTCGTCAGATGCAAATCTGAGGACAAAAGAGGAGATAAAGAAGGTTGAAGTGGCTGTTGATGAATTTGTTTCTTCGGAAACAAAGGAGCCACATTCTGGCAATGAATCTGACTCGTCAAAGTTAGAAGAGCCACCTGTTGAACAAAAAGGAGAAAATTCAGTTCCGCCAATGGATGATATCAACTTTCCACCATTGCGAGCTGAAAATTATAAACAAAAAGTTGACGAAGTTGAAATTTCAAATCAATCTTTTTCTGAAAAGAAAGATTTTGATGTTGAAAAAGCCTTTAACCCCAATGTTCTAAACATTTTTGGAAAAATGGTTGACGGGAAAGTCAAAGGGGTTAAAGAATTTTATGAATCAAAAAGGTATGTTCAAAACACCCAAGGATTGTCAGGCTTGGGTGAATTTCTTTAACTGAAAAAACTGACTTGCCGGAGTTCCCAGGTTGTTAAGCGTGGAACATGAATCGGCACATTTCTTGAGAAATTTCACTCTGATGATTTTTCGCCTTACATGTGGTAAATCAGGGACATTAAGTTGTACTTGATTTTCTACAAGTGATGTTTGAGTTTTAAAACTGAAATTGTAAAATTTGTCATGTGTATGAAGAAAACAATGTGATGAAGTGACCCCGAACCTACAAATGGATTGGTAAACAAACTAAGTTTTCCGGAAAAACCATTTTGATTAAAACAAACTTAAGTGTTTTGAAATCATAATGGGAAAATAGTTTGTTGTCAGGGGGAGTTCTGATTGTTTATGCCAAATGGATGGCGATTTGAAGCGATTCGATATCAGTTGTCAATTTACTTGTACAGTTTGTTTTCAAATTTCCTAAAATGTGTTTGCATTTTAGGGGGAGTAAGAAATTTTAGAAAATCCAAAAACATTTGAAAATTTGAAAAAGTCAAAAACATTGAAAAAATCAAAAATGAGTTTTGTTGGGACAAGAGGAAATGATAGTAAATCAGTGGACTATCATAGCATGCTAAAGAAATGTAAAGTCTAAAAGTGATAAACGGTCTCACTAAAGATGTGACGATAGGCTCAGCTAGACTAGTAGATTTGCGATACCGATACAAACTTAAATAAAAAAGCCTAGTTCTAGTGGGAAACATGGTTGAAAGCATAGTACTTAGTTTTTGTCCTTTGTGATTGTGTACCTACTCAGTAATCGCTGAATGCCAAAAAGCATAAAACTGGTTAAGTTTCTGAACTTTCACAACTTTGCTGAAAAGTCGCTGTGATTGTGCATTTCATTTTGCAAAGATTTAAACTTGTTTTATTTCTTTATTTTGTTTAAGCATCGGACATCCTCTGCGTATACGTGAGTATCGACCTGGATGTTGTTGCCTAAACGTTCTGCTTTATTTTCTTTGGTGTTTCGTTTAAGCTTTGGATCACCTCTGCGTATACGGGAGTATCGACCTGGTGGTTAAAGCCTAAACAACTTCAACTTGTTTTATTTTCTTATTTTGTTTAAACATTGGACTTTCTCTGCGTATACGGAAGTATCGACCTGATTGTTAATGTTTAAACATTCTGCTTTGTTTTCGCACATATCACAGTTGATGAAAGTTTAAAGGCATTACGTGAGTTAGTGTATTGCATGATGAGGGGATATGCTGAGATCGTGGGGTCCATAAGAATTTAGTGCAAAATTAATATACCTTAACGTATCGGTAAGCATTTCGAAAGTTTTTAGATTGAGCTTAAGAGGACAATTATATCGTCAATCAACGTGAATCGTTTAGAACTTAAAACGATTAAAAGCTTAACGGTGTTTGTGATTTGTCTCATAAACTGATATGATCCTCTTACACAAACTCAAAAAAATAGTGTTTGTACATATGTTATTTCTGCATTTAATTTCTGTTATTGCATTTATGTTTTTGAAAATTAAAAAAAAAAGGATTTTCGACAACTGATGTTGGAAAGCTGATATTCAAAATCTCAAAGGCTAAACAAGATGAACAATTGGTTTGGTTAAGATGATGAGAAGTTGGAAGATAATCCTCAAATGTTTAGATGATTCATTAATTTGAATCACAATATTGTGTGTTATATGTTTGAGAATTTTGAGTGAATTCTTTTAGAGTCAAAATTATTTTGTCTTACGAAAGGTTGAGATGTGTAGGTTTCTGATTCTGTTGCTACGGAAAGCCAGGCGTCGATCCCAAAAGCACGGAAGCTTGACGAAAGGGGGAGCCTGAAGAAAGAGACTACCAAGGAGGGAAGCAACTGAAGCTGAAGACAGATCCACGGGGATTCTGTAAGAGAGAGAGAAAGACAAGTCGCTACGAGTTTAACTACGGATTGACTGCGGCAATATCCAAGGGGGAGTTTGTTGATGCATTAATGTCTATCGCCTCCGTCAATTCAAACCGTAGTTGAAACTGTAGAAATCTAGGATTTTATTGTAATATTTAGATAGAATTAGCAAGGTGGCATTTTGGTAATTAATGAGAAATCTCATTAATTCCAAGGCCTATAAATAGGAGCTTTAGTTGTAAAGTGTAAGACTTTTGCTCATTTGGTGAGTTAGGAGATTCAAGTCTAGAGAGAGAAAGTCTAGAGAGAGAAAGTACTCTCTACGTGATTCTTGTATTGTACACGTCATATATTTCAATAGATTCACGGTTCTAGTACGTTATTGTGTGTTCGGTCACGTACGTTCACGGATTCCGCACGTCGAACGTCCGTTACGCAATCGAACGTTGTCAAAACCGGTCCTACAACCCCTTTAACCATAAGCATCATTATTAATAGGTATCCTGAACAGTAACTATCATTAACATTAGATGTCATGGTTTCATAAACATTATCATAATCATTCCTAAAAAAAGTCAACCTGTTCCCGGTTTTCTTTGCCCTCTCGACGAATCCTCCCATCGACGAAACATTTGTGTTTCGTCGTGATGCTCCATGACGAAACCTCCATGTTTATCCAGCATTCAATATCAAACTTACATGTGCCACTCACAACAGTTTCTCAATTAAAGCATTTGACTAGTTCTGACACATATTCAGGAGTGCACATGGTCAATTAGATCAAATCACAATTTCACAATAGTTCACATCATCATTGCTATTAACAAGTCTAGCAACAATGGCCGACCACTGTTATTGTTTTCATGCCATCATTGGACCGATTTTTTTTATAGTGGAATACCAATTCATGCACATGATGCCTACATCTAACACATATATAACCGATCACAGTTATCATGTCACGTCCAATTATGTTTCAGTTTGATCAGAACCTTATTCATTGATTAACCAGGAGCACTTAACATTTTATATCTTAACAATTACTTATTCACTGACAATCTCAAGCACTTATGCACACAATGGCCGACACTCATAATATGATCCTTATCCAATTGACTTTATTTCAAGACATCTCACATGTAAACATTATAGGGTATTGACCTCAACAATAAAACAAGTAATGATCACACTAACCGAGATGTATAGTGACTGGAGCAAAGAATCCGAATGATTAACCGATGATGATACTTGCCGTCGGTTTGCAGGGAGAAGCGAGAGATCTAGGGTTGCCGTTAAGTTTTGCAATCAAGGAACGGTTACGAGTAATATAGGTTAAAGATTGTACTGGCCCGCTTTTGGGCCGAAAGCCCACTGACCAGCGACTGAGTTTTGTCGTGTAATATGGACGGCGAAACTCTTTGTTTCGTCGAGATTAAAAGTTTGATCCCTTTGTCATGTTAAACACAATTTAGTGATAGCTTACGAGATCTAACAACATTCACACACACTAAAGTTCGGGTAAACCAGTATCGTGTAAGGGAAAGACCTTGAAAGTTCGGGTTGTCACATCATCCCCAACTTGAAAGAAATTTCGTCCAGAAATTTTGATAAGCACACCCAAAACAGCGAGGTATCGGATCAGGATGACTGTGGATTTTCCCCAGGTGCCACATCATCCCCAACTTGAAGAGGAATTGCGTCCCGAAATTCACCAGCTTTACCAGATTTAGACTTGTCTTTAGGGAAAAGTTGAGGATATCTAAGCTTCATCTGATCCTCACGCTCCCACGTGAACTCCGGTCCACATCTTGAGTTCCAACGAACTCTTACAATCGGAATACGACTATGTTTACGCACCTTGACCTCCCGATCCATGATCTCAATAGGCTCTTCGACAAACTGTAACTTGTCATCGATCTTTAACTCTTGAAACGGCACAACCAGTGTTTCATCAGACAAGCACTTCTTCAACTGTGAGACATGAAAGACATCGTGTACATTACCCAACTCAGCAGGCAACTCAAGCTTGTAAGCAACTTTACCGATCCGCTCTAGAATTCTAAACGGCCCAACGTAGCGAGGGTTAAGCTTGCCACGTTTCCCGAAGCGTACAACACCCTTCCACGGCGAAACTTTCAACATAACACGATCACCCACTGCAAACTCTAACGGCTTCCTACGTTTGTCGGCGTAGCTTTTCTGACGATCACGCGCTGCTGCCATTCGGTTTCTGATCTGAACAATCATTTCTGAAGTTTCAAGTACAAGCTCAGGACCTGTGATCTGACTGTCATCCACTTCAGCCCAACAGAGAGGGGAACGGCATTTCCGCCCGTACAATGCTTCGAACGGAGCTGCCTGAATACTAATGTGGTAGCTGTTGCTGTAGGAGAACTCTATCAACGGCAGATGTTTCTCCCAGCCCTTGCCAAAGTCAATAACACATGCCCGCAGCATGTCTTCGAGTGTCTGAATGGTGCGCTCACTCTGACCATCCGTCTGCGGGTGATAAGCAGTACTCATATCGAGTTGCGAACCGAACGATTTATGCATTGACTGCCACAATTCAGAAGTGAAACGTGGATCCCGATCCGAGATGATAGAAGTTGGCACCCCGTGCCTAGAAACTACCTCCTTAAGATAAACTGCTACAAGCTGTGAAAACTTATCTGTTTCCTTGATTGCCAGAAAATGCGCTGACTTCGTGAGACGGTCAACAATCACCCATATAGTATTGTTTCCAGCCTGAGACCTCGGTAACCCTGTAACGAAATCCATGGCAATCTGCTCCCACTTCTACGTGGGTATCTCTGGCTGCTGAAGTAGACCCGAGGGCTTTTGATGCTCTGCTTTGACTTTAGCACAAGTCAAGAATTTATTCACATATTTGGCGATGCTAGCTTTCATATTCGGCCACCAATACAGAACTTTAAGATCCTGATACATCTTATCCGATCCCGGATGAATATAGTATCGTGACTTGTGCGCTTCATCCATCACAAGTTCTCTGAGATCACCAAACAGAGGAATCCATACTCTTTCCATAATATAATAGATGCCATCAGATCTCTGCTCGAGCTGCTTTTTCATACCTCACAAACCCTCAACTTCAATGTTTTCTTCCTTTAATGCCTCAGTCTGAGCCGTACGAATCTTATTAGGAAGGTTCGAATGAATAGTGAGTTGCAATGCGCGAACCCGTTTAGGCTTCGTCTCCTTTCGGCTAAGTGCATCAGCTACTACATTAGCTTTACCCGGATGATACTTGATAGCACACTCATAATCGTTCAAAAGCTCTATCCAATGCCGTCGCCGCATATTCAATTCTTTCTGGTCGAAGATATGCTGAAGGCTTCTGTGATCGGTGTAGATGGTGCATTTGGTACCGTACAGATAGTGCCTCCAGATCTTCAACGCGAAAACCACAGCTCCTAACTCCAATTCATGAGTCATATATCTTTTCTCGTGCACCTTCAACTGTCGAGAAGCATAAGCTATCACTTTCTCGCGTTGCATCAACACGCAACCGAGACCCTGAATCGAAGCATCAAAGTAAACCACAAAATCTTCCGTACCCTCTGGTAGAGACAAGATCGGTGCACTGCATAATTTCTGCTTCAAGAGTTGGAAAGCATCCTCTTGTTTCGTTTCCCAAGAATAAACAACGTTTTTCTGCGTCAAGGAGGTAAGAGGTTGGGCAATCTTTGAGAAATCCTGAATAAACCGACGGTAGTACCCTGCCAGACCCAGGAATTGTCGCACCTCTGAAGGATTCTTCGGTGCCGCCCAATTCCTAATAGCTTCAATCTTGGCAGGATCCACATGTATCCCCATCTCGTTAACAATATGCCCAAGAAAGTGTACCTCCCGGATCCAGAAATCACACTTAGAAAACTTCGCGTAAAGCTGCTCCTTCCTCAGGAGCTCCAAGATAAGACGCAGATGCCGCTCGTGGTCCTCCTTGCTCTTGGAGTAGATCAAAATGTCATCGATGAAAATAATAACGAAGTCGTCAAGATACGGCTTGCACACACGGTTCATGAGATCCATGAAGACCGCTGATGCGTTGGTCAACCCAAACGGCATAACCAAAAACTCATAGTGGCCATACCGTGTCCGAAAAGCCGTTCTGGGAACATCCTCCTCTCTAACTCGTACCTGATGATAACCCGACTTTAAGTCGATCTTGGAATAAAAACTTGACCCTTGCAGCTGGTCAAACAGGTCATCGATACGTGGCAAAGGATAACGGTTCTTGACCGTAACCTTGTTGAGCTCGCGATAGTCTATACACATCTGAAAGGACCCATCCTTTTTCTTCACAAACAGAACTGGGGCTCCCCATGGTGAAGAGTTAGGTCGGATAAAACCTCTATCTAACAGCTCTTGGAGTTGATTCGACAACTCCTGTAACTCTCCTGGCGAAAGACGATAAGGAGCACGAGCAATCGGGGCTGCTCCTGGCGCAAGTTCAATCTGAAATTCCACCTGACGGTGTGGAGGTAAACCAGGAAGTTCTTCAGGGAATACATCAGCGAATTCATTAACTACTGGAAGATCCTCGATCCTCCTCTCATCAGTCTGCGAATCAGTAACAAGAACTAAGATAGCAGGGTAGCCCTTACGTAGACACTTCCGAGCCTTCATTGCCGAAATAATGCTAACCGTGGCACCACTACGATGACCCTGAACCGATAAAGATTCTCCGCTAGGGAGAGGAACACGCACGATTTTCTCCTTGCAGAGGATTTCTGCCTGATGCTTGGACAACTAGTCCATGCCAATAACCACATCAAAGCTTCTGAGAGTAATAGGGAGTAGATCAATATCGAACACTTGACCCATGAGGTCGAGTTTGCACCCAACTAGAACGTGTGAAGCCTCAATTATTTTACCATCAGCTATCTCTACTATATGTTTAGTTACAAGTGGTGTAGGGCTCAACCCTAACTGACGACTGAACCCCAAAGATACATAACTCCAATCGGCATCAGAGTCGAATAAAATAGAAGCAAATATACCATTTACTGAAAACGTACCAGTCACTACGTTGACATCATTCCGAGCCTCCCCAGCTCCAATAGTAAACACGCGCCCACGCGCACCGTTTCTCTCGTTGTTCCCATTGTTGTTGTTATTACCCGCATTCTGATTCAACTGAGGGCAATCCCGCCTGAAATGACCCTCGTCACCACACTGAAAGCAACTCTTGAGATTACCCTGATTCTGCTAAGGTTGATGTCTGTCATGTTGCTGTGTCCGCTGCTGCTGCTGCTGCTGTCTCGGAAGTGAAACCCTACAATCTTTGGCCATATGCCCCACTTTGTGGCACCTGTGACATACTCGAGTACACTGCCCCCGATGGTGATAGTTGCACTTACTGCACTATGGTAGTTTTCCCGTATAAGAATCCTGACCTGAACTGTTACCCTGATTCTGATTCACTGAAGACGACTGGCTGAAACTACGATTGCTGCCAGTATCCGGCCTTTTCTGTGACTGCACTGAATTGGACACCTTGTCCACATCATTCCACTTACGCTTGCTGTCAGTGGCGGGGGTAGTGGTTGTAGTAGCGGCAGTAGGAGTAGTAGTAGTAGCAGAAACACGTGGTGGCAGCGAATTACTCTCCACTTCCTGATCAATGATCTTGTGAGCCAAACGGACAATCTAAGTTAAGTTATTGAGGTTTGCTGCAGTAACCAAACCCTTCACTCGTCGAGGTAATCCCTTGATGAACAACTCAATTCTTCGAGACATAGGTCAGGACAAATTCGGGCACATGTCAGCTAACTCATGCGACCGCTTCACGTATGCTTCAATCTCAGATCCCACCATTTTCAGATCATAATACTCGTTCTCCAATTTCTGGATCTCATAGCGAGGACAATACTCCTCCCTGATCAACTCCTTAAAGTCGTCCCAAGTAGTGGCGTTCGCCGCCTCGATACCCAACAGCTGAACCTGGGCATTCCACCATGTTAGGGCACCATCCTCTAGTGTGCCCGTAGCATACTTCACTCTATCCCCAACCGGACAGTTACACATCGCGAATACGGACTCCGCCTTTTCGAACCAACGCAGGAGTCCTACAGCCCCTTCAGTCCCACTGAAGGTATGCGGCTTACAATCCATGAAGGTTTTGAACGTGCAAACAGGTGGATGGTGTAGATTCTGTTGCACCTGTTGACCAGCCTGATAAGCCGCTAAGGCTTCAGCCACGCGAGTGTTGATGAGATCAGTTAACTCAGCTTGAGTCATAGCAATATGGACACGTCCACCACCGCAGCCTCCACCATGTCCTCCACGTCCACTCATGATTCTATACAAGTAAAGGAAGGATTTCAAAAGGCAAGTTCAAGTAGGGGCCAAGCATTACTATAATCTCCCAAAGACTACCGAGTTCTATCATAGCATCAACTAGCAGAGCGGAATCCTTTTCACACTCGTCAAGTTTCACTGGAACTCACATGCACCCCACATTATTATTATGTGTGCACTCATAATAATAATCAAATTTGCATGTTTATCTCAGCTCCTCTCAATTCATGTAAAAAGGTTCCCCGAATTCAAGCAATAAAACATGTGACACCACAACATAGATCATGTAAGTTCAAGAAGAGTCGCACCCTCAAAACACGTAACGTGGGTTGTCATCATATAAGTTCATACTGTTGTGCCAAGTGTGCATTCACATGTAATGTTATCTAATAGCAAATACTAGAGATACTGTGCAATAGTAAATAAGAGACGAACCTTGCAGTCTGGAGCTGAGTGTCATGGTCGATTTCGGGTCAGTTCGATTATAGTCTGGTTTTATAAAAATCGTTTTAAAACCAAGTTCACTATAACCAGTGGCTCTGATACCAAACCGTCACACCCCCAAAATACCACCTAGGGAGTGTCCCTGATAGGCGTGTGACGTACTGCCAATGAGCCACTAATTACATTGAACCCACATAAGTTTCAAGACAACGTTCTCAATCATTATTAAAATACCATCATAAGTTTGTACGAAGACCAATATGTTCAGCGGAAGCAAATAATAATCCATAGTTAAATTATTCAAAAACCAATGTGTAGTAGTAAACAAATAATCACATGAGTCCCTTTGGTCGACCCATGACCACTCCTACTCCTCCAGACAGCAAGTTTCCAAATCCAAGATACCTAACGACCTGCGAGCATGCAACAAGTGTATCAGACAAAGCTGGCGAGTTCACAGTTTTAACAAAACGTTAGTTACCAAGTATTTAGTCCAATATGTTTAACAAATACGAAAGCAATGTTGATAATATCTCGATACTGAACAAGACGGCTCCTGATGTATGTTTTGCCCATTCCCCAGTGCTCCTATCAAAGCACTGGGCCCGACTGGGTCATTAGTTCACACCCGCCGTCTCTCAGGAATGGGGTGAGGGTGCCAAACCTAAGTTGCGCTACCAACTAATACCCCGCTACCACCCACGATAGCAAAAGATGGGACTTAAGAGATAGAGAGTCATAATATTATCCAACATCCCAGTTTTACCCAAAAGACTTATCCCTTCCCGGGATACCCACTGACTATCCCAAACCACCGAGACGCATGCTAAAAGTAGTGAACTCACCTTGGGTTTGCTCGGTATGGTTAGCTACTTGTTCACACTTAAACAATCACAGCCTATGGTATTCACGTATGTGATATTAGTTTACATTCATAAGGTACACGTATAATTAGCAGTTTGCACTTCACACAGAAATCACATAGCTCATTCAAATCCACAGTTCGCATATATGTTCAGTAATAATGTTTAACACTTATGTGTACTATACAAGTTGCATGAACCAATTTATGTTTCTAAATCACAAGTACCCCTCATTAACATGAAACCCTGTTAACTATAAGCATCATTATTAATAGGTATCCTGAACAGTAACTATCATTAACATTAGATGTCATGGTTTCATAAACGTTATCATAATCATTCCTAACAAAAGTTAACATGTTCCCTGTTTTCTTTGCCCTCTCGACGAACCCTCCCATCGATGAAACATTTGTGTTTCGTCGTGATCCTCCATGACGAAACCTCCATGTTTATCAAGCATTTAATATCAAACTTATATGTGCCACTCACAACAGTTTCTCAATTAAAGCATTTGACTAGTTCTGACACATATTCAGGAGTGCACATGGTCAATTAGATCAAATCACAATTTCACAATAGTTCACATCATCATTGCTATTAACAAGTCTAGCAACAATGGCCGACCACTGTTATTGTTTTCATGCCATCATTGGACCGATTTTTTTTTATAGTGGAATACCAATTCATGCACCTGATGCCTACATCTAACACATATATAACCGATCACAGTTATCATGTCACGTCCAATTATGTTTCAGTTTGATCAGAACCTTATTCATTGATTAACCAGGAGCACTTAACATATTATATCCTAACAATTACTTATTCACTGACAATCACAAGCACTTAGGCACACAATGGCCGACACTCATAATATGATCCTTATCCAATTGACTGTATTTCAAGACATCTCACATGTAAACATTATTGGGTATTGACCTCAACAATAAAACAATTATAGGGTATTGATCTCACATGTAAACATTATAGGGTATTGATCTCACATGTAAACATTATAGGGTATTGACATCTCACATGTAAACACAATTTAGTGATAGCTTATGAGATCTAACAACATTCACACACACAAAAACTTTCTACCAACATAGATCACTAAACCATGCACAAGATGCACAAGTTATAACACCAAACAAAATGCAAAGACAGTAGCGTAAACTAGTATCGTCTAAGGGAAAGACCTTGAAAGTTCGGGTTGTCACATTAACTATTTAGTAGACAAATTTATCCATAAGTTTGACAAAGAGTTCATCCACTTGCTTGGTATATCTAGAGGTAAATCTTGATCTTCATGGTGAACTTTATATAATATTCATAACACTCCCCCTTGGATGACACTTTTCAAACTTCGGGATCTTTAAGTACCGCCTAAAAACCTTGCTAAAGAAAAACCCAGTAGGAAAAAACCTTAGCTAAGGGAAAAAGAGTACAGTATATAGCTCCCCTTCGAGTTGCAATTTGTAAGGAATCACATTCTCCGTACGTGACGCATGCCAATGTCTGAACGTTTTTCCTGAAATTCGCTGTAGGTAGTGCTTTTGTGAAAAGATCGGCTGAATTGTTGCTGGATTGCACATATCTCATCTCGACCTGATTGTATTTAATAAGGTCCCAAGTATATGCAAAGAATCTTGGTGGTATATGTTTTGTTATGTCACTTTTGATATACCCTTTCTTTCATTTGAGAGACACAAGCGGCATTATATTCGTGGATAGGAGTTGGACTTCGATCTTTCTCTATCCCACAAGAAGTCATTATGTGTTATGACATAGATCTTAGCCATACACATTCTCTTGAAGCTTCATGTAGTTCAATGACTTCAGCATGATTTGAGGATGTTGCGATAAGTGTTTGTTTCTGAGAACGCCATAAAATCGCAGTTACTCCATTCATAAATACATATCCAGTTTGAGATTTTTCTTTATGAGGATTAGATAAATAAATTGCCTCTGCATAACCAGCTAACCCTTAATTCTTTTGAATCATTGGGATAAAACAAGCCTAAATCAACAGTACTCGAAGATATCGAAAAATATGTTTAATCCCATTCCAGTGCCTTTTAGTAGGAGCTGAACTAAATCTTGCTAACAAGTTTACTGCAAAAGAAATGTCAGGTCTCGTATAATTCGTAAGATACATAAGTGCTCCAATTGCACTGAGGTATGGTACCTCTGGACCAAGAACTTCTTCGTTGTCCTCATAAGGATGAAATGGATAATTTTCGACATTAAGTGATCTAACAACCATTGAAGTGCTCAAAGGATTTGCCTTGTCCATATTGAAACGTTTCAACAACTTTTCAGTATAATTCATTTGATGCACAAGTATTCCATTGCTCATACGTTCAATCTGTAAACCAAGATAATATTTGGTTTTTCCAAGGTTTTCCATTTCAAATTATTTCTTTAAAAGAATAATTGCTTCGTGAATTTCCTTTTGCGTCCCAATTATATTTAGATCATCAACATATACAGCTATGATCACATATCCTGACGTTGTCTTTTTAATTAAGACACATGGACATATAAGATTATTTGTATAACCTTTACTTATTAAATACTCACTCAAACGATTGTACCACATCTTTCCAGATTGTTTCAACCTATATAAAGATCTTTGTAATTTGATTGAATACATTTATTTAGGTTTTGAACTTGACACTCCAGGGAGTTTAAATCCTTTAGGAATTTTCATATAGATGTCACTATCAAGTGATCCATACAAGTAAGCTGTAACGACATCCATATGACGCATTTCTAACTTTTTAGAAACTGCTAAGCTGGTTAAGTATCTAAAGGTTATTGCATCCATAACGGGAGAATATATTTCTTCATAGTCGATATCTCTGGCCTTTGTGAAAAACCTTGAGCTACAAATCTCGCTTTATACCTTGTAACCTCATTTTTCTCATTTTGTTTTCGTACAAAAACCCATTTATACCCTACATGCTTTACAGCCTTAGGTGTAATAACAATAGATCCAGAAACCTTTCATTTGTTATGTGAATCTAAGTCAGCTTACATAGCGCCTTTCCATTTATCCCAGTCATGTCTATTTTGACAATCATTGACAGATTTTGGTTCAGGGTCATCATCTCCACCCATGATGTCACTTGCTATAGAATAAGAAAATATCTCATCAATATTTTACATTTCATATCGGTTCCATATGATATGTGTATGACCATAGTTGATTGATATCTTTTTGTTATTATCATCAACATCTTCCTCATGAGAGGCTTCGATATTCACTTTTTTATCAAGATCATTTTCTTTATGGTCAACTTCCTTTACAAGTGCTTTTCTTTTTCGATGATTTTTATCCTTCGAACCGATTGGCCTTCCACGTTTCTGAGATTCATGAGTCATTTTATTATCTATTGCCTTACTTGGGATCTCAACTCGAGCTGGAGCATTAGCAGCTGGTATATGAGATTTAGTAACTCTGTTTATATCAGTAAAAGCATCAGGCAATTGATTTGCAATTTCTTGCAAGTGTATTATCTTTTGAACCTATGTCTCACATTATTCTGTTGGATCAAGGTGAGACAATGAATGCACACACCATGAGACATCATTTTCTTGTTTTTTTTATTTTTCCCCCTAATGCGGAGAACATTCCCTCTCGTTAAAATGACAGTTATCAAAACGTGATGTAAATACATCACCTGTTAAAGGTTCAAGATATCGTATGATGGAGGCTGTTTCATATCCAATATATATTTCCAACCTTCTTTGAGGTACCATTTTTGTGCGTTGGGGGGGGGGGTGCAATAGGAATATACGTCGCACACCCAAAAATTCTAAGGTGGGAAATGTCTGGCTCATGGCCAGAAACAAGTTGTAGTGGGGAGTACTTATGATTTGCACTTGGTATAACACGAATCAGTGATCCAGCATAAAATTGCATGACCCCAAACCGACATAGGAAGTTTTGTTCTCATTATTAATGGTCTAGCGATTAGTTGTAAACGTTTGATCAATGATTCAGCTAAGCAATTTTATGTGTGTACATGAGCAACAGGGTGCTCGACAACAATTTCGATAGATATGCAATAATCATTAAAAGCATGTGATATAAATTCACCAGCATTATCAAGTCTCACCCTTTTAACAATGTAATCAGGGAAATGTGCTCGTAATTTGTTAATTTGAGCAAGAAATTTTGCAAAGCTAACATTACGAGTTGATAATAAAGAGACATGAGACCATCTACTAGATGCGTCTATCAAGATCATGAAATATCTAAATGGTCCACATGGTGGATGAATTGGTCCATATATATCACCTTGAATTCTCTCAAGAAACACTGGTGATTCCTTTTCAACTTTTAAGGACGAAGGCCTTGTAATTAGTTTTCCAAGTGAACAAGAGGTACATAGAGCCATTTTATCTAATTGTGAGATCTTTTGATATTTCAATGGATGTCCATGTGTCTTTTCCATAATTCTTTTCATAATTGTAAATCTCGGATGGCCTAATCTGTCATGCCAAAAGTTAAATGTCTCAGGATCACAAAAATTTTCTTTTACGGCCATATGTGCTTGAGGCACATTAATGTGTGTATACTGCAAACCAAAGTGGAGCATTGGCAGTTTTTCCAATATATGATCTGTGCTCATGATGTGCAAATAATTTTTATTATCAATAGTCCTTGACTGAGTATCATATCCATTATGATATATGTTTTTGATACTGTTGGATCGTTCGGTGACCCTAAACAGTCAATCTGAGTAGTTCATCATCATTTGCAAAGGCGGAATCAATGTAAATGACGTCAAACAGCTTGTTTCCTTTTAATCTTTATCTATTGATGATTTCCAGAGCTTTTACATGTTCAAATCTGACAAAAATCCGGCAGCACCTCAGCTCTCACACACTTAATTCCGTTACAAATGAACTAGCACAACCCCTATATATAGGCCTTGTGATTTCGTTTGAGGATGACACAGGTCATGTTCAAACGAAATTACCTCCTAAAATACAATCAAACCCTAATTCAATCACTGTTGTGCACTCGTTTATCCTATCTAGACATAAGACTCGATTAAGACGAAGTTAACAGACAGTAGATGCACCAACAGACTTCCCCTTGGATGTTGACGAAGTCTTCGGCGTCGAGTCTTTAGTCTTTGTCTCTTTCCAAATTGTCTTGACATTGTAAAGCTCCCTTCAATCTTTATCTTCAAACTTTAAACTTCAATTTCCCCTTTGAGTGCTGATCCAGAATTCCGACTCCCTCTTTCGCATACTCCCCCTCTCGATAAGCTGGGACTTGAATTCTGGTTCAAACTTTAACATTTTCTTTGCCATGGGGATTCATGTTACCTGCACAATCTCTAACTAAATATAAGATATATGACAATAACAGTTTCAATCCATACTTACCATTCACTTTCATTTGATGATCTTATCAGTGTATAGAAATCCACTTAAGTATTCAGGTCCAAATTAATGACCCTGATTACTCAATTTATCTACCAAGTCCAACTTAATAACCTTGGTTGATCTAAGATAATTCACACTAACATTATGTTCAAACATTTTCTGAAAATTTACAAGTTTCAAATTAATGAACTTGCATTAACTTTCCAATTTTCACAAACTTATCATGTTTAGCTCCAAACTCATCATCCAGCCCAGAAACTTCCTGCATCTGCTTCAAATTGTGAATCTGAAGATCAACTCTCCACTTTGGTTTGTCGGAAAATAAAGCAGAAGTGTAAAATCTTTTTGGATTTTTTAATAAAGTTCTAAACTAGAAAATGAATTACAGAAATGAAATGCAGTAAAAGTAAACTATTTACAAACATATTTTTGGTTGAGCGTGTTAGGGAATCATATCAGCTATTCGGCAAGTCACAAGTACCGTTAAGCTTTGATTACATAATCAGAATTAAACAATTCGCTTAGATTGTCGATATACTGATCCACTTAAATTCTCACACATTTCAATCTGTCCAGGATACGGATTTAGTGTTTTAGAGACTTAAACTTATTCATGTGTCCCACCTCTTGAATATACTCCCGTATCCAGATCCCAATATTCAGTCTTACAGGTGAGTATACCCACAGATGATATCTGTAAGGGGTTAGATGCGAAACCGTGAGAGCTCAGGTCAGAACTTCCGTTCAGCAGAGAGATGACGGTTCGACTTAAGGTGTGTCCCCTTTAGAGGATCTTTTTTACAACAGCATTGTTAGCAATTTTATTGTCTCATCATTTATGCTGAGGGGGGTGCTATTTTTCAAGCATGCGGTAAAGTATTCTCCGGGGAGTAGGCCATTGCTTCCGCATTATCAGAAGTCCCAGGATAATACCCCAGATATCATTGAGTATAAAGACCTGGTATCTCAGAAAGAGGGATCTTTCAAACAAGATTTCAGGGGTTACAAATATATCCAAGTAGTGTTCCCCACGAAATAAGTAAGTAAAGATTTAGGTTTATATCCCGAACAAACCTACTAAATGTGCAAAAAACTATCGGCACATCATCAGCGAGACTGTTTAACGCATTTAAACTTTCCATTTCTTTAGCATAATGTAACTGTCAAGCCGATGTACTATCATTTTCCCTTTTTACATAAGCTCTTTTTCAATTTTCTATTTTTTTTGGATTTTGAAAATATCTCATGTTTTTTGTATTTTTGTCATTTTTTATTGTTTTTGTATTTTCTGAAAATATTACCCTACTTCCCCTAAATACCAAAACATGTAAAAAATCGACAAACCATTGCGGATTGCTTCTCAACATCATCATCTACAATGTCTCCTTCATCACCGCCAAGAATCTCCTCCAACACCGATAAAAGCTTCATACCATTCAGTTTTAGCAAATATTGAAAACGAGTTTTATCAAATGCTTTGGTATGTAAATCAGCTTTTTGTTCATCAGTGTGGATTTTCTCAATTCATATCAACTTCTTCTCGAAACAATCGCGAATGAAGTGATGACGAATTTCTATGTGTTTAGTTTTAGCGTGATGAACTGGATTTTTAGTAATGTTAATCGCTGCCTCATTATCAACAAAGATAGGGGTGTTTAGAAATTGCAAACCATAGTAGCGCATCTGTTGCTGGATCCACAAGATCTGAGAACAGCAACTGCTAGCAGATACATACTCCGCTTCACATGTGGATAAAGCCACAGAGGTTTGCTTCTTACATTGCCAGGTGACAAATCGTGGTCCGAAAAACTGACATCCCGCTGTTGTTGATTTTGCGTTAACTTTGCAGCATCCGAAATCTGAATCGGAATACCCTTCGAGCATGAATTCGCCATCTTTTGGATACCACAACCCCAATGATGGAGTTCCTTTCAGGTAGCGTAATATCCTTTTCACAATCATCATATGCGAAGCTCTCGGGTTAGATTGAAATCTTGCTGCGAGGCAGGTTGGATACATAATATCAGTTCTTGAAGCTGTCAAATACATCACCGATCCGATCATGGAACGATACATCGTTTCATCTACCTTCTCTCCGGTGAGATCAGGGTTTATCCCATGATTCGTCGCTAATGGGGTGGAAGCTGGAGTAGAACTTGACATCCCGAATATTTCCAAGATATCATGAACATACTTCGTTTGATGTATGAAAATTCCTTTGGGTAGTTGATCAACCTGCAGTCCCAAAAAGAATTTCATCTCACCCATCGATGACATTTCGAATTTCTGCTTCATAACTCGTTCAAAATCTTTACACAGATTCTCATTTGTTGACCCAAATATGATGTCGTCCACATATATTTGTGTTGGTGCACTATATGTCTGTTGATTACGTCATAATCAAGTCTTGTGTCTAGATAGGTTGAATGTACACACAACAGGGTTTTAATTAGGGTTTAGAGTTGTTTATCATGAAGATTTCGCTTGAAATCAGTTCAAGCGAAATCAACATGACTTGATTTCGCTTCAGGCCAGTTCAAGCGAAATCTACATGTCTATATATAGGGTTGTTGTCATTTCACTTGGTAGGCGACTTTCGAAGGTGTAACGAAGTGCTGCCGGTTTTCTGTCAGGTTGTAAACATTGTTATTATCAATACAAGCAACAGATTAAAGAGTACAAGCTGTTTACGTGTCCGGTTTACTGATTCCGCCTTTAAACTGGATGTAAAACTCTTCTGAACGACTCAATAGGGTCAAACAACGATCCAACAAGTGGTATCAGAGCTCAGGACGAGGAGTTCATACTACTACAGCTTGATTCTACCAATTTCTATCATTTCTACTCAATTTCTCTTATACTTTTTCGATTTGAACTATTACCTACGGTTGAAATGGTCTGATTTTCGAGTATATCGTGTAAAACGTAGTTTTAACAAAGCCTACAAAGATTTGGACTAGAACTCAGATTAAAACATGTTAAAAATTACCTAAAACTAGATTTCGCTTGAAAGTGTTCGAAGGTTACAGGTAGATTTCGCTTGAAAATTGTTGAAAACTGTTGAAGCGAAATTGGTTTGGTAAGATTTCGCTTGAATTGAACCTAAATCTCTGAAGCGAAATAGACTTCCTGAAGCGAAATAGTTGGTTTCGCTTGAAACTTCTGAAGCGAACTTGTTTCTGTTGGATTTCGCTTGAAGTTGAAGCGAAATTGGTCTATCTTAAACTAATTTCGCTTGAAGTTGCTGAATTCTCAAAACTTTGAAAATTTCTAAGTGTTTGACTGATTTTTGTCAGGTACGCTCACGATGGATGATAATTTCATAAACCCGTTTAGCGATATGTACGCATTCACTTCCGAATCGTCAGATAGAAGATCTGAGATGAAAGAATATTCAAAAGAGATTTCGGAGAATTTGAAGTTTGAGAACATGTACGAGAGTCAACAGAAGCCACCAAAGCTAATGAAAGTGGAAGATTATCACTGGTGGAAAAATAGATTTGAGGGTTGGGTAAAAGCTTTTGCTACTGAAAGTTGGTTAAAACTGACAGATGAATACGTTGCACCAGTAAAAGAGGGAGGAGAGTTAATAGATGCAAAAGATTTTTCAGAAAAAGATATAAAAAATGTTGTGGCTGAACACAGAATGATAACATTGATCAAACAGTCAGTAAGAGAGGATATTATTTCATTGCTCGAACAAGAAAAGACTTCAAAGAGTTTGTGGGAAGCGTTAGAGAGAAAATGGGTAGGAAGTAATGAAATTGTTAAAAACAAAAAGAAATTGTTGCGTAAAGAGTTTGATTTATTCAATTGTATGAAAAATGAATCTGTTTGTAAAATGATTGAGAGATTCGGACATCTGAAAGTGGAGCTGATCAGACATCAAATCTTACCTTCTGAAGAGGAGCTGGTGGATAAACTGTTTGATTCATTGCCAGATGATCAAGAGTGGAAATACTTTGCTTTAATGTTGAAAAATACAATAAAGCCGGAAGAGTTGAAATTGGATATGCTGATTGAAAAGCTTGAAAGCCATGAGTTGGAGATAAAGAGATCTAAAGTCAACAATCCAGCTTATCAGCAGAATGTAGAACTTTACTACAGAGTACCGTAGGCTGGGTCTCCAAAAACAGCATTTTCTGCAGAAAGCTCAAGATCAGTGAACAATGAAAGTCTTCACAGTGGTTTTCACAGTGGATCTTCTTCAAATACTTCAAACCAATCTGCTTCAAAGAATTTGTTTCAGTGTAATATCGCAGTGGATCTGAAGAATGGGCAGAATTTCAGCGAAGAATCGGCAAAACAACAGATGGTTTTCTTGGCATCTGTACTTGAATCGTATGAAAGCCTCGTTGCAGGGAAGATTGGAAATACCAATTTGACAAAAGAAGATTATGATCAATTAGACCCCGAGGAGATGGAATTAATGGATATCAGATGGTGCATGGCCAGTGCGGTTCGTCGAGCACAGCGGTTCATGGAGATCACGGGGAGAAAGTCAATTGGTGGACCATCTACCAAATTGGGATTTGATAAATCCAAGGTGACATGCTTCAAATGCAAACAAAGAGGTCACTTTAAGCGCGAGTGCAGAAATGCGTATGCTGCTGATGACTCTGAAAATCCATTCAATGAAGATTACTACAGGAAGGCAATTTACCATCAGAACAAGTCTGAGCCACCAAGATTAAAGCAACCAGAAGAAAGATCAAGGGCTCTTGCAGTTATATATGATGATGAAGGGTATGACTGGAGTCAAGAGGTTCTACCTGAAGAAGATGCAGTTGGTTATGCATTTGTTGCAAATGATGATCATGATAGATGGTGGAGAAGAGACAGTGCAAGATGGGAGATTGGCAAATTGAATGAACCGTTTAAGGAAGCACAGAGAGCTAAGAGATGGAATGAAGAGTTAGAGTGTTACATGGATCCACAGGGTAATCCAGTAGTTGATCCATCAAAAGTGGATTTTGATGCTGTAACCAATGTGTTTCCAAGTGAAGGAACTTTCAACACAAGAAGGCTTTCTGATAAAAGCTATTTGCCAAATTTGATGATCAAGTTAAGGGAAGTTTTTGAAGCAAGTTTACCGAAAGTGGTAGAGATGAAGAAGAGAAAAGAAGAAGAACTGAAGAAGATGATTGAAGAAGTGAAGACTGTTGCGAAGACTGCTACTGAAGAGGAACAGAAAGCTGAAGAAACGCAGAAGAATGAAGAAGCTCAGAAAGAAGAAAAGAAGGAAGATCAGAAAGTTGAGTCAGAAGAACCGGTGCTGAAAGAAACTGAGGTTAGAAAATCTTCTGATCTATCGAATGTTGAAATCTTTGATAACAAAGAAAACAAGTGCAGGAATTGCATAGAAATGTGCAAAGCCTGTACTGAAAAAGATGATATAATCAAAACAAAAGATATTGAAACAAGTAAACTTGAAAATGTTTTCAAAATGAAATGTACAGAAATGATTGAAAAAGAAGAAATTTTGAAACTAAGAGTTGAAAAATTGACACAGAAATGTCAAGGTCTTGAAAAGGATAATGATGTTTATAAACAACTGTGTTCTACAAAATGTGTCGATTGTGTTGAAAAAGACTCAAAATTTCAAGATTTACAAAAACAGTATGATTCTTTAAAGTGGTCGAGTCAGAGAGTACAAGAAGCTTATGATACTTTGAAGAGCCAAGTCAAAAGTTTTGATCAAAGATTGTCTGAAACTTTAACAACTAAAGAAATGTATGAGAGACAGTTTAAAGAAAAGCAAATTGAATTAAACAAATGTTTTGATGAAATTGCAAATCTTAAACAAGTCTTGGCTGAAAAAGAAAAGGTTGTTACAAAACTTCAAAGTTATCATAACTCTTCGTACATTCTCGAACGCATTTTCAACATTACACCAGATGACAAAGATACTGAAAATTGCAAAAAGGGTATTGGTTCAGAATTTCATCAGGTACCACCACCATTGAGAAACAATTATACTTTTTATGATGAGGAAAAGGTGGCAAAGGGTTTGAACATAGCTGACCAGTTACCTGAAAGTATCGATGTGACTTACTCCAAATCTGATGATGCTAATGATTCAGAGGTGGTAAGTAAGGTTGTTGAAAGTGTTTTGAAAGATTAGTCTACAAAAGGTAAGTCTGAATCACAGGATGGAGATGAAGGAAATTTTTATGATGGTTATTCGAAAAACACAAAATCCGAGAAAAATTTGAATGATGATTCAAAAGGATTGGTTTATACCATGATTGGATCGGACAAACTATTCTTAGATGTTGTATTCCCGATTCAGAATGTGATTTCAGAGAAGGTTGATAAAGTTTTCAAAATGGTTGAGATTGAGAAGTCTGAGATTTCAAAGTTTGCTGGTAAAGGTCATAAATCTTTTTATAACAAACCTGGTTGTAAGAAGAAAAACATGAAGGCTGGTTTGGGTTATAAAAAGAAACAGAATTGGAATCAAAGTAAAAAACCAAATTTGCAACAAAAGATGAGTTTTGTTCAAGGGAAAAGCTTGAAAGAAGAGGAAAAACTCAAAATTGGACAACAGTCTAATGAAGAGTTTGATGCTATGAAAAAGAAACAACAACAGGCCAAGGATGTTTCAAAGAAAGTGTGTTTTAAATGTGATCAAACTGGACATGTTGCACGAAAGTGTCCAAATCCAAAGCCTGTTGATGTTGAAAAACAGAAATCTGAGGATGTGAAATCAAGGTCAACCAGATTTGATTCGAAACAAACTTGGAGGTACAATATGTAACACCTGTGCCTCCACGGCCATCAAACAAATACCAAACCAATGAAATATTGTATTTCATACTTGGGATTTGTAAAAATATGTGTATCATTTGCACATATCAATTTTTGTTCGATTTCAAACTCTAAATCGCTTTCTGGAAGGTTATACGCGCACTGATGCGTAAATATAACCAATTTAATGCAACAAACACTCCGGAATAGTGACATAGGCTTAACATACCTTAAATAACCTGTACATAACTTAGATATAAGTTTTGGAAGGTTTGGTGTGGTGAAATCAAAGTTTAATCGCTTACAGGGACTAAATTTGACAAACTGCGAAAGTATGCCAATTTGAACTGTAACAGACCTTCCGGAACATGACCATAAGTTAAACATACCATAAATATCCTTTACATAGCTTAGAAATAGGCTTTGAGGGGTTCGGTGTGCTAAAATAAACTTTTGGGTCATTCAGGGACTAAAAGTGTCAAAAAGTGCACAAGTTTGCATTTTCGCGCATAACTTACGTTCTGAATACATCCGGACATCAAAAAAAATTATGTTAGCACTAAAATATTTTATTTTAGTGTTCGCCATAAGAAAAATCCATTCTTCACGTCATTTGGATCGTTTTTCGCATTCAGGACCAGATTCGATGTATTAGCCGTTGTTTAATTCACAACCACACATTCTAACTTGCTTAGTCAGCGGATAAGGATGGAATTTAGGCACCATGACATTTCAACACATGTATGGATGGAATTTAAACACCTAAACACCATGACCTTTCAACACATGTATGGATGGAATTTAAACACCTAAACACCATGACATTTCAACACATGTATGGATGTAATTTAAACACCTAAACACCATGACATTTCAACACATGTATGGATGGAATTTAAACACCTAAACACCATGACATTTCAACACATGTATGGATGGAATTTAAACACCTAAACACCATGACATTTCAACACATGTACGGATGGGATTAAGGCACGTTTTCCATGAAACGATCTTAACGGTTCGGGTATTCCTATAAATACCCATCCACCCCCATTGCTAAAATCACTAGAACTTTGATTTGAGAAACTCTAAGTTGAAACTATTGTTTCATACCTGAGATTTTTGAATCGAGGTTAGCATTCGGGGACCCTTCGTAAGTATTCTTTCGTTCTTTTCCTTATTTTATTGCTTTTCGAGTCAGAAAGTCAAACTTTGTTTGACTTTCAGCGTTGACCAGTAATGGTCAATGCGAAGTTCGTTTGAACTCCGCAACGTGAGTGTAATCACGTTGGTCATAGTCCCTTGGGACTATGCCCACTGATTACCACGTTGTCTAGGGTCGTAGGGTAGGCGATCTAATAAATCGCCTATACCTTCGAGCCCGACCCAGTTTGGTCGATCATTAGGATCCGACCAAATACATTAGGTGACCCTAGTAGAGGGCATAACCTTCCGAGGTTATACCCTATGGTCACATCGTTTAAGTAGTTGTATGATAGGTAGTTTATATGCCTTAGGTAAATTACCAGAATACCCTTTTCATGTATAATTGGTAATTAAGCATATGTAACCTAAACTTTTGTCACATAACTGATTATGTAACATGTTTAGGCATATAACACTTGTCATAGGACTAGTTAGATGGTCCGAACGCGTTTCACGCACACGACGCGTTAAAGTAGCATAAGTTACCTTAATGGGTCGCGATGGGTCGATAATACTTAGGTTAAGTTTCATTTAGTATGTAGGCTTTGTTAAACCATATCATATGAGTTCCTACACTCATTTGGTTTACAAACCCTCCTGCTACCCAGTCTTCCAATTTAGGTCCGGGTTAATTATGTAATTACCTATATTAGGTACCGTTTGATTTCCGGGACTCCTCTAGCTTTCTTGGTAGTTGTTCAAGACTCCTAAGCACTCCCAGGCGAGTACATTATTCCCCTCTTTTACTGTTTTCAACTGTTTTGGGGTGACTCATATGTGCTAAATGTTTTATCAATGATTTCAATAACAATTACAATGTGGTTTCAAGAACAATTACAATTATTTCAAGAACGCTAACAATGATTTCAAGAACAAATACAATGATTTCAAAAACTAATAACAAATTTCAAGAAGTGAACAAACTTGTTGGTTGTAGTTTACATGACCGATGACATTCATTAGCAATGATCAAGCCGACCAGTATTAGGTTATGGTACCATAGGATCTGACAAATCCCGTTATTTACTGCACCCATTGTTATGTGTGGGGGTTGTGGGTAGCGACTGAATCTGTAATTATTAACTTATCCTTTGGTAAGGATTTGTTAAGAACGAAATTATTAACTTATCCTTTGGTAAGGGTTTGTTAAGAACGAGAACGAGAGCGAGTTGGAACGAGGAACGCGTCAAGAAGGTTTGAATGTTATTAGAGAATCGATCATAAAGTAGTTCACGATTAAAACAAGAACGATTAGAACGATTAAAACAAGAACGATTAGAACGATTAAAACAAGAACGATTAGAACGATTAAAACAAGAACGATTTGAACGAATGGGTAACGATTGGGTAAACATTTGTACATGATTTACATTTGATCATGCATTTACACGAAACATAGTATTGGTTTAAACCAAGTTTTACTTCAATACTTTGTTGTTGTGAATATGGTTTAGTTGAGACATTTCACTTGCCATACATGGATATTTGACATAGACATTTGACATGGATATTTGACATAGACATTTTGACATGAATTACATCTTGACATGAATACTTTGACATATTATTCAATACATTTGACAATTGATTTAAACATAGACATTTTACATTGTTTGGTTTGGTTTGATTAAGTGATTAAGTAACGATGCGTGTGTAATATGATACAAACATGGTGGATACGCCGCTGGTACTTCCTATATATAAGTGTTTGTATAGTATTACATATTGTAGCGTTATTTGAATCATTTCAGTTTGAGACATAGAACATTTTATACAAGTAACATACTTTTCACAAGACATTTATTTACAAACAACTTATCTTACACAAACTCATTTTTACATGGTTATTCATTTAATCATGCATTATTCTCTTATTTTATACTTATCATCCGAACTTATTATTTTTCAAATGATTTACAAAGACAAAGCAAATTACAAGGTTCATGACTAAACATTTTCTCAAACAGAAGTCATGAAACTTATTTTCAACAAAACTAATGTATTCGCCAGCATTTCTTTGCTGACCTCGTTTTCACATATGTTTCAGGTATTGTTGGATGATATCGATTGATAAGATGCATGCTCACATAGGACTGGACAAGGCCTTAGTGACTCAATAACAATGATAGACTATGTTTAAATAGTGTATTTAGATTTCCAGACGATGTAATTACTCAATGTTTAATAAAACGAAACACTTTTGATATCCATGGTTATGAAACATTAATTCTGTTGCAACACGCCCCGATGTTTCCGCCGCGATTTGTTGTTTTACGCGGTCGGGGTGTGACAGAAAGATGGTATCAGAGCCAATGGTTATAGGGAATTAGGTTATTAGTAATTAGTAATGCTTTGACCTAGTCTATAACCTTCTTAGGACCCTAACGCGAGTTTATTTGCGTTTAGTCATAAAACAATACCGTCACCTATCCTTAGGTGACGACCACAACAAGAACATAAATTTCAAAACCGCTTTGAAAACTAATCTTCTGTTCTAGGATGATTAATTTCTAGGTTTTGAACCCTCTATTGTAAGGTTTTGAACCCCTTTGAATTTTCAAAATCTCGTCAAGGTTTTGGGTTTTAAATAATGTGAACACGTGCAAACTGGAAGGGTGAATGCCTGTATTCTGGGTTTTCTGTCTAGGCAAGCACTTCGTATACATCTCATCAGACGCGAGACCAGTTGTGCTTACCTGGGAATTCTTGGGATGAGTGTTCACTTATAGGCGAGCATGTCTTCGCGATACATTATTTTTAACCTATTTACTTTGACTAATCACCAAGGTCGTTTGTTGCTTTGTAGTAACAAACAAATGACCACTATCCTTGCTTTCATCAGATTTGTTTCATCTCATTTTTTTCGTCTAAATTCTCTCACTCGTTTCCTTTCATGTTTCCTCTTTTAGACAATGCCTCCTCGACGCGAAAGCCAGATAGAGACTGCCGAGCTGGCAGAAATCATTGCGCAGCAAATGGCTGCTCAATTCCCAAACCTCTTTGCTCAATGGAACCAAGCCAACAACAACAACAATGTGCTATGCAAATACAAGGATTTCAACCAGGCTAAACCATTCAAGTTTAGTGGTTCTGAAGGAGCAACTGGGCTTCTTCAGTGGTTCGAAAGCATTGAGAATACTTTTCGCCACGTGCAGTGCCCGGATAATCGCAGGGTCGAGTTCTCCTCGAGCGTGTTTCAGAAGAGGGCTCTTACATGGTGGAATGGGGTAATGAGAGACCGAGGTGCGGAAGTTGCTCTCGCACAGACATGGGCTGAACTTAGGGCTCTGATGATGAGGGAATTCTGTCCTCGTCATGAGCAGCGAGCTTTGGAGAAGGAATTTGATGAGTTGAAGCAAGATAGTGGTGAGCACAGGGTGTATACTGATAGGTTTGAGGAGCTGAGTCTGCTTTGCCCTACAATGGTTACCCCACTTGACATAGCTATCGAAAGGTACATCGACGGCCTACCTGACTCGGTACAAGACATCCTTACTGGTAGTAACCCTGCCACACTCCGTCAGGCGATCGAGTTATCAGCGACATTGACTGAGTCGCAGATTCGGAAGAACAAGTTACACAGGAAGGGTGACAAGGGCAAGAAACAGTCAGCTGACAAGGAGGATAGCAAGAAAGGCCAAAACAAGAAGGGTAAGGAAGGTGAGACGTCAAAGAAATCAAAGAAGCGAAAGGGTGCCCAAAATTTTGCTGTTACAGCACAGACTGCACAGAACCCGCAGAACCAACCAGCTCAGCCACCTGCAAAGAAAGCATATGCCGGTACCGCACCTTATTGTGCACGCTGCAACGGTCATCACGCAGTACAACAAGCTTGCTGGCAATGCACGACGTGTGGTAAACTTGGGCATTTGGCCAAGATTTGTCGTTTGGGACAAAATCAGGCTGCTCAGGTTCAAGCTCCGGTTCAAGGGAATGCTGCGAGATTTCCACTGGGTTCATGTTTCAACTGCGGAGAGATTGGTCACTTCTGCCACAACTGCCCAAGACTGGTAAATGCAAATGCTAACGCAAACCCAAATGCGAATGTCAACGTCAATGTGAATCCAGCACGTGGTCGAGTGTTTAACATCAATGAGGCACTCAATGTTGAAGGAGTGAACAATTAGTATTTTGTTTTTCCTCTGGTTGGTATCTTGTAACATTTAAAGACAATGCGGTTGTTATATAAATAAAAATTTGTGGTTTTATTTTCTAACTAATGCAATTGTATGAATGTTTGATTCAACCTTGGGATGTCAACACAAAGACAAAACTACTCGTGTGGTTCTGTCATTTTTACGATCACTTGAGATCTCCCTAAGAACCTCAAACACTGGTTTCTTTTAAATCTAAAGTATTTTATCGTCTTGCACCGTTCGAGATGCAAGAATTATCAAAACAGCTTCAAGAGTTGTCTGAGAAAGGATTCATCCGTCCGAACTTTTCACCTTGGAGAAACTCCTGTTCTCCTTGCGAAAAGAAAAAAAAATGGATCTTTTCGAATGTGTATCGATTAACGTAAGCCTAGTAAGCTTATCATCAAGAATCGATATCCCCCTACCTTAAATCAACGATTTCTCCGATCAACTACATAGCGTTCATGCTTTTCCAAGATCGATTTGCGTTTTGGGTATCATCAACTTTGTATTCTCGAAGAAGATATTCCCAAAACGGTTTTCTGCATGAAGGATGGCCATTACGAGTTTACAGTCATGCCTTTTAGGTTGACAAATACTCCAGCCATCTTCAAGAACTTAATAAATAGAGTCTGCAAGCCTTATTTGGATCAGATCGTCATTGTTATTATTGATGACATCTTGATCTATTCATGTCCTGAGCCGATCACGATCAACACCTTCGTTGGCATCGGAGCCCTGATTGAATTCCTTGTACACTTTAAAATGTACAAAACAACTCAATTAGGACAAACCGAATTCCTTTTAAGATCTTCCTATCTTAATAGTTAGATTCTTGAAAATATTTAAAGTGCCAAAGGAAATCCACGGATTGGGTTTCTGGTATGCTTTAAATACCCGTGTCCAAAGATAACAAATTATAGGTCAAATTGAACGATTATGCGATTGAACGAGTATGCAATTATGTGACTATGTGTTTATTCATCTCATGTTTTCTTTTATGCATCTTTGTGTTTTTAATACTCTGGATATTCGTTATCCAAATCCTCGCAGGATCTTTCATATCTTCATATGAGAGATTCGTAGCAGGATATTCAAAAGGTACTACCTTAAATCCTTAATGGGCTTCTATGTAATAGTTAAGACCCTTGGATTATATAGTACTATTCCATGATTCATAAGAGACCCTTTAGTGGTCAAATCAAAAAGATTGATTCACAATTTGGTTAAAGAACGACATCTAGTGATGTAGCTGGACAGACTCCTTGATAGTCTATTTAGATCAATTATTAATTAAAAGGACTCTATGGCGGTCTAGTCACACTCATCACAGGATTATTCATTTGGTTTTCCCCTGCACATTTTAAAATAGACTGTGTGGACTATGCAAGGAATTGTCTAATTATGGACGCGTACATAATTATGAAATTTAGTGCACAGAAACCCAGTAAGGTTTATTATGTGTAAGAACCGATAGTGACAACAATAACGAAATGAGAACGATGTAATGGAGGTACGGTGGACGCACCAATGATGCTTGATATACTTGTATATAAGTATCCCTCTTACATTGCAAACATAATGTTATTAAGGTTACTAGAAGTTCAAGAACCCTAACCAAAGTTGTTCGATCTTTTCAATTTCATGTTTTCAAGCTCTCACAAGTTTCCTCTAAATAAATTTCGGGACGAAATTTCCTAAAGTAGGGGAGACTGTAACACCTGTGCCTCCACGGCCATCAAACAAATACCAAACCAATGAAATATTGTATTTCATACTTGGGATTTGTAAAAATATGTGTATCATTTGCACATATCAATTTTTGTTCGATTTCAAACTCTAAATCGCTTTCTGGAAGGTTATACGCGCACTGATGCGTAAATATAACCAGTTTAATGCAACAAACACTCCGGAATAGTGACATAGGCTTAACATACCTTAAATAACCTGTACATAACTTAGATATAAGTTTTGGAAGGTTTGGTGTGGTGAAATCAAAGTTTAATCGCTTACAGGGACTAAATTTGACAAACTGCGAAAGTATGCCAATTTGAACTGTAACAGACCTTCCGGAACATGACCATAAGTTAAACATACCATAAATATCCTTTACATAGCTTAGAAATAGGCTTTGAGCGGTTCGGTGTGCTAAAATAAACTTTTGGGTCATTCAGGGACTAAAAGTGTCAAAAAGTGCACAAGTTTGCATTTTCGCGCATAACTTACGTTCTGAATACATCCGGACATCAAAAAAAATTATGTTAGCACTAAAATATTTTATTTTAGTGTTCGCCATAAGAAAAATCCATTCGTCACGTCATTTGGATCGTTTTTCGCATTCAGGACCAGATTCGATGTATTAGCCGTTGTTTAATTCACAACCACACATTCTAACTTGCTTAGTCAGCGGATAAGGATGGAATTTAGGCACCATGACATTTCAACACATGTATGGATGGAATTTAAACACCTAAACACCATGACCTTTCAACACATGTATGGATGGAATTTAAACACCTAAACACCATGACATTTCAACACATGTATGGATGTAATTTAAACACCTAAACACCATGACATTTCAACACATGTATGGATGGAATTTAAACACCTAAACACCATGACATTTCAACACATGTATGGATGGAATTTAAACACCTAAACACCATGACATTTCAACACATGTATGGATGGAATTTAAACACCTAAACACCATGACATTTCAACACATGTACGGATGGGATTAAGGCACGTTTTCCATGAAACGATCTTAACGGTTCGGGTATTCCTATAAATACCCATCCACCCCCATTGCTAAAATCACTAGAACTTTGATTTGAGAAACTCTAAGTTGAAACTATTGTTTCATACCTGAGATTTTTGAATCGAGGTTAGCATTCGGGGACCCTTCGTAAGTATTCTTTCGTTATTTTCCTTATTTTATTGCTTTTCGAGTCAGAAAGTCAAACTTTGTTTGACTTTCAGCGTTGACCAGTAATGGTCAATGCGAAGTTCGTTTGAACTTCGCAACGTGAGTGTAATCACGTTGGTCATAGTCCCTTGGGACTATGCCCACTGATTACCACGTTGTCTAGGGTCGTAGGGTAGGCGATCTAATAAATCGCCTATACCTTCGAGCCCGACCCAGTTTGGTCGATCATTAGGATCCGACCAAATACATTAGGTGACCCTAGTATAGGGCATAACCTTCCGAGGTTATACCCTATGGTCACATCGTTTAAGTAGTTGTATGATAGGTAGTTTATATGCCTTAGGTAAATTACCAGAATACCCTTTTCATGTATAATTGGTAATTAAGCATATGTAACCTAAACTTTTGTCACATAACTGATTATGTAACATGTTTAGGCATATAACACTTGTCATAGGACTAGTTAGATGGTCCGAACGCGTTTCACGCACACGACGCGTTAAAGTAGCATAAGTTACCTTAATGGGTCGCGATGGGTCGATAATACTTAGGTTAAGTTTCATTTAGTATGTAGGCTTTGTTAAACCATATCATATGAGTTCCTACACTCATTTGGTTTACAAACCCTCCTGCTACCCAGTCTTCCGATTTAGGTCCGGGTTAATTATGTAATTACCTATATTAGGTACCGTTTGATTTCCGGGACTCCTCTAGCTTTCTTGGTAGTTGTTCAAGACTCCTAAGCACTCCCAGGCGAGTACATTATTCCCCTCTTTTACTGTTTTCAACTGTTTTGGGGTGACTCATATGTGCTAAATGTTTTATCAATGATTTCAATAACAATTACAATGTGGTTTCAAGAACAATAACAATTATTTCAAGAACGCTAACAATGATTTCAAGAACGAATACAATGATTTCAAAAACTAATAACAAATTTCAAGAAGTGAACAAACTTGTTGGTTGTAGTTTACATGACCGATGACATTCATTAGCAATGATCAAGCCGACCAGTATTAGGTTATGGTACCATAGGATCTGACAAATCCCGTTATTTACTGCACCCATTGTTATGTGTGGGGGTTGTGGGTAGCGACTGAATCTGTAATTATTAACTTATCCTTTGGTAAGGATTTGTTAAGAACGAAATTATTAACTTATCCTTTGGTAAGGGTTTGTTAAGAACGAGAACGAGAGCGAGTTGGAACGAGGAACGCGTCAAGAAGGTTTGAATGTTATTAGAGAATCGATCATAAAGTAGTTCACGATTAAAACAAGAACGATTAGAACGATTAAAACAAGAACGATTAGAACGATTAAAACAAGAACGATTAGAACGATTAAAACAAGAACGATTTGAACGAATGGGTAACGATTGGGTAAACATTTGTACATGATTTACATTTGATCATGCATTTACACGAAACATAGTATTGGTTTAAACCAAGTTTTACTTCAATACTTTGTTGTTGTGCATATGGTTTAGTTGAGACATTTCACTTGCCATACATGGATATTTGACATAGACATTTGACATGGATATTTGACATAGACATTTTGACATGAATTACATCTTGACATGAATACTTTGACATATTATTCAATACATTTGACAATTGATTTAAACATAGACATTTTACATTGTTTGGTTTGGTTTGATTAAGTGATTAAGTAACGATGCGTGTGTAATATGATACAAACATGGTGGATACGCCGCTGGTACTTCCTATATATAAGTGTTTGTATAGTATTACATATTGTAGCGTTATTTGAATCATTTCAGTTTGAGACATAGAACATTTTATACAAGTAACATACTTTTCACAAGACATTTATTTACAAACAACTTATCTTACACAAACTCATTTTTACATGGTTATTCATTTAATCATGCATTATTCTCTTATTTTATACTTATCATCCGAACTTATTATTTTTCAAATGATTTACAAAGACAAAGCAAATTACAAGGTTCATGACTAAACATTTTCTCAAACAGAAGTCATGAAACTTATTTTCAACAAAACTAATGTATTCGCCAGCATTTCTTTGCTGACCTCGTTTTCACATATGTTTCAGGTATTGTTGGATGATATCGATTGATAAGATGCATGCTCACATAGGACTGGACAAGGCCTTAGTGACTCAATAACAATGATAGACTATGTTTAAATAGTGTATTTAGATTTCCAGACGATGTAATTACTCAATGTTTAATAAAACGAAACACTTTTGATATCCATGGTTATGAAACATTAATTCTGTTGCAACACGCCCCGATGTTTCCGCCGCGATTTGTTGTTTTACGCGGTCGGGGTGTGACACAATACAAACAAGTTTGCTTCAAATCAAAATTGGAAATCAAACCCGAAAAGGTTCGATTCAAGACAGATCTGGAATTCTCACTCTCCCAGATTCAGAACAACACAGAGTTGGAGAACATCTGTTGATATAACAAAACCTCAAGAGTTTTGGAAACCTAAAAATGTTGTTCAAAATCAAAAGGTTCAAAAAGAGACAAATTTTTACAAAAGAGGTACTCCGGAAGGTCAAATGTGGAGTATTAAGAAACAAGTAACGATGGTAAAAGATGAGAAAGTTGAAGTCAAAGTTGAACAAATTTTAAATGACAAAGAGTTTCCAAAATTGAATGAACATTATTGTATTGAAATGCCTAAGGTCCAACAGACCTGGGCTAAATTGTTCAAATGATTGATAAAGTTTGAAATGTGCAGGTGCTCAACGAAGCTGAAGACTGTGAGAATGGCAGTTGGAGCAGCCTGGCACAGGAAGAGGTTGCAGGACCCTGGTTTGGTTGAACAGGGAGTTCAGTTTATTTTCTGTACATAAATAAACAATATTTTCAAAATCCTAAAAATTTGAAAAATTAAAAACCAAAAATATGTTTGTTTTTAATTTTGTTTGATTGTATGTTGATTGAATACGCCGAAACCCTCACGGCTGAACAAACATGATTATTTTCATCAGATTGGAAAACGGTTTTCAAACTGTAAAAATCAATGTGTTGTATATCATGGGGGTATGTTATATTTTCTGCTAAAAGTGTTATATTTTCTGCAAAACAGAGCATGAGATGCAGAAAATGGATAGCGAGACAAAGCTATCAGTGTTGGTTGTTAAATTTTTCTTTATATGGTTTTGCATTTTAGGGGGAGAAAAATTGTCATTAGAAAATACAAAAACATTTGAAAATTTGAAAAAGTCAAAAACATGATAAAATTCAAAAATTGAGTTTTTGCGTAATAAGAGGAAATGATAGTACATCAGTAGACAGTTACAGTACGCTAAAGAATTGGAAAGTATAAAAGAGTTAAACAATCTTACTGATGATGTGTCGATAGGTTTTCGCACATTTAGTAGATTTATTCGGGATATAAACCTAAATTCAAACTTGTGAATTCGTGGGGAACACTACTTGGATATATAGGTAACCCCTGAAATCTCGTTTGAAAGGTCTCGTAATCTGATATACTAGGTCTTTATATTCAATGATGTCTGGGGTATTATTCCGGGACTTCTGCTGAACGGTGGTTCTGACCTAGTCCCTGGCTAATACTTGCTGCAATGCTTGAAACACAGCATTAAACCCTCAGCATGCTGAAACAATTAAAATTGATATATGATGCTGTTGTAAGCAAAAAGATCCTCTAAAGGGGACACACCGAAAAGTCGAAGCTGATATCTCTTTGTGTATACGGAAGTATCGATCTGAGATCCCTCGGCCATCGCATACCTAAATTATATACAGATATCATTGTAGTATTCTCACCTGTAAGACTGATTATTGGGATTCTGGATACGGGAGTATATTCAAGAGGTGGGACACATGAATGATCTAAGTTCTTAATTCATCTAAATCGTATCCTGAGTAAATTGAACTTTGTGTGAGAATTTAACATGGATCAGTATATCGACAATCGAGGTAAATTGTTTAAGTCTGAGTGTGAAATTAAGCTCAACGGTACTTGTGACTTGTCAGAAACTGATATGATCCTCTGACGCATATTCAAAACAAAAATATTGTCTGTAAATATGTTTGTACATAGTTTTTACTGCTTTATATTTTCAGAAAATACAAAAAGATTTTGATTTCTGCTTTATTTTCGACAACTGATGTCTGAGTGCTGAGTTTCAAAATCTAAGTATGCTGATTGTGTTTCTAAAAATAAAACAAGTTCATTTATTTGAAACTTGATTTAAATTCAAAAATTTCAAAAACAGTTTGTGATATCTCCAAGGTCATTAGTTTGAACTTGGATGATAAACTGTGAGGGAGTTAGATTCTTTAACACTGCTATATCAGTAAAGTTTGTTGATAGAGGAAGTAGATTAACGAGGATTGATTGATTTCATGAAAATTTTGTTACTTATATTTGGATGAGTGATTGCAGGTTTTAGGAATTTCTACGGAGGATAAATGTCAAAGCTTGAACCAGACATCTCAGATTCTAGCATATCGAGAGGGGGAGTCTGTGAAAGGGGGAGTCTGGATCAACAGTCAAAGGGAAGTTTGAAGAATGATGAAGACAAAGTCTTGAAGCCAAAGACTTCATCAACATCCAAGGGGGAGTCTGTTGGTGCACTATATGTCTGTTGATTACGTCATAATCAAGTCTTGTGTCTAGATAGGTTGAATGTACACACAACAGGGTTTTAATTAGGGTTTAGACATGTTTATCATGAAGATTTCTCTTGAAATCAGTTCAAGCGAAATCAACATGACTTGATTTCGCTTCAGGCCAGTTCAAGCGAAATATACATGTCTATATATAGGGTTGTTGTCATTTCACTTGGTAGGCGACTTTCGAAGGTGTAACGAAGTGCTGCCGGTTTTCTATTAGGTTGTAAACATTGTTATTATCAATACAAGCAACAGATTAAAGAGTACAAGCTGTTTACGTGTCCGGTTTACTGATTCCGCCTTTAAACTGGATGTAAAACTCTTCTGAACGACTCAATAGGGTCAAACAACGATCCAACAATTTGAACTATCAGAAGATGTCTGTCGACCTCTTTGGTGAAGAGAGTGGCATCCACTTTTCCTCGGATGAAGTTGTTAGCTAGCAGGTGTTGAGACAATCTCTCGTACCAAGCTCTCGGGGCCTGGTGTAAACCATACAGCACTTTGTCTAGCAAGTAGACCTTGTCTTTGTGAATTGGATCGGTGAAGCCCGGTGGCTGTCCGACATATACCTCCTCTTTTACCTTCCCGTAGAGAAACGCCGATTTAACATCTAGCTGATAAACTTTAAAATTTTTCCAAGATGCAAATGCTAGGAAGATTCTGATTGCTTCTAGTCGAGCAACTGGAGCATACACTTCAGTGAAATCTATACCCTCTTGCTAACTGAAACCCTGGACTACGAGTCGAGTTTTGTTACGAACCACAACTCCTCTATCGTCTCTCTTGCACTTGAACACCCACTTGGTGTTTATCTTCCTCTGACCATCAGGCAAGTCTACTAACTTCCACACTCCTAACTTCTCAAACTGACTTAACTCTTCTTGCATAGCATTGACCCAAGAATCTTCAGTTAGCGCCTCTTTGTATGTACGCGGTTCGATCTGCGAAATAAAACAACTAAGTGAAAACTCAGTTTGTAAAGGTGCTACTGTAGAATAAAAACAAGTAAGTCCTTGGTCAATTTGACGTCTAGTGCGAACGCCTGATTGCAATTCTCCAATGATCAGCTCCTCGGGGGGTAATGCACGGTACCCCTGACCGCGGAGGGGATAACCCCTCCCAGGCCGCCACCCGACAAGCCTGAGCCTGGCAGTAAATACCCTTGCCGAGCCGACCCTTTGAGGGTACTTTGTTCGCCCCAAGGTTCGAACCCGGTACCTCTTGATCAGCTCCTCTGGATGGTATGAAAGAGTTCTCGGCATCACCTCGCCTGAAACATCTACCTCGCCTTCCAGATTAGTAATATTCTGATTTGCACCTTGTTCACTGACTGGTTTGTTTGACTTGAGATCTGAATTTGCTCCCCCCTTAGAATCTGAATCACCACGATCAAATACTGGCATGTTCTCAGATTCTTGATTATCATTCTGTGCCGTCTGATTATCATGAGAAACTTCATTTTGTTGAATATCATCATGTTCTCCAGCATTACTCGGACCTGCTTCATGATCATTTGAAGTTTGTTGTGGTCGTCTTGAATACTCAGCTGGGAACATTTCCTGCGATTCTTCATACTCTCTTAGAATATCCAACTCATCAAAGAAATCTTCTTCTTCTTCTTCCTTTTCTTCTTCCATGTCCAACGAATCCCACAAAGTGTCATAATGAAAACACCATGAATCTCCAGGATTCTGCGGTATTATGTAACCTTGACACTCAACATTATGTGCTTCAATAATCCGCTTCAAGCTTGGAACAAAGACTCATTTTTGAGGACTTGAGTATCCCACAAATATCCCTTCGATACTCTTTGGACCAAATTTCCCAAAAGGCTCTAGAACTGTGCAGGGAGACCCAAACGGTTCTAAATACTTCAGGTTTAGTTTACGGTTATTGATCAGCTCGAAACACGTCTGATTGAATTTCTTGACAGTGAGAACCCGATTGAGTGTATAGCATGCGGCGGATACTGCTTCTGCCCAAAAGTTGACTGGTAGCTTTGAATCAGCAAGCATCGTCCTAGCCGTTTCAATTAGTGTCCTGTTCTTTCTTTCAGCTACTCCATTCTGCTGCGGAGTGTAAGGAGCACTAAATTCATGCAATATACCTCTTTCATCACAATATTCTTCCATCTTGTTGTTCTTGAACTCAGTACCATTATCACTTCTGATTCTTTTGATACGCCTTTGGTACAAATTTTCAATTTTCCTGAACAACGCCATCAAACTATCAAACGTCTCATCTTTAGTCTTCAGAAATGAAAACGTCTCATCTTTGGTACAAATTTTATGCTCAGAAGATTGTTTTCAAGCTCGGTGATGTAGTTAACTCTTTCAAACGTTACAATCCCATTGGATAACGTTCCTTCACCAACTATTCTACCACCTTGATTGCCTGCAAAACCTACATAACCACCATTGAAATTCCTAACATCGTACAGTAGGGCTGTTTTCCCTGTCATGTGCCGAGAAGCTCCACTATCCATAATCCACCGTGAAACGGATCTTGGAAGCTCCTGCACATATCACAAACACTTAGTTAGAAGTTGAAGCCACCCAAGCCTCTTTTGACTCAGGTAGCTTGACATTAATGCGAGTTTTTGTAGTGTAAAGTGGCGGAAAGTTTTTATCATTCATCTTTAAGCTCTCTGCAGACCCAACCTCAACCTCTTTATATAAGAAAAATTCGTCTTTTTGAGGTTGACCAGATGGTTGGTCTTTCTTCGAAACAATCTTTTTCTCAGAAGTAATAGCCTCTTGTGGTTCAAGTTTCTCATAGTAATCCAAAGGAACATCCATCTTTACCGGTGTTGTAGAAGACGATTGTTTTTCTGACTCAGAAACCTTTGGTTTTTGAACACTTGATTTCTTTTCAACCACTTTTGGCTTCCATGTTTGTTGAGATGATGCAACCCGTTTGTAAAACTTGTCATTTTTAGTTACCATATTCTTAACAAGTTCAGTTTTGATCTTGGTGTTGTCATTTTTCAAAACCTTTTTCTCAACAATCAATGGAGCTTTTCCCTTCATATCATTTTTCTTTCTTGAATTCATCACAACTTCAGTCTTAGGCTTCAAGTTGGTACATTTTCGTGCAATATATCCAACTTGATTACATTTGAAGCATGTTCGAGTATCAACAACCTGACTTGTGCCTTCAGACTGAGGCTGCGATGCTTTCTTCTCAAAGAACTCTTTGTTTGATTTTGAAAAAATCTCAGATTCTTCATCAGAAAGTGAACTTGAAGCATTCACAAACACCTTTTTCTCAGCAAACCTTCTGTTTTGAACATTTTTCCTTTGATAATTCTTACCACCCTGATAACCACTCGACCATCTGTTTCGATTGTTGTTATAAAAACGCGGTGGAACAACAGGTTTCTTGTAGTAAGCTTTATCTTTTTCAAAATTCATTTGCCTTTTTGTCTGATTCAAACCTTCTACTTCAGACAGATCAATTTCAACCAGTTTGAAAACATTTTTCAATTTGTTCACATTAACATTCTCCAGAGGAAACTCAGAATCCAAATACAACTTATCCGATCCCGACATCTTGTACATGACAAGAGTAGGTTCTTCATTCAAGTTGTTTTTGGATTTTGATTTCAGAATGTATTTGTCCAGAAAACACTCTTCATCTTCAACTGAATCACTATCAGATTTCAAAACACTTTCAGCCATGCCTTTCACAATATCAGTTTGAACACTATCATCTGATGAAGAAAATGTAACATCAATTGACTCTGGAAGTTTTATTTCATTGGTTTCATCTTCATCATTAACCAACCCGGACTTTTTCTTTGAGTAATTGTTTAAAACTGGCGGTGGAACCTGATGAAACCCAACCCCAGTTCCATCCGAGTAAACATCTTCGCCTGCTTTGTTTTTCCTAATGGGTTTAGGAACAATATGTTGTAAAACAAAGCTTGCGGAGCTGTAACAGGTTAATTTCAGATTGATACGCTCATTCACAATCTTAGATTCTTCAAACTGAAGCTTCAATTTAGCAATCTCATCCAGTTGTTTGTTGATTTGCTCTTCTTTGTGTCTGAGAACAACAGTTAAATGCTCATTTTCTTTATTGGTTTTACCATTTCTTTCATCAGAATCTTGTACCGTTCGTTTTAGTTTGTCAAAATTTTCTGAAATTTTACAATTTTCAAGAACCAATTTTTCATTTTCTTTCTTAATTCTCTCTATTTCAATTTTATCATTTTCAATTTTCTCATTTAACTTGTTAGCTCGATCATTTGAAGCTTTGAGCATTTTATCACGGTCAAGAATCTGATCTTCAACCTTTCTGACTCTTGTTGTCATTTCTGTAACCTTTGTATCACTAAGGTAAGTGAGTGTGCTACAAAACTTGCAGTTTTTCATGCAACTTTTGCATTCACTATCACCTTTGACTTTCTTACCTGTCTCACTTGTTGAAACGTTTGGACTGACCTTGCTTTTAGACTCAGTTTCAGACTTAGAGTCTACCTCAAGTTCCTTTGCAGCAAGCACTTTGTCAGCCATTTTCGTCAGATTTTCAGCGGTGAAATCCTGTGAAGTATCGATAATCCCATCATCAAACTTCTTAGACTGTAACTCTTTCTCTTTTTCTTTCTCTTCTCCATCTCCCCACCATAATCTCTGTCTGGCATCTTCTTCTGCTTTGTATTCCTCAATGAAAGCTTCTATACTCAGAGTTTTCGTATCAATAGCAATGTTTCCTTGAGGATCAAGGTAACATTCTCTATCAGTGTAACATCTGTGTCTGAAATCATTGTAAACAATTCAGTTATCAATAAAACAATGTTATTTGATCACAATGTTTGTTTGGTTGTGTTTTACATTTTTAATGTTTTGACTTTTATTCAATTTTAAACTCTATATCACTTTCTGGAGAGTTATACGCAAACTGGTGCGTAAACGTAATCAGTTTAATGCGACAAGTACTCCGGAACATCAACATATACTTAACATACCTTAAATAACCTTTACATAACTTAGAAATAAGTTTTGAAGGCTTTAGTATGGCAACAACAAGTTAATTCGCTTACAGGGACTAAACTTGACAAACTGCGAAAGTATGCCAATTTGAGCTGTAACGAACATTCTGGAACATGACCATAAGTTAAACACACCTTAAATATCCTTCATATAGCAAAGAAATAGGCTTGGAGGGGTTCGGTGTGCTAAAATAAACTTTTGGCTCATTCAGGGACTAAAAGTGTCAAAAAGTCCATAAGTTTGCACTTTCGCGCATAACTTACGTTCTGAATACATCCGGACATCCAAAAATTTATGTAAGCACTAAAATATTTTATTTTAGTGTTTGGCATGAGAAAAATCCATTCGTCACGCCATTTGGATCGTTTGTCGCGCTTATGCGCATTCCGTCGTAATTAACCGAACAACGCAATCGTACGACCAAACGAACCGACATCCGAGATATTTTTGATCACATTTTAAGTTCCCTATACTTTAACTTCATTTTAGAGCTTTGAAATGGGGTTAACGGGGATTAAACGTGTCAAAAATGCATCAAATAGCAAGTTTGGAGCTTCAGGGGCCTGTTCTGCCATTTTTCAAACTTCCTGGTCTGCAAGGTGCTTGCGCACCTCAACACTTAAAACCTTACGGTGCGCAAGCAGGGGTCAGATGCAGAAACTTATTTTTAACAACCTGTTTCCAGCCTTTAAACCCTCCAAAGGCCAATGCCACTTGTCAATAACTGGTGGTGGGGGCAAAATGAGCTACCATAACATTCCGACAAGTGTACGGGTGAGATCAAGGCACGTTATTCGATAAACGATCCTAACGGTTGTCCATTTACTATAAATACCCACCTCAACTTCACTCCTTCCTCACAAATCTGATCAAAAGTGCTCTAAGTTGAAGCCAATCACTTCATACCTGAGCTATTCGATCAAGATTTACTAGCGGGGACCCTTTGTAAGTGTTCCTTCGTTCTTTTATCGCTTTTCTAGTCCGAAAGTCGAACTATGTTTGACTTTCTGCATTGACCAGTTTATGGTCGATGCGAAGTTCGTTTGAAATACATAACGTGAGCGTGATCACGATGGTTATAGTCCCTAGTGACTATACCTACTGATTACCACGTTATCTAGGCTCAGTGACGAGCCGTAGTTTTGGCCAGAATACGTATTCTTGCGTATTTTGTAACCAAACTACTCTTAGGTATCAAAACCGTTTGTTTTGATACCAAACCTGTTTTCTAAACTTAGTTAAGCATGTTTTAACATGCTTAGCTCGTCACTTTTAGTTTAGTGCTTATATAGGGTCGTAAGGTAAGCGATCTAAACAATCGCTTATACTTTCAAACCCGACCCATTTGGTCGATCAATAGGATCCGACCAAACAAATTAGGTGACCATAGTATATAGGGAATAACCTTCCGAGGTTATACCTTATGGTTGCTTCGTTTAAGTAGTTGTATTATAGGTAGTTTATATGCCTTAGGTAAATTACCAAAATACCCCTTTGATGCCAAAATTCATTTTAAACATATGTAACATAACTTTTGATATCTAAACTGATTTGGCAACAATATTAGACATGTTGAGGCATATTTTACTTATCATAGGACTAGTTAGGCATTCCGAACGCGTTTTACGCGAACGACGCGTTAAAGTAGCATAAGCTACCTAAACGGGTCGTAATGGGTCGTAAGCACTTAGGTTAGGTTTCATTTAGTATGTAGGCCTTGTTAAACCATACTACATGAGTTCCCATACTCATTTGGTTTACGAGCCCTCATTCTATCCGATCCTCCGATTATAGGTCCGGTTTATTAATGTAGTTACCTATATTAGGTGCCGTTTGATTCCGTGATCTCTAGCATTGCTTGGTGGTTATCTTAGGACTTCTGAGCAATCTCAAGTGAGTACATAGACCCCTCTTTAACTGTTTTCAAACTGATTTGGGGTGAAACACATGTGCCTACTTGTTACTTTCATGCTTTCCTGTTTTCACATCATATACCTGCTATGTTTGTTAGTACATTATAGTACATGATTTCATTACATTACATTTCATGCTATGTATGCCCATTGTGTGCGTACTTAGTACATCATTTTACATTACCTTTTATGCTATGTATGTCCATTGTGTGCATACTTAGTACATTTGTTTACATTACATTTCTGCTATGTATGTTGACTGATAGCATGCTAGCACATTGATTTACATGACTTTTCTGCTTTGTATGTTAACTTAGCATACTTAGTACATTGTTTTCATATGACACGTATACAATTGCTATAACATTTGGTTTGCACAAACGAGACTTATATACGTTCATTAACATTAGCTACGCCGCTCGGTAGTAAGTACTGGTACCATAGGACTTGACAAATCCCATTCCTGACATCTAGGGTTTGTTTGGATGTAAGGAATGACTGAATCCGAAAACATTTCTTTTGATAACCTTGACTGAAAGGGTTATCCGACTGTCTCAAGGCTTGAATGTATGCGTTAACTTACAACATAAATGTTTGTATCAATGTAACATGCATTACTTTGCAAAACATAACTTTTTGATATATTCAAAATACTTTGTTTTGTACATTTCTACATTTGGATTATGTGACAATACTTTACTTACAATACATAACATTTGTTACACATTACTTGACTACTTTTGGACTATTAACATTTGATATGATTTATACAAGGACTTTTGACAATTGGTTTAAACATAGACTTATTACATTGGTGGTTTGTTTAAGTGACTTAAGTAACGAGATGTGAGTAATATGATACAAGCATGGTGGATACGCCGCTGGTACTTCCTATATATAAGTGTTTGTATTATATTACATATCATAGCGTTATTTAAATCATTCAATTTGGACTTATACACTTTACACAAGTAACACGATTTTCACAAGACTTTGGTTTACAAACAATTTACTTTATACAACTCATTTTACTTGGTTATACATTTAACCATACATAATTCTTTTATTTATACATATCATTTGATCTTATCGCTTTTTAAATGATTTACAAAACAAAACAATTTACAAGGTTCATGACTGACTTTTGCTAAACAACTTTTTCTTAAACTTAAGTCATGAATCCTATTTTCACAAAACCTATGTATCTCACAGGCATTTTTATGCTGACGTATCTATTTTCACGTGTGTTTTCAGGAGCTTTTGCGTAGGACGATGATCATGACACTAGGGCGGACCTGTGCCTTAGAGACTTAAAATGAAGATAGACTTAGTTTAATTATGTTATAAACTCTTTGATTCCTGTTTAAAACAATGTAACTCTTATGTTGATAAATAAAATGCAACTTTGTATGCCATGGTTATGAAACAATTAATTCTGTTACAACACTCCCCGACGTTTTCCGCCACGTTTTGTATGTTATACGTGGTCGGGGTGTGACAGAAGAGTTGTTATCAGAGCCAATGGTTATAGGGAATTAGGTTATTAGTAATTCTTTGGCCTAGACTATAACCTTTCTAGGACCCTAACACAAGTTACCTTGGGTTTATATCTTAAAACATGCACTTTACCTATCCTTAGGTGATAACCACAACTGGAACATCAAGTTCGAATCCGCTTTGAAAATTAATCATCTGTTTTTGAATGATTGATTACTAGGTTTTGAACCCTCTATTGTAAGGTTTTGAACCCTTCCAGTTTGATTTTTGGCCTTGTGCCTTTCAAAACAAAATCTCGTCAAAGTTTTGGGTTCTAAATAGTGTGAACACATGCAAACTAGAAGAGTGAATGCATGTACCCTGGGTTTTCTGTCTAAGGCTAGAGTGTTCGTACAAATCCACATAATCGGACCAGTCACTCTTACCTGGGATCTCTTGGGGTGCGTGTTCACTTATAGACGAGCATGTCTTCGCGATACATTATTTTTGACCCATTTACTTTGATTAGTCACTATGTGTCGTTTGTTTGCTTTGTGATGCGGACAAATGACCACCATCTTTGCTTTTGATTTTGTTTCATCTCATTCTCTTCATCCAACCATCTCACTCGTTTCCTTTCATGTTTTCCTCTTTTAGAATGCCTCCTCGACGCGAAAACCAGATAGCGACTGCCGAACTGGCAGAAATTATTGCGAAGCAGATGGCTGCTCAATTTCCAAACCTCTTTTCTCAATGGAACCAAGCCAACAACAACAACAATGCTCCATGCAAATTCAAGGATTTTAACTCGGCTAAACCACTCAAGTTTAGTGGTTCTGAGGGAGCGACTGGGCTTCTTCAATGGTTCGAGAGCATTGAGAATACTTTCCACCACGTGCAGTGTCCTGACAATCGCAAGGTCGAGTTTTCTTCGAGTGTGTTTCAGAAGAGGGCTCTCACATGGTGGAACGGGGTTATGAGAGACCGTGGTGCAGAAGTTGCTCTAGCACAAACATGGGCCGAACTTAGGGCCCTTATGATGAGGGAGTTCTGTCCTCGTCATGAACAACGAGCGTTGGAGAAAGAGTTTGATGACTTGAAACAAGACAGTGGCGAGCACAGGGCATATACTGATAGATTTGAGGAGTTGAGTCTGCTTTGCCCAACAATGGTTACCCCACTCGACAAGGCTATCGAAAGGTACATCGACGGCCTACCTGACTCAGTGCAAGACATCATTACTGGTAGTAACCCTGCCACACTCCATCAGGCGATTGAGTTAGCAGCGACATTGACTGAGTCGCAGGTTCGAAAGGGAAAGCTGCATAAAAAGGGTGACAAGGGTAAGAAGCAGGCGTCTCACAAGGGGGATAGCAAGAAAGGTCAAAACAAGAATGGAAAGAATTCTGGTTCCTCAAAGGGTTCTAGGAAGAGAAAGGCTTCCCAAAACTATGCTGTTACTGCATAGGCCCAAGCTGCACCAAATCAGCCTGCGCAACCACTAGCCAAGAAGCCTTATCTTGGCAATGCACCTTTGTGCAACAGGTGTAACGGCCATCACCTACCACATCTCCAATGTCGTCATTGCACTAACTGTGGGAGAATTGGCCATCTTGCCGCTACTTGTCGCATTCCTGTTAACCAGAACCAGGCAGTTCAGAACCAAGCCCAACAAGTTGCTCAGCCTCTTGCTCAGCAACAAGGTCAAGCTGCACGACCTCATTTTCCTCCTGGTTCATGCTACAATTGTGGGGATCTGACCCACTACAGGAACCGGTGCCTAAGGCTAGCCAACCAGAATCAGAATCCAAATCAGAATCAGGCTCAGGCTCGAGGTCGAGTCTTCAACATGAATGCTCAAGAGGCACAAGCAGACAATGAAGTGGTGAACGGTACGTTCTTTATTAATAATCAGCATGCATCTGTTCTTTTTTATTCGGGTGCCGACAAGAGTTTTGTGTCATTGTGTTTTGAGCCTATGCTTCGCGTGTCTAGAACGAAACTAGGTAAACCTTTGACAGTAGAACTTGCTAGTGGTAAACCCATTATTCTTGATTCTGTTCTTCGCAACTGCCAGTTGAACCTTAACGACCATCTTTTACCTATTGACCTCACGCCTATGCAACTTGGAAGCTTCGACGTTATAGTGGGTATGGATTGGTTATCCAAGCATCGCGCAGAGGTAGTTTGTTTTGAGAAGATTGTTCGTGTGCCGCTTTCGACAGGCGAGATCCTACAGGTTCTTGGTGAGAAACCTGCCGGTGGTCTCAAACTCATGTCTTGTTTTAAAGCTCGGAAGTATCAGCGAAAGAACTATGTGGCCTTCTTGGCACATGTCACAGCAGATAAAGGCAAAGGTAAATCTATTCAAGATATTCCTGTTGTTCGGGATTATTCTGAAGTATTCCCTGAAGAGTTACCTGGTCTACCTCCAGCACGCCAAGTCGAGTTCCGAATTGATCTCGTACCTGGTGCAAATCCCATTGCCAGATCTCCATATCGTCTTGCACCGTCTGAGATGCAAGAGTTGTCTAAGCAGCTTCAGGAGCTCTCTGACAAAGGTTTTATCCGTCCTAGCTTTTCACCCTGGGGTGCTCCCGTTCTTTTTGTCAAGAAGAAGGATGGATCTTTTAGGATGTGTATCGATTATCGTGAGCTTAACAAGCTTACCATCAAGAATCGATATCCCCTACCTCGCATCGATGATCTCTTTGATCAGTTACAAGGTGCTTCTTATTTTTCAAAGATCGATCTGCGATCTGGATATCATCAACTTCGGGTGCATGAAGAAGATATTCCCAAGACAGCGTTCCGCACTCGTTATGGACATTATGAGTTCACAGTCATGCCATTCGGTTTGACTAATGCTCCTGATGTTTTCATGGACTTAATGAATAGGGTCTGCAAGCCTTATTTGGATCAGTTCGTCATTGTTTTTATTGACGACATCTTGATTTATTCTATGACGCGAGCTGATCATGAGCAACATCTTCGTCTTACTTTGGAACTCCTAAAGAAAGAGCAACTTTTCGTCAAATTCTCCAAGTGTGAATTCTGGCTTAAAGAAGTTCAATTCTTAGGACATATTGTCAATGAACAAGGTATTCATGTAGATCCCTCCAAGATCAGTGCGATCAAGGATTGGGATACGCCTACTACTCCTACTGAAGTTCGTTCTTTTCTTGGACTTGCGGGTTATTACCGCCGCTTCATTAACTTCTCAAAGATTGCAGTTCCTCTAACTGCTCTAACTCAGAAGAACAAGCCCTTTGATTGGGGATTCAAGCAAGAGGAAACGTTTCTAACTTTGAAACAAAAACTTTGCGACGCGCCTGTTCTGACTTTGCCTGAGGGCAATGATGATTTCATCGTTTATTGTGATGCATCTAAATTGGGTCTTGGCTGTGTTCTGATGCAAAGGAACAAAGTCATAGCATATGCATCGAGGCAGTTGAAAATACATGAGAAAAACTACACCACTCATTATCTTGAGTTAGGTGCAGTTGTCTTCGCTCTTAAGATCTGGAGACACTATTTGTACGGTACAAAATGTGTGGTTTTCACAGACCATAAAAGTCTTCAGCATATCTTCAATCAGAAAGAACTCAACATGAGGCAACGACGTTGGGTGGAGCTTCTAAACGACTATGACTGCGAAATTCGCTACCATCCTGGTAAGGAGAATGTCGTAGCCGATGCATTAAGTCGCAAGGAACGTACTAAGCTTCATTGTGTACGTGTTCAATCTGTTGTTCAAGCTCGGTCTGATATCCAAGCACGCATTTCTCAGGCTCAACAATCTTGTGTTTCACAAGGTTTGATGGATAAGGAGTTTCCCTATCACATAACACCTGATCTAGAACTGAAGGACAATGGATCGTATTACTTCATGGACCGTTTGTGGGTCCCAAGCCAAGATAACCTTCGCACCTTGCTTATGGATGAAGCCCATAAGTCACGTTATTCTGTTCATCCTGGCTAAGATAAGATGTATAAGGATCTTCGTATTCAGTATTGGTGGCCTGGAATGAAGAAAGACATTGCTTATATGTATCAAAATGCCTTACTTGTCTTAAGGTTAAGGCTGAACATCAACGTCCTTCTGGTTTATTGGTACAACCAGAGATCCCAGTTTGGAAATGGGAAAACATTACTATGGATCTCATTACTAAACTTCCGCGCACAAAGAAAGGTCATGATGCCATCTGGGTAGTTGTTGATCGTCTTACTAAGTCAGCGCATTTCTTGCCAATCCGTGAGGATTTTTCTGCTGAAAAACTTGCTAAAATCTATGTGGATGAAATTGTAGCTCGACATGGTGTTCCTTAGAACATCATTTCTGACAGAGATGCACGCTTCACTTCTCATTTTTGGAGAACCATGCAATCTGCTATGGGGACCCAACTTAATCTGAGCACAGCTTATCATCCGCAAACGGATGGTCAATCTGAAAGAACAATCCAGACTCTGGAGGATATGCTTAGAGCTTGTGTGATCGACTTTGGTGGTAGTTGGGATTCACATCTTCCGTTGATCGAATTCTCCTACAACAACAGTTACCACTCCAGCATCAACATGGCTCCTTTCGAGGCTCTCTAAGGTCGAAAATGTTGTTCACCAGTCTGCTGGAATGAGATCGGCGAGGCTCAGCTTACTGGACCTGCCCTCATTTTAGAGACAACTGACCAGATTAAGAAAGTTCGTGATAACCTTCAGACAGCTAGAAGCCGTCAAAAGAGTTACGCGGACCCAAAACGCAAGCCCTTGGAATTTTAAGTCGGTGATCGAGTATTACTTAAGGTCTCACCTTGGAAAGGTGTGATCAGATTTGGAAAGAAAGGAAAACTTGCACCTAGATACGTTGGACCATTCAAGATCGTCGAAAGAATCGGTAGGGTAGCCTACAGACTTGAGTTACCTCCTGAACTTGGGAATGTTCATCCAACCTTTCACGTGTCCAATCTCAAGAGGTGTTTAGCTGATGAGAACCTCCACATACCGCTTGACGAAATTCGTGTTGACAAAACACTGAAATTTGTTGAGAAGCCAGTGGAAATCATGGAACGTGAAGTCAAGTGGCTTAAACGCAAGCGCATTCCTTTGGTCAAAGTTCGCTGGGAAGCTAAACGTGGACCCGAGTTTACTTGGGAACGCGAAGATCAAATGAAGGCGAAAAATCCGCACCTTTTTCCACAAGTTTCCTCTAAATAAATTTCGGGACGAAATTTCCACAAGTAGCGGAGACTGTAACATCTGTGTCTGAAATCATTGTAAACAATTCAGTTATCAATAAAACAATGTTATTTGATCCCAATGTTTGTTTGGTTGTGTTTTACATTTTTCATGTTTTGACTTTTATTCAATTTCAAACTCTATATCACTTTCTGGAGAGTTATACGCAAACTGGTGCGTAAACGCAATCAGTTTAATGCGAAAAATACTCCGGAACATCAACATATACTTAACATACCTTAAATAACCTTTACATAACTTAGAAATAAGTTTTGAAGGCTTTGGTATGGCAAAAACAAGTTAATTCGCTTACAGGGACTAAACTTGACAAACTACGAAAGTATGCCAATTTGAACTGTAACGAACATTCTGGAACATGACCATAAGTTAAGCACACCTTAAATATCCTTTATATAGCTTAGAAATAGGCTTTGAGGGGTTCGGTGTGCTAAAATAAACTTTTGGCTCATTCAGGGACTAAAAGTGTCAAAAAGTCCATAAGTTTGCACTTTCGCGCATAACTTACGTTTTGAATACATCCGGACATCCAAAAATTTATGTAAGCACTAAAATATTTTATTTTAGTGTTTGAGAAAAATCCATTCGTCACGCCATTTGGATCGTTTTTCGCGCTTATGCTCATTCCGTCGTAATTAACCGAACAACGCAATCGTACGGCCAAACGAACCGACATCCGAGATATTTTTTTATCACATTTTAAGTTCCCTATACTTTAACTTCATTTTAGAGCTTTGAAATGGGGTTAACAGGGCTTAAACGTGTCAAAAATGCATCAAATAGCAAGTTTGGAGCTTCAGGGGCCTGTTCTGCCATTTTTCAAACTTCCTGGTCTGCAAGGTGCTTGCGCACCTCAACACTTAAAACCTTACAGTGCACAAGCAGGGGTCAGATGCAGAAACTTGTTTTTAACAGCCTGTTTCCAGCCTTTAAACCCTCCAAAGGCCAATGCCACTTGTCAATAACTGGTGGTGGGGGCAAAATGAGCTACCATAACATTCCGGCAAGTGTACGGGTGAGATCAAGGCACGTTATTCGATAAACGATCCTAACGGTTGTCCATTTACTATAAATACCCACCTCAACTTCACTCATTCCTCACAAATCTGATCAAAAGTGCTCTAAGTTGAAGCCAATCACTTCATACCTGAGCTATTCGATCAAGATTTACTAGCGGGGACCCTTTGTAAGTGTTCCTTCGTTCTTTTATCACTTTTCTAGTCCGAAAGTCGAACTATGTTTGACTTTCTGCATTGACCAGTTTATGGTCAATGCGAAGTTCATTTGAACTTCATAACGTGAGCGTGATCACGATGGTTATAGTCCCTAATGACTATACCTACTGATTACCACGTTATCTAGGCTCAGTGACGAGCCGTAGTTTCGGCCAGAATACGTATTCTTGCGTATTTTGTAACCAAACTACTCTTAGGTATCAAAACCGTTTGTTTTGATACCAAACCTATTTTCTAAACTTAGTTAAGCATGTTTTAACATGCTTAGCTCGTCACTTTTAGTTTAGTGCTTATATAGGGTCGTAAGGTAAGCGATCTAAACAATCGCTTATACTTTCGAACCCGACCCATTTGGTCGATCATTAGGATCCGACCAAACAAATTAGGTGACCATAGTATATAGGGAATAACCTTCCGAGGTTATACCTTATGGTCGCTTCGTTTAAGTAGTTGTATGATAGGTAGTTTATATGCCTTAGGTAAATTACCAAAATACCCCTTTGATACCAAAATTCATTTTAAACATATGTAACATTACTTTTGATATCTAAACTGATTTGGCAACAATATTAGACATGTTGAGGCATATTTTACTTATCATAGGACTAGTTAGGCATTCCGAACGCGTTTTACGCGAACGACGCATTAAAGTAGCATAAGCTACCTAAACGGGTCATAATGGGTCGTAAGCACTTAGGTTAGGTTTCATTTAGTATGTAGGCCTTGTTAAACCATACTACATGAGTTCCCATACTCATTTGGTTTACAAGCCCTCATTCTATCCGATCCTCCGATTATAGGTTCGGTTTATTAATGTAGTTACCTATATTAGGTGCCGTTTGATTCTGTGATCTCTAGCATTGCTTGGTGGTTATCTTAGAACTTCTGAGCAATCTCAAGTGAGTACATAGACCCCTCTTTAACTGTTTTCAAACTGATTTGGGGTGAAACACATGTGCCTACTTGTTACTTTCATGCTTTCCTGTTTTCACATCATATACCTGCTATGTTTGTTAGTACATTATAGTACATAATTTCATTACATTTCATGCTATGTATGCCCATTGTGTGCGTACTTAGTACATCATTTTACATTACCTTTTATGCTATGTATGTCCATTGTGTGCATACTTAGTACATTGTTTTACATTACATTTCTGCTATGTATGTTGACTGATAGCATGCTAGCACATTGATTTACATGACTTTTCTGCTTTGTATGTTAACTTAGCATACTTAGTACATTGTTTTCATATGACACATATACAATTGCTATAACATTTGGTTTGCACAAACGAGACTTATATACGTTCATTAACATTAGCTACGCCGCTCGGTAGTAAGTACTGGTACCATAGGACTTGACAAATCCCATTCCTGACATCTCGGGTTTGTTTGGATGTAAGGAATGACTGAATCCGAAAACATTTCTTTTGATAACCTTGACTGAAAGGGTTATCCGACTGTCTCAAGGCTTGAATGTATGCGTTAACTTACCACATAAATGTTTGTATCAATGTAACATGCATTACTTTGCAAAACATAACTTTTTGATATATTCAAAAAACTTTGTTTTGTACATTTCTACATTTGGATTATGTGACAATACTTTACTTACAATACATAACATTTGTTACACATTACTTGACTACTTTTGGACTATTAACATTTGATATGATTTATACAAGGACTTTTGACAATTGGTTTAAACATAGACTTATTACATTGGTGGTTTGTTTAAGTGACTTAAGTAACGAGATGTGAGTAATATGATACAAGCATGGTGGATACGCCGCTGGTACTTCCTATATATAAGTGTTTGTATTATATTACATATCATAGCGTTATTTAAATCATTCAATTTGGACTTATACATTTTACACAAGTAACACGATTTTCACAAGACTTTGGTTTACAAACAATTTACTTTATACAACTCATTTTACTTGGTTATACATTTAACCATACATTATTCTTTTATTTATACATATCATTTGATCTTATCGCTTTTTAAATGATTTACAAAACAAAACAATTTACAAGGTTCATGACTGACTTTTGCTAAACAACTTTTTCTTAAACTTAAGTCATGAATCCTATTTTCACAAAACCTATGTATCTCACAGGCATTTTTATGCTGACGTACCTATTTTCACGTGTGTTTTTTCAGGAGCTTTTGCGTAGGACGATGATCATGACACTAGGGCGGACCTGTGCCTTAGAGACTTAAAATGAAGATAGACTTAGTTTAATTATGTTATAAACTCTTTGATTCCTGTTTAAAACAATGTAACTCTTATGTTGATAAATAAAATGCAACTTTGTATGCCATGGTTATGAAACAATTAATTTTGTTACAACACTCCCTGACGTTTTCCGCCACGTTTTGTATGTTATACGTGGTCGGGGTGTGACAATCAGCATCCCATCTCTTTGCTCTCTTGGCTTCGTTGAACACCTTAGATAATCTGATCATCTTGTATTCTGCTTTCTGCTTTCTTGCTTGGTATTTTTGTTCTTCAGTTCTGGTATCTTTGATAGGAACTTCTTCTTCTTTTGCTACAAACGCATACCCTACTGCATCTTCTTCCGGTAATACATCACTCCAATCGTATCCCTCATCATCATGAATGACAGCAAGAGCTCTTGATTTTTCTTTAGGAATATCTTCAAGCTGCTTCATTCTTGGGGGTTCAGATTTGTTTTGATGGTAGATTGCTCTTTTGTAGTAATCTTCACGGAATGGATTTGCAGTATCATCAGCAGGAGCATTACGATACTCACGTTTAAAGTGTCCTTTTTGTTTACATCGGAAACACGTGACCTTTGATTTATCAAAGCCCAATTTGGTGGAAGGTCCGCCAATTGAATGTCTCCCAGTAATCTCCATAAATCGTTGTGCTCTCCGGACTGCACTGGCCATACACCACCTGATATCGATCAGTTCCATCTCTTCAGGATCTGTTTGATCATAGTCCTCCTTAGTCAGGTTAGTGTTTCCAATCTTGCCCGCCACAAGGCTCTCGTACGATTCTAACACCGATGCTAAGAACACCATTTGCTGTTTTGCTGACTCTTCACTGAAATTTTGAGCGTTCTTCAAATCCACAGCAATGTTACATTGAAACAAATTCTTTGATGCAGATTGGTTTGAAATTGTTGAAGAAGATCCACTATGAAAACCACTGTGAGGAATTTCTTGATTCACAGTATTTGAACTCTCTGCAGAAAATGTTGTTCTTGGAGAACCAGTCTTTGGTAGATTTCCTCTGTAGTACAACTCGACATTCTGCTGATAAGATGTGTTGTTGACTTTGTTAGATTTCTTGATCTCCAACTCGTGACTCTCCAGTCTTTCGATAAGCCGATCCACTGTCAAATCTTCAGACTTGATTGTATTCTTCAGCATTAATGCAAAGTACTGCCAATCTTGTTCATTGGGCAGCGAGTCGAACAATTTGTCAACCAACTCTTCTTGAGTATATACAATTTTGTGTCTTGCCAGCTCCAATTTCAGATGCCCAAATCTCTCAATCATCTTGGAAACCGACTCGTTCTTTAAACAACCAAACAAATCAAACTATTTTCTTAACAGTTTCTTTTTGTTTTTGACTATCTCATCATTACCTACACATTTTAACCTCAGTTTCTCCCAAAGATCTTTTGAACTTTCATATTCAATCAATGAAATTATATCATCTCTCACAGACTGATGAATCAACGCAATGCACTTTTGTTCAGCAATATATCTTTCAATATCATCAGGATCTGTCCAACTTTCACCAAACCGTTCTCCTCTAGTGTAACCATTCTTTAAACTTTTCCAGCTTTGATATGCAAAAGCTTGAAGCCACTCATCAAATCTTGTAGCCCACCTATTATAATCTTCTATTGCCAACAACTTTGGAGGTTTGTTGTACGTCCCATACGCACTCTCTACACTCATCGTGTCGGAAATAATCTTCTTTGCACTAGGAGCTTTCTCATTTATGTTATTCGATGTGTCATTTGAAATATCATCTCCACCATTTCCAGCAAAGGCAAAAACATCATAGAATGGTATGAAATCATCCATCTTCACGTACCTGAAATGTTCAACAAACACTTAGAAATATTTTTGAATTTTTGAAAATAAACAGATTCAAACGGAATCAGCTGAAACGAAATCAGTTTCAAACTATATCACCACTTCAAACGAAATCTTTATCTATTGATGATTGATACCACTTGTTGGATCGTTCGGTGACCCTAAACAGTCAATCTGAGTAGTTCATCATCATTTGCAAAGGCGGAATCAATGTAAATGACGTCAAACAACTTGTTTCCTTTTAATCTTTATCTATTGATGATTTCCAGAGCTTTTACAAGTTCAAATCTGACAAAAATCCGGCAGCACCTCAGCTCTCACACACTTAATTCCGTTACAAATGAACTAGCACAACCCCTATATATTGGCCTTGTGATTTCGTTTGAGGATGACACAGGTCATGTTCAAACGAAATTAGTGATTTCGTTTGAACATGTCCTTTGACACTCTCAAACGAAATTACCTCCTAAAATACAATCAAACCCTAATTCAATCACTGTTGTGCACTCGTTTATCCTATCTAGACATAAGACTCGATTAAGACGAAGTTAACAGACAGTAGATGCACCAACAGATACTCAACAAGTTTCTCATTGATTTTGGGGAAAATAAAGCATTCTTTATTAAGAGCTTTGTACCATTTGGTAATATTAAATTAGCTTTTCTCACTCCTTCTATCAAGTTTGTAGGACCTGATATTGTATCAATGGTTCCTTTTGTTGGTTTCAACTCATAAAAATATTTCTTAGATTTAAGTATAGTGTGTGTGGCTCCAGTATCCGCTATACATATATCTGCATCATTTGTTTGCTCTTGTGCTCCAGTTGTATTCATTTTAATCTTGAAAATATAAAGAGAAATAATAATAAGTGTATAACGAAGGCATTATGAATTATTTTTTTAATAAGAAGTTTATTTATTAGTTGAAAACGTTACATGAAAAGAAAGACTAATGAAACATAATAAAGATAGTTATAATAAAGGAAACTACATAATTGTTGCATATAATTATTACCGCTTAGCAACATTTGTTTCAGAGTTGCATGTCATTGGTATAGTCAGCGACATTCATTGATATCATTAAAATTATCCACATGGTTCACCTCCTTTTCTTTTCTTTTGAGAGAGGCTTGGTAAAGTTCACATACATGTGAAGGTGTACGACAAGCCTTTGACCAATGGTTTGTACTTCCACATCTGAAACAAGAAGTGCCATTATTTCCAGACCTACCTCTCACACCCCAACCGATGGTGGAAACATCGGAGTGACACGAAAATATATTGCTCAAAGCACCATAACGCTAATTGTGATAATTAATTAAATTAAGATTTCATAAAATACGAAATTGTCATACATAGTTCGAAATATAATCAAATTGTATCAAAACATAGAATCAAAAACATTGTTTATTTCTAAGGTGTGTTTCTAAGTCCACCATAAACTTTGTTTCTTCAGTAGCATCATCTTTTCAACCTGCAACATGTATTAAAATAATGATCAACAAAAATGTTGGCGAGTATACAAGTTTGATACGTAGCATAATAAGAATAAAATGTTTAACGTGTTCATATCCAACATGAATAACACATACAAGTTACTAATATGCTAAACTAGTGTAAACTATATTTCAAACCCAAGTTTCCAACGCCATCTTGACTTCCCAACATCGTCGAAAGGAAGGGGGTTAACATGTTTTACTTAACAATACCCCAAGACTCAAGGGTGGTGCGTTAATCGTATAGCGCTATAATTGCTAAGGTAGGCTAACAAAGTTAATGTGCATATAGGCACAAATGTATACATAGCATATGAGATTAACAAGCATCACATGTTTTCATGTTTAAATGTGGATAGAGTGTGATTTTGTATAAACAAGTCTCAAGTGTTGCGTGTTTTTGCATAAAGTACATGTTGCACCCAAAGTGTTTAAAACGAAAATGGGATCGAGTATACTCACAGTTTTGTGGAGGAATTACTTAAACTGCGAGTGGAGTTGATGAAGTCTCGAGATGACGCTGAAATGGTTACACGAGAATATAAGTATACTGATGTGAAAGAGTGTTAGATCAGATCATAAAATACGAAATTAAAACGAGTTAAAGTGTTTAACAGTCCATTCATACGGATGGACATAGTCCATTCGTGTGGATGGGCTTTCCGTTGAAATGGGAATTAAAGTGTTTAACAGTCCATTCGTACGGACGGACATAGTCCATTCGTACGGATGGGCTTTCGGTTGGAACGGATCGATTGATGAATGTGTGATATGAACTGATTCGACTGATAAAATATTAAGGTAAATGATTTAAACAGTAAAATGAAATGTTCGGGTGTTAAACCGGAGGTAGAAAAGAAGATAAAATGATCCGTTATATAGTGCGTTCGTACTGATAGACAAAGTCCATTCGTACGGATGGACTGTTAATGTTGTGAAAAGTTTTAGTTTTAACTGATTTGGTTAACAATGTTGAAGTATTTGTTTAATTTTCTTAAATCGGTAGATAAAATCGTCTAAATAGTGGAAAACAAGTGTGAGAACAAATATGAGATCAAAGCAGAATATGTAACAAGGGGTCCATTCGTACGGATGGACATAGTCCATTTGTACGAATCGGCGGTTCTTGATGAAATCTTTGTTTGATCTGTTAAACGGATCATTTCTTGATGGGAATTAACCGTAATGCAGGCCTTTAATTATGGAATAAGTTGAGGGTCTAACGGGTTCCAGATTCTATCAAGAAGGAGTAATAATCGAAGAGAAAGCCATGATTAAGTTGTAAGATGTTATAATTTCTTATGAACTTTGATCCAATCTCGTATAAGTGATGCTCCACAACAGTTTGCCAAAGCAAAACAAGTGGAAACCATATTCGAGATAGTTTGAATCAAGAAGTTTTGTAAAAAGTTTAAAGTGTGTGATTGAAACTCAAGAATTGAGATGAAGTGAATATGAAAAGAAGGGAGAGGATTCTTACAAAGCTTCTGATCGCCAAGAGTTGCTTAAGAGCGTTTGAAAGGGAGAATGGCGAGTTGAAGTGGAGAATGGAGGGTCTATTTATAGATTCGGGTGAAAACTAGGGTTTCCGAGGATTTCGAGTAGGTTCATACGAATGCACTCCATTCGTACGGATGGACCTAGTCCATTCGTACGAATGGACTTGTTTTCCAAATTTGTTTTCCAAATTTATTTTCCAAATTTGTTTTCCAAATTTATTTTCTAAATTTATTCGTACGATTTTTCGAGTATCAAGCATCAATGTGTAATGCCAAATCAATAATCATGAATAATATAGCGTTCCAAACGTGAATTATGAGTACAATTTTACACATAAGTCTACCATGAATAACATAAATATGATCAAAAATAATTGCGTTTTCATTATGATAAATAGTCTCGGATTACAAGTTGAAACGAAATAGAATACAACAAGAGTACAAGTGTCTAAAAATGGAAAGTAAAACAAGACTTGCTAAAACAGGAAAGTGCAAAAATGCAAAGCGTTACAGTCTCCCGTACTTTAGGAGATTTCGTCCTCGAAATCTAAGTGGAAGGCTGAACGAAGAGTTGAGGATACTTGGTCTTTATCTCCCTCTCGAGTTCCCAAGTGAATTCGGCACCACGCTTTCCTTACAACGAACCTTGACTTTGGGAATTTTGCTGCGTCTTAGTTGTTTGGTTCCTCGATCCATGATTTCTACCGATTTTTCCACAAAATGAAGAGTCTCGTTGATTTGCAAGTCATCGATAGGAACTTGAAGTCCTTCATCAGTTAAGCACTTCTTAAGGTTCGAGACGTGAAATGTTGGATGTACGTTGCTGAGTTCTTAATGTAAGTGACTCGATATGCCACCCTCTCGAGTATCTTGAAAGGACCCATGAAGCGAGGGGCAAGTTTTACCTTTTTACCAAAATGAATTACTCCTTTCCAAGGAGATACTTTAAGTAACACATGATCGCCAACGTTAAAATCCAAAGGTTTGCGTCTCTTATCGGCATAGCTCTTTTGTCTACTTCTAGCCTTGAGGAGATTGTCGCAAATTTGAAGGATCCGTCGTCTCTTGTATATGCTCAGGCCCAGTAAGTTGAGTATCACCAATCTCGTGCCAACAAATAGGAGATCGGCACTTGCGACCATATAATGCCTCAAAAGGAGCCATTTGAATACTGGAGTGGTAGTTGTTGTTGTACGAGAACTAGATCAAAGGTAAATGTACATCCCAATTACCACCTGTCACAACCCCTGACCCCACCCTGGGAGCGGGAGCCATGAACCAATCAGATGGTATCGGTGTTTATTAATTACGCAGTGGAAAATTTTTCATCAGGATCGTAGTTTGGAAATAATTTCAGAGTTTGTAAAACACCATACTTTTAATATTAAACGAATGGGCTAAAACCCATATTCCATTCAATTGTTTTTATAGGGATAAACCCAAATAAATAAAACATAAATTTCTTCTTTTATTCAGGTATTTTATAGCCACTTTATTTAAGTCTTCTGTGCTCCATAGCTGGCTTCTATTATCTTTACGACTTTACAGCAAATTTCCTAAAACGCGTTTTGAAAGCATTTTATCAGTAATAAATATTGGCGAGTTCATTCCATTTTTATAAAAATATATTATTATACTTTACCGCATCAAGGTTTTTATATTTGTTTATATTTACCCAAGAACTCAATCAGTATTTGTCACATGGTGACAGTTCCGATGTGACGGTGGTCATATCACTCATTGGCTACCTTTTGTCCAATAGTGAAGTTTATCAAGTAATATATATATATATATATATATATATATATATATTATATCCCATTACTATTCAAAGATATCTGTCACTAAGCGGTTCCCGTGACGGTGGTCAAATCACTGTTGATCATTCTTTCAACTAGTGACTGGAGTCGTATCACTGTTGATCGTTCTCTCAACTAGTGACTCGGGTCATATCACTGTTGATCATTCTCTCAACTAGTGATTCTGAACTTAGTAGTGTCCCATCACATTACTTTGTCAAATATATTTTCTATGGCATAAAACCAATTAGCCCAGAAAATGGAATATGTCATTTTCTGTCAAATTAATAGCTATAATTTTATCAAATGTAATATATTAATTAAATAATTGTGATGTCATTATTTAATATTTTATCATGACTAAGATTTAAAATATAACCTTAGTATATTAAAAGTAGAATATATTATAGAGTGAACTTCAATTTTACCCCCTGGGGTTTAGGCCAATTGGCAATTTGACCATCTCCATGGAAATAATTGCAATTTTACCCCCAAACGTTGTTGTTATGTCGCACATTTACCCCTTGGCGTCAAATAAGCTTAACAGTCAACATAACCATGTAAAGGTCAAAGGGTAAAAAGGTAATTTCCAACAAACCATTGTTTAGCTTATACAATACAACACCCTATATGTAATCGATCAAAGCACATTTACCCCCCACCTTCCCACCAGTCCTCCACTCCTGTTAGTTATTATCATGTTATAAACAGGGTTAGGGTCGGATTTGTGTCTGATTGAGTCTCATGTTAAACAGGGTATTAACAATTAGTCTGATTGAGTCTGATTTCCATGTTAATTTTGTGATGTTTGGTGTTTTTTTTTACAGTTGACCTGATGATGAGCCTATCAAGCTCATCAGTGGTGGTCTACCTGGTGGTGTCCATGTTTGGTAGGCCTGTCCTCAACTTCCATTATCCACCGGAGAGTTGAGCGGATGTTTACTCTAGTAGTTATTTAGGTTTTGTGTAATATGTAGGTTAACTTAATTTATTGGAAGCATTTATGTATATGTAAGTTAAACATGCATTTTGTGTAAAATGATGATTTTGGGTACGTTGTTAGCTTGGTTAGCAAGTACTTAGCTAATCTAGGTAAATGTTGTTAGCTTGAGTATGTTATAAGATATTGTATATAGTTAATATATGCTTGATCAACAGATTGATGTGCTTTGCCAAACATTAATATATGCTTGATCAGCAGATTGATGTGCCTATAATGTGCCTAGTTATAAGAACAGTAGATTGATCAGCAGATATGTTTAAACTTCCCCCTCAGCAGGTATGTTTGAATGTCTATTGAATGGTATGCTTGTAACTTCAAGACTTATAAAAAGGGTTGTGTGGTAAGCATTGCTTATAACTTCAACATGGATTTGACTAGGGAATAATTCAAGGTTATTGTTAGGACAGATTGTATACTACAACCTGTTTCAACAGGTTCTTGTTTCATAACCTGTTTCATAACCTGTATTGTTAGCATAAGGAATTAGTTGAGGTGTAAATGAATAACAGCGCCAAGCTATTACAGACATTGCTTATAATTGTAATAGTCATAAGAGAAGGGACTAATATGTAACAAATGATAGTTGGTAGTTATAGGTGGTTATGAATGAATAACAGCCCCAAGCTAACAACATGCTTGATTTGGGTTTTCCCTCTCTTTTTTTCTCGAATTAGGCTAACATGTATACTACAACCAGGTATGTGTTTAAACTGATCTTGACCATAAATTGATCTTGCAAACAGCTGCAGCCAAACAGCTGCATACAGCTGCAGCCAGGTATGTTCTGAATACATTTGAGCATGTTCTGAATGCTTATTCATGACCAGGTATGTGTTTAAACTAAATTTAAGTGTGCATACATGTTCTAAATGCTGCAGCCAAACATTGTAATGTTTCTGAATACATGGACAGATTACTGAATACATGGACAGATTGTATTGTTCTGAATACTTATAGGTTTTGTGATTTTGTGAAGTGTTTAAACTGATTTTGAGTATACAAATGTTTGAACAAGTTTGAGAAACATAGAACAGGTTTGAATACAAGTGTTTATTAAGTTTAAATCAGATCGTTAAGGCAATTTCAAACACATTACACCGATTTCTTGTTAATTACCATGTGTAGTTGACTTTGGCTGGTCAAACTTTTTTGGCGGGAAGGGTTTTGGTTACTGCAGGGGGTAATATTGTTTCTTACAATAAAGTATAGGGGGTAATAAGAAAGGACAATTTAGTAATTTACCAGTGGGGGGTAATTATGCGACATAACAAGAATGTTGGGGGTAATATTAAAGGGTAAGATAGTCATTTCACATTAAAGTTAACAGATCTGTAAACATAATTGACGCCGGGGGGTAATTGTGCGACATAAGATCAACGTTGGGGGGGGGGGGTAAATTGCAATTATTTCCATTGAGGGGGTCAGGGTGCCAATTGGGTTAAACCCCAGGGGGTAAAATTGCAGTTTACTCTATATTATATTTGACATATTTTATTATGATATATATTATTTTATAATGTTAATAGTAATTTAGGTTTATTAAATATATATTCTTTAATGTAACTAATATACTTTAATAATGATTAATAAAGCTCTATTTTATTTACACACTATTTAGATTTATTTCAATCATACATTTAATTTATTAATTATTTAATGTAAAAATAATATTAGTTATAGGCAATGGCCACTGGGGCACAATTTTCCCCTTGCTTGTGGTCATGGTACTATTGGCTAACTTTTTGGCCAATAGTAACGAGAGTCAAGTAATGTATAAAACTTCTCATACCAGCAGTTATTGTAGAATACAAAAATTTAATCACTGTAAGTATAAATGCTAAATATTTAGGATTTTGGAAAGTATTTTTAAATATATCTGTATCACAAAAAGGTGATAAAAAGGAGAATGACTCACAAACTATGAGAAAAGATAATGGACTCACTTTGTAACTTTAGGGTTTAACTAAAAAGTCTCCTGGTATAATCATGGGTATAACTCCTGAGCTATTTAATAAAATATATAATGCACTCACGTTAACTATAGTAACCCAATTCAACTTTATCCCTACGTCACAAGACGGAACCCCAACGGACTTAGTCGGGCAGAGCCTTGACATGCGTTACGGGGCCCTAGATCAATCGGACAGGGTATCGACTTAGTGATCAGGGGTTAACACACTTAAAACGGGATAGGATTTTATTATTATTATGGGGTGAAAAATAAACGGTAGAATTCTAGAGAGAGATGAGGTGATAGCGCATGCAGAATGAATGAGAACTTCTCAAATGAATGAGATCCTATTTATAGATCTCCAAAATGGTTGGAGCTCTTACACGTCTACAACATGCAACACGTATACAGTTTCACATTAAATGAAATGTTATTATAATTTTGTATTATTTAATTTATATATTATAATTAATTCAGCTGCTTCACTTATTTGGCGCTTATAACTTCTAAAATATGACGTTTTATAAAACAATGAATATGTCATTAGAGCGAGAATATTTGTATCTACATTTTGAAACAAGTTTCATTAAAAATGGAGTAGGTTCAAATATAATGTATTTTTATAATTTAATTATTAAACGTTTTCTAAGCCCGTCTAGGTACTTTATATTTCTAACAGTTAACTTATCCGTAGTCTACCCGTTTAATAATATAAGTTTTTATACTCTTTATTTTAATATAGAAAATAGAAATGTCACACATATACAAGCCAATTAATTAGTACAACATTCCAACCAAATATATATAAAATAGTTTTTAAAACTAGATGGGTCGAATAATTATATTAAAAATAAAACTAGTTACTAGTGGTTAATAAATTTAAACAACCTATGACTCTTATATGATAAAAAATGGAAAGGTTACATCCTCTCCACCTTATTTTAAATCTCGTCCTCGAGATTTGGGCTACGATGTCTCTTTTAGAGTTATGTCACGTCTTAGTTAATAAGAACAGTATTAAGGTAAATGGTACAGAATCAAAACATCAAATTTTGTGAATATGAGTTTTACAATAAATTTGACTCAATGGTTCAACTGAATTAGTTCCAGAAATTGACGTCAAATGAACGAGATGAAATGATATAGTTTCCAAGGTGACTAGGTTCAAACCAAAAGAGATATATGATCAATAGATGTCTAAGTTGAATGTTTACAAGTTGTGAATGACTTTTAGAAACAATAGGATTTACTGTCAAAAGAAAACTTACTTTGATTGTTAACTGAAGAAGACTCAGAATCAACAAGCTCAAAAATGAAATAGAAGCACGAAAATGATTTGTCAATTATCAAACCATGACATGAGAAAAATCAATGTGTTGACATTTATTGAATTGCAAGGATACACCGAAATACAACAGAGTTTAGTGTATCATTGTCTTAATACATAATTGCATTAAGACTATTTTCAATGATTAGTCAAACGAAAGACATAGACATACGTGGTTTTGCATGATTCGTAAGATGATGATTAGCCCAAGCTACAAGTTTATATCGACGCCGTAAGGTGTATTAATAATTGAAATTATTACGGTGATCGAACAAATTCACCGTTTTCGTAATCAACTGAAAGTTTTAATGAAGTAAATTTGGAAATTTATTTCAAATAAATATTTATAGGATTTTTAATTGATGATGAAAGACCAAATGAATATCATAGAATTTTCGATCAATGATGAAAGAATCTTTAGAGGTACACCGGAATATAATACGAATTTGTGTACTCTTATCTTAACACATAGTTGTATTAAGATGGTTTAAGATAATGAACCAACAGAAATTAAATAAATCCGTACATCATGTGTGCAAATGAGATTAACTCGAGCTTCAAGTTAAAGAAAACGCCACCGTAAGGTGTCGTAACCAAATAAATGATTCAATGAAAGTGAAGACCAAACAAGTCTGTTATGGTTTTGAATAGATGAAGTACTTGGCAGGATGCATTTATTTATAAACTTTTATTTGTACTAGGGTCAAATAATAACTTAACTTAGATATTGCAAATCAGCGATAACGTCTAGAATCATTTCTGCTTCCTGCGTAGTAAGTACGAATGCTCGTGCGTTTTTCTTAGCTCCGTCTGCTGTTTTTGTCTCGTTATTGGGTGCTTTAGTCAGTTTCGGGCAATATGGTTTGATGTGTCATGTTTCTCCGTAATTGTAACAGATATTCTTTTTCCTTCTACATTATTCCTCTATATGCCTAGTCATCTTGCAGAAGTTACAGTAGAGTGTTCTCCTAAAACGGCATCTTCCTGAATGCTTTTTGTTACAGTTTCTGCAAGTAGATTGTTCCAATGACGTTTCTTCTGGTAGAATTCTTGGGAAATTTTCTGGGTTAACTCATTCTTCTTTTTTTCTTCTCTTGTGCGGATTAGTCCATCTGTCAGGATGTTAGCTAGTTCGATTGTTTCTTCAATAGTCTGTGGTCTAGCGGCCTTGACCATGTCTCGGATTTCGCTCACTAATCCCCAAATATAACGAGAAATTAGTACGGGTTCTGGTGAAGCCAGAGTTGGTACCATTCTTGCGTACTCAAAGAACGTTGTCGTATATTCACGACAATTCACATCTATCATTTTATGATTCAGGAATTCATTAGCCATTCGTTCCTTTTCATAAGGAGGACAAAATTTCCTTTCTGCCATTTCTTTGAATTTTTCCCAGTTCAGGGCATAAGCCATGTCACATCCTTTTTCTTGAAAAATTGTATTCCACCATTCTAAGGCTTCTTCTTTAAAGAGGTTGTAAGCATACATCACCTTATCTTCTTCGGCACATTTGCTGATTTTAAGAACAGCTTTCGTCTTTTCCAACCATCGTAAAGCAGCCGTAGCTCCTTCTGCCTGCGAACTCAGTTGGTTTACAAGCTAGAAATTCTTTGTAGGTACACCCGAGAGTCATCGCCTTAATTTTCTTTTGAAATGGGGTTTTGATAATATCATCATTGCCTCCATTGACACTATGGCTAAAACTGTCGTCACGAGTATGCTTACTACTCACAACTTTGGTGGGTTCTACGGGGTTTTTAACAGCTTTAATTATTAAAGGTATAGCATTAGCTATTCCCTGGGTTGTTATATTTTCTATAGCATTTTTATCCAAAGGATTTTCATTATTAGCATGAACTTCTGGATTATGTGATACTTCATTTGATATCTGAATTACAAACATTTTCAATTACAAATATCACAGAATAATTAAATCAAAACAATACTTTCAAGAATCATATGTGCATATATATATATATATATATATATACACACACAAATATTTAAATCTACAAAAATAAAACATAGGTTACTTTGTATAAATTTCCTAACTTTATTGTTTAAGTTTAAGTATTAAAAGAACACCTAAATAGCTTAAACAAGTGGCTCTGATACCACTTTCTGTCACAACCTCCAACCCCACCCTGGGAGCTGATCGAAGTGTCGCGCTCCGGTCAAAGATAATATTTATAACCCTATTTACCCTTAACAATTAGCTAGCGGTAGTAAGGGGTCGAACCACGAAGAGTATGTGGTTTGCGAATGGATTCGATTGAATTAGAACAAATGTCACAATTTATGAAGCTTGCTAGAATATTTTTGTATTTTTATTTACTTGAAAAGATGTGAATTAGACTAATAGAATTGGTTTAATTGATTAACGACTAATAATTAATGATTGCAAGAAAACTTGATTACTAAACAATAATGAGAAAAAGGGTTCACACCCGGTTTCGGTAATTGCCAACCTAGGGTTTCTACAAATTTTAGATTCAACTCAATTGTATAACGATTAACTGATTTAGTGTACCGTGACTTAGGTGACAATAACTATCAACTTTTCGAAGAACGGACAAGAATGCACTTTGTAATCAACACAAGTAAAACCTAACCATGACAATGCATAACTAGACATAACTATTTCGCAAAGTCATAACTTTAAAATCCTTCGACAATTTACGAATACGAAAAAAATGTAAACTATTGTCAATGGTTTCAAAAATCAATACAAACTGTCAGAAAGTTGAATCAAGAAACAATTCAAAACCCTAAATTAAACAACTACCTACACCGGGGTGAAACCAAGGTGATTAGCCGCTCATGGTGGAAAGAACTCGATCACCAGATGCTTGAAACTTGATTGAGATCATCTTGAAGCTTGAGGGATGATGAAATGATGAGGTGTAGGGTTTGTGATGATGAGAGGTTCACTGAGTATGGATGAATGGATGATTAGGGTTTAATCGATTGATTGGTGAATGATGATAGTGTTCTTGATGATACGGGTGATTTGTGTGATGGATATGGATTGGTAGTCAAGATGATGTGTGAATATGGCTCCAAGGACTCTATTCAAACTTTCAAGAAGTGTAACTCCCGTTTGGTTGGTGAAAAACAAGTTTTAATTCGTTCCAATCAACCAAAATCCCAAAATTCGCGATCCACATTTAGAAGCGGCGTCGCCGACGGCCATACCAAGCGTCGGCGACGGTGTATGCAAACATCAAAAGCTGGCGACGGCTTAATTCCCTGTCTACGCAACTTTTGGCTAACGGAACAACTTACAGGGCTTCGCCGACGGCCCTTTTCTCTGTCGGCGATGGTTCTTGTAAACCTCAGTTCCTATTTTTCGCATCCTTTGATCTCAGTTGACCCGTTTCGCGTCCGGATGGCTCATTTTTCATCCCGGTGACCCGTAAAGCTCCCGAAAAGATCCTTAAACTCTGTTAAACATGCAAAACACAAATTTAATCAAAAGTAGGCTCTCCGAGATTAAAAATCACATAAAAACATTAACTTAAACATTTACGAACACCATTTTTCGACCACGTATCACATCCCCACACTTGTCTTTTGCTTGGCCTCAAGCAAATCTGTTTTTCACTTTCACGTGGGTCGAACAAAGAATACACTCCCCATTCCCGAGACGAAGGTTAAGGTCAATTGTCATACAAAAGTTCAAACTCTTTTACAATTTTTCAACATATATAACGGTGAAGTGAATAATCACATATACAATGGTTATCCAAGATTAACCCGACTGTTAAACCAATAAGTCATGCACATCCCTCACCATGTTCTCTCCACTCAGTTTATAAATTGGCTAATTTTTACAATGTATTAGCACTTCAAAGAATAATCGCTCAAAACCGATTAGAACACGTACCCGCATAGGCTTACAACTCAATCATTCTCCACCACCGAACACGAATACCAAGCACAAGTCATAAGGTCTTTGTAAGGGTTGTAATGGGGCTAGGTTAAGGGTAGGAAATAGGATAATTTAAATTGGCTAAGGTAGTGAAAATTTGATTTTTATCAGAAACAATTACTCTAAACAAACTAAACTATAAATATCAACTTCAAGGCAATGATTTTCGCCTTTTATTTCTCAAACTAAGAACATATATTTTTGTTCTTTTCTCAACAATTTTCAATTCTTTTTTTTTTATATATGCAAACAAACAAATACAACTATACAAACTTGACTCCTACCATCGAATTTCCATCACACGGGTTTGAAAGAAAAAGGTTTAAGGTTATGGGCTATAGGGTGGTCAAACGAAAGGATTAGGCTCAGAATTGGCGACTAAGGGATAAATTCTTGGGTAAGGATATATAAATGGTGTAAAACGGAAAAGGTTTACCTAATGCCTTAATCATTTTTGTGATTGTATTCGGTCTATGGTCTCAAACGTATCAAAAGTTGCAAGTTCTACAATACATGACTAATGGTCCACTCAAACAAAGAAACATATATAATCTATGATGTAAAGTGGCTCAAAACCTCACATATCTAAAGGGTATGGTATGTTACATGCATAAAATACTAGTTTCTTAAGCGGATTATTCCGAAATAACCACCCGCTAAACACCCGTCATGCTATTAATTCGAACTTGACCATGACAAAAGACCAAATGGGTTGTGACATCCCTCGTTGACTTAGTTACTTGTGCTTTAAGATTGCTTTCAAAACAAGACATTTTTTGAAAATTTTTTGAAATTTTTTTGAAATTTTCCCCCATACCCACACTTGAGGTAAACATTGTCCTCAATGTGTATTGTTTAAATGAACGGGTCAAAATCGAAAACTTTTACTACCCCCCATCCCCACACTTGAGGTGAACATTGTCCTCAATGTGTAAGAACCAGAGTTTTAAAATGCACAAGGGATGTGACACGGCTAACTTCCCAAAAAATCCACCCCGAAAAATAATATACAATTACAATCCACTTATTACTGATCTAAGAATCAAGGTAAAAAGGAAACGCATGCACCTGATTTTTGTCGCTAGATGCTCCTGTCTTCTTCTTCTCTTCACAAAAACGGCTGTCCCGCGAACATGGTGTACCTACAAATCTAAACCCTTGTGTAGAAGCATGCTTCTCACAACCATTTAAATTTGTTAGGTTCTTAGTTCTACCATTTTTATGAAAGTTTACCAAATCATGCGTTAATTTACCTTGATTTTTGTGGAAAAATAATTTACAACAATAACAATCCTAACTCACTTTCGTAGGAATCACGGTTGCATTTAGCTTATGCAACAAGCCCTTTTAAACCCCCCAATAGCTTGCGAGGACGAGAGGTCTCGTGAGGGTTATATAGGGAACACACCCACAACGTTCATTTAACTAGGAAAATAAAATAAAACCGAATAATAGTACAAACTCTACAACAATTATACCTGATTTGCCTCTCATGGTGGTCGAAGTGAACATTTGCCTACCGAGTTTCCAACATACGCTCGGTAGGTGGCATGCCGAATCCACTCTCTTTTTCTTCTATTTGGCATGCGTAATGTACAACTTCGGGGTCGCTTCTTACCAAACCGGCCAATGTCTTGCAATGCTACCCTGCGAATCCTTATACCCGAACCCTCATCCCCAACTTTGTTGGTCGGAGTGATAAGTATGGGAGAAGGATAGGCATGAACGTGGGCTTCTTTCGGTTCTGACCCGTCTTTTATGTCTTCCGTTCGGTTCAAACATTTAATTTCTTGCTCCGGAAGATCTATAACCTCTTCCACCACATCACCATCAACCATGGTATCATTAGCCAAAACATCTCGCTCGCGTTTAATTTGGGCTATTTCCTCCGCTAATTGACCCACTTGCACCACCAATACTTCATGGGCTTTATCTCTCACTTCATTCGCCTTCTTCATATCTTTGATATCCTGGTGATATCCTTTCACCATGTTTATCAGAGCATCAAGCTTAGAATGCATCGAATCTTGTGGTTTCTCGTATGCCGGTTGAGGGTATTCATTATAATAATCATCATACTCCTCCACCCGGTAACTTGAGAAATATGGTGATTTGGGTTCATAGTAGTATTCTTGATAATGTGGTCGTGGTGGATTACCGCATGGATAATATGAGGATGAACCATTGAAATCTTCATAATCCGCCCTCCTATATTCATACAATCCGCTGAGGTAGTCTTCCCGATCCTTGTAGGATTGAACTTTTTCATAGAAAACAGAGCAATCCTCTAAATAATGCTCTCCGCTTCTGCAACACTCACACGGATCATCATCTACCCAATTCATATTGAAAGGTGTTACCTGCAAAACATGTACCTGCACAAACAAGCTCGACCACCCAAACTAAAATCACAAATATACAAGAAAAAAGAAAAAAAAAACTAAACTAAAATCGAACAAGTAATGAAATACTAAGCGCACTAGCTCCCCGGCAACGGCGCCAAAATTTGATCGGAGTGTCGCGCTCCGGTCAAAGATAATATTTATAACCCTATTTACCCTTAACAATTAGCTAGCGGTAGTAAGGGGTCGAACCACGAAGAGTATGTGGTTTGTGAATGGATTCGATTGAATTAGAACAAATGTCACAATTTATGAAGCTTGCTAGAATATTTTTGTATTTTTATTTAGTTGAAAAGATGTGAATTAGACTAATAGAATTGGTTTAATTGATTAACGACTAATAATTAACGATTGCAAGAAAACTTTATTACTAAACAATAATGAGAAAAAGGGTTCACACCCGGTTTTGGTAATTGCCAACCTAGGGTTTCTACAAATTTTAGATTCAACTCAATTGTATAACGATTAACGAATTTAGTGTACCGTGACTTAGGTGCCAATAACTATCAACGTTTTGAAGAACGGACAAGAATGCACTTTGTAATCAACACAAGTAAAACCTAACCATGACAACGCATAACTACACATAACTATTTCACAAAGTCATAACACAAGTGTAACTCCCGTTTGGTTGGTGAAAAACAAGTTTTAATTCGTTCCAATCAACCAAAATCCCAAAATTCGCGATCCACATTTAAAAGCGGCGTAGCCGACGGCCATATCAAGTGTCGGCGACGGTGTGTGCAAACATCAAAAGCTGGCGACGGCTTAATTCCCTGTCTACGCAACTTTTGGCCGACGGAACAACTTACGCGGCGTCGCCGACGGCCCTTTTCGGCGTCGGCGACGGTTCTTATAAACCTCAGTTCCTATTTTTCGCATCCTTTGATCTCAGTTGACCCATTTCGCGTCCCGATGGCTCGTTTTTCATCCCGATGACCCTTAAAGCTCCCGAAAAGCTCCTTAAACTCCATTAAACCTGCAAAACACAAATTTAATCAAAAGTAGGCTATCCGAGATTAAAAATCACGTAAAAACATTAACTTAAACATTTACGAACACCGTTTTTCGACCACGTATCAGGAGCGGGAGCCGTGAACCAGTCAGATGGTATCAGTGTTTATTAATTACGCAGCGGAAAATTTCATCAGGATCGTAGTTAGGAAATAATTTCAGAGTTTGTAAAACACCATACTTTTAATATTAAATGAATGGGCTAAAACCCATATTCCATTCAATTGTTTTTATAGGGATAAACCCAAATAAATAAAACTTAAATTTCTTCTTTTATTCAGGTATTTTATAGCCACTTTATTTAAGCCTTCAGTGCTCCATAGCTGTCTTCTATTATCTTTACGACTTTACAGCAAAATACCTGAAACGCGATTTGAAAGCATTTTATCAGTAATAAATACTGGCGAGTTCAGTCCATTTTTATAAAAATATATTGTTATACTTTACAGCATCAAGGTTTTTATATTTGTTTATATTTACCCAAAAACTCAATCAGTATTTGTCACATGGTGGCAGTTCCGCTGTGACGATGGTCATATCACTCATTGGCTAACTTTCATCAAATAGTGAAGTTTATCAAGTAATATATATATATATATATATATATATATATAGGGAGAAGATCATGCGAGAACCACCTCTTATTGCGTGAACCGCGAGAACCAATGTGAACACACCAAAAATGCCTAAAAATAGCTAAAAATCACACAAAAATTTTTTTTTCGATTTTTTTAATATTTTTTAGGTTAAAATCGCTACTTTTCGAACCCAAAAAAAAAAAATTTAAAATTCTTTTTTTTTTTTTTAAAAAAAAAAAATTTTTGGCTTCGAAAAGTAGCGATTTTAACCTATAAAATATTTAAAAAATCAAAAAAAAAAATTTGGATTTTTTTTTATTTTTTTAGATTTTTTTTAGATTTTTTTAGGTTTTTTGGGGGTTTAGTTTTTAGCTTGGGGGGGGGGGGGTGGTGGGGGGTTCAGGTTTTTGGGGGGTGGGGGAGGGGGGTTTAGGTTTTTTTTTTTGGGGGGGGGGGGGGTGGAGTTAAGTTTTTTTAGGTTTTTTTTAGGTTTTTTTTAGGTTGGGGGGGGGGGGTTTAGGTTTTGGGGGGGGGGGGGGGGGTTAGGTTTTTTTTTGGGGGGGGGGGTGGGGGGTTTAGGTTTTTGGGTGGGGGGGGGGTGGGGGTTAGGTTTTTTTAGGTTTTTTTTAGCTTGGGGGGGGGGGGGGGTTTAGGTTTTTTTGGGGGGGGGGGGTGTGGGGGGTTTAGGTTTTTGGGTGGGGGGGGGTGGGGGTTCGGTTTGTTTAGGTTTTTTTTAGGTTTTTTTAGCTATTTTAGGTTGTGTTCACATTGGTTCTCAAGGTTCTCACAATAAGAGTGGTTCTCGCATGAGCCCCTCCCTATATATATACATATATATATATCCTACTACTATTCAAAGGTATATGTCACTAGGCGGTTCCCGTGACGGTGGTCAAATCGCTGTTGATCATTCTTTCAACTAGTGACTAGAGTCGTATCACTGTTGATCGTTCTCTCAACTAGCGACTCGGGTCAGATCACTGTCGATCATTCTCTCAACTAGTGACTTTGGTCATATTTCTAGTCATATCACGGTTGATTATTCTCTCAACTAGTGATTCTGGTTGTATCACTATTGATCATTCTCTCAACTAGTGATTCTAAACTTAGTAGTGTCCCATGACATTACTTTATCAAATATATTTTCTATGGCATAAAACCAATTAGCCCAGAAAATGAAATATATCATTTTCCGTCAAACTAATAGCTATAACTTTTGTAGGATCGTTTGCATGACCAAAACGAGTCGTTCAGAAGAGTTCTTGTCAATACGAGAGGCGGAAACTAACGTATTGACTTTGAAACAGCTTGATATACCCCCTAATTGTCTCTTTGATTGATATAACAGCTTTTTACAGGCAATAGACACTTCAGCAGCTCTTCGGCTCTGGAATCGGAAAGTTACAAGCGAAATGAACAGGACCACTATATATAGACTCACCATTCCGTACGAAATGGGCAAGACCCATTTCGTGCGAAATGGGCAAGACCCATTTCTTGCGAAATGGTCACAAACACACGTTTCTCGTATTTCGTGCCCTGATCTTTCTAATCTAATACAAGACTCGATACAAGACGAAGTCGACAGACATATGCACCAACAGACTCCCCCTTGGATGTTGATGAAGTCTTCAGTGTCGAGTCTTCGGTATGTCACATCTTCAGTCTTGATCAGTCTTCGTGCTCTTCCCAAAGTATCTAACAGTGTAAAGCATCCTTCAATCTTTTCACTTTTCCAGAATCTCAACCTGGCTATTTACCATTCAAGCTCCCCCTTGAATGTTGATCTAATCTTCAATCACCTCTTTCTTTTGTTCATTCCCAGAATCTTAATCCTGGCTCAATCCTCTTTCATCAGCTTCTATCTTTAACAATCTTTCAGAATCAGAAACTGGCTCTTGCATCTTCAGACTCCTCTTTGCTAGCAGACTCCCCCTTAAATCGTTCCGGGATCACAATCTGACTTAGCTTTTCCACAGGATCAGGTCGTCTCCTGGCTCTCCGTAGCAACAGGATCAGGAACCTGGCTCAAATCTGCACATCTTCAGGAGTCGAATTCTGGCTAACCTGCACAGTCTCTTCCTCAAAATAAATTTCACAAATTTAACAATTTGACAAATTTATATACCACATGAAGATTCAATCTAAATGATTTAACATCTTAAAATCTTTGATGACCACTTGAAAGAAAAACATTCAGATTTAACATTTTTATTTCAAAATCATTTCTCATTTCAAACAAACTCCCCAACCTGTTGTTCATCATGTATAGCACTCGGAATTTTGAAAATCAGCTCTCCAACATCAGTTGTCGAAAATCTTTTTGACTCTTTCAAAAAATTTATGCTAAAACACACTGAAAATCTTTTTGGAATTTGTTTTTAAAGAAAAGCTGTAAAGAAATATATACAGCCAATATTTTTGTGAGTGTGTGTAAGAGGATCATATCAGTTTATGAGACAAATCACAAACACCGTTAAGCTATAAACATTTTAAGTTCTAAACGATTCACTTAGATTGTCAGTATACTGATCCACTTAGATTTTCACACAAATTTCAACTGTTCCGAGATACAAGATTAGTGTTTTAAGAACTTAAACTAATTCGCGTGTCCCACCTTAGAATATACTCCCGTATCCAGACTCCTATATTCAGTCTTACAGGTAAATGTACACTAGTGATATCTGTAAAGAGTTAAATGCGAGACCATGAGAGCTCCGGCTCCGCAAAATCAGAGAGATGATGGTTCGACTTTCGGTGTGTTCCCTTTAGAGAATCTTTTCTTCAACAGCACATGATTAGCATTTTTCAATGTTTCATCATTTTTATGCTGAGGGCGAGCTTTAAAATTAAAGCAATGCAAAGTATTATACGAGGACTAGGCTATTGCTCCCGTAAAATCAGAAGTCCAGGTATAATACCCCAGATATCACCACGCACAAAGACCTAGTATGTCAGAAATAGAAAGCCCTTCAAACAAGATTTCAGGGGTTACCTATATATCCGAGAGATGTTCCCCACGAAATAAGCAAGTTTGATTTTTAGGTTTATATCTCGAATACAATCTACTAAGCGGGTAAAAACCTACTGGCATATCATCAGTGAGACCGTTTATCACATTTGACTTTCCAATTCTTTAGCGTGTTGTGATAGTCCACTGACGTACTATCATTTCCTCTTTTTCACAACAAAACTCATTTTGAATTTTTCGACGTTTTTGGTTTTTGAGATTTTATCATGTTTTTGGCTTTTTCAAATTTTCAAATTTCTAAAAAAATTTTACTCCCCCTAAAATCAAAACATGTTTCGATTTTGATTTTCTGGGAAAATTTGAAAACAAACTGTACAAATAAAGTGACAACTGTTGTGAATTGCTTCAAATCTCTATCCACTTGGCATAAACAATCAGAACTCCCCCTGACAACAAACTATTTTCCCATTAAGATTTCAAAACACTTAAGTTTGTTTTAATCAAAATGGTTTTTCCGGAAAATTAGTTTTGTTGGAATTCACAAACCACTTGTAGGTTAGGGGTTTCATCACATTGTTTTTCAATCACTTGTATGAAAGTTAAATCAAGTTCAACTTAATGACCTTGATTAACCACTTGTAGGTACAAACACTTATTTCAACCATTTGTAGGTTCACCTATCAACCATACCACTTGAAATATGACAATTTTCAAGAATACTACCACTTGTAGATCGAAATATCACAAATGTGAATTTCTCAAGAAAGATGCCGATTCCTACTCCACAATTACCAACCTGGTTGTTCCGGCAAATGACAACTGACAAATTTATAACAAATTTTCAAAAACATTTTTCAAGAATGATGCCGATTCATGCTCCACGATTACCAACTTGGGAGCTCCGGCAAGTCAGGATTTTTACATATGAAAAACAGACACCCAAGCCTGACTAGCTTTAGGTCTAACCTTCTCCATTTCACTTGGGTTGTCAACATTTCTTTTTTCTTCATAAAAATCTTTCACCCCTTTGACCTTACCCTCGACCATTTTCCCAAAAATATGTTTCACTTTTCCATTAAACGCTTTTTTGACATAAAATTCTTTCTTTTCAGAAAAGAATTGATTCGATATTTCCACTTTACCAACTTTAGATTTTAAATTTTCAGTCCTCAATGGTGGAAAGTTGACATCATCCATTGGCGGAACTGAATTTTCTCCTTTTGGCTCAACTTGTGGCTCCTCTGACTTTGACGAGTCAGATTCATCGCCAGATTTACCATCTGATTTCTTAACAACCCACATTTGGTTGTTAAGATTCACCCTACTTTTGTAAAACCTTTTCGAACATTCACCAACTTCATATTTTGAATTTTTAAACACTTTGAATTTTTCAGTTGTTGGTTCGGTTTTATCAACAACTTTTTCTTTCAGTTTAGAAGAGACTCCCTGTTTTGTGTTGGTTGCTTTTGGACAATTCCATGCAATGTGACCAACTTCTTGACATCGATAACAAGTTCTTGTCTCCCTCTTCTTCTGATTAGCTCCATTCTTCATTCCCTCTTGTTTCTTAGCAAGGAATTCTTTGTTCGATTGCTTCCAGAATGAGCTCTTTTCTTCTTCTTCCGAACTTGCTCCTAAAACAAATACAGTTTTAGGTTTATAAATTTTCTCATTTTTATGATTTTTAGGTGGAATAAAACCCAATCCCTTCTTTTTGAAATTACCGTTATGGTTTGGTTTCTTTCGATAACCTGAACCAGAACGGTAACCTTTTTTTCTTGTTTAACCTTTGTTGAACTCTTGAGGTGTAAGGTTTAGGTTTTTCAGTAAGATTTACATTTTTTATTTCAGAAATGTTAATTTCTGTTAATTTGAAAACCTTTTTCATCATTGCAGTTTTAACACCTCTTATTGGAAATTCTTCATCAGAATATAATTTGTCTGAATCATTCAAAGTATATGCCACTTTGATTGGTTCGTCATTCAAATTAGATTTTGATAACAAAAATTCATTATTATAAACCCTTTTGACCGACGATTTTGAACTATCAACTAATGAACTTGAACTCTCGGATTCGGATTTTGACTCTGACTCCTCATCTTTATCCAACACCTGATCGACCACTTTCTTTATTAAATCAAACTCATGATCAGTGTCAGACGATGTGAACGTGACGTCAATGTTTTCTGGTAACTCATAAGTTGTTTCGGACTTCAATTTTATATTGACAGCATTTTTGACTTGTTCCTCATTTGGTTTTCTGGGAGAATAACCTTCCCAGATTGGAGGCGGACACTTGTTATAATTTGCACTTTGTTTCTTACCAGTATCCTTCTCTTCCGACTTCTTGTCCTAAAAGGCTTCAAAACCTGCAACAGTTGGATAAATTCTATCAATCAAATAATCAGAACTAGAATAAATTTGTAACAATCGTCTGATTCTTTCATTCTCTATCTTTTCAGTCTCCAACTCTTGCTTCAACTTTGCACATTCTTCAATATAGTGATTGATAGCCTTCTGCTTAGACATCATCACTTCATTCATCATGGTTAACGCATCTTCTCTTTCTGAGTTTATCTTTTGCAAACTATTCACCGTTCTATTCAAAACATCATACGATTCTTTCACATACTTAACGTCGAACAATAATTTTTCTTTCAACTTGTCAAGCTCACTAAACTTCTCATCTTTCTCTTCACAATATTTGCAAGGTTCCAAACATTTTAGACAAGGTTTTGTTATCTCAACAATTTTTTCAACTTCGATAATCTTTTCAACTTCGACTATCTTTTCAACTTCAACCATCTTCTCAGCTTCAACCACCTTCTCAGCTTCAACCACCTTTTTAGCTTCAACCACCTCCTTAGCAACTTTAGTTTCTTCATTCTGTTCATGCTTCTCTTTCTGAGCAACATTCTCGCATTTTACCTTTTTCTGATTCTTTGCTGCTCGTTTCTCCTTTAGCTTCTACAGTCTATCTGCAAAATAAAATTTAAAACTTTCAGGAGATAATTGAGTTTTGCCAATGTTTATTTGTATTTCTTCTTCATCATCACTGTTATCAGTTGATGATTGATCAAAAACTGTTATCTTTTCTGAGCTTTCTTCTGAAGAGACAGACTCTTCATCTTGACATTTCTCATTATTGATAATCACATCCATCCACTCTTTCATCAAATCTGGTTCTTGAACTATTTGTGCAATGAAAGCTCCAAGCTTGGAATCAGCCGGAATGTATTTGTCCCAGCTAAAACCTTCTGCCATTTTTCATCATCTTGATTAACCAGATAAGCTTTCTTCTTTCCATCATCAATAGCATTTGATGATGATGGTTGTTGAGCAACTTGTTGATATATGGCTTTCCGATAGTAATCATTATTCCCAAAGGGATTCTGAGCTCCACCTGCTTCTCGATTGGTACATTCCCTCTTGAAATGTCCTTTTTCCCTGCATAAAAAACACGTAACTTTAGATTTATCAAAACCTAAAGTAGAAACATTAGCATCACGGAAGTCATCTCTTCCTGTAATCATTTTAAATTTCTCAACTCTCCTCAACACACTCGCTAAACACCACTTAATATCCATAAGCTCCATTTCCTTAGCATCGATCTGATCGTAATCCTCCTTTATCAATATAGGATTTCCGATTCTTCCTGCAACCAAACCCTCATATGATTTTAACACTGTAGCTAGTAATGCCATATGACCTTTAGCGACTTCTTCAGAGAAATTTTGACCGTTCTGAAGATGCAAAGCAATATTGCAATGTAACACATGACCATTACTGCTGTTTGAGCTTTGGAACTGGTGACTTGAGGTTGAAACATTCGGACTAACATTCGAGTATGAAGAAAATCCACTGTTGCTGTTTGGACTTTGATTAACTGATCTGGATGAGTTTTCTGCGCTAAAAGCATTTTGGACCTTCGGACTTGTTTCAACATTCTGAACATTCCCTTTGTAATACATCTTGATGTCTTGTTGACCATTTGGATTGTTCATTCTGGCAATCTTTTGTTGTTCAAGATCTTGTCCTTCAAGTTTTTCAATGAACTGAGAAATTGTCAATTTATCATATTCTCCAGTGTTCTTTAAGATCATCATATATGTACCCCATTCTTTCTGAGGTAAAGCATCAGCTAATTTGTCAAACCATTCTTCTCGATCTTTGTTTATATCTAACAGTAACATTGATCGCACTAAATGACAATATCTCTCAATCAGTTTTTTTTGTATTTTCACCCGGCAAGCTAGTAAACAAATCAAATTCTTTCTTTAACAATGATTTCTTACTCCTGATCATCTCCGTACTTCCCTCAAACTTAATTCGAAGTGCTTCCCAAATCGAACGTGAAGTATTGTCGTGTTGAAGTAATATGAAGATGTCTTCTTTCATAGCTTGCTGAAGTAGGCTAATAATCATCTTTCCAGCCTTATACATATCTCTCTCTTTATCCGACAATTCAGAAATAGTTTTGATAACTCCCACATCTGTACGAGGTTTAACATACTTTTTCTCAATACACTCCCAAGACCTCAAATGATTTGTTTGAACCCAATTTTCAAATCGGTCTTTCCAACCATAGTACTCTTTAATGCCCATTAGCTTCGGGGGTTTTTGCAAAGTTCATGTTTCATTTTCCATGTTCACACTCTGAGCAATGGTAACAGGAGTACTCGGGGCAGTAGCAAATGCGTTATAAAACTCTTCTTCCATGTTTCGGAAAATTTTTTCACAAGATCAGCCTTTCAAACGAAATGAAATCAAGTCTCAAAACGAAATGGACAAGCGAACAGTTTCACACAAAATGCCACTTTCAAGCGAAATGACCTTCTTCAAACAAAATGACCCTTCATACGATATGACCCCTTCACACGAAATGAACCTCTTGATGCGAAATGGATGATTTCGTACGAAATGGATGATTTCGTACGAAATGGATGATTTCGTACGAAATGATAAACTCTCAAACGAAATGGGTGATTTCGTGCGAAATGGAGATGTTTTCACAGGAAATGAGCTATTTCGTGCGAAATGGAACTAATGCTTGTCAATCCGTACGAAATGAAACCAATTTCAAGCGAAATGAACCAACACTATCCAATCCATGCGAAATGAACTGCTGACGTCATATTTTCGGTCTGATTTTAGTAAAATTGAATAGGTTTTAGGTTGATTTTAAGTCTGATTCTTTCAAGGCTTTGTTAAAACAGTGTTTCGCTTATAATGTGAGAAAATCAATCCATTTTAACCTTGAAAACTTGTTTAATTTTGAAAAGAAGGTGTAGAAGTCAGAAATTATGGTGAAATCAAGCTGATTTGGTAAGAACTCCTCCTCCTGAGCTCTGATACCACTTGTAGGATCGTTTGCACCACCAAAACGAGTCGTTCAGAAGAGTTGTTGTCAATACGAGAGGCGGAAACTAACGTATTGACTTTGAAACAGCTTGATATACCCTCTAATTGTCTTTTTGATTGATATAACAGCTTTTTACAGGCAGTAGACACTTCAGCAGCATTTCGGCTCTGGAATCAGAAAGTTACAAACGAAATGAACAGGACCACTATATATAGACTCACCATTCCGTACGAAATAGGGAAGACCCATTTCGTGCGAAATGGACAATGTCCATTTCATGCGAAATGCCCTTGTTCCATTTCGTGCGAAATGGTCACAAACACACGTTTCTCGTATTTCGTGCCCTGATCTTTCTAATCTAATACAAGACTCGATACAAGACAAAATCGACAGACATATGCACCAACAACTTTATCGAATATAATATATTAATTAAATAATTGTGATGTCATTATTTAATATTTTATGGTGACTAAGATTTAAAATATAACCATAGTATAATAAAAGTAGAATATATTATATTTGAAATATTTTATTATGATATACATTATTTTATAATGTTAATAGTAATTTAGGTTTATTAAATATTGGAAAATTGGATTTAAATAATCCCAACTTGCTCAATTTGGCCGATAATAATCCCAACTCAGTTATTGGCCGATAATAATCCGAACTGGTCCACTTTTGGCCGATAATAGTCCGCCGTTAAAAATAGCTTAACGAAGTTAAGATTTTTTCCGAATTACAAACCAATGTTTTATGGATTTTGATCAGAACGAGGATACAAGTTGATTAATATAAAATTTACCTCGAAATACTGCCCCAAACGACGAAAACGGTGCTTCAATTCAGGTGTTTAAACTTCCAATCAACAAAAATCAAGTCGTTTGAAGCACCGTTTCGAGGTATGTTTTACATAAATCGAATCGTATCCTCGTTTTGATCAAAATCCATAAAACATCGGTTTGTAATTCGGAAAAAAGTTTAACTCCGTTAAGCTATTTTTAACGGCGGACTATTATCGGGAAAAGTGGATCAGTTCGGATTATTATCGGCCAATAACTGAGTTGAGATTATTATCAGCCAAATTGAGCAAGTTGGGATTATTTAAATCCAATTTCCCTTAAATATATATTCTTTAATGTAACTAATATACTTTAATAATGATTAATAAAGCTCTATTTTATTTACACACTATTAAGATTTATTTCATTCATACATTAAATTTATTAATTATTTAATGTAAAAATAATATTAGTTATAGGCTATGGCCACTGGGGCACAATTTCCCCCGTGCTTGTGGTCATGCTACTATTGGCTAACTTTTTGGCCAATAGTAACGAGGGTCAAGTAATCTATAAAACCTCCCATACCGGCAGTTATTGCAGAATACAAAATTTTAATCACTGTAAGTATAACTGATAAGTATTTAGGATTTTGGAAAGTATTTTTAAATATAACTGTATCACGAAAAGGTGATAAAAAGGAGAATGACTCACAAACTATGAGAAAAGATAATGGACTCACTTTGTAACTTTAGGGTTCAACTAAAAAGCCTACTGGTATAATGTTGGGTATAACTCATGAGCTATTTAATAAAATATATAATGCACTCGCGTTAAGTATAGTAACCCAATTCAACTTTATCCCTACGTCACGAGACAGAACCCCAATGGACTTAGTCAGACAGAGCCTTGACATGCGTTACGGGGCCCTAGGTCAATCGAACAGGGTATCGACTTAGTAATCAGGGTTAAAACACTTAAAACGGGACAGGGCTTTATTATTATTATTATGGGGTGAAAAATAAACAGTAGAATTCTAGAGAGAGATGAAGTGATAGCGCATGCAGAATGAATGAGTACTTCTCAAATGAATGAGATCCTATTTATAGAACTCGAAAATGGTTGGAGCTCTTACACGTATACAACGTGCAACACGTATTCAATTTCACATTAAATGAAATGTTATTATAATTTTTATTATTTTAATTTATATATTATAATTAATTCAGCTGCTTCACTTATTTGACGCTTATAACTTCTAAAATATGACTTTTATAAAACAATGAATATGTCATTAGAGCGAGAATATCTGTATCTACATTTTGAAACAAGTTTCATTAAAAATGGAGTAGGTTCAAATATAACGTATTTTTATAATTTAATTATTAAACGTTTCTTAGTCCCGTCTAGGTAGTTCATATTTCTAACAGTCAACTTACCCATAGTCTACCCGTTTAATAATATAAGTTTTTATATACTTTATTTTAATATAGAAAATAGAAATGTCACACATATATAAGCCAATTAATTAGTACAACATTCCAACCAAATATATATAAAATAGTTTTTAAAACTATATGGGTCGAATAGTTATATTAAAAATAAAACTAGTTACTAGTGGTTAATAAATTTAAACAACCTATGACTCTTATATGATAAAAAAATGGAAAGGTTACACCACCAAAGTCGATGACACAAGAGCGAAGCATGTCCTCTAGGGTTTGGATAGTACGTTCAGTCTGTTCATCCATTTGAGGATTAAAAGCCGTACTAAGATTCAAATGAGTACCCATAGCGGTTTGGAATGTTTGCCAAAGAGGTGAAGTGAAACGACCATCGCGATCAGAGATGATGTCAATGGGTATCACATGACGACATATGATTTCATCTGTGTAGACTCGAGCTAGTTTCTCAACTTTGAAATCCTCACGAATAGGAAGGAAATGAGCGGATTTTGTCAAGCAGTCGATAATTACCCAAATGCTATCATGACCAGAAGGTGTACGAGGAAGTTTTAGGAATGGCAATGGGTCAGGCTTGGGCCGGGTATTGGTAATCCCAGGTCCGTACCCGGTTTTAATTCTTTGTCCCATACCCGTCCCATTACCCGTCGGGTATTTTTTGGGTAATTACACATTGAGTATCGGGCATACCCGCGGGTATCGGGTATACCGGTAATTTCTTAAAATACCCGTTGGGACAAATGTGCAATTTTTACTTTGACGTTTATATAATTTACTATTTTAATGACTATAACAAATGAAAATATGATTAACAACTTACATATCATATTCAAACCACATATACTAAACTAAATTAAAACGATTACTTAATTAAGTACTTGTATCAGGACCACCTAATTGCATAAAACAACCACATAATAAAGGGTGATAGCTTCTATATCCAATATACATGCTCAAAAATAAGTTATATGTTTACTAAACATTTTCCATATACATATCCACATATGACTTTAGAGAAGGTAATAAGTACATGTACTAAGTTTATATATATGGAAATCTATAATATGATACTTTCTGGTATAAATCGGGTAGATGGGCCGGGTATCAGGCAGGTATCACTAAATCCCATACTGGTACCTATACCCGAATTTTTTATATTTTTAATCATGTACCCAGCCCATACCCATTGGGCTTCGGGTATACCCGGCCCGTATGTTTCGGGTTTCGGGTATACCCGTCAAGCTTGGACTTTTTTGCCATCCCTAGGAAGTTTGGTTATAAAGTCCATAGCAATGCTATCCCATTTCCAAAGTAGGATTTCTGGTTGTTCGAGTAAACCAGAAGGACACTGATGTTCAGCCTTGACTTTTGAGCAAGTGAGACATTTCGAAACATAAGTGGCAATGTCCTTCTTCATACCAGGCCACCAATAGGACGTACGAAAGTCATGGTACATCTTATCAGCACCGGGATGAATAGGGTATCAGGATTTGTGCACCTCGTTCATTATGAGTTCACGAAGATTGTCGCGATTTGGCACCCAAATGTGATCAAGATAGTATTGGAGTCCGTCTGATTTTATCACGAGTTGGTCTTCAGAAGCACCACGAACCTCTAGGAATAAGCTTCCCTCGTTGGCTGACGAATACTGAGCTTCACGAATGCAAGTATGAAAATCACTAATGATTTGAGAACATCGAATGCTACTAACACGAGATTTTCGACTGAGTGCATCGGCCACCACATTGCTTTGCAAGGATGGTAGTGAATTTCGCAGTCGTAGTCGTTAAGCAATTCCACCCAACGACATTGACGCATGTTTAGCTCTTTTTGGTTAAAGATGTGTTGTAGGCTCTTATGGTCGGTGAAGACCACACACTTTGTACCATACAGGAACTGTCGCCAAATCCTTAACGCAAAACCAACTACGCCAAGCTCGAGATCGTGGGTAGTATAGTTTTTCTCATGTATTTTTAGTTGTCTGGAAGCATATGCGATGACCTTGTCTTGTTGCATGAGAACACAACCAAGACCACGATTCGATGCATCGGAATATACGACGAAATCATCGTTTCCATCAGGAAGAGCAAGAACAGGAGCGTTGCAAAGCAAGTCCTTAAGAGTTTGAAAGGATTTCTCTTGCTCAGGACCCCAAGCAAAAGGTTTCTCTTTCTGAGTCAACATGGTGAGGGGAACGACGATTTTTTAAAAGTTCGAGGTGAATCGACGATAGTAACCCGCCAATCCTAGGAAAGAACGAATCTCAGATAGGGATTTAGGTGCGATCCAATTTTTCACTGCTTCGCTTTTGGAAGGGTCAACATGAATTCCTTTTTCACTCACAACGTGCCCAAGGAATTGGACTTCTTTGATCCAGAAGTCGCACTTGGAAAATTTAGCGTATAAGCGTTCACCACGTAGGAGTTCAAGAATGAGGCATAAATGACGTTCATGACCAGCTTGAGTTTTGGAATAAATGAGAATATCGACGATGAAGACGATTATAAAACGATCCAAGTAAGGTTTACAAACATGATTCATTAGATCCATAAAGACAGCAGGTGCGTTCGTCAAGCCAAAGGGCATAACCATGAAATCGTAGTGACCATAGCGAGTGCGAAATGCGGTTTTGGGATGTCCTCTTCGAGAACACGAAGTTGATGATTGCCAGATCGAAGATCGATCTTAGAAAAGCAGGTTACGCCTTGGAGTTGATCGAAAAGATCATCGATGCGAGGGAGAGAATAACAGTTTTTGACAGTGAGTTTGTTAAGCTCTCGATAATCGATACACATGCGAAACGAACCATCCTTCTTCTTGACGAAAAGCACGGGAGCACCCAAAGGTGAAGTACTTGGGCGTATGAAGCCTTTATCGAGGAGCTCTTGGAGTTGATTTGACAACTCTTGCATCTCAGATGGTGCAAGACGATAAGGTGCTTTAGCAACAGAAGTTGAACCAGGGATGAGATCAATATGAAAATCAACAGATTGAGATGGAGGAAGACCAGGTAGATCTTCAGGAAAGACGTCAGGGAAATCACGCACCACTGGAACATCACTTACGCTCTTTCCCTTGCCCTTTTCTTCCACAACGTGGGCTAAAAGGCAAAGTACTATTTACGCAAGTACTTGTTCGCTTGTGTGCATGACATAAGCTTCAGCCCTCTTGAAGGTCGGTCTCCATAGACGTGCAAAGTATAACTAGAAGGAAGGGGTAAACGAACGTATTTTTCGTGACAAGCGATTTCAGCATAATTTTTACGAAGCCAATCCATGCCTACTATGATATCGAAACTACACAATTGCATGGGTATAAGCTCGATAGGGAAAACGTGTTCATTAAGAGTGAGAACACAATCATGAAGAATAGAATCGACTGTGATAGATTTGCCATTGGCAACCTCGACTGTGAACGACTTGGGTAGCTTAGAGCGTATACAATTGAACATAGATTCAAATTCAACGGACACAAAGCTTTTGTTTGCACCAATATCAAATAGTATAGAAGCATAAAGATTCTTAACGAGAAACGTACCATTAACGACTTCATTGTTGTTTTGAGCCTGATTAGCGTTGATGTTGAATGCTTGTCCTCGTGGAGCTTGTTGCTGCTTTTGCTCTTGATTTAGTTGAGGACACTGTGGGCGAAGATGCATAGTATCACCACACTTGTAGCATACTCGTGCGTTGTTGGCTGGCTTAGTGTTTTGGGGAGCTTGCTGAACTAGGTTAGCTTGTGGTGTAGGGTTGTTGCGACAATAAGGGGTTGTGTGATAAAAACGGTTGCACATAGTGCAATGGCGACATGTAGAGTTGGCAGGGTGATGATAATGGCAAGTATTACACTTGGGATGAACCCCGGTGTATAGTTTCTTGGTGTTTTCTGGTGTAGCAGGGTTTGGGTTTGCAACAGGAACAATCGTGTTGCAGCTTGGGTTTTGAAACTTTCATTTTTTACCCTTGCTACCACTTGATTGTGCAGTGATTTGCTTGGCTGGTTTGGAGGGAGTAGGTGTTACGACTTGCTTATCACGAATACGATTGTTGTTTAGGCTAGCTACGAGGCGATAGATTGCCTCGATGTTGTCCAGTTTCGTTGCTTCAATGGTGTCACGCATGGCTGAGGGTAAGCCATGGATATACTTCCCGATCATGTGATCAGTAGTGGACACGAGGCGTGGTACGATAAAGCTAAGTTGTTTGAAACGGGTGGTGTAGGCAAGATTGTCATCACCAATTTGTTTAAGAGCCCAAAACTCTTCTTCGAGCTTCTACTGCTCGTGAGAAGGACAGAAATCGTCCATCATTAGTTGTTTGACTTCATCCCAAGGTAATGCATAAGCTTCTTTGTTAGAGCGGATGTTCCTTTCGTTGGTCCCCCATTCCAAGGCTCTGGCTTGGAAGACCCCAGCAGCGCTACGATTTTTGAGGTTTTCAGGACACTCGCTGTTGATGAAAGTGACCTCAATGCTATCGAACCATTCAAGCATCGCTGTCACCCCATCATTGCCAGTGAAAGGCTTAGGGTTTCAAGCTGAAAAATGCTTAAAGTTGAAAGAGACTGGCTTGGACTGGTCAACCTTTGAGTCAACAGAGGAGTGTAGGGTAGAAGTGGTGTTGATCTTACTGACGATCTCAGGAATAACACGTTCCATCTGTTTGGCCATAAATGTCATCATCTTCTTTTGCGAGTTGGTCTTAGACCTCTTGATTGAGTTTTATTGATGGCTCAAAGACATCTAAAGGTTCAAAACAAAGGAATAGATAAGACTTGATCATAATGTTTTAAAGAAATTTGTTTTTATGAATGCATCGTATAGCATACATTGTTCAAATAATGTCACAAAGCATAACATGAATTTCACATAGTGTAACATAGAAAATGAAAACATCATAAATTTAATTTGTTCAAGAGAGATTATTATTGTTTCAGATTGCGAGAATAGTGCAAATTGTGTCTCCAAACTTGAAACTAAATAACATACAAATGTAAAACACATTAAAATTGAAATAGCATAAAAGAGGTTTAACGTAAACATTGGATTGTCACGGAATGTAAGTTAGACTATTCCAAAGTAAATCAAAGTCCTTTCGAGTTAGGGAAACGTGCTTTGGCCTAATAGAAAAATACTCTCATCGAGAAGCGATTAACGGTATTTGTCCTTTCTGTTACTACACGTCCCTAGTCGATTGGGAAATCGAAACTTTGGCGAGATTGAAAATCAGAGAGTGGGACTAGTTATCAAGATGTGGGTTTCACCCTAGCTTGGTAACATCATACCCTACTGTGGTTTGGTACTTATCAAATGATAAGGGTCCACTAGAATATGAAGTGGAAATTTCCTTCAAGATATGGATATCACTCCTAACTTGAGGGTAAATTTCGTGCAAAATAACAAGTATAGTTGAATGAAAGTCATCACCAAATGTGGGAATCACCCCTATTTTGGTGAGTCATTTCGATTGTGTTATAAGAGTGTCTTCATCAAACCTCCAAGTGTGTATTTTGTTAGCCTTAGGAAAGGCATGTATATTAAAGAGCAAAGATAATAGATTAGAAGCAAGCAAGATAGAAGGCAAATAGTTTTAAATAACACATAGGGATAACCTTCCTAAACTATAGACTAGGTAAAAGCATTCCTACTTTTCCTAATTCCCTATAGTTATGGCTCTGATACCAATCTGTCACACCCCAACCGATGGCGGAAACATCAAAGTGAGACGAAAACAAATCGCTCAAAGCATCATAACACTAATTGTGACAATATAATTAAATCCAGATTTTATAACATACTAAATTGTCATACATGGTTCGAAACATAATCAAATTGTATCAAAACATAGAATAAAAAACACTGTTTATTTCTAAGGTGTGTTTCTAAGTCCACCCTAAACTTTGTTTCTTCACTAGCATCATCTTTTCAACCTGCATAGAATCAAAAACACTGTTTATTTCTAAGGTGTGTTTCTAAGTCCACCCTAAACTTTGTTTCTTCACTAGCATCATCTTTTCAACCTGCAACATGTATTAAAATAACGATCAACAAAAATGTTGGCGAGTATACAAGTTTGATACGTAGAATAATAAGAAAAAAATTGTTTAACGTGCTCATATCTGTGACAACCCGCACTAAACCAGGTATCCGTACAACTTAATTACTGATTAATTACTGCTTAATTACTGTGCTTGATTGAACTAGCTGATGAACTGCTACCTGCATACTGATACATGCACTTACTCGCATCATACTTTATTTGCTGTCACTACATTATTTACATGCTGAACCCTAGTGACAAACTTGATGCACAAAAAGCACAGTAGCACTAAACGGATACACAGTGAACATGCTGATATAACCAGCATCAGGCAAATACTGCCTCTAAGGCCTGTTAAGAGCCTCATTTATTTTGACTACACTGGTAGTGAGTGTAGGGATATAAGGGTTGCGTTACCGCGTCTCTAGGGATAAGATACATTGATTCGGATGTGCCAAGAACGTACTTTAAGTACCAAACACAGCACTTTAATAATTTAACCAGCTTCTAGCTGACTAGTAATGTGCCAGAAAATGAGAAAATAACACTAGACACTTTCTAAAGTGTTGGAAACAAGATGTGTCACTAAAAAAAAATAGCAATAACGACACTTTAAAGCTTTATTAAGCGCTTTAACGGATTACTATCCAACCGAACAACCGGACTATACCCGGAACACGAAAATATTAATATTTTCACTAACTATATTTTTTTCTGAGCCAGTTAGGGTCCCTGATTACCCTAACACCCGTCATAACGCGCTTTATACAACTAACGAGGTTAGACACTTAACCTACTTATTTAACTTAAACTAATCACCAACTATTTAGTTGGAATCGGTTAGGGAACCCCCCCCCCCCATTTGAAACCGTTCCCCACTAGGGGACATGTTTAGTACCATAAAGATTAAAATAATCCTACATGCTAAGTATCTAGCCTACACTTGAACCATGGGATAATACCCTTTTGTTTTGCTTATAAAACCTAAGACTAAACACACATGATAATTACTTCACATTTCCACCAACAAAACCCACTTTCTCTTGCCCTTCCCACTCACGGCCGAACATCAACCCACCCACCTCCACACTTTCAAGTGTTGATCTTTGCATTCCAACATCATACAAGCCTCACAAGTCGCGTATTAGGAGCTTTGGTGCAAGCGGAACACGAAGGACCTCCACCGTTAGCTTTTATCCACCTCTTTTTCGTCAAAGATCTTCCCTAGCCCCGAGCTAGAGGTATATAACTTAAATCTTGTTTTTAAGCTTATCTAAAGTGGTTAAAAGGACTTTCGTCGGATAAATATCGTAAACATGCGTTTTGAATCTTTAAAGTCTACTAAAACTATAAAAATGGAGGTTAATAGCACATGTCTTGTGTAAAAGTCGTAGGACTTGAAATTTGTGTTTATCTAGACCCGATCTATAATGTGGTAGCTCGAATCTTCGTTTAACCCGACTTTGTAAAATCATGTATCATCACATAAGCTTGTTTTTGAAAGGTACAAGGGTTAAAAGTGAAACACTACCACATTTTAGAGACATGAACTTGTGAAGAAATATTTTTCTTGTGTAAAAGTATTTTAACCGGTACAATGGTGTTTAAAACTAGCGGATCTATGTATCCGCAAGTGGTATTTTAGAAAGACCACACTTTAAAGAAATCACGTTTTTCTAAAGATGGATCTTACACCAATAAATATGATTTTATAAACCACAAGTGTGTAGACACTTGTGAAATGGAAAGATCCGACAAATAACTATTTTTTTTTTTTTGGAAAATGACTAGAGGTTGTAAAGACGAATTTCTTTAAACACGGGGTTTTTACAAGATTAAAGTTACTTTATATAAGGATCCATATATATAAAGGTGATTTACATTAAAGATGCGGAAAAACTACAAGTTCATGCGATTATGCAAATTTACATATTTATTGACTAGTTTGATGTGTCGGAAACTGTTTGATTGAATAAAGAAGTTGATTGATTTGATTATTAAAAGAAAATGATACGCTTGAAAGCGTGGCCACCTCCAGTTACAGAGGAAACTCTGGCGAAATTTTCTAAAAACCTAACACTTAGACTTTTTACACAACAAGTGCTAGAACTATTTTTGGGCATACTTTTGAAACATAAATTTCGCCAGTACTACATTTTACTAAATATTCGGAGATGGGATTTTCACAAAGATTAACGTGATAAATATTTGTCACAACACTGTTTATGATTATTTTGTGAAATACATAAATATTATTTTAGGGTAAAAATAATATTTACAAGCGTTAATGATTCCAAAACTTTGCGAACGCTTCCACAAACATATAAGTTACACCGGTAATTACATTACCACAAGATTGATAAAACGTAACTTACGCACATGTATTAAATCCCCCATCCTTGGGAAGGAAGATAACCACCAAGTATATACGACATGTAACACGAAATAGTTGTCTAACTATTTCCCGCAAACATAAACTGTAAAGCTAAAGCACGGCCGTCCGTCTAATAGAATTAGCACTTGTAGGTCGTTGCACAGCTTACTATATTGGAGACGCTTGATAGAGATACGCATTCACAGTGAGTTCATGTCCCCCTTTTCTCTAACTGTTTTCAGTTTTCTTAACTGCGGGGGTGAAATACATGTTACTTTGTTTACAAGTACTTTATACACGGTATGAATAACGTAAGGAGGTTTAGATCATGTGAATGGGTAGTTAGAACCCCGAGGGACTCGAGCGGTAGATCTATTTGGGTGTAGCGAGCCCAGCTCCCGGTCCAACAGAACAGGCCTCTCGGAGGACTAACAGAACGGATCCGGAGTGACTTGGTACCCAACGCAAAATCGGCTAGGGTTGTGTCTTACTTACTTGCATTTCACAACATGCTAATGGCCTTGCAAACCATTGGTGATCACAAGTCCTCTTACACTGCTACATACCAGGAAACTTTTATACTTACAAGTGTTTTACTTACTCACTTGCACATGAACTCGCTCAACATTATTGTTGATTTTTCAACTCACATGTATTTCAGGAAATTAAACGAGATCTGGCACGGTATGGAACGTTTTTCCGCTGCATTTGTCATGGAGTCATCAGGGTTTAGGGGATGTGTCTCTTTCCTGGACAAGACACAGTCCTTAAACCACGTTTATGTTATGTTTTAGTTTGTAATGTTGTTGAACAAGGTTATGGTTGTTGGTTAAAACAATGGTACTGTATTTTGTTTTCAAAACTTAATGGATGGCTTGCATGGTTTTTAAATTCATATAGCTTGTTATGATTAAGCTATGGTATTAAGAAGTCACACCAAAATATACCACGCTTCCGCAAAGCCAGGGTGTGACAGCTTGGTATCAGAGCTCTGATCATAGCGAACTAGGATTCTATCTCGAGTCTAGACTATGATCACTAGGGCTCTCACGAAAACATTTTTCTGCATACCACTTAAGTCCAGATCCACAACTTTTTACAAACAAATGTTGAGCACATTTTATTTATTAATCTAGACTCAGTCTGGGGAGGCTGAGGTAGGAGGCTAGTGGGACTAGAAGTGTTGACTAGTGGGACTAGAAGTGTTGGCTAGTGGGACTAGAAGTGTTGACTAGTGGGACTAGAAGTGTTGGCTAGTGGGACTAGAAGTGTTGGCTAGTGGGACTAGAAGTGTTGGCTAGTGGGACTAGAAGTGTTGACTAGTGGGACTAGAAGTGTTGGCTAGTGGGACTAGAAGTGTTGACTAGTGGGACTAGAAGTGTTGGCGAGTGGGACTAGAAGTGTTGGCTAGTGGGACTAGAAGGATAATTTGAATGTTACGTGGTGACTACATGTTTATATGACTACATGATTGATTACTATACGTATATGTGTTTGTGTTACAAACGTTATGCTTTCATCAAGTACTAGAAAGATGGGCACTACGAACCCCATGATCATAGTATCAGACGACATAGTTCAACAAAGCACGAGGTATACATTTCTGATACTACCGGCACAGACAATGACGACTTTCAGCCCTTTGTGCACTGCCTAAAGTCGTAGCAGAGCCTACTAATGGCTACCTTGTTGGGAATTTGCCCCTGCCGCTTATCTCGTTGTTGATATGCCCCCGACGTTGTCTCTGAAGACGATGTCGAACTACTAAGAGGAGGACCCACTTGAGGGCGAGGCCCTATTGCTGCTGGTATTAGACTACTGCATGCGGACGCTCCGTAGGGGAAACTCATGTCCATTCCCCTACCCCAGACTCATTTGAGTTTCTACATCCGCATCTTCGCACATACAGGGAATGCAGCACTACTTACACGACGCCAACCCTGATAGGGCATCATTAGCTGCACCGGATCCCGCACACAATTTTGGGTATGGTCGCGATATTGAGGACAATCCTGTTTTTCCGCCTGGTGTGATCCAGACCATGACATTGAGTTCATGCACTTAGACCAGCCCTTGGGGGATCCTGTAACCCCTGTGATTGTTGATCCAGCTGATTTTGAGATGGAGTTTTTGATTCGAAGCTAGCCGTGGCCCCTGAGCCAGGCGTTGCTCCTGACCCCGCATTGGAGCATGACCCTGTTCATGCCAATGCACCGGCTGTTGCTCCTTGATTGATCATCTGCTTGGATGAGAGAAGATTTGGGGTAACTGTGCAAGACAATTTATTATTACGGGGGCCCACGTAATAACGATTTGTAGTGCACAGGAATCCTGGTGGACTCTGCAGGTCAAGCGGATGATAACCAATGCAGTAGGAAATAACCTAAACACAAAAGACCTAGGCGATGTAGCCTTGAGTTCATTCTATTACAAGCAACAAGCCAAATTGACAAGCCTATGTGAAGGCTCAGGAATTTATTTCCCCACTTATACAGTGGGTATATTTGCGTGTGAAATGGGGTGATTACATGATGGCTTACGTTGCTATATATATACCCCATAGACAATTGAAACGTTGTCTAACCCGCTTCACACCATTTCGACAAAAAGGGAATGTCACCCAGACATGACACAAGCATCGGTACGATACTGAGGACAGAAGACGAGCTGCAAGAACGCATCTCACAGATAAATGCACGACATGAAGCCCTCCACTCTAAGTACAACGATGGCATTACTGGAGATAATCCTCCAACTGGCTGCACCTATAAACAGTTCCTGAACTGCAAGCCTTTGAACTTTGTCGGAACAGGAGGCACCATTGCATTTATTCGTTGGTCCGAAAAGACCGACTCCATTTTAAGGATGAGCAGCTGATCGCCAACTGAGTGTTACCTACCTCTCAGGGATATTTTTAGGTGGCACACTCTCCTAATGGAACCTCCAGGTTCAGACCCTTGACACAGACGCTACTTATACACTGAGCTGGGACGAGCTCAAGGAAACGATTGAGGAGAAATGTTGTTTTAGGACAGAAATTCAGAAACTTGACGTGGAGTCCTGAAATTTGGGGAAAGGACGAACCAGAGACTCCTGAACATGATCGGCGATCGCACGACTTGTCTAGGGTTGTCCCCTACTAAGTCATTAATGTAGTATAATAGAGTGGTGTACGTGTGAGCTTTTCATTGTGGTCTCGAATTGTGGCAATACAATCGAGGTGTTCTCATCACATGCGATGTTCAAGCTATTGTTTATGTCCTATAACATAAGATGTTATGTGATTGACTTAAGATGTTATGTGTTGGTATTATTGAATGCATACGTACGTTTCACTTGCTATAACCTAACCTATGCGAAACATCTTTTAGAAGATGCCGCCAAGACGCGAAATGCGCATGCCCACCTCTGAGGCAGAACTTAAAGAGATAATTGCTGCAGCTATAGCACAGCACGAGGCCCTACGCTCCGAACCAATCAAAGGTACCTCAGAAAATAACGGTTGTTCCTACGGGCACTTCCTCAACTACAAGCCTCCAACGTTCGACGGCACTGGGGGTGCCATAACTTTTGTAAAATGGATTGAAAGTATGGAATCCATCTTTCGAATGAGTGGCTGTACGCCAGAACAACAGGTCCCATATGTTTCTGAGTTGTTTCAAGATGGAGCTCGATTATGGTGGAATCTTCAGGTTCGAATAATGGGCCTAACTACAGCATACGCGTTAACTTGGGATGAGATGAAAGGAATGATGCATAAGAAGTATTGCCCCCACACGGAAACCCAGAAGTGGGAAGATGAATTTCGGAGCCTAATGAGGGAAGGTCCGAAGGTGTTGGAGTACGTGCAACGACTCCATGATCTGTCACAAATTGTTCCATACCTGGTAAAACCAGAACTGAAGAAATTGGAACAATTCATTTGGGAACTGGCGCCTCAAGTCTTGAGCTTGATGACAGCATCTACGCCACCAACAACCATTGTTGCAAGTAAGATGGGTTTGGCACTCGTTACGGAAGCAAATAGACTAGAAAAACTGGCAAACCCTGACAAGAAAACTCAGGTAGAGTCGTCTGGAAAGAACAAAAGGAAGCTTACCGAAGATACCCAAATGAACAACGATGAACAAAGATCTATTCGAGGTTGCTTTGACTGCGGGGACAAAGGGCATTTCAAGAAAGATTGCCCTAACAACAAACAGGCCAATGATAAGATTTACTTAGAAACCAAACCAAGATGTGCTGAGTGCAAGTGTCACCGTGATGGTGGATGTCAGAAGCCTTGGTACGGAAGGGAAGGACACAACAAGGAAGGTTGTGGGATGAAGAGTTCCATACAAGGAGAAAACAGTAACAACGCTCTAGGTGGAAATGGGAAAGGAAATGGCCGAATGATAGGATGCTACCATTGTAAGGAAGTTGGACATTTTAAGAGGGAATGCCTGAAGTTGAAACAAGACCGTGAGAGAAAATCCAACATCAGAGCTTGTGAGGCATGCCAGGATCCAGGTGTGATTTCTGGTACGTTCTCTAACAACCAAAACTTTTGCACCTATTTTGTTTGATGCTGGTGCCGGTTATGGCTTCGTGTCATTAGAATTTAAGAATATACTTGGTTTAACCGCTAGTAAGTTAGATATCCCCTACTCGATCGAATTAGCTAATGGAAAGTTAGTTGAAGCCAACGAAGTAATCAGAGGCTGTGTGATAGAACTGGGAGAACGTGAGTTTACTTTGGATCTACTAACAGTCGAATTGGGAAGCTTCGACGTGGTGGTAGGAATGGATTGGTTATCCGGAAACAAGGCTGAGATAGTATGTCACGAGAAAGCTGTTCGTATTCCAACTGATGATGGTGAAACAATTGTGGTTCACGGAGAGAAGCGTGACACACCGCTAAGATTTATCAGCTGCTTGAAAGCAAGGAAGTGTTTACAGAAAGGATGTGTTGCTTTTCTGGCACACATCGTAAACAAGAAGGCTGCCGAGCCAAGGATCGAAGACATCCCTGTTGTAAGGGAGTATCCCGAAGTCTTCCCAGAAGACTTACCCGGACTGCCACCTCAGAGGCAAGTGGAGTTTCACATTGACTTAGTTCCAGGCACCGCGCCGGTGGCTAAGGCACCGTACAGACTTGCTCCGTCTGAAATACAGGAATTGTCGACACAACTTCAAGAGTTGTTAGACAAGGGTTTTATCCGACCAAGCTTCTCGCCTTGGGGAGCTCCGGTCTTGTTTGTCAAGAAGAAGGATGGAAGTTTCCGCATGTGTATTGACTACAGAGAATTGAACAAGCTGACGATCAAGAACAGGTATCCCCTGCCTAGAATCGATGATCTGTTCGACCAACTTCAAGGTTCAAGCTGTTACTCTAAGATCAATCTTCGATCTGGATACCATCAACTAAGGATACAGGAGGAAAGTATCCCGAAAACAGCCTTCCGAACTCGTTATGGACACTACGAGTTCCTCGTTATGCCATTTGGTTTGACAAACGCACCTGCGGTATTCATGGATCTAATGAATAGAGTTTGCAAGCCATACTTAGACAAGTTCGTGATTGTATTCATCGACGACATCCTGAATTACTCAAAGACGAAGGCGGAACACGAACAACATCTTAGAACCATATTGGAGCTGCTAAAGAAGGAACAGCTGTACGCCAAATTCTCCAAGTGCGAGTTTTGGCTACGCGAAGTCCAGTTTCTTGGACATGTGGTTAATGGGGATGGAATTCATGTTGATCCCACAAAGATCGAGGCAATCAAGAATTGGGAGACGCCTACAACGCCAACCGAGATCCGACAATTCTTGGGCTTGGCTGGCTACTATCGAAGGTTCATCGAGGATTTCTCGAAGATCGCTCAACCTTTGACACTCCTCACGCAGAAGGACAAGACGTTTGATTGGGGAATCAAACAGGATGAAGCATTTCAGGTATTGAAGGATAAGCTTTGTAACGCGCCAATCTTAGCTCTACCAGAAGGCACTGATGACTTGGTGGTATACTGCGACGCATCGCGTCAGGGATTGGGTTGTGTGTTGATGCAACGCCAAAAGGTCATTGCTTACGCATCACGCCAACTGAAAGTGCACGAGAAGAACTATACCACCCATGATTTAGAGCTTGGCGCAGTGGTTTTCGCTTTAAAGATCTGGAGACACTACCTGTATGGTACGAAGTGCACAATCTTCACAGATCACAAGAGCCTACAACACATATTCAACCAGAAGGAGTTGAATATGAGACAAAGACGATGGGTTGAGTTGCTAAACGACTACGACTGCGAGATAAAGTATCACCCAGGGAAGGCGAACGTAGTTGCCGATGCCCTAAGTCGTAAAGAAAGAATCAAGCCCATAAGGGTTAGAGCCTTGGAAATGATCATACGAACCGATCTTTCCTCGCGCATTCGTGCCGCACAAAAAGGAAGCTCTCAAGGAGGGAAACCTTGAGGAAGAATATCTCCGTGGAATGGAGAAGCTTTTGGTACCCAACGAGGAAGGGACATTATGTTTTGAGAAAAGGATTTGGGTTCCTCTGTTTGGTGGATTAAGGGAAGTTATTTTCGACGAAGCGCACAAGTCACGGTACTCTATCCACCCTGAATCGGATAAGATGTACCAGGATCTCAAAGATTACTAATGGTGGCCTAGGATGAAAGGCGACGTTGCTGTTTACGTGAACAAATGTTTAACGTGCGCTAAGGTCAAGGCGGAATACCAGAAGCCTTCGGGACTTCTGCAACAACCCGAGATTCCCAAGTGGAAATGGGAACAAATCTCAATGGATTTTGTACAAAACTGCCACGAACGCCAAAAGGCCACGATATGAGTTGGGTGATTGTTGACCGCCTAACAAAGTCCGCACACTTTCTGCCAATCAAGGAGAAAGACAGTACTAGCAAACTTGCGGAAATTTACTTGAGAGAGAACGTAGCACGTCATGGAGTACCCCTCTCGATCATCTCTGATAGAGACGTAAGGTTTGTGTCGAGGATATGGCAATCTTTCCAAGAATCTTTTGGCTCACAATTGAATCTGAGCACTGCGTTCCATCCGCAAACTGACGGCCAGAGCGAGCGAACGATACAAACTTTAGAAGACATGCTGAGGGCATGTGTTATGGATTTAGGCGGTAGCTGGGATAAACACTTACCTTTGGTCGAATTTTCATACAACAACAGCTACCACACCAGTATTGGTGTCGCGCCATTTGAGGCCCTATACGGACGCAAGTGCCGATCACCACTATGTTGGTCTGACGCAGGTGATAGGCAGCTTGCTGGTCCCGAGATCGTCCAAGAGACGACAGACAAGATCGCGCAAATTCTTAAACACATCGAAGCCGCTCGCCACAGACAAAAGGCCTACGCGGATCCAAACCGGAAGCATGTGGACTTCCAAGTCGGGAAATGGTGTTGTTAAAGGTTTCACCCTGGAAAGGGGTAGCACGCTTTGGAAAGCGTGGGAAATTAAATCCGCGCTACATTGGTCCCTTCAGAATTCTGGAGAGAATTGGGACGGTAGCATACAAGTTGGACCTACCTGCTGAACTGAATGGTGTTCACGATACATTTCATGTATCCAATTTAAAGAAAAGTCCAACTCAAATTGACGTTGCCATTCCTATCGACGAGATACATATTGACGACACGCTCCACTTTGTTGAAGAACCTGTTGAGGTCACGGATTGGAAAGTTAACAAGACCCGCCGGAGCAGTGTCAAACTCGTCAAAGTACGTTGGAATGCCAGACATGGTCCTGAATTTACCTGGGAACGTGAGGACCGGATGAAAGAGAAATACCCCCACTTATTTCCTAAGAACCCTGCTTCTACAAGCAGAACTTAAATTTCGGGACGAAATTTATTTAACGGGGGAAGAATGTGACAACCCGCACTAAACCAGGTATCCGTACAACTTAATTACTGATTAATTACTGCTTAATTACTGTGCTTGATTGAACTAGCTGATGAACTGCTACCTGCATACTGATACATGCACTTACTCGCATCATACTTTATTTGCTGTCACTACATTATTTACATGCTGAACCCTAGTGACAAACTTGATGCACAAAAAGCACAGTAGCACTAAACGGATACACAGTGAACATGCTGATATAACCAGCATCAGGCAAATACTGCCTCTAAGGCCTGTTAAGAGCCTCATTTATTTTGACTACACTGGTAGTGAGTGTAGGGATATAAGGGTTGCGTTACCGCGTCTCTAGGGATAAGATACATTGATTCGGATGTGCCAAGAACGTACTTTAAGTACCAAACACAGTACTTTAATAATTTAACCAGCTTCTAGCTGACTAGTAATGTGCCAGAAAATGAGAAAATAACACTAGACACTTTCTAAAGTGTTGGAAACAAGATGTGTCACTAAAAAAAAATAGCAATAACGACACTTTAAAGCTTTATTAAGCGCTTTAACGGATTACTATCCAACCGAACAACCGGACTATACCCGGAACACGAAAATATTAATATTTTCACTAACTATATTTTTTTCTGAGCCAGTTAGGGTCCCTGATTACCCTAACACCCGTCATAACGCGCTTTATACAACTAACGAGGTTAGACACTTAACCTACTTATTTAACTTAAACTAATCACCAACTATTTAGTTGGAATCGGTTAGGGAACCCCCCCCCCCATTTGAAACCGTTCCCCACTAGGGGACATGTTTAGTACCATAAAGATTAAAATAACCCTACATGCTAAGTATCTAGCCTACACTTGAACCATGGGATAATACCCTTTTGTTTTGCTTATAAAACCTAAGACTAAACACACATGATAATTACTTCACATTTCCACCAACAAAACCCACTTTCTCTTGCCCTTCCCACTCACGGCCGAACATCAACCCACCCACCTCCACACTTTCAAGTGTTGATCTTTGCATTCCAACATCATACAAGCCTCACAAGTCGCGTATTAGGAGCTTTGGTGCAAGCGGAACACGAAGGACCTCCACCGTTAGCTTTTATCCACCTCTTTTTCGTCAAAGATCTTCCCTAGCCCCGAGCTAGAGGTATATAACTTAAATCTTGTTTTTAAGCTTATCTAAAGTGGTTAAAAGGACTTTCGTCGGATAAATATCGTAAACATGCGTTTTGAATCTTTAAAGTCTACTAAAACTATAAAAATGGAGGTTAATAGCACATGTCTTGTGTAAAAGTCGTAGGACTTGAAATTTGTGTTTATCTAGACCCGATCTATAATGTGGTAGCTCGAATCTTCGTTTAACCCGACTTTGTAAAATCATGTATCATCACATAAGCTTGTTTTTGAAAGGTACAAGGGTTAAAAGTGAAACACTACCACATTTTAGAGACATGAACTTGTGAAGAAATATTTTTCTTGTGTAAAAGTATTTTAACCGGTACAATGGTGTTTAAAACTAGCGGATCTATGTATCCGCAAGTGGTATTTTAGAAAGACCACACTTTAAAGAAATCACGTTTTTCTAAAGATGGATCTTACACCAATAAATATGATTTTATAAACCACAAGTGTGTAGACACTTGTGAAATGGAAAGATCCGACAAATAACTATTTTTTTTTTTTTTGGAAAATGACTAGAGGTTGTAAAGACGAATTTCTTTAAACACGGGGTTTTTACAAGATTAAAGTTACTTTATATAAGGATCCATATATATAAAGGTGATTTACATTAAAGATGCGGAAAAACTACAAGTTCATGCGATTATGCAAATTTACATATTTATTGACTAGTTTGATGTGTCGGAAACTGTTTGATTGAATAAAGAAGTTGATTGATTTGATTATTAAAAGAAAATGATACGCTTGAAAGCGTGGCCACCTCCAGTTACAGAGGAAACTCTGGCGAAATTTTCTAAAAACCTAACACTTAGACTTTTTACACAACAAGTGCTAGAACTATTTTTGGGCATACTTTTGAAACATAAATTTCGCCAGTACTACATTTTACTAAATATTCGGAGATGGGATTTTCACAAAGATTAACGTGATAAATATTTGTCACAACACTGTTTATGATTATTTTGTGAAATACATAAATATTATTTTAGGGTAAAAATAATATTTACAAGCGTTAATGATTCCAAAACTTTGCGAACGCTTCCACAAACATATAAGTTACACCGGTAATTACATTACCACAAGATTGATAAAACGTAACTTACGCACATGTATTAAATCCCCCATCCTTGGGAAGGAAGATAACCACCAAGTATATACGACATGTAACACGAAATAGTTGTCTAACTATTTCCCGCAAACATAAACTGTAAAGCTAAAGCACGGCCGTCCGTCTAATAGAATTAGCACTTGTAGGTCGTTGCACAGCTTACTATATTGGAGACGCTTGATAGAGATACGCATTCACAGTGAGTTCATGTCCCCCTTTTCTCTAACTGTTTTCAGTTTTCTTAACTGCGGGGGTGAAATACATGTTACTTTGTTTACAAGTACTTTATACACGGTATGAATAACGTAAGGAGGTTTAGATCATGTGAATGGGTAGTTAGAACCCCGAGGGACTCGAGCGGTAGATCTATTTGGGTGTAGCGAGCCCAGCTCCCGGTCCAACAGAACAGGCCTCTCGGAGGACTAACAGAACGGATCCGGAGTGACTTGGTACCCAACGCAAAATCGGCTAGGGTTGTGTCTTACTTACTTGCATTTCACAACATGCTAATGGCCTTGCAAACCATTGGTGATCACAAGTCCTCTTACACTGCTACATACCAGGAAACTTTTATACTTACAAGTGTTTTACTTACTCACTTGCACATGAACTCGCTCAACATTATTGTTGATTTTTCAACTCACATGTATTTCAGGAAATTAAACGAGATCTGGCACGGTATGGAACGTTTTTCCGCTGCATTTGTCATGGAGTCATCAGGGTTTAGGGGATGTGTCTCTTTCCTGGACAAGACACAGTCCTTAAACCACGTTTATGTTATGTTTTAGTTTGTAATGTTGTTGAACAAGGTTATGGTTGTTGGTTAAAACAATGGTACTGTATTTTGTTTTCAAAACTTAATGGATGGCTTGCATGGTTTTTAAATTCATATAGCTTATTATGATTAAGCTATGGTATTAAGAAGTCACACCAAAATATACCACGCTTCCGCAAAGCCAGGGTGTGACAATATCCAACATGAATAACACATACAAGTTACTAATATGCTGAACTAGTGTAAACTATATGTCAAACCCAAGTTTCCAACGCCATCTTGACTTCCCAACATCATCGAAACGAAGGGGGTTAACATGTTTTACTTAACAATAGCCCAAGACTCAAGGGCGGTTCGTTGATCCTATAGCGTTGTAATTGTTAAGGTAGGCTAGCAAAGTTAATAAGTATATAGACACAAATGTATACATAGCATTGAGATTAACAAGTATCACATGTTTTCATGTTTAAATGTGGATAGAGTATGATTTTGTGTAAACAAGTCTCAAAGTGTTTAAAACAAAAATGGGATTGAGTATACTCACAGTTTTGCGTAGGAATTACGAAAATGGGATTGAGTATGCTCACAGTCAAGCTGAAATGGTTACACGAGAATATAAGTATATTGATGTGAAAGAGTGTTGGATCAGATCATAAAATACGAAATTAAAACGAGTTAAAGTGTTTAACAGTCCATTCGTACGGATGGACATAGTCCATTCGTGTGGATGGGCTTTCTGTTGAAACAGGAATTATAACAGTCCATTCGTACGGATGGACATAGTCTATTCGTACGGATGGGTTTCTGTTGGAACGGATCGACTGATGAATGCGTGATATGAACTGATTCGACTTGTAAAATATTAAGGTAAATGATTTAAACAGTAAAATGAAATGTTCGGGTGTTAAACCAGAGGTAGAACAGAAGATAAAATGATCCGTTGTATAGCCCGTTCGTACGGATGGACATAGTCTGTTCGTACGGATGGACATAGTCCGTTCATAAGGATGGGGACTGTTAATGTTGTGAAACGTTTTAGTTTTAACTGATTTGGTTAAAAATGTTGAAGTATTTGTTTAATTTGATTAAATCGGTAAATAAAATCGGTTAAATAGTGGCAAACAAGTGCGAGAACAGATCTGAGATCAAAGCAGAATATGTAACAAGGGGTCCATTCGTACGGATGGACATAGTCCATTCGTACGAATCGGCTTTTCTTGATGAAATCTTTGTTTGATCTGTTAAACGGATCATTTCTTGATGGGAATTAACCCTAATGCAGGCCCTTAACTATGGAATGAGTTGAGGGTCTGCCAGGTTCTAGATTCTATCATGATCGTGTAATAATCGAAGAGAAAACCATGATTAAGTTGTAAGATGTTATAATTTCTTATGAACTTTGATCCAATCTCGTATAAGTGATGTGTGACATCTGTGCTTGTGTAATCATTTTTACGAACTCTGAACAATACAATATTAATAAAACAATGAGTTTTGATCCCAATGTTTGTCATTTATGTTTAATTTTATGCACATGTTGGTTTTTGATCGATTTTAAACTCTATATTGCTTTCTGGGAAGTTATACGCAAACTGATGCGTAAACACGATCAGTTTAACAGGACAAACACTCCAGAAAAGCAACATAAACTTAACATACCTTAAATAACCTTTACATAACTTAGAAATAAGTTTTAAAGGCTTTGGTATGGCAAAAATAAGTTTATTCGCTCACAGGGACTATTTGCGTCAACTTGCAAAAGTCTGCCTTTTCAAAAGGCAACATACAGTCTGGAACTTGATCATAAGTTAAACATACCATATATAACCTAAACATGGCTTAGAAATAAGCTTTGATGGGTTCGGTGTGCGAAAACATGCTTATATGATCTTACAGGGGCTAAAAGTGTCAAAAACAGCGTAAGTTTACATTTTCGGGCATATCTTACGTTCTGACCTCATCTGGACATCCAAAATTTTTGTACACACTAAAATATTTTTATTTTAGTGATCGGCATGCAAAAATTCCATTCGTCGCTTAATTTGGTTCGTTTTCGCGTCCGTTTGAGTTTCGTCGTAATTCAACGAACAACGCGACCGTACGACCAAACGAGCCGACATCCGAGAGTTTCCCGAGCACATTTTGAGTCCTCTAAACTTTATTGACCTTGTTAAGCCTTGAAAATGGCTTAACGGGGGTCAAAAGAGCCTGAAATGAGCTTAAACCAAGTGCAGGGACCTAAACTTTAATTATATCAAACTTTGCTGAACTGGGGAACCCATACGGGCCGCGTAAGCCCACCCCACATACTTACGCAGGCCGCCTGACTAGCCCAGCGACCAGAAATGTGTTTTCAGCAACAGTTTGCTAATTCAGGGGCTGTTTGTGCAATTTCTTGGTGTGTTAAGCAAGTTTAAGTGTTCTCCAAGGTCCCTAATCAGTTCCTAACATATGTATGGCTATGATTTAATCCTTGATGGCCACACAAACACATGGATTGATCTTGTTAATCCACAATAAGTATAAATAGCCATCACATTCACTTGTTTCTTTGCTCATTTCCTTCTCTTCTCTTCTCTAATCTGAATTGGGAGCTCTCTCATCTGATTGGGAGCTTACTCTTTGTAGAAAAGATAGCAAGGACCTTTAGTGAGCATTCTTTCATTCTTTTCTTTATGTTAGTGCAGAAAGTCAAACAGTTTGGCCAACAGTTTGACTTTCGGTTTTGACCATCAATTGGTCAAGTCAAAGTTCTTTGCATTGTGATTGTAATCACAATGGTTATAATCCTTAGTGATTATACCTACTGATTACCACGTTAACTAGGTGTAGTGACGAGTCAAAGTTTCGGTCAAAATGCGTTTTAGCACGCATTTTGTAACGAAGCTACTTTTAGGTATCAATACACCTTGTTTTGATACCAAATCAGTTTTATAAATTAGTTAAACATGTTTTGACATGTTTAACTCGTCACTATTAGTTTAGTGCTTGTTTAGGGTCGTAAGTTAAGCGGTCTAAACAACCGCTTAGACTTTCGAACCCAACCCGTTTGGTCGATCATTAGGATCCGACCAAGCTTGATTAGTGATTATAGTTGCATAGGGAATAACCACTGAGGTTATACCTTATGATCACCTAGGATTGGTTAGTCATTTGTTAGTTAGCTTATATGCCCATAGGAAATGACCAAAACGCCCTTTTGAAACATAAATCCGTATTTTTCATATGTGAACATATTTTTGACATCTAAACTGATGTAGTAACATGTTTAGGGATAATTGGGCATGTAAGACTTGACATAACACATAGTTAACCATCCGAACGTAGTTTCGCGCAAACGACGCATTATAGTAGTTTATACAACCATAATGGGTCGAAACGGGTCAAAAGCACTTAGGTAGACTTTCAAATCAGAATATAGGGACTATTAAATCATACCATATGAGTTCAAATACTCATTTGATTTATAGAACCTCATTCTATCCTATCTCCCGATTTAGGATCCATTTATTAACATAGTTACCTATACTAGGTCCCTTGTTGATTCCGTGATACTTGGAGCTTAAATTAGTCTTATTCCCAAGACTAATAAGCAATCCCAAGTGAGTACATAGTTCCCCTCTTTTACCGCTTTCAAATATTTTGGGTGATTCACATGTACATATGTGTTACTTTCGTGCATTTCATGTTTTTATGACATAAACATGCTAGTTTCACCTAGTACATATCTAGTACATGCTTTGATTATGTTTTGCTATGTATGTTAAGCATGCTAGCACATTGATTTATTTCACATTTGTTACATATGTTTACTTAGCATATGTACACATTGTTTTACATGACATTTCTACTAGGCATGTTTACTTAGCATTCCTAGTACATGGTTTTCATAGCATGCTTACATTGGTTATGACATTTGGTATGTTTAATCGGAACAATAATACATTCATTAACATTAGCTACGCCGCTCGGTAGTATGTAATGGTACCATAGGACTTGACAACTCCCGTTTCCGACTTCCTAGGTTTGTTTGGAAGTTGCGAATGACAGAATCCGATATACATAACTTAGATAAACCTTTAATTTGTTTAAAGGTTTGTCACCACAGTCGCAAGGCTTGAATGTATGCGATTAACATTACTGAATAAATGTTTGTAATCATAAAGCATTGATTTCTACAAAACATAACATTTGATTTAAACTTAGGTTTATTCAAAAACATTGTTTTGTACACTTTCCTACGGGGTGGAGTAAGTTCTTTTTATTCACTGTACATGACATTTGTTTCACATTGGCATTATCACATAGTTTGAGTAGATACTTACTACTTGCTATGCATTACATTTTATTATACATGATACATTTTACACATGACATTGAACATGGTTAATACATATACATTTTGACATAAAACATGACACCTTGGTTAGTTATTGGTAAGTGACTTATGTAACGGGGCTATGTGTTATATGATAAAAGCATGGTGGATACACCGCTAGTACTTCCTATATATAAGTGCTTTTATTATATTATACATTGTTGCGTTATCTAAACCACTTGGGCAAAACATGAAACATTTTATACAAAAACATGACATTATTTTACAAGGTACACATTTTATGCAAATTCACTTTTACTTGGTTATTCATTTAACCATGCAGTGTTCTTTCATCATCATTGATTTTCATATCGATTTTCATATGATTTCATAAAACATTTTACAAGGTTCATGACTACATTTTATTAAACACTTTTTAAAACCACAAGTCATGAATCCTGCATAAACAAAACCTATGTATCTCACAGGCATTTTTATGCTGACGTACCTATTTTTACATGTGTTTCAGGTGCTAATGCATGATGATGTTTATGCTTCACTTAGGCGGACTCGGGCCTTAGTGACTTAAAAGATCGTTAATTATGTTATTTTAGTTTGAACTCAAAGACAATGTAAACTTTAATTTCAATAATACATAACTTTAATTACCATGGTTGTTGAAACAATAATTCTGTCGCATCACTCCCCGACGTTTCCGCCACGGTTGGTTGTTTTAACGCGGTCGGGGTGTGACAGAAGAGTTGGTATCAGAGCCAATGGTTATAGCGAATTAGGTTATTAGTAATGCTTTGACCTAGACTATAACTTTCTAGGACCCTAACAGAAGTTTTCTTGTGTTTAGATCTTAAAACAATACACGTCACCTATCCTTAGGTGATTAACATGAACACAATTTTCCGAGTCGATTTTTGAAATCAATCATCTATCCTTAGATGATTTCTTTTGGTCGTATGCCTTCCAAATTTTCAAAATCTCGTCAAAGTTTGGGTCTAAATAATGTGAACACGTGAACCCTGAGTTTTCTGTCTAAGGCTACAGTGTTCGTACAAATCCGCAGTATCGGACCAGTCACTCTTACCTGGGAACTCTTGGGGTGAGTGTTCACTTATAGGCGAGCATGTCTTCGGCGATACATTATTATGACCTATTTACTTTAATTTGTCACTGTGTGTCGTTTGTTTGCTTTGTGGTAACAAACAAATGACCACCATCTTTACATTTCGTTGATTTTTATGGTATCTCGTTTTCTTTCATCGTACCATCTCACTCGTTTTCTCTCATGTTTCCTCTTTTAGAATGCCTCCTCGACGTAACGTTTAGCAACCTGATGCCGAACTGGCGGCTATTATAGTACAACAGATGGCTGCTGTACTACCTAATCTCATCACTCAAATAAACCAAGCCAACAATAACAATAATGCACCTGCTCCGTGCAATTTCAAAAGTTTTAACTCGGCTAAACCACTCAAGTTTAGTGGTTCCGAAGGAACAACTGGGCTCCTACAATGGTTTGAGAGTCTTGAGAGCACCTTTCGCCATGTTCAGTGTCCAAATAATCGTAAGGTCGTGTTTGCTTCAAGTGTATTCCAAAAGAGGGCTCTCACATGGTGGAATGGGATAATGAGAGACCGAGGTGCTGATGTTGCTTTGGGTCAGACATGGGAGGAACTTAGAGCTCTCATGATGAGAGAGTTTTGTCCTCGTCACGAGCAGAGGGCACTTGAGAATGAGTTCCATGATCTGAAGCAAGACAGTGGTGAACACCATGCGTACACTGATAGATACGAGGAGTTAAGCTTGCTCTGTCCTACAATGGTCACGCCTTTGGATAAGGCTATCGAGAAATACATAGACGGTTTGCCAGATCCTGTCCAGGATATTGTCACTGGCAGCAACCCTACTACCGTCCGTCAGGCCATTGAGCTAGCTGCAACCCTTACTGAATCGCAAGTCAAAAAGGGTAAACTCCACAGAAAGGGTGATAAGAAGTAGAAACAGTCTGATAGCACCAGTGAGAAAAAGGGCAAGAAGGTTGCTGAGTCTTCAAAGAAATCTAGGAAGCGTAAGGCTTCCAAGAATTTCGCCGTTACTGCTCAGGCAAACCAGGCTGCTCCTAATCAGGCTGCACAACCAGCCGCCAAGAGGCAGTATGCTGGTAACGCACCTCTGTGCAACAGATGTAATAGCCATCACCAACCACAAGTGCAATGTCGTATCTGCACAAACTGTGGTAAATCTGGTCATCTTGCAAATACATGCCATTTTGCTCCTAACCAAAATCAGCCTGCTCAAAACCAAGCGGTGCAAAACCATGCACAAAACCCTGCCCAGAATCCTGCATGACCTCACTATCCCCCGAGTTCATGTTTCAACTGTGGGGATCTGACCCACTACAGGAACAATTGCCCGAGGTTGGCAAATGCAAATCAGGCACCGGCTCGTGGTAGAGCTTTCAATCTTAATGCAAATGAGGCACGCGCTGATAACGAAGTGGTGAACGGTACATTCCTTGTGAATAACCATCCTGCTTCTGTTCTATTTGATTCGGGTGCCGATAAGAGTTTTGTGTCCTTAGCATTTGAGCCTTTGCTTTCGATAACTAGAACAAAACTAGGAAAGCCCTTGACAGTAGAAGTAGCTAGTGGTGAACCTGTTGTACTCGATTCCGTTCTTCGAAATTGCCAGTTGAACCTTAATAACCATCTTTTCCCTATCGATCTCACACCGATGCAACTCGGGAGCTTTGATGTTATAGTAGGAATGGATTGGTTATCCAAGTACCATGCTGAGGTGGTATGTTTTGAGAAGTTGGTCCGTATACCGCTTTCGACTGGCGAGATCTTATAAGTTCGTGGGGAGAAACCCGTTAAACTCATGTCTTATACCCAAGCCCCAAAATACCTATGAAATAAATATGTTGCTTTCTTGGCACATGTCGTAGAGGAAAAAGGCAAGGGTAAGACTATCCAAGATCCTTGTTGTTCGGGATTATCCAGAGGTATTTCCTGAGGAATTACCTGGTTTACCCCCTGTACGCCAAGTTGAGTTTCGCATTGATCTTGTGCCTGGCGCAAATCCTATTGCTAAATCACCTTACCGTCTTGCACCGTCTGAGATGCAAGAGTTGTCTAAGCAGCTTCAAGAGCTTTCTGACAAAGGATTCATCCGCCCGAGCTTTTCCCCTTGGGGCGCTCCTGTCCTATTCGTGAAAAAGAAAGATGGATCTTTCAAGATGTGTATCGATTACCGTGAGCTTAACAAGCTTACCATCAAGAATCAATATTCCCTACCTCGCATTGATGATCTTTTTGATCAGCTACAGAGTGCTACTTGCTTTTCAAAGATAGATCTACGTTCTGGGTATCATCAACTTCGAGTTCTCGAAGAAGATATTCCCAAGACAGCTTTTCGTACACGATATGGACATTATGAGTTTACTGTTATGCCTTTCGGCTTAACAAATGCTACTGCTGTTTTCATGGACTTGATGAATAGGGTTTGTAAGCCTTATTTGGATAAGTTCATCATTGTTTTCATTGATGACATTTTGATCTATTCTAAGACTCGAGCTGATCATGAGCAACATCTTCGTCTTACAATGGAGCTCCTAAAGAAAGAACAGCTTTTCGCCAAATTCTCCAAGTGTGAATTTTGGCTTAGAGAAGTAAAATTTTTGGGACACATCGTCAACGAACAAGGTATTCATGTAGATCCCGCCAAAATCAGTGCGATTAAGGATTGGGATACTCCTACTACTCCTACCGAGGTTCGTTCATTTCTTGGTCTCGCGGGTTATTACCGCCGTTTCATTGAAAACTTCTCCAAGATTGCGGTTCCACTCACTGCTTTAACTCAGAAGAATAAACCTTTTTGAGTGGGGATCCAAGCAGGAAGAAGCTTTCCAGACCTTGAAATAAAAACTTTGTGATGCACCTATTCTATCGTTGCCCGAGGGAAACAACGATTTCGCCGTGTACTGTGATGCATCCAACTTAGGCCTTGGCTGCGTTCTTATGCAAAGAAAAAAAGTCATAGCTTAAGCATCGAGACAGCTAAAGATACACGAGAAAAACTACACGACTCATGATCTTGAGTTAGGTGCAGTAGTTTTCGCTCTTAAAATCTGGAGACACTACTTTTATGGTACAAAGTGTGTGGTGTTTACTGACCACAAGAGTCTCCAGCACATCTTCAATCAGAAAGAACTTAACATGAGGCAACGACGTTGGGTTGAACTTCTAAGCGACTACGATTGCGAAATTCGCTACCATCCTGGTAAGGCGAATGTTGTGGCTAACGCATTAAGTCGTAAGGAACGTGTCAAGCTTCATTGTGTCCAAGTTCGATCTGACATTCAAACCTGCATTTCTCAGGCTCAACATACTTGTGTTACACAAGACTTGATGGGTAAGGAATTACCATGTCATACTAAACCTGAGCTTGAACTGAGAGACTTTGGGATATTCTATTTCATGGGCCATTTGTGGGTCCCAAGTATAGACGATCTTCGCACCTTGCTTATGGATGAAGCTCATAAGTCTCGTTATTCTATTCATCCTGGTGCGGATAAAATGTATAAGGATCTTCGAACCCAGTATTGGTGGCCGGGTATGAAGAAAGACATTGCCTTATATGTTTCAAAATGCCTTACTTGTCTTAAGGTTAAGGCAGAACATCAACATCCCTCTGGATTATTGGAGCAACCAGAGATTCCGGTTTGGAAATGGGAAAACATTTCTATGGATCTCATTACCAAGTTACCGTGCACTAAAAGAGGTCATGATGCCATTTGGGTAGTCGTTGATCGTCTAACAAAGTCAGCACATTTCTTGCCAATCCGTGAGGATCTATCTGCTGACAAGCTTGCCAAATTATATGTTGATGAGATTGTATCTCGACATGGCATTCCTGTGAACATCATATCCGACAGAGATGCTCGATTCTCGTCTTGCTTTTGGAGAACCATGCAATCTGCCATGGGAACGCAACTTAATTTGAGCACAGCATATCATCCGCAAACAGATGGCCAATCTGAGAGAACAATCCAGACACTAGAGGATATGCTTAGAGCATGTGTGATTGATTTTGGTTGTAGTTGGGATTCGCATCTACCGTTGATCGAATTCTCCTACAACAACAGTTATCACACGAGCATCAATATGGCTCCTTTTGAAGCTTTATACGGTCGAAAGTGTCGTTCACCGGTCTGCTGGAACGAGATAGGTGAAGCTCAGCTTACTGGACTTGAATTCATTCTAGAGACTACAGATAAGGTCAAGAAGATTCGCGATAACCTACAGACAGCTAGAAGCCGTCAAAAGAGTCACGCGGATCAACGACGCAAGCCCTTGGAATTTCAAGTCGGTGATCGCGTCCTACTCAAGGTATCCCCTTGGAAAGGTGTGATCCGATTTGGAAAGAAAGGAAAACTTGCACCACGTTATGTTGGACCGTTCAAGATCGTTGAAAGAATCGGAAAAGTAGCCTAGAGACTTGAGCTACCTCCAGAGCATGGAAATGTTCATCCAACTTTTCACGTGTCCAATTTGCGAAAGTGTTTAGCTGACGCTGATCTTCACATTCCTCTTGACGAAATCCAAATCGATGAAACGATGCACTTTGTCAAGAAACCTGTGGAGATAGTGGACCATACATTCAAACAGTTGAAGAACAAACGGATTCGTTTAGTCAAGGTTCGCTGGGAATCCATACATGGCCCAGAGTTTACTTGGGAACGTGAGGACCAGATGAAGACGAAATATCCGCATTTGTTCTCACAAGTTTCCTCTAAATAAATTTCGGGACGAAATTTCCTGAAGTAGGGGAGACTGTGACATCGGTGCTTGTGTAATCATTTTTACGAACTCTGAACAATACAATATTAATAAAACAATGAGTTTTGATCCCAATGTTTGTCATTTATGTTTAATTTTATGCACATGTTGGTTTTTGATCGATTTTAAACTCTATATTGCTTTCTGGGAAGTTATACGCAAACTGATGCATAAACACGATCAGTTTAACACGACAAACACTCCAGAACAGCAACATAAACTTAACATACCTTAAATAACCTTTACATAACTTAGAATTAAGTTTTAAAGGCTTTGGTATGGCAAAAACAAGTTTATTCGCTCACATGGACTATTTGCGTCAACTTGCAAAAGTCTGCCTTTTCAAAAGGCAACATACAGTCCGGAACTTGATCATAAGTTAAACATACCATATATAACCTAAACAATGAAATAAGCTTTGATGGGTTCGGTGTGCGAAAACATGCTTATATGATCTTACAGGGGCTAAAAGTGTCAAAAACGGCGTAAGTTTGCATTTTTGCGCATATCTTACGTTCTGACAACATCTGGACATCCAAAACTTTTGTACACACTAAAATATTTTTATTTTAGTGATCGGCATGCAAAAATTCCATTTGTCGCTTAATTTGGTTCGTCTTCGCGTCCGTCTGAGTTTCGTCGTAATTCAACGAACAACGCGACCGTACGACCAAACGAGCCGACATCCGAGAGTTTTCCGAGCACATTTTGAGTCCTCTAAACTTTATTGACCTTGTTGAGCCTTGAAAATGGCTTAACGGGGGTCAAAAGAGCCTGAAATGAGTTTAAACCAAGTGCAGGGACATAAACTGTAATTATATCAAACTTTGCTGAACTAGGGAACCCATACGGGCCGCGTAAGCCCACCCCACATACTTATGCGGGCCGCCTGACTAGCCAAGCGACCAGAAATGTGTTTTCAGCAACAGTTTGCTAATTCAGGGGTTGTTTGTGCAATTTCTTGGTGTGTTGAGCAAGTTTAAGTGTTCTCCAAGGTCCCTAATCAGTTCCTAACATATGTATGGCTATGATTTAATCCTTGATGGCCACACAAACACATGGATTGATCTTGTTAATCCACAACAAGTATAAATAGCCATCACATTCACTTGTTTCTTTGCTCATTTCCTTCTCTTTTATTCTCTAATCTGAATTGGGAGCTCTCTCATCTGATTGGGAGCTTACTCTTTGTAGAAAAGATTGCAAGGACCTTTAGTGAGCATTCTTTCATTCTTTTCTTTATGTTAGTGCAGAAAGTCAAACAGTTTGGCCAACAGTTTGACTTTCGGTTTTGACCATCAATTGGTCAAGTCAAAGTTCAATTGAACTTTGCAACGTGATTGTAATCACGATGGTTATAATCCTTAGTGATTATACCTACTGATTACCACGTTAACTAGGTGTAGTGACGAGTCAAAGTTTCAGTCAAAATGCGTTTTAGCACGCATTTTGTAACGAAGCTACTTTTAGGTATCAAGACACCTTGTTTTGATACCAAATCAGTTTTATAAATTAGTTAAACATGTTTTGAGATGTTTAACTCGTCACTATTAGTTTAGTGCTTGTTTAGGGTCGTAAGTTAAGCGGTCTAAACAACCGCTTAGACTTTCGAACCCGACCCGTTTGGTCGATCATTAGGATCCGACCAAGCTTGATTAGTGATCATAGTTGCATAGGGAATAACCAATAAGGTTATACCTTATGATCACCTAGGATTGGTTAGTCATTTGTTAGTTAGCTTATATGCCCATAGGAAATGACCAAAACGCCCTTTTGAAACATAAATCCGTATTTTGCATATGTGAACATATTTTTGACATTTAAACTGATGTAGTAACATGTTTAGGGATAATTGGGCATGTAAGACTTGACATAACACATAGTTAACCATCCGAACGTAGTTTCGCACAAACAACGCGTTATAGTAGCTTATACTACCATAATGGGTCGAAACGGGTCAAAAGCACTTAGGTAGACTTTCAAATCAGAATGTTGGGATAGTTAAATCATACCATATAAGTTCAAATACTCATTTGATTTATAGAACCTCATTCTATCCTATCTCCCGATTTAGGATCCGTTTATTAACATAGTTACTTATACTAGGTGCCTTGTTGATTCCGTGATACTTGGAGCTTAAATTAGTCTTATTCCCAAGACTAATAAGCAATCCCAAGTGAGTACATAGTTCCCCTCTTTTACCGCTTTCAAATATTTGGGGTGATTCACATGTACATATGTGTTACTTTCGTGCATTTCATGTTTTTATGACATAAACATGCTAGTTTCACCTAGTACATATCTAGTACATGCTTTGATTATGTTTTGCTATGTATGTTAAGCATGCTAGCACATTGATTTATTTCACATTTGTTACATATGTTTACTTAGCATATGTACACATTGTTTTACATGACATTTCTACTAGGCATGTTTACTTAGCATTCCTAGTACATGGTTTTCATAGCATGCTTACATTGGTTATGACATTTGGTATGTTTAATCGGAACAATAATACATTCATTAACATTAGCTACGCCGCTCGGTAGTATGTAATGGTACCATAGGACTTGACAACTCCCGTTTCCGACTTCCTAGGTTTGTTTGGAAGTTGGGAATGACAGAATCCGATATACATAACTTAGATAAACCTTTAATTTGTTTAAAGATTTGTCGCCACAGTCGCAAGGCTTGAATGTATGTGATTAACATTACTGAATAAATGTTTGTAATCATAAAGTATTGATTTCTACAAAACATAACATTTGATTTAAACTTAGGTTTATTCAAAAACATTGTTTTGTACACTTTCCTACGGGGTGGAGTAAGTTCTTTTTATTCACCGTACATGACATTTGTTTCACATTGGCATTATCACATAGTTTGAGTAGATACTTACTACTTGCTATGCATTACATTTTATTATACATGATACATTTTACACATGACGTTGAACATGGTTAATACATAAACATTTTGACATAAAACATGACACCTTGGTTAGTTATTGGTAAGTGACTTATGTAATGGGGCTATGTGTTATATGATAAAAGCATGCTGGATACGCCACTGGTACTTCCTATATATAAGTGCTTTTATTATATTATACATTGTTGCGTTATCTAAACCACTTGGGCAAAACATGAAACATATTATACAAAAACATGACATTATTTTACAAGGTACACATTTTATGCAAATTCACTTTTACTTGGTTATTCATTTAACCATGGAGTGTTCTTTCATCATCATTGATTTTCATATCGATTTTCATATGATTTCATAAAACATTTTACAAGGTTCATGACTACATTTTATTAAACACTTTTTAAAACCACAAGTCATGAATCCTGCATAAACAAAACCTATGTATCTCACAGGCATTTTTATGCTGACGTACCTATTTTTACATGTGTTTCAGGTGCTAATGCATGATGATGTTTATGCTTCACTTAGGCGGACTCGAGCCTTAGTGACTTAAAAGATCGTTAATTATGTTATTTTAGTTTGAACTCAAAGACAATGTAAACTTTAATTTCAATAATACATAACTTTAATTACCATGGTTGTTGAAACAATAATTCTATCGCATCACTCCCCGACGTTTCCGCCGCGGTTTGTTGTTTTAACGCGGTCGGGGTGTGACATGATGCTCCACAACAGTTTGCCCAAGCAAAACGAGTGGAAACCATCTTCGAGATAGTTTGAATCAAGAAGTTTTGTAAAAAGTTTAAAGTCTGTGATTGAAACTCAAGAATTGAGATGAAGTGAATATGAAAAGAAGGGAGAGGATTGTTACAAAGCTTCTGATCGCCAAGAGTAGCTTGAGAGCGTTTGCAAGGGAGAATGGTTAGTTGAAGTGGAGAATGGAGGGTCTATTTATAGATTCGGATGAAAATTAGGGTTTCCGAGGATTTCGAGTTGGTTCGTACGAATGCACTCCATTCGTACGGATGGACCTAGTCCATTCGTACGAATGGACTTGTTTTCCAAATTTATTTTCCAACTTTGATTATTTTACACGTTTTAATCGATTTTTCGGGTATCAAGCATCAATGTGTAATGAAAAATCAAGAATCATGAACAATATAGCGTTCCAAACCTGAATTATGAGTACGGATTTACACATAAGTCTAACATGAATAACATAAATATGATTAAAAATAATTGCGTTTTCATTATGATCAATAGTCTCGGATTACAAGTTGAAACGAAGTAGAATACAACAAGAGTACAAGTTTCTAAAAATGGAAAGTACAACAAGACTTTCTAAAACATGAAAGTGCAAAAATGTGAAGCGTTACATTACCAGCTTCATTCCTTTTGTTATACTGGTTGGAATTGGTATTTTGTGGAGTGTGGTAATTGGTGGTTCTTTGATTTCGACCACGACCGCGACCATGTCCACGACCATGGGAATTACCTTGGAAATTATTATTTCCTTTGGAGAAATGGTTGCGACCATTACCTTTACCAAAATGGCCACGGCCATGGCATCGTCCCCATTTTCTTCCAGAGCCTTTAGTATCATCATTAATAACAACATTTGCTTCTGTAATGGCAAATGATCCAGTAGGACGAACTTGATGATTTTTCATTAGTAGCTCATTGTTTTTCCATGCTATGAGGAGAAATGAATTTAGATCAGAATATCTTTGATATATTTGCAACCGATATTGTTGTTGCAAGTTTATATTTGATGCATGAAATGTGGAGAAAGTTTTCTCCAACATATATTCCTCCATAACAGTTTGCCCACAGAATCAGAGCGTTGAGCATATTCTGAACAAAGTAGAGGTGTATTCATTCACCATTTTAAAATTTTGGAACTTGAGATTGTTCCATTCATCTCTAGTAGTGGGAAGTAAAACTTCCCTCTGATGATCAAATCTGCTTTTTAAATATTCCCACAAAACGTATGGATCCTCACAATTTAAATATTCAAATTGCAACATCTCATTATTGTGTTTATGGAGTAACATCGGCTTTTTCCTTGTCTTGATCGCTACAATCATTCCACTCCTTTGTTGTTTCCAAAACACCTATTGATTTGAGATGTCACTTAACATGTGCCGTCCATGGCATATAATTTTCTCCGGTGATATTAAGAGCCGGGAATTCAATTTTTGTGATGTTTGTCATTTTGTTGCTAAACATAAATAAGATAAATATTAAAATCTAAATACTTATTAAAAATGGGATAACATACATAGGTACAGCTATAAATAAATAAATGAATACATAAGTACTAAAAAGATGAGGTGGAAGCTCATACACCAAGGTCGGCAACAATATTAATATTATGCCGGCCAATATTAAAACCGGGTGATTCATCTTCGAATTTTTTTTCTTGAATAGCCTTGAGAAGAAAATTGTTTGTTTCGAAAAAAATGAGATTGATAATTGGTAATTTATAGTGGTAAATTATAACCGTTTTGCAACGGTTATGTTACCATTTCTATAGCCGTTATATAATGGTTATATATATATATAGGGTTAGGATTTAGGGAAAACGATGAAAAGTGTGAGAACGGTGAGAATGATTTTGGTATTGACATGTGGCATTGATGCTAAATTACACTAAGGATAATATTGTCAAAAAACCCACTCACATGAACTGGGTGTTCAAAAGACGTCCTAAAAACACCCAATTTAGAAAAACACCATGAAAATACCGAGTTAAAACGCCATAAAACACCCGGTTCAGAAAACGCCATGAAAGCTTAGTTGAAAACGCCATAAAACACTCAGTTCAGAAAAACGACATGAAAATACCTTGTTAAAACTCCATAAAAACACCTAGTTCAGAAAAACACCATGAAAATACCTAGTCTAAAACGCCATAAAACACCCAGTTCAGAAAAACGCCATAAAAAACCCACTTCATTTTTTTCCGAAAAGTATATCAATAGTATACTCGTTGGAAAGATAAAAAACATTAAGTTTTATGGTGTAAGTTTTTTTAGAAAAATAATCACGTATAAAAAAGTTATTGGCGTTTAAATATGATGGGGGAAAACGGTATGTGATTAGCATGTGCACCCTTATTTGTATCTTCCAATTTTACCCCTCCAAGTAGTTATAAGGTTCCCATTATTTACAAAAATGTCACCGCATCATCTTAGCCACAAATCTTAAAGATCTTATGGCTGAAAATCGTTCTCACTGTTCTCACACTTCAAATCGTTTTCTCTTGATCCCATTCCTATATATATATATATATATATATATATATATATATATATATATATATGTATGTATAGGGGATAGATAATGAGAAAACTAGTTTAAATGAGAAAACCAAAAAACTAACTAAAAAGCCTAAAAAACATACCAATTTTTTTAAATTTTTATAAAAAAATCATAAGTTTTTATGCATGGAAAAAAAATTTCAAAAAAATTTTTTTTTTTGTTGTATTGCACATGTGCACTATTACGGATATAGTGCACATGTGTAGTACACATATAATGCACATGTGCACTACAACAAATTTTTTTTTTTTTTTGAAATTTTTTTTTATATATAAAAACTTGCGATTTTTTTATAAAAAATTGTAAAAAAAATGGTATGTTTTTTTAGGTTTTTTTAGTTAGTTTTCTAGTTTTCTCATTTATATGTAGTTTTCTCATGGTTCTCTCCCTATATGTATATGTATGTATATATATATATATGTATGTATATATATATATATGTATGTATAATAAATGATGTATTAAAGAAGTGTTATTTTAAAAGATATAAAATTAGGATGCATAATAATAAGAATAAAAATGTTAGAATACATAAACGTAAACTCTAAATGAAATGTGAGCGTATCTGTATAAATAAAAGTTAGTTGCGATAAAAGTAAAAGTTAGATGCATAATTAAATGTTAGATTGTTAGTAGTCACGTAGTTATGAAATATGTATATTAAAATGTTCTTTTGTACTTAATTTTTTTTTCAAAGTAAATTATAAAGTCAATGAAGTGCTTATATTGCTTATGATGGGTATCTTTTGGGCTTACGGTCTTCTTTGATTATGATATAAGCGACTCTGATAACTTGTTATAATATAACAAGAATTAACACAAGATTAGTGCTAAAACTTTAAAAACTTTAGAAATGTTATAAGAGCAAGAAGAAGAGAATTGTATAATTTATTAAAGTGTATACATGATGTGCATTTTCTCTTCTACCTTGAGTTAGTATTTATACTACAAAAAGATTAACCCTTTGGTAGACAAGGTTAACTATTTGGTAGACAAGATTAACTATTTAGTAGACAAAGTTATCCATAAGTTTGACAAAGAGTTCGTTCACTAACTTGGTAAATCTAGAGGTAAATCTTGATCTTCATGGTAAACTTAATAAAATATTCATAACACTATTAAATAAATTGCATAATAATGGGTAACAAAATAAAGCTGGTAAACAATTAAGTGGTTGATTCTGTTGAAAACAAATTGAAAAATAGAAAACGTGTCAAAAGTTGCACAAGAACCAAAAGTTGCACAAGGAACAAATTGAAAAATGGAAAATGGCTTAAAAAATAATAATAGGATTTGGAACCAAAAAAGAAAGAAAAGGTAAAAAATAAGATGCAATCGGTCCTTACTCCTTATGAAAGTCAAACTGGCATCATCCGTGCCTCGAGCATGTGTGGCTAGAAACCCAACCAAATTTTATTTTGTGTTAGGTAATGTATTGAAGTATGTTATGTATAAACGTGATAGTAAAGCTTGGTTGCTAATTATATATAGAAAAGGAGTTTAAAGGATTGTGACTTTATATGAAGGGTTATGACCTTTTATAAGGATGTGATATATTTAAAAGTAGTTTAAAGGGTAGTGACTTTTTGAAGGAGTATGATATATTAAAAAGTTACGAATTTGTAAATGGTGCTATATATTAAAAAATAGTTTGAAGGGTGGTGACTTTTTAAATGAGTTAATTGCCAAAATCGTTCCTGAATTTTGGGCATGTTTGCCATTTTCGTCCAAAATGAGTTTTTTGTACAAATAGCCCTCCACGTTTGTATCTTCTTACCATTTTCATCCATATGCCTAACTGGGTTAGAAACAACCGGTTGATGAGGGTTTTTTTTTTTTTTTTTTTTTTTTTGAAATTTCACAAGTACAGGGTCTGAAATGTACTTTCTTTTTAAACTCTAACTTTATAAAAGTAAAGATTTACACGTAAAACAAATTGTGGAATTTATATAAAACAATTGTGGACAAAAAAATAAAATACTTAATCTCCTGCAACTAAAAAGATCCTCATTTCCTCATCTTTGGAAGCCAGATCAACTACTGCTTGACCATAAGTCGAGAAATATTTTCTTACTGTCGACAAAAAGAACAAAGGGGTCTTCTATTTGGATTTTGCATCAGTTTTAGCAACATTATTTCATTGACTGCCCAACAGAACTAGGATTAGTCAAGATTAATACTATGAAAACAAAGTATTGGAAGCTGACCATGACTCATAAGTTATCTCTAATGACAAATTTAGATTACGTGAAGGAATGAACTATGAACAAAGGGAAAATAACATCACCATCTACAAATTACAGTAATAGGTGTTGCAAATTTTCAAAATGAATATTGATTACAAAGCTAAAAATTAACTTGTTCTGCATCTAAGTCAAGTTATGCATGCTTTTTATTTCTCTAAGTCAAGTTATGCATGCTTTTTATTTCTCGACTTCCAGTCAAGGAACAGTTGATCTGGCTTCCAAAGATGGGGAAATGAGGATCTTTTTTAGTTGCAGGAAATTAAGTATTTTATTTTTTTGTTCACAATTGTTTTATACAATTCTACAATTTGTTTTACATTTAAATCTTTACTTTTATAAAGCTAGAGTTTAAAAAGAAATTACATTTCAGGCCTTGTACTTGTGAAATTTCGAAACAAACAAAAAACACTCATCAAATGGTTGTTTCTAACCCAGTTAGGCATTTGGATGAAAATGACAAAAAGTTACAAACGTGGGGGGCTATTTGGTACAAAAAAAAGTCATTTCGGACGAAAATGGCAAACATGCCCAAACCTCAGGGATGATTTTGGCAATTAACTCTAAATAAAAATAGTTACTAATAATTCTCATTTATAAATGAGTATTGATTGAAATGTTAACAATGCAACCGTTCTAGCATTTTAAACCACATCAAATAACCTATAAACAAAATATCGATGGAATAAAAAAGCTAAAGTAAAGTAAATTATTTATATAGTAAAATAACCCTGTTATGGAAGATGGTGGACTTGTTTGTATCAATTAAGCATGTATATCAATCTATGGATGTGCCTTACATAATCTTTACCAAATAGCTTTAAAACATGTTATGCCTTATTTGTCCCTTTATACAAGGTGAGCAACATGCCTTTTTTTTACCTTGAAAAGCTAATGTTCTAAATTCAGTTGCATCCAAACCAGAACCATATACCCTAAGTTGTTATGTGGGTAATTGGTTCGCTAAATTGTTATGTGGGTAACCGGTTCGGATTTTAAGAAAAGTATACAATCGAGTAACTGACAATATCCAAAACAATTAACCCTTTCAACTATGTTTTAACTTGTTATATAACATGTTAATGGTGAAAGCAAAACTTTTAGTTGAAGCCATCATAAGGTTTTATTCTCTACCGGTTACAATAGAGGGTTTAACTTATGTTTTACTTAAAGGAAATCAAACTTATATATAAAAACTCTTAGGTCTGGTGATTGGGATGCATCAGACCCTTTTGGGCCCATGATTCCGACCATGACTCGTTCACATTAGTATCTCTAACATCTAGTGCTCTATATGGGTCCAGTTGGACTTAAAGGCTAATTAATGAACATAGCCAACCATATCATTTATGTACACTTATTATACATGTATTGTGGTACATATTATACCTAGCTTTATGCTATTATGAGCAAAAAATACAAGCATCATGATTGGTCGAGTAAAGATAAGCATACAAGTGATCGATATACCTTTTAATTGGAATATATAAGAATCAAAGAGCTTGTAGTTTAGCAGTAAGGTGTTTATGTTAAGTAGGGTTCTAGTTTCGTAGTGGACTTTGATGTAGATTTAAGATTAGATCTAGTGGGTGTGTGAGTTAGCATTTGAAAAAAAAATCTAGAATATAATTGGTTTACCTTAAATACACTTGATAGAGGCATATGCCTCTGAAAGTCTTAAAGGATGTATTTAGAAAGAAAATATAATAATAAGAAGGGATTTATTTTTTATCTTATATTTGAAAGGAATTTTACTTCGTGTTTAGGTTGTGTAAATTTGGAAGAGCATGATGCAAGAGTAACACATAAAATGAAAGCATCATAAATTTAATTTGTTCACGAGAGATTATTATTGTTTCAGATTGCGAGAATAGTGTGATTTGTGTCTCCAAGCTTGAAACTAAATAATGTACAAATGTAAAACACATTAAAATTGAGATAGCATAGAAGAGGTTCAACGTAAAAATTGGATTGTCATGGAACGTAACTTAGACTATTCCAAAGTAAATCGAAGTCCTTTCGAGTTAGGGATACATGCTTTGTCCTAATAGGAAAATACTCTCGTCGAGAAGCGATTAACGGTATTTGTCCTTCCAGTTACTACACGTCCCTAGTCGATTGGGAAATCGAAACTTTGGCAAGATTGAAAATCGAAGAGTGGGACTAGTTATCAAGATGTGGGTTTCACCCCTAGCTTGGAAACATCGTACCCTAGTGTGGTTGGTACTTATCAAATGATAAGGGTCCACTAGAATATGAAGTGGAAATTTCCTTCAAGATATGGATATCACTCCTAACTTGAGGTTAAATTTCGTTCAAAATAACAAGTATAGCTGAATGAAAGTCATCACCAAATGTGGGAATCACCCCTATTTTGGTGAGTCGTTTCGATTGTGTTATAAGAGTGTCTTCATCAAGCTTCCAAGTATAACAACTCTCCCAAAACCATTAAAATACTCCTATATGTCCTAAAATACACCCCGTATATGAAGAACGGGCCTAATATACATTTATATTTACAAAAATCAAATATAAACAAAATTTTATGTCGCTCGCGGGGCGCGACAGACTTCCCTGAGATCGTCGCGGGCCGCGACCTGGTGCCACCAGGCGGCACCCCAGTCCGCCACGTGTCCAAACGCGTGTTGAGGCTAGTCGTTGAATCGACAAGGCTAGGGCCTACCCTAGCAGCCTCGTGGGCCGCGAAGGCCTTGCCTTCAATCTCTCGCGGGGCGCGAGAGAGCCACGATCAGGCCTATACAAGGAGGCCTCGACCTCAGTTGCAATCCGCTCATTTCTTTTCGTTCTCTCAAATATTATATGCAAAATACTCGGGTATTATACCCTTAAAAAGCGAAGCTCTGCCTCGTTGTAAGTATTATAACCCCCGGTTACGTATTAGTTACTCTGCCCGATTGATCTAGAGCTCCGTAACGCATGTCAAGGCTCTGCCTGACTCAGTCGTTGGAGCTCGGTCTCGGGGATATAGCTAATGTAAATTGGGTTATCTTACTAACACGTGTGGATTGTTTAATTTTAATAGATTATAAACAGGAAGTCACCAGACAACAGTAGTATTATCTAAAATAGCAAAGTGAGTACATCTGCTTTTTATGAGTCCAAGTGTTTTATCAAAACCTCAATTATTTAAATTACATTTAACAGTGATTGAGTATTTGTGATTCTACAATTACTGTCGGTATGTTGGGGTTTTGAATACATTACTTGTTACTACACTGTGAGTAGTAGCATGACCACAAGTCAGGATTGACAGTACCGTGGGTGGAAATTGGGTAGATATAAACAAACGTAATTGCGGATGCCCTCAATTCTGTAAAGTGATAAAAATTGTTTTGATTAAACTGGGATGCACTCGCCAGTATTTCTTGCTGATAAAACTTTTTCAAACGCGTTTCAGGTAACAAAATGTGAAAGCCAATAGAAGCCAGCTGGAGAGTACTGAAGGCTTGGAAAAGTGGCTATAAAAGTTACCTAAACAAGAAAGTAGTTTTATTTCAATAAATTAGGGTTTACCCCTATACACTTATTATTAATGGAAACTTGGGTTTTTCCCATGTATTTATTATTTATAAAAATGTGGTGTTTTACTCTGATAAACTACTTCCTAACTACGGTCCTGATGTAAATTTTCGCTGCCAAATTAATAAACACCAATACCACTGATACTGTCCTCGCGGCCACCAGCTCCCGGGGTAGGGGTCGGGGGTTGCGACAGAGAGTGGTATCAGAGCCACAACAACTGATTTAAGTCACAGAAGTGTTCTGCTGACACCAATATTTTATCATTTATGTTAGGAAATAATTTGTGCGATTACGTGTATATCGATATATTATTGTTTTGTGTTATTTGTCAATCTGTTAGTTTACAGTATGAGTGAGCAAGGTACGTCTAACGCCTATCGTCACCTAGCTAGTTCTCCCAAAAGTGAAGGAACTTCATCACAGCCTACTCCTTCGGGTTATTCTGCTGACACTGAAGAAGGAATCTTCATCTTTAAGGCGCAATCCGAGGAACCATTCCCTTCGAAAAAAGAGAGGGTGGTTCAGTCGGGGAGCACATGAGAGGAGAAAGCGAATGATAAAGTTACAGCAACAGAGAGCGTTAGCAGCATCCAATAGAGAAGTGAACGCCCAGACCCAAAAAGTAGTTAATAGACGGTTGGCAAACTTTCATATACTAGCCACCACTGTCGCAGATCCAAACCTAGACTAGACAATTGCACCACAACCTCTACCACTATTCCCAACCCAACCAATGGAGATAGAAGTTACGCAAGGAAACCAATTACCCATACCAGCATTTGACCCTAATGAGATACCTAGGATCCCAGCACCTAATCCTTTAGCATATGATCCATGGGAAGATGACCATAGGGGATATCAGGAACTTTATCCACAAGGAGAACCGATGCTAGATCTCATAGCACAATATACCAACCTTAATCCCGCATAACCATTTTGGAATAACGACCCGTATTTTCTGTGACAACCTCATAATTACATGTATCCGTACGATTAATTAATATTAAATTGTGCTTAATGATTGTGGAGAAAATTGACTACATGGTCCTGAATGTTTTCCTAAGTGTTGGGAATTAATTGTGTCAGAAAAAGTTACATAAAAGACACTATACGGAATAACTTAGCACTTTAACGAACCGGTATCTAACCGAACAACCGGACATTACCCGGAATACCAAAATTTTGCTAGAAACATTGTTTAATTATTTTTGGACTAGTTATGACCCCCGAACACCCTAACACACCATATAATGTGTCATACACTTAAAACACTAGACTTTTACACTTAACCTCCTAAATATTTACCAACTTACCATCAAAATTTTACAATTAACCCCCCCCCCCATATGTATTTACGGTCCAAGGGACCCACCAAATATCACCACCATACTTCCAAGATTTAATCCCTTATTTTAATTGATTTGTTGCTTGATATTGTGAACAAAATATTGGAAGGATGATGATTATAAGTATGGCTCATATCTTCTAAGATCATATCATATCTTCAACACAACTTCACTCATCTCTCTCACTCTCTCCTCTCCCTCTCGGCTCACCCTATAACCGCCACCACCATCACCTTGTCACCACCATCATTCCATTTTTTTAAGCCTAATTCAAGTGCAAGAAGGTGATCCATGGAGCTTGGTGTTTGAAGATCTTGAAGAACCTTCATCTTTAGCTTTCATTCACCATCTTCTTCATCATTTTCTCTAGTGATCTTCCCTAGCTTAAAGCTAGTTGTAAGTTCTTGATTAACCCTTGTTTACTTCTACTTTAATGGTTAAAAGATGTAGAATGTTGATTATCACTAGAACCCTAAAAGACATGAACATAAATCTTGAACATAAAGATGAGATATGATGAAATGTTGTTAGTATAATGTTGTTAAATACATGCATGGCACTTGATTGTTGGTTTCTTGATAATATGATGTTGATCATCATATGAAACTTGTTAGAAGGTGTTGTGATCATATGTGCGTATTTTAGTAACGTTTAAGCGATTAACAGCATGCTGAGTAACATTTACAGCCAACTTCAGTTGGCTGTAAACGGACCGTTATAAATCGAAAAATTAATTTTCTGAAGTCTAAATTATGTATTTTCGAAAAACGAATCAAATGGCGCTGGAATCATATTTTTTCGAGGCAGTTTACTATTTTTAACGGTCCATTTTGTACAGCAGCAAAAGCTACATTTTTACTGCAGAAAATTTGTGTTATGTTTTTCGTCATAACTTGAGATCTGTGTAGAATTAGCTCATGAAATTTGTACTGTAGATGGCCACTGATGTTGTTGTAATGCTTCAACTAGAATTTCATCAATCGGACTTACGATGAATTTTAAATGAATTATTCCGTGGATTGCAGTCAGAAAGTGATGAATCTGATTGCAGTCTGGTAAATGATTTTTTATAAAATATTGGTAATGAATTGGATCCCGATATTTTTACACAATAATATTTCGATTGTTTAAGACCTTCTGTAAAAAGTTGGGAATTTTTAGAACAGGTTAACTATTTTATTAAAATGCCCAAAAACAGCCCAGGTTTTGATGTTAAAGCTGAAATGACATAAGTAGTAATTTGCGTGTCTAAATGTCGGGTATGTTATCTGAGGATGATCTAACATGTTATATGTCAATGAAAGTGTTATGTGCAATATCGTATGCTTGCTTTTGAATGGTAATAGATGGGGAAGTTTATATGGGCGTGAACTGTTAAAGTGAGTATATGTTATGTGGTAGATGCGTGTAGGAACTTCTTGCTTATTTGAAGTCACTAATAACCTAAGTGGTAATCATACTAGGACGTGATTGACCAACACCTATTGTTAGTTACTTTAAGAGTTCAACCGAGCAACCAAAGGTGAGTTCACACACTTTCTAAGGCATGGGATTCCCGGTGGTTGGGAATGGGGTTAAAGAACTAAAACGGAACCTACATATCCTCCTTGGGTAGGATATGTACCGCCATCCTCCATGGGTAGGATGCCAATATAAATTATGCGTATTCTCCTTGGGTATAATACGTACGTTCGTCCTCCTTGGGTAGGAAAACAACCTTAACTTACTAGACAAAACTCTATCATTAAGTCCCTCATTTTATATCGACTTAATCGCCGAGGCCGATGGCGAGCGGGTCATTAGTTAATAGCGCTATTAGGTTTGAAAAACCTCACACCGTGCCGGTAGGACAGGCGTGTACTAATGGATCATGGCAAACAGTCAATGATGATAGTCGATATGGTAACGATCTAGTGGTTCACATGGGGAATCCCCCACTGATTATGGATATGGTTTGGGGAAAAATAAAGATACTGGTTAACTCGTGGTTTACGAAACAACTTATGGTTTCCAAAACAAACCTTAAAACTAAACAACCAATTGTGAACTCGCTCAACATTGTTGTTGATTCCTTGTTACATGCCTTGCAGGTCGTTAGGTATTTGTGGAGCTTGCACGAGAGGAAGGAGTCGTTGTGGGACATGGACAGTGTGTGCCATGTTAAACTTGCTAAACTTATAACTTATGTTTTGGTTTTACGTTTTACGCTTCCGCTGTTTAATTTGAACTTGGTTAACTAGTTTTTGAACACCAATTATATTGCGTGGTTGGACTTTATCTATTTTAAATACATTGTTCAATATGATTGGTGGCTTGATCCTGGTCATGTCACGCCTCCATGCGGTGATACTCCGCTTGTGGATTTTGGGGGTATGACATTTTCAGAGTGTGTTAGGCGACCCATTCCCATATGGAGAACCTATACCTCAGTACCCTGACCCAATGCCCGCACCACTGCCATCTATGAGTGAAGAAAATGTGCAGGAACTCTGCACCTTTGGTGAGGAATTAGTGGAGGAAGGAGAAATGATAAAATAGATAGGAGAAAAGCTCGTGTGGAAATACGACGAGCGAGAAGTGCATTTTTAGAACAACCCCTAGTAATAATATATATATATATATATATATATAAATGTGTGTAGTTGAGAAAATAATCAACTAAACTGGATAACCTAATACCTATTGATGCACAACTAGTAGTGTGTTTAGATTCCAGTTGTAGATCGTAATATATATATAGGGGATGGATCATGAGAAAACTAATTTAAATGAGAAAGCCAAAAAACTAACTAAAAAAGCCTAAAAAACATACCAAATTTTTTTTTTAAATTTTATAAAAAACTCGCAACTTTTTATGCATGGAAAAAAATTTCAAAAAAATAAATAAATAAATAAAAAGTTTTTTGTTGTATTCCACATGTGTAATACTACACATGTGTAGTACACATACTACACATGTGCAGTACAACAAAAAAAAATTAAAATTTTTTTTTTGTATATAAAATCTAGCGATTTTTTTATAAAAAATTGTAAAAAAAAAATTTGGTATGTTTTTTAGCTTTTATTTTTAGGTTTTTTTAGTTAGTTTTCTAGTTTTCTCATTTATATGTAGTTTTCTCATGATCCTCTCCCTATATATATATATATATATATATATATATATATATGAAAAAAGAGTAAATGTCACAATGCTCGACGAATTTGATCAAATTGTTTGCGTGATTGTTTACATTAAAATCTTATTCTATGATATTAATACCTGATGAATGTTTATAATCCAGACGGACAACGAAGTAAATCAGGAAAACATTAAATAATGATAATAATGGGAACCAAATAGATAACAGTGTCATCCAACATATAGTAGCACAAGGAATTATAGATGCTATGCCATATATTATCAAGACTGTTAAAGAAGTAGAAAATAATAAAACTAACAGTGGAAGTAAACGACCACCTACTGAACCTAGACACATCGTGAATAATGGACCGTTACTCCAATTGCCTATACCAAAAAGAAGAAGAGCCATTTCATATGGTTGTTCTTACAAAGAATTCTGGTCTTGCAAACCAATAGAATTCTCTGGCAATGAAGGAGCCATTGCATCTCTACGTTGGATAGAAAAGACAGACGCAGTCTTAAAAATAAGCAAATGTGCAGAGGAAGATAAGATTATGTTTGCTTCTAATCTTTTTAAGAATGCAGCCTTAGAATGGTGGAATATGTTAGTACATTATGTCTGTAGCTTTCGTTTGCATCGAGTCTTATGTATTTTATCCTGTATGTGTATTTTTGTATATGTATGTATATCTATGTATTTTTGTGTCTAGACAAACAGGGATCGGAATGTAAACTGTCAGATGTAATCCGAATGGATGGAAAATGTCATCCGTATGGATGACCATTTGATCGGATGGCAATCCAATTGGATGGCAAATGACATCCTCTCATCCCTGTTTGCCTATAAATAGTGGACTTGTGTCATTTGTCCACAACCTTTTGCTGATTTGCTGAAGCGAAGCTCTGTCTGACTTTCATCAGGAACTGTTGTACTTTCACTATCAATCAATGAAATCAGACATGTTATGCGTTGAGATTGTTGTTAGTGTTTCTCAGACGTTGTTAAGGGATTCCGCACCTCGACACTGATCGATTCCACTACGTTCTACGACTAGAACAAATCCTGCACGTGGCCTAACAAGTGGTATCAGAGCATCAGGAAGCCGGATCGGAGATAGCAACAACTTTTCATCGAGATTTCAGCCTTTTTATGCAGATTTTAGTCAGATCTCACCGGAGATTCTGAAAATTTCTTCATCTTCTCCTACATTTCTTGCAGTTTTTACATTTTCACACCTTAAAACCGGAAAAACTCAAAATTAAGCAAGATTTTACGGACGGATTTGACTAATTTTGATATCAATCGAATCGGAATTCAACATAGAACAATCCTACAAAGTTTCATTGAAAAATTCGGACTAAAACAGAATCAAATCGATCAAAAACTATGGAATGTTCATCGTGCATGCTGACGTCATTCAACCGATCGGATTGGACTAGATTATGTTCTATATCTATGCTGACGCCATCGCTCATTCGATCGGATTGACATCCGATCAGAGAAGTGTTGAGGTTTAATTGTTTCAAAAGACTCAAGTGTCCTTCGATCAAACGACCATCCGGTCGGATAGCCATCCGATCGGATAGCCATTCGACACTTGTGCTATCCGACACTTGTCATCCGACACTTGTTACTTGGTTCTTTGCTTGTCTATGTCATCCGATCGAATCACCATTCGATTGGATCACCATTCGATCCAAGTGTTTAGTTTTTGAAAGTTGTGAAATTTTTCTAAGTGTTTGACTTTTTCAGGTGTTTTCAAGATGGGAGACGAATTCTTGAACCCGTTCAGTGATGTTTTTGCATACAACACCGGAGATGCATCTACAAACACCAACACCAACACAAACCAGAAAAATGCATAAAAGGCAATTGCTGACACACTCAGTGTTGATAATGCCTATGGAACTTACAATAAGCCACCGAAGCTGATGGCGATTGAAGATTACAACCGATGGGCAAACAGATTTTACGGTTGGTTGAAGGCTTTTGCTTACCCGAGTTGGAGGTGCATGAAGAATGGGTATGATATTGCAAGACGAGATTATGAAAACTTGGCTGACAATGAACAAGAGATGTTTATTGCTGAACAAAAGTGTATAGCCCTGCTTCATCAATCCGTCTGAGACGATATTATTTCCTTGATTGACTACACTAATTCAAAGGATTTGTGGGCTAAATTGGAAAAGAAGTGTATTGGGGGAGAAGAGATTGTAAAAAACAAGAAACGACTGTTAAAAAGGAGTTTGACCTATTCACTTATATGAAGAATGAAACTGTATTACAGATGATTGAATGGTTTTGCCACCTGAAGGTAGAACTCATCAGATACGGGATCACAATTGCTGAAGATGAGATGGTTGAAAAGCTGTTTGAATCTTTACCAGATGAGAAAGATTGGCAATACTATGGTTTGGTGTTGAAAAATACCAAACCAATGGCTGAAATGATAGTTGATTGGCTGATTGAAAGATTCGAGAGTCATGAGCTAGAAATCAAGAAAATGAACAAAGTGAACAATACCCCATATCAACAGAATGTTGATCTCTACTACAGGGGAAGTATGATTCCGAAAACCACTTCACCGAGAACCGCATTTTCTGATGGAAGTTCAAACACGGTCACTCAGGAAAAGAAAAGCAGCAGTTCATCACCCAGCAGTGGTTATCATAGTGGTTCTTCTTCGTCGGTTCAAAACAATCAGAAACAACAAAATGTTCCCAAAAACGTTTTTCAATGCAACATTGCTGTGAACCTGAACAACGCTCAAAACTTCAATGAGGAGACAGCGAAACAACAAATGGTGTTTCTTTCTTCGATCTTAGAATCATATGAAAGTTTGGTAGCCGGAAAGATCGAAAATACAAATCTGACAAAAGAGGACTATGACCAGATAGATCCTGAAGAAATGGAGTTAATCGATATACGTTGGTGCATGGCGAGTGTTATCCGCAGAGCACAACGGTTTGTGGAGATCACGGGAAGAAATTCCATTGGAGGGCCTTCGACAAAACTGGGTTTTGATAAATCAAAAGTCACCTGCTTCAAGTGTAAGAAAAAGGGGCACTTCAAGCGTGAATGCAAAAACTCAGCAGCGGATGAAACATCTAACCCTTTTCATGAAGACTACTACAAGAAAGCTGTTTATCACCGAAACCGCGAAGAGCCACCCAGAATGAAACAAATCGAGGAGACCCCAAAGGAAAAGTCGAGAGCTTTAGCTGTGATTCAGGATAATGAAGGTTTCGATTGGAGTGAGTTCTTGCCGAAAGACGATGCAGTTGGTTTTGCATTCATGGCAAAAACTGAAAAAACACCAGAAGAAAGAAATTACATCCGTCGAAAGATGTTGGCATTACATATGAAGGAAAAGATCTATGCAGCTCGGAAAGAAGCAAAAAGAGCAAATAGATGGGATCCAGATCGTGAATGATACTTAGATCCTAAAGGCAACATCATTGTGGAACCATCATCAGTCGAAGTTGAAACTCTCATAAAGTCAATAGCAGAAACTGAAGAACAGAGAGAGAGAGAGAGAGAGAGAGAGAGAGAGAGAGAGACGAAGCAAAGAAAGCCGAAGAAGAAAGGCTAAAGTCAATGAAGGTAGAAAATGGGATCATTGATACTACAAAGGAAATGACAGCAGAAAACCTGACAAAAATGGCCGACAAAGTTCTTATGGCAAAAGCACTCGAGGTAGATTCCAAATCTACTTCTAGTTCTGAGTCAACAAGCAAGGTCAGTAGTAGTAGTTCAAACAATGAATCAGGTAAGACTGATTGTGCTAAAACAAAGAGTGAGTGCAGAAATTGCATGAAAGAATGCAAAGTCTACAGCACACATGCGTATCTCTCACTCAAAAAGACCCAAGATCTGGTTGAACAAGTCAACATGGTTGAAAAACAAATTTTAAATCGAGAGAAACTTCTTAAGGCTTCAAATGAGAGAATAAAAGAATTAATAGAAAAGATTGAAAAAGATAAAAATGATGTTGAACATTTTAAGAAAGAAAATGAGAAGTTAACTCTTGAAAACAGAACAATTTCAAAAAATTATGAAAAGTTGAAAGGAATAGTGAGAGATTCTGACGAACGAAATGGTAAAACTTACAAAGAAAATGTTCATTTGTCTGGAGTTCTTTAGGCAAAAGAAAAACAAATCAACCAGCAATTGGATGAGATCGCAAGTCGTAAGCTTCAATTCCAAGAAGCTAAGATTGAAAATGAAAGAATCAATCTGAAATTGAACAGTTACAACTCAGCTAGATTTGTTCTTCAACACATTGTTCCCAAACCAATCGGGAAGAACAAAGCAGGTGAGGATGTCTACTCGGATGGAACGGGGTGGGTTATCATCAAGTTCCACCGCCTGTGCTCAACAATTTCTCAAAGAAACAATCCGGGTTGGCTAATGAAGTTGAAACAAATGAGAAAACAAATGCTGAAAAACTTCTAGAAACAATTGATGTCACATTCACTTCATCATCTGATGAAGATAGTGTTCAATTTGAAGTCGTAAAAAATGATGTTGAGAATGTATTAAAATCAGACAGTGATTCAACTGAAGATGAAGAATGTTTTCTGAACAACTACATTCCGAAACCAAAATCCCAGAACAACTCAAGTGACGAACCTACTCTTATCATGTATAAGATGTCTGGTTCAGATAAGTTGTACTCAGATATTGAGTTCCCAATTGAGAACGTGAATGTTGACAAGCTGAAGAAAGTTTTCAAACTTGTGGAAATTGATGTTTCTGAAATTGAAGGGTTAAAAAGTTCCAAAAGGCTTTTGAACTTTGAAAGGGATAAATCTTACTATAAGAAACCTGTTGTACCACCACGTTTTAACAATAACAACCAAAACAGATGGTCGGTGGTTATCAGGGTGGTAAGAACAATCAAAATAGGAACTTTCAAAACAAAAAGTTTGTCGAAAAGAAAGTGTTTGTTAAGAGCTCAAGCTCACTTTCCGGACAAGAATCGGAAATCTTTTCAAAAACAAATGAAGAATTTTTTACAAAGAAGGCCTCACAGCCTCAGACTGAAGGAAAAAGTCGGGTTGTTTACACCCGCACGTGCTTCAAATGCAACGAAGTTGGACACATTGCACAAAATTGCACCAACTTAAAACCAAAGTCTGTGGTTGCTGAGAATCCGAGAAAGAAGAATGATGTCAAAGTCAAAGCGCCTATGTATGTTGAGAAGAAGATTTTGAAAAATGAAAGCATCAGAGTAAAAAACTGAACCTGTAAAACAGTCGGTAAAGAAAACTAATCAATTTTACAAGCGGGTAGCTTCTCCACAACAAACTTGGAAGCCAAAATATGAGGATAAGACATCAAATGTTCCAAAATCAAAGGTTTCTGTTGATGCAAAACAATCATCTTCAGCCAAACTAGTTAAGATGAATGTACCTTTGGATTTTTACGGAAAACTTGAGAAACAAACTTCGATCCCACCAGGAAAGAAGTATGTTGCAAAGAAAGACCAACCATCTGGTCAACCTTCGAAAAACGAATTCTTTTTGTATAAAGAGGTTGAGGTTGGGTCTGAAGTGAGTCTTAAAATGAATGACAAAAATTTCCCACCATTGTACACCACAACAACCCACATCAAGCTATCTGAGTCGAAGGAGGCTTGGGTTGCTTCAAAATCTAACTAAACGTTTGTGAAATGTGCAGAAGCTCCCGAGATCTATCTCAAGGTGGATTATGGATAGCGGAGCATCCCGGCACATGACAGGGAGAAAGACCCTGCTATACGATGTTAGAGGGTTTAACGGTGGAGACGTCAGTTTCGCAGGAAATCAAAGAGGACATATTATTGGGGAAGGAACATTATCAAATGGTGTCATTACATTTGAGAGAGTCAACTACATAGTAGAGCTGGAGAACAACCTACTTAGCATTTCTTAAATTTGTGACAGAATGTATTCTTCGCATTTCACTAATAAAGAATGTCTGATTCTGAAGCTGGGGTTTGTCATCCCCGAGGAGTGGATCATCATGCGAGCACCAAGGGTTAATGATCTGTACGTGTTGGATATGAGCGTTGCTACGACTACGATAGGTCAACCTCAGTGCTTTGTATCAAGAGCTACTGAAAAGGAGTCAGAGCTGTGGCATCAAAAGATGGGCCACATTCACCTACGCAAGATGAACTACCTGGTGCATAACAATCTCGTTAAAGGTGTTCACTTGAAGAGTTTTCATCTGGAAGGGGAGTGTATCAGTTGTATAAAGGGAAAACAACGGAAGAAATCCCATCCGGGTAAAAAGATGAACTTTGTCTCTAAGCCACTAGAAAGACTTCACATGGATCTCTTCGGTCATGTGAATGTCAAGAGTATTACGGGTGATCTTTATTGCTTAGTGGTCACTGATGACTATTCGAGATTCTCATGGGTGACGTTCTTGAAGTCAAAAGATGAGACATTTGAGAGTTTACTGAGGTTATTTAGGAAGATAGAAAATTTGTACCAAACGCGCATTTGAAGGCTAAGAAGTGACAATGCTACAGAATTCAAGAACAACAGAATGGAGGAATTCTGTGATCGATGTTGTATATTGCAAGAGTTCAGCGCATCTTATACTCTGCAACAGAATGGAGTTGCAGAAAGAACAGAACACTGATCGAAACGGCGAGAACGATGCTAGCAGACTCAAAATTACCAATAAATTTTTGGGCAGAAGAAGTATCAGCCGCTTGCTATACGATCAACCGGGTACTTACTGTGAAGAAGCACAACAAGACATGTTTCAATTTGATCAACAATTGCAAGCCTAATCTCGAGTATTTAGAGCCGTTCGGGTCTCCCTACACAGTTCTAGATCCCGATGGCAAGTTTTGTTCAAAGAGCATAGAAGGTATCTTCGTGGGGTATTCTACTCCACTAAGATGCGTCTTTGTTCCAAGTCTCAAAAGGATCATCGAAGCACAGCATGTTGAATGTCAAGGCTACACAATGCCTCCACAGAAGCCCACAGACTCATGGCGATTCGACTACGATGCCTTATGGGATTCATTTAATCTAGAAGAAGAGCTAGATTTCTTTGATGATTTAGATATTTTAAGAGAATATGAAGCATCTCAGGGAATATTTCCAGCAAAGTCTTCTAAACGTCAACAACAAACTTCCAACAATAATGAAGCTGGCCCCAGTCATGCTGGAGAGTGATGAAGTTCACCAATTTCCGACTACTTCGGAACACGAACCTGCTCCTGAAAATCAGACGGCAGTCAATGATGATTCAGAGTCTGATGACAATCCTACTTTTGATCGAGGTGATTCAGAATCTAAGGGGGAGCAAATCCAATCTTCAGATTAGACAGTTCTTGACAATGAACAAGTTGTGGATCAGAATGTTACTAATCTGGAAGGCGAGGTGGATGTTCCTGGTGAAGTTATGCCGAGGACTCTTTCATACCACCCCGAGGAGTTGATAATAGGAGAGCTGCAGTCAGGAGTTTGCACAAGAAGCCAGATTGACCATGGCCTTACTTGTTTTAATACTAAAATAGCTCCACTACAAACTAAATTCTCTCTCAGTTGCTTTATTTCGCAGATTGAACCGCGGACATACAAAGAAGCATTGACAGAGGAGTTGTGGGTAATTGCTATGCAAGAGGAGATGAGTCAATTTGAAAAGGTTGGTGTATGGAAGCTTGTTGATCTGCCTGACGGACACCGAAAGATAAACACAAAATGGGTGTTTAAGTGCAAAAGAGATGACCGATGAGTGATTGTCAGAAACAAATCTCGACTCGTGGTCCAGGGTTTTAGTCAGCAAGAAGGGATAGACTTCACAGAGGCTTACGCTCCAGTTGCTCGACTCGAAGCTATCATAATTTTCCTTGCTTTCTCTTCATGGAAAGGTTTCAAAGTTTACCAGTTAGATATCAAATCGGCGTTCCTTTACGGAAAAGTGAAAGAGGAGGTCTACGTCGGTTAGCCACTGAGCTGTACCGATCCGATTCACAAAGACAAGGTCTACCTCTTGGACAATGCGCTGTATGGTTTACATCAGGCCCCGAGAGCCTGGTACGAGACGCTCTCTCCAAATTTGCTTGCCAACGGTTTTATCCGAGGAAAGGTGGATGCTACCCTCTTCACGAAGGAAGTCGCTGGTCATCTTCTGATCGTTTAGATATATGTTGATGACACATTATTTTCGGGTCAACAAACGAAGAACTCTGCAAAGATTTCAAGAAAGTGATGAAGCCGAAGTTCGAGATGTCGTCAATGGGTGAGATGAAGTTCTTCCTAGGGCTACAGGTCAATCAAATGTCTGAGGGGACCCTCATACATCAGACAAAGTACGTTTATGACGTTCTGGAGAAATTTGGGATGTCTGAGACAGCGCCAATATCCACCCCATTAGCAACGAATCATGGTATCAACCCTGATCTCACCGGAGAGAAGGTCGACGAGACGCTATACCGCTCAATGATTGGTTCGCTGATGTATTTGACAGCATCAAGACCTGATATAATGTACCCAACTTGCCTCGCAGCCCGATATCAGTCGAGTCCTAGAGCCTCGCACATGTCTATCGTCAAGAGGATTCGACGCTACCTAAGAGGAACCCCAAACCTAGGGTTGTGGTATTCCAAAGATTGTGACTTTACGCTCGAAGGATATTCAGACTCTGACTTCGGTTGCTGCAAACTCAATGCAAAATCAACAACTGCAGGATGCCAATTCTTTGGACCCCGATCACTTGGCAGTGTAAGAAGCAAACCTCTGTTACTCTCTCGACATGTGAAGCAGAGTACGTGTCAGCCAGCAGTTGCTGCTCGCAGATTCTATGGATCCAGCAACAGATGCGCGATTACGGTTTACAATTTCTTACTTCACCTATTTTTGTTGATAATGAGGCTGCAATCAACATAACGAAAAATCTGGTACATCACGCTAAAACTAAACATATCGAAATTTGTAATCACTTCATCCGAGATTGCTTCGAGAAGAAGTTGATACGAATTGACAAAATCCACACCGACGAACAAAAGGCAGACTTGCATACCAAAGCTTTTGATAAATCTCATTTTCAATATCTTTTAAAACTGAATGGTATGAAGCTGTTGTCGGATGCGGAGGAGTTACTTGGCGTTGATTAGAAAACCACTGCAGATGATGTTGAGAAGCAGACTGCACTGGTTTGTCGATTTTTTAGTTGTTTTCGTCTTTAGGGGGAGATAGATATATTTTTTAGAAAATACAAAAACAATAAAAAATGAAAAAATTCAAAAACATGAGAAAATTTTCAAAATCCAAAAACAATAGAAAACCCAAAAAAAGAGTTAGTGTAAAAAAAGGGGAAATGATAGAACATCAGCTAGACAGTTACGGTATGCTAAAGATTTGTAATGTTTAAAAGCATTAAACAGTCTCGCTGATGATATGTCGATAGGTTTTTACACATTTAGTAGATTTGTTCGGGATACAAACCTAAAATCATTTCTTGCTTATTTCGTGGGGAACATCTCTCGGATATATAGGTAACCCCTGAAATCTTGTTTGAAAGATTTTCTATTTCTGAGATACTAGGTCTATGTACTTGATGATATCTAGGGTATTATACCAGGACTTCTGATTTTGCGGAAGCAATAGCCTAGTCCTCGTATAATACTTTGCACTACTTTAAATCTTTAAAGCCTCCCCTCAGCATAAAAAAGATGAACATATCAAAATGCTAATCATGTGCTGTTGAAGAAAAGATCCCTAAGAGGGACACACCGAAAGTCGAGACATCATCTATCTGTTTGAACGGAAGTTCTAACCTGAGCTCTCATGGCCTCGCACTATCCTATACAGATATCGTTAGTGTACGTTCACTTGTAAGATTGAATATAGAAGTCTGGATACGAGAGTATATTCTGAGGTGGGATACGCGTATAAGTTAAGTTCTTAAAACACTAAATCGTATCCTGAATAAGTTGAAATTTGTGTGAAAATTTAAAAAGGATCAGTATATCAGCAATCTAAGTGAATTGTTTAATACTTATTGTGTAATTAAGCTCAACGGTACTTGTAGCTTGTCGGTAGCTGATATGATCCCCTAACACGCTCATCAAAAATATGTTTGTAAATACTTTACTTTACTCCATTTTCATCTTTTGTCAAAAACCCAAAAAGATTTCATTATGTTCTAGTTTAAACTTTCGTTAAAATCCCAAAAAGATTTTACATTTCTACTTTAGTTTTTCGACAAACCAAGGTAGAAAGCTGATCTTCAGACTCTCAGTCATGAAGCAGAGCAGGAAGTTTCTGAACTGGACAACAAGATTGGTAGCTAATCTTGAAAAATTTGAGAAATTCAAAGTCAAATCAAGTTCACTAAGTTAACACTTGTAAAATTTTCAGAAAATGTGTTTAAATAGTTTGAACAAATTGTCACTTGTTTCGTTTCGGGTCAACCAGGGTCATTAATTTGGACTTGGTAGACAAATTAAGTGCCTAGGGTCATTAACTTGGACCTAGATACTTAAGTGGATTTCTAAAACTGACCAAATCTGATAAAACGTCAAAAAGTCAAAAAGGTCAAAAGATCAAAAGTCAAAGAGGTGTTTGGATCAGATGACAATCTGATCGGATGGCAATCCGATCGAATGGCCATCCGACATGCCTATAAATAGTGGTCAAGGTCATTCAGTCAACTTTTTTGATCGAACGACAGTCCGACACTTACCCCAAACACTCTCAAACTTTTCTTGCTTGATTCTCACTCTTGCTTTCCAAGATTCATAGGATTATTGAGGTAAGTACACTGATCTCAACTGTTAAAATTTGAAGAATTTGATGAAGTTTATGTTGTCAGTGAATGTTAGAGTGAAGATCTTAGATCTAGGCCTTGTTGATGATTTTTTATAGAATCCAAACATAGGGTTTTGTAGATTGGCCTTAGATCTATAGATTTACCGGTTCAATTTGATCAAAAACATGTTAGAATTGATGATTTTAGGATTAGAGACGTTCTGCAGTCGGTACACTTATTGTCAAATTAAACCCAAACGGCTGAGTTTTAGAGATATTTGAACATAGGGTTTTGTTTATCGGCGAAAACTCTACGTGAAAATGTGTTCAATTTTGAAAAACGATAGAAATTTTTTTGATGATTCTTGGTACATTCAAACTGTTCTTCAACGTAAGTCGATCGAGTGGCAGTTCGATCGGATGGCAATACGATCGGATGGCCATCCGATCCAATGCACTTTATTGTTTGAAATTTTTCTAAGTGTTGAATTGATTGTTCATGCTTTACCTCTTAACTAGTTGTTTTGGAAAGATGGCAACTTGATCGGATGGCAATCTGATTGGATGGCCATCCGATCCAAAACACACATTCATATGATTGATTATCTCATGTCAGATGATCGAATGGCAATTCGATCGGATTGCAATCCGATCGAAGTGTTATCCAATCCTTTACACACACTCAACGGTTTCATGAGCTTATCTGTTTGTCATAGATCGAATGGCAATCCGATCCAAATCACACTATGACATGCCTGTTCATCATTGTGTTAACTTGTCAATGATCGAATGGCAATCCGATTGGATGACAATCCGATCGGATGGCCATCCGATCCACATCACTCACTTATTTGTTTGACTTGTCAAAGGTGCTGTTTTGCTTGTCACATGGATCGAGTGACAATCCGATCGGATGGCAATCCGATCGGATGGCAATCCGATCAGATGGCCATCCGATCCAAATGCACATGATTTGTTTTTTGAGTTGATCTTTAATGTGATGTCTCATCTGATCGGATGGCAATCCGATCGGATAGCCATCCGATCCATCAGTACTACATAGAGTGTGTTTCCATAGTTAGAAAATTTTTTAGTTTTTCAAAAGTTTGTCACTTTTCGCTTTATGTCTCGAACTATTTTGCTGAATCTAACGTTGATTATTCTTGCAGGCAAGAGCATCAGATTGGCATCATTCTCACAACATTTACTGTATTTTGGAAGAAAACTATGCAAACATGACACCGTTTAAAGACATGGAAAAGTTTTTAAGAGAGAGTAGGGTTAACAAGGCTTTAACTGATAGGACGATAGTTTATGAATCTCGTGTTAGAATGTTCTGGAAGTCGGTGAGGTATGATGAAAGTGAAAAGATGATATACTCTGCAGTTCAAAAGAAAGAAAAGAATGATCAGGACGTTGATGTTAAAGTAAAATTCAATGTGGGAGACTTAAGAAGAGTATTGGACTTAGGAGATAGTGATGATGACCCTACCATTGTTCCTGAAAGATTATGCAAGGGGTTATGGTTCAGAATGGGTTTTACAGGACATGTAAACGGAAAATATCTCAAGTCTATGTTTAGTCGACCATATAAGTTCCTCGTTCATTGTGTCGTGCATGCACTATCACAAAGAAAGGGAGCTTACGACGAGACATCAGATTATATTATGAACATTATTACGTGTTTGGTGCTTAATAGGCCTTACAATATTTCTCAAGTACTGTTTGATCATATGGTAGACAATATCAGGGGTGAAAAATACATAATGTACCCAAGGTTTATACAAATGATGATAGATGCTCAAGTGAAAGACCTTCCAAAGGATCCTGCTGATGAATTAGGTCTACATCACATGAAAAGCGAGACCTTGAGCAGATTAACTCAATATAAGCTGAAGAAAGATGAAACAGAGCCAAGAGTTAAGCATATGATCTGTAAGATTGCCAATCCAAGATACATGGCACCTGAAAATGATGCTTGGAGGCATGAAAATAGTAATTCAGATGATGAAACAGAAAGGCTGAATGGCATGCATGAAAAGAAGTTGAGATACTGGTTTGTTATGGATGGAAAGAGGAAGAGAACACCTAAGGCTTCTCCAATTGTGACTGCACCTAAAGTTTCTACACCAAAGATTATTGTTAAGGGTATAGTTGAAAGGGGGAGTCATAAGAAAATTTAGATTATTAATTGTCATATTTGTCTAATGAATGTTCACTGCTTGTTTTTGCATGGGCTTCAAAGAAATCTCCACCTAGACTTATTGATGAAACGGTGATTCCTCCAGCAGAGGTTACTCAAGAAGGTGTTGATTTGGCGAAAGTAACATTTGAGCAATACGTTAAGCATACTGAAGATGCAGCAAAGGTTCAAAGTTCAAATATTGCAAAGGAAACTGGAGCATCTTCTGCTAAGCATACAGAAAGTCTTAAAGAAAAGGAACCAGAAGGTGTTGCTCATACAGATTCAAGTGATGCTGATGATGAATCAACTGAAATAGAGTCAAAGATTGATAAATCAAAGATTGGTGTTGGAAAGGTTACGATGAATAAGAAGTCTCAGAAGAAGAAAAAGGGTTCTGATGAAGAGGATGAGTCGTATATTCCTACACCACAAGTTGAGAAAAAGAAAGGCGTTCTGAAGCGCAAAGCAGTTCAATCTGGCATTATTTCAAGGAATGTCAGGGCAAATAAAGGAGGTGCTACTATGCCAGAATTCCAAAGTGGCAAAAGTGAAAAGCATGTTGTGATTTCAAAGGGTCCTGAAGCTGTTAAAGATCAAAATGTTGAAGTTCCTGAAGTTCAACAAATTCAAAGTGTTGAAAAGAAAGCTGGTGATGATGAAGTTATTATTACTAGTGAAAGAATGTCTACACCACCACCACCACCAGAAAATCCAACCATTCATATTCAAGATGTTGCTGAGACTTCAAAGCCAAAGAAAACTACTCTTCCTGATCCATTTGAAGGTTTTCCAAACGTTCAAGGTGAATTTCTTGATGATATCCTTCCTAATGAAGAATACGATATGTTTCACGATGCAACAATCAAAGATCTGTCAAAGAAAGTAAGTATTCTAGAGAAAGCGAAAGCTGAAGCTGAGCGTGATAAATTGAGAAAGAAGCTTGAGAAGACTTTGAAAGTGAATGAAGAATTAAAAGCAGTCGTTAAAGATCATGCAAAAAGGATCAATACTTTGGTTGAAGATGTGGATGATAATGCTAAACTATTTGAGCAACTCTCTGCAGAACTTTCTGAAGTAAATGTGAAATACGCAAACATGAATGATACTAATCAGACACTGCATCAAATGTTAGATGAACTTCATGAAGCGTCTGCAAATGAAATCAAAGTATTGAAGCTAGAGATTGAAGCACTAAAAGCAGACAAGAGATTGAAGCACTAAAAGCAGACAACGCAGTGAAAGACGAACAACTTAACATGTTATACACTGTGATGGAACATCATCTTGGCATTAATGTTCAAGCTATCTACAACAACTTGGAAATCCAAAGGGTTGAAGAGCGAAGGGCTCAGAGAAAGAAAGAGTTGGCTGAGGCAGCAACTCAAAAGAATAAAGATGTAATTGTTGAAACACAAGAGGCTGGAGGCCCTTCGAGTCAGCCTGAAGGTGACGTTGATATGGTAGATGCTATGAATGTTGAGGGGGAACACATGGAAGTTGATCAAGATCAAGGGTTTGTTCTTGTTGGTGATTCAACCCCTCTATCTTATAGTTTTGATGATATAATTCGTTTAGTGAAAGTTGAACAATGTAAGCGGAAGGCGAGAGAACCTGAAGTGAAGTTGTTATGTTATAAAGAAGGAGGAGAAAGAGGAAAAGGAAGTAGATGAGGAGTTAGAGCGTATTCTTGAAGATGTTGATAACTATGATCCTTCATGGGATTGTTTCAAAGATGATGATGAAGATCAAGGATCAATAGGGATACTGATTGTGAAGCCTTCTATCCAACAATCGTTGGATGATTTTCTTAATGACGAAATCAATGAGCAGCAGGAGGATCAGCACCAGGAGTATTCTTCTTCTGGAAAGCAGCATACTGATCAGCTATACCTCATACAACCCAAAGTCATTTATTTGAATTATAAATTTGAGGGGAAGTTGGAAATACCGAGGACTAGGGCTGAGATGTTAGAGGAACTGGGTTTAGTAGATGGGAATCTTAAGTTTGATATTGAAGATGAAATCCCATCATCGCCAGAAAAAGAATGAGTTCAAGTATGCCAATGAAGCTGATAATTTTGATCGTGTCGAAGTTGAAGAATGCTCAGATATCTCTGAAGAAGAGACACCTTTTCACTATTCTGGAGTTGATGAGACATTCCCAACACTTGCTGAAATGTTCAAAGAACAGAATGAAGATGAAATAAGGAGGAAAGTGGTCGAAAAGATAACAACTGAAGGCATTCCGAAAATTGTTCCACAAGAGACTTTGTTAGAGGGCAGAAATAACTGGTTTAAAGTAATCCCAAAGGAGAGGAAGTTCAGGAGACCTCTTAAGTATTTCACGCATAATGCTGATATATCTCTGGGAGATATACTCTCATGGGGTTATCTTGAAGATCTGAAGGTATATGCTATTCGTCGTGAACAAGGTGTTCAGTATTTTAAGTTTCTGTCAGACATTCAAACACTCCCATGGTGGGATGTTGAAGAGCTTGTTCAGACGAAAAACATCAAACAGTTCTACTATGGCTTAGATGTGAAGCAGCATGATCAAAGGTTGTGGAACTACATTAAGTGGCAGGCAAAGAATCGTTTTCCAGATTGGAAGCCACAGTTTCCAAAACAAGACATAAAGATTGATCTAGTGACGAAAGAGAAAGATATTACTTTGATTATAAAGTCGTCGAGATGCTTAAAGAACATGCCGCTTCGTGCAATGGAACAGGATTTCCATGAAGACTTTCAGGGTTGGATGTATAACCAGAGCACAGCGGAAGCGGTGATATCTTTATTTGATAAATCCAAGGGAGAATCAAGGAGGATCAGTGTGTTGGATCCTATGTGGTTGGTCAACTGCTCAAAGAAAGATATTTAATGTATATTCTACAACAAGATTGTGTATGAAAAGCCAGAAAAAGTTCAAGCTCAACAGTATCAAAAGTTAGTGAACTTATGTTATGCGAAAGACATCAATTCTGGCAGATATTGGAAGTCGAAGTTCAGAGACTTGGAGATAGACGAGTTCTTAAAGAGAGAAAAGTGAGCTAAAAGGTTCAAGGAGATATTTGATAGAGCTGCGAAACTTGGAAGATGGAAGCTGATGAGACCTCCACCAACCGACCAAACACCAATCGAAAAAGAAGAAAACAAGATCCCAAGGTGGGATAGGAAGCGAGATGATGATCCTGTATATAGAAAATATTGGAATGAAGTTGGTAGGCCTCTAAGGCGCAAGATGATTGCAGAGCGTGAAGAGAAACGAAGACAGAAAGCAAAGGCGAGGAGACGTACCAGGAAGACGACTTGAAGACTATGCAGGAAGGAAGACTACAGCTACATCAAAGGGGGAGTCTGTTAATACATTATGTCTGTAGCTTTCGTCTGCATCGAGTCTTATGTATTTTGTCCTGTATGTGTGTTTTTGTATATGTATGTATATGTATGTATTTTTGTGTCTAGACAAACAGGGATCGGAACGTAAACTGTCAGATGTAATCCGAACGGATGGAAAATGTCATCCGTATGGATGACCATCCGATCGGATGACATCCTCTCATCCTTGTTTGCTTATAAATAGTGGACTTGTATCATTTGTCCACAACCTTTTGCTGATTTGCTGAAGTGAAGCTCTATCTGACTTTTATCAGGAACTGTTGTACTTTCACTATCAATCAATGAAATCGGACATGTTAAGCATTGAGATTGTTGTTAGTGATTCTCAGACGATGTCGAGGGATTCTGCACCTCGACACTGATCGATTAGGCTACGTTGTACGACTAGAACAGATCCTGCATGTGGCCTAACAGAATACTATTCTCCAGTCTAGGGGAAGTGATAGAGTTTATAATATGGAATGGTTCAACTTTAAGGAAATGGTTGAAAGGAAATTCTGTCCTCTCAATGAAAAGGAACAAATTGCTAATAAATTATTAAATCTTAGAATGACTGGAGTAGACTACAAGGGTTACACTTCCGTATTCTTCGAATATGCTAGAATAGTACCAACCCTAGCTTCACCAGAACCAGTATTAATCTCCCGTTACATCTGGGATTAATTCGTGAAATCAGACACGTAGTCAAGGCAGCTAGACCACAAACCATAGAAGAAGCCGTAGAATTAGCCAATACCTTGACTGATGAATCAGTACGTACGCAAGAAGAAAACCAGAGGAAGAACCTAGCCCAAAAGCTTACCCAGGAATTTCGCTACGGTAATTCCCACCGTGGGAAAGGTACAGGTTCTACTTCTGCACCTTACTGTAAGTACTACAAGAAGAAGCATTCAGGGAGATGTTCCATATACTGCAACTTCTGCAAAATATCGGGACACAAGGAAGAAGAATGCATGAAGAAACCCAGCAATAAGCTATGCTTCAACTGTGGAGAGACGGGACATATCAAACCGAACTGTCCGAAACTAGCTCCAGCTACAAACAACAAAACTACCAAGAACGCTAAAGCGTTTGTTCCGACAGCTGAAGAAGCCAAGATGATTCCAGACGTGATTGCCGATACATTTTTGGTTAATGATGTTTTTGCTAAAGTATTATTTGACTCTGGTGCAAACCAAAGTTTTATTAATACTTCGTTCTGCAAACTTCTCAATCAACCATTAACTAAACTTCAACAAGAATGTCTGGTAGAAATGGGAAATGGAGAATCCATTAAGATTACTGAAATCTTGCAGGGAGCAAGAATAGAAATTTTAAACCATAATTTTATTACTAACCTATATCCAATGAATCTGGCTGGATTTGATATCATATTAGGAATGGATTGGTTAGTAGCTAATCAAGCGAGTATTCTATGTGATCCAAATTTTGTACAAGTAAATTCACCAAAGGGTGAAAAGATCACAATTAAAGGAGACAAGCCAACTAGGTCCACGAAATACATCTCTGTGATGAAAACAGCAAGTTATACTAGGAAAGGATCACTAGTGTATATGATTTCCAAAATCATTAACACTAAAGGAAAAGAATTGAAAGATATTCCCGTAGTATCTAAATTCTCAGATGTTTTCCCCGAAGAGCTACTTGGACTACCGCTAGATAGAGAAGTTGAATTCAGAATTCACCTACTACCAGGGACAGCACCGATTGCCAAGGCACCTTACCGTTTAGCACCAGCAGAGATGCAGGAACTGAAGAAACAATTGGACAAACTTCTAAAAAAAGATTTCATACAGCCTAGTTCATCGCCGTGGGGAGCACCAATCTTGTTTGTCAAAAAGAAGAACAGATCAATGCGTATGTGCATTTATTACCGAGAATTGAACAAGGTCACGATTAAAAATCGGTACCCACTATCGAGAATCGATGAACTGTTTGATCAACTTCAAGGAGCCCAATTCTTTTCTAAGATCGATTTACGCTCAGGATATAATCAATTGAAACTACAGGAAGAGGACATTCCTAAAACTGCTTCCAGAACAAGGTATGATCATTATGAATTTACAGTCATGCCATTTGGTTTAACCAATGCCCCAACCGCATTTATGGACATGATGAACAGAATAGGTAAACCATATCTGGATAAATTCATAATTGTCTTTATAGATGATATTCTAATTTACTCTAAAAGTAAAGAAGATTATGCGGAGCATTTGTTTATACTTTTAAATTCGCTGAGAAAAGAGAAGCTTTATGCTAAATTCTCAAAATGTGAATTTTGGTTAAAAGAAGTACAATTTCTTGGACATTTAGTTAATCATGAAGGAATTCATGTGGATCCCACAAAAACGAGGCGATTACTAAATGAAAAGTCCCTGAATCACCAACGAAAGTGAGAAGTTTTCTTGGACTAGCAGGTTATTATAGACGGTTTATCCAAGATTTTTCTAGAATAGCCATTCCTTTAACAAAACTGACCTGTAAATCAGTTAAGTTTGAATGAGGACCAAAACAGGAAGAAGCTTTTAGAATTCTTAAGCAAAGATTAACCAACACACCCATACTCGCGTTACCAGAAGGAACTAAAGACTTTATAGTCTATTGTGACGCCTCTAAGTTAGGTTATGGATGTCTGTTGATGCAATGTCAAAAAGTTATAGCCTATGCCTCTAGAAAACTTAAGAATCATGAAGAGAATTATACAACCCATGATCTAGAGTTAGGAGCCATAATTTTTTCCCTTAAAATTTGGAGACACTACCTGTATGGTAGCAAGTTTACTATTTTCACCAATCATAGGAGTCTAAGATATGTTTTCGGGCAAAAGGAGTTAACTATGAGATAGAGACGATGGATGGAAATTCTTAGTGATTTTCATTGTGATATCCAGTACCATGCAGGAAAGGCTAATGTAGTAACTGATGCTTTAAGTCGAAAGTATCATGAAAAGCCAAGACGAGTGTGTTCTCTTAAGTTAAATCTGCAGATAGACTTAAATGAGCAAATTAGAGAAATACATAAATCAGTAATCAAGAAAGATACTGAAAAATTAAAAGGAATGATCAAGGAATTAGGACAAGGGACAGATGGAATTTCGAGATTCCATAAGAAAAGAATCTGGATACCCGAACAAGGAAACCTACGTCACCGAATTTTAGAAGAAGCCCATAAGTCTAAGTACATGATACATCCTGGTAATGATAAAATGTATAAAAGACTTAAGAAAGAATTTCTAGTGGATAGGAATGAAAAAGGATATAGCAAACTACGTTGCTAAATGTCTAACTTGTTCACAAGTTAAAGATGAACATCAGAAACCCTCAGGTTTATTGCAGCAACTAGAAATGCCGATATGGAAATGGGAATTGATAACAATGGACTTTGTTACTAAATTACCCAAGACACGAAAAGGTAATGATACAATCTAGGTGATTGTAGACAGATTAACCAAGTCTGCTCATTTCTTACCGATGAAAGAAACTTTTAGTATGGAACAATTAGCCAAGTTATATGTAAATGAAATAGTTTCATTACATGGAATTCCTTTATCTATTGTTTCTGATAGAGATAGCCATTTTACTTCTCATTTTGGACTAGTTTCCAAAAAGCAATTGGAACCAAGTTAAATCTAGGCACTGCATATCATCCTCAAACGGACGGACAAAGCAAAAGGACAATTCAGACAATTAAAGATATGCTTAGAGCTTGTGCAATTAATTTCAGAGGAAATTGGGATGATCAATTACCATTAATAGAATTTTCCTACAATAACAGCTATCATACCAGTATCAATGCTGCACCATTTGAAGCACTTTATGAACGCAAGTGCCGAACTCCAGTCTATTGGGCAGAAATTGGAGAAAAACAATTATCTGGACTAGAAATAGTACAAGAAACAACGGACAAGATTATTCAAGTCAAGGAAAGACTAAGAGCAGCATGCGATCGTCAAAAAAGTTATACTGATAACAGACGAAAACCGTTGGAATTTCAAGTCGGAGATAAGGTATTATTAAAAGTCTCTCCATGGAAAGGAGTAGTCAGATTCATAAAAAGGGGAAAGCTAAGTCCCAGGTATGTTGGACCTTTTGAGATTATAAGAAGAATAGGACCAGTAGCTTACTAGCTACAACTACCAGAGGAAATGGCAGGAATACATGATGTATTTCATGTATGTAATCTCAAGAAATGCTTAGCAAATGAATCATTAATGGTACCTCTTAAGGACATAGAGGTAAATGAGAAACTTAAGTTTGTAGAGAAACCCCTACAGATTGAAGACAGAAAGATCAAGAATCTCAAACACAAGAGATTAGTTCTAGTCAAAGTGAAATGGGATTCCAAGAGAGGACCAGAGTACACTTGGGAACTCGTATCAGAGATGCAGAGGAAATATCCATACCTGTTCTAGTAAACCTCAAGGACGAGATATAAAACACGGGGGGGGGGGGGGGGAGGATATAACAACTCTCCCAAAACCATTAAAATACTCCTATATGTCCTAAAATACACCCCGTATACGAAAAACGGGCCTAATATACCTTTATATTTACAAAAATCAAATAAAAACAAAATTTTACGTCGTTCGCGGGGCGCGACAGACTTCCCTGGGATCGTCACGGGCCGTGACCAGGTGCCACCAGGCGGCACCCCAGTCCGCCACGTGGCCAAACGCGTGTTGAGGCTAGTCGTTGAATCGACAAGGCTAGGGCCTACCCTAGCAGTGTCACACCCTAACCGATGGCGGAAACATCGGGGTGAGGCACTGAGCGAAACAGATTGTCCAAGAGATTCTATAACAACTATAATTACCAAATATTTAATCATTACGTCTCATGCCGTAACATATAAAGTAACACAGTTATTACAGACAAATTGTTCTCAAAGACAGATAAAAACTGTTCCGACAACTCATAAATTATTAAATGATGTTTCTAGACTCCCCTAGCTTGATTCCACAAAAGCTAGCATAGCACAACATCCTAAACACCTGTCACATACGTTAAAATAGGTTAATACACAATGTGTAAAGGTGAGCATACAAGTTTAATAGTTTAATAGTATAATAATAGTGAAAAGCGGTTTACAGACATGACTGCGAGTTGTAGAATGTGCAACACATATCACCACTGTGACACGTGAAGTAATACCCTTAACAACCCCTGTCCACGACAGGTGCTGAGTCCAAACTATAGTACTATCGTTGCTAAGGTGTCAGGCAACAATCATTGTGTAAACATAACATACAAGCATTCATCGTATAACACGTATAACATGCAGAGCGGTTAGCGTATAAAAAGCGTTTGCGTTGTTTGATCGTTGTGATTTGATATAAGTAACGTATGTAACACCCAAAAGTGCGTTAAGCGAAAAGGGATCGAGTATACTCACAGATAGTGTTTAATAAGTAAACACAGTCTTGGATTGAAGGGAGCGCTGGGGAATTAGCATGATCATAGTACGATAGTATAAGCGATGAACAGTGCGTCAAACGGTGTCGAGTGAACTGAGTGACGGATAGTTATCCGATCGGATGACCTTCCGGACGGATGGTCATCCGGACGGATGGTCATCCGTCCGGATGACCATTCGGTGGGAGGGATGTCCATTTGGGAAGGATGTGTTTGTGTATGATGTGACTTTGAAGTTTTCGTTGTAGCATTTTAAAAAGAGAGAAGTAACTCTACCTATTAGGTCGTCCGGTCGAACGCTCATCCGGACGAATGGCCGTTCACTCGGATGGCGATCCGTCCAAGCAGAACGTTGCATAGGTCCAGTCCCTTGGTAGAATAGTCATTAGATCGGATGGTTTTCCGATCGGATGACTATTCATTTGGAACTGATATTTCTTGAGGTTTTGCAAAAGTTGAAGTGTTGAAAATCACAAGTTACTCGTTCAGATTTTCGTTCGATAGGATGGCGATCCGATTGGACGGCAATCCGCTTGACAACCTGTTCGTTTGTAAAATGTTGTAAAATTTGTTAGGTTTTGAAAGTTTTGCGGTTGCACCGAGACGGTATGACAACATGTTAAACAACGGAAACCCCATCAAGTCCAAGTCATCCGATCGGATGGAAATCACCCCGTCTGATCAGTTAACTATTCTTGACGGAATTTCATATTCAACCCGTTAAGTCGGTTATCTCTTCGATAGTAATCCATTCTCAGAGCCACACTTCACTAGAGAACGAGTAGAAGGGTTGAACGAGCTCAGATTCCATCTGTTTGTGAGTAAAAATTTAAGAACATTGAAGAAAAGTGGAAATTAGTTGGAAAATGTTTAAATTTAGATGAAATCAGTGTTTAAACATTGTAGAAATCCTTTAGATCTGAGTTGTTCTTGGTGGAATGAGGTCACACTTTGGTGTTCATGAGAAACCATGATGACATCATCCTAGAACAGCCCAAATCCACAAATTTCATGGTGAAAAGTTGAGATTTGATGGTGGAAATGATAACAAAGTGTGTGTAGATCAAAGAAGTACAAGATTTGAGATGAAAACTTACCAGAATTGCGAGGAATCAAGAGAAAAAGGGGCGAGAATGCGCTGGTCGGAGGAGAGCTGTCACATCACATGAACAGTGATGTGACAGGTGAGTATTTATAGGTGGAGAGGAGAAAGGCGGTGGGAGTGGTTCAATGCCATCCGATCGGATGGCCATCCGATCGGATGCTCATCCGGATGGATGACCATTCGATCGAATGGTCCTTCGATTGGATGGTTTGTGCGAGTTGGTTTCCGACTTTTGTTTCGTGCGTTGAGCGTTGCGATGCGTTTAAGCGAGTGTCGAATAAGCGATGCGATAGATTTAATTAATAGTTACACAAATAACATAACTAACATATAATAACATAAGTAATCTTGCGTTTCCAGTTCGCGATGAGATTGCGTTGCGATAGAGTTGCGATTGCGTTTGCGATTAACACCTTTAACATAAATAAACATACACAAGTAACACATAATAGCACACACACATAAAACAATATCCCGATCTGCGATTCAAGTTGCGATGCGATTGCGATGAGATAGCGTTAAGTAGTTTAGCGTTCAATAGCGTGTATTGCCTTTACTTCACATAATACAACTAAAGTAACATAAATTAAAGTATCGATTACCAAGTCAAAGAGTACAAGTAATAATTAAGCAAAGAATAACAAATCGAATTAGCGATCTTTTCTTCCTTTGACTTTGAATTTGACTTGTACTTTGACTTCAAAAGTCGGGTTGTTACAAGCAGCCTCGCGGGTCGCGAAGGCCTTGCCTTCAATCTCTCGCGGGGCGCGAGAGAGCCATGATCAGGCCTACATAAGGAGGCCTCGACCTCAGTTGCAATCCACTCATTTCTTTTCGTTCTCTCAAATATTATAGGCAAAATACTCGGGTATTATACCCCTAAAAAGCGAAGCTCTGCCTCGTTGTAAGTATTATAACCCCCGGTTACGTATTAGTTACTCTGCCCGATTGACCTAGAGCTCCGTAACGCATGTTAAGGATCTGCCTGACTCAGTCGTTGGAGTTCTGTCTCGGGGGTATAGCTAATGTAAATTGGGTTATCTTACTAACACGTGTGCATTGTTTAATTTTAATAGATTATAACCAGGAAGTCACTAGACAACAATAGTATTAGTATTATCTAAAATAGCAAAGTGAGTACATCTGCTTTTTATGAGTCCAAGTGTTTTACCAAAACCTTAATTATTTAAATTACATTTAACAGTGATTGAGTATTTGTGATTCTACAATTACTGTCGGTATGTTGGGGTTTTGTATACATTACTTGTTACTATACTGTTAGTAGTAGCATGACCACAATTCAGGATTGACAGTAACGTGGGTGGTAATTGGGTAGATGTAAACAAATGTAATTGCGGATGCCCTCAATACTGTAAAGTGATAAAAATTGTTTTGATTAAACTGGGATGCACTCACTAGTATTTCTTGCTGATAAAACTTTTTCAAACGCGTTTCAGGTAACAAAATGTGAAAGCTAATAGAAGCCAGCTGGAGAGCACTGAAGGCTTGGAAAAGTGGCCATAAAAGTTACCTAAACAAGAATGAACTTTTATTTTAATAAATTAGGGTTTACCCCTATAAACTTATTATCAATGGAAACTTGGGTTTTCCCATGTATTTATTATTTATAAAAATGTGGTGTTTTACTCTGATAAACTATTTCCTAACTACGGTCCTGATGTAAATTTCCGCTGCCATATTAATAAACACCGATACCACTGATACTGTCCTCGCGGCCGCCCGCTCCCGGGGTAGGGGTCGTGGGTTGCGAAACCAAGTGTGTATTGTGTAAGCCTTAGGAAAGGCATGTATATTAAAGAGCAAAGAGAATAGATTAGAAGCAAGCAAGATAGAAGGCAAATAGTTTTAAATAACACATAGGGATAGCGTTCCTAAACTATAGACTAGGTAAAACCATTCCAACTTTTCCTAATTCCCTATAGTTATAGCTTTGATACCAATCTGTCACAACCCAACCGATGGCGGAAACATCAGAATGAGACGAAAACAAATCGCTCAAAGCATCATAACGCTCATTGTGACAATATAATTAAGTCAAGATTTCATAAAATACTAAATTGTCATACATGGTTCGAAACATAATCAAATTGTGTCAAAACATAGAATCAAAAATATTGTTTATTTCTAAGGTGTGTTTCTAAGTCCACCCAAAACTTTGTTTCTTCACTAGCATCATCTTTTCAACCTGCAACATGTATTAAAATAATGATCAACAAAAATGTTGGCGAGTATACAAGTTTGATACGTAGCATAATAAGAATAAAATGTTTAACGTGCTCATATCCAACATGAATAACACATACAAGTTACTAATATGCTGAACTAGTGTAAACTATATGTCAAACCCAAGTTTCCAACGCCATCTTGACTTCCCAACATCGTCGAAACGAAGGGGGTTAACATGTTTTACTTAACAATACCCCAAGACTCAAGGGCGGTGCGTTAATCCTATAGCGCTATAATTGTTAAGGTAGGCTAGCAAAGTTAATGAGCATATAGACACAAATGTATACATAGCATATGAGATTAACAAGTATCACATGTTTTCATGTTTAAATGTGGATAGAGTGTGATTTTGTATAAACAAGTCTCAAGTGTTGCGTTTTTTGTATAAAGTACATGTTACACCCAAAGTGTTTAAAACGAAAATGGGATCGAGTATACTCACAGTTTTGCGTAGGAATTACTTAAACTGCGAGTGGAGTTGATGAAGTCTTGAGATCACGCTGAAATGGTTACACGAGAATATAAGTATACTGATGTGAAAGAGTGTTGGATCAGATCATAAAATACGGAATTAAAACGAGTTAAAGTGTTTAACAGTCCACTCGTGTGGATGGGCTTTCCGTTGAAACGGGAATTAAAGTGTTGAACAGTCCATTCGTACAGACGGACATAGTCCATTCGTACGAATGGGCTTTCTGTTGGAACGGATCGACTGATGAATGTGTGATATGAACTGATTCGACTGGTAAAATATTAAGGTAAATGATTTAAATAGTAAAATGAAATGTTCAGGTGTTAAACTGGAGGTAGAACAGAATGGACTGTTAAATAGTGCGTTCGTACGGATGGATTGTTAATGTTGTGAAAAGTTTTAGTTTTAACTGATTTGGTTAAAAATGTTGAAGTATTTGTTTAATTTGCTTAAATCGGTAGATAAAATCAGTTAAATAGTGGCAAACAAGTGCGAGAACAGATCTAAGATCAAAGCAGAATATGTAACAAGGGGTCCATTCGTATGGATGGACATAGTCCATTCGTACGAATCGGTTGTTCTTGATGAAATCTTTGTTTGGTCTGTTAAACGGATCATTTATTGATGGGAATTAACCCTAATGTAGGCCCTTAACTATGGAATGAGTTGAGGGTCTGACGGGTTCTAGATTTTATCAAGATCGAGTAAAAATCGAAGAGAAAACCATGATTAAGTTGTAAGATGTTATAATTTCTTATGAACTTTGATCCAATCTCGTATAAGTGATGCTCCACAACAGTTTGCCCAAGCAAAACGAGTGTAAACCATCTTCGAGATAGTTTGAATCAGGAAGTTTTGTAAAAAGTTTAAAGGGTGAGATTGAAACTCAATAATTGTGATGAAGTGAATATGAAAAGACCGGAGAGGATTCTTACAAAGCTTTTGACCGCTAAGAGTAGCTTGAGAGCGTTTTCAAGGGAGAATGGCGAGTTGAAGTTGAGAATGGAGGGTCTATTTATAGATTCGGGTGAAAATTAGGGTTTCCGAGGATTTCTAGTGGGTTCGTCCGAATGCACTCCATTCGTACGGATGGACCTAGTCCATTCGTACGAATGGACTTGTTTTCGTAATTTTTTTTCCAACTTTGATTATTTTACGTGTTTTAATCGATTTTTCGAGTATCAAGTATCAATGTGTAATGAAAAATCAAGAATCTTGAATAATATAACGTTCCAAACATGAATTATGAGTACGATTTTACACATATGTCTAACATGAATAACATAATATGATTAAAAATAATTGCGTTTTCACTATGATCAATAGTCTCTGATTACAAGTTGAAACGAATTAGAATACAACAAGAGCACAAGCATCTAAAAATGGAAAGTACAACAAGACTTGCTAAAACAGGAAAGTGCAAAAATGCGAAGCATTAAACTACCAGCTTCATTCCTTTTGTTATACTGGTTGGAATTGGTATTTTGTGGAGTGTGGTAATTGGTAGTTCTTTGATTTCGACCACGACCGTGACCACGTCCACGACCATGGAAATTACCTCGGAAATTATTATTTCCTTCGGAGAAATGGTTGCAACCATTACCTTTACCAAAATGGCCACGGCCACGGCCTCGTCCCCATTTTCTTCCAGAGTCTTTAGTATCATCATTAATAATAGCATTTGCTTCTAGAATGGCTAATGATCCAGTGGGACGAGGTTGATGACTTTTCATTAGTAGCTCATTGTTTTTCCATGCTATGAGGAGAAATGAATTTAGATCAGAATATCTTTGAAACCTCTGCAACCGGTATTGTTGTTGCAAGTTTATATTTGATGCATGAAATGTGGAGAAAGTTTTCTCCAACATATCTTCCTCCATAACAGTTTGCCCACAGAATCGGAGCGTTGAGCATATTCTGAACAAAGTAGAGGTGTATTCATTCATTTTTTTAAAATCTTGGAACTTGAGATTGTTCCACTCATTTCTAACAGTGGGAAGTAAAACTTCCCTCTAATGATCAAATCTGCTTTTTAAATCTTCCCACAAAACGTATGGATCCTCACAATTTAAATATTCAAATTGCAACATCTCATCAATGTGTTTATAGAGTAAGACATCGGCTTTTTGCTTGTCTTGATCGCTACAATCATTCCACTCCTTTATTGTTTCCAAAACACCCATTGATTTGAGATGTCGTTTAACATGTGCCGTCTATTGCATATAATTTTCTCCGGTGATATTAAGAGCCGAGAATTCAATTTTTGCGATGTTTGTCTTTGTTGCTAAACATAAATAAGATAAATATTAAAATCTAAATACTCATTAAAAATGAGATAACATGCATATGTACAACTATAAACAAATAAATGAATACATAAATACTAAAAAGATGAGGTGGAAGCACATACACTAAGGTCGGCAACAATATTAATATTATACCGGCCAATATTAAAACCAGGTGAATCGTCTTTGTTGCGGAAAAAAATGAGATTGATAATTGGTAATCTATAGAGGTAAATTATAACCGTTTTGCAACGGTTATATTACCATTTTTATAGTCGTTATATAACGGTTATATATATATGCATTTTTGTGCACAAACATAATACACAAACATGCACATGTGCATTTTTGTCATTTCTTTGACAAATTCTATAATTCATTACAAATATTAGACAATTGCACTTTAATTTACAATACCATTCGTAATACACAACATTTTACATTACCAATATTAGAAATGCACATGTGCATCATTAGGTATAACCATGATATAACGTGTTTTGATACAAAAAGTTTGTGATTTTTAATGGAGACGTAGGCCCATATACATGTTTTTTGGTTAGTTATATCTAGTGGTTGATGGTTTGGTTATAGTTGTCTATTTATGATTTAATATGTTGATTGGGTGGTATAAATGGTGTTTACATACATGTAATAAAGTGAAAATATTGGTAATGACATTGTATTATGGATGGTAGGAGGTAATGGTATTGTATTATAGATGGTAGGACGTAATGGTAGTGTATTATGGATGGTATGATAGATGAAAGGTAAAGTGTATTCAAAGTAGTGTATCAAAACATCTTATTTCATGTTGATACATATAGATGCACATGTGCATTTCTAATATCGGTAATGTAAAAAGTATTGTATTACACATGGTAGTGTAAATGAAAGTGCAATTGTGTAATAGTTGTAATGAATTACGGAATTTGTCAAAGAAATGACAAAAATGCACATGTGCATGTTTGTGTATTATGGATGGAATGATAGATGAAAGAGAAAGTAGTGTACCAAAACACCTTATTTCATGTTGATACATATAGATGCACATGTGCATTTCTAATATTGTTAACGTAAAAAGTAGTGTATTACACGTGGTAGTGTAAATGAAAGTGCAATTGTCTAATATTTGTAATGAATTACGGAATTTGTAAAACAAATGACACAAATGCACATGTGCATGGATAACTGTGACTCGAAATTTTTTTTTATTTTAATTTTTTTTTTGAAAATTTTGTTATTTTTTTATTGTAAACAAAATATAGCGATTTTTACAAAAAAATGGTAAAAAAAAATATATTGGTGTTTTTTAGATTTTTTTTTTAGGTATTACTGTTTGTGTTTACACTGGTTTTCGCGGTTCTCGCAATAAAGGGTGGTTCCTAACGGATTCTTGTCCTATATATATATATATATATATATATATATATATATATAGGGTCATCATTTAGGGAAAACGGTGAAAAGTGTGAGAACGGTGAGAACGATTTTGGTGTTGACATGTGGCATCGATGCTAAATTACACTAAGGGTAATATTATCAAAAAAAACCCACTCACATGAACTGGGTGTTCAAAAAACGCCATAAAACACCCAGTTCAAAAAAACACCATGAAAAATACCCAGTTGAAAACGTCATAAAACACCTAGTTCAGAAAAACGCCATGAAAATACCTAGTCTAAAACGCCATAAAACACACAGTTCAGAAAAACGCTATAAAAAACCCAGTTCATTTTTTTTTTCGAAAAGTATATCAATAGTATACTTGTTGGAAAGTTAAAAAAACGTTGAGTTTTATGGTGTAATTTTTTTTAGAAAAATAATCACGTATAAAAAAGTTATTGGCGTTTAAATATGATAGGGGGAAATGGCATATGATTAGCATGTGCACCCTTGTTTGGATCTTCCAATTTTACCCCTCCTGATAGTTATAAGGTTCCCATTATTTACAAAAATGTCATCACATCATATTAGTCACAAATCACAAAGATCTTATTGCTGAAAATCGTTCTCACTATTCTCACACTTCAAATCGTTTTCTCTTGATCTCATTCATATATATATATATATATATATATATATATATATATATATATATTTATGTATTTATAGTAAATGATGTATTAAAGAAGCCTTTGTCCCCCTGGCGTTTGACACGTTCGGCTCCTTGGCGCCGGAGGCAGTTCGGTTTTTGTCTAGAGTTCAGCGTGTGGTCCATAGCAACTTTTCGACCCCTCAGGGGCGGGGCTTTGTTTTTAGTAGATTAGGGTTTTCTATTCAAAAAGGGACGGCGGCGCAGTTTGTTGCTCGTCTACCTGCTATCCTTATGTAATTTGCCCGAATGATAATTTGGAAAAAGTCAAAGTGGTCTAGCAAAAAAAAAAAATGTTAGTATACATAAACGTAAACTCTAAATGAAATGTGAGCGCATGTGTATAAATAAAAGTTAGTTGCGATAAAATAAAAGTTAGATACATAATTAAATGTTAGATTGTTAGTAGTCCCATGCATAGTTACGAAATATGTATATTAAAATGTTCTTTTGTACTTAATTTTTTTTCAAAGTAAATTATAAAGTTAATGAAGTGCTTATATTGCTTATGATGGGTATCTTTTGGGCTTAAGGTGTTCTTTGATTAGGATATAAGCGACTCGTGTTGATAACTTGTTATAATATAACAAGAATTAACACTAGATTAGTGCTAAAACTTTAAAAACTTTAGAAATGTTATAAGAGCAAGAAGAAGAGAATTGTATAACTTATTAAAGTGTATACATGAGATGCATTTTCTCTTCTACCTTGAGCTAGTATTTATACTACAAAAAGATTAACTATTTGGTAGAAAATGTTAATTATTTGGTAGACAAGATTAACTATGTAGTAGACAATGTTATCCATAAGTTTGACAAAGAGTTTATTCACTTGCTTGTTAAATCTAGAGGTAAATCTTGATCTTTATGGTGAACTTTATAAAATATTCATAACACTATTAAATAAATTTCATAATAATGGGTAACAAAATAAAGCTGGTAAAAATCAGTTGGTTGATTCCGTCGAAAACAAATTGAAAAATAGAAAATGACTCTGAAATATGGAAAATGTGTCAAAAGTTGCACAAGAACCAAAAGTTGCACAAGGAACAAATGGAAAATGGCTTAAAAAATAATAATAGGATTTGGAACCAAAAAAGAAAGAAAAGGTAAAAAATGAAGATGTAAGACTATGGGGTATGGGGCTTGGGTTGGGGCATGGGTTGGGGGAAAACGCACAAGCCACCACCCCGGGTGGGTTTGGGTTAGGGCGTGGCCCTTGGGGCTTGGGTTTGAAGCCGGGCGTGGGGCAGACTTGAGATCCGATGTGGCGGCCTCCTATTCGCTGTCCGCCGCCATGTCATAGCGGGTGTTTGAATTTTAAATTCCAACCGTTTGGCCAAGCCAAGCGGTCACCCCAACCCCCAACATCCCCTATAAATGTAACCCCAAACCCCACCGGCTACCCCATCTCAAACCATCGCTGTCCACCGCTACCCCAGCGGCTACCCCAACCATAACCCACTTGATCCCACGAACCCGCTACCCCAACCCGAAGAAGATGGCCTCTTGGACCCACGAAGAAGAATTGGCACTCGTCACAAGCGTCGTTGACGCTATGAAGGGGTGACAACCCGGCCAAACACGATATTGGCCGGAAGCATTCGCAAGCTACCGACATAACGTCGGACACGACCGGCACAACCTCAACGCGTGCCAACATAAATGGCGCGAGCTACGGCCCAAGCTCGATCGTTTCAAAGCCTACTACTAAGCCGTTCCGAGCGGCGAGTTAAGCCACGAGGACCGGGTGGCGGTGGCGAACATTGAGTTTCGGGGCAAGGAGCGAAGGTCGTTCGACAAGCTCACGTTTTTTGAAATTTACCTAACGCTCTAGGTTTTTTCTTTTTTTTTGTAATCGTTTTTAGGTTTTTTTGTAATTTTTAGGTTTTTTTTTTATTTTGTAATCGTTTTTAGGTTTTTTTTTTATTTTGTAATTAATAAAATTTTAGGTTTTTTTTAATGTTGTATGTATTTTTTTAATTTTTTGTAATTTTTTTTAATAAACTGCCAAGCCACGCCCCCAACCCAAGCCCCGCCATACCCCACGGACACGTCACTCACCGGTGGGGGGCTCCAACTCCACGTGTCAACTCATGCCCCAACCCAACCCAAGCCCCACCATACCCCACGGTCTAATCGGTCTTTATGAAAGTCAAACTGGCATCATCCGTGGCCTGAGCATGTGTGGCTAGAAACCCAACCGGATTGTATTTTGTGTTAGGTAATGTATTCAAGTATGTTATGTACAAACGTGATAGTAAAGCTTGGTTGCTAATTATATATAGAAAAGTAGTTTAAAGGATTGTGACTTTATACGAAGGGTTATGCCCTTTTTATAAAGGATGTGATATATTTAAAAGTAGTTTAAAGGGTAGTGACATTTTGAAGGTGTATGATATATTAGAAAGTTGCGACTTTGCAAACGGTGCTATATATTAAAAAGAGTAAACTGCCATTTGGTTCCTGTGGTTTGGGCACTTTTGCCATTTTAGTCCAAATCTCAAACTTTTTACATCTAGGTCCCTGTGGTTTGCCTTTTGTTGTCATTTTAGTCCAAAATCCAAAAACCCTCTATTTTGACTGTTGAAAGCTGATTATTTTGTCCTTTAGTGCAGGGGCATTTTGGTCATTTTTAAATACAAAATGGCAGTTTACTCAAAATAATTAAACCAAAAAATCTGCCTCTCTCTCTAAAACCCCTCTGCACTCTCTTTCTCTCTCTCTAACACCCTCTCTACCTCTCTCTTCTCTTAACTACCACTACCACACCACCATCCCCACCACCGCATCATCCCCACCCTAAAACGTTTGGTATAAAACTTAGTAATACCCTTAACCTCTCCTTTTTATTTTGAAATCACTGATCAAAACATCACGCACATCCACTGAACCTCTTCATCTTCTACAGCTGAAAACCCTAATTCCTTTTTTGAGGAAATCCGCACACACCACAGACATTACTGTCTTCTTCACCTTCAAGAATTAAAACCCTAATCCTCATCTCTTACCTACAACACACGAAATATCTGCTCTTCATCTCTCCGAGGAGGAGCCGGCACCGGATTCACCGGCCACTCACCCAACAACCCCTTGCTCTCTCTCTGTTTCGCCGGCGATGAGAACCGACATCGGAAAATGGCAGCGGCGGCGGCCCTGATTCTTTTCCGGTAAGCTTCTGGTATAACCACCCACCATTTTCCTTTTAGTTCTTGTAGATTGAGGACGAAGATAACCTTGTTGCCGACGATTTTTCCGTCTAGATTGGTTCGAGAACAAATGGGTTTTGTGAACAAATGGTTCGAGAACAAATGGGTTTTGTGAGCTCGGTACTGTTCAACTCCAGATTTGTTCCAAAACAAATGGGTTTGGTGAGGGTTATTGGATGAAACGAAGAGAAATTGGAGGAATTGGGTGGTGAATTGAATGTAATAACATTTCATTGTTGGTTGACCTTCTCATGGATGATGAATGTTCATCATTATCTCTGCACATTTCAACAAGCTTGTTATTACTGATCGGATTGTTGAAGATATTAGGGTTTGGGTATTTGGTCATTATGAATTTGGGGAAGATGAAGATAGTGTGCTTTTATAGGGTCAAAATTGATTTATAATAACTCATAAAAAATGACCAAAATGCCCCTGCACTAAAGGACAAAATAATCAGCTTTCAACAGTCAAAATAGAGGGTTTTTGGATTTTGGACTAAAATGGCAACAAAATGCAAACCACAGGGACCCAGATGTAAAAAGTTTGAGATTTGGACTAAAATGGCAAAAGTGCCCAAACCACAGGGACCAAAATGGCAGTTTACTCTATTAAAAATAGTTTGAAGGGTGGTGGCTTTTTAAAGGGGTGTGATATACTTAAAAACATTCATCCAAACATTGTGTTTTTATCCAAACTATTGTGTCTTAAGTTACTTTTTGTATGTATATATAATAAGGTAGGGTGAGATTCGGTTACAAAGTCTAAATTTTCTAAAAAGTGTAAAAAGTCATAAAACATTATAATTTCAGCCGTAAAACACATCTAAAACTCACAAATAACAGAGTAAAAACTACTAAAACACCATATTCAAACCATTATAGTCCATAAAAACTTCACACACACAATCGTAGAATTATGAATATAAAACACAACATGATAGTCAACATAAAACACAATAGTGTTTGTCATTTGATAATAACCACAAAACACATCCCACATATATAATGTTTTGGTAATCTTCATTTTGTTATTTGTGGATTTTTGTGTGTTTTATTGTTGACATTTTTGTGTTTTATAACTTTTTAAACTTTTTAGTAAATTTGAATTTTGTAGCCAACTTCTAGCCTAATAAGGTAAATGATGTTTCTAGTAAATTATGACCTCTTAGTCTAATAGAATGGTGTTTGGCTCTCATAAAAGTAGTGTTGTGCAAAGTTAAGGTGTACAAACTTTTGTTAAAGAAATTACATGTAAGTACTCTTTGCAAAACAATTATAATGTTATAGTATTATCACTAGTTAGTACATATATTCAGTAATAAATAAAACAATTAATTGCCAAAATCGTCCTTGAGGTTTGGGCATTTTTGTTATTTTGGTACAAAATGAGTTTTTTTGTACCAAATAGCCCCCACTTTTGTAACTTTTTGTCATTTTCATCCAAATGCCTAACTGGGTTAGAGTACCAAATAGCCACCCACTTTTGTGACTTTTTTTCATTTTCATCTAAATGCCTAACTGGGTTAGAAACAACCATTTGATAAGGGTTTTTTTTTTAAATTTCACAAGTACAGGGCTTGAAATGTAATTTCTTTTTAAACTCTAACTTTATAAAAGTAAAGATTTACATGTAAAACAAATTGTAGAATTATATAAAATAAATGTGGATGAAAAAATAAAATACTTAATCTCCTTCAACTAAAAAGATCCTCATTTCCCCATCTTTGGAAGCCAGATCAACTACTGCTTGACTGGAAGTCGAGAAATATTTTGTTACTGTCGACAAAAAGAACAAAGGGGTTCTTCTATTTGGATTTTGCATCAGTATTAGCAACATTATTTCTTTGACTGCCCAACAAAACTTGGATTAGTCAAGATTAATATTGTGAAAACAAAGTATTGGAAGTTGATCATGACTCATGAGTTATCTCTATAGACAAATTTAGATTACGCGAACGAATGAACTATGAACAAAGGGAAATTAACATCACTATCTACAAATAATAGGTGTTGCATTTTCAAAATGAATATTGATTACAAAGCTTAAAATTAACTTGTTCTGCATCTATGTCAAGTTATGCCTACTTTTTATTTCTCGACTTCCAGTCAACCAGCAGTTGATCTGGCTTCTAAAGATGGGGAAATAAAGATCTTTATTAGTTGCTGGAAATTAAGTATTTTATTTTTTTGTTCACAATTGTTTTATATAATTCTATAATTTGTTTTACATGTAAATCTTTACTTTTATAATGCTAGAGTTTAAAAAGAAATTACATTTCAGGCCTTGTACTTGTGAAATTTCAAAAAAAAAAAAAACACTCATCAAACGGTTGTTTCTAACCCAGTTAGGCAATTGGATGAAATGACAAAAAGTTACAAACGTTGGGGGCTATTTGGTACAAAAAAGTCATTTTGGACGAAAATGACAAACATGCCCAAACCTCAGGGACGATTTTGGCAATTAACTCTAAATAAAAATAGTTACTAATAATTCTCATTTATAAATGAGTATTCATTGAATATGTTAACAACGCAATCGTTCTAGCCTTTTAAACCACATCAAATAACGTATCTAATAAAATATCAATGGAATAAAAAAGCTATAGTAAAGTAAATTGTGTATATAATAAAATAACCCTGTTATGGAAGATGGTGGACTTGTTTGTATCAATTAAGCATGTATATCAATTTATGGATGTGCCTTACATAAGCTTTACCAAATAGCTTTAAACATGTTATTGTTGAATCAGTTCTGTTTAATCATAATGGAAAACATGAAAACATACCTGTTACAGCAGACAGTGCAGTGGAGAATCCAGTGATAGATGATGCCATCGAGTTAGACATAGGTGTCAGTGTGATCTGGTTCCTCCTTAGGGTGCTAACTGATGATGGTGATGATGAGAACCGAAAAGGGTATCGGTTATGGGAGAAGAGGACGATGATGATGATGTTATGATTATAGGGTATGCCTGAGTGTGTAATTGTGTAACCCTTTAACCTCTACATTAGTCTCCTTATATAAGCACCCAAGAGGAAACCCAATTAGTTAATAAGGGTAATATGGTTCATCAACAATTACCAACTAATTATTTAATAGGTTGTTATATATCTTGATCTATATTATGCAAATGATTATAATGGCTACTAGATTAAATATTAAACATAATATATTTAATCTTACATTCTCCCACTTAGCCGAGTAATCATTTACTGTGAGTATTAGATAAGCCTGATCAGAAGTTAACACTCATTTTAGTCTTAAATAAGTACTATAGCAGAGAAATACAGCCGTTGAATCATTATGCGACTCAGGACCCCCATTAGTCATACTATAGCCTTAATTTAAAACCTAATCGTTATGATCAAAATACGCATAAGCCCTTTGTTTGATTTGTAACTTTATTTGTCTATATGCCATTATACCGGTTGAACATATTCTAAGAGACATACAAAATCAAACTGAGGAAATTTCATTAATCATAAAACATAAGCTAGTACAATATGCTTAAATAAGGTCTTTACTAAATCCCATATTCCGAACATGTTCTTCGTAAACCTTAGGAGGGAGACCTTTAGTCATCGGATCCGCAAGCATATCTTTAGTACTAATATACTCGATACAAAGATTATTTTCCTCAACTCGTTCACGTACGATCAGATATTTTGTATCGAGATATAAACCAGCTCCAGTCGAACTATTATTGTTCGAGAAACTAACGGCAACTGAATTATCACAATAAAGCTTCAATGGTCTAGAAATGGAATTAACATTCCATGACAGGTTGCGTTATAAACAGCAATGTACTCTGCTATCATTGTGGAAGTTGTGGTCAACTGTTGTTTATGGCTCTTCCAAGAGATAGGGCCGCCTGCTAACATAAAGATATAGCCCGAAGTGGATTTCTTGTCATCTTTGCATTTGGCAAAGTCAGAATCAGAATAGCCCACCACTTCTAAATGATCATTCTTCTATAAGTCAGTTTATAGTCTTTCGTCCCTTGCAGATATCGAAGTACCTTCTTAGCTGCTTTCCAGTGATCTAGTCCAGGATTAGTCTGATAACGGCCTAGCATTCCAGCAATATAAGCGATATCTGGGCGAGTACAGACTTGAGCATACATCAGGCTCCCGACTACTGACGCGTAAGGTATCTGGGTCATTTGCTCCTTCTCAACCTCTGTTGTCGGACACTGGAATGAACCGAAAACATCTCCCTTTACTACTGGAGCGATGGAGGGTTTGCACTGTTGCATGTTATACCGTGTAAGGACACGATCTATGTAAGCCTTCAGGGATAATCCTAAGATCCCTTTGTGTCTATCTCGGTGGATTTCGATGCCAATGACGTAAGAAGCATCTCCGAGATCCTTCATGTCGAAGTTATGCGAGAGTAACCGCTTCGACTCATGCAACATGTCTAAACTATTGCTTGCCAATAGAATATCATCTACATAAAGGACAAGTATAGTAAAGTTGCTCCCACTCATCTTGAGGTAGGTGCATTGATCCACTTGATTCTTCATAAAACCTTGTTTCTTCATGACTTCATCAAACTTGAGGTACCACTAACGTGATGCTTATTTTAACCCGTAAATGGATTTCTTCAGCTTACAGACTAGATGCTCCTGACCTTCAGGTTTAACGCTTTCAGGTTGTTTCATGTAAACAACTTCGTCCAAGTCTCCGTTAAGGAAAGCGGTTTTAACGTCCATCTGATGCAGCTCTAAATCAAAATGAGCTACTAGGGCCATGATGATCCTTAATGAATCTTTACGAGAGACAGGTGAAAACGTCTCTTGATAATCAATTCCCACTTTCTGAGTGTAGCCCTTTGCAACCAATCTCGCTTTGTAGCGTTCAACGTTCCCATTCGGATCCAGTTTTGTTTTGAACACCCATTTACATCCTACGGGTTTGACACCGTTGGGTAATTCTACCAAATCCCAAACGTCATTTTTCTTCATGGATTCAAGCTCATCAATCATTGCTTTATTGCATTCAGAAGACTGATCACTGCTTATGGCTTCATTGTAAGATATAGGATCATTGAGCTTTCCGGGATCCATTTCAGTCAGGTAGGTAACATAATCATCCCAATTAGTAGGCCTTCTTTGCCTAGATGACCTCCTGAGTGGATTATCGGGTTCAACGTTGTCTTGATTATGAGCGTTTGATGTGCCTTCATCATGAGGTATAATAGGTTCTGATTGTAGAGGTGAATTTGGAGTTGGTGCAGTAGCTTCGGGTACAGTAGTTGCATTGGGTACAAGAGGAGTAATCGGAGTAATGGCAAGCGACGAATCTCTCCCCCCCGCGTCTTGTACTTCTTGCAATTCTTCATAAGGGTTGGTACTGCTCCCACTGACCTTGAAATCCTCCAGGAACGCAACACGCTTGGTTTCAGCAATACGGGTGACATGGGAAGGACAATAGAAACGATAACCCTTTGAATTATCAGGATACCCGATAAAGAAACAGGTAACTGTTTTAGGGTCAAGTTTCCTTAGGAAAGGATTGTAAAGTTTTGCTTCAGCGATGCAGCCCCATACTTTCATATATTTAAGACTCGGTTTCCTTCCTGTCCAAAGTTCATAAGGAGTTTTAGGGACAGACTTAGAAGGAACTCTATTGAGTATATGAACAGCTGCTTTTAACGCTTCAGTCCAGAGGAATAATGGTAAATTAGTATTGGCTAACATACTGCGCACCATGTTCATAAGGGTACGGTTTCTTCTTTCAGCGACACCATTCTGCTGAGGTGTGCCAGGCATGGTGTATTGGTTCACAATCCCCTGGCCCTTACAAAACTCATAAAATGGACCAGGAGCTTGACCCACATCAGTATGTCTTCCATAATATTCACCGCCTCTATCTGATCTCACAACTTTAATCTAACGATCTAATTGCTTTTCAACTTCAGCCTTATAATCTTTAAATGTTGTAAGAGATTCAGATTTCTCCTTAATTAGATACAAGTACATGTAACGAGAACAATCATCAATGAAAGTGATAAATGAAGTATGTCCTGTTATGCTAGCGATTTGGTAAGGACCACTTGTTGGATCTGAGTTTCTTTTTGATTGTATTTTCGTTTGTAATTAAGATGGAAATGAAAGAGTTGTGCAGCGGAAATAAGATGAAAGCAAACTTTGCATACAATCAAACGAGAGTAATACTTTTATCAAACATCTTTTCACAAAGAACCGAATGATTGAATTTGTTTCAACAACGATTACAATGATTGATGTAAGAATGCAAACTCCCCCTCAGCCCGAGCTCAGTAGTTTGTTCGTGCAAAGAAGACGATGTGATCAAAAGAGCTAATAGAACAGTACCAAGTACTGAACTATTTATAGGCACTTGCAAACCACTGAGCATCTTTAGCTGACGTCACCATGAAAGTGACATCTAACCTCCTAACAAACTCTAACCTCTGATCTATAAACACTGATGTACTAAACTACTGCTATTACATTACATTATATAAAAGACACTTAAACAGCTGCTGCATCCTTCCACTGCTGTGAACCCAGCAGTGCTTGTCCGGATCAGCAGTACTTGACTCAAGGCAGTAGATTGAGTCAGCAGAGCTTTGGTCTTCCATCAGTCTTTGACTTTGGGCAGTAGATGCAAGGCAGCAGTTATAGGTCAGTACTTAACAAGATCAGCAGATAGGAGGTCAGCAGATAGGAAACCACTTTCAAGGGGAGAGATTTGCATGAACCAACTGTAAACGTCTGCTTATTCTGGATCCACTGCTCTGATCCAGTTTTGGCTTTAATTATCTGTTCCTCTGATAGGGTTCAATCCCAACAATCTCCCCCTGGAACAGATAATGCCAAAACTCTTCATTATTAGTGGAATTCTTTATTGCCTCATCAACAGCTCCCTTATCTGACCTTTAAATTGTAATTCAAAGTCTAGGGCATCTGTATCTTCATCATCCCTGCTGAGTGGAAGATCAAGGAGATCCTGCAAATCTTCAAGACTCAGGCCAAGAGCTTGTTCCCTTGATATTTTCTCCACTCCTCCACCAGACCTGAGCAAAGTCAATACGCAAGTCTGTTTGTCAGTTTCCCACTTTTGTATTTTTGAGCCTGGTGGGTTTCTTGGAAGATGCTTATTTGCATAAGTATTAGGAGAGGCTGGCCTGTTCATAGCTGGCTGAGCAGCACTTGCAGATTGTTCCAACTCAAGATCTTCTTTTATCATTACTTCCGTGCCTACTTTTACAATGGCATCTCCAGCTAATAGATCTTGAATTGTTTCCATGCTAAACTGGTTTTTGCTCCTTCTTTTGTAGATGGCAGCACCAGCTGGAGCAGTGGTTCTTTTGATTTGCAGCTTTGGTGGTCTTTTTGAGACCTCTGCTTTGGAATAGTCAGGCTTTTGTGGAATTCTTGGATCTTTCTTTCTAAGTTCCTCTAAGCGTTTATAGGTTGCTCTGACTCTATCTTCTCCCCATTTTGTCACAGAGTTCTTTGACCCATAATCAGCTGCAATCAGCTCCTCTTTCATTCTTCTTAGCTCTATCATCTTCTCAGCTTCAAATTGTTTAAACTTTTCAGGAGGAGTCTGCTTGACCTTATTTTTGATCATATCTTGAATCCTGGCTGCTTCTTTTTCAAGCTCAGGAATGGTCCAGCTCTTGTACATATGTTTCTCCCCCTTGTATTTCTTGTAGGTCATGATGTTTTCAATGTAGTCTTTCCTTAAGGACTCATCTGCCCTTTCTGAAATTTTTTGACATACATTTTTAGCAAAACGCTCCATAGCATTGACCTGTGAGAGTAAAAACTGATAGTTTTGTTGAAATTCTCTATCAGATTTCCCTTTTCTATTTTTGATTGCAATATCCTCTGCTTGTTTGGCCTTAAGTTTCAAGTATTCTTCAATATTGTTAGGCCTGGGATAATTTGCAATTGATGGTAAACTCCTTTTGGCTGGGTCATCTTCATAGTAAAAGGATTTGATTTCTTCTCTGACTGCAATGAGTTCTAGAGGAAATGAGACACCAGCAGGAGGTAGTGATTTTACAATTTGAGCTGAAGAGAGAGGTATGGGTTTTGGAATAGTGACAAGTGATAGGGATTTTGAAGATGTTGGTGATGGAGATGTGTCATCATCTTTTAAAATTAGCCTTCTCCTTTTTGTAGGAGGGACTGATGAAGGTTTGGATGGAACAGTGGTGGTAGATATAGTGGCAGTGGATTGTGATTGACTAACAGCTGTTGAAACAACTGGTGTTTCAACCACTGTTGTCATTACAACAGATGTTATAACATCTGCTGTCTTCTGCTGTGTGTCAGCAGGTGTTGTTTTTGGTGGTGATGATGGTAAAGCAGTGGATGTTGTGTGTGTTGAAGTGGTGTGTGTTGATGGAACAACTGTTTTGCAAGCAGTAGTTTTTGTAACTCCTGTTGCATCAGCTGTTTTGTATGGTGGTTTTTTAGCAGACTTTGAACGTCTGATTGGAATGGATTTGGGTTGCCTCACTTTTCTAGTAGGCTTCTTCTTTTCCTCAACAGGATTTTCATGATCCTTTGACCCAGAAGTACCTTGATCTGGATGATCCAATCTGTCCACCCTGGCTTTCCTTTTGGCCTCTCTATCCCTTTTTACACTTGCAACTGCTTCTGCTAGTGCATTTGTTGTCACATCAATTTTCTTGCTACCATCTGGCAAAGGGATCTTTTTGGTCATGTTTGAATTTTCTGGTTCAAGATAGAGACCATCCTCTATACCCTTCTTTTTCCACTCCTTAATTTTCTCCCCCTTTTTGGCATTATCTTCTGGGAGTTGATGAATGTAGCGGACTTTTGGAGGAGCAGCGCCAGTGGTGTGCAAGATCTGAGTTTTGAGAGCCTTTAAATCAGCCTGAGTGGTTTTGAACCTTGACTCCATTGCATTTCTCAGCTGTTGTACATGGTTTGCATGTTGCTGATCTGCTAATTGTGCTTGTTTGTGGAGAGAAGATTGAAATAGATTCCAGAGCTCATTTATAGCAGGTGCCCTTTGTGGAGCAGGTGCTTGAGGTGGAACAGCAGTTGTTTGTACCTTCTGAACTTGTAACACCTGTTGTAGCATAACTTTGAGTTCTGCGACAGAGTTATCAAGCTTTGCAATACGATCCGTCAATTTCTGGTACTTTAAACCATCACCCAAGTTAATGGGATCATCTGATTTCCCACTAGCAGTGGTTTTATCAGTGGTAGATGTAGGGAATATTCTCCAAACATTAACCACTGATGCCCCTTTTTCTTGGTACTGGGGTCTTCTTCCTTCAACACTTGACAACCTTTTGATGTTGCCAGTAGGATAAATAAATCCACTGGTGGTTGGCAGAGGTGCTATAAAAGGAATTGCCTCCAAGGAAGTCTTATTAATGTAACCACTGTCCAAATGTAACCCAGTGGGTGTAACAAGTGTAGTGGCTGCTTCACTTGGATTACCACCAAGAGTTACTTGTAACTCAAGGGGTCTAACCTCCTCAGGTTGTGTTGGTGGGTTAGCAAAGATTGATACAGCAGACCCAGTCAGTTGTTGAGGTATATTCTCAGTAGTAGGTGATTGAGAAGGACTGGATAATGCCTGGTTCAAATCAATTGCATCCAACAGTGGTTTTATTGGTGAGGGAATTTTGGATGTGATGAGTGGTGTAGAAAAAGGATGTGTCCCGGGCATTGGACTGTGGATGATAGAAACGAGTGTTTCCAGAGCATCATGATGTGGAGACCCTATTTGTACAACCTGTTCTTTTTGTGAAGAAACAGGAGGAGTTTCGGTTATGGTTTGAGATATTTGTACCATCTGCTGTGAGGAAGTAGCAGCAGTGGTTTCTTGTGACTTTTGTGTTGTCACTGGCAGGAGCTCTGGTATCTCATCCTCCAGAGATGCCTTTTTGATGGGTTTTGTGGGTTTTTGAGTTTTTCTTTTTGGCTTTTTGGAGATAGTAGGTGTGGGTTTCAAAGCAGTTGTGCTGCTGCTTTGATCACCTTGAGCAGTGGGCTCAGCAGCAGATACCTGAGGAGCAGTTGTAACTGCTAAAATCTGCTCAGGCACCTCTGCTTGTGTTTTGCAAGGTGTGGACATCCTTGTAAAAGTTTCAGCAGTTAAGCAATTTGTTTGAATGAAATCACCTTGTTTTATTGCAACAGCATCCGTCTTTCCAAGTTTCATTTCAAAATAGTAACTTAAAAATCTTGGAAAAAGTAGGAATGCTTTTGTTTCAACATTTTTAACCAAATCATTAAAAATTTCCTAGGAGTAGTTAAAATTTTCATCTTGAAGAATTGCAAATCCCAGTTTCTGAATTTTTAATGGTATCTCATTGAAAGAAGTGGTTTTGTTTGAAACACATTTTAAGAGGGTATGAAATAAAAATCTTGTTTCAGGAGGAAAGTAACCTTTTTCTAAGGTGTCCTTTTTGACCTCTGCATTGTACCCCCTTTCCAGAAAATCATTTTTTAACTCGTTTTTAGGGAAAGTAATTTTACCTTCTTGATCGTCGAGTTGAAAGACTTCTGAAATTGTTTGTGGTGTAAGCTTGACCTCTTTTCCCTTTAAAGTAGAGTTAATGGCTATTACAGCATCTCCTTGTGTTTCAAGGATTGCATTCTTCCAAAACTCCCTTTGGGTTGCCAAGTAAATTGGTGCATCCGCTGTCAACAAAGTTTTGTACTTTGAGGCGGTGATGAAATCAATGATGGAATCGAACTCCATTGTGGAACTTGGTTTTGTAAGAAGACCAAGAAGATTGTGAGATGGTTTGTGTGGAATTTCAATGGAGATTGCCTTTTGAGAGGCTGTTGTCGATGAAGATTTGGATGAGGGTTTTGAAGATTTCTTTGATTTTGTCATTTTGAGGATGATTGATCGAAGAAATTTGTGAAGAAATGAGATAAAAACTGTTTTGAGAAGAGAATTTTTAAGAATTCAATTCGACAGTAAAACCCTGTTTTGATAGTGAGTGGGGGATTTTATAGGGAAGAAAGTGAATGCTGAGGTGGCAGCCGTTACAAAAAGTCTGATCAATATGTACTGCCCACGTGACAACCCCTGGTGAAAGTGAAGGACAGTACTTTTGTGAAAGTGACTGATGAAGGCAGTGGTATGAAAGCAGTTGATGATTTTTACTATCAGTGGATAGCATATCAGTGGATAAGACACTGCTTTTGAACAACAGAGTTTATCAAATGAGAGAGCAGGGGTTGACTTTCAGCAGTGGACAGACTTTGGAAGTAAAACAGACTTTTGAACAATCAGTAGTTAATGGCAGACTTTTAAGGACTTAATGAAAAATTTCATTTTTAACTATTTTTAAGGATGGATTTTTGATTTTCTGAAAACATTTTGTTGCTTTTATTCATAGAAAAACAAGATGTTGCTTGTTATTCCATGTTCAGCATCCCAATCCTAGAGACCAAACTTTCAAAAGTGGCTGTATCAAGTGCTTTTGTGAGCACATCAGCCAGCTGGTCTTTAGTTGGGACATGATGCAGAGAAATCAAACCTTTTTCATAGCAGTCCCTCACAAAGTGATGTCTGATGTCGATATGTTTGGTGGTTGAGTGGGAAACTGGATTTTTGATGATATTTTCTGTTGCCTGACTGTCCAACATGAGGGGTGTCTTTAAGGTAGTGATACCAAAATCCAGCAACTGATTTTGAAGCCACAGGAGTTGGGCTGTACAGCTTGTAGCAGCAATGTATTCAGCTTCAGCAGTGGATGTTGAAACAGCTGCTTGCTTTTTGCTTTGCCATGAAACTAAGCAATCGCCTAGAAACTGGCACCCTCCTGAGGTGGACTTCCTTGTGGTGTGACATCCAACAAAGTCACTGTCTGAGAAACCTGAAAACTTGATGTTCCCATTAGCTGGATACCAGATACCAAGTGTGGGAGCACCTTTTATGTATCTGAAGATCCTTTTTACAGCAATGAGATTTGATTTTCTGGGAGCTGATTGACTTCTTGCACAGACACATGTTGCAAACATGATGTCTGGTCTAGATGCAGTTAGGTACAATAGAGACCCAATCATGCTTCTATAAAGTGTTTGGTCAATCAGCTCATCTTTTTCATCAGACATGACCAGCTTATTCGTTGCCATGGGTGTGCTGCATGGTTTACAATCATTCATATCAAATTTGGTTAAAAGTTCTTTAGCATATTTGCTTTGATGAATGAAAGTTCCATTTTGCATTTGCTGTACTTGGAGACCAAGAAAGCATTGTAGCTCACCCATAGCACTCATTTCAAACTCAGCTGTCATGAGTTCTCTAAACTCTTCACACATTGAGTTACATGTGCTTCCAAAAATAATGTCATCCACATAAATCTGGACAATCATTAAATCCTTCCCTCTCCATTTTAAAAACAGTGTTTTATCAATGGTACCTCTTTTGAAACCATTTGAGAGTAGGAAGTTGGAAAGAGTTTCATACCAGGCCCTTGGTGCTTGTTTCAAGCCATACAAGGCTTTGTTTAGCCTGTAGACATGATCTGGATAAAATGGATCCTCAAAACCTGGAGGTTGACAAACATACACCTCTTCTTGAATTGTACCATAGAGGAAAGCACTTTTGATATCCATTTGAAACACCTTCATATTGTGGTTGACAGCAAAGGCCAGGAACAGTCTAATTGCTTCTAATCTTGCAACAGGGGCAAATGTTTCATCATAATCAATCCCCTCTTCCTGTCTGTAACCTTGAACCACAAGCCTGGCTTTATTCTTGACAACAATACCCCTTTCATCAGTTTTGTTCTTGAAGACCCACTTTGTGCCAATGGGACTAACCTCTTCTGGCAGTGGTACAAGCTCCCATACTTGTTGTCTTTTAAACTGTTGGAGCTCCTCTTGCATGGCTTCTACCCAGCTGTTGTCTTTTAGTGCCTCTTGGTACTTGACTGGCTGATGGAGTGATAGAAAACCAGCAAAAAGACAAATGTTTTGGGTTTGGCTTCTTGTGAGCACCCCTTCATTTATGTTGCCAATGATTTGATCAGGTGGATGAGATCTCAAGAAGATTAAATCTCCTTGGTATGGTATGATGGCATTGGTTGGTGAAGGCTGCAAATGTGTATCATCTGAGCTAACCACTGCTGGGGACTTTGATGATCCAGCAGTGGTTTCAAAAGGTGGTGGTATAGGAGGTAATGAGGTGGACAGCTGCTGACTTTTATCCACTGTTTGAGGACTTTTGTCAGCAGTGTTTGAGGATGTGGAAGCAGTGGTTGATGGGCTACTTTGGTCAACAACTGTTGAGGTAGCAGTGGTTGAGCTTTGACAGCTGTTTTGAACAGCTGGTGCTTTTCCCTTTGTGGCAGACCTTTGAGGGATGATGATTTCATACCCATAGTCTGGTGTTGTATCCTCTGATGGACCTGCACTGTTAGTCTTGACAGCAGTATTTTCAAAGGTGAATTTTTCAAGATCAAACAGATCTGCAGGGTTTGCTGGGATTTTCATTGATGAAAGCTCATTGAACTTTACATTCAAAGTCTCCTCCACTGCCTTGGTCCGTGTATTGAACACTTTGTAGGCCTTGGCAGTGGTTGAGTATCCCAGATGATAACCACAATCAATTTTGGCTGCAAATTTTGAAATGGAATCTTTTAAGTTCAAAATAAAGCATGGGCAGCCAAACACTTTGAAATATGAGATCAGTGGTTTAATTTTATACAGAATTTCATAGGCAGTCTTTTTGTGCCTGGGGTTTATTAAAACTCTGTTCTGAACATAGCAAGCAGTGTTTACTGCCTCTGCCCAGAAAGTTAAAGGCAAACCTGAGTCTGCAAGCATGGTTCTGGCAGCCTCAATCAGAGTTCTGTTCTTCCTTTCCACTACCCCATTCTGCTCTGGTGTTCTTGGGATGCTGTACTGCCTTACAATCCCTTTCTTCACACAGAAGGCATCCAACTCCCTATTTTTGAATTCTGTGCCATTGTCACTCCTGAAGCTTTTTACTGGAAGGTCAAATTGCTTTTCAACCTGTATTACAAAGTCTTGCAAAATGCCTGCAGTTTCATTTTTTGAGTGCAAAAAGAAAGTCCATGTGAACCTAGAAAAGTCATCAACAATAACCAAACAATATCTTTTCTTTTTAAGGCTCATGACTTGAACTGGGCCAAACAAATCCATGTGTAGCATTTGCAAACACTGGGTTGTTTTGGACTCTTCAATGGACTTATAAGAACTTTTATGCTGTTTTCCTTTTAAACAGGAAATGCAATGTTCAGGACATGAAAACAATTTTTGTGGTAGGCCTCTCACCAAACCATTTTTTGAAATTTCTGTGATTGTCTTAAGATTTGTGTGTCCCAGTCTCCTGTGCCAAAGTTCTGTCTCTTTGTTAGAGGCAGCTGAGAACAGACAGGCATCAGCTCTGGGACACTCTTTTGACATGTCAACAACATAAACATTGCCACTTCTTTGAGCAACAAGTTTAGTTTGACCAGTTTTGATTATTGCTTCAATCTTTTTGACCATTTCTGGTCCAACAATCCTACAACAGTCTTTTGTGAAGAATGACCCAAATCCCTTGTCACTCATTTGGGACACACTCAGAAGGTTGAATTTTAGATTGTCTATTAGATTGACATTTTCAAATTTTACATTTCCAGATTGCACTGTACCAGACCCCAGAACCTTCCCTTTACTATTATTCCCAAAGGATATATCACCCCCACCATGGATTTTAAAGTCTTTGAGGAGGGCTTTACATCCTGTCATGTGCCTGGAGCCTCCACTATCTACATACCAAAGACTATCAAAGCATGCAGAAGCTCCCTGCACATGAAGTAAAAAGATTAGTTCATTAAGGTCTCCAAAGCCAACAAGGCTTTGGATGGGGTCTCAACAGTGTCTGGGATGGATGCAAGATGATGGACAGTGGTTAGGTCAGGGGTTTGAACTGTTTTAGGACAGTGTTTCTCTAACCACTGTTGTGGGTCCTGACCAATCATCTGCTGGTAACCAAAAGGATGCTTGTTCACTTTGGGTTTAGAGGGCCTTTTGTAGGCCTCATAAACGTGAGGAATCCTTTGGTAAGACTGTTTTTCTCTGCCTTTTCTGAACTGATTGGCAGGGGGTGCATCAGTAACCTGAACATCTCTTTTGACAGATGTTTGGTTCAGCTGTTTTGTAACAGCTGTTTGTACTGGCACAAACAGTGGTTGTTTCTTGGTGAATTTGACAGATGTTGATGATGATGATGGACTCAAGGATGTTTTAGCATTGTATTCATTCTTTTTCACATCAAAGTTTTTGAGGTACACACATGCTTGAGTTTTGTGGTTTGTTTTCCCACAGACAATGCAGCTTTCTGCTGAAACAATGACACTTGTTTTGTTTAGATCATAAGTTTTTAAGTGGAAACAGTCTTTTGTTAGATGATTCCTTTTCTCACAGAATTCACTAAACAAGTTATCAATTTTTTCTTTCTTCTTTCTCTTTTCAGATTCCTTTGCAGCAGAGGTTTTAACCACTGCTGGGATATCTTTTAGAGGTATGACTTTAGCTTTTGGAGCTTTAGCACCATCAATTGATGTAAAGTCCATTGGCTTGAAATTTTCAAGAATATCACACTCATCAGACCATTTTGGTTTAAACTGATGATCTTCAATCTCCTTGAAAGTGGAGGAACCCATTGGTCTGTTAAGTGTGATTTTGTTACCAAGTTTGTCAGTGATTTTCACTTCTTGGCCATTCTTGTTTGTGGGGATAAGCTCAGTAGCTTCATCAGTGGTTTGAACAGAGTTTTCAAAAGCAGTGTTTTCATCATCATATTTTCTATACCCAACCCCAAACTTCACATTGCTTTTTCTCTGTTTTTCAAGCATAACCTCATATCCTTTGCAGGATTCCACCCATCTTTCACAAGTAATTTGGGCAGACTCCAACTCCTTTTTGCAAACTTTGTATTTTTCTACCATAGTTTGAAGTTGGGTTTTGGTTATACTTTGCTCTTCTTTTAAACAGCTGATTTCTTTTTCCTTTTCAGTCAATTTGTTTTTAAGTTCTTTTAAAGAGCTTTCAAATTTGACCTCATCAGTTAAGATTTTATCCCGAAGGTTTTCATTCACCTCTTTGATGTTAGCAAAAGCAATTATGCAATTGTCTGAACACAGTTTTTCAAGAACTTGAGGAGATACCTTGGCAGCTGCCATCATTGCACAATCACATTGATGATCTTCATCATCATCAGCTCTTACCTTCTTTTCACCAGCCTTTTCTTCTTTCTCTTCTTCTTTGTCCTCTATGGACCATGGATCTGTCATTGGTTCAATCAGAATACCTGAACTTTCTTCCAACAGTACTTCACCAGCCACAGCAGTAACCACTGCTTCAATCACTTCTTCCACTGTTTCAAAGCACTGCTGTTCCTCCTCAGCTTCAACCCCCTCCTGTATTGACTCTAGTGCCATCAAACAAAACTCATCATGTGAAGAATCATTAGAAGCATAGAGTGCAAAATTTTCATCACAAAGATCATCAGGCATACTGCTCCAGTCAACAAACCCTTGAGTGAAAAAACTTTGTTGATCTGGTTGTGCTGCTGCTGGAGCAGTGGTTTGAGGTGCAACAGGTTGCACTTGTACCTGTAGAACAGGGGTTTGAACATATTGGATTTGTGGAACAGTAGTTTGGACATAATGTACTGGCACAGGGGCAGCAGCATAGTGAGCAGTGTTCACTTGAGCTGCTGGGGCATATTGGGCATAGTGCACAGTGTTTTGGTTTTGAGGTCTAGGATTTGAGCTAGGATGAGTAATTATGGGACCAGTATTTTGACTCCTACATTCCCTAGCGAAATGTCCCAACCTATTACACTTATAGCACTTGATTTTCGATTTATCCAACCCAACCCTTAGATTCCCATGCAAACCTGGGAATTTTCTCCCTGTTCTTTTGTAGAACTTGCTAGTTCTAACACTTAGCAAAGCTAGTTGGTGCAGGATGTCCATTTCCTCTAAATCAGTGGGATCAAAATGTTGCAAATCATTTAGTTCAAAGCTTAAATTATCTGACATCTGGTTTTCGTTTGCAGTGAATGCATAACTTGCAGAGTGAGGATCAGGGTTGTTAAAATTTGCACCAGCAGTTATGTCAATGAAGTGATCATAACCCTGGTCCTTACCACTGCTCCCAGATTCTTCTTGACCCAGAAGAGCAGTATTACCGAATGTGTAATCATCAACGGCTTTTCCTGACTCTTGTAACTTCCTTTTCTGGTTCAACTCCCGTTCGTAGGTCAGGAGTCGACCATGGAGTTGGGTCAAGGTCAGATCCTTGAACTCAGGTGAATTTCTGGTGACAAAGGCTATAGTGTCCCATTTTTCGGGCAGTGACCTGAGGAACCTGCTATTTTGAGTCGAGTTTGTAAAGGTAGTATTAACAAGCCTCAGTTCACTGATGAGACAACTAAACCGCTCAAATTGTTGAGTCAGTGATTCACCTCTAACATGACAAAATGTTTCATACTGTTGGTTCAGGATTTCCCTATTGTTTTCTATGACTTCTTCAGTACCTCCAAACTGTTCTTTAAGTGCGTCCCACAATTCTTTGGCACTGTTACAGTGTAACAGTCCAGCTTATATTTCATTGGGCAGCGCTGATGCTATGATGCTAAACGCTTTAGCATCTAGTTCGATCTTTTGAAAATCGGTTTCGGTGTAATTTTCAACTGGTTTTGGAACGAACTTTTTAGCATCTTCAGCGCTTGGCACTGAAGGAACATGAGGACCAAAGGTGACAGACCTCCAACAACCTGTGCTTTGTTGAGCGAGGATGTGACCCATCCTCCTCTGCCAGATGTTGTACTCATTTCTTTTTAGCATAGGTGGTTTAAAAAGTGAGCCGATGTTGTTTTTATCATCCTGAGATTGTGACGTCATTCTTGTTGTTTTACAGACACTGAGAAATCAACTTTAATGGTGATTAATCCTTGCTCTGTTTTTCAACGGACGAACAAACGATCAGTATCAACTGTTATGAGCTGAAATATTTACGTCAAAATGATTGTTAAATCAAATTTGACTGTCCAAGCTCTGATACCAATTGTTGGATCTGAGTTTCTTTTTGATTGTATTTTCGTTTGTAATTAAGATGGAAATGAAAGAGTTGTGCAGCGGAAATAAGATGAAAGCAAACTTTGCATACAATCAAACGAGAGTAATACTTTTATCAAACATCTTTTCACAAAGAACCGAATGATTGAATTTGTTTCAACAACGATTACAATGATTGATGTAAGAATGCAAACTCCCCCTCAGCCCGAGCTCAGTAGTTTGTTCGTTCAAAGAAGACGATGTGATCAAAAGAGCTAATAGAACAGTACCAAGTACTGAACTATTTATAGGCACTTGCAAACCACTGAGCATCTTTAGCTGACGTCACCATGAAAGTGACATCTAACCTCCTAACAAACTCTAACCTCTGATCTATAAACACTGATGTACTAAACTACTGCTATTACATTACATTATATAAAAGACACTTAAACAGCTGCTGCATCCTTCCACTGCTGTGAACCCAGCAGTGCTTGTCCGGATCAGCAGTACTTGACTCAAGGCAGTAGATTGAGTCAGCAGAGCTTTGGTCTTCCATCAGTCTTTGACTTTGGGCAGTAGATGCAAGGCAGCAGTTATAGGTCAGTACTTAACAAGATCAGCAGATAGGAGGTCAGCAGATAGGAAACCACTTTCAAGGGGAGAGATTTGCATGAACCAACTGTAAACGTCTGCTTATTCTGGATCCACTGCTCTGATCCAGTTTTGGCTTTAATTATCTGTTCCTCTGATAGGGTTCAATCCCAACACCACTAATGTCAGTATGAATGAGTTCTAATAAATTATAGCTCCTAGTGGCACCTGTCTTATTCGCTAATGTCATTTTACCTTTAAGACATTTGACACATGTTCCAAAATCAGAGAAATCGAGATGAGGTAAGACTTCATCCTTTACGAGATGATTTAATCGTTCTTTTGAGATGTGGCCTAAACGCTGATGCCACAACATGGATGAAATCTCTAAGTCACGTTTCTCTTTCATCTTTGTGAGTGATTCATTAATGTTACATGACAACAAAGATTTGGAAAACCCATCATCTAGTTCTAATCTATAGAGACCACCATCCAGAATACCAGTACCATAAAGAACAAAATCATAGAGGATAGAGAGTTTACGATGACCATGGGAAACAATAAAACCGTCCATGTCTAACTTTGGTCCTGATACAAGGTTCCGAGTTACCTCAGGAACATATAAGGTATCATAAAGTTTAATACATAAACCAGTTTTCATAAATAATTGTAATGTTCCAATGGCCTTCACTTCTAATTCTCGATCATCCCCAACCTTAAGCGTTCTTTGGTTTCTTTCCAGCTTCCGGATTGTAAGGAATCCCTGAGTTGAATTGGTAACATGAACCATAGAACCAGAATCAAACCACCAAGAATTAGCAGGAACAATTAAATTATAGGACTCATGTATCGTAAAATAATCGTTACCTTTCTTAGCCAGCCACTCCTTAAAGTCAGGGCATTCCTTCTGCATATGTCCTGCCTTTTTACAGAACTTGCAGTGGATTCTGCCTAAGGAGTTCTTAGAGCTGGAAGGTGCACTTGCATTAGGATTTGGCCTTTGGACTTTAGAAGCATCCTTCCTCTTATGATTTTTCTTCCGTTTCTTAGAGTTGGAGGTGGTGAAGTTAGCAACATCAGTAGTGCGATCCATCCTCATACGCTCTTCCTCCTGTACGCACATGGCAACCAGCTCACTCATCGTCCATTTGTCCTTCTGAGTGTTGTAATTGATCTTGAATGCTTCAAAGGACGAAGGAAGCGAAGTAATGATGAAATGAACAAGGAAACCATCACTGATTTCCATTTCCAGCCCCCTCAGCTTATTGGCCATGTCATTCATCATCATGATGTGCTCGCGAATGCCGCTCCTCCCATCCTACTTAGTTGTCACCAGCTTGAGGATAAGGGTACTAGCGTGTCCTTTAGACGTCCCCTTGAACTGCGCCTCCACAGAAGCCAAGTAGGTTTTAGCATCTTCAGAATCAGGAATAGCTCCCCTGATTGCATTGCTTATGGACTGCTTCATAAAAATGAGAGACATGTGGTTACACCTAGTCCACTTTTCATGAGTTAACTGCTCAGCAGCAGTACTTTGTGGAGTAAGGTCCGCTGGCTTATTCTCTCTTAGAGCATAGTCAAAGTCCAGCAATCCAAGCGTAAGCATGAGAGCGTCCTTCCATGCAGCAAAGTTATCACCGGTCAAAGGTGGAATCCCGTAATTGGGCGCTGATAGTGGAAATAAGATGAGCAAGTTATGATACTATGGAAGAATTCCTAATGTGATCTAAGGGCATGTTAAACTAAGGCAGGCATAAATAATGACCATTTTACATTATGAAGCTGTGATATTGTCTATTACAAACATCAAAATAATAGACTTAGTTAAAATTCTACTTAAACGGACAAATCAGCTTTGGCCGGAAGTGTAATCATTTAAGCATGTGTGCAAAGTGATTGTAACAAATCAGCTTTGGCCAGAAATTGAGACAATCATTTTAGTTATGCACTTGTTAAGTATGCCATCTATGAAGGAATTAAATCAGCTTTGGCCAGATATTAAGACATTCATGTTTATGATGCACACTTAACATAGCTTTCGTAATACTTGAATGATAAGTAGATGTATCAAATCAGCTTTGGCCAGAAATGATACACCAAAAGCTCATTCAAGTTAAGCCATTTGGTTTTGTAAAACATTATCTGATTCTGATTAATTAACTAAGTAATTACAAAAACCAATTATTTAATAGCAAACCACCTGAAAGCGTGCCCTCGCACGGGGTTCGGGGCGGAGCCCCGAGCTAAATCTTAGTTCACATTAAACAGCCTAAAATAATGAGGTTTTGAGTGAGATCTCGACTCAGTTATGAGGTCTCGAGTGAGATCTCGAGTCAAGTCTCGACTCATCATTATGAGGTCTCGACTCATTAAGGTCTCGAGTCGCAACCTCAGTGTCTCGAGTCGTAATCATGGTATCGACTGCTGTGAATTATGAGATCTCGACTCCTTATGAGGTCTCGAGTCGCAACCATGGTCTCGAGTTGTGAAGATTGAAGCCCTTAGTCAAAACCTTAGTGGTCTCGAGTCGAGACCTTATGATCTCAAGTCGAAATCATTGTCTCAAGTTGTAAACATTTGAGAACACTTATGATTTCGAGTCGAGACCTTGTGGTCTCGAGTCGAGATCTTGGTCTCGGCTCGTTAGAAGGGATCTCGAAACTTCCTGTTAACAGCTGTGAATGTGAAAACATAACTGAAAATTCGAATTCTAAGGGATTATGAGATATGGTTTCCTGTTTTAAGATGATCTAATTTTATCAAAAATATTTCAAAAATTATAACTGTATATCTTTTAACAGTTTTCGAATAAACTTAACAGATTAAATTGGATCAAACAGGAAAAAACACTCATCAATCCTAATTACATTCCAAAACATAAGGGAATTTTCGAATTTTCCTAAGAACATGATGAACCCTAAAAAAATAAAACATAAATTCTGGAACCCGAAACCTGAATTTTAAGGTTTTTCTAAACAGATTTCGGACATAATTTTACCTGTTTTGATTTCGAGATATTTAAAACAGTTATTTTCCTCGAAACAGAGGTTTCGAGTGGTTTTATATGACTCGAAAACGGCTGTGATGTTCATAAGATTTTCAAAACTTCTCTTTTCATGATTTTGTTGGTGCATACATCTGTCGTCTTCGTCTTATATCGAGTCTCGGGTTCGTTGCGGTTTTGAACAAGTGTGACATCATCAAAATGACATCATATGACATCATAATGATGACATCACAATATGGAATGCATGAAATATTAGGCACACATGAAGACAAAACAGAATTGTATATTTGTCATGTAGTCCGTTTGAGAGGGTCACATTTGAAATTGTAACCGTTTGAGTGAGCATGACCATTTGAGAGATGACAGTTTGAAAGTGGTGACCGTTTGAAGAGTGGTGTGTCACTTTCAAACGGTCAGGGTCTTGTCCTATAAATACCCTTCAAACTTTCATCATTTGTAACTTTCCGGCCAGAGCAACGAAGTGCTGCCGAAGTGTTGTCAGGTTTTAAAACGTTCTAAAATCAATCTTACAACAGTTTAAAGTGTATTGCATGCTGAATTGAACTCAGTTTCTTAGTTTCCGCCTCTGAAACTGAGATAAACTCTTCTAAACGACTCATTCGGGTCAGAAAACGATCCTACAAGTGGTATCAGAGCTCAGGAGGAAGAGTTCATACCAATTCAGTTGCTTTTTCTATCTTCTACACCTTCTTTTCAAAACTGAACAAGTTTTCACGGATAAAATCGGCTAAAACTTTCACAATGTGTGCGTAATGGTGTTTTAACAAACCCTTGAGAATATCGGACCTAAACTCGAAGTAAAAGTGGTAAAAATGGCTTGAAAACCGGTGACCGTTTGAACGAGTTCAGCACCTGACCGTTTGAAACTGCCACTTTACCGTTTGAAAATCACATGACCGTTTGAAATCTGCACATTACCGTTTGAAATTGACCGTGACCGTTTGAAATCTGCACCTGACAGTTTGAAATCTGCACATTACCATTTGAAACTGGACATGACCGTTTGAAAGTTACATCTGACCGTTTGAAACTAACCTGACCGTTTGAAAGTTGCCAACATGACAGTTTGAAATATGTTGTGACCGTTTGAAAGTGTTTCAATCTTCACGTGATTGTACATCGAGTTGTGTGTACCATTTGAAAGTTCATCGTTTTGTGTAATTCATCTAACAAGGTGTCAGTGGTTTATGTCGGTTTGCATGTGTTGTTGCCAGCTTTAGTGAATCATTAATCAAGGATGTCAGTCAGTCACATGGTTGTTTTTAGTCAAAGTTGCATGTGAATTGGGGTCACAAACTTGATAAAGTGTCTCGGTTCTACAAGTGTATTGAAAGCAGCCATATTGCATTGTCTCGGCTCATGTGATTTGAATTCAATGTCCACTTATTGCGAGTCCCAATCAGATTTGAACTTTGTTTCTTAAAAGTTGTCAGTTGCATGTGTTGTTGATTAATGTGGTAGACATAGATTTACGAGAAACTAGAATCAGTTCATGTGATCTACATTTTGTCAGCCCATGTGATGGTTCATCGGCCCAAGAAATTGTTTTATCAGAATACATGTGAACTCATAAATCCATTTGGTGCTTTATAGAATTGGTCAAATCATTTGTTGAGTGTGTCAGGTCTTTAAATTTTTTTGTCGGTTTAGTGATTTTGAGTGGCCCAATCATGTGCAAGTGTTGATTGCCCTCTAAAGGTCCAATGGAATGAATTCGTGAAACATTTCATCGGAAAATTAAATTGCAAATTGCTTACAAACAAGGAGTCCAGGTCATTTGAACTTAAGTTGTGGTCATACAGTTTGGAGTTCAAAGGTTTCAAAGAGTCTGGTCAGGCAAATTGGATCCGGGTCATAGAAGTTCGCACGTTTTGACATCAAACTCAGTTCACATCAAATTCAGCCCGTACAAGAATATTCATCAGTTCGAGTACCAGTCTTTTTCTGTTAATCGACAAGATTTTAAACTGATTGTTTTTTGTTGGTTTGTTGTCAGGTATATTTTTACAAGGTGATACAGCTCATTTGAGAATCCGAAACATGGACGAAGATTTTTACAATGCATTCGCTACACCGGTTAACTCGATGAGTATTGCACAGAACACGATGATGGAGAACGAAACAGGAACGATGCAAAAACCTCCGAAACTCATGAACATCGAGGAGTACAAGAGTTGGGAAGAAAAGTTTGAAAACTGGGTACAGGCAAATTATCTAGATGCATGGGAGAATGTCGAAACAAAATACGTTAGACCAATGAATGACGATGAAGAGAAAATTCCGATTAAAGATCTTAGTGCTGAAAACCGGAAGAAATACAAAGATGAGAAGATGATGTTAAGTCTGATTCAACAAGCAGTTAAAGAAGACATCCTGGTTCTATTACAACATAATGGAACATCTTATTCAATCTAGAAAGCGTTAAAGTCAAAGTTTCAAGGCAGTGAGGAAATGGTCAAGAACAAGAAGTCTTTACTGAAAAAAGAGTTTGATTTGTTCCGAAGATTGAAAAATGAGGACACTAAGCAAATCATTGAGAGATACTGCAATCTGTTGGCGAACATGAAACGATTGAAGATCAATAAAGACAATGAGGAATTGATTGAAAAATTATCAGATGCGTTACCATATGAAACGTGGGGTACGTATCTTATGATGCTCAGAAACAAGAAAGGTTTTAAAGATTTGACACTGAGCAAGTTTATCGAAAAGATTGAAGCTCAGGAGATGGAGCAGAGAAAAGTTATTCGGATGAAAGATTTCGATGGTGAACAGGATATTGGGTTGTATTACAAAGCAGGGGTGAATGAGAAGTCTTCAAATTTATCTCCAAAAATAGAAACTGCTTACAATACCAAGAATGTTTCTGGAAGTTCATCATCAGGATCAAACAGCAAAACAAGTTTTACATCATTTCCGTCTTTTGATCCGAACATTTCAACAACAAAGAATGGCAAGAAACTTCAGTGCAACATTGTACTGAATTTGGAAAATGATGAAGATTATTCAGCAGAAATTGCTAAGAGTCACATGTCTTTATTGGGAACTGTTCTTGAATCTTATGGTAGTTTTGTTGCAGGTCGAATCGGGAATCCAATGCTGACAAAGGAAGATTACGACCAGCTAGATGCTGAAGAGATGGAACTGATGGACATAAAATGGTGCTTGGCCAGCGTGTTGAGGAGAGCTGAGAAATTCAAGCAAATCACTGGAAGAGATGATCTTCGTGAGGCTGGTACTTCTACTTTAGGTTTTGACAAATCTAAAGTCACTTGTTTTCGTTGCAGGGAAAAAGGACACTTCAAGAGGGAGTGCAAAAACCGCGAAGCAAGTGGAGCTCAAAATCCATTCAACAACAACAATGATTATTACCGAAAAGCCATCTACCATCAAGTTGCTCAGCAACCATCTCAACAACGTCAACATCAAGCACAAACTGCACATGGAAGGGATGTGATTGGAGATTCTGGAAAGAGAGCGTGTGCGGTGAATCAAGATTCTTTAAAGAGAGTTAATGGTAGTGCTTTGATAATAGATCAAGACGACGAAAAGTTACCTGAAGGATTTAGTTGGGCAAATTTCACATGGGATGATTATGTTCCTGATCAAGATACAGTTCACAAAGTTTTTGTAGCCCGAGTTGAAGAGGACAGTGATGATGATACTGGGTATTGGGCGAGAAAATTTGATGCTGATATGAAACTGATTGCTGAAAGTGATAGTGAAGATGAACAGATTAAAAAGAAGAAGAAAAAGGTCAAGACTCCTGTGAGCAGTGATGATGAGACTGTTCCAGTGATCAAAAGGAAAGTAAAGATTGAAGTTCCAAAGTTCAAGGTTGATGAGGAAGTTGATGCTAAAAAGATTCCGGTGAAATGTGAAAACTGTGAAGCCATAAAAAAGCAGAACAGCACATTGATCTATAACTTGAACAGTTTGAAGGAATCTTATGATGTGTTGAACAAAGCGATGAATCAGTATAATCAAACAAGTGAAGAACAAGCAACTGCAATGAAGACACTTCAGGGTGCTTTTATGACAAAGCAAAAAGTGGTGAACAACTACATCGAGAAGTGTGCTGCTCTTGAACAGAAACTGGAATTGCAAAGAATCGAAACTGAAAGAGTAAACCGTTTGTTGAAAAGTTACTCATGTACTTCTTATGTAATTGACAAGATTTATCCAACTGTTGAAGGCATGAAGGCATTTGAAGAGGATGAAGTAACTGAAGAAAAGAATGTTGAAAAAATGGCTGAAGAAAAGACTTCAGAAAAGAAGAAAAAGAAAAATACTGACAAGAAGAATTCTTGTAAGAAACAAGATGTCGGTTACAACAAGTGTCCACCCCCGCTAGAAAATGGATATTTGCCCAGAAATCCAAATCAGGAAAGAGTCGAAAAAGCAACAAATTTAAAGTGGGAGTCGGAGTCGTCAGTCAATTTGCCAGAAAATATTGATGTTACGTTTACATCATCTGACACTGATCATGAGTCCGAGTTAATAAAGAAAGTCGTCGATCAGGTGTTGGATAAAGATGATATAGAGGAGTCAAAGTTGGAATCAAACTCAGAGTCCAAGTCAGAGTCAGAGTCAGAGTCAAAGTCTGGTTCTGAAAGTTCAAGTTCGACAGTCAACAGTTCAAAATCTTCAGTTAAAAGGGTTTACAACAAAGAATTCCTGTTATCAAAATCTAATTTGGATGATGGAACGTTTAAAGTTGTATATACTTTGAATGATTCTGACAAATTATATTCTGATGAGGAATTTCCAATAAGAGGTGTCAAAACTGAATTGATCAAAAAGGTTTTCAAACTAACAGAAATTAATATTTCTAAAATAAAAGATTTAAATCTTAATGGTAAACCTAAACCTTACACCTCAAGAGTACAACAAAGATTAAACAAGAAAAAAGGTTACAGTTCTGGTTCTGGTTTTCACAAGAAACCAAACCCTAACCGTAATTTCAAAAAGAAAGGTCTTGGATTTACTCCAACAGAAAAACAGAAATATGAAAAATATGTTCGTGATTTTAAAGCAAAGATGACATTTGTTTCAGGTACATCAGCAGAGGAAGAAGAAAAGAAAGAATTCTGGAAGCAGTCAAACAGTGAGTTCCTTGCAAAGAAGCAAGACGAAATGAAGAAGATGGCTGAGCAGAAGAAAGATACGAGAACCTGTTTCCAATGCAACACTGTTGGACATATTTCCAGAGATTGTTCTAAGGCAATATCATCAAAACAGGGAGTTTTTCGTAAACTAAAAGAAAAAGTGATTGATTTTGAATCACCAATTGATAGATCAAAACTTTTCAAAGATTCAATTTTTGAAATTGGTGAATGTTCAAACAAGTTTTACAAGAAAAGAGCTAAATCTGACAACCAGAAATGGGTTGTTAAAAGGTCTGATGGTAGCTCTAGCGATGATTCTGATAGGTCGAAATCAGAGGAGCTATCTTCTGGTGATGAATCTGATTCCACAAAATCAGAGGAGCCACAGGTTGAGGTAAATGGTGAAAAATCAGTACCGACTGTAGATGATGTGAATTTTCCATCACTTAGGGCTGAAAATTATAAAAAGAAAATTGGTAAAGTTGAGATTTCAAACCAATTTTATGATGACAAAAAGGTTTTCGATGTTGAAAAAGTCTTTAACTCCAAAGTTCATCATATTTTTGGAAAAATGATTGACAGGAAGGTCAAAGGAGTGAAGGAGTTTTACGAGAAGAAGACGAAGAAAGATAAAGTTGAACCATCCCTGGTTTGTGACTGGGATGGTACATACTACGAACAGTAAAACTCTGGACTTGCCGGAGCTCCCAGGTTTGTAAGAGTGGAGCAGGAATCGGCATCTATCTTTCTTGGTTGGTAATTTTACAAGTGGTACAAATGGTAAATTACAGGTGATATCATTTAAATTGTTAGTTTTCTACAAATGGTATGATTGGTAGGAAAACCTACAAGAGGTTGAAGAAGGTTTACACTTACAAGTGGTAAATTCAAGGACATTAAGTTGTACTTGCATTTTCCTACAAGTGGTTAATCAAGGTCATTAGGTTGAACTTGATTGGACCAAACATTCAAGTGATTGATTGAGAAGCAAGATGATGAACCAAACCCCAACTTTACAAGTGGTAAAATCAAACTTATTTTCCGGAAAAATCATTTGATTAAAACAAACTTAAGTGTTTTGAAATCAATGGGAAAATAGTTTGTTGTGAGGGGGAGTTCTGATTGTTTATGCCAAGTGGATGGCGAATTAAAGTGATTCGATATCAGTTGTCACTTTATTGTACAGTTTATTTTCAAATTTCCTAAAATGTGTTTGCATTTTAGGGGGAGTAAGAAATTTTAGAAAATCCAAAAACATTTGAAAATTTGAAAAAGACAAAAACATGATAAAATGAAAAATGAGTTTTTGTGTCAAAGAAGAGGAAATGATAGTACATCAGTGGACTATCACAACATGCTAAAGAATTGGAAAGTTAAAAGTGATCAATGGTCTCACTGATGATGTGCCAGTAGGTTTTTGCACATTTAGTAGATTGTAACGAGATATAAACCTAAATTTCAAACTTGCTTATATCGTGGGGAAACATCTCTCGGATATATGGGTAACCCCCGAAATCTTGTTTGAAAGATTCCTTTTCTGATATACTAGGTCTTTATACTCAGTGATATCTGGGGTATTATTCCTGGACTTCTGCTGAATGGAAGTTCTGACCTAGTCCTCGAATAATACTTTCTGCAATGCTTGAAACATAGCATCACCCTCAGCATATATGATAAGACAATAAAATTGCTTAGCAATGCTGTTGTAAAAAAGATCCTCTAAAGGGGACATACCCAAAAGTTGAGTCATGATCTCTCTGCTGAACGGTAGTTCTGACCTGAGCTCTCATGATTCTTCATAATTTATTAACCCCTACAGATATCATTTGTGTCATAATTACCTGTAAGACTGAATATTGGGATCTGGATACGGGAGTATATTCTGAGGTGGGACACGCGATTGAGTTTAAGTGCTTAAAACATTAATATCGTATCTCGGATCAGTTGAACTTTGTGTGAAAATTTAAGTGAATCGTTTAGAGCTTAAAATGCTTAAAGCTTAACGGTGTTGATGATTTGTCTCAAAAACTGATATGATCCTCTTACACAAACTCACAAAAATATTGTATGTAAATACTTCTTTTCTACATTTCATTCTATTCAAAAATCCAAAAAGATTTTAAGTATGCTTTAGCATAAATTTTGTAAAATACAAAAAGATTTTCGACAACTGGTGTTGAAAAGCTGATTTTCAAAATTCCAAGTGCTAAACTTGACGAACTGGTTTGGGAGAGTGTGTTGTTTTTGAACATAAAAATGATATTTCTGTAAGTGGTTCATCAGAGACTATAAATGTTGAATCATTTTAAAAGTTGCTCTACTAGTGGTCATCAGAAAATTTATTTTTGGGTAGAGCATGTGTAGGTTATTTGAATGATAGAGAGTCAGGTTCCGATACCTGAAGACTTTGTGATTTCAACATGCCAGGCTGCGATCCCAGCATATCCAAAGGGGGAGTCTGAAGACATTAGAGTAAAGATTGTTTTTGGGAAGTCTGCTAGTGATAAAAAGAGAAAGAGAGAAGATTTGAGGATTCTTACAGCGTCAGACACTTCAAAGAGTTCGAGAGGACTGATAAAGACTGAAGATGTGAAGACTCGACACTTAAGACTCGTCAACATCTGAGGGGGAGTCTGTTGGTGCATACATCTGTCGTCTTCTTCTTATATCGATTCTCGGGTTCGTTGCGGTTTTGAACAAGTGTGACATCATCAAAATGACATCATATGACATCATAATGATGACATCACAATATGGAATGCATGAAATATTAGGCACACATGAAGACAAAACAGAATTGTATATTTGTCATGTAGTCCGTTTGAGAGGGTCACATTTGAAATTGTAACCGTTTGAGTGAGCATGACCGTTTGAGAGATGACAGTTTGAAAGTGGTGACCGTTTGAAGAGTGGTGTGTCACTTTCAAACGGTCAGGGTCTTGTCCTATAAATACCCTTCAAACTTTCATCATTTGTAACTTTCCGGCCAGAGCAACGAAGTGCTGCCGAAGTGTTGTCTGGTTGTAAAACGTTCTAAAATCAATCTTACAACAGTTTAAAGTGTATTGCATGCTGAATTGAACTCAGTTTCTTAGTTTCCGCCTCTGAAACTGAGATAAACTCTTCTAAACGACTCATTCGGGTCAGAAAACGATCCTACAGATTTCAATCCCAGAATTAATGGATACGAAAACAGAACCGACTAATCAACATATGTTCTGATACCACATGTTGAATCAGTTCTGTTTAATCATAATGGAAAACATGAAAACATACCTGTTACAGCAGACACTGCAGTGGAGAATCCAGTTATAGATGATGCCATCGAGTTAGACATAGTTGTCAGTGTGATCGGGTTCCTCCTTAGGGTGCTAACTGATGATGGTGATGATGAGAACCGAAAAGGGTATCGATTATGGGAGAAGAGGTCGATGATGATGACGTTATGATTATAGGGTATGCCTGAGTGTGTAACTGTGTAACCCTTTAACCTCTACATTATATAAGCACCTAAGAGGAAACCCAATTAGTTAATAAGGGTAATATGGTCCCAACTAATTATTTAATAGGTTGTTATATATTTTGATCTATATTATGTAAATGATTATAATGGCTACTAGATTAAATATTAAACATAATATATTTAATCTTACAGTTATGCCTTATTTGTCCCTTTATACAAGGTGAGCAACATGCCTTCTTTATTTTACCTTGAAAAGCTAATGTTCTAAATTCAGTTGCATCCAAACCGGAACCATATACCCTAAGTTGTTATGTGGGTAATTGGTTTGCTAAATTGTTATGTGGGTAACCGGTTCGGATTTTAAGAAAAGTATACAATCGAGCAAAGGACAATACCCAAAACAATTGACCCTTTCAACTATGTTTTAACTTGTTATATAACATGTTAATGTTGAAAGCAAAACTTTTTGTTGAAGCCTTCATAAGGTTCTATTCTCTACCGGTTACAATAGAGGGTTTAACTTATGTTTTACTTAAAGAAAATCAAACTTATAAATAAAAATCTTAAGTCTGGTGATTGGGAACGGACACTTTTGGGCCCATGATTCTTACCATGACTCGTTCACATTAGTATCTCTAAAATCTAGTGCTCTATATGGGTCCAGTTGGACTTAAAGGCTAATTAATGAACATAGCCAACCATATCATTTATGTACACTTATTATACATGTATTGTGGTGCATATTATACCTAGCTTTATGTTGTTATGAGCAAAAAATAGAAGCATCATGATTGGTCGAGTAAAGATAAGCATACAAGTGATCTATATACCTTTTAATTGGAATAAATAAGAACCAAAGAGCTTGTAGTTTAGCAGTAAGGTGTTTATGTTAAGTAGGGTTCTAGTTTCGTAGTGGACTTTGATGTAGATTTAAGATTAGATCTAGTGGGTGTGTGAGTTGGCGTTTGAAAAAAAAAATCTAAAATATAATTGGTTTACCTTAAATACACTTGATAGAGGCATATGCCTCTTAAAGTCTTAAAGGATATATTCCGAAAGAAAATATAATAATAACAAGGGATTTATTGTTTTATGTTATATTTGAAAGGAATTTTAGTTCGTGTTGAGGTTGTGTAAATTTGGAAAAGCATGATGCGAGAGTAACACATAAAATGAAAGCATCATAAATTTAGTTTGTTCACAAGATATTATTATGGTTTCAGATTGCAAGAATAGTGCGATTTGTGTCTCCAAGCTTGAAACTAAATAACGTACAAATGTAAAACACATTAAAATTGAGATAGCATAAAAGAGGTTTAACGTAAAAATTGGATTGTCACGAAACGTAACTTAGACTATTCCAAAGTAAATCGAAGTCCTTTCGAGTTAGATAAACGAGCTTTGTCCTAATAGGAAAATACTCTCGTTGAGAAGCAATTAATGGTATTTGTCCTTCCAATTACTACACGTCCCTAGTCGATTGGGAAATCGAAACTTTGGCGAGATTAAAAATCGAAGAGTGGGACTAGTTATCAAGATGTGGGTTTCACCCCTAGCTTGGTAACATCGTACCCTAGTGTGGTTGGTACTTATCAAATGATAAGGGTCCACTAGAATATGAAGTGGAAATTTCCTTTAAGATATGGATATCACTCGTAACTTGAGGGTAAATTTCGTGCAAAATAACAAGTATAGCTGAATGAAAGTCATCACCAAATGTGGGAATCACCCTATTTTGGTGAGTCGTTTCGATTGTGTTATAAGAGTGTCTTCATCAAGCTTCCAAGTGTGTATTGTGTTAGCCTTAGGAAAGGCATGTATATTAAAGAGCAAATAAAATAGATTAAAAGCAAGCAAGATAGAAGGCAAATAGTTTTAAATAACACATAGGGATAACATTCCTAAACTATAGACTAGGTGAAAGCATTCATACTTTTCCTAATTCCCTAACGAGACAAAAACATATAGCTCAAAGCATCATAACGCTAATTGTGACAATATAATTAAATCAAGATTTCATAACATACTAAATTGTCATACATGGTTCAAAACATAATCAAATTGTATCAAAACATAGAATCAAAAACATTGTTTATTTCTAATGTGTGTTTCTAAGTCCACCCTAAACTTTGTTTCTTCACTAGCATCATCTTTTCAACCTGCAACATGTATTAAAATAATGATCAACAAAAATGTTGGCGAGTATACAAGTTTGATACGTAGCATAATAAGAATAAAATGTTTAACGTGCTCATATCCAACATGAATAACACATACAAGTTACTAATATGCTGAACTAGTGTAAACTCTATGTCAAACCCAAGTTTCCACCGCCATCTTGGCTTCCTAACATCGTCGAAACGAAGGGGGTTAACATGTTTTACTTAACAATACCCCAAAACTCAAGGTGGTGCGTTAATCCTATAGCGCTGTAATTGTTAAGGTAGGCTAGCAAAGTTAACGAGCATATAGACACAAATGTATACATAGCATATGAGATTAACAAGTATCACATGTTTTCATGTTTAAATGTGGATAGAGTGTGATTTTGTATAAACAAGTCTCAAGTGTTGTGTTTTTTGTATAAAGTACATGTTGCACCCAAAGTGTTTAAAATGAAAATGGGATCGAGTATACTCACAGTTTTGCGTAGGAATTACTTAAACCGTGAGTGGAGTTGATGAAGTCTCGAGATCACGTTGAAATGGTTACACGAGAATATAAGTATACTGATGTGAAAGAGTGTTAGATCAGATCATAAAATACGGAATTAAAACGAGTTAAAGTGTTTAACAGTCCATTCGTGTGGATGGGCTTTCTGTTGAAATGGGAATTAAAGTGTTTAACACTCCATTCGTACGGACGGACATAGTCCATTGGTACGGATGGGCTTTCTGTTGGAATGGATCGACTGATGAATGCGTGATATGAACTGATTCAATTGATAAAATATTAAGGTGAATTATTTAAACAGTAAAATGAAATGTTCGGGTGTTAAACCGGAGGTAGAACAGAAGATAAAATGATCCGTTGTATGGTGCGTTCGTACGAATGGACATAGTCCATTCATACGGATGGACTGTTAATGTTGTGGAAAGTTTTAGTTTTAACTGATTTGGTTAAAAATGTTGAAGTATTTGTTTAATTTGCTTAAATCGGTAGATAAAATCGGTTAAATAGTGGCAAACAAGTGTTAGAACAGATCTGAGATCAAAGCAGAATATGTAACAAGGGGTCCATTCGTATGGATGGACATAGTCCATTCGTACGAATCGGCTGTTCTTGATGAAATCTTTGTTTGATCTGTTAAACGGATCATTTCTTTATGGGAATTAACCCTAATGCAAGCCCTTAACTATGGAATGAGTTGAGGGTCTGACGGGATCCAGATTCTATCAAGATCGAGTAATATTCGAAGAGAAAACCATGATTAAGTTGTAAGATGTTATAATTTCTTATGAACCTTGATCCAATCTCGTATAAGTAAAAGTGATGCTCCACACCTGTTTTGTAAAAAGTTTAAAGTGTGTGATTGAAACTCAAGAATTGAGATGAAGTGAATATGAAAAGAAAGGAGATGATTTTTACAAAGCTTTTGATCGCCAAGAGTAGCTTGAGAGCGTTTGCAAGGGTGAATGGCGAGTTAAAGTGGAGAATGGAGGGTCTATTTATAGATTCGGGTGAAAATTAGGGTCTCCGTGGATTTCGAGTGGGTTCGTACGAATGCACTCCATTCGTACGGATGGACCTAGTCCATACGTACGAATGGACTTATTTTCCAAATTTATTTTCCAACTTTGATTATTTTACGTGTTTTAATCAATTTTTCGAGTATCAAGCATCAACGTGTAATGAAAAATCAAGAATCTTGAATAATATAGCATTCCAAACGTGAATTATGAGTACGATTTAACACATTTGTCTAACATGAATAACATAAATATGATTAAAAATAATTGTGTTTTCATTATGATCAATAGTCTCGGATTACAAGTTGAAATGAAATAGAATACAAAAAGAGTACAAGTGTCTAAAAATGGAAAGTACAACAAGACTTGTTAAAACACGAAAGTGCAAAATTGTGAAGTGTTACACTACCAGCTTCATTCCTTTTGTTATACTGGTTGGAATTGGTATTTTGTGGAGTGTGGTAATTGGTGGTTCTTTGATTTCGACCGCGACCACGTCCACGACCATGGGAATTACCTCAGAAATTATGTGGGTAATTGGTTCGCTAAATTGTTATATGGGTAACCGGTTTGGATTTTAAGAAAAGTATACAATAAAGTAACGGACAATACCCAAAACAATTGACCCTTTCAACTATGTTTTAACCTGTTATATAACATGTTAATGGTGAGAGCAACACTTTTAGTTGAAGCCATCATAAGGTTCTATTCTCTACCGGTTACAATAGAGGGTTTAACTTATGTTTTACTTAAAGGAAATAAAACTTATATATAAAAAATCTTAAGTCTGGTGATTGGGATGCAGCGGACCCTTTTGGGCCCATGATTCCGACCATGACTCGTTCACATTAGAATCTCTAACATCAACTGCTCTATATGGGTCCAGTTGGACTTAAAGGCTAATTAATGAACATTGCCAACCATATCATTTATGTACACTTATTATACAAGTATTGTGGTGCATATTATACCCAGCTTTATGTTGTTATGAGCAAAAAATAGAAGCATCATGATTGGTTGAGTAAAGATAAGCATACAAGTGATCGATATACCTTTTAATTGGAATATATAAGAACCAAAGAGCTTGTAGTTTAGCAGTAAGGTGTTTATATTAAGTAGGGTTCTAGTTTCATAGTGGACTTTGATGTAGATTTAAGATTAGATCTAGTGGGTGTGTGAGTTGGCGTTTGAAAAAAAAAATCTAGAATATAATTGGTTTACCTTAAATACACTTGATAGAGGCATATGCCTCTTAAAGTCTTAAAGGATATATTCAGAAAGAAAGTATAATAATAACAAGGGATTTATTTTTTTATGTTATATATGAAAGGAATTTTAGTTCGTGTTGAGGTTGTGTAAATTTGGAAGAGTATGATGCGAGAGTATTGACATTCTTCGCAAACGTGCAGTTTCATCTTCCATCGATGCTACTTGATTCTCACCTTCCTTATTAGTATGTGGCGATCTCAATTTTCGAACATTCTTCTCCTCATGGAGTATTGCTGCAAACCTACCATTTTTTTTTATAAAATGCAAGATGACAATAAGAAAATGCACAAGTACTAAAAATAAGAAAAACATAATAATGAAATAATTTGAAGGTAAAGTTACTTTTTTAAAGCCATCTCGTTGGTAGTATGATGATAGGGCTCGTATATGCCAGTGCCTAGATTAACCCTGCTCACTTGTTTCTTCAACAACTTCCGTCCCACCTTCTCAAGATTCTCTAAGTTTTCTTCGGTTGCACAATCCAACCAAGCTAACTTATCTTTTAAAGTGTCATCCTGTGTGATGTAACCATATTTTAATATATACAATGTAGATTATTAAAATCATTTTTTTCTTTGAAAAATATTCACAAAATACCTGAATTCGGAGATAATTTTCTGTTGAATGAAGGGCTTGAAAGACGGTGGAGAGATGGTAGTCAACTATGTCTCCACTAGCCTGAGTAAAAATATCCAGCAATGGATGTGACCCACCATAATTTAGCCACTGTAGAATGCCCCATTTAGAACAGTCACTAGCATCATGTTGTTGAGATCTCGAAGTCCCAGTGCCTAATGACAAAACTAGAAACCGACCATATTCCTTTGGTTTTATCGGGAAAAAGTCGGGACTTCCTGACATTATTTCCTTAGTAACTTCACTTATCGCAACCAAAACCTGCAAAAATATAGGTATTAAGGCTAACTTTTATGCTTTATAACATGGATTTGTTTGTTCATTACATAAATTTTGTATTAATGATCACATATGCTATTATTAAAATATTTTTCCAACCGGGTTATTAGCTACCACTCCACCATCGATAAGATTGAATTCCCTAAGTATATTTCCTTCAGAATCTTTAGTTTGGAATTTATGGGCAGGGAGATAAACCGGGGCCGCTGAAGTTCCAATGCATATATCAGAAACCTTGGCATCAAGATCGGGATTTTTCTTCACCTGGTCAAACAAATATAACCATCAGTATGTCTTATGACGAAAACTGGTCGGACGGTATTATGTGCAACGAATACCTCATAGCTCGAGAAGATCACAGGCTGCATAGATTTAACGTCAAATGCCGTAATCACAACATTTGTTAATGCTTCATGAAGTCTTCTTTCTTTTACTTTATCTTTAATAATCCGGTGTAGGTGTTTTCCGGTGTGTTTTGGGCCCGCTATATAATTAATAGCGTTTTTAGTCACCGTAACCGCAGTAACCGCAGGAGTCACCACTACACACACATTAATATAAGTCGATTAAAACTACTAATTGAACCCCACAACCAACCATTATATGATATCAATAGGGGTGCAAACGAGTCGTGTTACTCAAGCTCGGCTCGGAAAAAGCTCGAAACGAGCCAAGCTTAAACGGCCTCGAGCCCGAGCCTAAACAACAAACTCGTTTAGAAAACGAGCCCAAGCCCGAGTTTTGCTTATCGAGCTCGAGCAGACTTGCGAGCCTAAAAGAGCCCACTCTTTATATAATTTCTAATTAATATACTAAGCATATATTTATAGGGGTAGGATATAATAGGAAGTTTTTTTGTCTAGAAAGGCTAGGAAGTAATCTTGACCATCAGTTAATTTAATCAAGGGCTAAGATTAAACGAGTGAATTTAAAGAGAACAAAAGAGTCGCGTGGGTTTGTGTAAGAGCATTCTGATCAATTCACTACAATAGTTCTCTCTCCTCCAATTCCCCTCCCCCCCCCCCCCCCCCCCATTTTTTAAACGTTAATAACTTTTTCATACGTCATTATTTTTTATAAAAATTGCACAAAAAACGAGCGTTTTTTTATCTTTAAAACGAGTATACTATTGCTATATTTTTGAAAAGATTTTTAGAAAACCCAGTTGCATAAAACGCAATGAAAAAAACCAGTTACATAAAATGCAATGAAAAAAAAACGTAAAAGATGAATTTTTTCTAAAACGCAATGAACAAAAAACACAAAGAAATGTCTTATTTGTAAAACACCATAGTCAAAAAACACAAAAGAAAGTGTACTTTCTAAAACGCAATGGACTGAAAACACTTCAAAAATGTGTTTTACCTAAAACGCAATGCACAAAAAACACAAAGAAATGTCTTATTTCTAAAACGCTATGGCCAGAAAACACTTAAATATGTCTTTCTTCTAAAATGTAATGGACTGAAAACACATAAAAAATGTGTTTTACCTAAAACGTAATGGACTAAAAACACTTCAAAAATATGTTTTTCTAAAACGCAATTGCTAGAAAACACATAAAAATGTCTTATTTCTAAAACGCAATGGCCTAAAAACACAAAAGAAAGTGTTATCTCTAAAACGCAATGGACTGAAAACTCATAAAAATGTGTTTTACCTAAAACGCAATGACTAAAAACACTTAAAAATGTGTTTTTCTAAAACGCAATAGCTAGAAAACACATAAAAATATCTTATTTCTAAAACGCAATGGCCTAAAAACACAAAAGAAATTGTTCTCTCTAAAATGCATTGATCCAGGGTATGTTTTATCTGTGAATTGTCTGAACCAGGAAATAGGAGATCAAAGGTGCTGCCCTCGGACACCCGCCAAGATCGTAAAACGCAATGACTCAATTCAAAGACCCAGATCGTAAAATGCAATTCAAGAATTTCTTACATGAATCGAAGTTGATTTCTTCAACGATTGACGAAATTTGAATGATAGAAACACTTATCGGCGATCGAATCGAACGGATCGAGTGATTCTGTAACGCCCCAAAAATGAAAACTCAATAAAACAAGTGAGGATAAATAACAAACGTAACATAATTAAGAATTAATGGCAAGATGGTAGTTAAATGTGGTTTAAAGATTAGATTTGTAATTTGCAACTAAGTGAAGGGGGTAAAGTGCAAAGTGATTAAACTTAAATTAATAAAAAAAATAACAAATAAAACCCCAAACACAGTGAGTGTGTCTGGGGGATCGATCGAACAAGGCAGGAGGAGGGGGAAACCCTAAACTCAAGAAATCAAGCAATTGAAGCCTAAAATCATAAGAAAATCCAGTGCATGAGCCCTCTTATCGATCATCTAAGCATACCTAGTGAAGTGGTAAGTCGAATTTCTGGATTTGGTGAATTGTAGAAAAAGGGTTTCAACCCAATCATGAATTTGTGGTATGATTTGTGGTAATTAGATGTTAGGGTTACTCCCTAGAGTGGAAATCATGCTTGATTTTTAGTTTAATTGAAAGAAAATTTTATAAACCTATTGGTAGTAGTAGAGATGATGATATGGATGATTATACATGTTCAACGCTTGTGTGATGTTGATATTTGATGTTGATTGTAAGAAGTAATTGTTAGATAATGGTATAAAAGTTATATAATTCTAGTTGAAATTGATAATCTATGTTATGAACTAGGAAGAGTATGCATAAACTACTTGTACTATATGCTCAAATGATGGCATGCACACCAATTGTTTGATGAAATGCATATGTGAGATTATTGGATGAGATTGGATGTAAACAATGAATGAATGTGTATAGGAAGTAATAATGGTGTGTTGAATAGTGAATTAACATAAGAAGTGTGCTTTAGATATGATTCATGTAGAAGATTGGATTTGCTAGTATCATGTGGTAGTAGTATGCTTTAGGAATGGTACCTTATGCTTAAATGATACAATGGACTCCATGTGTTGCCGAACATTCTAAATATGGTTATGAATTAATTGTAAGAACGTGAATGTACAAGGAAGAAGAAATATTCGAATGGTGATTTAGGTTGGCGAATCATGGATTATGATGCTACATGTAGGATTACCTAAATACTAGTATGAATGGAAGTTGTTTATGTACATACGTGGAATCTAGGTGAATGTGGTTGTATGTGTCTTACTACATGAGTGTGAAGCATATATAGTATAATGGGTATGTTCTAACATACCATGATTTGATGATATGTTAAACTGTATAGAATTGTAATGAAATAATTGTTAAAATAGGACTTGTGTATGTTATAATGGACTAGTGAAAGTCAATGTGACCCATGTGTTGGAAATGGATGTTATTATGTATAAGCATATATGCTAACAATGTTGTAAACATGATAGCTTGAAAGAATAAGAACCATGTCAAGATGGACCAACTCATGGGAAGCAAACGGGTCAAAGAGAAGGCAAAGAAACTAGCATAAACATGGTGAGCACAAGGTAAGTGATTTCCGTAATCACTTCTTAGTTTGTTTAAGTAATATAATGTTTTAACTATTAAGTTCATATGAAGTTGAGATCAAATCAATAGATTATTTTGATAAATGCACGAACGGGTCGAATAGTTCGTAGATGAATAACAAGTCGAAACGTATAAGTTAAGAAATTCCTTAACTCGGATGTTGGATTTCAAGTTCACATGATAGAATATTAATTTACAATCATGTAGGAAGAAACGTGACGCAAAACGGATGAAAAATGAGAGAGTTATGTCCGTTTCGGTAAGAATTAATGGCTAGGAAAAGTGCAGAGTTGACACGGCCGGGTGGTGAGCTGACACGGCCGGGTGAAGGTTCTGTCAAAAATATTATTTATGTGATTTATGCATCGTAGGCTTCGGTATATTATCCGTGGACTACGATGGGCCTCCCAAACATGATTTCGAGTGTTTCCTTGACGATTATAAGTTGTAAACCCAAGTCTAAGCCTCATGTAATTTATATAAGAGTATGATAGATGTATGTAATGAAGTTGGACATGTATTACATGTAAATGGTATACAAGAATGCGTACGGAACATGTAGGTATGAATACACGCTTGTAGGTATGATTGAATGTATATTAGGTATGTAGATGTGTATGATTGTAAGTATGTATGTGTGCAAGTATGTGCGAATGCATGATTTGGATGCATTTGAGAATTAGTGTTACTAATAATGCCCTTGGGTTTGGAATGTAAGTTAATTAGATGCATTTAAATGGTTGACGTCCTTTTTACGAAGATGTAGTACTTGAATATGTTGAGATTACGGGTTTGCTAACCAAGTTATTATTGAGTATGTTTGAAAGTGCAGGTTTATGAATGTCGGAGTTTCGAAGTGTTGATATAATAATGAAACGGTTGAATGTTGAAAGGATAATCGGGTTGAAGTAACTTATGCGGTTAGTTTATACAATATTTTATGTTTGGTCGTCACCTCCTACTAACGGGTTAGTTGTATGAGAGTATATGTCATACCCATTTAATTGGGTAATCGAATGCGTAAGAGAAATGAAAGTACGTACACGAATGGAACTAAAATGACGGGTTTATAAGCAAACAAGTATAACGACTAACTTTTTAAAGCTTTGTTGTTGAATGTAGGTAAATCCTCAATTTAGGCGACTTGGAGAATTGAAGCGAGCACATGTTCATGATATGTCATATCAAGCGCTTCCGCTAGTTGCACTAATGTTTTGGGTCAAAATTTCTATTTTGTACAACTTGTTAGTAGACATACATTTTAACACTTGATGTCTAGGTTTTTAGTAGGGTCTTGTCAAACGAATTGTAGAATGGTAATTGTCTTACTTTTGTTGATAACAGGGGTATATCCGTCTTACGGACGGGTCATGCCCAATTTTTGTCAAAAGCATGTATTAATGTTGTTAATTTGAAGTCTTTTAATTATCTTTGTAAGTTAATTTATAAAGACGAATGCGGTCCTTACAGATTCGCTTCAAAATCATGGGAAAAATGAGATATTGTATGATGTTAAACTGGGTTTCTTCAAAAAAAAAGTTGAAGAACACGTTGATTGGGTGTTTGAATTATTGATTGGTGACGAAAATCGCACTATAATGTAGTGATTATTGAGATAGAAAGTGAAGAAAAGGTTGAAGTTGGTGGGTTTTGAAAACGGTGGGTTTTGAAGTTACTGGTGGAGAAGAAGAAAGAAGATCGGATACGATTGACTAAAATACCCTTCTTCTTTATTTTAAATTATGCTACATGTCATAATCCTATTGCTTCCTATCCTTCCTAGCCAAAATAAACTATCTATTTGTTCCTCGCCCTATATTTATAATAATAATAATAATTATTGTTTATAGAATTTTGAGAATATAACAAAATTATATATGAAATAATAGTTATGATTAATATAAATTAATTAATAAATAATAAACTAGTTGATTTCTTGAAAAACTATATCCGAGCTGAGCTCGGGCTTTAGAAACAAAGCTTGAATCGAGTTGAGCTCGACCTCGACCTCGAGCTTTCATAAATTAAACGAGCTCAAGGCTAGTCGAACTCAGCTCGACTCGTTTGCACCCCTACATATCATATAATCTGGTTTTACATATCATAGAACTCGGTTTCAAGCAAACAATTGGAAATCAATATCAAATAACCCATTTTAAGAAAAAAAAATTAACCTAAGAGGAATATGTTTTTTATAGGCTCGAATTTGAAAAACTAAAATAAAGTAATTAATTAATTAAAAATAATAATAATTACATGGATATACAGGTATGCAACCTTATAAACTAGCATATTATATATATATAAATATATGGGAATGTTAACGTACGATCGTTCACGATGAAATTATACACGTTATAAAACTCAAAACCATAATCACGCATGTAGAAAAAACTTAATCACGCATGGTTATGATTTTTCAACATGCGTAATTAGGTTTTGAGTTTTACAACGTGTGTAATTTCATCGTGTACGCTCGTACGTTAATAAATATTGTATTTTACGCTCTCTCTCTCTCTCTCTCTCTATATATATATATATATATATATATAGGGTTGAAGAGTGAACCTAATGGTTTTGTAAACAAAATGAACTAATCAGGACCATTCTTTCTTTTTGGTTTTTTGTTTTTATAGATTAAAAAATAAAGAGAAAGGGTATAATCGTAAAGTTTAAATATTTTCTCTCTCCAATAAGAATTAAATGATTTCTGTCTCCAATTATACACGTGTGTGAAAAATATATGTACAATGACAGTGTGTCTGGTTGTTGCATATAAAAAACAAACAGTCACTACACACATGTGTATAAATACCAATTTCTTAGCTAATAATAATTATACACATGTGTATAAAACCCAAATTGTTTAGCGAACAACAATCAGTCACTATGCACATGTGTATAAAACCAAAATTGATCAGGGAACAACAATTATACACATGTGTATAAAAACCAATTTCTTGGCTAAAAGTAATTATAGACATGTGTATATAAACGTATGAAAAGGTTATGGTCATTTAAAAATTAGAGGGTAGTTTATTTAAAAGTTAAAAAACAATTAAAAAAATAATATTTTTTGCCTCCTATAATACCTTTTTAAATAATAAAAAGAAAAGGTCAAGAAGATGAGTGGTCTTGATTGGTTTATTTAGTTCACAAATAGAGGGAGGTTCACAAATGAACATAATCCTATACACACATACATATATACATATATAGATATGTGTGTGTGTGTGTATATATATATATATATATATATATATATATAGGGTCAGGATCATTTCAGAACCATAAATATTTACAGAACTCGCAGAACTCCTAACAAACAATCTTTTTATTTATATATTTTTATGTTTAGGATAATTTTATCATGTATTATGTGTATTTTTATGATTACCTACATGTTAAGAGTAATTTTGTCATTTTTTATATGTAATTAGTTATTACATATATATATAATTTGGTTATTAGACATATGTAAACTAATTTTAACATGTATGTAATCATAAAAATACATATAATAGATGATAAAAAGATCCTAAATACAAAAAAAATATATACAAAATGATTGTTGATTATGAGTTCTGAAAGTTCTGCAATTATTTAGAGTTCTGAAATGAACCCAACCCTATATATATATATATATATATAGGAGAAGGATCTGTTAGGAACCACCCTTTATTGCGAGAACTAGTGTGAACACAATCAGTAATACCTAAAAAATCTAAAAAACACCCAAATTTTTTTTTTTTACTATTTTTTTGTAAAAATCGCTATATTTCGTTTACAATAAAAAAAATTCAAAAAAAAAAAAATTTCCGAGTCACAGTTATCCATGCACATGTGCATTTGTATCATTTCTTTGACAAATTCCGTAATTCATTACAAATATTAGACAATTGCACTTTCATTTAAACTACCACGTGTAATACACTACTTTTTACGTTCACAATATTCGAAATGCACATGTACATCTATATGTATCAACATGAAATAAGATGTTTTGGTACACTACTTTCTCTTTCATCTATGATTCCATCCATAATACACAAACATGCATATGCGCATTTTTGTCATTTCTTTGACAAATTCCGTAATTCATTACAACTATTAGACAATTGCACTTTCATTTACACTACCATATGTAATACAATAGTTTTTACATTACCAATATTAGAAATGCACATGGGCATCTATATGTATCAACATGAAATAAGGTGTTTTGGTACACTACTTTGAATACACTTTCCCTTTCATCTATCATACCATCCATAATACACTACCATTACCTCCTATCATCCATAATACAATACCATTACCTCCTACCATCTATAATACAATACCATTACCAATATTTTCACTTTATTACATGTATGTAAACACCATTTATACCATCCAATCAACATATTACATCATAAATTGACAACTATAACAAAACCATCAACCACTAGATATAACTAACAAAAAAACATGTATATGGGCCTACTTCTCCATTCAAAATCACAAACTTTTTGTACCAAAACACGTTATATCATGGTTATACCTAATGATGCACATGTGCATTTTGAATATTAGTAATGTAAAAAATAGTGTATTACGAATGGTATTGTAAATTAAAGTGCAATTGTCTATTCCTGATAACGTATTACCGAATTTGTCGAAGTAATGATGCATATGCACATGTGCATTGATAACTGTTACTCGAAAAAAAAAAGTTTTTTTTATGGTAACGAAATATAGCGATTTTTTTAAGAAAAATATTAAAAAAAATAAAATTTTGAGTGTATTTTTTATTTTTATTTTATTTTGTGTTCACATTGGTTCTCGCTGTTCTCGCAATAAGGGTGGTTCTCGCATGAACCTTACCCTATATATATATATACATATATATATATAGGGTGGGGCTCTAGAGTGAACAGTAATGTATTTGCGAACTAAGTGAACAAATCCTGACCCTTGATCTACACACGTGTATGGCCAGGATCTCATCATCAAATCATAAAATACATTAGTGTATTTCAACATCAAATCCTGGCCATTGATCTACACACGTGTATGGCCAGGATTAGTTCACTCAGTTCGCAAGCTACACTAGTGTTCACTTGTTCACTCTTGAACCTAATCCTATATATATATATATATATATATATATATATATATATATGAATGTTCTATACAGAACACTAAGGCCATGTTTGGGATTTCATTTAGAATCTCCTTATTAACTTATTCACTTTTTCTAAAAAGTTAATAAGGAGAAATGATGTTTGGAAACTTAAAAGGACTTTTGTAAAGGACTTTTTAATATAAGCGGAATAAGTCATTTTGAGATGTCGGGGATTCCTGAGTTTTTGAAACTCCTTATGACTCTTGAGGTTATTATTACAAAAATACCCCCGTCATTTGCCTAACAACATGAATCACACATTTTTTCAATCATAAAAACCTAAAACGTAAATGAAAATGTTACATATAAGATTTATTGTTCTTGGAACTAGGATTCAAAACAAAATATGGAAAATTTTCAGTTTATTTATATATATATATATATATATAAAGTTCCAAGAAACGAACCTTTTTCGATTAGACGATGATGATAATGACGACGATGATGTTCTTCCTTATGAACATTTGAAGAACTGTAGATTTTCATATAATATACATTAATAATGGATGATAATATACTAATTGTAACTAACATACTAATGTTTAAAAGCAATTAAAACATGTATCACATAAAAAAGATAAAATATTAGGGGCTGTTTGGCAACTTTTGAATGGTTAACTGCTGAACCAGTAAGAGTTCTGAACTATTAATTGCTAAACCAGTAAGATGTATGAATCATTAAGAGCTAGTATAATGTTTAACTCTTCAGAGACAAATGTCTGGCCAATTCAGATTAGAGGTCTTAACCATTCAGACTGTATAATACTTAACCATTCAGAAGCAGATGTCTGAATGTCTGAACCATTCAGACATCTGCTCACGAAACAAACAGTCTTGACTATTAAGTGTTAAACCAGTAAAAGTTCTGAACCGTTAAAAGACTCATTAAGAGGTAAACAAACAACCCCTTAGAAAATGAATGGAAAGTAACTATAAGATCACTAGGTGTTGGGCTATGCTCTCAATCATCTCAGTTGGGTGCACTTCCAGCATCACTCCTCCTTCGTTAAAAAACACCGTTTTATAGTTCGCCAATTTAATAAGGAGCGTTAAGGGATTGATCTAGTGAGCTCCATTTGCTACAACCAATCAAATTTTCTTTTTTTTCCTTCTTTTTTTAGTTAATAGTTAGAGGTTTATTTCACAGCATCATTTTTGAAGAGGGCGTCATTATTTTTCTAAAACCTACATGACGCTTACATGACACTAATATAACGTGATAAAACTTCTAAAAAATTTATGCTCCACCATACAACCTAAACTTTGAAATTTCACTCAACGCAACACTAATATAGCCCCTTATATTTAACTTAAAAGGAGCTATATTAAAAGCCGACACTATAAGCTTTTGAAATTTTGGATGTGTGTCATTTTGAGGTAATAGAACTTGGTTAGAGGATTCACATCCCATTTCTACCTCCAACCATGTAATAACTATGTAATATAACTTTTCTAAATTTTGTTTTATCACTTTTTAGAAACATTTTAGGGTGAAGGGAGTGGTTACCTATTCTAAATAGGTAAACTCCTAATTCATTCAATCATACATTGCCATGTCAATTCACCTAAATAAGTTACCTAATGCTCAAAAATGTTGGCGGTAGTTTACCTAATGAGATTTAGGTAAACTATTTTTTTAAAAAAAGGAAAAAGTATGTGATTGGTTGAGAAGGAATAAATCTCACCACACACCCATCCCCCCCCCCCCCCCCCCCACCCTCTCACCGAATCGGTGAAGGTTCACCGCATTGCATGATCTTGTTCGGTAAACTGGTTGATGGCAATGGTTTACCTATTCGGTAAAGTGGTTTACCTCATGAGTTTACCTACCACTCCGTATACTCTTATATTCTATTTTCTATATTTATCTTTATTAAATTAAATAATACTTCTTTATTCTTATTTTGTTATTTTTCTTTTTCTTTTCATTTACATCAACCCAAAAAAAAATTAAAAAAACTATCGAGATAAATAACGAGAAACAAATTTAAGGGATTTATTTGATTTCTCTTAAAAATACAAGGGATGAGGAGTGAGAGATATAGAGTTGTTTTAAATGTTTTTTTTTTTTTTTTGAGTTAAATGCCATTTTAGTCCCTGTGGTTTGGGTCATTTTGCCAGTTTAGTCCAAAGGTTTCATTTTTAACCTGTGTGTCCAAAAAGGTTTCACAGTTGCCATTTTAGTACACTGGGTTAAATTCATCCGTTTTTTCTGTTAACGAGAAGGCCAATTCGGTCATTTTATATGGCTGAATTGCCCTTTTAATTAACAGAATTACATACAAAATGACCAAATTGGCCTTCTCGTTAACATAAAAAATGGATGAAGTTAACCCAGTGGACTAAAATGACAACTGTGAAACCTTTTTGGACCCACGGGTTAAAAATGAAACATTTGGACTAAACTGGTAAAATGGCCCAAACCACAGGGACTAAAATGGCATTTAACTCTTTTTTTTTTTCATTTTCCTTTTGACTTTTCCTTACAACTTTAACATGTAATAGAATTATGCTCTTAATAAAACCGTAGTTTATTATACTTTAAGAAGTTATTATCATAATTTTACTTTTGTTCCCATTTATATAAAATATAATATAATTGAGCCCGATGCTTAGTGAAAAAAAGGGTTTTATCATATACACTCACAATATTTTGATGGGGAATGAATAATAGCTTTGTATATATGAAAGCTAGTGTAACATTTTTTTAAATATAAGGATGAGGTAGAGAAATGGTTGATAGGATGTAGTGAGTTTTTAGTAGATTTTTTTTTTAAATTCTAAAGATATGAGAGGGGTTGATGGATAGGTTATGAAGCTACACCATTCCTATTGTTTAACTAAAAATCACACTTTTCAAAATTTATCTCTCATCCTAGAAAAGGTCTCACATCTCATCCATCATTTGTATCTCAGTATCTATGTCTTACTAATAAACACTTATTTTTTTTATATTCCTTATTTTTTATACATTCATAATAATTTGATAGAAGATAAAGACCAGATTTTTATACATAGAAAGCTATTGTAATATATTTTTTTAAATTATAAAAACAGGGTGTAGATATGATGATTCTGATGTGAAGTGAAAAAATAATAAACATTTGCCTTAAATTTTAAAGATATAGGATATATGATAGAGTTATTGTGAATGTTCTTACTCAATTTAGGGTGAAAGGAAAATACTTTTGCCTTTATACAAGATATCATCTATAATACAAGTTTAATGATTTGAAAAATATATAATACAAAATCAACTGAATAGTAATGTATTTACGACTGGTGGTATTTTAAAAATGTTTTTATATGTTAATTTAATATTATATTTTTTTAAAGTATTCACATCAGTTTTGTTATTTCCATCCACATAATTACACTAAAAATTACTCTTTTTTTTTATATTTGTCTCTCTTTTTCACTCATAACTCATCATCATCATCATCATACTCAGTAAATCCCACCAATAGCAAAGCAAAGGTAGGGTCTGAAGAGGGTAAGATGTAGACAACCTTACCTCTATCCCGTAGAAATAGAGAGGTTGTTTCCAATGAGACCCCCGTCTCGATAGTAGTTTTGCATTAAGCCTTGGACATAAGGCAAATAACACTCAGCAATCGGGACAAAGACCGATTAGTGCATGTGCATGTACCCTTTTGTTTGTCAGCTATCAACGCCACCACATGATACATGATTAACCGTTCTCAGCTTTTAACAGCTTTTAACGTTAACTTCACTCATAACTATTTTCAAAAAATATTGAAAAATAAATGCCGGAAACTCAAACAAGGGTATGCTAATTATCACCGTGCATGAAAAAGGTTATCAACCAATATTTAGAACAAAAAGTTGTCACAATTAAATTGACTAATAATGAATACCTATCATGTGAGAAGATTTTAGGACAATGCTGACGATAAAAATCTTTAACATCCTTAGCAGCAAAAACTGGGCGGCCATCTTCATTAGGTGTGGTTAACATAGCCGTCATAATACCACCGGTGCTTGTCCCGGCAATTACATCAAAATAGTCTGCAAGTCTTGCATCCTTACCATCTAATTTCTGCGAGTTTTAAACAAGTCTTAAACAATGGTTTTTTTACTACATTTAAAGAACGAAAGAACTTTTATTTACGCGTACTTTTAAACTTTACCTGTAGTTCGGTTTCTAGAAATTCAATGATCACTCCTGGGATGATTCCTCGTACTCCACCTCCATCAATGCTCAGGATCGTGATAAGATTCCCATATGTTGGTGGTTGCAAAGGCGACCTTAGGTCTTCCTTAATTGACATGTCTGGTTACTAGATTTTGAGGTGTGGTGTTGATGAGGTGCTTATGTTATGTGAGGGTTCATATATAGAGTACGTATTTAATGTTTGGAAGTTTCATAGCGAGACTCGTATAGACTTTTGGGGCAATAGGAAGGATCAGAGACATGATGTCATGAATGATTGCATATCTTTATTTGTTGATGATGATCTCAACAATTTTGAACATTTATTGTTTTACAAAAAAAAAAAAAATCATTATTTTTTGTGTTTACAAAGCAAAATAATAACCTCAAACTAAGTTACACATTATGTTGCATGTCTCTTACCTATGAAGAGATTTAAAGTTGAAAAAACCAAACCAAAATATCAAACAAGTGTCTAACATGGTATATATCACACGTTTGTGAAATGAAACCAAATATACATGTTTGATGCTAGAGAAGTAGCATCAATTACAAATCACATTTCATATATAAACTATAAGAACCATTTAAAAAGTGTCATGTATCATCCAACAAATTATAGAGAAAAGATAAAATAATAACCTAAATAATATCAATTATATTGAATTTCGTATAATTATACTAACAAACAATTAATTCTTTATTTTGATCTTTCTTTTGTTTTCAATGTACGGATATAATTATTTATAAAGAAAAGTGTTAGATATCATTCACATATGTGCTAAAATCAATTATCTTAATTAATTTTCATGTGCTAATTTAACTTTTTTTAAGTGATATGATATGTTCTCACGGTTTATTGAATAAATATGATATATATCGTAACTAACCCCTGATGCTAGAATAAATAAAAAAAAAGATAAGATAAAAATTGGTTCAGCTAAACGTATCATCTTTTTAGTTTTACAACTTCTACCCCTAAATTGTCACATAACAATCAATATATTTTTTGTATTTTGTTATTTGTTGTTTTATTTTTATTGTTATTATTATCATAATAAATATATTTATAAATCAGATAAGATATGATCTAGTTTGTTAAACCTAATTTGAATTCAAATATTTACTAAATTAGTTGAGATAATTATATTTTTGATAATTAATTTAAATGTTCAAAGCCTGTTAGATAGGGATGTTGTTTGTCTTACATCTATCTACTATAAGGCTATGGGGCGTGGGGGTCATGGATTGGAACATTATTTCTACATAGGACCATTAATTAAATGGTACACCATCCCCCTCCTTGATTGATGGTGGTTCCCATGGATTAAACCACGATTACCACGACCCTCCCATTTGATAATTTTAAGACAAAAATAAATTTTAAAAATAAAGGGGATAGTGGTTTGGGTCATGACCACACCCTTAGGGTTGTGGTTTTGAATGATGGATTAAAGATAGATGACATGGTGCCTATGTGGAGGGTCATGGTGGTCATGAGGGTCATGACCACACCCTATAGCCTAATAAAAAAACCAACTTTTAGACATTTGTCATTCATTAAATCTATACTTATCTTATATTATCTAAATAAATTATAAATTAATATTAAATCTTATCATACTTTAATAAAATATTATCATCAAATCTAATTTGTTAATCTATTATATATAATAAATGTGTTAATTTTTGCTGATGTGTCAAGCTAGGAGGCTTCTAAATTGTGCATTTTGGCGGGAAAATTCGGATCCTTTTTTTCTTGATATGGGCAGACACGGGATCCGGATTTTTACCCGGTTATAAAAAACACGTTTTTTTCTAATCCCACCACACAAACCCTAATTGCATTCTTCAATTCAGCTTGGTTCATCTCTTATCGCCGTCATCCCTTTGATTCGTTCCTCACCATTTGATTTTGTCTGCAATCAAGGTTTTATTTTTTTCATCTACGAATCGTTTTCCAACAATGTTTTCGTTTTTGTTCATCTACGAATCATCTTAAATCTATTAATTAAAGAGTTTATTTTCCTTTACTATGTTTTGATTTTGTGTTATAAATTGTTTTGCAGGCCATATGGAAGATCCGGTCGTCTTTTTATTGATTTCAATCGGTATGTTTTTCAACAAGACTTTTTATTCCATTAATCAGAACTCTGTTCGATCCTTTTTGTTTTATTAATAGGGTTTGTTTGTTTCTATGGGTTCATTCCATTAATCAGTTCCTACCTCCCGGTTTGTAAAGGCATTTTTGTTTTAATCGATTATGTTAGGTATGATTCCTCTCAATCTTAGGTATCATTCCTTCAACCAACTTGAATCTGATTGTTGATTATTTTAGTTTTCTATTTTTTATTGTAATAAAGTTGAAGATTTTAGGGTTTCGGTTAACTGTTTTTGTTGATTATTGTCTCTCACAGATCCATGTATCTCGATCTAAATCTCCCCCTCTCTTGGAAACGAAACCATTGTTGTCTTAATGGTAAAATCAGGTTCATCATTTAGGGTCCCAAAGGTACGATTTCATTTTTTAACTAAATAGGTTTTTCATTTCATTATGTATTTTACTCATCTGACAGGCCTAATTTTAATCTCTCATTCATTCGAAGCGATTACGATCAAATATTGTGTGATTCCAGGGAAGTTATTTGACAAACATGTGACCCATTACTCACCAGTTACCCAACCTGCAGGTATCTCCTTTGTTCGTCTGCGCCTATTTGTTCATCGATTTATGCTATATGTTCCTTTAGATTGCGATTGTGTGTTTGATTTGAGTATTAACGTTTGCCTCTTAATGTTAATTGTTACTTTTTCAGATTGGATTTGCTGAAGGTCTTTTTCTTCATCGTGTCCTGTTGGTAAACATTATGCCTGGTATGTAGGCTTCGTTTTATTGGGTGGTGGTGGTTCTACTGTTTTTTTTTTTTAATTTTGATTCACAGATCTTCTTAATTGCAGGAATCAACTTCATCTTACAGACATGGTTTTCTTTTTCATTTAATTTTCATCGAATCGTATTTAAGTATAACGACTTATTAGGATTATTTTTGTTTTGTTTTGTTATTAGTTGTTTTAATAAAATCCATAAACATATGGATTTATGTTTTATACTTTTAATCTTTTGTTTTTTTTACTATCGTTGATTATAATCACAAATATGTATTTATAGATCTGATGTTTTTACTAATTTTGACTATTGAAATTCCAAAAAATCTAATCTTGATGTTTGGACGATCAATCGGATGGTGATTTTGAAGTTGTTGATCAGTCGGATAGTGATGTTTCTACTGATGGGATTTTCAATGAAGATGACGAGCAAGATACGGATGCACATAGTATCTTAAAGTTTTTGACAAACGTTTTGTAAGTTGATCGTCATTATTATTTAAATAGATATATTAAAATTTAAGTATTGGGTTATGGGGTTTTTTGTGTCTGTTATTATTAAAGGAATTGTAGCAAATAATGCTAAAACAAATTTGGGGCATCATTTGGTTTGGTGGTGTTTGTGTATAACGACTATTATATGTCATTGAGTTGTTACTGAAGCTTTTAGTTTCTGATATGTTTATTTAGTCTGGGAAGACCCTTAGCGAAAAGAGATACGATTAACTCGAAGGTAGTTTATACACTTCATCATTTCCATTAACTTTTCCTTATCTATGTGTATATATCATTGGAAGTGGCAAGATGGGCACTCTAGAATGGGTTTGGATTAAAACTTGGTTGATTTGCATATGTGTCACTTTTTTAAATCATTTTTTTATGATTAACAAGCTCATTATATTTATTTAAAAATTTTATGCGAATACTTAATTATAATCAAAGTCTTTGAATACAATGTTGTAGGTTTTTCTATGCGTTACAAATAGAATATGAATGACTTTTAATCACTGTGACCCATTCGACCCGTTTAAGCTTTCCCTTTTACCTATTATTTTATTGACCTGTTTGAGCTTTCCTTTTTAGCTACTTTTTTTACTTGACCCAATTGACCGTTCTCTTTTAGCTACTTTTTATTTGACCCGTTTGATCAGTTTGAGGTAAAAGCCAACCCAAATCGACATATTCATAAGCTAATGGTTCAAAACTTACCTCTGCATACCATGATCACCTAACTCCCTTATATCTATACAATAGATCACACTTTTTCCGGCATATTGTGTATATCACAATTTCCTCGACTTCAAAGAAGTTTAAACGAACTCAGCTAACAATATTTGTTTTATGTGAATCAGGTTATTAAGACGTGTTTTGTTATTAGTTGTTTTAATAAAATCCATAAACATATGGATTTATGTTTTATACTTTTAATCTTTTGTTTTTTTACTATCGTTGATTATAATCACAAATATGTATTTATAGATATGATGGTTTTACTAATTTTGACTATTGAAATTCCAAAAAAAATCTAATCTTGATGTTTGGACGATCAATCGGATGGTGATTTTGAAATTGTTGATCAGTCGGATAGTGATGTTTCTACTGATGGGATGTTCGATGAAGATGACGAGCAAGATACGGATGCACAGAGTATCTTAAAGTTTTTGACAAACGTTTTGTAAGTTGATCGTCATTATTATTTAAATAGATATATTAAAATTTAAGTATTGGGTTATGGGGTTTTTTGTGTCTGTTATTATTAAAGGAATTGTAGCAAATATTGCTAAAACAAATTTGGGGCATCATTTGGTTTGGTGGTGTTTGTGTATAACGACTATTATATGTCATTGAGTTGTTACTGAAGCTTTTAGTTTCTGATATGTTTATTCAGTCTGGGAAGACCCTTAGCGAAAAGAGATACGATTAACTCGAAGGTAGTTTATACACTTCATCATTTCCATTAACTTTTCCTTATCTATGTGTACATATCATTGGAAGTGGCAAGATGGGCGCTCTAGAATGGGTTTGGATTAAAACTTGGTTGATTTGCATATGTGTCACTTTTTTAAATCATTTTTTTATGATTAACAAGCTCATTATATTTATTTAAAAATTTTATGCGAATACTCAATTATAATCAAAGTCTTTGAATACAATGTTGTAGGTTTTTCTATGCGTTACAAATAGAATATGAATGACTTTTAATCACTGTGACCCATTCGACCCGTTTAAGCTTTCCCTTTTACCTATTATTTTATTGACCCGTTTGAGCTTTCCTTTTTAGCTACTTTTTTTACTTGACCCAATTAACCGTTCTCTTTTAGCTACTTTTTTATTTGACCCGTTTGATCGGTTTGAGGTAAAAGCCAACCCAAATCGACCTATTCATAAGCTAATGGGTCAAAACTTACCTCTGCATACCATGATCACGTAACTCCCTTATATCTATACAATAGATCACACTTTTTCTGGCATACTGTGTATATCACAATTTCCTCGACTTCAAAGAAGTTTAAACGAACTGAGCTAACAATATTTGTTTTATGTGAATCAGGTTATTAAAGAAGTTGTTTCTGCACTGGGCCGACCTTTGGCATACGTGTTTTTGCACTAACAGAAGGTTATGGTGAATTCACAGTCACTACAAAAGCCAAAAAAACAAGTTTCATTATGTTAAACAAGTTTTGAATTGTTTAATATATGTTTTCAGGTATATTTTCTCATATTTTCTCTCTATCTTATTGTATCTATAACTGGTAGTGGTGGAAAACCGGGTGGGTCAAGCTGCGGGCAGGTTGGCTAACTGGTGAGTAATGGGTCACAATGGGTTTGGGCGTTAAAGATAAAAAAAATAGTAAAATGAAGCCGGGCTCGGTTGACTCAAAACAGTGTTATTCATTTTTCATATGCTATATATATTTAGTTTGCTATACATGTTTTTAAGATTTTTTTTTGTTTTATAATCTTGCTCTGATTATTAACACATACATAATGGAATTATCAAACAAATAACCATAACCGCCACACATGGGTGCTGGTTTTAACTAAACATGTCTTTTTATTTTATTTAACGACATCATTTTATTAATGTAAATTAAATTTTCCTACCCGGGAAGTTCCCGGGTGATATTGAATCTCAACTTTATGGCCCGGCTTTTGATTTGATCATAATATTAATTATGCTTAATCCGCTAATTCGCAATTACCGGATTTGTGAAGGTGGGAAACTTTCAGGTGTGTTCTTGTAACAAGAATCTTTGATTTCATATTAACACGAATCTTTGTTTCCATTCAGACAATTGCTTCTTTGAAGAAAGGTGCATATATTTTGAAGTAAGATCGAAGAGGATAGCCTAAACTTTGTCCTTTCAGGTACAAAAACTTTGATCTGATTTTCGGTCAAGCATCAATGTGGTCATCGGACTATAAGTGCGAAGAAAACAAACAAAAAAACATTCTTTCTTCATGTTTTTTGATAAACTTGGTAGCTTATAACTGTTGTTTGTTCCTACATTGCACCAAAAATGTTAGTTGAACTGTAGCAATGGTTCAAAAAGACTACAAGTGCACCACATGGTGGTTATGTTGATAAATTTTCATATATTGTCATAAAAGATTTCTATTTTTTGGTTGTATCAGTACGTTGTTATTTGACCCGTTTGTGTTGGAAGTTGTACCAAATTGAAAGGAATGGTGAATCATAAATTAAAGAAATTAGTTTAGATGTTGAATTAAAGTGAAGGCACCAGTACATATCACATGAAATTGATACGTAAAGTGGGAAGTGATTGAATGTACTGTGTGGAATTGACTTGGACATGTTAGAATGATGAGATGGGTCGAACTTTACTGATGGCGTTGCTTACACCATGTCTTCAAAAGTGTGGGTTTTTTTTGCATTACTTTTATTGATACATGTATGATTAATGTAATTTAAAACGTTGAAGTTGAGTTTATATGAGTTTATCAAGGGTGATCCACATCCAAGGTATCTTTATTTTGCTTAGAAAAATATCGTGTATTAAGAACCTTAGAATAATTTTTACATGTACACGAATCAGTTGAGAAATTCATGATTGGGTGCTACATTTTTCAGTTTAATGTAATTTAATATCTACATAAGTAAGGGAACGTTTCTTTTATTTCAAGGTTCATGTTTAAATGTATTTTTTTTTTCAAAAAATAAAAAACATATCATTTCTCAACACACATATTCATAAAAAGATTTAAGGGTGTGTTGATGACTACTGAACCCGTATATTATTGTTGCTTTTATTGTAATTTAAATTTTCCTACCCGGGGAATAACCTAGTTTAATATATTTTTAAAACAAATACCTCTCATTCCTACTTATCTTATATTAAATATATAAATAATAAATTAATATTAAATGTTATCGTAATTTATTAAAAATATAACTTTTTTTATTATTTGGTATAAAAAATTATATTTATTCAACTTGTGTAAAACGCGGGGTTTTTAAAAATATTTTTTTTATTATTTACTATTTAAATTTACATTTATATAACCCATGTATTACACGAAGTTTTAAATATTTAACTTTTTATCATTTGCTATGTAAAATTATATTTATTCAACACGTGTAATACACGGGGTTTTTTAAGAATATAATTTTTTTTATTATTTGGTAGATTTTTCAACCCGACTATACACAAGTTTTTTAAAGATACGACGTTTTTAATATTTAATATATAAAATTACATTTATTTAACTGTGTAATACACATGGTTTTTAAAGATATAACTCTTTTTTAGATCTATTTAACACGTGTAATATACGGGGTTTTTAAGAATTTATTTTTTTATTATTTGGTAGATTTATTCAACCCGATTATACACGAGTTTTTTAAATATACGACATTTTTAGTATTTAGTATACACAATTACATTTATTTAATATGTGTAATAGACATGGTTTTTAAAGATAAAACTTTTTTTATTATTTGATATATAAAATTACATTTATTTAATCAGTACAGTACAATATACGAGGTTCATAAAGATATAACTTTTTATTATTTAACATATAAAATTACATTTATTCAACCCGTGTAATACACGGGGTTCTAACCTAGTTAGCTAAAAATAAAGGCCTTGCAGTTAGACTTATGTTTCACAAAATTAACATCATTAGCTACAACACGGGACCTCTGAATTTACCTTCTACCCCCGTTCTGCTTCTCCCCTGGTCATCATGTCACACGCTGCTTGTTGCGGAAGCACGAGGTGTGACCACGAAAGGTTTCCATCACATTCAATGTGTAAACCTCTACATGATTTAAAATAACCAGCGATGCCAAATATATAAGCCAAAGTATTTTTGTTTACAGACATGAACCAAGTACTTCATGTTTCACAAAAGAATTTTAAGCAAAAGATAGTTTTAATAAACTAGGTTTTGGCCCGTATATTCCGCACGAAGGCGAAAGATACGAGGGAAACCCTCAAAATGGCATCATTCTTGTAATCCTAGCCCTTGACTTCCAAAATCATGCAACGTCGTTCATTTCCCTTAAATACATATTAAGTAAACCGTCAACATAATGTCGGTGAGTTCACAAGTTTTGCTTGACACAAATGAATCTCTAAAACAATTGACAAACTTTTGACTAAAACCTGTATGCATAGTGTCAATGAAATTCGTTGATTAATCAATGTTTAGCTAGGACATTAACGTATGTGTCGACATAAGCTAGTAATCAAACCATGACAATGTTCATTCCGTCGTACCGAATCACTAAATCCTAGTGACGCGTGACTAGTGGGACACAAAAGCACTCTCATAGGGTCTCGAGGACCAGGAGTGGAGCTTGCCCAGACTCGGTAAATCTATCCAATTGCTCTTCGGTTCGTTCAGTGATTAATGGTTACTAAATGCACTACCACTTATTCACACATAATGATCTAGTTGATTTCATTCCCTAAATACCATACCATTGTATAAACATGTATCTCCCCCTAATTTTTGAAAAAAAAAAAATTAAAAGAGGGGCCATGAAACTCACTACTTGTGTTCTATGCAACTGCTAGCAATGCTCGATATCAATAAATCGTCTCTGGCCTACATGTGTCCTACCTCATTAAAATACTTAGGTCTAACCGTTTGCTTCGTGTACTAGTCTTTCACCATTTCTTGTTAAGACTTAATATCGTTTCTTTCGTTTTGAAAACTCTTATTTGTTTAGACACGTTGGTGGGTGATAATTCGAATGACTATATATGTATATTATCACATATATACGTATATACTTATACATATATGCTTGTTTGTATAATGTCCGGGGCCTAGCCCCTTGTATAAACTCGTGTCCCAGATGATTGTTTCGTTTGGTAAAAATAATATATTTTTGTGTCTAAAAATATAAAATTTTCCCTTGTGGCATATTATTTCTTCCATCGATAGTTCAATAAAAATATATTTATCCTTAAACACAAAAATATTTTCCAATTCTGATACATTGTTAAAATACTATTTTAATGTTATCCTTGTTTGTTCGTCTTAACCCGTTTGTTGTCAGGAATGCTTCTTTTAACTTCTTTGTATACGTATACATATATTTACTTATATATATACTTTTCCAAACGATTCATGTGTTATGTATGTGTACATATACATAAACATGTATACTACATATACTCTCATATTTATTAAGTGTGATATATGTAGGCATGTAGATGTAGATATATACATATATTTCTCTTTTTATTATTCAACTCTTAACATCTTGTCGGTTTTTCCGGATAATATATTTTTGTAATTGGTTCTAAAATATATATCTCTTTAAAGACATGGAAATATATATATTTTCATGCTTTGTCCGAGATTATACATATATACCTTCACAATAGGTTGTTAAATATTTTTCTCAATCAATCAATATGTGTGTGTGTGTGTTTGTAATTTGTCTGAATGTCCGGTATTGTCGTCATCTTATCAAAGTCTCAGATTTTGTCACCGTAATGTATTCTTGTCAAGTATATCGTTAGATTTTTGGAGCTCGTTTTTCAATTCTATTTTATTCATATTTTCCAATGTTCAACTTGTCCACGTATTTTATGTCCAGTATGTATATTGTCATAATTTTATACCAAGTTATATCTATACTTCTATATAAAGCATTTCAGATGTACACAAATGTAATTTCCATATGTCATTTTAAGACGCCAATCAACACCCACGGTTTGTTTTCCTAATTTTTCATCACATCTCCCAAATTTGCCCCCATTCAATATCTCCATGATTCCATCCACAAAAACCAATGTAAATTGAAGAGGAGAATGAAACGGTGGATGCAATTATTAATGAAATCAATTAGGTTAGATGATTGATATTAATTAGGTTTGATGAATGAAACCTGATCGTTATCTTCACTTCATTCATCTTCCCATTATATTCCCAAACAACAGTATTATAAAGGGAGAGAGGGGCAATAAAAATCACTTATTTGAAATCGGTTGAGCTCTCAAGCCTTGAATTGGTTCCTCATCCACCGATTTTCTTGTTAGAATTTGTTCATATCGGTTGATGCTTGATTTTGTCCTTGAATCCACTTCCATAGGTTTGATTTTTTTTTCATTTTTTAGTTCTGATGTTTATTTTGTAGTTAATTATTGCAATACAATTTTTTTCATTTTCTTCTTTGTTGTTGCAGATTCTCTGACTTGCCGGAGTTGGTGTCTTTTCGAATTTTCAAGGTGAGATATTGTTAATTGTCATGTTGAAAGATAGAATTGGAGATCGGGGTTAATTGATTTTCTAATTTCATGATTTCAGTTAGAAACTATAAAGTTTCCAAATAGAATCTCTCTTAATATCATTCTTTTAATGTAAAATTTGTGTGTTTTACTGTTTCAAAAGGGAGAATTAGGGGTTAGGGTTTGTTGGATTAGCAATATTCAATTACAATCAGACGTACAAATTGTTGTTTATAGCGGATGGTTTTCTATAGCCTAAAGAAGTTTGGTGACCCTATGCGTGTGCTAATATGTTTCTGTTTCATGTGCTACTATACTCTAAATTGTGCAATACTTTAGATCTTCATGCTAATTATTAAAGGTTATTTTGAGTTTGAATTTATTCCATTTGATAATCTGAATTTATAAGTTTTGATGGTCTTTTGTAGCTCAAAATACTTTTTTACCTTAATATGCTAATATGCAGTTAGCTCTTTGATGCTCTTCTTGGTATTGACAGGAGGGATACGTCACAATTAATTTGTTCTTTAAAAAGTTGTATATATGTTAAAATTTTCAATTTGTTTCTTAGAAGTAGAACATGGCAATTGTGAGGTCCAGATAGAGGTGGCAATATGGATGGGTTGGACAGGGGATCAAAATGAGTAATTCTTTCATATAGGTTGAACAGGTTGGGTTGACCCAAAACATTTTTTTTGTAGATAGGGTGTGCTAAATTTGACTATTAAACTTATATATCTAATATAATATTCTGACTTTATTGTATAAATTTCATTGTGTGGTTTTATGCATTGGGTGACTTCCACTTTGGTACGAATCATCAAGAGGTGACAAGATGGGTGGGTCAGTAATGGTTCAAAATGGGTCATTTTGTACAAGTTGAGACGGAAAGGGAGGGGTGAGTTGACCCCCTAACCACTTTGTTATCTTTTTCTATTTAAAAGTAATTCATATGTGATAACGAGTTATGATCACTATGCTAAATTATGGATGAATAACGAGTCTTGGAGCAATCTGATGGTTAGCAATAGTCTCTTTTAAGAACACAGTGTGAATTTTTGACACATTCTTAACTTGAATGTTGTGTTTGTAGAAAGATGCATCGTGGTTATCGGTGCCACAATTCAGGGACTGGGACCACGCTAAATTATGGATGAATAACGAGTCTTGGAGCAATCTGATGGTTAGCAATAGTCTCTTTTAAGAACACAGTGTGAATTTTTTGTATAAGAAGTTTGGCCTAACACATTCTTAACTTGAATGTTGTCTTTGTAGAAAGATGCACCTGGTTATCGGTGCCATAATTCGGGGACTGGGACCAAAAGGGACCATTGCCAGACTATTCTTAGGGTTTCTCGAAGATCCGAGAAAAGAGGAAACAGAACAAAAGGGAACTATCAAGAACTAGCATTGGTAATGAAGAAGAGTTCATTGCTTCCAACAAATCTAAACTTGATGCAACACAGGCACAGACACAGCCACAACTGCAATCAATTCCTTCCAATAATGATTACAACTAACCTCCAAATGTAAGCGGCAACTTCATGTATAAAATATATTCAATGCGCCAGTTGTTAATAATTTGTATATTGATTTGGTTTTATTGAAACGGGATCAGGAGAGAACTGTGAAAAGTGTGAGAACGGTGAGAACGGATCCTGGCCCAACACGTGGCAGGGGGCGCTAATTGTTATGCAGGGGTACGATTGTCCTTTTATACGTTCCCTCCTTATTCACGTTATAAATCTCTTTCAAATTAAAACTTCAATGATTTCTTGTTAGCTGTTACCTCCTTTGCAAGCTTTCTCATATCTATGGCGTCTAACGTGGATTCTGTTCGACAAAGTAAAATTAGTTGGCGTTTTCTATTTTTGTTTCAAAAAATCATGCAACAGATATGGCGATTTGTTCTTTTATGCTTGTTTCATTGTTTTTTATAATGTGTTGTATGATATTCAATGGCGTTATTCAATTATGCAATTTAATCGCGTTTTAATTGGTATTTAAACAATTACTAAAAACTTGTAATTGGAGTTTTCAATATTAATTTTAATTGTCATTTACGATCTGGTATTTTTCTTATTTTTTGACGATCATTGGCGTTTTACTTCTATTTAATTAGTTTTGAATGTTATTTAGTAGTATTTGTAAACATCAGTTATTACTATTTGTTAATTTGTGTAAACATCAGTTTTTTTAATTATGGCGTTTTCATTATGATGTTATATTTTGTTAATTATTCATCTCATGGCGTTTTCATCATGTCGTTTTTAAATTATGTGTTTATTATTCAATTAATGGCGTTTTAATCTATAATGTTATTACGAGACATTTTCTATTTTTAGTGGCGTTTTCTGATTTTTTTTGTTCCTCACTGTGTTTTCTCAGACGAAGTTGCTTCCTCGAGTCAAAGGCTTTACCCCAAAACTGGATTACCATTTATCATTCCTGACGTCAGTGAAAAAATAAACCCACAATGGACATGGTATTCTCAAGCCTCAAGGATTGTTATTCAATGTATGTCAAGTATGCCAAGGAGTGTGGGTTTTCAGTCAGGAAAGGTACTACAAAGACAAACTCTAAAGGTGTGTTACATATTAAGTATTACTTGTGTACGAGATCTAGGTTATACAAGGACAAGAAGGTTGATACGTTGGACCCCAGTCAAAAGGAGCGATTAGTGCGATCCAACTTTTCAAAGAGGACTGATTGTGGTGCACTGTTAGGTGTAACTTTTGAGGATGGATCATGGAAGGTGTATAAGTTTGTCGAGGAGCACAACCATGATCTTGTTGAACGTACTGATAAGCATTTTCTTCCAACTGAACGACACCTCACTAAGCTCCAGAAGCATGTTATACACAGCATGTCTAAGCTGAATTTGGGTCCCGTGAAGGCGTTTAATGTTATGAAGACTTGTTTTGGCGGTTTTGAAGATGTCGGTGCAAGTAAAGTTGAATTTAAGAACTATAAGAGGCAAATTAACTTGTTTATAGGGGAATATGACGCCGATATGGTTGTGAGACATTTGAATGAAAAAAAACATTCTCAGCCTAATTTCTCGTATGATTACTTCACAGACGAAGAGAATCGTTTGAAGGGACTTTTTTGGTGTGATGGTCAAGCCAAACAAAATTACCACGTGTTTGGTGATGTGATTTCGTTTGACGCCACGTATCTTTCCAACAAGTAATATTTTATTATTCAACTTCTGTTTTTTTGGCGTTTTATGAGTTTACATGCAATGGCGTTTTTATTAGTTTACATGATATGGTGTTTTATTAGTTTAAATGCAATGGCGTTTTATAAGTTTACATGCAATGGCGTTTTATTATTGTTTCAGTTCTCATGGCGTTTTCATATGCAGATACTCTATAGTGTTTGTACCGTTCACTGGTATAGACAATCATCACTGCAATGTTACATTTGGTGCAGCATTATTGGCGTCGGAAACTGCTGATACGTATATTTGGTTGTTGAGAGTTTTTATAAAAGTTGTTGGTTCTCAACCAAAAGTTGTTGTCACTGACCAAGATCCAGCAATGAAGAAGGCTATTTCTGTTGTATTTGTTGACACAAGGCATCGGTTATGTATGTGGCATGTGATGCATAAACTTTCTCTGAAGGTTGGTATGCGTATTTTTACCTTTGGCGTTTTAGGATACACTGCGTTTTGAAATACATGGCGTTTTGTAGCTTGTTAATGTTTTTTTAATTAAGGTTTATCTTTGTGTAAGTTTATACGTTTTTTTTATGCTTAGCGTTTTCGTGTTATACATAGGTTGGTGTTAGGCTATGCAATTCCACCAATTTTAAAGAACGTATTTGTGGTGTTGTGTGGACGGATATTCTCACACCTGAAGAGTTTGAATCAGAATGGGAAGCGGTTATCGCAGAGTTCAATTTAGCAGATAATGAATGGCTATCTGATATTTTTGCACTCAGGGAATCTTGGATCCCTGCATACTATAGAATGGAAGAGATGTCGGGTCTTATGCGAACGACATCGAGGTCGGAGAGTGAGAATCATTTTTTTGGTCAAGTGTGAAATTCGAAAGCTACTCTTGTTGAGTTCATGACTCATTATGAAACTACAATAGAAGTACAGCGTCACACACACCGGAAAAATGATCATGAATCTCGATACAAGCGACCCCAGTTAAAGAGTAATTACCAATTGTTGGAAGGCCAAGCTGTTGACATATACACAAAAAGTATTTTTTGTGACGTTCAAGCTGAGCTAATTGGAATTGCGGATTGCAAAAATCAACGTTATGAAGATCAGCCCGACGGGTTTGTTACGTTTTACGTAAATGACTTCCAACAGCCTTGTACATCCTTATTTGAGGTAAACAATGGCGTTTTGTTTTTATATGACGTTTTCTGTTAATGGCGTATTTTCATATCCAATATCTCTGCATGGCGTTATAGAGATATTGCTTTTGGCGTTTTTCAGGTAATGTTTCGTAAGTCTAATTGCACATGCAGTTGCTCATGCAGGCGTTTTGAATAGTTTGGTTTGCTATGTAGATATATATTCTATGTTTTGAGAATTATGGACATTAGGGAATTTCCAAAACAGTACATTCTGAATAGATGGCGCAAAGAGGCTTCCCCAAATTGCTCTCCCGAATTCTCAATTAGTCGTGAATATATGACCGAGCTTGACCCCGATGTGCAAAGTATGATGCGAGATATTATTTTTTCAATGGAATATACTTTGAACCGTTATCTGGTAATAAAGAGGAGCTATCCTTATACAAGGATCATGTTCAATCTTATATGAAGAAGGTTCAAGATATGCAGATTGTTGCTCCTACAGCTAGTACTACGGATAGATTTGCGGAGATAACCAATCAATACAAAAATGACAAGAATCCAATAAGAGTCCCTGTTGGGTATAAATCCAAAGGTTCTGGTTCTCGGAAGCGCCTGAAATCTAAACATGAGATAACAATCGAGAAAAAGAAATCAAAGTCGAAACTTGGGGCCAAAGAAAGACAGTGTCAGAACTGCAAAGGATATGGACACTACGCATCGACATGCAAACAGGCTGTAATTAAAAGACGATCGACAAGGTATTCGAGAGCTAGTGAAGAGTAGTTTGGCGTTTTGTATTTTTCATTCTTATAGAACACACACGGATGGTCTTCGAGAGCCATTGTAGAGTAGTTTGGCGTTTTGTATATTTCATTCCTATAGAACACAGACAGATCTCAGTTTGGCGTTTTACATCATTTTTATACATTATTTTTTTCCATTCTTTTTTTTCGACCTATTTGTTCATAACATGCTACTTCGAAGTTACGTAACAAATATAAGATCGGTCAAGCAAATTAAACGCCAAAAAAAACAACGCCACTAAATAAAACTACCAAAAACCTCTAATTTTGGTCATGCTAAACTCAATAATGTTTTGCTGAACGAGATGGACAACATTGTTAATCCTCAGTCAAGAAAGATGTCTAATAATGTTGTCCATCCCGTTTAGCTAAACTTTATTGAGAACAAAACTGAATCTCCATGAAATGGCGTTTTTGAAATTTTGTGGTTTTTGTATGTTTTGGTGTTTATATTGAGGAAATAGTGTATATCAAAGAAACATGGATTGGAATCTTTGATATTTGGGGTTTTTTGGCGTTTCTAAGATGAATGGTATAGAGGAAAATATGGCGTTTGGGGTTTTGGTGTGAATTTTAGAAGGTCTGAGAGATTGTTTATATAGGAAGTTTTTGGCGCGTATTTTAGGCGTGATTTTTATTATAGTAAATGCTAGTAATTAAGTTCCGTCGTTTTAGTACTGTTTGTTCAGCTTTATCGGTTAAAAACAAAGTTTGGCGTTTTATATCTAACGGCGTTTAGATTAGGATGAAGTGTGATATGTGTGTTAAGGCGGGATTTTAATAGCGTTTTATTCGTGAGTTTGGCGTTTTGTATAGAGAAGTCAAAAGACCCTTTTACCCTTAATGAAGCGCGCCACACTAATAAAAGTGATGTTATTTACGAAAACGCCACCGCGTCATCTAGTCCATAGATTGTTTTGATATGTCGATCCATAAGCGTTCTCTCCGTTCTCACACTTTCCAGCGTTTTCTCTAGATCCTGACCCTGGTTTTATTGTTGATTTTGGGTGCAGAGCCGGAAAAGCTTATTAAGTTGCTTCAGTTGCTGTGTGAAGGCATGATGATTGAAAGCACAAAACTTTTTAACTTTTGTTGGTTTACACGGTACGCGTTGCATTGGTTTGTTAATTATTGTGGCAATGAACGTACATTTTGTGTGGTTTGTTATTCCACTTTTGCATGATGTAATGTAGATGGAATGAAACGGATGTTTTCTTCGAATTAACTCTTTATGGGCATTGCCTTAAAAAACTTGATTAGGGTGTGCATTAATTATCATAAAATACTTGTGTTGTTTCAGGTTTGATTTGGAATAATGTAATACATACATGGTTATGAGATATTATGTGTTTAAAAATCCATTCTATTAAACTATAGGCATAATGTAAGTAAAGAAGTCCAATAAATTAGTATTCTCTATAAAAATAATTTGTTACTGAACATGTATTCATGTGAGAATACCGAAGATGATTCCGAAAGCAAACTACTAAATGGGTCAATTGTTGTTTTTCTCTCATGTAGGTAGAACTTTGGACGGAGCCATGGGAAAGAGAAGCTTGAGTCTAGAAAGCCAGGTAAAATAGTTGCTAGTATGTTTGAATTCTTGATTCTTGAAGCACATGTATTTTCCTTAATTGCAAAGTTTGTCCCGCTTGGTGCTTTCAAATTCAAATTCTCAACACAACACTTTTTTATATTCCCATTTTACTAACAAACAGACTCATTCATTCACATCTCAATCCACAATGTTAACAACACTTCAATCTCCGGTCACCGGAAACCCCCTCCCCTGCCCGAAACCCGGACGCCGCCCTCTCCAACCGATCACATCCCCAACCAATCTACCCCCAATCAACAACAGCCTTAAAAACCACATCCAAAGCTCAAGTTCTCAAAAGATTCCAACAAGGAGAACCCAATGTATCCAAATTTTATTAAGAATGAAAAATGACAACAAACTTGTAATCCGAATCAAAATGCTGCTGCTCTAGTGCAAATGGAGCAGTTTGAAGTGTCTCTGGCGGATAAGCCGACGACGATCCGTGAAAAGATGGAGCGATTGAAGGCGGATAAAGAGAAGATGGAGAAGATGCTGAGAGAGAGGGAGTTAATGATGGAGATGAAGATGAAAGAGCTTGATCAGCGAGGTGACATCCAAAAAGTGTTTGAGATCGAAGTCGATTAGCTTTACAGGTTGAACGAGCTCAGATCGTTGTGCAATGTAAGTGTAAATTAACAAATATGAATGGAGGTTTTATTTCAGATTATTCATGATTTTATTTGGGTGTTGGCACACTAAAGTGCCTATTGGCACACTAAACGCTAGCAAAATTAGGGTTTATCTACGCAGCGTATAGGTCTCTACGCAGCGTATAGGTTAACCCTATACGTTGCGTAGATAAACCATAGATCTCAGTGCCTAATAACCAATCATTGCACAGAAAACAAGGTTTATATACGCTGCGTATTGACCTATACGCAGCGTATATAAACAATCTAAAAATTTGGGGTCATTTTGGTAGGTTTGAAGCATCAGATTTTTACGAAGTTTATATACGCTGCGTATAGGTCAATACGCAACGTATATAACCTTCCATAATTTTGTTTCAACATTCGGCCTATTTGTGGTAAAAATTCTCACCCGGTTACAACGTTAACTCGCTTAAAATATATAATGAGTTAAAAATATATAATGTTTTTTATTATTTAGTCGACGTCGTCATTAATTTATTTAGTCGATGTAGTCGAAAAGCGTATATTGTTAAAATTTTGAAAAACGTATATACGGTTCGAATACTATAACTTTAAAATATTATAGGTTAAATAAGTGGAAATACCCGGGTACTGCTCGAATATGTTAAACCGTTTAGAGCAAAAGTTTTATATGTACACCGAAAGTTTGATATATACAGCAAAAGTTTGTGCATACATAACAAAATGATAAAATGATAAAATACTATGGCTGCTGCTGCTGATGCTGATCCCATTCCGCATCCATAATGAAGGGTCGTGGAGGTAACCCGTCATGCTGTCGGCGCTCCCGCAGCTCCGCAGCCACCCACTCCAACAGATAGTTGTTCCTTTCAGCGTACCGAAGCAGCCGCTGATGTGATGGGTCAGGACCGGGCCAAACATGGCGTGGGAACTGAGGCGCCCCGGGTGGTCCACGCGGCGGGGGTGGCTGCGGAATGACGGCGGCCGGCTCATGCGGCTCCGGCGCCTCCGGATCGTGCGGGGGAAATACCAGAGGGAACTGTTCCGGCAGCCATGGAAGCTCGTATTGCGTGCCATCCAGTTTCTTTAACCGCTTCCCGCATGGAAAGTCTTTGGTAACTTGCATTCCGTTTAATGTGTTCATCCCCATCCGCTTCGGCTGTTTCGCCGGGCCTATATGGCCGCGGTAATTCTCCGGATGATAGCCCAACGAAAGGGCTATCCTTGTCACGTAGGCGCCGCCGTATAGCAGTCCGCGCTCCTGTCGATGATGCGCGGAGGCAAAGTACTGCGCCAACCCGTAGGCGAGAGCGTACAGCCTCTTGTATAAGAGGCAATATAAGAAAAACAAGTCACCACTCGTACACCACTCCCGGCTTTTGTTTCGAGCAGTGATCGAAGTGGAAATCATTTTGTGCAAATACCTGCATAAATGGAAACCGGTCAGTAAATAATAATCAGACGACATCGACTAAATGAGGATAAAAAACAATATATTTTTGACTCGTTACGGATTTTGACGCGCGTAACGGACCTACGCGCCTTACGAGCGTCAAAACTAAGATCGTTGTTAAATTATATTTTTTTATTATTTAGTCTACGTCGTCCGTAAGGCTGTACGGGCCTAACGAGCGTCGAAACTAAGTTCGTCGTTAAATTTTTTTTTTATTATTTAGTCGAAGTCGAACCGTAAGGCGCGTAGGTCCCTAACAAGCATCGAAACCAAGATCGAAGTTTTATATTTTAACGACGATCTTAGTTTCGACGGTCGTTAGGGACCTACGTGCCTTACGGTTCGACTTCGACTAAATAATTAAAAAAAATTCTGTTTAAAAAAAAATTATGTTTAAAAAAAATCTGTTTAAAAAAAACAGTTTTCTGTTTAAAAAAAAACAATTTAAGTTTAAAAAAAATATTTTCTGTTTAAAAAAAATAGTTTTCTATCGACGCTCGTTAGGGACGTACGCGCCTTACGGTTCGGCTTCGACTAAATAATTAAAAAAAAATCTGTTTAAAAAGAAATTCTGTTTAAAAAAAATTCTGTTTAAAAAAAACAGTTTTCTGTTTAGAAAAAAAAACAATTTAGGTTTAAAAAATATATATTTTCTATTTAAATAATAATAACTATTATTAAAATAATAATAACTAACGTACCTGAAGAGCGGATCATTAATCAGCGTAACCCTCCCTTTGGATTGTTGGTGGTCCCAATGATTGATGTCCGCGATCTGAGCCCAAAACCCTAAAAGCGTGGGGTTATCAACCATTACCAACCCCTATTTACACGAATGTTTATTAAACGTTAAATTAACATTAAATCTTAAATGTTATATATTAAAATAATAATAATAACAATACAAAATTTGTGTTAAACGTACCGTCGTATAAAGATCCGTAGCGATCTCAGCCTCCGTATATAAACCGCTATGCACCGCAAACTGTGCAAGTGACATAGAACGCGCCTGGCCAGCCATGCGAAAAGAAACCTCGGGCGGGGGAGGGGGCTGCGCGGGGTCCACAACCTGATCTGGCCGACGTGGATGAAACTCGAACGACGACAGAAACTCGATCAGTATCTCCGTGTAGCTCGGCGTAAACGATAGCTCAAACAGCCGATCCACGGTGAATCAAGGAGAACAAACTCCCGCGCCTAATCTTCAACCCCGAGCTTCCGGAGGGTTTTTGTAACACCTGTGTCACTTCAACCATTATACGAATACCAAACCAATGAAATATTGTATTTCATACTTGGGATTTGTATAAATATGTGTATCATTTGCACATATCAATTCTTGTTCGATTTCGAGCTTTAAATCGCTTTCTGGAAGGTTATACGCTATCTGATGCGTAAATATAACCAGTTTAATGCAACAAACACTCCGGAATAGTGAAATAGGCTTAACATAACTTAAATAACCTTTACATATCTTAGAAATAAGTTTTGGATGGTTTGGTGTGTTGAAATCAAGTTTATTCGCTTACAGGGACTAATTTCGACAAACTGCGAAAGTATGCCTATTCGTACAGTAACGAACATTCCGTAACTTGATCATAAGTTAAATATGCCTTAAATATCCTTTACATAGCTTAGAAATAGGATTTGAGGTGCTTGGTGCGCAAAAATAAACTTTCTTGATCAATAGGGACTAAAAGCGTCAAAAAGTGCATAAGTTTGCATTTTCACGCATATCTTACGTTCTGAATATATCCGGACATCCAAAAATTTATGTAAGCATTAAAATATTTTATTTTAGTGTTTGGCATGATAAAATTCCATTCGTCGCGTAATTTCGATCGTTATTTGCATCCTTTCGTGTTTCGTCGTAATTAACCGAACAACGCAACCGTACGGCCAAACGAACCGACATCCGAGATATTTTTGAGCATATTTTAAGTTTCCTATACTTTAACTTCATTTTAGAGCCTTGAAATGAGGTTAACGGGGCTTAAACGTGCCAAAAATGCATCAAAATGCATGTTTTTCAAGTGCAGGGACCTGTTTTGACATTTCTGCCAAAGTTTGCTAGGCCTGGGGCGTAAGCCTTGATCAATTCTTACGCGGCCGGCGAGAGCTCATCAGACAGAAACTTCATTTTCAACATTCTGGTCATATTTCAAGGGTTTTAATGCAAAATTCTCAATACCTTGGGCTGAAAATTGATGGTTTTTAGCATCCCATTGTATTCTAATACCTTGGGCCCAAGTGTAAGGCCAAGATTCAAGCTCGTTTTTCGATGAACGATCCTAACGGTTCTTGGTTTTCTATAAATACCCACCTCTACTCATTCCATTCTTCACACCTTGATCTGATTTGTTCTCTAAGTTGGGGTTCTAACACTCTATACCTGAGAATAATTGGAACTTCCATTCTTGGACCTCTTATAAGTATTCTTTCATTCTTTTTCGCGTTTTTAGCGTGAAAGTCAAACAAGTGTTTGACTTTCAGCTTTGACCAGTTTATGGTCAACACGAAGTTCGTTGAACTTCGCAACGTGAGCGTAATCACGATGGTTATAGTCCCTTGTGACTATACCTACTGATTACCACATTGATTAGGCGTAGTGACGAGTCGTAGTTTCGGCCAAAATGCGTATTCATGCGTATTTTGTACGGCGGGCAATTTTACACGAATACACGACACGAACCTACACGAAGTTAACAGGTATTGTGTATGGCCTTAACAGGTATCATGTACCAAACAGGTAGATACGAGATTACATGTTAATTTTCGTGTATAAACAGGTTAAATACCTGTTTACCTGTTAATACGTGTTAGTACACGTTAAGAAATTAAATTAAATAAAACTCATCAGCCATGTGCGTGTGGGTTCCTTAATTCCTTTCTATTTTCATTCCTCATTCAATTCAAAAAACATAAAACCCTAAACTCCCTCGGTAACTCTCAGATAGCATGTCGTGTTCGTGTTTTTGTTCGTGTTAACAGGTATTAACAGGTAATTTTCGTGTATAACAGTCGAACAGTCGTCTTAGCAGGTATTAACAGGTAATTTTCGTGTATATCGTGTCGTGTTCGTGTATGGGATTTAGTGTATCGTGTCTTATCGTGTCTTATCGTGTACGGGTATACACGATATGCCAGCCCTAGTATTTTGTAACCAAACTATTCTTGGGTATCAAAACCATTTGTTTTGATACCAAACCTGTTTTCAAACTTTGGTAAACATGTTTAGCTCGTCACTTTTAGATTAGTGCTTATGTAGAGTCGTAAGTCAAGCGGTCTAAACAACCGCTTAGACTTTCGAACTAGACCCGTTTGGTCAATCATTAGGATCCGACCAAACATGTTTTGTGACCATAGTTATATAGGGAATAACCTTTCGAGGTTATACCTTATGGTCACTTCGTTTAAGTAGTTGTATGATAGGTAGTTTATATGCCTTAGGAAAATGACCAAAATGCCCTTTTTATGCATAATTGATATTTAAGCATATGTAACCCAAACTTTTGTCACTTAACTGATTATGCAACATAATTAAATATGTTTAGGCATATAATACTTGTCATAGGACTAGTTAGGCGGTCCGAACGCGTTTTACGCGAACGGCGCGTTAAAGTAGCGTAAGCTACCTAAACGGGTCGTAATGGGTCGTAAGCACTTAGGTTAGGTTTCGTTTTAGTATGTAGGATTTGTTAAACCATATCATATGAGTTCCCACACTCATTTGGTTTACGAAACCTCATCCTATCCGATCTTCCGATTTAGGTCCGGTTTATTTACATAGTTACCTATATTAGGTGCCGTTTGATTTCCATGATCCCTCTAGCTTGTTTGGTAGTTGTTCAAGACTTCTAAGCACTCTCAAGTGAGTACATAGTCCCCTCTTTTACTGTTTTCAATGTTTTGGGGTGAAGCATGTGTACCTAATTGTTATGTTCATGGTTTCAAAGTATAATTGATTATACGTATTAGTACTTATCTTTTGACAAACTGAATGATTATTTATGTTTTAAACACTAATTTTTCCAAAGATTATAAAATTAATTGTTGGATAGTACTTATTTTATATTCATCAGACCGGTTGGTAGTATGATATAGCGCTATAGGATTTGACACCCCATTCCTGTTGTCATGGAATGCCAGAAACCGATATTTTATCCAAATAGAGATTGCCTTTGTGGTATTTCTATAGTCTCAAAAGTGTATTTTGATGCACTCAGGTTTGAATGAATTCTTAAATCACATTTTTATTGTATATTTAGTTATACTCCCAAAAGTGTAGTTTGATATGCTCTCATGTGTGATATTGTACAAAACCAACATATATTTTGTTAATTATTAAAACATAGTTTGATATGTTATTTATAAAACCAAAACATAGTTTAATATGTTATTTATAAAACCAAAACATAGTTTAAATATGTTATTAATAAAACTAACGTATACTTTTGATATACTACTGAAAATTATTATTTTGACGACTAAAGTATATTTAATATACTATTTATTTAACGATTTTAGAACTGAAATATATTTTAATATATTACTTATTCGACTTTCTTAAAACCAAAGTATATTTTTATATATGTACTACAAACCTTTTTATCAAAATATTGTTTTACAAACAATATATTTTATACAAACTCATTTTACTTAGTTATTTATTTACATATGTATTATTCTGTTATATTATCTGATTTCTTATAAATTTTAGTATGATTTATAAAAGAAAATATTTTAAGGTTCATGACTATTTTTGATTAAATATTTTTTTTTCTAAAACTTATAAGTCATGAATCATATTATAATAAAACATATGTATCTCACAGGCATTTTTATGCTAACGTACCTATTTTTACACATGTTTCAGGTGCTGTTATGTGATGATTGTTGATGCATGCTATACATAGGATGGACTCATGCCTTAGCGTCTTTAAAACTTGAAAGATAATATTTGTATTTATTTGATTTGTAATAAAACAATGAGTTCAATAATTCAATAAAACGAAATTATTTATTCCATGGTTGTGAAACAATGATTCTGTTACGACACTCCCCGACGTTTCCGCCACGATTTGTTGTTTTACGTGGTCGGGGTGTGACAGAAAAGTTGGTATCAGAGCCAATGGTTATAGGGAATTAGGTTATTAGTAATGCTTTGACCTAGACTATAACCTTCCTAGGACCCTAACACAAGTTATCTTGTGTTTAGTTTTAAAACAATACTGTCACTTATCCTAGGTGACAACCACAATAATAACACAAATTTCGATTCCACTTTGAAAACTAATCATCTGTTCTAGGATGATTGATTACTAGGTTTTGAACCTTCTAAGTTTTCAAAATCTCGTCAAAGTTTGAACCTTCTGTCTAAGGCTAGAGTGTTCATACAAATTGCAGGACCGGTTTTGACTCCGAAACAATTGCGAAACGAACGTGAAACATGCGGAATCTGTACACGAACGTGACCTAACACACACGATGTAATATAAACGTGATTCTATTAGAAATCTAACAAGAACAAGCACCTTGAATCACTTTCTCTCTCTAGATTCTCTCTCTAGATCTAGAAAGCTCCAAATGATAAATGAGCCAAAAGTCTCTAATCTAAACATAAAGCTCCTATTTATAGGCCTTGGCTTTTAATGAGATTTCTCATTAATTACAATATTGCCATCTTGCCTTTTGTCTAGATATTACATCATAACGACTCGTTTTCTTCTGTTTCTCGCTACGGCTCGGATTGACGAAGGCTATAGACATAAATGCACTAACACAAATCCGCAGTATCGTACCAGTCACTCTTACCTGGGAACTCTTTGGGTGAGTGTCCACTTATAGGCGAGCATGTCTTCGCGATACATTATGAGGACCTATTTACTTTGATTCAGCTTTTGTGTGTCATTTGTTTGCTTCATGCTTCGAACAAATGACCATCACCCATGCTTTTTGGTTGGTAATTGTAACATTCTTACCCAATGCCATTTCACTTGTTTCCCCTCATGTCTTCTTGTTCTTTTTAGAAAATGCCTCCTCGACGAGAAGCACAGCCTCAAACTAATGAAGAAGTCGCAGCCCTTGTCGCTCAGCAAATGGCTGCTGTGCTTCCGGGCCTAGTAACCGAGATCCATCAGATATACAACAACAACAACAACAACAATGCTCAGTGTAATTTCAAGACCTACAACTCTGCTAAACCTTTGAAGTTTTCTGGGACTCAAGGAATAACCGCGCTCCTGCAATGGTTTGAAAGTTTGGAGAGCACATTTAGGCATGTGCAATGTCCAAATGACCGTAAGGTTGAGTTTGCATCCAGTGTGTTTGAGAAGTGTGCTCTTACATGGTGGAACGGGGTGATGCGTGATTGGGGTGCCGATGTGGCACTAGCTCAAACTTGGGAAGAGCTTCGAGCTCTAATGATGAAGGAGTTTTGTCCTCATCATGATGTAACACCCAGAAAATATAAAACTTTATATTTGAACTATAAAGTATAAAATAAACAAGAATAAGCTAACTAGGGTAAGTAACCTAGTTAGTCATAAATCTTGTTATAACTAAGGAACATGAGTTAAAACACTTAGAGATTAACATGGTTTTTAGTTGGAGGGCCAAAAGTGTTAAAATAGAAAACTTAATATTATTAAACTTAAAAATAAAATCCAAACACACCTTTAGATGTGTCTGGATCGAACAAGAACAGGAGAAGGGCGACCAACCCACCTTCAAACCCTAACTCTCACAAAACTCACAAATTGAAGGCCCAAATCAAGTCAAAATCGAAATCTGAATATATATTAGTGATCACCTCGACGAAGGGATCATAAGGTATGTAATTTCCATGGAAAAATCTTCATCCAAATTTCTGAGTGAGTTCATGAAATTCGAAATTGATGTTGCATGATTGTGGTATGGATGATATTGAAGTGAAATAGTGTTTAGGAGTAAACCCTAGACAAGTATATATTGAAATCATGCCTAGCTCAAGTAAATTCAGATTTTGTTGATGCTAAATTCATGTATGAGATGTTTTTAGGGTTTTGATTGCTAAAAATTAGTGTTATGATGTCAAGAACATGCTTTAATTGAAAGCTGAATTCAAACAGCTCCTGATCAGAATTTACAGCCGACTTGTATTGGCTGTAACCTGAACAAAACATGACAAAAACATGTATTTCTTGAGTCTAAGATGTAATTCCAGGAAATATCTTTAAAACCCCACTGGAATCGTATTTTTTCGACGAAAATTGAGCGTTTTATGAATTTTTCCGTATCAAAGGTTCAAGCTGCGTTTTCTGACAGAATTTGCAGCCCATTACGAATGTCATAACTCAATTTAGGATTTAGTTATGATCTCAAATTTTTACTGTAGATATTTTTAAGCGATTAAAAGAATCTCCAATTGGAATTTCGTCAATCGGATAAACGAGGAATTTTTAATGAATTTTTCCATAAGCTGCAGTCAGAAGTGACGAATCTGATTGCAGCTTAGTAAATGAATTTTTACGAATTTTTGGTAAATAGTTAGATCTTGAAATTTTAACACAAGGCCTAACCCTCCGAGAGGTACGCCACATAAAAAAATCATATTTTTTAAATACTTGTAAACAGGTTAAACAAGTCACCAAAAATAGCCCATTTTCAGTGATATGAACTTGCCTAATTAATGTTAAAGCTTGGCTAAACAACTAGTTATGAAACTTGATTATAATAGGTATTCGGATGAATGCTAAATAGTATGATGAAACGAGTCTCGTTATAAAAGGGAACCCTTGGTTCTTGCAAAAATGAATAAAGAAACTAGTCACGATAATCGTTTGAACTAGTTAAAGAAATTAGAAGTTTAATGAAATTGATGAGAAAACTAGTTAAAACGGTAGTGTAAGAATAATGCCTATCGGATATTTGAAAAATTTCTTAAATGAATTGTTGAACTTGATTGTGTAATTGCTCGTGTTATAGGCCGTTTGACTTTTAAAAGTCAAACTGACTAATAATGAAATCAATTTGGTGATTTTGATATAAAGTCCGTAAGGTGAGATAGTCTTGATAATAATGACTAATCTAACCACCTTGCGAATGATAAAAGGTAGATTGACACTCGAAAAGCTAGGTGGAAGCTTGGGTAGAAGTGGGTCAAACGGAACTAATACGCGTGGAAAAGCATAATCGGAATTCAAGGTAAGTTAAACTTACACCCCCTTGGTATTATGATACATTTACTTGTGAGTATTGATTTTTGAATTATGACAAGTATTTGAAAATACTATATTCCGGCATAATACAATGTAAGCCAGAATAAGGAAATACGGTAAGAAACCATAAACTATGGTAAAAAGGGGTAAAAACGGTAGACTAGTCGGGTGAAGACTAACCAATATGGAATTTTGAACATCACGTTATAGGGTGAACCGTAATGGGTAAAAGTGATTGAATAAAAATTCGTACATGAGTTGACGGATAGATAAAATGTTTGAAAAGATAACCATTTGGTGTAAATCTTAACGGGTCAAATAATTCAAGTAATGCCATTTAAATAATAAGAACTCACGGTGTAAACCGGAACAGGTTTAAGGGGCGGGATGGTATTTAAAAATATCATCTTATGTTGATAAATGGTCACTTTCGGCTAAACGGGTCAAATGGTAAGTTAATACCATTTGACAATAATACTAATTGATGACCGCTTGTTAAGTGTTGTGATTTCAGGAAAGGACATACGGGTTGTAATGCTTTTATCTAGAAAATTTAAAAGTAAAAGATATTTAAACGGGTCAATATGTTGACCCGAGCCAGGTACGCATATTTTGAATTATAGCTAGAAGTATAAGATGGTCAAATATTAGTGAAAACCCTTCGTCGTATAATGAGGGACCGAAGTTGACCAAAATACCCATGAACACTGAACCGGGTAAACGATCCTTATGAGCCGGTTAAGAACGTGTTTTACAATCATGTAAGTTATAGGTATCAAGTGGACTGTGCATAACGAAGGGGAAAGATTTAAACTTAAAAGGTTTAAATCTTCGAAACGGGTCAAAAGAATTATGCGCATAGAATGAGTACTAGCCGCGTAATTCATAAAGATTACAGACCCAAACTAAATATTTTTGAGATAAACATGTTGATGTATGCTTAATGGTCAATTAGAAACAAGTTTTGAGGTTTAAAAACTTAAACGGGTCAAAAGTCATAAAAAAATGAATTTTAAAGTCAAGGGCTCGAAGCCCATTATTTTATGAATTCAGATGTTAACTTTAACTCCATATGATGGAGGATTAAATTACGAATTCGAAGGAAACAAGAATTTTGAATAATGGATAAATGAATTGGATGGAAATATGTTTATAACTTGTTGTGAAACTGTCAAAACTAACTTTTATGTTGGTTTTGATTTTAGGAATGTCTTATGGAACTCCGGATGAGGATCAAGCAAGAAAGGAGAACCGAACACATGTCTCGAAGCTTCCGCAACGATCTTATTTTGTTCTAGATTAAAAAGTGGATATTGTAAACACTTGAAATTATATTTTGGAATGTTTTTAAATTATGTAAGAAGTTTAACTTGGAAAAGTTTTTTTGTAAGCTTGCATTTTTATATAAAATGCTCTTTTTTTTATGTATTTGTCTATGAATATTGATATGAATTTTGAAAATATTGATTAATAGAGACGGGTCTTACAAGTTGGTAATCAGAGCTCATGGTTAAAGAGTAAAGTGTGTTCGGTTCGAGGCTTGATCGCAAATCCGGTAAGTACATGTATATTAATGGTTCAGTATGATTAAAGTGTTGTGAACAACACATATGGTTATCGTGTAATACACGTTATACCAATAAAAACGATATAGAGTAGATATAGTCAACGAAATTACACGCGTTGATGCGTATAGTAGAAAAACCTTGTATTATAATACGGGCATCCTTTAATATCGAAATTACTAACTGTTGTAAATGTTTTAGTTGAAGGACACTCGCATATGAAGATAGCGAGAGTTTAACAAATCGCGGATTTGACAAAGTAACGGTCCAAAGAACATGCTCATCAAGGACCTAAATCGTGTGGCGATATCGAACAAGACTAATGGCAAGAGAAGCCCGTTAGGGCAAGCATTACCAGGTGCACATTTTAAATTTAGTTGCACAAATAGTAATATGCAACAAATAAGTAGAAATTGAAAGTTGCATATGTAGATTAAAAACTTGGAAAAAAAAACCCGAATAGAAAATCTATTCGGGATATTGTTTCCAAGAGAAACAAATAGAGGCATTACTTACATGGGTGTAATGTGAAAATTATAAAAATGTCATGTATACCAGGTACTGATCGCTTACTCTGGCCAAGTAAGTGGTGAGCACGTGGTACCATGAACTTTTTATGATGGACATGCTTACATCCGATGTAGTAAGGACGGGGGTGAGTGGGACAAATTAAAAAGTACCCAAACGAATCAAATGAGAAAAATATTTGATAATAATGTAAACGCTCAGCCGGATGACGGAAGCGTATTACATTAGGATAATGAGCCAGAGTGAAGGGACAAAGATTGATGTAAAATGATTTAGATATGTATTGGGAGGGGGTGTACTTACACTCGAACCCGGAGAATGCAAACATGTAAAATGAATAAGATATGTATTTGTTGGTGTATTACGTCTATCGACGTCGTCTTGTATCGAGTCTTGTATTAGAATTGTTAGATCAGGGCACATTGTACGAGAAACGAGGGTTTGTGTTAAAGTGGGTAATTCCGCTTGAAAGTGTCAGTGTCACTTTCAAGGGAAATGAACATTTCTAATTCCGCTTGAAAGTGTCAGTGTCACTTTCAAGCGGAATCACCTCCACTATATATAGGCTTCATGTCTAGTCATTTGTAACGGAATTAGATTGATATACCGAGGTGCTGCTGGTCTGTCTAGTGATTGTAAACAGTGTTAAATCAATATACAAGACGTTTAAAGTGTGTATCAAGCTGTTTCCAAGTCTATACGTCTGTTTCCGCCTTTCGTATAGATAAGAACTCTTCTGAACGACTTGTTTGGGTCACAAAACGATCCTACAAGTGGTATCAGATCTCAGGAAGAAGAGTTTTTGCCAAAACAGCCATATTTTCTGACTTCTACACCTTCTTTTCAAAATTGAACAAGTTTTTACGGTTAAAATGGACTGATCTTTTGATATTACGTGTAAAATACAGTTTTAACAAACCCTTCAAAGAATCAGACCTAAATTCGGACTAAATCTGATAAAAATAGGCCAAAAAGGTAATTCCGTTTGAACGAGACATCTAATTCCGCTTGAAAAATCATCTGATTCCGCTTGAAATCGCTATTCCGCTTGAAAAATCATCTGATTCCGCTTGAAAAGTGATTCCGCTTGAAAAGTGATTCAGCTTGAAAAGTGATTCCGCTTCAAAAGTGATTCCGCTTGAAATAACAACTGCCACTTTCAAGGGAAATTAGAAAATTTTCTGTATTTCGTGTGAAACTTGAACTTTTGAGAAACAATTTTTCGAAACATGGAAGAGGAATTCTACAATGCGTTTGCGACACCGATTGCTCCTGTTACAGCTGCCGGAACTTTGTATAGTGAGAATGAGACGGGAACTCACCAAAAATCGCCAAAGCTTATGTACATTGAAGATTTTCAAGGATGGAAAAATCGATTCGAGAACTGGGTGCAAGCTTACAAATTTGACGCATGGTGTTCATTGGAGAAAGATTATGAAAAACCGAAAAATGAACGTGGGCTTGAAAAGGGGTTTCAGTGACTTTTCAGAGATTGATAAATTGAAGTATACAAGTGAAAAAATGATGATTAGTATTCTTCAACAAGCAATTAAAGAAGATATATTTGTTTTGCTCCAACATGATAATACATCTAGGTCAATTTGGAATGCATTGATTCAGAAGTTCAAAGGAAGCGCAGATATGATCAAAAACAAAAAGGCGTTATTGAAGAAATCATTTGATATGTTTTTAGCTTTTGACCATGAAACAACAAAGCAGACCATTGATAGATATTGTCATTTGGTGTTGGAAATAAGAAGGTTGGACATTAAGAAAGATGATGATGAATGGGTTGATAAACTTGCTGATGCATTACCACAGCAAAAATGGGGAACTTATCTGCTGATTGTGAAACACATGAGAAAATCAGAAAATATGAATCTGGCACAGTTTATTCAAAAGATTGAAGAGCATGAGTTGGATATTAAGAAAACAGCAATCATGAAGAATCCGAATGCTCAACAAGATGTCAGTTTATATTACAGAGGGAACAAGTTTGAGGCTACCCCCAGCCCTAGCCCAAAGATCCAAACTGGATTTAGTGCTAATAGTTCGTCTGGAACAAAGGGTAGTAATGTGACACAGAATGGTGGATCTTCATCTTCATATTCAAGCTTTGATCCGAATCATACAACATCAAGTCCTCAACGACAAAATTCAACAAATCTTCAATGCAACGTCACTTTGAACATTCAAAATGGTCAGAATTTGTCTCCAGAAATAGCAAAGCAACACATGGCATCACTCGTTGCTATGTTGGAATCTTATGAAGGTTTGATTGCTGGCAAGATTGGAAATCTGATGCTTACAAAAGAAGATTATGACCAAATTGATGCAGAGGAAGTTGAGTTGATGGATGTGAAGTGGTGTTTGGCTAGTGCTTGGAGGAGGGCAGAAAAGTTTCAATAAATTACTGGTAGAGATGCGTTTCGAGGAATGGCTACTTCTCCGTTGGGCTTTGACAAATCAAAAGTTACATGTTTCCGGTGTAAAGGAAAGGGTCATTTTAAGAGAGAATGTACAAATAAAGAAGCAACTGGGAATCAAGAAAAGAACAATTATTATCAGAAATCAATTTTTCATCAGATTGATCAACAACCTCAACAAAAGGATTCAAAAACTGCTCATTGTAAAATGATCGAAGAGGCAAATAAGAAAGCTTATTTTGGTATCATTGATCAAGATGATGAATTTGTTGCTGAAGGTTTTAGCTGGGATAAATACATTCCACCCGGTTCAGGTTTTGTTGCTAGAATTCTGGGTGAAGATGAGGCTAGTCAGAAAAGAATCCCGATTTTTTCAGATCTTGGAAGTGATATTGATACTGATGATGAAGAAGAATATCTTAACAAAGCTAGAAAAGGCATAGATCCTGACAGTTTTAATTTGTTTTTTGCAGATAAAATGGAGATGCTGAATCAGAAGAAGATTGCCAGATTGAGGAGAGAGCTGGAAGCAGCAAGAATGCTAGTTGATGAAAAGGCAAAGACAGAAGCTGGTGAAGCAAATGTTGAAGCAGTAACTGAGAAAGTTGTAGATAAAATTGTTGAAGTAGAGAAAGTGGTGGAGAAAATAGTTGAAGTTGAAAAATTAGTCGAAGTTGAGAAACTTGTCGAAGTAGAGAAAATCTTCGAGGTAGAAAAAAATGTTGAAGTTGAAAAGATAGTTGAGATTGAGAAGATAATTGAAAAGGTGGTTGAAGTTGAAAAACCATGTTTGAAGTGTTTAGAATCTTGCAAAGTTTGTGAGGAGAAAGATAAAAAGATTGCTGATTTGGAGAAGATTAAAGAAGATTTACTGTCTGATTTGAAGTATGTAAAAGAGTCATATGATGTTTTGAACAAGACAGTTGATGGTTTGAACAAAACAAATCGAGAAGTTGATGCTGCTATGACGATGATGAGTTCCACGTTAATGACAAAGCAGAGCGTCATCAATGAGTATATCGAAGACTGTGCTAAGCTGAAGCAAGAGTTAGAACTTGAAAAGATTGAGAGTGAAAGGATTAAACGTTTGTTGTTGAGTTATACAACATGTGATTATTTGATTGATCGTGTTTATCCTACTGTTGCAGGTCTTGAAGCGTTTAAAGATAAAGAAACGGAAGACACTGATGCTGGTAAGACACAAAGTGTCAAGTATAACAAGTGTCCGCCTCCAATCTATGAGAGTTATTCCCCCAGGAATCCTAATGAGGAGCGTCTAAAAAAGGCAGTCAACATCAAATTAAAGTCTGAAATCATTGATGAATTACCAAATAATATTGATGTTACATTCACAGCGTCTGACACTGATCACGAGTCTGAATTATTAAAGAAAGTGGCCGATCAGGTGTTGGATATGGATGAAGAGTCAAAACCGGAGTCTAAATCTGAAAGTTCGAGTTCGTCAGAAAAAAGTCCGAGTTCACCGGTTAAAAGGGTCTACAATAAAGAATTCCTGTTATCAAAATCTAATTTCAATGACGGACCAATCAAAGTAGCATATACTTTGAATGATTCAGACAAATTATATTCTGATGAGGAATTTCCAATAAGAAGTGTCAAAACTGAACAGATTAAACAGGTTTTCAAATTAACAGAAATTAATATTTCTGAAATAAAAGATTTAAATCTTGCTGAAAAACCTAAAAAGTACACTTCAAGAGTTCAACAGAGATTGAACAAGAAAAAAGGTTACAGTTCTGGTTCAGGTTATCGAAAGAAACCAAACCATAACAGTAATTTCAAAAAGAAAGGTCTTGGTTTTAGTTCTTCAGAAAATTATAAAAATGAGAAAAATTATAAACCAAAAACAACATTTGTTGCAGGAGGAAATTCTGAAGATGAGCAGAAGAAACCATTCTGGAAACAGTCCAATCAAGAGTTTCTTGCTGAAATAAAGAAGAATGTGAAGAAATTTTCTCCAAGATTTGACAGAAGAACATGTTTCAAAGGTTACAAAGTTGGACACATTGCTTGGAATTGCCAACAGTTCAACAATACAAAACATGGAGTTTCTTCTAACTTTGAAACAAACAAGAAATATGTTGATAAAAAGAAACAACCAACTGAGAAATCTAAAGTTTTTGAGATATCGACTTTCGAAACTGGTGATGTTTCAAAACGTTTTTACAAAAGAAATGTCGATTTAAATAAACAAAAATGGGTTGTCAAAAGTTCAGATGAAAGTTCTGACAACGAATCTGATTCCATAAAATCAGAGGAGTCATTTGTTGAGAAACAGGTTGAGAATTCCGTTCCAGAGTTGAACGAGGAAAATTTTCCGCCATTGTCAAAGGAAAATTTGAAGTCAAAAGGTAGGTTTGAGATATCAGATCAATTCTTTACTGGTAAAAAGGAATTTTAATGCTGAAAAGGTGTTTAATGGAAAAGTTAAACATATCTTTGGAAAGATGGTTGATGGAAAAGTGAAGGGTGCAAAAGAATTTTACAAATCTAAATGTTGGTGGGATAGATGTGTATCACCCGAGCCTGGTCAGACTTGGGTGACACCATTTTCTACTTGAAATCCGGACTTGCCGGAGCTCTCAGGTTGGTAAGCGTGGAGCAGGAATCGGCATCATTCTTGAAATGTTTGGTTGGTAAATCTACAGGTGATATCTTTAAATTGTTATATTTTTATTTACAAGTGGTTTTTGGTTGATAAGTGAACCTACAAGAGGTTGAAGAAGGTTTTCACTTTCAAATGGTAAATCAAGGACATTAAATTGTACTTGTTTTTCCTACAAGTGGTATTTTGGAGAACAAAGTGATGAATTGATCCCCTAACTTAAAAGTGATAAAATCAACGAAACTTATTTTCCGGAAAAACCATTTGATTAAAACAAACTTAAGTGTTTTGAAATCACAATGGGAAAATAGTTTGTTGAAAGGGGGAGTTCTGATTGTTTATGCCTAGTGGATGGCGAAGTGAAGTGATTTGATATCAGTTGCCACTTTATTTGTATAGTTTGTTTTCAAATTTTTTATAAATGATTTTGAATTTTGAAAAAGGCAAAAACATGATAAAATCAAAAATGAGTTTTGTTGTAAAAAGAGGAAATGATAGTACATCAGTGGACTATCACAACATGCTAAAGAAATGGAAAGTTAAAATGTGATAAACGGTCTCACTGATGATGTGTCAGTAGGTTTTTGCACATTTAGTAGATTGTGACGAGATATAAACCTAAATTCAAACTTGCTTATATCGTGGGTAACATCTCTCGGATATATGGGTAACCCCCGAAATCTTGTTTGTAGGACCCCTCTTTCTGAGATACTAGGTCTTTATGCTTAGTGATATCTGGGGTATTATCCCGGGACTTCTGATAATGCGGAAGCAATGGCCTAGTCCCCGGAGAATACTTTACGCTTGCTTGAAATATAGCCTACCCTCAGCATAAAAAATGATAAAACATTGCAAAATGCAAATTATGTGCTGTTGTAAAAAAGATCCTCTAAAGGGGACCCACCAAAAGTCGAACCGTCATCTCTCTGCTGAACGGAAGTTCTGACCTGAGGTCTCACGGTCTCGCATTTAACCCCTTACAGATATCATCTAGGTATACTCACCTGTAAGACTGAATATTGGGATCTGGATACGGGAGTATATTCTGAGGTGGGATACGCGAATAAGTTTAAGTCTCTAAAACATTAATCTCGTATCTCAAAACAGTTGAACTTTGTGTAAGAATTTAAGTGGATCAGTATACTGACAATCTAAGTGAATTGTTTAGAACTTAAAATGTTTAAAGCTTAACGGTGTTGGTGATTTGTCTCATAAACTGATATGATCCTCTTACACAAACTCACAAAAATATTGTATGTAAATATTTCTTTACTGCATTTTGTTTTATAAAAAATCCAAAAAGATTTTCGGTGTGTTTTAGCATAATTTTTTGAAAATACAAAAAGAATTTCGACAACTGATGTTTGAAAAGCTGATTTTCAAAATTCCAAGTGCTAAACATGATGAACAATGTTGGGTTGGGAAATGTTTGAAAAGAATTTATAATGATATTTTTACAAGTGGTCATTAGATATGTTAAAATGTTAAATCAGTTAGAATGTTGATTTGAGTTAGTTTTTACAAGTGGTTAACAAAGTTTAAATTTGTCAAATTATAAATTTGTGAAATTTATTGTGAGGTAGAGTTTATGCAAGTTATGGCTATGAGAGAGCCAGGTTGTAATTCCTGAACCTGTAAACATGTGAGCAGAATATGAGCCAGATGATCCTGGAAATTGCAAGAGATTGTTAAATCATCATTTAAGGGGGAGTTTGAATGATTGAGCGCCAGGATGAGAGAGAAGAAGAGATAGAGATTTGATGGATACTTACAATTGTTAGACATTTTGAAAGAAGCCCGAAGACTGATAAAGACTGAAGATTGTGAAGACTCGACACCGAAGACTTCGTCAATATCCGAGGGGGAGTCTGTTGGTGTATTACGTCTATCGACTTCGTCTTGTATCGAGTCTTGTATTAGAATTGTTAGATCAGGGCACATTGTACAAGAAACTAGGGTTTGTGTTAAAGTGGGTAATTCCGCTTGAAAGTGTCAGTGTCACTTTCAAGGGAAATTAACATTTCTAATTCCGCTTGAAAGTGTCAGTGTCACTTTCAAGCGGAATCACCTCCACTATATATAGGCTTCATGTCTAGTCATTTGTAACAGAATTAGATTGATATACCGAGGTGCTGCCGGTCTGTCTAGTGATTATAAACAGTGTTAAATCAATATACAAGACGTTTAAAGTGTGTATCAAGCTGTTTCCAAGTCTATACGTCTGTTTCCGCCTTTCGTATAGATAAGAACTCTTCTGAACGACTCGTTTGGGTCACAAAACGATCCTACAGTATTGGGAGGGGGTGTACTTACACTCAAACCCGAAGAATGCAAACATGTAAAATGATTAAGATACGCATTGGAAGGGGGTGTACTTACACTCAAACCCGGAAAATGCAAATATGTCTCTAAACGGACCATTGTTGCAAAACGTCAAATTTGAGAACAAAGTCGGAATATAAAAGTGAAGCGAGGTCTTAATGTATACCGGGAGGGTTGCTATAATAACGACTTTGGTAAAACACCGGTTGATGGGTAGGAATTTAAGCACATGTGTAAACCAAGAGACGTGAACGCAGGCTGAAAATCAAAAGATTTGGATTATGAGTTATGACTATAAAATTTCGTAAATAGAAATTTTGAATAAACATGTTCAACCATTTGAGGTTGAACGGGTTGAATAAAGAATAAAGTTGATCGTTTATAAGTGATGGATTTCACATTAACAAGTCAAACAGGTTGAATACAATATAATGCCGGATGACACAAATAAGCGCTAGCCAAATAAAGGTAGCGTTAAAAGCAAAAGAATAATGAGCCTGGTAATGGGACATAACCAAATAAGAATATATGCAAACCAAATAACAATGAGCATAAGATAAACCGACGTATAAATGACGTGAGAAGTCATAGAGTCGGGAGAATGATCCAAAATAAAACGATTATAGCCACGAACTACAGTCAAGGTTAACAGATCTTAAGTTTGAAACCAAATGACTCTTCAAACAAAAAAAAAAAAAAAACAGGATGCCTTGACACCAAGTATGTATTTTAAGAATGAAACGAGTAAAGAATGAACTACGGGATCAACATAACCTTTGGGGTTATAAACAATGGAATGGTCTTTGAGATTAAAACGACCCACGAGTCATGACTAGAAATAAATAGATTATAAGGACCTCGCCTTAAAGAGGCGAAAAGTCTAATAAAATAGCCCATAAGGCTAAGTGGTAAAACCTACGGGTTAATTAGACAAGGCAAGGGAATCAACTGAGAATCCTCGCATAAATAAAGACTGTAAAAGAATAAATTTTGGACTGTCAATATCCCGGTATGGATAATTGACAAAAGTTAAAGAGAAGATGCTAAACTAAAACTTCGGTTTTGGTAATAAATGACGTTTTTACAAATATGAATTCTGATAGACGTATAAATAGGAAGCATGAAAGATATAAGTCTTGACACTGATAGGTGCAAGACGATATATTCGAAAAGTGATAATTTTGAAAATAAAAAGCTGACATAAACCAAAACATGACGTGATGTGATCACGGACACAAAAGTGATACAGAATACAACCACGTTGTAATATAAGTTACTAGATATGAAATTATAAACACGCAAAGGGCCGATGATGGCAATATAGTATACCCGAATAACGAGGTATGAGGTAAAATGGTGACCAATCAGTTTAGGCGATAAAACAAGTTATAGTTAAAATAATGCTGTGACCTATGTAGAGCGTTTGTCAATGTAAAACTAGCGTGAAGTAAGTATGCTGACGGACTAAGTGACTGGATGGCCAAAAGACAACCCGGTCAAATAGGCGACAAAGATAGGAAATTAATGATAAAAGGTTACGGTCCAATAAAAACCTTATGCCGGAAAAGAAAGAATGCCTTGAAAAACAAAACTGAGATGGTTAGGTCCAAACCAAAGGACCACTTAAAGAAGGTTTCGGGGACGAAACCCTTTTCAAGGGGGGTGGACTTGTAACACCCTGAAAATATAAAACTTTATATTAGAACTATAAAGTATAAAATAAACAAGAATAAGCTAACTAGGATAAGTAACCTAGTTAGTCAAAAATCTTGTTATAACTAAGGAACATGAGTTAAAACACTTGAGATTAACATGGTTTTTAGTTGGAGGGCCAAAAGTGTTAAAATGGAAAACTTAATATTATTAAACTTAAAAATAAAATCCAAACACACCTTTAGATGTGTCTGGATCGAACAAGAACAGGAGAAGGGCGACCAACCCACCTTCAAACCCTAACTCTCACAAAACTCACAAATTGAAGGCCCAAATCAAGTCAAAATCGAAATCTGAATATAGATTAGTGATCACCTCGACGAAGGGATCATAAGGTATGTAATTTCCATGGAAAAATCTTCATCCAAATTTCTGAGTGCGTTCATGAAATTCGAAATTGATGTTGCATGATTGTGGTATGGATGATATTGAAGTGAAATAGTGTTTAGGAGTAAACCCTAGACAAGTATATATTGAAATCATGCCTAGCTCAAGTAAATTCAGATTTTGTTGATGCTAAATTCAAGTATGAGATGTATTTAGGGTTTTGATTGCTAAAAATTAGTGTTATGATGTCAAGAACATGCTTAAATTGAAAGTTGAATTCAAACAGCTCCTGATCAGAATTTACAGCCGACTTGTATTGGCTGTAACATGAACAAAACGTGACAAAAACATGTGTTTCTTGAGTCTATATGTAATTCCAGGAAATACCTTTAAAACCCCACTGGAATCGCATTTTTTCAATGAAAATTGAGCGTTTTATGAATTTTTCCGTATCAAAGGTTCAAGCTGCGTTTTCTGACAGAATTTGCAGCCCATTACGAATGTCATAACTCAATTTAGGGATTTAGTTATGATCTCAAATTTTTACTGTAGATAGCTTTAAGCGATTAAAAGTATCATTAATTGGAATTTCGTCAATCGGATAAACGAGAAATTTTTAATGAATTTTTCCGTAAGCTGCAGTCAGAAGTGACGAATCTGATTGCAGCTTAGTAAATGAATTTTTACGAATTTTTGGTAAAGAGTTAGATCTTGAAATTTTAACACAAGACCTAACCCTCCGAGAGGTATGCCACATAAAAAAATCATAATTTTTGAAGACTTGTAAACAGGATAAACAAGTCACCAAAAACAGCCCATTTTCAGTGATATGAACTTGCCTAATTAATGTTAAAGCTTGGCTAAACAACTAGTTATGAAACTTGATTATAATAGGTATTCGGATTAATGCTAAATAGTATGATGAAACGGGTCTCGTTATAAAAGGGAACCCTTGGTTCTTGCAAAAATGAATAAAGAAACTAGTCACGATAATCGTTTGAACTATTTAAAGAAATTAGAAGTATAATGAATTTGATAAGAAAACTAGTTAAAACGGTAGTGTAAGAATAATGCCTATCGGATATTTGACAAATTTCTTAAATGAATTTTTGAACTTGATTGTGTAATTGCTCGTGTTATAGGCCGTTTGACTTTTAAAAGTCAAACTGACCAATAATGAAATCAATTTGGTGATTTTGATATAAAGTCCGTAAGGTGAGATAGTCTTGATAATAATGACTAATCTAATCACCTTGCAAATGATAAAAGGTAGATTGACGCTCGAAAAGCTAGGTGAAAGCTTGGGTAGAAGCGGGTCAAACGGAACTAATACGCGTGGAAAAGCATAATCGGAATTCAAGGTAAGTTAAGCTTACACCCCCTTGGTATTATGATACATTTACTTGTGAGTATTGATTTTTGAATTATGACGAGTATTTGAAAATACTATATTCCGGCATTATACAATGTAAGCCGGAATAAGAAAATATGGTAAGAAACCATAAACTATGGTAAAAAGGGGTAAAAACGGTAGACTAGTCGGGTGAAGACTAACCAATATGGAATTTTGAACATCACGTTATAGGGTGAACCGTAATGGGTAAAAGGGATTGAATAAAAATCCGTACATGAGTTGACGGATAGATAAAATGTTTGAAAAGATAACCATTTGGTGTAAATCTTAACGGGTCAAATAATTCAAGTAATGGCATTTAAGTAATAAGAACTCACGGTGTAAACCGGAATAGATTTAAGGGGCGGGATGGTATTTAAAAATATCATCTTATGTTGATAAATGGTCACTTTCGGCTAAACGGGTCAAATGGTAAGTTAATACCATTTGACAATAATACTAATTGATGACCGCTTGTTAAGTGTTGTGATTTCAGGAAAGGACATACGGTTTGTAATACTTTTATCTAGAAAATTTAAAAGCAAAAGATATTTAAACGGGTCAATATGTTGACCCGAGCCAGGTACGCATATTTTGAATTATAGCTAGAAGTATAAGATGGTCAAATATTAGTGAAAACCCTTCGTCGTATAATGAGGGACTGAAGTTGACCAAAATACCCATGAACACTGAACTGGGTAAACGATCCTTATGAGCCGTTTAAGAAGGTGTTTTACAATCATGTAAGTTATAGGTAAATATCAAGTGGAGTGTGCATAACGAAGGGGAAAGATTTAAACTTAAAAGGATTAAATCTTCGGAACGGGTCAAAAGAATTATGCGCCTAGAATGAGTACTAGCCGTGTAATTCATAAAGATTACAGACCCGAACTAAATATTTTTGAGATAAACATGTTGACGTATGCTTAATGGTCAATTAGAAACAAGTTTTGAGGTTTAAAAACTTGAACGGGTCAAAAGTCTTTAAAAATGAATTTTAAAGTCAAGGGCTCGAAGCCCATTATTTTATGAATTCAGATGTTAACTTTAACTCCATATGATGGAGGATTAAATTACGAATTCGAAGGAAACAAGAATTTTGAATAATGGATAAATGAATTGGATGGAAATGTGTTTATAACTTGTTGTGAAACTGTCAAAACTAACTTTTATGTTGGTTTTGATTTTAGGAATGTCTTATGGTCCGGATGAGGATCAAGCAAGAAAGGAGAACCGAACACATGTCTCGAAGCTTCCGCAACGATCTTATTTTATTCTAGTTTAAAAAGTGGATATTGTAAACACTTGAAATTATATTTTGGAATGTTTTTAAATTATGTAAGAAGTTTAACTTGGAAAAGTTTTTTTGTAAGCTTGCATTTTCATATAAAATGCGTGTTTAATATTATAATATTGATTAATAGAGACGGGTCTTACAAGTTGGTAATCAGAGCTCATGGTTAAAGAGTAAAGTGTGTTCGGTTCGAGGCTTGATCGCAAATCCGGTAAGTACATGTATATTAATGGTTCAGTATGATTAAAGTGTTGTGAACAACACATATGGTTATCGTGTAATACACGTTATACCAATAAACACGATATAGAGTAGATATAGTCAAAGAAATTACACGCGTTGATGCGTATAGTAGAAAAACCTTGTATTATAATACGGGCATCCTTTAATATCGAAATTACTAACTGTTGTAAATGTTTTAGTTGAAGGACACTCGCATATGAAGATAGCGAGAGTTTAACAAATCGCGGATTTGACAAAGTAACGGTCCAAAGAACATGCTCATCAAGGACCTAAATCGCGTGGCGATAGCGAACAAGACTAATGGCAAGAGAAGCCCGTTAGGGCAAGCATTACCAGGTGCACATTTTAAATTTAGTTGCACAAATAGTAATATGCAACAAATAAGTAGAAATTGAAAGTTGCATATGTAGATTAAAAACTTGGAAAAAAAAACCCGAATAGAAAATCTATTCGGGATATTGTTTCCAAGAGAAACAAATAGAGGCATTACTTACATGGGTGTAATGTGAAAATTATAAAAAGGTCATGTATACCAGGTACTGATCGCTTACTCTGGCCAAGTAAGTGGTGAGCACGTGGTACCATAACTGCTCAAAAATGATCAGGTTGCACCAAACCTGCCAGCACAACCTCGTAAAAGGCAAAATTATGTTGGTACCACACCTTTGTGCAACAAATGCAACCGTCATCATCTGGAGCAAGTGCAGTGTTACAAATGTACCCACTGTGGGCGATTGGGACATTTGGTCGATACCTGCCATTATGCAAACCAAGCTGCTGCAGAGCCTGCTGTTGTCCAAGCACGGTTCCCACCTGGGTCATGTTGTAACTGTGGTGATCTTACTCACTAAAGAAACAATTGCCCAAGACTTGTTAACGCAAATCCAGCGCGTGGACGAGTGTTTAACATCAATGAGGCGAACACGGGCAACGATGCAGCAGTGAACAATTAGTCTTTTGAATTTCCTTGGTTGTTATCTTTTGATGTTTGAATCGACTCAGTTGTTATATAAATAAAATTTGTTATTTCAATTTTTATTTTGCGAAACTGATACGATTGTGTGAATGTTTGATGCAACCTTATGATGCCGACACCAAGACAAACTACTCGTGTGGTTCTGTCATTTTTATGATCGCTTGTGATCTCCCCAGAAATCTTAAATACTAGTTTCTTTCTAAGAAACAAAGATGAATTCCTATCTCCTTATCTTCATAGATAGATTCTTGAAGATGTATAAAGTGCCAAACAGAATTCACGGATTGGATTCCTGGTGTGCTTTGAATACTCGTGTGCTTAATTAAACAAGAAAATTAACAAATTTAAAAGTTAAACAATTATGTGATTATGTGCTTATGTGTTTTCTTATATGTTTTGTGTTTTCTTTATGTTTTTGTGATCCAAAATTCTATTTTCGTTATCCAAATCCTCGTAGAATCTTTCATATCTTCGTATAAGGGATTCATAGAAGGATATCTGAAGGTACTATCATAAATCCTTAATGGACTTCTACGTTGTAGTTAAGTCCCTTGGGTTATGAAGTACTATTCTATAATTGGAACCCTTGAGTGGTCTAGTTAAACAGATTGATTCAAAAATCTGGTTAGGAATATCATGTGATGATATAATTGAAAAGATCCCTTAAGTGGTATATTTAAGGAGATCGTACGACGGTCTAGTTAAGAAGATCATGTGTTAATCTAGTTAAAAAGATCGTTCGTTGATCTAGTTAAAAAGATCCTCTGGTGGTCTAATCAACTCACATTATGTTTATTCGATTGATTTTTCCCTACGCATTATGAAATGAACTGTGCGGACTGTGCAAGGAATTACGTAATTATGGATGCATACATAATTATGGAATTCACTGCACAGAAACCACAACAAGTTTTGTCATGTGTTAAGACCTATAGTGATAAGAATAACGATACGGGAACAATGTAGAAAGGGGCATGGTGGATACGCCGCTGGTACTTCCTATATATAAGTGTTCCTTATTACATTTTGAACGTAGCGTTATTTAAGTTACTAGAAGTCCTGGACCTTGACCAATGTCATTTTATCTTTCACTCTCCGACTCTGATTTCGAGCTCACACAAGTTTCCTATGATAGTCTTCATAAGAAACATTCTGTTGTCCGTAGATCGAAACTCCATGTTTTGTTACTACAAGGACTTCACTTTGATAGTTGACAATTTTTGCTAAGAATCTAAACATGGCCCAGAGTTTTACTTAGGGTTCGAGGGATTCATTCGAAAGCGAAACCATCACAGTTGTCTTCACAAGTTTCCTCTAAAATTAAATTTCGGGACGAAATTTCCTAAAGTAGGGGAGACTGTGACACCTGTGTCACTTCAACCATCATACGAATACCAAACCAATGAAATGTTGTATTTCATACTTGGGATTTGTATAAATATGTGTATCATTTGCACATATCAATTCTTGTTCGATTTCGAGCTTTAAATCGCTTTCTGGAAGGTTATACGCGATCTGATGCGTAAATATAACCAATTTAATACAACAAACTCTCCGGAATAGTGAAATAGGCTTAACATACCTTAAATAACCTTTACATAACTTAGAAATAAGTTATGGATGGTTTGGTGTGTTGAAATCAAGTTTATTCGCTTACAGGGACTAATTTCGACAAACTACGAAAGTATGCGGATTCGTACTGTAACGAACATTCCGGAACTTGATAATAAGTTAAATATGCCCTAAATATCCTTTACATAGCTTAGAAATAGTCTTTGAGGTGTTTGGTGCGCAAAAATAAACTTTCTTGATCAATAGGGACTAAAAGCGTCAAAAAGTGCATAAGTTTGCATTTTCGCGCATATCTTACGTTCTGAATATATCCAGACATCCAAAAATTTACGTAAGCATTAAAATATTTTATTTTAGTGTTTGGCATGATAAAATTCCATTCGTCGCGTAATTTGGATCGTTATTTGCATCCGTTCGTGTTTCGTCGTAATTAACCAAACAACGCAACCGTACGGCCAAATGAACCAACATCCGAGATATTTTTGAGCATATTTTAAGTTCCCTATACTTTAACTTCATTTTAGAGCCTTGAAATGAGGTTAACGGGGCATAAACGTGCCAAAAATGCATCAAAATGCATGTTTTTCAAGTGCAGGGACCTGTTTTGACATTTCTGCCAAAGTTTGCAAGGCCTGGGGCGTAAGCCTTGATCAATTCTTACGCGGCCGGCGAGAGCTCATCATACAGAAACTTCATTTTCAGCATTCTGGTCATATTTCAGGGATTTTAATACAAAATTCTCAATACCTTGGGCTGAAAATTGATGGTTTTTAGCATCCCATTGTATTCTAATACCTTGGGCCCTAGTGTAAGGCCAAGATTCAAGCTCGTTTTTCGATGAACGATCCTAATGGTTCTTGGTTTTCTATAAATACCCACCTCTACTCATTCCATTCTTCACACCTTGATCTGTTTTGTTCTCTAAGTTGGGGTTCTAACACTCCATACCTGAGAATAATTGGATCAAACTTCCATTCTTGGACCTCTTGTAAGTATTCTTTCGTTCTTTTTCGCGTTTTTAGCGTGAAAGTCAAACAAGTGTTTGACTTTCAGCTTTGACCAGTTTATGGTCAACACTAAGTTCGTTGAACTTTGCAACGTGAGCGTAATCACGATGGTTATAGTCCCTTGTGACTATACCTACTGATTACCACGTTGATTTGGCGTAGTGACGAGTCGTAGTTTCGGCCAAAATGCGTATTCATGCGTATTTTGTAACCAAACTATTCTTGGGTATCAAAACCGTTTGTTTTGATACCAAACCTGTTTTCAAACTTTGTTAAACATGTTTTAAACATGTTTAGCTCGTCACTTTTAGATTAGTGCTTATGTAGAGTCGTAAGTCAAGCGGTCTAAACAACCGCTTAGACTTTCGAACTAGACCCGTTTGGTCAATCATTAGGATCCGACCAAACATGTTTTGTGACCATAGTTATATAGGGAATAACCTTTCGAGGTTATACCTTATGGTCACTTCGTTTAAGTAGTTGTATGATAGGTAGTTTATATGCCTTAGGAAAATGACCAAAATGCCCTTTTTATGCATAATTGATATTTAAGCATATAGAACCCAAACTTTTGCCACTTAACTGATTATGCAACATAATTAAATATGTTTAGGCATATAATACTTGTCATCGGACTAGTTAGGCGGTTCGAACGCGTTTTACGCGAACGACGCGTTAAAGTAGCGTAAGCTACCTAAACAGGTCGTAATGGGTCGTAAGCACTTAGGTTAGGTTTCGTTTTAGTATATAGGCTTTGTTAAACCATATCATATGAGTTCCCACACTCATTTGGTTTACGAAACCTCATACTATCCGATCTTCCGATTTAGGTCCGGTTTATTTACATAGTTACATATAGTAGGTGCCGTTTGATTTCCGGGATCCCTCTAGCTTGCTTGGTAGTTGTTCAAGACTTCTAAGCACTCTCAAGTGAGTACATAGTCCCCTCTTTTACTGTTTTCAATGTTTTGGGGTGAAGCATGTGTAACTAATTGTTATGTTCATGGTTTCAAAGTATAATTGATTATACGTATTAGTACTTATCTTTTGACAAACTGAATGATTATTTATGGTTTAAACACTAATTTTTCCAAAGATTATAAAATTAATTGTTGGATAGTACTTATTTTATATTCACCAGACCGGTTGTTAGTATAATATAGCGCTATTGGATTTGACACCCCATTCCTGTTGTCATGGAATGTCAGAAACCGATATTTTATCCAAATAGAGATTGCCTTTGTGGTATTTCTATAGTCTCAAAGGTATATTTTGATGCACTCAGGTCTGAATGAATTCTTAAATCACATTTTTATTGTATATTTAGTTATACTCCCAAAAGTATAATTTGATATGCTCTCATGTGTGATATTGTACAAAACCAACATATATTTTGTTAATTATTAAAACATAGTTTGATATGTTACTTATAAAACCAAAACATAGTTTAATATGTTATTTATAAAACCAAAACATAGTTTAAATATGTTATTAATAAAACCAAAGTATACTTTTGATATACTACTAAAAATTATTATTTTGATGACTAAAGTATATTTAATATACTATTTATTTAACGATTTTGGAACTGAAATATATTTTAATATATTACTTATTCAACTTTCTTAAAACCAAAGTATATTTTTATATATGTACTACAAACTTTTTTATCAAAATATTGTTTTACAAACAACATATTTTATACAAACTCATTTTACGTAGTTATTTATTTACCTATGTATTATTCTGTTATATTATCTGATTTCTTATAAATTTTAGTATGATTTATAAAAGAAAATATTTTAAGGTTCATGACTATTTTTGATTAAATATTTTTTTTTTCTAAAACTTATAAGTCATGAATCCTATTATAATAAAACATATGTATCTGACAGGCATTTTTATGCTGACGTACCTATTTTTACACATGTTTCAGGTGCTGTTATGTGATGATTGTTGATGCATGCTATACACAGGATGGACTCGTGCCTTAGCGACTTTAAAACTTGAAAGATAATATTTGTATTTATCTGATTTGTAATAAAACAATGAGTTCAATAATTCAATAAAACGAAATTATTTAATCCATGGTTGTGAAACAATGATTCTGTTACGACACTCCCCGACGTTTCCGCCACGATTTGTTCTTTAACGTGATCGGGGTGTGACAGAAAAGTTGGTATCAGAGCCAAGAAACCGCAAAATGTTCACCGACATGCATCTTCCGTAGCTTCTCGCAACGGAGAGCAGCGTCGGACTCCGGAGGAAACTCCAAATACGGGTGATTCTCGAGAGGATCTGCCGGTTGACGCTTCCGCGGCTGCGCCTGCTTCGGATTAATTTGTTCTATATCCATTTCCTACATCTTTCTCGTCCTGAAAACCAAAAAAAATATTTTCTGTTTAAAAAGAACAGTTTTTTATTAAAAAAAACAATTTAAGTTTAAAAAAAATATATATATTTTCTCATGTATATTTTTTTTTGAATATACATGAGAAACGCCCCTCTGCGGCTGCAAACGCAGCCCAAACGGCTGCGAAATCGCTGCCGTTTGCGGCTGCGTTTACAGCCGTAAACGGGAGTTTAAACGGCTGCAAACGCAGCCCCAAATGGCAGCGATTTCGCAGCCGTTTGCGGCTGCAAACGCGGCCACAAACGGCAACAATTTCGCAGCAGTTTGCGGCCGCGTTTGCGGCCTCGTTTGCAGCCGCAAACGGGCGTTTAAACGGCCAAGGTGTGCAAATAGTTAGGGCCATTTTGGCGAAAATTTCCCCTGTCTAGTCAGTTTGGTTTGTCTGTTCGACCCAAGATTTTCATATAAATCGGCTAAATGGACCACGAATCCAATTAAAACATGTTGAGTGTTCATTTAAATCTAGTTTTTGAAAACCGACCTAATTAAGCAGTTAGATGTCATCATCTTATCTTAACAACATACCATTCATTTAGCCCTAAATTAATTGATACATTGCAAACATTCAACAAAAAAAGAACAGATAAGAAAATGAGAGAAGATTCCTTTGGATTGTTGCTGTAAATTATGATCAAATTAAATCGTTCAGTTGTCTAATTCACACAAGAACATCCCTAATTCACTGTAAACCCTAATTCACACAATAATCAAACAAACACCCCTAATTCACACAAGAACATCAATCGACCAAGAACAATACCCCCCAACTTCACACAACAATCACTGTAAACCCTAATTTACCTAAGATTTACCGATAAAATACTAAAAAAATCAAAATTAGTTAAATAGGTTTAGTAAATACCTGGTTTATAGTTCGAATTCGCGTCGTATACGGTCGCCTATACGTAGTCGCCTCCGTATGTCTCTGCATTGTGTGTGTTTTTGGTTTGTGGAAGAACGGAGCTGCGTAGGGGTTTCCCTGATTTAAATCAAAACCTATACGCAGCGTAGAGGTCCATAAGAAATGTATACAAAAGTCAAAAGAGCAGTTTGACTTGTGAAATTACCATTTTCCCCTTCTGTTGGGGCTATACGAGGCTGATTACAAGGGCAAAAAGGTCATTTTCTGACCTTTATATACGATGCGTATGGCCCTCTACGAAGCGTATATAAAGGTCATGAGAATGACCTTTATACCCTTCTGTTAAACCTATACGAAGCATGGATGGAAGGGTATAAAGGTCATTCTCTTGACCTTTATATACGCTTCGTAGAGCACCATACGCAGCGTATATAAAGGTCAGAAAATGACCTTTTTGCCCTTCAATCCAGCTTCGTATAGCTCTAACAGAAGGGAAAAAAAGTAATTTAACATATTTATATTTTGAAACTTTGATTTGGGGGGAAAATTGTCCGCCTTTTACATACGCTGCATATGGATCAATACGCTGCGTATTTGTTTTGTCATTTTACCTTTTTACCCTTGTGCTGAGGCTATAAGAAGCCAAACACAGGGGCTGTTTTGTCATTTGCTTCTCATACGCTGTGTAGGGATCCCTACGCAGCGTATACAAAGCTCCATTTTTTTTGTGTGTTTTCCTTTGTTCATTTATAGAAAACAATATTATTTGATAAATAATACAAATATAATTTAGAAAAGCTAAAAATAATACAAAAATTATGAATTATAAAAATTATAAATGATACAAACTTTATAAATTAAAAAATTTCTACAATTTACAAAAATACAAGTTTCCGCTTAATCTTCGATAACATTTAAACTCGGTTCTCTGTCTTTGTCTGAGTCTGATTTGGGATTGGTTAACTCGTAGTAGTGCTGTAACCGTGGTCTATACATTTCTTCCCACCGTTTCGCAGCTATTGATCGATGTGTCGACCACAATGGGGTCACTAAAGGCATGGGGTAGTCTCCTTCCAACTTAGCATGTATGAAGTGTCCCCCGTAAACATGTACGAGCGTTATCGCTTGAGGTCGTGGATCTAGTGGGGCATCCGTTAATGGGAAGATGGTAGAGCTCCCTTCGATGCTTAGCACGTGGGGGACAATATTATACCTTTGCGCTATGGATGATCAAAGCGGTATCCGATACCGAACTGATACCGATACCGCCAAATACCGATCCCGAATTTCACCCAAACTAGATACCGATACCGAAACATGTCAGTTCGGTATCGGTACGGTACGGTACGGTATCGGTATTTTGAGGGTCGGTATCGGTATTATACCGATACCGTACCGTACCGATACCGAAAATGCCAAAAAGTGGATATCGTATGGGATACCGAAAAAATTCGGTATCGGTATTTTGGGATCGGGATCGGTATGGGATCGGTATTCGGTGGCATATGCTCATCCCTACTTTGCGCTACGAGAAGCCCTACGTAGGGCATTTCCATCCAGTGACTTGGATCGCACCTTTTCACTGAATGCCATTCGATGCTGTTACGTATTCATTTAAAGTTTCCTTCGTTATATCTTTCGAATACATGCTTCCAACGCGGCTCGTTATGGTCAATCTCCAGTAGTAAATCACTTCGAATACGGGGCCATACGTGTTCCGTAAAACCTAACCCGACAGCCACACACCTGTACCCACAATGACCGTCTGGGGTCACATCTTGTATACGCGATATGTATGAGTGAAACTCTGATGGAATTTGATTCTTAAACCTCTTAATGCTTAACAAGTGCTCGTCCCCATTCATTAATGGAAAACCCTGATCATATCACGTCTCCTTCTTTTTAGAACTCGTTGAACTGTTTCGTTGCATTTTAGGTTTTTCAGACTTTACAACCGAACCAGTTCCCCAAGAGCCCTCTGACGGTACGTATGAGCTGTGTAGGGGTAAATCGTACCTATGTTTGGGGGAAGCGGTATATACGTTGCTGTCCTCACCATAGGAGCTGTATCTCACAGCTTCGTCTAACCTCGCAGCTTTATCTAGCCTTTCTTGTACTTTCTTTGATGTAGACCGACCGCGAGTATTTTGCTGGACAATCGGTGGTTTCTTGGTTGATGATTTCGGGGTGAAGACCGCTTTTATCTTTGAAAGCAAACTCTTTTGCTGAACGGGAGACTGCGCCTCTAAATGTTGCCGCACATTATTGAGCTCTGCGACAACATCGACTTCCTCGTCTACCAGTTTACACGGGAGCAAGTCAAGCTTACGCCAGAATACATCTATGTCGTTGAGTTGTATCATACGCCCTGCACAGATAAGTTAATACAGTGTGAGAAACAGCTAAATCGTACAAAATAACAAAAGGTTTGTGGTTTTAATATTTTTTACCTGTACGTTTGTATTTTTCCAGCCTACAAGCACACGGCAATCAATAGCTAAGTCACATATGGCAACCACATGATGCATTAAGTTTCCGCAACACCTCCAGCTTCCTCATGAGCTCTGCTACCAGGAAATCAAGTGTTGTATGGGAAACCCTTCCACGTAGGTTGTCCAACAATGAGTGTCTGTGGTGGTTCATCGTTTTTTCGATGCTCTCGGTGAAACTTTTTTGTATTTCATCATACTGAGTTTCAACTATATCAATGACGCATCTTGCTATTCGCTCCAATGAACTCCCGCGCGTAACGTATCTTTTTAAATTTGCGTGCTAGCTCTCAACTCTGTTGGTGGTGTGCTGACCAAAGTTGCGGCATAAACGAACATTTCTTTATAGTCTTTGAGCCAGTTTTCGTAGACGTAATCAAAGACACTTGCAAAAATAAAATAATGAAATGTAAAAGCGTGTGTAAAATATAATAGATTGGGTGAGTCGTTTGTTGAAGGAACACTTACTTTCTCGGTTGGCAACCACGAGTCGGTTATACAGTTTCTCCAAGTTGTACTTGTACATGGGCTCTGAAGCAGATTCGCACACTCCCGCCAGTACGACATAAATTTCCCCCAATCTTCTTTATTGAACCCTTGCTTGCAATGTCTACATATATTTTGTTCGATGTGAAACTGGCATAGTAGCCTAGATGCGTTCGGGAATACTTCAGCACACATGTTAATTAGGGCAAGCTCTCTATCTGTGACTATCACACGCGGCATCATACATTCATGCAAAATTGACCTGATCCGCTCAAGCACCCACACGAAGTTATCCCTTCGTTCTTTGCAAATAACGACATGTGCGATCCAAAAAGACTTGTTGGTCGACATCAAACCCATAACCTGGACAAATGGCATGTTGTACATGTTTGTTTTGTAGGTCGCGTCGATCAACATCTCGTGCGGGAATGCACGCCACATAGTGATTGAATAAGGATGAATAAAGAAAATCTCTGTTACGACATCTGTTTTGGGTTCTTATCGGGTGTCGTAAATGAATCTGTTGTCATGCAGCACGCTTTCCAGTGCCTACATAGGAGTCTTTCCGTCCATCAGTGTCGCTCTAATTTTTTGTAACGCATTTTGCACGTCTTTCTGAACATGCAGGTTGTCGGGGAACTGCTTTCTTAGGGTTTGAAATATGATACGTGGCTCCATGTTTTGAGCAGTTAGCTGCTCCACTAGCTTGTATTCGGCTTCAGTAAATCTTCGCACAAAAGCATGGCCCAACAGACTCGTCGTAGGTTCGTGGTTATGGTTCGCGTTGTCCACTTTTAACTCCCACGTGTCATTCGTCACGTCCCGGATGGCGAGTAATGAAAATGGGCACCCGATTTTTTTGCTGCCAGCTTTCCTAACTGTTGCTTTACTACGGTGCTCACCACTACGGTCGCACACAAGCCATACCATCCCAGTAGTACCGCCAATATTTTTCGATCGGCGGGTAACAATTACGTAACCATTCTCCTTTCCCGTTTCTTGTACCCAATTCTTCAAATCAGTTAGAGACATGAAACGCTGAAAAAAGTTACGTTAATAATAATAACAACAATAATAACAACAACAACAAAATAATAATAATAATAATAATAATAATAATAATTATAATATTTTTAACAATAATAATAATAATAATAATTATAATTATAATATTTTTAACAATAACAACAACAACAACAACAACAACAACAACAACAACAACAACAACAACAACAATAATAATAATAACAATTACAATAACAACAACAACAACAATAACAATAACAATAACAATATAATTCTAACAATAATAGTAATTATTATAAAAATAATACAAATATTAATGTGATACCTCCTTTATTTGAAACGGATTGCCCGAGGTAGATGGTTCATAATCATCATACAGTCGTGTGTTATGGGGCTCATAACCGTATCCACCGTATTCTTCGTATCCACCGTAGCCTCCGTATCCACCGTATCCACCTTCACCCCCATATCTATCGTATCCACTGTATCCACCTTCACCCCCGTATCCACCGTATCCACCTTCACCCCCGTATCCACCTTCACCCCCGTATCCACCTTCACCCCCGTATCCGTAACCCGGATACGATTGCTGCATCAGGTAATATGGTTCATCAACAGGTGCATTCTCAGCACCGTATCCACTTTGTTGCACGTACGGAGATTCATACCCGTATTCGTAATCCGGATACACTTGATGCGCCGGGTAATTTGGTTCATCAACAGGTGTAGTGGGAGTTTCGTTCAAGTCTGGCAACTGTGTTTTTTGATCAACAGGGACTCCAGACACAACCTCCTCCTCCTCATTGGCATCCTTTGCTCCCCATGTGTCGTTAGAATAACGATGACCGAAATAGTTCTCGTTCCAAAATGATGAGATTTTAACAATATTGAACAAAAAACAGAACAAATGATTTTGGTTTGCTATTGAAGAAGAAGATGAAAAATAGAATATGAGATGGATTCGAAGGGAAGCAGAGATGCATGGATAAATAGACTTTCAAATTCACTGAAATACGCAGCGTATAGCTCTTTACTCCCCGTATTGCTTTATTCACGTGCCTAGACAACATCGTATCAGTGTCAAATCAGTCTGACATACGCTGCGTATGGATCTATACGCAGCGTATAGGGTTACCTCTATACACTGCGTATAGATCTATACGCAGCGTATGTCAGACTGATTTAACATGGTATTAGGTTTGACTGTCTGGTCGTGTACCTACCCCTTACATACGCTGCGTAGAGACCTATACGCAGCGTATAGGGTTACCTCTATACGCTGCGTATCGGTCTCTGTTGGTGCACTGAATTTCTGCTGACTATGTCTTAATCGAGTCTTATGTCTAGATAGGATGAACGAGCACACAAAAGGGTCAAATTTAGGGTTTGTACAAGTATTAGTGAGGTAGTTCGCTTGAAAGGAACAAGGTACAGTTCAAGCGAAATCAACTCGTGTGAGTTCGCTTGAAACCAACCTGTTACATCTTCAAGCGAAACCAACAACATGTCAGTTCGCTTGAACATGCATGATGTTCATTCAAGCGAAACCCTCTTGCCTATAAATAGTTGATGTGTGTTGTCATTTGAAGCGAACCTGATTGTGTATGTGAGTCAAGGTGCTGCCAAAATTTCATCAGAAATCATTGTAAAGACTCGGAAATCAGTAATAGAGAATAATTGAAAAGACAACAAGCTGTGTGACATTGTTTACTTTGATTCCGCCTTAGTAAATGATGATGAACTGCCTTTACTGACTGTTTAGGGTCACGCACACGGTCCAACAAGTGGTAAATGATGAATCGGGTCTTGTGATGTACAAAATGGTTGGATCCGATAAGTTGTATTCGGATTCTGATTTTCTTCTGGAGAATGTAAATGTTTCAAAATTGACAAATGTGTTCAAAATGGTTGAAATTGATTTGTCTGAAGTAAAAAGTTTAAAACAAACAAAAAGGCAAATGAATTTTGAGAAAGATAAAGCTTACTACAAGAAACCTGTAGTTCCACCGCGTTTTCATAACAACAAAAGAAACAATTGGTTGGGTGGTTATCAGGGTGGTAAGAATTATCAAAGAAAGAATTTTCAAAACAAAAAGTTTGTTGAGAAGAAAGTGTTTGTGAACGGTTCAAGTTCACTTTCTGATGAGGAAAATGAATTTTTTTCAAAATCAAATGAAGAATTCTTTGAGAAGAGGGCCTCAAAATCTCAATCTGAAGGCACAAGTCGGGTAGTTGATACTCGTACATGTTTTAGATGCAACAAAGTTGGTCACATTGCAAAAAAATTGCACCAACTTCAAGCCTAAGACTGAAGTTGTTGACAATCGAAAGAAGAAGGTTGATGCAAAAGGAAAAGCTCCAATGGTTGTTGAGAAAATTTTGAAAAATAAGAAAACAAAAGTCAAAATTGAACCTGTTAAGAATGTGGTAACTAAAAATGACAAATTTTATAAACGGGTTGCTTCATCTCAACAAACATGGAAGCCAAAAGTGGTTGACAAGAAAGAAAGTTCATCTAAACAAAAGGTTTCAGAGAAAGAAAAACAGTTGTCTTCTACCACTCCGGTAAAGATGGATGCTCCTTTGGATTATTATGAAAAGTTGGAAAAACAATCTTCTACTCCACCAGAGAAGAAGAATGTTCAAAAGAAAAATCAACCAACCGGTCAACCTAAGATAGATGAGTTTTTCTTATACAAAAAGGTTGAGGTTGGATCTGAGGAAAGGTTAAAGATGAATGATAAAAATTTTCCGCCACTTTACACTGCTAAAACTCACATTAAAGTAAAGTTACCTGAGTCAAAAGAGGCTTGGGTGGCATCAAAATCTCACTAAAAATTTTGGACTTGCCGGAGCTTCCTAGTTGGTAATTGTGAAGCATGAATCGGCATCTTTATTGAAATGTGTTTTTAAATCAATTTGTGTTATGTGCAGGAACTTCCAAGAGCTATTTCACGATGGATTATGGATAGTGGAGCATCTCGACATATGACAGGAAAGACTGCATTGTTGTACGATGTTAGAAATTTCAATGGTGGTTATGTTGGGTTCGCAAGAAAACAAGGTGGTAGAATTGTTGGTGAAGGAACGTTATCCAATGGGATTGTTACGTTTGAAAGAGTTAACTACATGGCTGAGCTGGAGAATAATCTGCTGAGTACCTCGCAGATTTGTGACAGGATGTATACCACTCACTTCACAGATAAAGAATGTTTGATTTTGAAACCAGGATTTGTTATCCTTGAAGAATGGATTATCATGAGGGCACCAAGAGTCAATGATCTGTACGTGTTGGACATGAGTGTAGCTACTACAACCACGGGTCAGGCTCATTGTTTTGTGTCCAGAGCAACAGAGAAAGAATCGAAGTTGTGGCACCGGAAGATGGGGCATATACATCTTAGAAAAATGAATCACTTGGTGCACAATGATTTGGTTATAGGTCTTCATGTCAAAGGTTTTCATCTGGAAGGGGAGTGCATTAGTTGCATCAAAGGCAAGCAAAAGAAAAAGTCACACTCTAAAAAGCAAGTCAATTCAGTTTCTAGATCTTTAGAGAGACTACATATGGATCTGTTTGGTCCAGTAAACGTCAAAAGTATTACAGGGGATCTCTACTGTCTTGTGGGTACTGATGATTATTCCAGATTTTTGTGGGTGTCATTCTTGAAGTCGAAAGATGAAACGTTTGATAGTTTGATGGCGTTGTTCAGAAAGATTGAAAATCTGTACCAAAGGCGTATCAAAAGAATTAGAAGTGATAATGGTACTTGAAGAAACACTAGATAAATGGTCGGAACCGAGATATCTAGGGGGTTTGTATCCGCATAAAAGGGTTAGTTTCCTCTCGATTGATTCAGGTACCGTCGAACTTCTTCTCCGAAGCTCTGCAAAAAAGAGCACCGTTAGCCTCGCCAAGGGGAGAAGAGGGTTCTCTCCTTGACCTGACTCCGGTGTGAGAATAAGTATTGGTAATGAAGAAGAAGAAGTATTTGAGAAGTGTGAGTAATCTGCCTTCATACCTGAGTTGTTTCTCATATTTATAGCCGGGAGTCGTTTTAGGCGGGAAAACCCGTTAGTGAAAAGTTAACGGAAGATGCTAACCCCGTAAACGGTTACATTTCCTTCCTTTTAAATTCTTTGATCCGTCGTGAGAGCACACGGATCGTGGTCTTGATCAAAGGCTGGGGATTTGCCACGTGTAATGTGATCAAGTGGAGATTACTCTCCAATTGCATGCCTTCGTTGTGATTTCAGGGGTGCCTGTGGTAATGACACGTGTCCAGACGGTTATAACCGTCTGGGTGGTGCACGATTGCATTTCTTCTAGAAGATTACTGCTGTAATCTGGTGTGACACCTTACTGTGTGGAAACAGATGAATAAATCCCAAGTCTGGGTAAAATAATATCCAAGTCTGGATATTTGGGCGGAAGTATTGATCTCAGGATTTTTCCCTTTACTAATGGGAGAAAGCGCAAGGATCTATGTTCTCCTTTGGGCGCGCGATTATAGATTGCTGATTTCTTTCTTCCTTTTGTAAGACCAGTGCGCGGCCGCGCAAGGTTAAAAGGTGAAAAGGCAGGGTTATGGTACGGTCTCAAATACTTATTATGAGGTTTTTGGGACCTTACCCCTTCAAGTCCCCCCAGTCTAGTGTTGTACTTATGCAAATAAGTGGAGCACTGGACTTATGAGAGGGAAATGCTTTTGGGCGCGAGAAATAAGAAATCTTCTATGAGAAGATTGAATTTGAATTTTGTAAAGATTTTTTGAAAAATCTTTGACTTTTAATGAGACTTGGTACAGAAAATTGAGTGACAACCTGTCATTGTCAGTTGTTTCTTACTGTCCGTGTCTTACACGCGCGCGTGTAAACGCGTGTGCGTCTGACATTTACTTTTGCTGCTGCTTGGAGCACTGTGATATTCGGAAAAGTCGCTGTGACGGTTACCGATGCTATTTATTGCGAATAGTATATAACGTTTGGGTAACCTCCTCTGTGCAATCATTGCTTTGTTGAAAATTTTTTCCCCATTCCTTGTTTCTAAGAAAAAATTCCATCATTCTTCCTCTTATGTCAACCGGAGAACATCAAGAAGATCTTGCTGAAGATATGTCGACTAAACTTCCACCATTGAAGTGGCCTAGAGCGTCCTTTGATGGTTTAATTCGGAATCTCAAGTTCCCGGAAAACTGGGGTGCTTTATATCCGGAAGAGGGGCAGACAGCGGCGAATGCTCCGGCTGGGTATATTACCCTCTTTTGGGATTTCTTCTGTGATGGTAACTTTCGCTTGCCTGTTACTAGATTTTTTCTTGAAATCCTTGGGTTTTATAACCTGCATATCTCCCAACTTCACCCAATTGGCATGGTTAGGGTTCGACATTTCGAATTCGTGTATCGGACAATGCATGTTGAGCCGACCGTTCCCCGATTTAGGGTTTTTCATCAGATGCATTGTACCCAAGGGTTCTATTCATTCGTTCAGAGGGCTTCTGCAAAGAAGATTCTACATCAACCCCCAAAATCTTTTCATGATTGGAAGCAAAATTCTTCTTTATCAAGGCCGGAGTGATTCCGGTGAAGATGGTTTTAAGGGGGAAGGACGATGTTCCGATTGAAACGCTTCAGACCCCTGTTGATGAGAACTGGTATCAAGATTTGAAGGATGTGCCCAATATTTCGTTGCCGGAGAAAGCTCTTGTCGGAGCCGGCATGAGTTTGAATTGGAAGATGGAGCGTGATGACAAACCCGTATACACGGAGGATGGTCATAGTAAGTTGTGGTTTTTTTTTTTGACCTGCTTCCTCTTCGAATGTAGTTGTTTCTTTGTATGTTGTTGCCTTCAAAAGGGAAGGCGGAAGAATGGGTACTATCAAGAAGAAACCTGAAGAGGAGCTCTGGTATCATCGTATCGTAAGGAATTTTGTTCTTCCGCGGGATGCGGACCTGTCTGTTCAACCAGCTACTGGTGCTGGTAAGTTATTTTTGATTTTGCTTTTTGCGCTTTGTGGGTAAATTTTTGTTTCGCGCCTTTGTAGGTGACTTGTTGAATTTGGGCATAGGCCCTGAAAAGAAAAAAACGCGCAACTACTTCCACTTTTGTGCCGAAGAAAGGTGAGGCTGTTAAAGTTCAACCTTTGAAGGTGAAGAATGTTGGAGAGAAGAAAGGTACGCGCCGTTCTTCTGACTCCAGGTGTGATTATGTGGTGGTTTCTGACTCTTTGGAGGGTCTTACTCCTGCAGTAACTGTTCGAGAACCAAAGCCTGAACCGAGGGATTCTGCTGATATTCCTCCTTCCAACCCGAATGAGCCTATCGATTTGGATTCTAGTCCCGAACATTTGGTTCATAGGAAGGCTGGTAAAAGAAAGCAAACTGATACTGATGCGGAGGGTCAACCTCCCAAGAAGGTGCAGAGGAAGAAAATTACCAGAAAAGGGAATCTTGATGCTTTTGTTTCAGAGTCTGTTCCTGGTAAGTGTTGTTTTCCCTTGTTTTCTTTACGCGCGCTAAATTTTTACGAATTTCTGTTGTTTGTCCAGAGGTTCCTGTTTCCCCTATTCCCACAGAACTGCCAACTGTGGTAAATGAAGAACTTCCCTCCACTCCTCCGCGTGCTGCTGTTACTGACCAGTTAGAGCCCACAGAGGTTGCTGGTGATGGTGTGGAGAAGACTGTTGAGGTTGAGAAACCTGTTGGTGTTGATACAGAGGCTGAAAAAATTGTTGAACCGAGCCTGGTGGATGGCGCTGATAATCCGCCAACTCCTGAAGCTGTTGTTCAAGATTTGGGGAAACAGCCAGATGCTGAAAAAACTTCAACTTCTTCCCCAAAACCTTCTGATGCTATGCCTGAACATACTGAGAGGGTAAAAACTGAGGAACAAAGCTCATCTGCTGGTGTTGATAAACAATCTCCAATCCGTCCAGAAGAGACTTTGGGAGAATATTACTACCGGACCTATATGGAAAAGGATGCTTCTGATCCTCATGCCCCTGTCTAGAATTTGAAGAAAGGCGACACTTTCTCGGATTGGCGTGTGTGCCAAGATTGGTTGCAGGGGATACTTCCTCCTGGCGAGATCAAGTTTCAGGAAAGTCGACCTTATGAACAAACCTATCAGTCATATCTTGCAGAAACTGCTTCGCATGTTTCTACCACTCACCGCATAGTGCGTGAGTGGTATAGTATGCATAAGGAGCAGGCATCTTTTATGGCATCTCAAAAGAAGTTTGCCAAAGATGAAAAACGTATAGCTCAGCTGAAGGCCAAGTTAGAAGCTGAACAAGCCAAGTTTGAGGCTGAGCGCAAGACTGAGGAATGGTCCGTTGCTGGTTGGAAGAGAAAAGCGGAAGCTGAAGCCGCTCTCCTGTCTGAAGAACGCAAATATTGGAGGAGAATTTGCGAGAAAGACAATGCTGAGAAGGCAAACCTTCGTAATATCATTAATAACCTCAAGGCTGAGGTTGAAAAATTGAAGAATCAAGATGCGGAGGTAGAGAGATTGAAGAAAGAGAAAGCCGATGTAGAAGTTGCGCTAGCGGAGGCTCGTTCACATAGGGAACGTAGTGAGCAACGGGAGGTACAAGTTTTCGCCACTCTTGCCCTTAGAGATAAAGAGTTAGAAGAACTTACTGCTTTGGTTTCTGATCAGGAACAACTTAAGAAGGGTCTGGAGCTTGCGCGTTCCGAGAATGCTGAAACCTCCCGCCGTTTGACTGAAGTTGAGGAGAAATTAGAAAATTCTGAAACGGCGCGGGTTACAGCTGAAAGCGAGCTTGAACCTTTAAAGAATGATATGGCCTGGTTGAAAGATCGCGGGATTGCCTGTGTAAGTTTTGTCCTTCTTTGTGGGATTGTTAATGCGCTTTCTTGATACTTTTTCTTGCTTGATTTCATAGGTTGCTGAATCTGTGTTAAATTCTCAAGAGCTGGATAAAACTGTTGCTAATCTGATGGTTGATGCGCGACGAGATGGGTATGCGCAAGGTTATGCGGAATGTTCCCAACATGTGAATAATGCGTTGAAGGTTAACTGGGATGATAGCAAGTCTGCAACTTTTGGCGTAAATACTGCTGCCACGATTGCTTCCATGAAAACGGAGTTTAACAATTTGCAACTTCCGGTTATAGAACTAATAAATGTGGCGCTGCAATCGGACGATCACGTGGCGCAACTTAAAGAAATCTTTCCGGATGAGGGTGAAGATTTAGAGTAGTTTGAAATTGTATTGAACAATTTTTTAAGTGGGGTGTAAATCCCTGTTTCGATGGTGCGCTGTTGCGCAAGTATTCTAAACATTGCCGTGTTTAAAAATCTTCAGGGCGTATTTGTACGCTGAAAACAGTATGTTTCTATTTGTTTTTGTTTAATGACTTTACAATATTTTGCATGAGTACAATTGCTTTTATTGAGTAAGGCGAATGAAGTTGGTATAAAGCTCATGTGTGAATTTATGGTCGTTTGTGACGTGATCACTGACCGCGTATGGAGCTTGTTTTATACTACCATGATGTTTTTGCGCTTACTAAAAAGAAATTGCATGCACTTTGTAAACACAAAAATAATAGAAACTTTGTAATTTTATTCATGGATAGAGCACAGAGGCTTTACAAAGTTTTGCTAATAATTAAATGGAACTTAACTTACTCTGATAATTCCGCCGTACTTGATGGATCATGTCTTTCTGCGGAAAATTTATTGAGCCGTTACTTAGGTTTTTGCCCGTTTGCTTGGGCCTTCCTCTCCCCGGGTTATCTGCTTAATCTCTTTAGCACATTTTGGAGTAAATGCGTGAGTTCGCCGCTCTTGAGGGCTTTCTCTATTTCTGTGCGCAGAGATATGCAGTTGTTAGTGGTATGCCCGTTGTCTTTATGATATTCGCAGTATTGCGTCGGGTCTTGTCCACGTTTACTTTTCATTGGGATCGGAGCTTTGAATTGATAGTCTTCAGTACTGAGGACTTCCGCAGGGGTCTTTGTTAGGGGAGTCCACTGCCTCTCCCTATTTTCTTGTTTGTTCTCCCTCTGCGCGGAGAGTTTGTTGATTGTTGTGCGAGCATCTTCAGACGATCGACTTCCTGATCCGGACTCGCGCCATGACTTCTTAAACCTTCTTTCACCAGTTAAGCTTAAATCCGCGGGCCTGTTGTGCGGTGGTGGCGGCCTGTTTGTTGTGAGGTTTTTCTCAGTTTGCGCATAAACTTTGGCCGCCGCCATTATCTTTTCCCAACTTGTTGGGAGGCCCTCTGTTCCAGATAAAACTTTAACCATGTCATCACACCTAACCGCGTACTTGAACTGAGCACGGATTAGTTGTTCATGAACACCGCCAATTTCCAACACTTCTTTATTGTATCTAGTGATGAAATCCTCTAGATTTTCGTCATCACGACGCCATATGTTCATGACGTCGGAAGTGTCTCGAATGGAACGTCGTTGCTGGCTGAAGTGTGTTAAAAACTTGTTACGCAGATCTTTCCATGATTCAATCTGTCCAGTTGGTAGGTTATCAAACCAGATTCGCGCTGGGCCAGTTAATGTTTGTACAAACAAATGACACCATAGTGGAAGGGTCCAACCTCCAACCAAACCTGCGCTGGTAAACACTCTCAGATGATCATCGGGGTCTGACAACCCATTAAACTTCCCTATGTTGGATGGTAATTTTGCATTCTCTAATGGAGCTAGAGCTATCTCCAGTATGAACTTCGAGTTTTCCGCTGCTTCTGCAGGGCGGTAAACTAAGTCATAATTGTGCTCTGCCTCAGGGTTATAAACCGCTCGAGGCCTGCATTTGTTATAGTTTGGCTGCAGTCTGTTGAACACACTGGTGTTTGCACTCAAACGATATGTTTGATCGGATTCAACGGTGTGAACGTCCCGTTGGGAACCCAACCTATCATGAACCGATTGTCTTTGGTGTGGTTCACCATGGTGTTGTCTTTGGTAACCGCCTGTCTTGGTATATTCTCGTTGTGACGTAGATCTGGCATGAACTTCTGTATCTTCATAAGTTGATTCTTCCCGTTGGGAGGCATGAGCCCGAGATCCCGGTTTCCGTGATTGAGTCAGGGAAGCAGTTTGAGCACACAGCTGTGTGTATACTGCGTTTAATGCCCCTTGAGACCGGACATACCATGATATCGGAGTGTCTCCTGGAGGTAAAATTGATTGAGCAGGGTTTGCTGGTAACATTCCTGGAGTGACGGGATCGTTTGCTCGATTAGACTGAACCTCGTTATCGTCTGAGGCCTCTTCTACGATTCCTTCTACTTGTAAATTGTTTCCGGCATTCGGTCGAGGACCGGGTTGCCGGTGAGATGATGAGTTTTCTGCCATGCTAAAAACAGAGTATGAGATGAACTGAATCAAAACGAGATAAAAACTAGAAAACAGAGGAATCGGTGGGCGCCAATGAAAAAACACTAGATAAATGGCCGGAACCGAGATATCTAGGGGGTTTGTATCCGCATAAAAGGGTTAGTTTCCTCTCGATTGATTCAGGTACCGTCGATCTTCTTCTCCGAAGCTCTGCAAAAAAGAGCACCGTTAGCCTCGCCAAGGGGAGAAGAGGGTTCTCTCCTTGACCCGACTCTGGTATGAGAATAAGTATTGGTAATGAAGAAGAAGAAGTATTTGAGAAGTGTGAATAATCTGCCTTCATACCTGAGTTGTTTCTCATATTTATAGCCGGGAGTCGTTTTAGGCGGGAAAACCCGTTAGTGAAAAGTTAACGGAAGATGCTAACCCCGTAAGCGGTTACATTTCCTTCCGTTTAAATTCTTTGATCCGTCGTGAGAGCACACGGATCGTGGTCTTGATCAAAGGCTGGGGATTTGCCACGTGTAATGTGATCAAGTGGAGATTACTCTCCAATTGCATGCCTTCGTTGTGATTTCAGGGGTGCCTGTGGTAATGACACGTGTCCAGACGGTTATAAACGTCTGGGTGGTGCACGATTGCATTTCTTCTAGAAGATTACTGCTGTAATCTGGTGTGACACCTTACTGTGTGGAAACAGATGAATAAATCCCAAGTCTGGGTAAAATAATATCCAAGTCTGGATATTTGGGCGGAAGTATTGATCTCAGGATTTTTCCCTTTACTAATGGGAGAAAGCGCAAGGATCTATGTTCTCCTTTGGGCGCGCGATTATAGATTGCTGATTTCTTTATTCCTTCCTTTTGTAAGACCAGTGCGCGGCCGCGCAAGGTTAAAAGGTGAAAAGGCAGGGTTATGGTACGGTCTCAAATACTTATTATGAGGTTTTTGGGACCTTACCCCTTCAGTACTGAATTCAAGAACAACAAGATGGAAGAATTTTGTGATGAAAGAGGTATATTGCATGAGTTTAGTGCTCCGTACACTCCGCAGCAGAATGGAGTAGCTGAAAGAAAGAATAGGACGCTAATCGAAACGGCCAGAACAATGCTTGCTGATTCAAAGCGACCGATAAATTTTTGGGCAGAAGCAGTTTCCGCCGCATGCTATACACTCAACCGGGTTCTCACTGTGAAGAAATTCAACAAAACATGCTTTGAGTTGATCAATAACCGCAAACCAAATCTGAAGTATCTTGAACCGTTTGGGTCACCCTGTACTGTCCTAGAGCCTTTTGGTAAGTTTGGTACAAAGAGTATCAAAGGAATATTTGTGGGTTATTCAAGTCCACAAAGACGGGTCTTTGTTCCAAGTTTGAAGCGGATTATTGAAGCTCCAAATGTTGAGTGTCAGGGGTATACTATGCCGCCTCAGAATCCCGGTGACTCATGGCGTTTTAATTATGATAAATTGTAGGATTCGTTTGACATGGAAGAAGCAAAGGAAGAAGAAGAAGATTTCTTTGATGAGTTGGATATTTTGAGAGAGTATGAAGAATCGCAAGAAAGGTTCCCATCTGAGTATTTAAGAAGATCGTGACAAACTTCAAATGATGATGAAGCAGGTACAAGCAATGCTGGTGAACATGATGATGTTCAACAAAATGAAGTTGCTCAAGATAATCAGTCGGCACAGAATGATAATCAAGAATCTGAGAACATGCCAGTATTTGATCGTGGTGATTCAGATTCTGAGGGGGAGCAAATTCAGATTTCAAGTCAAACAAACCCAGTTAGTGAACAAGGTGCAAATCAGAATGTTACTAATCTGGAAGGCGATGTAGATGTTCCAGGCGAAGTGATGCCACGAACTCTTTCATACCATCCAGAGGAATTGATCATTGGAGAATTGCAAACAGACGTCCGCACTCGAAGACAGCTTGATAAAGGGCTTAAATGTTTTTATTCAAAAGTTGCTCCTTTACAAACTGACTTTTCACTAAGTTGTTTTATCTCGCAGGTTGAACCAAGGACTTATAAAGAGGCGCTTACTGAAGATTCTTGGGTCAATGCGATGCAGGAGGAACTGAGCCAATTCGAGAAGTTAGGTGTGTGGAAGTTAGTAGACTTGCCTGATGGTCAGAGGAAGATAAACACCAAGTGGGTGTTCAAGTGTAAGAGAGACGATAGAGGAGTTGTGGTTCGTAACAAAGCTCGACTCGTAGTCCAGGGTTTCAGTCAACAGGAGGGTATTAATTTTACAGAAGTATATGCTCCGGTAGATGTGAAATCGGCTAGATGTGAAATCGGCGTTTCTCTATGGGAAGGTAAAAGAGGAGGTATATGTCGGTCAGCCACCGGGCTTCACTGATCCAATCCACAAAGACAAGGTTTATTTGCTGGATAAAGCGCTGTATGGTTTACACTAGGCCCCGGGAGCTTGGTATGAGACATTGTCTCAACACTTACTAGCCAACAGCTTCATCCGTGGAAAAGTGGATGCCACTATCTTCACCAAAGAGGTCGACGGTCATCTTCTGATAGTTCAAATATACGTGGACGACATTATATTCGGGTCAACAAATGAAAATTTGTGCAAAGATTTTGAAAAAGTTATGAAGCAGAAATTCGAAATGTCATCGATGGGTGAGATGAAATTATTTTTGGGACTGCAGGTTGATCAACTTCCCAAAGGAATTTTCATACATCAAACGAAGTACGTTCATGATATCTTGGATAAATTCGGGATGTCAGGTTCTACTCCAGCTTCCACCCCATTAGCAACGAATCATGGGATAAACCCTGATCTCACCAGAGAGAAGGTAGATGAAACGATGTATCGTTCCATGATCAGATCGCTGATGTATTTGACAACTTCAAGACCCAATATTATGTACCCAACCTGTCTCGCAACAAGATTTCAATCTAACCCGAGAGCTTCGCATATGGTGATTGTGAAAAGGATATTACGCTACCTAAAAGGAACTCCATCATTGGGGTTGTGGTATCCAAGAGAAGACGATTTTACGCTCGAAGGGTATTCCGATTCCGATTTCGGATGCTGCAAAGTTAACGCTAAATCAACAACAGCGGGGTGCCAGTTTTTCGGATCACGATTGGTTACTTGCCAATGCAAAAAGCAAACCTCTGTGGCTTTATCCACATGTGAAGCGGAGTATGTATCTGCTAGCAGTTGCTGCTCTCAGATCTTGTGGATCCAGAAACAGATGCGCGACTACGGTTTGCAATTTCTAAACACCCCTATCTTTGTTGATAATGAGGTAGCGATTAACATTACTAAAAATCCAGTACATCACGCTAAAACAAAACACATTGAGATTCGTCATCATTTCATTCGAGATTGTTTCGAGAAGAAGTTGATACGAATTGAGAAAATCCACACTGACGAACAAAAAGCTGATTTACATACTAAAGCATTTGATAAAACACGTTTTCAATATTTGCTAAAACTGAATGGTATGAAGCTTTTATCAGTGTTGGAGGAGATTCTTGGCATTGATGAAGGAGACATTGTAGATGATGTTGAGAAGCAATCTGCAGTGGTTTGTCGATTTTTTACTTGTTTTGGTATTTAGGGGAAGGTATAGGGTAATATTTTCTAGAAAATACAAAAACATTTAAAAAATGACAAAAATACAAAAACATGAGATATTTTCAAAATCCAAGACAATATAAAACCAGAAAAGAGCTTGTGTAAAAAGGGAAAATGATAGTACATCGGCTTGACAGTTACGGTATGCTAAAGAAATGGAATGTTTAAATGCGTTAAACAGTCTTGCTGATGATGTGCCGATAGGTTTTTACACATTTAGTAGGTTTGTTCAGGATATAAACTTATATCTTTACTTACTTATTTCGTGGGGAACACTACTTGGATATATAGGTAACCCCTGAAATCTTGTTTGAAAGATTCCTTTTTCTGATATACTAGGTCTTTATACTTAGTGATATCTGGGGTATTATTCCGGGACTTCTGCTGAATGGAAGTTCTGACCTAGTCCTCGAATAATACTTTCCGCAATGCTTGCAACATAGCATCACCCTCAGCATAAATGATAAGACAATAAAATTGCTTAGCAATGCTGTTGTAAAAAAGATCCTCTAAAGGGGACACACCCAAGTCGATTCGTGATCTCTCTGCTAAACGGTAGTTCTAACCTGAGCTCTCACGGTTTCGATCATAATTTATTCCCTTACAGATATTATCTGTGGTATACTCACCTGTAAGACTGAATATTGGGATCTGGATACGGGAGTATATTCAAGAGGTGGGACACACGTATAAGTTTAAGTCTCTAAAACACTAAATCCGTATCCTGGACAGATTGAAATGTGTGTGAAAATTTAAGTGGATCAGTATATCGACAATCTAAGCGAATTGTTTAATTCTGAATATGAAATTAAAGCTTAACGGTACTTGTGACTTGACGAATAGCTGATATGATTCCCTAACACGCTCAACCAAAATATGTTTGTAAATAGTTTACTTTTACTGAATTTAGTTCTGTATTTCATTTATAGTTTAGAAGCTTTATTCAAAATCCAATAAGATTTTACACTTCTGCTATATTTTTGACAAACCAAAGTGGAGAGTTGATCTTCAGATTCACAATTTGAAGCAGATGCAAGAATTTTCTGGGCTGGAAGATGAGTTTGGAGCTAAACATGATAAGTTTGAGAAAATTGGAAAGTTAAAGCAAGTTCATTAATTTGAGACTTGTAATTTTCAGAAATGTTTGAATTTATTTGTTTTCAAATGTCAGTGTGATTTGTCCCAGATTAACCAAGGTCATTAAGTTGGATTTGGAAGATTAATTGAGTAATCAGGGTCATTAATTTGGACCTGAATACTTAAGTGGATTTCTAAACACTGGTTAGACTATCAACTATGGTTGAATGGTAAGTATTGATTGATATTGTTCTTGTCATATATCTTATATTTAGGTAGAGATTGTGCAGGTAACAGAAATCCCCCTGGCAATGAAAAAGTCGAAAGTTTGAATCAGAATTTGAACCCTAGCTGATCGAGAGGGGGAGTCTGTGAAAGAGAGAGTCAGAATTCTGGATCAACAATCAAAGGGGAGGTTGAAGATAAAGATTGAAGAGAGCTTTTACAATGATAAATTAATTTGGAGAGAGACTAAGACTAAAGACTCGACGCCGAAGACTTCGTCAACATCCAAGGGGGAGTCTGTTGGTGCACTGAATGTCTGCTGACTATGTCTTAATCGAGTCTTATGTCTAGATAGGATGAAAGAGCACACAAAAGGGTCAAATTTAGGGTTTGTGCATGTATTAGTGAGGTAGTTCGCTTGAAAGGAACAAGGTACAGTTCAAGCGAAATCAACTCATGTGAGTTCGCTTGAAACCAACCTGTTACATCTTCAAGCGAAACCAACAACATGTCAGTTCGCTTGAACAGGCATGATGTTCATTCAAGCGAAACCCTCTTGCCTATAAATAGTTGATGTGTGTTGTCATTTGAAGCGAACCTGATTGTGTATGTGAGTCAAGGTGCTGCCAAAATTTCATCAGAAATCATTGTAAAGACTCGAAAATCAGTAATAGAGAAGAATTGAAAAGGAAACAAGCTGTGTGACATTGTTTACTTTGATTCCGCCTTAGTAAATGATGATGAACTGCCTTTACTGACTGTTTAGGGTCACGCACACGGTCCAACAGTCTCTACGCAGCGTATGTAAACCCTAAGCGTGTAGATAGCCTGCCAAGGTGTGCAAATAGTTAGAGCCTTTTATTTTTTTATCGGATAATATTTCCGATTAGATCGTTGAGAGAGAAGGAACAAGAGAAGATTAAACCGGATAAATCGAAGGTGAGTAGCTTCGATTGGTTGTTTTGTTAATTTGTGAATGAGTCGGATTTGAATTTTGCAGGTTCCTTGTGAGTAATCCGGGAGGATATTGGTTTGGTTTGTTGTTGGGGTGTTCATTGGGTTTCAGGTTCGATTTATTTGGTTTTGGTTTCGGTTTAATGGGAATATTGAACACCCTTGTTCGTGTCAAAAGGAATAGTGGGTAAATGTCTTGTTGTATTCATGAACAGAAATATGAAAGAAAAATAATAAAAATAGTAGCATTTGTGTTGTGTGATAAATTAGAAATCATCATCTTGTGGGTTTGATTCCTACTTTCCACATTTATTTATTGGGTTTTCTTCTGAATTCTGAATTGGTGTACAAGAAGTAGAGTAGATGGGTTTTCATATTATCTACTATTAAAGATTAAAAAGCAATATTATAACCGGTCACAAATTGGGTTTAATCTATGTATTTTCTTAATGTGTTCTATATTTTAATGATATAATATCAGTTTCTATGTATTTTCACGGTTCATCGCCCCGTCGTAGTGTGCGGGTACGTTTACTATACTATATATACACCATATTTTTACCATATATATATAGGGGATGGTTCAAATGAAAACCACTTTTATTGTAAAAACTCGAAAACTAACTAAAAAAAGCCTAAAAAACACAACAAATTTTTTTTCTTCAATTTTTTTAATAAAAAATCGCAGGTTTTTTTTATATAAAAAAACTTTTTTTTTTCAAAAAAAAAAGAATTTTTTTGTATTACACATGTGTAATACTACACATGTGTATGTGTACTACACATGTGCACTACAAATTTTTTTTTTAAAATTTTTTTTATATACTAAAAGTGGCAAAAATTGGTATGCAAAAAAAAATTGGTATGTTTTTTTGGCTTTTTTAATTAGTTTTCGAGTTTTCACAATAACTATTGGTTTTCATTTGAACCTTCCCCTATATATATAATGCTTTATATATCCATGTTCATTCCCTTTTTAACCCTAGTTTGCGAAGTTTTGCCATGCCATATAGTTAACTTACATTTTTTCACAATTACACATAACACATAATTAGTGAAAATAATCCATGTTAATGCTTGAAAGTTATATACCCTAAAACTTATACCCTAAAACTTTCAAGAATACTTTCTTTGATCATCCAACTTTCTAACCAAGTTTCATCCATTCCATTATACTTAGTATTATGTTAAACCACTTTTTGTCACTAATACTTGAGTTCTAACTAGTATTTTAATAAAATCAACATCAAGTGTATCACAAAATCACCCATGTTACTTAGAACATATTTGTTTCTTTTAAATCTTTCAAGTGTTTAAACAAAATTTTCTTGGTGAATACTTGTACTTCCATGATTTAAATCAACTTAAAACAAAAGTAAAGGAGCTTACTACTAGCACAAGGCTAGGGATGTACAACTTTGAAGAAGATGTGACTAAAAACTCCACAAAGGTGCAAGAATAAGCTCCTTGTTGGTTTCCTATGTCTTGTATCACTTGGTAGCTCCTTGTAACACCTTGACATCTACCTTAGAACTCTTGGAATTGTGGTATAGGTTTTGAAAAGTGAAGGAAAGGAGAGAGCGAGAGAGGGTTGTAGGTTTTAGAGAGTTGAGGGAAGTGGTTGTTGTTTGTTTTGATAAATGTTGAATGATAGACTGAATGAGTGTATACTAGTATTTACCACATGTATAAATCCTCACCATACTCTTTGACACCCGGCTTTTCAGGCCGTACCGAATAATTGTAACACGTGTTGTGAATAGATAGCAGGGCTGTAATTGACTCGTTAAGATGTTTATATGTGAAATTTAATGTGTTGATAAAATTAAATTTTGATAAAAATTATGTTGGCAACGGTAAGATAAACGCTTATCGCGTAACGGTTAAAATGCGAAACGAACTTCGGTGACAACCCGATCAGTGTTAAAATTCTAAAAATAATCTGTTATGATTAGAATAGTAATTTTAATCATATCCGTGTGGAAAAATAATTTAAAACGCTAAGAAACTCTATTTTTCGAGTTTGAGCGCGTACTGCGCGAATTAAACAAAGTACTGTCAACGCAGCCAGACAAGGCAACTGGTAATTAATTCAGTAATAATTTTGAGTGATTATTTTTATAGAATGATAAAAATACTTTAAAACGCACTAAAACGGGATTAAAACGCTAGATAAAATACCCAATATCCAGTAAAATACATGTTTAAACCATTAATCTCCATATGTATATGTATATATATAAGATTATGTGTGTGTATAAGAGAGAGAGAGAAAGAGTTGGCGGCCCAAGGTGGTGCCACCACACCTTGGAATTGTGAAAAATTGCCAAATGGAACTTGTGTCATAAGCATAATCATCACCACCCGTTTAAACACTCAATCTTCATCATTCTAATGATCAACCAAGCTGACTCTCTCTCACTCTAAAAGCTACGGCCGAAACCCCCTATACACGCATACACTTTCAAAATTTTCAATCTTTCCATGATGAATCAAGAACTTTCCAAGGTGAATTCAAGTTAAAAAGGGTGTTTGGAAGTGATTTCAAGCAAGAACAACCTTCATATCATCATCTATTCTCAAAAACCCATCTAAAAATCTTGAAGGTATAAACTTGTTTTTAAATCATGTTCTTGATTTATAGTGATGATGGAGATGTTAGATGGTTTCTCTTGAACTTGGAATAAATCACAAAACTTGTATTTAACAAAGAATGAGATTTAAATCAAAGAAAAGTGAGTGTGTATATGTATGTATATATGGCCGAAAGTTTATGAGTGTGTGTGTGTGTATCTTGTTGAGTTTTGATTTTGTTAAATGTTTCTTACTTGATTTGATTTTGAAAGATGATTACACACATGTGTTGTAAAGGTGTTATAAAAGAAAGTTCTCAAAAAGGTTCCATGATTTGAAATAGATGTGTTAAAAAGTAAAGTTTTGGAAGTTTATACATGTATGTATATGTGTGTGTGTCGTATATGTATGTATATATGTAAATCCATACACAAAGTTTTGTCATATGTAAATAAAAGAAGGAATGTTTGCATTTATGTGAAAATGATTTAATAATGATGAAATGAATATGTTTTGATTTAGAAGAACATGACATAAATATGGTCTTTGATACATTTAAGGTCATGTTGGATGAAGATGTTAAGATGTGGTTATACTAGAGGCACTAACTAGATCATGGATGAAGATAAATGTTTATAAAAAGGTGATTTGAGTATGATTTAATAAAAATCAGTTTTGGACAGATTAAAAACACTAAAATAAAGTTATTTTAAAGTGTTTAGTGACATATAACTTTGTCATAATGATTGCTAGCTTTGCATGTTGTACTTGGTGCATTAAAGGTTGTAAAATACGTGAAATCGCATGATTTATGTGACTTAAATAAAAACTGCACTATCATGAGTATAACCTCTATTTTATTCAGTAAATAACATGGGTTATGTTAAAATATCAAATCGTTTCGAGTTGGGATAGTTATAGTAACGTTTAACCCAAAACTATGCGTTAAAACGGTTAAAAATCGGCTTTTCGAGTGATTTTTGTAAAACTGATTTAGATCAGTAAATAAAATGATGTTTTTAGTTTAAAAATAAGTATTTTAAATAATTTTAAGTTTACTTGGTGTTTGGTTGGTCATACGTGACTTTCGACGCCCGAAAACGTTACCGAATCGCTAAAATACGCATTTTTCAATGTACACTAGTGTGGGTAAAATTTTGGGTAAACTTTATGTGGCAAAATGTGTTAAGTGATTTAAACATAAGAATATGAAAATATGTAATGTTTTTAACATGATGTTAGAAATCTAGCTTACGCATGTATGCTTGTACGTTTTGTGCGGTAGAAACGGTGAAAATCGCGTTAAATGTGTATCTTGTTTGTCGAGCATAAAATTTGGTACTTATGAGATGTTTTATGTATATTTGATTTAAAAATGACAAAATATATAAGTTAACAAGATTTCGCGTGTCTCGGTGTTAAATTATATGAACGTTTATGTATATATTTTACGACGCGCAAACCGTAGATATATTGCGTATAAACGGGAGAGTTAATGGATTTACACAATAATGGTCACCAATAAAATCGTTAAAGTCACAAAATCATAAAATATATATATATATATGGACTCATATATATATATATATTAATATGCCAACATAATAAAAAATGATAACTTTTCGAGAAAATTTCAAAGTTCTGTGATAATTCTAAGAAACGGAGAAACTTAGGATTTTTATGTTATATATATATATATATATATATATATTGATTTAGAATCGTTCCTATATTAGGACGTGTAGAAAATCAATCTATGGGATTGTGCTATTAAAAAACGCAGCCAAAGGTGAGTGTCACTAAACCCCTCTTTTTACTGCTTTGTATATATTTTGGGGGTAGAACACGTCAATAAAAGGGTTTAATAATGTTTTTGAAATAAAACATACCTTTTAATATAAAATATATTTTCGTTGAAAATATATGAAATTTGATAAGTCATATGTTTCGAAGTAAAAACGTTTTTGATGAATGAATGTTGGAAATTGGGATGTTACGGTATTTCCTAGGTGAAACAAGACCGTAGAGTTGGACGGATGCCAGCCTGGGTCTCGAATGATGGAGATTCAGGGGATTCGTACAACATCGTGTATTAAATTGTCATATTAGTAGGATATATATATTGTACGTGAGGCAGACATCATATTGTTCTTCAAGAGAACCCTGCGCCCATGATGTCGTTTAATCATTTAAGTATTGCACGCGAGGAATTGTTGGTAGATCTATCGGGTTGACAACCCCGTCGTGATCGGTCGCCCCGTGTCAAGTCAAACGACGAATTGATATTTTGTTTATTGTCTAGCTTTGATTATCCCTGCATGGTTAATATATAGTTCGTATTGTCTAGCTAACATACGAGTCTGAAAATTGACGCAATAATTTAATATACAAAACCTGGGTAATAACTATATCGTCGGGTTCTTGAACTGCGACGGATGACCCATGGATTTTATTAAGGGAGTAAAATGGACTTTCTAAAAATTATATGCATGTTTTCAAATAAACACCTAATCAGAAAGTTTTCCTTGGAATAATATTGTTTGTATAAGAATATGTGAACTCACCTTCCTTTGTGTTGACACTTGATTTTTAACGTGTTCTACAGGTACTTGAGTTGTATCTTGTGTTTGAATGATGCATGTTGTTTGTTTGAAATTGTTAAATAACTTTTAAACTTACTGGGATGCATGCAATAAGATTTTTAAGGATCAAAGACAATTTAACTATGTAGTTATGTCATAAAACGTAACGTTTAAATAACTTATGTTTAAATAAAACTATAATGTCCAACAATTAAATGCATCGATCGACAAGATATAAATGGGCACCAACTTCCGTCACCACTACGTTTTATATTCCGCTGTGACGTTTTTAGGGTGTGACAGAAGTTGGTATCAGAGCCATTGGTTGTCAGCGAACTAGATGTTTTCGGAGGAAAACACTAGACTTTTTTTTATACTTTGCATTTTCATTCCAATCATCAGGGCAAATTACATAAGGATAGCAGGTAGACGAGCAACAAACTGCGCCGCCATCCCTTTTGAAATATAAAGTCCAAAATTCTCGAAGCCGAGAATTTTAAATAAACATAGAAAAATTGTATCATGTATGAAAACCCTTATGGGTTTATGTGCATACGTGATTTTCTGTTTATTTTGGGCCTTATGTGTTACTATTCATGTCGATCACACACTTACTTGTACGGTTACATATATGTCACAGATGTCGCACGAGCACGAGGTCATCGAGAGCAACGACTCAGGTAGCGAGCCAGATTTCGAGACTTCACCCAGATCCATTCTACCAGATGTCACACCCTGACTTTTGCGGAAGCGTATGATGTATGACTGGTTTAATATCATTGCATTCAATCGTAATAAACAACTACATGATCAAAACGATGTCATCCATTCATAAAATTTGAGTATTACAAACACCAGTTATTTAAGTTTTAAAACACAACCTTCGTCTAGGTTAGAAACCAACAAAAGTGGATGACATCTAAACTTGAAGTCTACTTCTAGTTACGACACCTGCGCCCAAGATCCATCCTGTCACCTGAAATACATGTAATTTTGGAAAACATCAACAAAAGTTGAGCGAGTTCATGCGTTTTGTGTGAGTACTGTAATCTTGTAAATCTTTGAGAGACTCCTTTATAAACAGGTATGAAAAGCATGTATGAACATGATTGTTTTACAAGGACTTTAAGGCATGTGAGGACATAGGGAGCACTCGTAATGAGTAGGCATATACTCTTGTCGATTTCCCTCGACTATGTCGATTTCCCTCGACTATGTCGAATTTCCCTTCGACTATGTCAATTTACCTTGACTATGTCGATTTCCCTCGACTGGGACACCGAAGCACTCAAGTGATCACATAAGGATCATGAGTGGGGCTCGGCCGTACCCGTTAGATCTAACCCTCGTCCCTAATTAAGTATTAATGGCATTTCAATATCTAGTCTATGCTCACATGATCTAGTATTTCATAGGCATTTCATACCTTTTAAACATTCGTAACATGTATTTCACCCCCGAGAGTTATAAAACCGAAAACAGTTAAGAGAAAAGGGGGAGCATGAACTCACTGGTTTTGCGTCTTCAGTACTCGTAACTCAAATCTCGTCAGCAAACACAACTACCTACAATGTGATAGGGTCTATTAGAAGAGCGGGCCGTGCCTTGCCTTGCCTTAGTATTCATGTTTTGAGTTACGTTTCCTTTATGTCTTTAACATTATCCAAAGTTATAATACTTCTCAAGTATTTATTTTCGTACTTCCTTCCCAAGGATGGGAGTATATCATACATGTGTATTTGTATTCTCGTATTTGTAGTTTCCAAAATAATATATTTTCAAGTCTTACTTCAGAAAATATATTTAAACTTGTTTTGTCCCAAAAATAATGTATTTCAAGAAAATATATATTTTTCTCAAAAATCATATATCTTCTAAATATTCTAAGAAAATATATTTTTACTTCCAAAAAATAATATATTTTCTCTTGGTCGAAAATATGATATACTTTGTAATAATAACGAAAATCATATTTTCATTCCTTGTGTCCCAAAATAATATTTCCAAAAACATATTTATAACGGTATTTTCCGGAATATTTTGTAAGTTACGTTCTTGCGTTTGATTTCACAATACTGAGCGTATAACTTATATATTTATTCCTTGTGATTTTTGGTAATATTTTGGATTGTAAGCCCTTGATATTTTGTTAAGTTATATTATTTTACCCTAAAATAATATAACTATTTCACAACGTATACAACTATTCACACAAGTGTCCTTTATACATATATATGTTCTAAATATATATTCACCCATTTTGTTTATAAAAATCATCCTCCAATACTTGTATTTTTGTAACAAAATCTATGGCAAGTTTATATTGAAAACCATAGTTAAAACTCACTTGTAAATATTTGTTTAGAAAATATTTTTCTAAGTGTTTGTATTTTTAGAAAATTTTGCCATAGTTTCCCCTAAAAATGGAGGTGTCCATGCTATCAAAGCATATCATTTTCTTTTCAAAATCATCACAAACAATCAATAATATAAACAAGACTTACCATATGCTTTACATATGCAATTTACACTTTGTCATGAACTTGAATTTTTGTAGAAAGTTGTAGTAACTTAACATGTTATTTAGTAGGTTAAGTTACCCTCTAAAACATGGTTATTTGTTTAATAATCACATTCTTGAAAGATCTAGTCCTTTACAACTTACAAGATGATTTTTCCAAAAACAGTTCTTTTGTGCTTCTCTTGTTAATAACATGTCTCTATACTTGATTTACCACTAAAAATATGATTAGCTTCTTTAAAAATCATGACCTTGTAAATCTTGTAAATAACTTTGAAAATATTATTTTTGAAGTCTTTTATTTTTTTTAGACTCATAACATGTATCACAAATCATCATACAAGTTCAATACATACACTAGAACAACTTGATCTTTATGTTTTAGAGCTTTATGTTAAAGATTAACTTCTTATCCTTTCATGATCTTCCTGTTTAATAACTTTCATAAACTTTTAACCACCAAAATAAGAAGTAAAATAGGATAAAAGAAACTTACTACTAGCACTATGGCTAGGGAAGAATTCAAGAAGATGAAGATGACAAATGAGGTGGATAAAAGCACTAGAGTGAGGTCCTTCACTTCTCCTTGCTTGCAACCTTCTTATGTATGCTTGTTACACCTTAGAGAGTGGTTAGATTACTTGAGAGTGAGTTGGAAATGGATGTGTTAGAGAGGGGGTGTTGGGCCGTAGCTTATTGAGAGGGAGAGAGAAGTGTTTGTAGGTTGAAGATGGTGAAGATGAATGAGGAAGATCTAGTATTATATATTTATAACCAATCTAAATCTTTCACCAAATCAAATCATATCTAACAAGATCATGGAAGATTTAAGGAGATCTAGGTAATCTTTGCAAGATCTTGGAAGTTCATGGTGGGGTCATTGTGACCGTCCACTTATATGGGGGGGGTCTAAGTGTAACTTTTAACCATATAGTTTGATTTATGGTTCAATTTCAAGTGTCAGTTGCAAGTGTTATTTACTAGACATTTTTATTGGGTGTTAGGGTGTTCGGGGATCATAACTAGTTCCGAAACATTAAAACAATGCTTTTAGTATAATTTTGATGTTTCGGGTAATGTCCGGTTGTTCGGTTAGATACCGGTTCGTTATTGTGTCAAACTATTCCATTTAGTGTTCTTTATGTACCCTTTTGTAACGGTTTTAATTCCCGACACTCAGGAAAGCATTCAGGACCATTTTGCCATTTTTTTGCACATTACTAGTTTATTAAAATGCTGAATTTTGCTGAAATACGCAGAATTTTGCGCTTTATGTGGGCTTTAGGCACTTTCCGGCACTTTTACCTATCACCCAGAAAAGCAGTTTTGTGGTCCTTACTTCCCTACACACTATACTAGTGTAATACGTAGTCTCTGGCTCATACTGGGCCTCAAAACATTGTCTGTCTATGTACTTAACTTCGTCAGCATTTTAGTTTTTTTTTTTCTGATAATGGTGCCAATTCTGTTCTGTGCATTATTAGAACTATATCGTGTTGCATGTAGAAATGATAAAAGTCTTGCAATATGAAATGCCATTGTATGTATATAATAGTAATCAGAAATTCATTTGTCTTGTAAACTAGATCATGCACAGTTATTAAAGCACAGCTTACTGTTCAATTAGTGTACGGAGTGTACGGAAAAGTGACAGTTGTCATAGACTCTCCCCGTTAAAAGAATTTCGTCCCGAAATTCAAGCGATGCCATCGGTTGCAGGGGAGTTGTGAATCAAATATGGTCACTTAGGTTTAAAATTTGTCTTCATGTTCCCATGTAACTCTGGGTCATGATATGAATTCTAACGTACTCAAGTAAAATCAATGATGCGTGTGAAGTGTGTATATAAGTTTAAGTATATTTTAAGCCCTTTTACACTTTTTAGCCAAGTTTTAAATTTATAAAACACGATATTTACTAACACTAAACACACATATGGGCAAGTGCACCCATCGTGAGCGTAGTATAGTGTTGGCAAAATACCGAGGTCGTCCAAGGACACAAGAGCTTTTAGTACCGGTTTATCCTCAACGTCTAATCAAATCAAAAATTTAGAAAAAGGTTTTAAACTAGAAAAATAAAAACTAACTAAAATGCTGAAAAATAAAAATAAAATAAAAACAGATAGACAAGAAGAATCACTTGGCTCCGACTCGTGTTTAGTGTAACCTTTGATTATTTCCGCACTTTTGCACTTTATTAAGAGATTATCTTAGTTATTGTAGTAGGCCCCTCTTTTGGAGGTGACGTTACCCTCAACGCAGTAGTTTGAGTCAGCAGGGATACAATCCTAAAGGGTTGGATTATTGAAAGATAATTAATTAAGTTATTAATGCATAATGTGGTAGGCCCCTCTTTTAAAGGCGACGTTACCCTCGCCTAAGTAGTCTGAGTCAGCAGGGATACAGTCCTAAATAGCCGGGATAAAGTATTAATAGTAGTTTAACTTATGAGGGGATCAAAGAGTTTGGACCCCCGCCATCCAATACCGTTAAGTATTGAAGGAGGTCCTACTAAATTTGACCCAGGTCCTTTGCAGGATCTATACACTGAACAATGGCAAGACTCTTACCAAACCGTTCCCTTAACCCCCGACCAGGTAGCCAACATACCTCCATATAGACCGTGGAGATATGAATGGTGAAAATCTTTTATTTTATATAGACAGTAAAATAATGCCAAGACACCACGGACAAACGATAAGTAAGAATCACCTTCAACATAAGAAACTAGTTATTAAAGTCATTAATACATAACCAATTAAAAAGTGCGAAAAGATTAAAAATAAAAAGTATTACACTAGACACTTTGTCTTCACCAAGTGATGTAAGAGACTTAGGCAAACATGGCCTTGATTGTCAAGAACTCTTACGATCAATCTTGGATCCTGAGACGACTCACACACTCTATGATGGACAATGGATGATGGTGGTGGATGATGGTGTTATGGTGGTGGTGGGTGGTGGGTGAAGTGTGAGAGAGGTGGTGTGCCAATGGATGGTTTGAGCTTGAGCCAAGCACTCCTATTTATAGGCTGAACAGAAGCTCGGGCACGGCCCCGTGTCCATTGGGCACGGCCCCGTGTCCATCCTCTTCTCTGTCTTCATTAATTGCTTTTGTCTGCATTAGTTAACCACAGCCCCGTTTCCGCTGGGCACGACCCCGTGTGCAGAAGCATATCTGTACTATCAAGATTTGCCTGGATTCTGCGAATCTTATAGTTGAGCACGGCCCCGTGTTCGCTGAGCACGGCCCCGTGGTGGGCGATGGAAGCTTCTACAACTTTGTCTTTTATGCTGACACTTGGGCACGCCCCCGTGTTCACTGAACACGGGGCGTGTTCAGCCTTCTGTTCTCTTGTTTTGCTTGGGAAGATGCTTTCGGGGAGGTCGGGCATGCCACGTTTGTTCCTTTTCTTGTATTTATGTTAGATTTAGGTGCCTTTTTGCTTCTTTTGTTAATTTAAGCTCATTTAATCCTGAAAATACAAAAGGAAGACAAAAACACACTTTTTTCCAACATTAGTACTAAAAAAGGGTTAGTTTTATGCCACAATTGATGTAATTTATTTGTTGCATTTTGCACACATCAAATACCCCCACACTTGAATCTTTGCTTGTCCTCAAGCAAAACTCTTTATAATGTGGCTTCACACTCCCAAATGGAATTGGTACAAGAGAAGGTTTTTGGGCTTGTCATAGAGTGTCGGGATTTCCAAGATTCTTTATTAAGTTTTATTTTTATTTATTTACAATCCTATTCGTTATGATTTATTTAAAACTTTTCATAAGATAAATTACTTATTAGGGCATAATATGCCTCTTTAAAATTCTATTTATATACAAGTTCACATACCTCACGGGGGATCACTCAACACTCAGCCGAAGATGTATTTTAGTGAATCACTCGAGAGCGGCATGGAACTTACTCCTACCATAGGCCTGCCAAGCAATCAATCCTCATCCTTTTCAACTATATACCTTTGTAAATATCAAGAGGACTTTTGTGTGAAGGGTTAGGCTTGGGTTAAAGGTAGGTGGTTGGGTTAGTGGTTAGTAGAAAAGGGCGAAAAGCGTAAAAAGCATCGGTTTTTCGTAAGACTTTTTATTTTTGCAATTTTTTATTATTTTGATGAAGCCATAATTCAAACAAAGTTATTTTTGATGAACTTGCTTGTTTATTTCTTTTGCTTCATCATCAACATTTTTTTTCATACGAAAAACTGAGCTTGTTACTAAAACAAAGGGTTAAAAATAAAAAGGTTTTGGTGGGTGAAAGGGTGTTTGGTTTGGGTTTAAGAAATGAAAAGGTTTAGGCTCAAAGGGGTTAACTAGGGGGATTTTTGGGTAGGTTGTAAAAAAAAAGAAAAATAATGGTGTAGAAATAAAAATGGTTAGTCCTAATGCCTCCATCATTTACTTACTCGGGTTTAAGTTGGTAAGGATCGGGAATGTATCGTCGTGGCAAGTTCTAGAGTTGTAAGAACCAAGCGGCTATTCACACAAGAAACGAAAAATGAGCATTTAGTTTAAAGATATGTATTTGTATGCTCAATAAAGGCTCAAAACTCACTTTTGTGGGAATGGGTTTTTATGTGATCAAGTATATATAATTAAATTTTAACTAAGCTTGTCATGCCTTTTCATAATTTTCTTATGTTGGTTCTTTTTATCACGACGCTATCGGTTGTAAATTTATAAAAATGTAACCTTTTTAGAATTTTGAAATTCCCAAATTAAACCTAGACAAGTAAAAAATGAATTTTTTTTTTTTCGAAAAAATTTTTGGGGTGATTAGCAGTTCCAATAGAGTTTTTTGTAAGGCTTGTTATTAGGACTTGCAAGATTCAAGGTTTTAGCGTCCCCCACACTTAAATTACACATTGTCCTCAATGTGTCCCAAAAATAAGTTTTTAGGTTGATTAAATGTGTAAAATGTGTGAAAAAGCAAAAAAATGTATTATTGGGCGCCTGGACACGGCCCCGTGTTGTCCGGGCACGGCCCCGTGTTCAGGTGCCAGTAACAAAAAGTTATACAAAAGAAACAGAAGCCTGGACACGGGGCCGTGTTGGGTGAACACGGCCCGTGTCCAGTTTACCTGAACTGGGTGATTTCTGCAGACTGTGCAGCACGGGGCCGTGTTGGGCGGACACGGCCCGTGCTGAACCTGCTGTAATGAAGAAAGTTCGTTGGATGGCCCTGTTTTCCTGCATGGGGTGCTGGTTCAAGTTTCCCTTGTATCCTTTGCCATTCCGAGTGTGTTTTATTTATTTTAACATCATCCAAACACCAAGTTAACTAAAACCATCATTCATTAAGTCATAGAGAGAATTACATAATAGTCCTAAAATTTAAAATACTAGATAGTTAGGTCAAAGAAACACAAGAAATCTAAACCAAGAAGTTCTAGCCTACTACTTATTCTATTAGCAAAATTTCCGAAAGGGTAAATCCCTCGGTTAGATGTGGCTTGAAAAACTTCTTTCTCCGGGCATGGGTTCCTCATACGTCGGCGAGCCATTCTTCTATCTCCCTAGGGAGAAGAAAAGCGGGCTTATTGGCATTGGGTTGAGGAGGTGCAACCTCCACCGGGACTTCTTGTAGATCTTCAAGAGGAGGGTCCGCTGGAATGTCGTCCCAACCGGTATGATTGTTGATTTCAAGTGCTAGGTTCCAATCCTCTTGAGGGAGGATTGGTTCCATGGGAGGTGTTACAAGAATGTTTAACCTCTGGTGGAAGAGGTTTATTTCTTGAAAACTGTTTTCCAACCCCACCATAAGATAATTTATACGGTCTACTAGGACCTCCTCTACCGAAGTCATCTCGTCAAGAGCTTCACGTAATGCCATCACGTAACATACGAGAGTCGCTTCGATTGATGACCTTCTCTCCCTTTGACTGTTTCTGGAGTGCGCAGAAGAGGTTCCACTGTTCTGACTAGACATTCTACGAAAACAAACCAGAAATAGTTCATTTTAAATGAAACAGTACATCGGACACGGCCCCGTGCTCGATGAGCACGGCCCCGTGTTCAAATTTCTGCAGATTTTTGGAACAAGGAATCTTGGAGTTTTAAATTATTTTTCCAACTCATGAAGCATTTTTGAACAGAAATAACTTAAAACAATGTTGCACAACTTATTTTTAACAAGATTCCTTGGACAAAAATCTAATAATCAACACAATAAAGCTTGAGAGCAAGCTTCAATGGAGGTGTTGAGACAAGAAAGATGAAGAAGAAGGCAATGGATAAAAGAGGAAAGGACAAGATGTTTGTTAGAACCTTCTTTTAGAGATTACCTAGGATGGTAGGTGAGAAGATCCTTTCAAATCTCTGTCCCTGGATGGTCCAAATGTGCAGGATTCTTGGCTGCATTTATAGAAAACGACGGCATGCTGGACACGGCCCCGTGTCGGATGGACACGACCCCGTGTGCAGGCAAGATCCTGACACGTTTTGCCCGTATTCTGACAAAAAGTCAGAAGGGAATCTTTTGGTGGACACGGGGGCGTGTTGACCTGGGCACGGCCCTGTGTCGAAAGGCTGTTTTATGAAGTTTGTCTTAGTTTTAAGGAACTTATCCAGATCGGGTGGTTCCTTACTAGATGGAACAACCCCAAAGTGCCTAAGATACCTTAATTGTTCTAGATTAAGACGAGAACGCAAGAGGTTGTCGGTGAGGGTGATTCCTATGCTATAAGTAGGTGGACAAGTCCAACCCTTTCCCGGGCTCTCGTTAAAGAAGGTGTATGCCGAATCGCTCAGGTCTATGTATGCATCGAACGAAGTCGATGGGGAGTCCTTCACGGCACAATCGGCACAGGGACGACTATCGCCCAAGTCCTCACTAGAGTTAGAAGTATCGTCGGGAACAACGAAGTTGTTTGAATGCGATTCCAACACTTCTTCTTGGTTATTATCTTGAGATAAATTATTGAAATCTATCCTAAGTTCTTTTAACCAATTAAGAATTAGATCTTCTAATTGAAATAGTTCATCAAGAAGCATTTCTCCTAGAAAATCTGGTTGGGAGCATTCGAGGGAGAGATAGGGATTATTTTTACTTTCGCCCCTCTTAAGGATACAGGAAAACGATGGGTCTATATAGTGGGGCTTATAATTTAGAAAATAACATTCTAATTCCTTATGGGAACCACCACATATTTGACACCACGTACCATAAGAGTGCCGAAAGTAAAAAATATCAGTATCACTCATGTTTGTGTCAGAAATTACCAACCGTCGGGATCTTACGGTTCTGTTTTCAGTAACTGAATCTTGGGCACGGGGGCGTGTTGAGTGGGCACGGCCCCGTGTTCAGCTTACTGTCGGACTTAAAACAGGATTGCCAGTTCCAATGATTGGGCACGGGGCGTGTTCAGCGGGCACGGCCCGTGTCGAGTTCTGCAGAAGTTTAAAAACTAAGAAAAATCCTAAAAAATAGAAAAATAAGAAAAACGATTAGGCCGCTGATTCCTAACTTTCTTAAAATCCATGTGTCCCCGGCAGCGGCACCAAAAACTTGATGCGTGTGAAGTGTGTATATAAGTTTAAGCATATTTTAAGCCCTTTTACACTTTTTAGCCAAGTTTTAAATTTATAAAACACGATATTTACTAACACTAAACACACATATGGGCAAGTGCACCCATCGTGAGCGTAGTATAGTGTTGGCAAGATACCGAGGTCGTCCAAGGACACAAGAGCTTTTAGTACCGGTTTATCCTCAACGTCTAATCAAATCAAAAATTTAGAAAAAGGTTTTAAACTAGAAAATAAAAAAACTAACTAAAATGCTGAAAAATAAAAATAAAATAAAAACAGATAGACAAGATGAATCACTTGGCTCCGACTCGTGTTTAGTGTAACCTTTGATTATTTCCGCACTTTTGCACTTTATTAAGAGATTATCTTAGTTATTGTAGTAGGCCCCTCTTTTGGAGGTGACGTTACCCTCAACGCAGTAGTTTGAGTCAGCAGGGATACAATCCTAAAGGGTTGGATTATTGAAAGATAATTAATTAAGTTATTAATGCATAATGTGGTAGGCCCCTCTTTTGAAGGCGACGTTACCCTCGGCTAAGTAGTCTGAGTCAGCAGGGATACAGTCCTAAATAGCCGAGTTAAAGTATTAATAGTAGTTTAACATATGAGGGGATCAAAGAGTTTGGACCCCCGCCATCCAATACCGTTAAGTATTGAAGGAGGTCCTACTAAATTTGACCCAGGTCCTTTGCAGGATCTATACACTGAACAATGGCAAGACTCTTACCAAACCGTTCCCTTAACCTCCGACCAGGTAGCCAACATACCTCCATATAGACCGTGGAGATATGAATGGTGAAAATCTTTTATTTTATATAGACACTAAAATAATGCCAGGACACCACGGACAAACGATAAGGAAGAATCACCTTCAACATAAGAAACTAGTTATTAAAGTCATTAATACATAACCAATTAAAAAGTGCGAAAAGATTAAAAATAAAAAGTATTACACTAGACACTTTGTCTTCACCAAGTGATGTAAGAGACTTAGGCAAACATGGCCTTGATTGTCAAGAACTCTTACGATCAATCTTGGATCCTGAGACGACTCACACACTCTATGATGGACACTGGATGATGGTGGGGGATGATGGTGTTATGGTGGTGGTGGGTGGTGGGTGAAGTGTGAGAGAGGTGGTGTGCCAAGGGATGGTTTGAGCTTGAGCCAAGCACTCCTATTTATAGGCTGAACAGAAGCTCGGGCACGGCCCCGTGTCCATTGGGCATGGCCCCGTGTCCATCCTCTTCTCTGTCTTCATTAATTGCTTTTGTCTGCATTAGTTAACCACAGCCCCGTTTCCGCTGGGCACGACCCCGTGTGCAGAAGCATATCTGTACTATCAAGATTTGCCTGGATTCTGCGAATCTTATAGTCGACCACGGCCCCGTGTCCGCTGAGCACGGCCCCGTGGTGGGCGATAGAAGCTTCTACAACTTTGTCTTTTATGCTGACACTTGGGCACGCCCCCGTGTTCACTGAACACGGGGCGTGTTCAGCCTTCTGTTCTCTTGTTTTGCTTGGGAAGATGCTTTCGGGGAGGTCGGGCATGCCACGTTTGTTCCTTTTCTTGTATTTATGTTAGATTTAGCTGCCTTTTTGCTTCTTTTGTTAATTTGAGCTCATTTAATCCTGAAAATACAAAAGGAAGACAAAAACACACTTTTTCCAACATTAGTACTAAAAAAGGGTTAGTTTTATGCCACAATTGATGTAATTTATATGTTGCATTTTGCACACATCAAATACCCCCACACTTGAATCTTTGCTTGTCCTCAAGCAAAACTCTTTATAATGTGGCTTCACACTCACAAATGGAATTGGTAGAAGAGAAGGTTTTTGGGCTTGTCATAGAGTGTCGGGATTTCCAAGATTCTTTGTTAAGTTTTATTTTTATTTATTTACAATCCTATTCGTCATGATTTATTTAAAACTTTTCATAAGATAAATTACTTATTAGGGCATAACATGCCTCTTTAAAATTCTATTTATATACAAGTTCACATACCTCACGGGGGATCACTCAACACTCGGCCGAAGATGTATTTAGTGAATCACTCGAGAGCGGCATGGAACTTACTCCTACCATAGGCTTGCCAAGCAATCAATCCTCCTCATTTTCAACTATATACCTTTGTAAATATCAAGAGGACTTTTGGGTGAAGGGTTTGGCTTGGGTTAAAGGTAGGTGGTTGGGTTAGTGGTTAGTAGAAAAGGGCGAAAAGCATAAAAAGCATCGGTTTTTCGTAAGACTTTTTATTTTTGCAATTTTTTATTATTTTGATGAAGCCATAATTCAAACAAAGTTATTTTTTATGAACTTGCTTGTTTATTTCTTTTGCTTCATCATCAACATTTTTTTTTTCATACGAAAAACTGAGCTTGTTACTAAAACAAAGGGTTAAAAATAAAAAGGTTTTGGTGGGTGAAAGGGTGTTTGGTTTGGGTTTAAGAAATGAAAAGGTTTAGGCTCAAAGGGGTTAACTAGGGGGATTTTTGGGTAGGTGGTAAAAAAAAAAGAAAAATAATGGTGTAGAAATAAAAAGGGTTAGTCCTAATGCCTCCATCATTTACTTACTCGGGTTTAAGTTGGTAAGGATCGGGAATGTATCGTCGTGGCAAGTTCTAGAGTTGTAAGAACCAAGCGGCTATTCACACAAGAAACGAAAAATGAGCATTTAGTTTAAAGATATGTATTTGTATGCTCAATAAAGGCTCAAAACTCACTTTTGTGGGAATGGGTTTTTATGTGATCAAGTATATATAATTAAATTTTAACTAAGCTTGTCATGCTTTTTCATAATTTTCTTATGTTGGTTCTTTTTATCATGACGCTATCGGTTGTAAATTTGTAAAAATGTAACCTTTTTAGAATTTTGAAATTCCCAAATTAAACCTAGACAAATAAAAAATGAATTTTTTTTTTGAAATTTTTTTTTGGGTGATTAGCGGTTCCAATAGAGTTTTGTGTAAGGCTTGTTATTAGGACTTGCAAGATTCAAGGTTTTAGCGTCCCCCACACTTAAATTACACATTGTCCTCAATATGTCCCAAAAATAAGTTTTTAGGTTGATTAAATGTGTAAAAGGTGTGAAAAAGCAAAAAAATGTGTTACTGGGCGCCTGGACACGGCCCCGTGTTCAGGTGCCAGTAACAAAAAGTTATACAAAAGAAACCGAAGCCTGGACACGGGGCCGTGTTTGGTGAACACGACCCGTTTCCAGTTTACCTGAACAGGGTGATTTCTGCAGACTGTGCAGCACAGGGCCGTGTTGGGCGGACACGGCCCGTGCTGAACCTGCTGTAATGAAGAAAGTTCGTCGGATGGCCCTGTTTTCCTGCATGGGGTGCTGGTTCAAGTTTCCATTGTATCCTTTGCCATTCCAAGTGTGTTTTATTTATTTTAACATCATCCAAACACCAAGTTAACTAAATCCATCATTCATTAAGTCATAGAGAGAATTACATAATAGTCCTAAAAATTAAAATACTAGATAGTTAGGTCAAAGAAACACAAGAAATCTAAACCAAGAAGTTCTAGCCTACTACTTATTCTATTAGCAAAATCTTTTATTTTATATAGACAGTAAAATAATGCCAAGACACCACGGACAAATGATAAGGAAGAATCACCTTCAACATAAGAAACTAGTTATTAAAGTCATTAATACAAAACCAATTAAAAAGTGCGAAAAGAATAAAAATAAAAAGTATTAGACTAGACACTTTGTCTTCACCAGGTGATGTAAGAGACTTAGGCAAACATGGCCTTGATTGTCAAGAACTCTTACGATTAATCTTGGATCCCGAGACGACTCACACACTCTATGATGGACAATGGATGATGGTGGTGGATGATGGTGTTTTGGTGGTGGTGGGTGGTGGGTGAAGTGTGAGAGAGGTGGTGTGCCAAGGGATGGTTTGAGCTTGAGCCAAGCACTCCTATTTATAGGCTGAACAGAAGCTCGGGCACGGCCCCGTGTCCATCCTCTTCTCTGTCTTCATTAATTGCTTTTGTCTGCATTAGTTGACCATGGCCCCGTGTCCGCTGGGCACGACCCCGTGTGCAGAAGCATATCTGTACTATCAAGATTTGCCTGGATTCTGCGAATCTTATAGTTGACCACGGCCCCGTGTCCGCTGAGCACGGCCCCGTGGTGGGTGATGGAAGCTTCTACAACTTTGTCTTTTATGCTGACACTTGGGCACGCCCCCGTGTTCACTGAACACGGGGCGTGTTCAGCCTTCTGTTCTCTTGTTTTGCTTGGGAAGATGCTTTCGGGGAGGTCGGGCATGCCACGTTTGTTCCTTTTCTTGTATTTATGTTAGATTTAGCTGCCTTTTTGCTTCTTTTGTTAATTTGAGCTCATTTAATCCCGAAAATACAAAAGGAAGACAAAAACACACTTTTTCCAACATTAGTACTAAAAAAGGGTTAGTTTTATGCCACAATTGATGTAATTTATATGTTGCATTTTGCACACATCAATCAACTATGTCTTCTCTGTGTTTTGTGGACTCTTGGTCCGTAACCTCAACAGGTTCTTATGGTAAATTTGTTGACGTGAATCTTATTTGTGGGAACAACGACTGTTCCTTGAGTCAGACTCCTCTAAAGACTAGACACGTGGAATGTGTCGTGATCACTACTGATCTTTTCTGGAATTTTCAGCTTGTGAGCAAAGGTTCCGATCCCTACCAGGATCTCGAAAGGTCTAATATACCGGGGATTCAGTCATTTCACATTTTCCAATTCGCACCACGCCTTCTCAAGGCGAGGCTCCCATTAAAGCCATACTTTTTATCTCAATTTCTACGATTTCCCCCGCTCGTCAGCGTAATCTTCCTGTATTCCGCGGGCTATCTTGATATGATCACATATCTGAAAGATCTTGCCTCAAATTTTTCCTGAACCAACTCGGGCCAGTAGATTGTTTATCTCCGGTCTCCGTTTAACACAATAGGGATTGACTTATTATGTTCCACCTAAGGCTTCACACGGAGCTTAAACAGCGGTGTGATAAGTATTATTGTAGGAAAACTCCACTAAGGGCAAGTGAGTGTTCCAACTTTTCATCAAAGTTTATCACACAAGCATGTAACATGACCTTACAGTCTGCATCGTCCAGTAGCTCAATTCATCTTCGCTAATATTTAAGTTCTTATAATCAACGGTGTGCTGCAACCCTTGTGATCGGTAAAAGTCGTGCAGCGTTTTCTTATAGGTAATGACGTCAAATTTGCGAGGCGCAAACACTGCATCTAGATCATGGTTTCTTCTCATGATTCCTTATTCAACGTGATACGTATGCAATGTCGTGGTCTCGTTGCATCGACGTTCAATCGAGACTTTGTCGAGAAGCGTCACATAATTGCAACTCTAACTCTTTAGCTCTTGATTGCAAGGTTGGCATGACTCTCGTTTTTATCCACCATGTACCCTAAAGTTCTTACCTCGCGAATTCAAAATCCGCTTTTCGACATCTTAGCACATAATTGTTCTTTCTCTAAGAGTTGCAAGGTAAATTGCAGCTGTTGCTCATGACCTTCCTTGGTCGTTGGCCATATAAGAATGTAGTCAATAAATATAATCATGATCTATCCAGGTATGGCTTACACGTTCGATTCATGAGGCCCATGAATATTGTCGATGCATGTGTTAAGCCAAATGGTACGACAAGGAACTCGTAATGCTCGAAGCGAGTCCTAAAGGTCGTTTTAGGGATGTTTCCTTCTTGTATTCATAGTTGAGGGCATCCTGTCCTCAAGTCGATCTTTGAGTGGTAACTAGAACCTTACGATTGGTCTGTTCATGTCATCAATCCTTGATATCCATTTCTCTGGAATTTATGCAAAATGGAAGCTGTCAACTTTCTCTTTGTGTCCTTAACTAAGGGTGTCATGTCCTTAATTTCCGCTGTCTAGCAGCTCTTGCAGTTATATCAGAGGCTCATGCTTCTCGGATGAAACTAGTTGGTAAGGCGTCATCTTGTCGCTGGTGCCGCTTCTGGCACGAGGTTCATCTTAAACTTCTCTTGTCGTTGTGGGGGGTATTACTGGCAAGTCTTCAGAAAAGGCTTCTGGGACTTCTTCCATCACGGGGTTGTCTTCTAGCT